>OX463237.1:57581939-58991236 GCA_949820135.1 Sylvilagus floridanus
CAAGAGTGGAGCAGCTGGGACTCGAACTGGCACCCATATGGGATGCCGGTGCTGCAGGCGGTGGCTTTACCCACTACGCCACAGCACCCAGCCCCCCTGATATCATTTCAATGGAGTTATAATCAGAATTCCAAGAGATATTTCTAGTACTTAACAAATTGGTAATAAAATTTTTATAAAAGAATGCAAAAAGTTCCATAATACTCTAAAGAAGAAAATTTGCATTGATGGGTGACCTTTACAAAATTAGTTATTATTATAAATCTGTATTAATTAAGTTAGTGTAGTATTGGCACTGGGATAGTCAAATAAAAAAACAGAAGTGAAAGGAGGGCCAAGCAACAGATCCACACATATACAGAAACTTAATTTCTGAAAAGGAGCGTTGGCGGGCAGTCTAGAAATGAAGGGCACTGTTATCATTGGTTGTCCTTATGGAAAATAACGCCAGAAATCAGGTCATTAGTCAGCCGTGTTGCTGCAGGGATGCTGTGTAACAAACATCCTCCCGAATCTCAACATCATTCCTCACACCCAAGGCTGTCAGTCAATGGTGGCCTGCTGCAGGTCCCACTCAGGTCGGTTCCACTGTCTCTCACTCTCTGAGCCGGGCTGGGGGAGCCCTGGCTGCCTGAGGCATGCTCTCCTCGCCCTGCAGATAAGGAATACCGGTGGACAAGTCAAGCCACACCTTGTGCTCATGTTCTACTCACCCACGCAAGTCACACTGCTAAGTTCAAAGACGGTGGAGGAAGCAAAGAATATGCTGCTCAAAAAGAATCACGGTTTGGAGCCGGCGCTGTGGCATAGCGGGTAAAGCCACCACCTGCAGTGCTGGCATCCCATGTGGGTGCCGGTTCGAGTCCCGGCTGCTCCACTTCCAACTCAGCTCTCTGGTGTGGCCTGGGAAAGCAGTGGAAGATGGCCCAAGTCCTTAGGCCCCTGCACCCACATGGGAGACCCAGAAGAAGCTTCTGGCTCCTGGTTTCAGATCATTGCAGCTCCAGCCACTGCGGCCATCTGGGGAGTGAACCATTGGATGGAAGACCTCTCTCTCTGCCTCTCCTTCTCTAATTCTGATTCTCAAATAAATAAATATTTTAAAAAAAAAAAAAAAGAATCATGGTAAGGGCCGGCACCGCGGCTCACTTGGCTAATCCTCTGTCTGAGGTGCCGGCACCCCAGGTTCTAATCCCGGTTGGGGTGCCGGATTCTGTCCCAGTTGTCCCTCTTCCAGTCCAGCTCTCTGCTGTGGCCCGGGAAGGCAGTGGAGGATGGCCCAAGTGCTTGGGCACCTGCACCCCACGGGAGACCAGGAGGAAGCACCTGGCTCCTGGCTCGGATCCGCAGCCATTTGTGGAGTGAACCAATGGAAGTAAGACATTTCTCCTTTCTCTCTGTCTCTCTCTCTCTCTCTCACTTTCTAACTCTGCCTGTCCAAAAAAAAAAAAAAAAAAAAAAAAAAAAAAAAAAAAAACAAGGTAAGGTCAAGGAGAAAAGAGGAAAAGAGAACTATGAGCAAATATTACAATATTACACTTTTCTACAGTAGTTTCCACCTCATAGTCTACCAAAACAAATCAGTTCATGCAGGTGTAAAGACACAAGTTATAAAAGGTTTAGGAGCTACTATAGGAGGATATCTTTATCTGCTTAGACTAAGAGATTCCTAAGTGTGACATAAAAAAAGTGAAACTGTAAGAGACTAGTAACTTGAATAGAAGCAAATTATTTCTCTTCTTTAGGAATTCAAACTGAGGCAAGATAATTGAAACACACACAATGGCAAAGGATTGTCATTCAGAATATGCAAAGAACTCCTCTAAATAAATAAATAGGACTGTGCACACTGGGAACTTGGTATTGACAGAATCACTCTGCGAATCAAAGAGAAAAATCTGGGTCATTCAGTACAAAGTGCTGACACCACTGGCTATCTTGATGGGGAAAGAGAAAATGAGATCCCTACCTCACATCATACATCAAAAGAAATGTTTAAAAGGCTAAATACTAAAATTAACATTTTATAACTTTAAAAGAAAATATGAGTAGCCATATTACGTAAAGAAGGCAGGGTTTAAACAAATACTGACAAGCCCAGCCATAGAAGATGTAATGAAGATTATCCACCTCCCATACTGGAGTGCCTGGGTCCCACACTCGCCTCCAGCTTCCTGCCAGTGAGGACTCTGGGAGGCAGCAGTGACAGCTCAAGAAATCGCCACTCATGTGTGAGACATGGCTTGGGTTTCCAGCTCCCAGCTTTAGCAGATGGAAGCCTTCTCTCGATAGATAAGATAGATACATACATAGATACATAGATACATAGATCTCTGTAGGTGTTGATCAATAAATAGATGTCTTTTTCTATCTCTCTGCCTATAAAATAAATACAAATATATGGATGGGCATTTGGCACAGCAGTGAAGACACCACTTGGGATGTCTACAACCCATTCCAGAAAGCCTAGGTTCAAGTCCCGGTTTAACTTGCAAGTCCAGTTTCTTGTTGATATGCACTCTGGTTGGTAGCAGGTGATGGCTCAAACACTCGGGACCCTGCCACTCATGCGGGGGGCCCAGACTGAGTTCCTGGCTCCTGGTTCTCCCAGCTCCAGCTGTTGCAGGCATGTGAAAAGTGAACCAGCAGATGGAATATCTTATTTCTGTGTGTGTGCGTGTGTGTATTTGAGTGTGTGTCTTTCTCTGCCTGCCGTAAAAATAATTTTTAAAAAAAGTTTAAAGAAAAATCTAAAAAGTCTAGTCAATTTGACTAAGTCAAATATACATTATTATAAAATTTAATATATATGAACAGACACCTTAACAAAGCTAAAAAACTGGAAGAAGACATGATGTCATAGACAAACAGACATGTTTCTAAAATATTTCAAAGATATCACCTATGTGAGAAGTAAACATTGGGTTCATTTCAGCTGTGAGCAGACAACTAGCTAGCCTAACAGCTAGGTTACATACACCTTTAAGTTCTTAGGCAAACAGGATGTTAGTGGCCAAAACAGCTGAGGCAAAGGCTGGGAAGATTACAACCCTGTAGTTACTCAGCCAATGAGAAACCAGGGGAGGGACCTGCATGCCAGGAAATAAACAGCTTGCTGTCAATCACCCCAGGAGTGTGGACCCACCAGGCACCCAGCTTGCAAGATCTTTAATAAAGTCCTATTTTCACTGCACTTTCTGAGTCTGAGTCCATCCTTTGAGTGGATGGGTGAGGCTGTTTCTCACACAGACACACTACTACAAAACAATGCTGAAAAAGCCTGGAACATGTGGTGAGACAGGTAGGTGTTACCTGTGGTTGTAGCACAGGAAGGTGTGTGTGTGTGTGTGTGTGTGTGTGTGTGTATGTACATATGTACAGGTGCACACCCTACTCTCCATGCCTTTCTACAAGTAATTCTCTTGACTTAGGACGCCCTTCCCTCTTCAGTTCCTGGAGTTGGAAAAGACTTTATGAAAATTAGCCTCTCCTTCCTTCCTTTTGTTTTATGTCTCTGCCAAACAAGCTTTAAAGTTCTATGATTCACCATGAGTAGTACTATGCCTCCCTCAACTCCCGACTCCTAACGTCAATGTTTCCTGTTATTAAACAGTCTTCAAACACCTGCCACAGGCCCATCTCTGTCCTAGGTGCAGTGGTTCACACAGGCGTGCTCGGCTGTCGCTGGGCTATTTGTGCAGATAAAAGCTAAGCATGGGAGTGAAACACGGTATTCCAGCAGTCAGTGTGCTGTGATCCCAGAGGGAGGAGAGAGGAAAAGATGGTCTCCTGCTCCAACACGTGTTCAGATTCTCATGTGGTAGGAGGTGATGGCATTCTCTCTGACGTCAACGAGGGTTCGAAATTAGATGCTCAAGAAGACTCCCCACTACAGTCTGAATATGGTTCAGGTGTCCCTGCAGGGTCCACGTGCTGGAGGTTTAAGTCCTCAGGGTGGTGGCACTGGGAGATGGTGGGATCTTGTAAGAGGTGGGGCCTAGTGGGAAGTCCTCCGGTCTTGCTGGTGTGCTGCCTTCAGGAGAGTCTAAGGCAGCTCTCACGTGGCCTCTTGGTAGTTCGAATGATAGGATGGTTCTAACAGTCTGAACCGGGCCCCACCCAAGCTCGCTCTGCCTCCTAGTGCAAGGCGTGACCGTTTGCTCCTGCAGTTGTTCCTGCTACTGCCAGCAACTGTGATGTGACACAGCCTAGAGGGAGAACCCCTCCCCAGAATGGGGCTGATGCAGATGCAATGCTTTGAGCCTCCAAAACAGTGAGCTACATAAACCTCTTCTTTGTAAGCAGCCTGTGTCAGGTATTTCAATACAGTGACAAACAGTTGACTAATAACTCCTAGGCCAGCTTTTGGTAGATGCTTCCACCCTCCAGGTGCATCCATACCCTGTCTTCTCTGTACCATCTTAGAAGGGGCCACGGAGACTGAGAGGGACACACGTAGGGGCTATCGATGTCCCATGGACCACAGTCACACATTCTTGCTCCAACTTCAGGAGGTTCTGCTGCCTGAAAGCCATAATGCCTTCATCCTGGGAGCATCAGGAGCCGGGACCCGAGGTGCAGAAATGGCCTATGTACACTGTCCTGGAGGATGGTCCCTGGGGCCTTGGTGGTCACAGTCCTGCTCATGGTCCCAGCTGGCAATGACCACCAGTTGCTTCGTATTCTGAGAAGAAAAACTACCCAAGTTGGCCAAACTGAATATCCAAGGAAGGAGTTTATCTGCCTTCTGCTTTGATACCAAGTTCCCCTGCCACCTCATCCAGGGAGTCCCCAAAGAAAGTAACATGGGAGTGGAACACCCTGAAAGCCTGTGCCTAGCCCAGGTAGGGTTGCAGACAGGATGCAGATGTTCACGTGCAAGTAGGCTGTTCAATCCATGTTTGTGGAGTGCCCAGCACTGGGCTATGTGCCGAGAATCTTAACAGTGAACTTGAGAAAGATGAGCTGCCTGCTGCCATCGTGTTTACAGATAGCTGGAGGAGTGAATGGCTAATATTCTGTGTCACTTGGCCAGACTGTAGTTGCTAAAGTACCCAGTGATTCAATCCCAACACTAATCCAGGTGTTGTCATAAAGGTTCTCTGTTGATGTGGTTAACATCTACAATCTGTTTAAATAGGAAAAAAAAACTTATTCTTGAGAGTGTAAGTATGTTTCACCTAATCAGCTAGAGACATTAAAAGTAAAACTGAGGCCGGCGCCGCAGCTCAATAGGCTAATCCTCTGCCTAGCGGCGCGGGCACCCTGGGTTCTAGTCCCGGTCGGGGCACCGGATTCTGTCCCGGTTGCCCCTCTTTCAGGCCAGCTCTCTGCTGTGGCCAGGGAGTGCAGTGGAGGATGGCCCAAGTGCTTGGGCCCTGCACCCACATGGGAGACCAGGAGAAGCACCTGGCTCCTGGCTTCAGATCAGCGCGCTGCGCCGGCCGCAGCAGCCATTGGAGGGTGAACCAAGGGCAAAGGAAGACCTTTCTCTCTGTCTCTCTCTCTCTCACTGTCCACTCTGCCTGTCAAAAAAAAAAAAAAAAAAGTAAAACTGAGACTTCCCCTAAGGGAGAAAGTTGGCCTTGAGACTTCATCAGCTCCTGTCCAAGTCCAGTCTGTGGATCTCTTCTTCTACAGATTTTGGCCTTGGTGGCTCCCAGAGTCACATAAGCAACTTCCTTGAAACAAATCTATGTGTCTGTGTCTGTGTGTACTTACACACTTCCTACTAGTTCTGATTCTCCCGGTAATTGTAAACCACTGGCCCAAGGAGACACACACACACACACACATAATGTTAAGCACAAAACCAGGATTTAAATCCAGGTCTGTGTGTTTCCAGTATGTGTGTGCCCTGACCCCTCTGCCCGGTGTCACCTTGGTCCCTCGCAATCACACCTGAGCTGTTTGTTCTCTAGCAGACATGTTTGCCATAGACAACCCACAGGTTGCTGCATTTTCAACTCTACAGAGATGCCTCCTAAATGTACAGCCGTAGCCCAGGCCCAAGGTTCAGTCCCAGGTTCCCGCCACATTCTGCCGCTTTACTGTGACCTGCTGGCTTCAAACTCAACGTATCCTAAACTCAAGCTCATTGTCTTCCTGTTGACCACCGACAAAAGATCCTGGCTTCACCTCTCTACTTAGGTGACCCTGGGAAAGCTACCACCCCCCTCTCAGTCTTCTCACTTGTTCAGTGAGGGGCTCTGGTGAGATCTAGAAGGCAGACACATTTCACGCCTCTTCGTGTCTCCCGTACCTACCTTATATATCTGGTACACGGTAGGTACTTGACTGTACTTATCCAAGTGAGTGCTTTTTTATTATTGGACTTATGCATTCAGCATCTCTTCACTCCTCAGCACTGTTTTTAGTTATTTGCACAACAGGAGACATGGACTTAGCCCGAACTTGCTACTTGAATTGGAATTTTCCAGGAAAACCATCATTTCCTATTAAATCAAGGCAGTGGTAATACAGTAGGCAACCATTTCATTTACATCATATGTTGGTGTACTGCCACCTAGTGGACTCTGTGCAGGTTACACGTGTACAGAGGGAACTGAAGTGTGCAGAGAAAAGAGACATCCAAAAAGTGTTTAAAAATATGAAGACTGGAGCACAGAGCGGTTTGGTCATTGGTCGGGAGAGTGTCGTTTCTTTCCTTGGCTACTGCAGCTGTTTCTAGGAAGAGACATGGCAGTCGGAGAAGCGACCTGAAGCTTCGGTGTTAGCAAAACTGCGAGCAAGTCCACTGATGGGAAGAAGTGGCCGCCTGCAAACAGCTGGCCAAGAAAGCTGCCAGGAAAAGCGCTCCCTCTACCGGCGGGGTGAAGAAGCCGCATCGCTACAGGCCTTGGACCATGGCGCTTCGAGATTTCCAAGATACCAGTGTACCAGAAATCGACTGAGTTTCTCACCAAGAAGCTGCCTTTGGGGAGGCTGGTGAGGGAGATCGCCCAGGACTGTGAGGCCGCCTGGAGGTTTCAGAGTGCAGCCAGAGGCTAGCGAAACGCACCTGGTGGGTTTGTCTGAATACACTAATGTGTGTACCATCCACGGGAAGAGTCACCTTCGGGCCCAAAGACATCCAGTTGGCTCCCGGGACACGGAGAGAGAGATTAAGTGAGGCAATTTTATGACGTTTTGTAGTAAATTCTGTAAAATACTGTGGCTTAATTTGTGACTTTTTTTTATAAGAAATTGTTTATAATATGTTGCATTTGTACTTAAGTCATTCCGTCTTTCACTCAGGATGAATGCGTTGCTAAGGGCTAACAAGTTGCTAATAGGCAGAGGGGATGGGTGATATTCCTTGCTTCTCATGATGCATGTTTCTGTATGTTAATGACTTGGTGGGTAGCTATTAAGGTAACAGAATTGATAAATAAAAGTGCACAGGGTCCTTTTTGCAACAAAACTGGTTATCAGGGCCAGCGCTGTAGCATAGCAGGTGAGGCCACCACCTGCTGTGCCGGCATCCCATACATCTGGTGGTTCAAGTCCTGGCTGCTCCACTTCCAATCCAGCTCTCTGCTATGGCCTGGAAAAGCAGAATATGGCCCAAGTCCTTGGACCTCTGCACCCACATTGGAGACCTGGAAGAAGCTCCAGGCTCCTACCTTCGGATTAGCACAGCTCCACCTGTTGTGGCTATTTGGGGAGTGAACCAGCAAATGGAAGACCTCTCTCTCTCTCTCTCTCTCTCTCTCTCTCCCACCCACCCCCACCCTCTGCCTCTCTGTAACTCTGCCTTTCAATTAAATAAATATCTTAAAAAAAAAAAAAAAAGCTGGTTATGACTTGATCCAGGTGTTTAACAACTGGGGCTGTTAAGTCTGAATGTACATCACTGTGATAGAACACAGGCTTTTTTTTTTTTTTTTTTTTTTTTGACAGGCAGAGTGGACAGTGAGAGAGAGAGACAGAGAGAAAGGTCTTCCTTTGCCCTTGGTTCACCCTCCAATGGCTGCCGCGGATGGCGCGCTGCGGCCGGCGCACCGCGTTCGTCCGATGGCAGGAGCCAGGTGCCAGGTGCTTTTCCTGGTCTCCCCATGGGGTGCAGGGCCCAAGCACCTGGGCCATCCTCCACTGCACTCCCGGGCCACAGCAGAGGGCTGGCCTGGAAGAGGGGCAACCGGGACAGAATCCGGTGCCCCGACCGGGACCCGGTGTGCCGGCGCCGCAAGGCGGAGGATTAGCCTGTTGAGCTACGGCGCCGGCCAGAACACAGGCTTTTTCGAGGGTGAATATACACAAGTCTTAACCACAGTATAACTTAGTTTCTTTAAAGGAAAATAAGAAAAGTTAACCTGGTAGCTATAGAATACACCATGTGCATTTATAATAGCCATTTTATATGTTGTAGTGTCAACATTTTTAAATTAAATGTTTTACATACACAAGGAGCGGGGAGTCTTGTCATTAAGGCATGTGTAATTTAGAGTCCAGCTGGCTCTCTCCTAACTAGACTGTACTTGTTTCCACAGTAAAATGCTCTGTGCATTATACCTTGCGTAAGTCCTCATCCTACCCCATGTTAACTAACCCACTGGCTGATAATGCAAAAGCTAACTGGGGGATTTTCTTTAGAAGGCTCTAGACTAAAATACAAGTTATTCACATCAGCATCTGTTACTAATATTCTGAGCTAGTTAGTGCAGCTTTTCACTGTGTTGGGGTTGGTCTCAAAACTAGTTTTTTTTCCTCCCTCTACTCAGAGGAAGCAATGTGGACGTTCTTTTTTCCCTCATGGAGTTTATATTATAACCCTGAGTGTAAATTTGCTGTGGAGGAGGAGCACAGAGTTCCAGCTTATTGGATCTCTGCCAGGTAAGATGGTGTCTGGCTAGGTGACATCTGGTTACTGTCCTGTCCTAGGAAAATCACTTTTTACAGAGATGGCCTTCCAAGTAGGTTTTAAATGTATCCTTCTATTGAAGTTTTTAGATCAACTATGTATGTTGACTACATTTACAAATAAATTTGTTTATCCAACTAAAACAAAAAAAAATGAAGACTGACCCATACCATCACAGGATCTCAATAAGCATATGAAAAGCCTTGCATCATGTGTCTGCAATACAAAATAAAATTTAAAAGAGCACTACAGCAAGTTACTAGATCATAATCTTATGATCTATAACTTACTCTAAGCAGAATGAAAAACAAAATAAAATCAGCATTCTTTCCCACACTGATTGCTTTGCTCCACTTGGATTCACCACATCTTATACTGGATCAAATTAAAGAGTAGTGTTCAACCAGGGTTAGAGTTCCTGACCATTCTACCTTTAACTAGCTAAGCAACTTGAGTATTCCTTTCTGAATAAGGGACTGCTTCTGAGCCCAAGCTCTCCATGGGTTGGGGACTATGCTGAACATGTTATGTGAATTATCTCATTTAATCTTCATGAATTCCTCCCCCCTTAGCTGGGTACATAAGTCATATTTTTGAATTTCGTCTTATTGCTTCATCTGAGAAACTGAGGCATGCGACTTGCTGAAAGCCAAAACCAGCAACAGAACTGGATGTACAACCCACTTCTGCCTGAGTCAAACACCAGTTCCTCACGATTACGTTTTGCTAAATATAACAGCTGCTGGGTTCTGAGAACGTCAGGATGAAACAATTCCTGGAAAGCACTTTTCAGGCACTACGCAATGTCCCAGTGCTACTCAGCACCCAGCGTTAACACCCAAAATAGGTGCAAAATGTTGCACAGTCCGTCGAGATCATCATTCACTCGACGAAAAGACAGTGAGGGTGGCTTTTTCAGGGATATCCAGTGAAGCCCCCTTCACTCCTGATTTTAGTAATCTTAGTCTTACTTGTTTTCACCTAAAGGTTTGTCAACTTTATTGATCCTTTCAAAGAACCAATGTTTGGTTTCATTGACTTTCTCTGGATTTTTTTTAACCTTTCTTTGATTTCCTTTCTAATCTTTATTATTTCCTTTCTTCTGCTTACTTTGGTTTATTTTTGTCTTATTTCCCTAGCTTCTAAAGAAAATGTTAAGATTACTGATGTGAGACCTCTCCTATTTTTTATTTATAGGTGTTAACAGCTATAAATTTCTCTGTAAACACTGTTAATAGCTGCATTCCTTAAGTTTTGGTATGTTTTCATTTTCATTTCTCAACGTTTCTAACTTCCTTGTGATTTCTTCTTTGACCCTCATTAATTATCAGCACACTGCTTAGTTTCCACACATCTGTGAATTCTCACAATTCCCCTCTGTTGGTATCAAATTTAATTCCACTGAAGTCAGAGAACATACTTGTATGACTTTAATCCTCTTAAATGTATGAGCGCTTGTTTTATAGACTAATATATAGTCTATTTTGCAGAATGTACCTTATGCATTTGGATATGCATTGGATAAAATGTGTATTCTGCCCTCGTTGGATGGAGTGTTCTATAGATACTACCGATCTAGTTCATTTACAGAGCTGCTGACTGCTCTAATTCCTTGCTGATCTTCTGCCATTTCTCATATCCATTATTAAAAGTGAAGTATTGAAGCCTGCAACCATTACTGCTATATTTCCTGACCACTCTATCTTTCAGGTTTTCACTGGGCAACTCAATTTTTCTTCCAAAATAAGTTACTTTTATCAAGCTCTTCCCATGTGCCTGGGACTATGCTGAGTATTTACATGGATTATCTCCTTTACTCATTAATAATTATTAATAGTGAATTGCTGGGGCCAGTGCTGTGGCGTAGCAGGTGAAGCTGCCACCTGCTGTCCTGGCATCCAAATGGACGCCAGTTCCAGTCCCTGCTGCTCCACTTTGAATCCAGCTCTCTGCTATGACTGGGAAAGCAGTAGATGATGGCCCAAGTCCTGGGGCTCCTGCACCTGCGTGGAAGACCTGGAAGAAGCTCCTGGCTTCTGCCTTCAAAACAGCGAAGCTCTGGCCGTTGTAGCCAACTGAGGAGTGAACCAGCAGATAGAAGACCTCTCTCTCTCTCTCTCTCTCTCTCTCTCTCTCTCTTTCTGCCTCTCCTTCTCTCTGTGTGTAACTGTTTCAAATAAATAATCTTTAAAAAATATATAAATACTAAGGACCAATATCAGCCAAAAAGATTAATGGATTTATGGTAAGGAAGGCCTGCCAGTATACTTGGTGGGTGTCCTAGGAAGTTGGAATTTGCGCTAGACCTTGAGGATTGGGGAGGACTTGGGTCAGGGCAAGGTCAGTGGGAAAGTTGTGATGTGCTGCAGCCTGTTCACAGTATCTCGAGAGAGCCGCCTGGTGCATGTTTAGGAATAGTGTGACCAGTTTTCAAATGTGGCAATTAGTAAAAATTAAATTATAAGAGCTTACAATAAAATAAGTGACATTTTACAATAGATACGCAGAACCCATCACTTCGTAATTCTTTCACTACTCTTGAGGTTGGTGATTCACATCTTTGGCATCTCTAAGGTAAAATTAAGATATTGCATGACAGGTGCTTGGCCTGACAGCTGGGACACCAGCATCCCACACTGGAGGGTGTGGATCTGAGTCCTGGCTCTACTCCTGAATCCAGCAGCCTGCTAACGCACTCCCCAAGAAGCAACGGAGATGCCTCAAGTAGTTGGGTCGGTGCCACCCACACACCAGAACTAGATTGTGTTGCTGGCTCACAGCTTCAAGCCTGTGAGCCCAAATCATTGCAAGCACTTGAGGAGTGAACCCATGGTTAAGAGCTCTCTCTAAAACAATCTCTCTTTCTCTGCCTATCAAGTAATTTTTTAAAATTTTCAATTTTCCATGAATTTTCTGAAGAACCCTCATACTATATAAGAACGTTCTCAAAATAACATCTTAATATGACATCTTTATTTATTTTAATTTTTTTTTTGACAGGCAGAGTGGACAGTGAGATAGAGACAGAGAGAAATGTCTTCTTTTGCCGTTGGTTCACCCCCCAATGGCTGCCGTGGCTGGCACGCTGCAGCCGGTGCACCGTGCTGATCCAAAGGCAGGAGCCAGGTGCTTCTCCTGGTCTCCCATGGGGTACAGGGCCCAAGCACTTGGGCCATCTTCCACTGCACTCCCGGGCCACAACAGAGAGTTGGACTGGAAGAGGAGCAACCGAGACAGAATCCGGTGCCCCGACCAGGACTAGAACCTGGATGCTGGCACCGCAGGCAGAGGATTAGTCTAGTGAGCCGCAGCACCAGCCTATGACATCTTAATATAATCTAATTAAGAGGTCAAGCTAATTTCACAAGTATTCAAGAACTTTACTCAAATATAGCTCTATTTTCTCCTTTCAAATTATGTCCTTGTAAGTGCCCATCAACATCACTTCATAGTTACTGCTTTATGGGTTTGTCTTTTAAATAATGCAGAAGAAAATATCACAAACAAAAAAATGTATATATACTTTCTTTCCTATTCATCAGTGCTTACTGATGCCTAAGCCGCTGCTTTTTATAGCAACTGTGGTTTCCAGACTACGACAGAGCTAGGGAGAGAGGGATGGGAGCTGGACAAGTTTAAAAACAACAAAACTGATTTTTCTCAGAGAGATTCACTCTGTTTTCTCAATTGCTGCAATCCTTTGGCTAGTTTCTAGAATTTCCATAGTTGATTTGAAGAATTTCTTCCAGGGTTCTCTCTGCTTTTATGGAAGATTAGATGTTCAGAGATCCTTACTCCATCATTTTTCACCAATGTTTCTTCAGGATTTCTTCCAATGGAAAGTAGACCATATAGCACTTCTCTTAATCTAACTGAATCCACTTAGAGCACTCTGGACATTCCCACCTATAATGCATCATCCAAATGAAGATGGCCTGGGACCTTAGACTTCACAGAATGTCCATGTTGGTCTCCAAAGACATGGCTTCCACCTTTAGTAAGTCACAAATACCACAAACTCCACTCTGTCTGCTCCACAGCTCCAGCTGAGAGCAGAGGGTCTAAGGGACAGACCGGCAATCAACAACTGCAGACCAGTGTTTTTCACCCCTCCAGACAGAAGGCTGTTTGTTTATTGTAGAAACATCGCCAGGGACATTAGGCTCTACAGCATCCTCTGTATAAAGCCCAGGTGAGAAGTATGAGACTGTTAGTTGCCTTGCCCAGACCCCTTCCCTGCCTTTCCATACCAGGAAAATCTCCCTTTATTACAGGCACTAGCGTGCCTACCTAAACACATGCTTTCCCTGACTGCCTTACACCTGGGAGACACCATCTTGGCCAACAAGATGAAAGCAGGCGCAGTCTCCTGTGATTTCTGAGAAAGCCTTCAGGAAAAGAGAACAGATGCAGCAACTGGACCTTCCTTAGAAAAAGATGTGCTGGGCCGGCGCAGTGGCGCAGCAGGTTAACGCCCTGGCCTGAAGCACCAACATCCCATATGGGCGCCAGTTCTAGTCCCGGCTGCTCCTCTTCCATTCCAGCTCTCTGCTATGGCCTGGGAAAGCAGAAGATGGCCCAAGTCCTTGGGCCCCTGCACCCACGTGGGAGACCTGGAGGAAGCTCCTGGCTTTGGACCAGCACAGCTCCAGCCGCTGCGGCCCTCCGGGGAGTGAACCATCGGATGGAAGCTTGCTCTGCTTCTCTGTCTCTCTGTAACTCTTTCAAATAAATAAATACATCTTTACCAAAAGAAAAAGATATGTCATCTCCTGCTGTGACAGTGATCTCACGACCCCGTGTCAAGCAGGGGGACAAAACCCACTCTGTAGATGGTGAAGCATCGACACCAGAGATCTCCTACTTTCAGACTTCCTTTGTGGAAAAATACATACAGCCTTTTCTTGTTTAAGCCATGCCTGTTTGTAGGATTTTCTGTTATTTGCAGTTACAGTAATTTTTAACCAATGGAGGAAACCAATGGGTGCAACAGACAGCTGATGGAATAAAACATAGAGGTTTATGTGAAACCTTTAACACCTCAACCAACTGGACAAAAAATAAGCAGTTCAAAGTATATGTGGAGGCAGGGACTGGGTTAAATTTTTTTTTTAGCAGTAAGTCAACAGTTAATATATAACATTGGCAAACCAAAAATATTGCAGGCATTACAGGTTTGTTATTTAATAGTAGGGAGTAACTACACCAAATATAAAAAGAGACGCAGCCAGTGATGTTTGCTTCTGGGAAGCAGAACCGAGAGTGGGATGTGACTGCTTTACTATATAAGCCCTTCCTTCCAATACTGCTTGATTTTTTTCACCGTGGGTGTTTTTGATTCTTTATTTAACCATAGCAGGAAAAAAAAAAATCAGAACTGAGATTACACATATTCCTGGCACCACGGCTTCTTAAGGAAATGATGTTTTCCTTTCCTATTAATGACAATAAACAGGTTTTCAGGAGTGTTTCCTGCTTCTCACAGAGTGAGATATGATTTAGGTGTCAGTTTTACAGGAAAAGTCTATTTCATACACTATTTTAGAATGTATCTTCAAAGCCCCGGACTCTGGTTCATTTCTCTGACAAAGGTTTGCCAACAGGCTCCGGAGGGTCTGGCTGAGCGGCTGATTCTGGAAGCTCCAATCCTGCTTCCGCTGGGGCAGCTCTGCTCTATCACAGATACCAGGCTTCGACATAGATTTCATCAGAAGAAAGCATCCCATTGGCTTGCAAAGTTTGAAAATCACGGTGCTATGGCGAAAGTTAACACAGCCCAACTTGACCTGCAGACACACTTAGTTCTGCTTTGCATGTTTTTATCTTTTCAACTTATTTCACAAGCATTTAAATATCAGATTTATAAACACCCTAATTTTCCATTTCTCTTGAAAAAACAAGACTTGGTAATAAAGGGACCACGTTTGTGAGTGGCAACCAATAGAGGAAGATGAGAAGTTTCTGGACTCTTCAGATGGGACTTTCACTGGGTCAGTTTCACCTTCTGACTGCTTGCCCTCCTCCCCTGACCCCAGAACTGGCCACCCTGCACAGACAAGGAAGCAGCATAGAGCAGAGGGCTGAAAACTGAATTGGGACTTTAAAAAGTTTTCTGGATGGGCACTTGGCTAGCAGTTCAGACACCTGCATCCCCTATCAGACACCCAGATCACTCCAGCCTCCTACTAATGCAGATTCTAGGAGGTAGCAGGTGATGGTCCAAGTGGCTAGGTGCCTGCCACCCACATGGGAGACCTGGATTGAGTTCCTTGCTCCTGGATTCAGCTGGTCTAACCCTTTGCTATTGCAGGCATTTGAGGAATGAACCAGAGGATGGGTGATCTCTGCTTGCCTTTCTAACAAATACTGAGCGGGATCAGCACTGTGACAACACAGTTTATAAAGCCCCAGCCTGCAGCACTGGCATCCCATATAGACACCAGTTCGAGTCCTGGCTGCTACACTTCTGATCCAACTCCCCGCTAATGTGTCTGGGAAGGCAGCAGAGGATGGCCCAGGTTCTAGGGCTCCTGCACCTACATAGGAGACCTGAAGGAGGATCCTGGCTCCTGGCTTCGGATCAGCTCAGCTCCAACTATTGCAGCCATTTGGGTGTGAACCAGCAGATGGAAGACCTCTCTTCCTCCCTCCTTCCCCCTCTCCCTCCCTCCCTCCCTCCTCTCTCTCTCTCTGTAACTCTTTCAAATAAATAAAATCTTTAAGAAAAAAAAAAGCTTTTTGAGCATCATATAGCAGTTATGCAACCTGATTAGCCACAACAGGCTATCACATAATGCCATGGTGTGTATATTGCGTTATGTCATGTCATGTCACATGTGAGGCAATGTGAACAAATGAACCAGGAAATAAAGTGGCCTGATACACCAAAAGTTTACTTCTTACTCACACTATCTGTCCAACAGCGGTTAGCAGAGGGATGGTTCTACAACAGGCACCCAAGACACGGGTGGACTGAGGCACCTGCATCTTGAGCACCCCTGGTTGCCACACGAGGGAAGAAAGGCTGGGGCCTCTCATGTCAGAAGTCCCCCTTCCTCACCGAAACACACTAGTCACTTTTACTCACCTTCCACTGGCCCTATCTAACCACATGGGGTGGCCTCAACTAATTAAGGGAGCTGGGAAATGCAGGGAGAACAAATGGAATATTTGGTGAACGTTATCTCTATCATGTGATTTTCAGTAAATTCTTGTACTCCTCTTAGACTTTATGATACGTCTATAATACAAGGTTAAACGCACACAAGCATCCTTCCTCCCTCTTAAAGTTATGGAGAGAAGCAAATGAGATACTACATAACTTTCTTTTTAAAAATTATTTGAAAAGCAGAGCAACAGAGATGGAGAGACATACACACAAAGAGAGAGACAGAGATCTCCCATCCTCTGTTTACTCCTCCAAAGGGCTAGAGCTAGGCTAGGTGTAAACCAGAAGCCTCAACTCCATCTGGGTCTCCCAAGTAGGTGGCGGGGGGCCTGCTGCACAATGCTGGCCCCTGTAAAAGAACTTTAATAAGCTCTCAGAGTTGCAAAGGTTTAAATGGACCACAGTACCTACACCACAGAATTAATGTGCCTTTCATTCGGATCTGGCTAAAAAGCCCATGAGAATTTCTCAGGCATGGAAAGCCAAGACATTTTGTGGCAAAAAATGACCTACATGAAAGATCTCTGTGAATGAGATCCCAGTGGAAAGAACGGGCCATCAAAGAAGGAGGTACCTTTCTCTGAAGGGAGGAGAGAACTTCCACTTTGACTATGGCCTTGTCTAAATAATTTTGGAGTTTGTGAACTCAAGAGGTTTCCATAGCCTTGGAAGCTAATGAAAAGAGCCTCGGGTGATTACTGACATCATAAATAAGTGTCAATTGTTAAATCAACAACAGGAGTCACTGTGCACTTGCTCCCCATGTAGGATCTCTGTCCTTAATGTGTTGTACCATGAGAATCAACAGTAAAAATAGTCTTCAAACAGTACTTTATACTTTGTGTGAATGTGTGGGTGCAAACTGTTGAAATCTTTACTTAGTAAACAGTTGATCTTCTGTATATAAAGATAATTTAAAATGAATCTTAATAAAGAATGGGATTGGAGAGGGAGTAGGAGATGGGATGGTTTGCGGGTGAGAGGGTGGTTAAGGGGCAAAGAACCACTATAATCCAAAAGTTGTACTTTCCAAAATTTATATTTATTAAATAAAAGCTTTCTATAAAAAAAGAATTAATGTGCCTTTACCTCTACACACACCCTTATTTATTCAGAGATGAGAGTGAAAGAAGATACTTTAGGGGCTATAAAGGAAAGATAACTTTCTACTCTATCTCCCCCAAATAAACCTGTCAATCATGGTGAGATAATTAAAGTAAATGTGGCAGATTTCATTTTCCAAAGCCAGTGGCAACAGATCTGGAAAGGAGTGATTCATTATCTCCCGTAACATTCACTTAATTATAGTACTAAGAAAAAGGCAAATACATATTTAGTAAATTATTACATCTCAAACACTGTACTGATGGAAACAAGTATGGGTGATGATAAAAATGCATTGTATGGACAAGTATTCAGTTAGGCTATGACCCAGTGAAAAGTCAGAATAACGTAAAACACAAACTCATGGGGCTGGCATTATGGTACAGTTCACAACACTGGCTGTGGGCACTGGTTCAAGTCCTGGCTTCTCCACTTCTGATCCAGCTTCCTGCTAATGCACCTGGGAAAGCAGCAGAAGGTGACCCAAGTGCTTGCACCCCTGCCACTCAGGAGGGAGACCCTAATGAAGCCTCTGGCTTAAGTCTGGCCTGGCCCTGACCATTGCAGCCATTTGGGGAGTGAACCAACAGATGAAAGCTCCCTCTCTCTGTCTCTCCTTCTAACTCTTTTAAATAAATAAATAAATCTCCTTTTAAAAAATAGAAATTTGTTCCTCTCTCACAAGGGCAGGGGATGGGGATGCCCCTTCCTTTTCAGTTGACTTGCTGGAAGTGAATCCATCAGTCAGAACTTAGCCATGTGGCCACACCATGATGCAATCTAGGGAAAGTTATCTTTATTCCATGTTGTCATGTCCCAGTGGGAAATGCTGTAGAAGGTGAAAATGAAAACGGGGACAAGTGGTAGATTCTGCCACATGCGTGTTTCATAATTGCAATTTGGTTTAACACTGCAGATTCAAACAGTTACCTCAAAAACTATACCAATACATCCCGTTAGACTCTCAACCTGAAAGATTTCAATCGCTCACATAAATAAAAATGTGTCCTCAGTGTGGCATTAACTTCTCTCACCAGACAGAATAATAGCTCAATATAAGGAAAACGGTAATCTACTTTCAATTACAACTCCTCAAAAGGAAAAGACATTTAGAGACAAATACTTCCTCTGAAACTAGTAACATTTCTTGTTTTTTATCTTACAGGTAATCCTTTAATCTGTGTTTCCTTCAGCAACTCACCCACTAACCTTGAAGTTCAGCTCCATTATCAAAGGGATGGGGGACGCTGGTCTAAGGATGTATAAAGCTGGTGAAATCATCCATCTGGCCCTGCCAAGGCAACACAAGGGAGACTCGAAATTCAATAAACCTGTAACAGGCTGATAATCGTGTATGGCCCACCCACAGATGAGGTTGAAGTATTCAATGGCTCTTGCCTTCCCTACACCAGATCTAAGGGATCAACGTATTTGTCATGAGGGTAAAATACCTTGTAAATAGATGTTTGTTTACTTGTTTTCATAACTTATTTTAAAAGCAGAGTTACAGAGAAAGAGGAAGACAGAGAGAGAAAGAGATCTCCCATCTGATGGTTCACTCCCCAAATGGCCAGTACGGTCAGGACTGGTCTAGGCTGAAGCCAGAAACTTAGAACTTTATCTGGGTCTGCCACATGGCTGGCAGCAGTCCGAGTACTTGGGCCATCCCCCGCTGCATTTGTAGGGAGCTGGACCAGAAGCAGAGCAGCAGGGTCTCAAACCTGTGCTCTGATATGGGATACCAGTGTTGCAGCCAGTGGCTTAACCCACTGTGCCACAACTCCAACCCCAACAGTACAGTTTTATACAAACATAAAGTTATGTACTTTCAAAGCCATGACTCTAATAAAGACACTCCATTAAACAAAATATCTTTAAAAATGTTTACCAATATACAAACATATTTACAACATAATCTAGTGACTAAAGACTCCAATAAAGTTTACAGTACCTACAACAGTTTGTAGAAGAGTTTGATTTAATTTAAATATATTGTTTTAAGAAGTACCATTAATATAAATGCATGATTTACAACATCCCCATGGTAGCAAGAAAAAAAATAGATTCATAAAATAAAATGTCTTTTAGGCATTTATTATGCCCAGTATTTAAATGAGCATTCTCATTATGACATAAGAATAATACTCTTTAGTGGTAAAAGACAGATTTTATCAGCCCTAGACCACTGAAGAGCGTCTGGGAAATTCCAAAGTGGACTCTGGCTCTCCTTTCCATAAAATAACAGAACAGCAGCAACCTCTGGGTATCCCTCAAACACACACTGTGACGATCCCATTCATATGAATCAGGCCTTACAAGTAAGTGACTTGTTACAAATAAAACACAAGCTAGTTAACTAGTTTAACACCACTAGCCCATATTTTATTTTTATTTGCTTGTATTATGTCTAAGATAAGAAAATTCACTATGAAATACATACTAGAAACTAACAATTATATATAACTTACACGTAAGCCAAAGTGCCCACTCTTACCATGGAATCAAAACTTACTTCTGAAAATAATCTACAGAAATAATATACAAACACGCAGAGCTTTGAGACAGACTAAAAACATCGACCCACGTTCAACAGACCAAAATGCAACGGTTTCTGTTACATAAATGGACACAAACCCCTTCACTAATTTGGGACACACTGGAATTACACGAATACGTACATACACCATAAAACAAATGCTGACAGTGTTTCTAGTGACACCACACTGTCTAGCCCCAACTGCTAGAAAGAAAATAAAAACTGAAGATGAAAACTACCTTCTTTTCAAATAGTTTTAAGTGGAAAAACAAACCCAACATTCCTCTTTGTAACATGGACTGAGTGCTAAAAGGCTCAGTCAAGAGTCTCTTCAGTTGCTCTCCAATGTAAGAGAAACACACAAGCTTTCTCTCTACTCAGGTAGTCTGATCACCTCCAGCGTTCTGCAAAACAGGGAAAAGAAAAAACACTCCTCAGTCCTCCAAGTTGTCTCCCTTCACACCCCGCAGACCAGAAAGCACCAGGCCCGGAGCACACGGCCTGTCTGTGAGCAGAGCCAGCTACTGCAGCGCCTTACAGTCAATGCCCCAATCGTGCTACAAAGAGGACGTGCTGGAGAAGGAAACGCTCAGACACCACCAGCCACCCAGACTCCCAGCTTGTCCCATGTGAGCAGAGCACCACGAGGTACCAGGTAAGACGGGGACCTGTATTCAATGTCCCTCCCACCTTCAGAAACACTGTATCTAAGGAGGAAACCCAATAAGCACAGTCATGAAAATTCTCCCAAGGTGGACCGCAGCAGTTATACTGGCCACCATGCAAAAATTCTTCAGGATGAGATCATGCTCCTACAAGAACACTCGTTTTCTCTCTTATCTTCTTTAAAAGCAACTGTACATTAGAATAGAAACAGTAAGTTTGGAGTACAGAGGGTTGTGATGAAGCTCTATCTCTGTACCACCTACTGTATATTCTTGAGTAGGTCACTTAATCTCTGAGGGTTTTAGCTACTTAGTCAGTTTTTCACTACTACAACGAAATACCTGAAGCAACTAGCTTTATAAAGAGAAAAGGTTTAGGGGGCAGGCCTTCTGGTACAGTGGGCTAAGCCACCACTCAGAGCCTGGTTTGAGTCCCAGCTACTCCATGTTTCTGACCCAACTTCCAGCTACCGTGCCTAGGATGAAGGACGCACCAGATGGCCCAAAGGCTTGGGTTCCTGCCACCTACACAGGACACTGCATCCTGGCATTGGCCTAATCCTCACTATTGCAGGCATTTGGGAAGCAAACCAGTGGAAGATTTGTCTCTCCCGCTCTGCCACTCTGCCTTTCAAATAAATAAGTCTTTTTTAAAAGAAAGAGAGAAAAAAAGTGTATTTAGAGGTCCATGTCCAAGATCAGGCAGCCCCATTGGCTAGCATGGGTGGTGGGAGCCAATGACAGAGTCCATGCAGAGGAAGATCACACAGCAAATCAGGAAGCAGATAGAGTGGCTGTGCCCAGCTTGGCTTTATAACCAACCCTCTCACGAGAACCACCTTCTGAAATGTTATAACTGGATCCAAGTTTCCACTTTGTTAGTGCCATTAACTTCTGACTTGGGGCCTGCATGAGCTGAGAGCTCAATCACACATCCAAACCATAGCAGTTGAATCTAAGCGTAAACCTCGGCCCAGCAGCATCAGCACCTCCTAGAAACTTCTTAGCAAATAATGAGATCCACTAAAAGAAATCCTAGCCAGTGCAGCCCAGCACCCTTGTGCCCACTAGGTGGTTCTGTGCATGTTCCAAGAATCACTGTCCTTTACAACACCACCTGCCCAATCTACCGCACTAAACAAGTGTGAGGTGTTACTCACATGACCTAGTCAATGCTCCCAAGAAATGTAATCAAAAAAAAATTTTTTACCTATGACTACTGCTTACCCTCTGAAAACTCTGATTTAAAATCTCATCTGGGAGACCTGTAGTAAACCCTTTATGTTCTAGGAGGGAAAATCAAAGTACAACCTTCAATGATATGGTCGGCTATGGTTTGGATGTAGTTTGTCTGCCCAGAGTTCACATCACCCCAATGTGGTGATGCTGAGAGGTGGTGGCACCTTTAAGACGTGGGTCCTAGTAGGAGGTAATTAGGGCACTGGGGGCAAAGCCCTCAGAAAGGACTAACGCTGGTCTCACTGAATGAGTGGTTCCCCTGAGAATGGGTGGGTAGGAAAATAACAAGCCTGAGCCCTGAAGCCCTCCGGCTTCCTAGCTCATCCTGTGACTCTCCCATGCCTGCTCCCACCACCGGGCGGCCATCCACCAGGAGGCTCTCAGCAGAACCAATCAGGGCCCAGTGCCATGCTCTTTGACCTCCACGAGCTCTAAACTACAAGCTAAATAAACCTCTTTTCTTTACAAATTACCCAACTTCTTTTGTTAAGGCAACAGAAAATAGACTAATACCTGGTCTTATTCCACTTGTTCTTGCTATAAACCCTAAAAACCACCCAACATATTTTCTTCAAGAACAGCCACTTAAAGCCACCATGACATTAACAGAAACCTACTGAACTTAAGGTAATTTTTAAAGATAAATTATTATCAATGACAGCTTATTTCTCCTGATTTTAAGATAATTTTAGGATAGGTATAATACATTTTCAGAATGTCCTAAAAGCCTCCAAAGAATCATTAAAACATCTGTATCATCACATCATATTTAAAAAAACTATATGCCTTTAAAAAAAACTGTTAGGAAACACGTCATGGGGCAGGCATTTAGCCCATGTTAAGATACATGCATTCCATATCAGAGTGCCTGGGTTAAAAATCCCAGCTCCACTCCCAATTCCAGCTTGCTGCTAATGTACACCCAGGAAACAGTAGGTAAAGGTTCAAGTAATCAAATCCCACCTGCACCTGGGAAACCTGGATTGAGCTCCCAGCTCCTACCTTTGGCCTGGCCCAGTCCAGGTCACTGTAAGCATTTGGGGAGTGAACAATCAGATGACAGTTCTCTCTCTCTCTCTCTCTCTCTTTCTTGCTCTCACTCTCTGTCTCTCAAAAATTTTTAAGAAAAGACCTGGATTGAGTTCCTGACTTCTGCCTTCAATCTGGCCCAGCCCCAGGTGTTGTAGACATTTGGAGAGTGAGCCAGAGGATATCTGCCTCTCTGCTTCTCAAATAAATATACAATCCAAGGACTTAAAAAATAAGTATTTCATGAAAGCTAAATGCTACAAGAATTAACTCGCTGCATTAGTCACTGATCACATTCAGAAAACACTTACTTGTCTTAAAAATTGCTTTCCAAGATACGAGGTTGCCATGTTGGTTAAGTTCTTTCTGCTGCCCACTTTACACCTGATGTAACCATACAAGTTGGCACCTTGTAGCACCACACCCATGATAACCACTGCCTGGAACAGGAGAAAAAGAATCACTGGTTAATGACCTAAAATTGACCTTTTTCTATGCCAGAAACAAGACAAGCAGATTGTCATGACAGAGAGGGAAAGGAAACTCTGAAAAGCACAACGTTGCCAGTGAGACCCCTTAGTTAGCCGGAACAAGGCCAAGTCCCTCAGTGCACAAGGCTGTGCTCCAATAAAAATTTACAAACACAGGGGGCCTGTGTTGTGGTATAGCAAGTAAAGCCACCGCCTGCAATACTGGCATTCCATCCCATAGGACACTGGTTCTAGTCCTAGCTGCTCTACTTCCAATGCAGCTCCCTGCTAATGACCTGGGAAAAGTAGTGGAAGATGGCCCAAGTGCTTGGACCCCTGCCACCCACATAGAAGACCGGGAAGAGGCTCCTGACTCCTGGCTTCAGCCTGGCTTGGCCCAAGACATTGCAGCATTTGGGGAGTGAATCTGCAGATGGAAGCCCTTGCGTGCTCGCTCTCGCTCGCTCGCTCGCTCGCTCTCTCTCTCCCTCCCTCCCTCCCTCCCTCCCTCTCTCTTTCTCTCTCACTCTCCCTTCCTCCCTCTTACTCTCTTTCAAAAAATATCTAAATTTTCTTTAAAAATTTACAAACACAGATGTTGGGTGGGCTATGGCCTACAGGTTATGGTTCACCAACCCCCACTCTATAGCAAACAGCTCATCAATCCTCCTACTAGGAAACAGACTATCCAGAAACCATTTACACAGGTAAAAAGCAAAGCTCCTGAACAGAACATCTTTTTTTCAATCCAGACTCATTCTCCTTACCTCCTTATGAGTAGTACAGCTGATTTAAAGGTAAGATGATTTTAAGGTAAGAAGATTTAAATGTTTAAATAAGGAGTGGGTTCAAATTCCTAATAAAAGAAGTTGAACTGGTATATTCTGTTCTAAATGCATGTTTGATGGAAATAAAAATCTAAGTGTTATACAGGGCTACTAGTTATCTAGGTAAACATAAAACTATCTTTTTATCTAAATAAATCTCACTTAACTTCCTAGGCCTCTCAAACTGGAATGCTCCTGGGTATGTGTATAGCAGCATGCCAGAAGGTTTCTGAATTCAGACTGAGCATGGGTCCTGCTGAGGCAACAATTTTACTAAACGGCAACAAATTTTAAAATGTACTAAGCTAAAACAAATAGACTTCTGACTTAAGATGGTGTAGTAGTCAGATACAAAGATACACAACACCTTTCCTTAAGATGCAGACAGCAATAGGCTTTAACAACAACAAAAAGAGGCAAAGAAACAAGGAGCAACACACATCAAAAAGGACTGGTAGTTAAGGTGGTTTGGGGCAGCCCTGCACAGCTCCTAATTCTTCAAAGAAGCTCGAAGGTTACATCTCACTGATAATTGCCACCACCATCATCTCCAACATCTCAGAAGCAGACGCCAGAGGATACAGACGGCCCTAAGAAAAACGCAGAGAGTCATGAGAGTAGATAAACCTCCCACCCGACAAAGACCCTAAACGGCAGGAAAATCCTGAAGTTGGCTGTGGGGATGCCTCCTTCCCTGGTGGGAAGTGGGGCAGGACAGGAGGACCAACAATCATGAGAGCTGACCACCCTACGAGAATTCACAGGGTGGGAGGAGGCTCCTGACAGGCCTCAGTGGAGCCTGCTTCCCTTCCTATGCTCTAAAAATAAAACCAAGCTGCTTCCCACATAATCCCTGTTCTGTTTTAGGGAAGCAGAAATACTCCGAGAGAAAACCTGGGCTAACTCCTGCTGGATGCTTAGGCTCACCAAAAATTAAAAGCAGGAGTAACACCAGAAATTAGTTCACAGCCACCCAGGAGACAACAATATCCCCTAACAGAAGGCAAAACCCAAACAAACCAGCTACAGCAGCCAGAATCTGGCTGAGTTCTCCTCAGGCCACCACAAACAGCATTCACACTAGCTCATGGCAGCACAGGCCTCAGACAATGTGGGAAGGAGGTTCAGGAGAATTCACCCTCACTAAAACCAAGAGGAGGAGGCATGCACAGAGCTGCCACTGCTGGCATCCGTCCAAGACAAAGGGGAAAGGCATCTATGCAAAACTGTAGCAAAAACAAAAATAATAAGAAAGGAACACAGTATGCAATAGACAGATGAAGAATCTACTCCAAAAGAAATATAATCCACCAAAATAAAAACATTCCTGGAGACAGTCACCCTAATGAAGAATCTAAAGATACAAATGCAGAAAGTATGAAGATAAAATAACAGGAGATGAAAGTGGAGCTGACAAAGCTAAGGAAACATGGAATGTCTTTGTTAGTCACTTAAGAAGTACCTGCTATTCTCTCCTGTGCACTCTCTACCTCAACTGCTTGTTTCACCACCTTTCTAACATCCCCTATGATATTTTTATTGTCTGTTTAATATACTCTAATGTCAGTTATCTTGCTTATCTGGTCCCAGTTATATCGCCTGTGCCTAAGCTCTCTGACATATAGTGATTTTACCCACTGAATAAATAGAAAAGAAAAAGATCAAAGATTAAAGCAATTAGAAGACAGTGAACGAAAACAGATAAAAATGATCCAACATTGATATAACTGATAACTCAGAATTAGAGAAATGAAAAAATATATGATAAATAAATGTAAATATTTAAGAAAGGCCAATTTTCCTGCCTCAAAGTAAAACCTGGATCTGCATATGAGAAAGGCAAATGGTTCCAGAAAACTCAATGTAGAAAGAGAAATACAAGCATATCCTGGCATATCCTGGCTCCATATGCTGAAGAATTCTTCAAGGAAAAAAAATGATTCACTTACTTCATGGAGGTTAAACATACCTGGACTCAAATTTTTCTAAAAAACTCAGTAAGTAATGGTTGGGAGCAACCTAGCCAAGACATTCAACAGGCTCATCTTTTTTTTTTTTTTTTTTTTTTTTTGACAGGCAGAGTGGACAGTGAGAGAGAGAGAGACAGAGAAAGGTCTTCCTTTACCATTGGTTCACCCTCCAATGGCCACTGCGGCCGGTGCACTGTGGCTGGTGCACTGCACTGAACTGAAGCCAGGAGGCAGGTGCTTCTCCTGGTCTCCCATGCGGGTGCAGGGCCCAGGGACTTGGGCCATCCTCCACTGCACTCCTGGGCCAGAGCAGAGAGCTGGACTGGAAGAGGGGCAACTGGGACAGAATCCCGCACCCCGACCGGGACTAGAACCCGGGGTACTGGTGCCGCAGGCGGAGGATTAGCCTAGTGAGCCGCGGCGCTAGCCTTAACAGGCTTACCTTAAACATGAAAGGGTCAGAAGAATAAACCTACATGTTCTTTCTGAAAATATCACCCAATAAACGTGGCAGTGTTTGACATAGCAGTTAAACCACCACTTGGGACGCCCACTTTCCCTATCAGCTTGCCTTGGTTCAAGTCCTGGCTCTGCTCTCCCAATCTAGCTTTCTACTAACGCACACCCTGGAAAGCAAGAGGTGGTGGCTCCAGTAGTTGAGGGTGCCACCCACATGGGAGACCTGGGCTGAGTTCCCAGCGACTGTCTTCAGCCTGGTACAGCCCCATCTATTGCGGGCACTTAGGAAAAAGCGGAGTAGGGAAACAACTTGGGTAATACATGTTGAAGCTGCCTACTCAAGACAGGTCCTCCATGTTAAAGCACAGATGGTTACTTGTTAGGATTTTCCATTGGACATTTGAATGGATCATTCAAAAGTTCCACAATGACACTCACCAGCCATTTGACTCTGAAGGAGAAGAGAGCACTAAAGGCAAATATCACCCATAGCACTGGACAGGCAATAAGTCCTAACCAAAAGATTCTGGATTCAGCTTCTGAAACAGTTTTATTTTCTTCAGAGGATGTCTACAAAACAAAACAAAAAAGTAATTTCAATCATCACTGAGATGTGTATCAGTAAACAGTTTTAAATAAAACATTTTAAATAAAAAGTATATTTCTTTCAATTCAATTAATACAGACAATCCCAGGCCCAATTCAGAACACATGAATACACACACAGACACACACAAACACAGAGCTAATGTCACTACTATTGTAATTTCAAGGAAATGATTTGAATGTACTTTGTTTCAACTCAAGAATTTTGCAATTTTAGGGCAGAACACATAGTTCATCAGGATCCAAGAAGAACAGTGATCCTGACAGGCTTGTATCCAACTCTTGCACCAGCACTGTTTATTCGTAAGGAAGGGTGGAATGATACTTTTTTGAGTGAGAATCAAAAAAATCAAGGCTATCCAGTCATCCTGGGGAATAAAGGTCAAGTCAAGGTCCAAAGAAAGGTCCAGCAATCGAGATTCTCAACAACAACCGATGTCTCTGCAATACTCAGGAACTTGCAGGGGTAGTGAGCTGCTAACAAAGTAGACTGCATAATACAAAGGACTGCAGGCTCACGGAGTACAAGGCTGCTTTCTGAGAAGCACTCGTGTCAAGGGCCTTCCAGTCAGAGGGGCAGCAACATAACTGGTGCTGTCTCCAAAAGTGCTGCCCTCTGCCTCCCACAGATTTCCACAGGGAAACAGGGCGTTTACTCTCGAGTGGCACGCCAACCTAAGCCAAGGGTTCCATGGAACTCCTGAAGGCACAGGGTTAAAGAATGATTGATCAACTCCACATTTTCTATCCAGTTGTAATCCTTCTCCTTTTCTCCACACACAAGTGGAAGACGACCATGGGAACAAAGAGAGAACGAGGTACTGGCAGCAGTTATCTGCTAGACACAGAGGGATCCATGGAGATGCCCAGCAAAGACAACAAAGTTGAGGCCATCAGAAAGCGCTTTTATCAGCAGCTTGGCACACTCTAACATCATCTCTCAAAGGATTCTGTCCTGTGCTCACTTATGCTTTGTTTCTGCTCTGAACTAGAACCAAAAAAAATTGATCAAGTTTTAGAAGGCCGTTTGGTTTACTACTGACATGCCAAGTGACTTGAGGTACTGTTTTTAGACCTGAATATTCTTAAATAATGAAACGTAATCTACACATAACTTATCAAAGGACACTATTCAATAGGAAAAATATCAGCTTACCTTCCTGGACTCAAACACCCAATGGCTCTTTCCATCTTCATCAATATGATTCCACCAACGTAAGCCTACCATCAGTCTACCTGTGACATTCTGGGAAAAATAATACACATTTAAAAGACCCATACGCAACGTCACATCTTAATGTTACATTTCCCAACAAGAATCTCTACCTCTAACATAATACCCAGTTAACAAAGACAGCTATACATCAGGCCTGGCTAAAAGATTAAATAAAGTAGCATTAGTAGGTCCAGTAGGGAATAAGCAACAAGTGTGCCCATAAAGTGCCCATAAACATTACCCTCCTCCTTTCTCTCAGACTTTCACCAATTCCTAATTTCCTAAGTTCCTTAATCTTCGGCTATAGTGGCCTACCTTTTCCCATATATCCTGACTGTAGCTACCTACATTTTATGGCTGTATATACCTAAAAATGAAAATAGCCACTGGCCTTTATTCAATTCCTTAAATATACCAAGTTGTTTTCTTATTAAAGTAACCTTCCTAATGTATATGTACTCAACTACTAAACACTGGAACTAAAGTGGTAACTAAGAGGTACCACTTTTGTCCTTAAGGAGCTTCAAGTGTCGGGGGAAGATAGGAGGCCACCAATATACAAATTAACCATCACTAACTACAACAAGTATGGTGAGGGAGAAGTACAGGGTGCTTTGAGTACAATGTGGAAATGTGACCAACTCCCAGAAAAATCGACATTTTGGCATGAAACTTAAAGGAATTTTAGCAATCAATAATACAGGGTGTGTTTCATTAGTGGTATCTACTAACAGATACAGGGATTCTGTGAATTCAAGTGGGGAGGAAATTTTATCTTTATTTTCATTAACCTCTGGCTAAAATCTGGCATATCATTACATTATGAAAGTAGATGACAAACCATGAATGTGAGTAGAATTAACAGTACTCAAAACTTTGTCACAATAAAAACCACAGATAATTTTCATTTTGTACTATACTTGCTGCAGATATCTCAAAATATTGTTATGCTTATCACTGTCTTGAAATTTACTAGATCTATTGTAGATCTTACTTTTTTTTTTTTTTTTTTTTTTACAGACAGAGTTAGACAGTGAGAGACAGAGAGACAGAGAGAAAGGTCTTCCTTCCATTGGTTCACCCCTCAAATGGCCACTATGGCTGGAGCCACGCCAATCCAAAGCCAAGAGCCAGGTGCTTCTTCCTGGTCTCCCATGCGGGTACAGGGCCCAAGGACCTGGGCCATCCTCCACTGCCCTCCCAGGACACAGCAGACAGCTGGACTGGAAGAAGAGCAACTGGGACTAGAACCTGGCGCCCATATGGGATGCTGGCGCTGCAGGCAGAGGATTAACCAAGTGAGCCACAGCACTGGCCCCTGTAGATCTTACTATTAATATATTCATAAAGAAATACATATGCTAAGTCAGAAATTTATCTTTCTAATTTTTTCAATTATATACTCATAGTTGCTCCTTGGTATCACTGGGACAGCAGTTCTAGGATCCCCTACAGATATCAAAATATGCAGTGGCTCAGGTCCCTTATAGAAAATGGCACATAATTACACATGACCTACACATCCTCCCAAATACTTTAAATCATCTGAGATTACTTATAATACCTAATATACTCAAACAATGTGCTGGGTAAATACTTTCCCACCATATTATTTACAGAATGCTGACAAGAAAGAAAAGTCTATACATGTTTAGTACAGATACAAAATTTTTCCCCCAAATATTTTCAATCTGTGACTGGTAGACTCCCTGGCTTCCAGATCAACAGATATGGGAGCTGTCTGTATTTCAATATAAATGAGTTTCTTTGAGGCCTTATTATTTTCTTGTATATTTGAAAACATTATTCATGGCTTCATGAGGCTATAAAAGAGGTCTGTGGCACAAAAAGGATTAGAAATCCTTATATTAACATGATGTGTAAGTGTGAAGAGCATTTCAGACAGAGCAGTAGGTGCAGAATCTCCTAAGGAAGAAAGTGAAACCTATGGACTTAAAAGACACATGGTGACTAACTGGATACAGAGTAGGAAAGAGAGAACACACACATTTCTGGTTTGCTCAAGTAAAAATATAGTGATTCCAGGACCTACAGAAGGGAACACCTATGGAAAAAGGAGATTTTGGGAATGGAGGATGACAAGTAATATTTTATATATCCTTGATTTGAGGTGCCTTCAAGACAGGCACATAAAAAATGTTAAAACAGATGGAGAAGTAGCTGTGAGGACAAACTTCGGTGGAGATCTGGATCTGGGAATCAACACAGCTTACAGATCAGCAACAGAAATCAGAAGCAGAGATGGCTCTGCCTAGGAAAGGAAGACAGAAGGAAAAGGAAGGGGGAGCCCTAAAGACCCACACTCTACCCTAGAAATGCTAAGAGTGAAAGGCCAAGTGGAAGAGAAAAGCTGGCAAAGGTGACAAGAACAGCTCCAATCCCAAACCCTTCCATGCCCCCACGCCCCAGTTCTCTTTCTGCCTTTGTCTTTATGATTTGTCCTAATTCCTCTTAGGTTCATTGTTTTGGAAACTTTTAGACCTGAGTAGTCCAGACTTTTACTTTCTTGTCAAATATCAAAAGCCTCCTTCTGTTGCCATAGGAAGTAGCTCAGTTGCTCCTATCTTCTCCAGTGTTGAACAAGATACAGAACATGTTTTAAATTTTATTAATAATTTCCATTAATTTTTTAAAACTATTTAACTTTCACTCTATTTGTCAAAATGAGGAACAAAACAAAACCTTATACAATAATATTTAAACATACTCTTTAAATATTTTCTATGTTCACCTCTTCTTGTACTTCATTAATATCAGGAAATTGGATGAAGATTATTTTTATTAGAGCCGCACTGAGGCGCTGTGGGTTAACACCCTGGCCTGAAGCGCGGGCATCCCATATGGGTACTGTTTCGAGACCTGTTTCGGCTGTTCCACTTCCGATCCAGCTCTCTGATATGGCCTGGGAAAGCAGTAGAAGATGGCCCAAGTCCTTGGGCCCCTGCACCCACGTGGGAGACCCGGAAGAAGCTCCTGGCTCCTGGCTTCAAATCAGCGCAGCTCCAGCCGTTGCGGCCAATTGCAGAGTGAACCAGCGGATGGAAGACCTTTCTCCCTCTCTCTGCCTTTCCTCTATCTCTGTGTAACTCTGACTTTCAAATAAATAAATAAATCTTTAAAACAAAGATTATTATTTTTTAAAATAATTATATCTCTTGATAATTATATTAAAATTATGATACATCTTCAATCCACTAGTTGTAGAATCCTGCTACACGCTTTCCCAAATGGATTTAATAATTTCTCCATTCAACTTCTTAATTTTGCTTCAGGTCTTAATTGCCTGGATAACTGTAATTAATTTTGACAAGGATAAATGGGTGACAACTTTTTAAGCCTTTTTAAATCTTATTAGAAAATATACTATTTTGGTCACATTTTCAAAAACCCCAAGCACAGAAGGAATTAATTTTAAGAGTTCAGAAATTACAAGGAAAACTGATTGAAGGCCATGTTTTATTTGGCTGAGCAGAAATTTGATAACAAGAAGAAACATGGATGCAAATATAACTGTGAGCAGGATACATATACTCTAGAGCAAAAAGCAACGGAAGAAATTCAAAGAAACACAAACCAAAGAGAGTGTACGAAAGAAAAGTCTTAAGAAAACAGACCTATGGCCTGGCACTGTGGTGAAGTAGGTTAAGCCACCTACGATGGCAGCATTCCATATGAGCACTGCTTTGAGTTCTGGCTGCACCACTTCTGGTCCAGCTCCCTACTAATGTGCCTGGGAAAGCAGCAGAAGATGGCCCAAATACTTGGGCCCCTGCATCCATGTGGAAGACTAGGATGGAGTTCTTGGCTCCTGGCTTACAGCCTCATCACATCCTGGCCACTGTGGCCATTTGGGGAGTGAACCAGCAGATGAAAGATATCTCTCTAACTCTGCCTTTCAAATAAATAAATCTTCTAAAAAAGAAAAAAAAGCAAAAGAGAACAGACCTTTGTGACCTTCCTTCTCAGTATTATGTAGCCTATGAAAACTAGCCACCAGTTAACAAACAACTTCTGATGTTTTTAATTCATAGGTCTAAAAATGGCCAGGTTGGAGCAGGTCAGCAGACTTTAAACATCTTACTGGTCCTTGAATCAGTATACAGGCCTCTGAAATTCCAAAATTAGCCTTTGATTTTTTTTCCCCCAAAACTTTTTACTAAAAAATTTTCAAACACATAGGAAAATTAAATTTTAGAGTAAATAAATAAACATTTACCACCTAAGGTCTACACTTAGTATTTTATTAAGGTAACTTATCACACATCTGCCTACCTATCTGGGCATCCATTCATCTCTCTATCCATCACTTTTGAGTTTGACACCATTGCTTTCACTCCTTTCTCTCCCCTACAGCAGAGTTCCTCAACCTTGACATAACACACTTTTTTTTTTTTTTTTGACAGATAGAGTTAGTGAGAGAGAGAGAGAGAGACAGAGAGAAAGGTCTTCCTTCTGTTGGTTTACCGCCCAAATGGCCTCTACGGCCGGAGTTATGCCGATCCGAAGCCAGGAGCCAGGTGCTTGCTCCTGGTCTCCCACGCGGGTGCAAGGACCCAAGCATCTGGGCCATCCTCCACTACCCTCCAGGGCCACAGAGAGAACTGGACTGGAAGAGGAGCAGCCAGGACTAGAACCCGGTGCCCATATGGGATGCTGACACCGCAGGCAGAGGATTAGCCAAGTGAGGCACGGTGCCGGCCCCACATAACTGACATTTTATACCAGATAGTACTTCGTTGTAGGTCATCCTGTGCATCTTAAGTTGTTCAGTAGCACATCAGGTCTCTACACACTAGATCACACTCACCCCTGCCCCTAGGTATGACAATGAAAAATGTTTTCAGACACTGACAAATGTTCCATGGGGAACAACTTTGCCCTCGTAGAGAAATATTGCCCTAGCACACCCATAGGAGCCTTTGCAAAAGGTGGATACTTCGTAGGCATTTATGGACAACAATACTGGGCAGAATCTGGAAATTACACAAGGAACACCTAGAAGTGACCCTAAAGCAAAACCAGCTAGGGATTAGAAGCAGTGTGTACAGTCTATGCCTGCTGGTCACATTTGTGTGTGTGTTTGATTGCAATGCTGATGTAGGCTGACATACAGCAGGGTAGCTCAGGTCTGTAATAACCTGCATGTGCTCTGACAATTCCAGCAGTTTAACATACATGAGGCCTGATGTAACAAGATCAATTAAAATTAACACCAATCCAAAACCTGCCTCATATTTTTCTGTATATACATCATTCAATCTCATAGTAAATACAATTTTAAAATAAAAACAACAAAACCTACCTTCACTGCCCAAAAGTCACATGACAACAACAAGATAATTGTCACCATACAGGCAATAAAGCTGCTGCTGAGTAATTCACAGAGAAGATAGACTACAATTGCACTGACTCGAAAGAACAAATGGAAAAATGATGCCACTGGATGTCTGAAAACCAAAACAAAATAAAAGAAATGCAATTACATTTTACTACAGGTACCAGCAGATGTAGATGAAAAATGTGCTAGCCATGGCATAACCATGAAGAATCTGCCAAAACAAAAGAGATGACCTGAGCAAGAAGCAGTCTACCTCTCTTCTCTTAAGTCCCATTATGTCCCCAGGCCCTGCTGTCACAGAAAATTCATTGTGTAAACACAACATCACATTGTTTCCCCCAATAAACCCATTCCCTTTAAAAAATATCACATTGAATATAAATTTTCACAAAATATGTAATGAGCACCTAGTTTGCAAAAATAAAGAAAACTACAGTCTTATGATTTGAATCCTATTTTCAAATCATGCCAAAAGAATTTGGAAAGTTAAAAATCACTTCAGGCATTAAAGCAAAGTCACCATCAGGTAGAGTATTTTTGGTTTTTAACAGCTTTGTTAAGATACAATTCATATACCAAATAATTCATCATTTAAAGTGTACAATTGAGTGGTTTTTAGTATATTCACAGAGGTGTTCAATCACTAATTAGCCACTACTTTACAACTTTTGATCACCCCAAATGACACTTTGTACCCATTAGCAATCATTCCCCATTTACCTTCAATTCCTTCAACCCTAGGCAACAACTAAGCTACTTTCTGTCACATACATTTTTGTCTACTCTGGACATTTCCTATAAATAAAATCATACTATACGTGGTCTTTGTGACTGGCACCTTTCATTTAGTATGATATTTGAGGCTCAGATAGATTTTTATTTCTTTAAGAAAATTTCTTCAGAGAACTAAATTTGGAAAAGAAGCACATTTCACATTTTCATGTTATTTTTTATAGAAGAATCTGAAATCTGCACAATAAGTCAACATGTAACATTATCTATAGAAAGCACACCAAGAAAGATGATTCTTGGAAAACAGTAGCTAGCATAGAATTAAAAGCACAGGTATTTAAATAACCAGATTTGATGATTTGAAAACTCAGTATTGAATAAAATCCCATTTGTCAATTATCCCCAAGAAAAACTGAAGCTCATTTTGTCTCACACCAAATACCAAACTAGCAGCATCGAATATTCACAAGCAGCTCCAAATCACTCGGCCTTGAGTCCCATCAGCTGATACTAATCTATTGACAGGGCATCACTGAACACTAACACAACTCTCGTAACTTATCCGCATACCTGATTTTGGATTTTCTTGGTCTATTAGCTGTCTCCTCTTCCGTATCGAACAGGGAAACATCCTCAGTGTCATCATTACTGTCCTAGTAGGAAAATTAAATATTCATGAAGCAAAATTAAAGGCAGTATTTACATGCTCCCTACATGCAAATATGCACATTGATCAAGGTGGAAGGCAAAATTACAACACAGTCACAGCCATCAAGAAATCACAATCTCAGGGCCGGCACTGTGGCCTAATGGGTAAAGCTGCCACCTGTGGCACCAGCATCCCATATGGGCACCGGTTCAAGTCCCAGCTGCTCTACTTCCAATCCAGCTCCTTGCTAATGCTCCTGGGAAAGCAGCAGAAGATGGGCCCCTGTACCTATGTGGGAGACCAGGAAGAAGCTCCTGGCTTCAGACCGGCCCAGCTCTGACCATTCGGGGAGTGAACCAGCAGATGGAAGATATCCCCCCCCACCCAACTCTGCCTTTCAAATAAATCTTAAGAAATTCACAACCTAGGGAAAGGACAGGTGTATCCCAACACCTGGCAAGAAGCCAACATGGGAATGTGTCCATCCCTACCCCTGGGCAGCTCAGGCCTCTAAGAACACGGGTGCAGAACCTGCTCCTGCGAGCTGACACCTATTTTCAGCTGCACTCAGAGAAAGCTGCGGCTCTCGGGGATAGACTCAGTGTTTTAGCTTTCACAGACCATGACTGCACCCTGGCTTCCCTGACTCCTTCTCACACTCTCTTTTCTTATCCAAGGCTAAATTAACGATTTGTGCTCAGAATCCCTTCTTTTCATGCCTCCTCAGGACTTTTTCAAACAAATTTCCTTTTATTTTTACTTTTTTGTACTTTCAAATATTCTAAACAGCATGTAAACATTCCCAAGTGCCTCTTATTACTCAAAGAAGATTTATAACCCTGATCTGGGGCCAGCATTGTGGCACAGTAAGATAAAAGCCACCACCTGTGATGCCAGCATCCCATGTGAGGGCCGGCTGGGAGTGCTGGCCGTTCCATCTCCAATCCAACTCCCTGTTAATGCGCCTGAGAAGGCAGCAGAAGATGGCCCTGTCACTCACACTGGAGACCCAGATGGAGTCCCAGGGTCCTGGCTTCAGCATGGGCCAGCCCTGGCCATTGCAGCCATTTGGAGAGTGAACCAGTAGACCCAAGGCATCTCTCGCTCTCTCTCTAACTCTGCCTTGCAAATAAATAAATCTAAAAAAAAAAAAAAAATAGCCGGCGCCGTGGCTCAACAGGCTAATCCTCCGCCTTGTGGCGCCGGCACACAGGGTTCTAGTCCCGGTCGGGGCGCCGGATTCTGTCCCGGTTGCCCCTCTTCCAGGCCAGCCCTCTGCTGTGGCCCCGGAGTGCAGTGGAGGATGGCCCAAGTGCTTGGGCCCTGCACCCCATGGGAGACCAGGGAAAAGCACCTGGCTCCTGGTTTCTACCTTCGGATAGGCACTGTGCGCCGGCCGCAGCGCGCCAACCGTGGCGGCCATTGGAGGGTGAACCAACGGCAAAGGAAGACCTTTCTCTCTGTCTCTCTCTCTCACTGTCCACTCTGCCAAGAAAGAAAGAAAGAAAGAAAAAGAAAGAAAGAAAGAAAGAAAGAAAGAAAGAAAGAAAGAAAGAAAGAAAGAAAGAAAGAAAGAAAGAAAGAAAGAAAGAAAGAAAACTGATCTTGTATCTCCCCTTCTATCTTCCAACTTCCCACAGCATTCCTCCCTTTTCCACCTAAGGGCTCACACCTCAAGTCACTGTAATTCCTTTCAGCCTCAACCACAACAAACCTACCCCCCCCCCCGTACCACCCGCCCATCTCCCTGTCTCGCTGGTCTCACTCCCAGTCTACTCCAGCCTCTCCTCTGTTACTCAGAGCATTTTTCCCAACATGAAAATCATGCTACTCCCCTCCTCAATTCTGTCAAAGGTGCCCCTCCATGAACAAAATAAAGTCAACTCCTTCACACACAGCATGGGTGATGGCATGATCTGATCCCCACCGCACACCTCTGACACTTCCCTGCGCAGCCCTACAGCAACGCTGTTACTACCTGGTCTCTCCCACCTTCACGCCTCTCCTGTGCTTTCTCTGCTCCTCCTTCCCATCCCCTACCCAGCCGGCCATCAGACACCAGATCAGATACCGACACAGCTGAGAAACTGTGCCATCCCCACAGCACTTGGACAACTCTGCATCTGAACAGTTACCACAGGGCATTCTTATTGCAAATCTGTCCCCAACTCCCACCCCCACTTAGATTTTAAGCCACTGGGGAACAAGGCCTGTCTGCACTGTGCCAAGTCCTACCAGCTAACGGAGCACAGGTCTAGTGCTACAGTGTCTGCTGAAGGCGTGAGTGAGTAAACAAAGGAGGCAATTACCTTTAATACACCACAGACTGTCCGGGGAAGAGCCAGGAGAAATACAAACGCAAATGTAAACACAACCCAGGACAGGGAGAGATTCCTTTCTACCAGAGGGCTCTGGAGGAGAGTGTCATCAGTTAGGCCTTGATGCAGGCCTCCTGCTCACTCAACTCAGCTAAGTACACTTTCAAAGGCACACACAGTGGACTACAAACCGACGAAAATGAAATAACCAAGCAGCACTCAGAGTAAGCAAAGGGCAAGAGAAGCAGAATAGCAGCTAAGGCTGGGAATGGTAGCACACTTTCAGAACTTTGAAACCAGTGGTTCGCGACCTTACCTACACATTGGAATGCTTGGGGGGAGAGACAAAAAAACATGACCTGGACCCTACCCACCCCCAGAGGTTCAGATACAATCACTGAATGTTCTAAGGCTAACAGATGATCAAAATACACAGCCGATACTGAGATCCACTGTACCAGGCTTCGTTTGAGTAAGCCCTGTGGCCAGCTGCTCTTGACCCCCAACTGTCTAAGGACACCTTAGCACAGCAGGCCACATCATTCCCCTACTTAACTCTCACAGCACCGTGACTGAAAATCAGACTCCTCACCACGACCTATCAAGAGCCAGCCCCCACCCACCTCCAAAGCCAACTATCAGGCCAGTCTCCTTTCAAAACTGAGTAACACTTCCTTCTCAACCCTGTTAAAATAGCCAGCTTCTGATTCCCAGAACCTGGGCATGTGTAAACTCATTGGCAGACAGGAATTTTTGCAGAAGTGATTCATTTAAGGGTCTTGACCTAGGGAGTTTCCTGTTTTATCCAGGTGGGCCCACTGACTGCATCACAGTGATCCTTGGAGAGGGACACAGGAGGCTCAGAGTCAGCGAAGATGATAAAAACAAGGACGCAGAGATGAGAGAGAGACGTGAATAGGCTATGCTGACGGCCTGGAGGACAGAGGAAGGGACGATGAGCCAAGGCATGCAGGCAGCCCCTAGAAGCTGGAAAAGACGAGATTCTCCTCCTGGTGCCTCCAGAAGGAACAAAACTGCCCACACCTTGATTTCAATCCTTGACATTTGACATTCATTGTGGACTTCAAACCATCAGAACTATAAGAGGGTAAGTATGTTCTAAGCTACAAAAATAGGAAACTTTTCACATAGTAACTAAGCCCCTGGACCAACCACCTTTTTGATTCAACATGTGCCCATTGGGTCTTTTTTTTTTTTTTTTTTTTTTTGACAGGCAGAGTGGACAGTAAGAGAGAGAGACAGAGAGAAAGGTCGTCCTTTGCCGTTGGTTCACCCTCCAATGGCCGCCGCGGCCGGCACACCACACTGATCTGAAGGCAAGAGCCAGGTGCTTCTCCTGGTCTCCCATGGAGTGCAAGGCCCAAGCACTTGGGCCACCCTCCACTGCACTCCCGGGCCATAGCAGAGAGCTGCACTGGAGGAGGGGCAACTGGGACAGAATCCGGTGCCCGGACCGGGACTAGAACCCAGTGTGCCGGCACCACAGGCGGAGGATTAGCCTATTGAGTCACAGCACCAGCCACCCATTGGCCCTTTAGACTTGTGGTTCTTCTACCTAGGAACACTCTTCTCTCTTACTGTGATCTTTAATAAAAGACTGGAATCTTCTCCATATTCAATAAACACTGAATGCCTACTAACTGCCAGGCACTGTTGTAAGGGTACAAGCACTAAGAAGAAAAAAGAGACAAACAACTCTGTACTCTCATAGTTGTGTTTATTAAGAAGAGGAAGACCACGGGCACAACCAGTATCAGAGCAGTATCAGAGGAGTATCAGGAGCTTGGTTTTGGACATACTAAACTTAAAATGTTAATAAAAGTGGGTTTTGTTGTTGTTTTGTTTTGTTTTCAAAAACTCTGAGAGTGAGAAACGTAAGTACATTGTGAACAAAGGACTGACATGCTCTGACTCACAAGACAAATCTGGTCATTGCATTAAAACTCTGGTGGGCAGGGAGGGTAGAGACCAAGGCACAAATCAAGGGAGTGGTTAGGGGGCTGCACCAATGATGGAACTGGAAACAATAGCCTGGTCCACAGTGGATGCAGGAGAGGTGGTGGAAGGTGGAGATTCAGACCAGCTTTTAAGGCCGGGCTGACAGGATTTGCTGACTTGACTCTGGGGTAAGAGAACAGGAGTCAAGAAAGAGGTTTTTGTCCTCAACAACTAACAGGACAGAGATGCCAATGCCAGACTCTGGGCACTCGGATATGTAGAGGTCACAAAGGGGAAACGGAATACGCACGAGTGGCACGGAGTGGGAGGTGACAGAGGACAGTGGTGCCCTGGAATCCCCAAGAAGTGTCCCCAGGAGAAGGATCCAAAGAACCACATCCAATGCTGCAAACCAAAGTGACCACTCTCTTTTTAACAGGTCCACAGTGACCTCAGTAAGAGCAGTTTTAGTAAGGCAGGAGAAGGGAGAGAAATTCTGACTCGGACAGCCGAGAAGAATACCACACTTAAGAACAAGTGCAGACGAGTCTTTCCAGGAACAGAGAGTGGGTGACAGATCAAAGGGCAGGCGGGAGTTTTCACATAGGGGGAAAAAAAGCAAAGTATATTTATATTCTGACTTAAGAGGGGATGGAAACCGGAGCACAGGTAAGTGATGGATGGAAATGTCTTCGGTTTGGCTAACTTATCCATCACCCCAGCCCCTCTACAACCCGTTATCTCCTACCTAGGACCAGCCCCCGACCTCGGGGACCCCGTCTGTCCATAGTGTTCACGACCCGATTCCTGGGCCTGGAGCACTGCTGGGACAGGGCGATCCCTCGGTGAATTACGTGCGACACGAACACACACACAGAGAATTAAAGCAAAGTGGACTATAAACAGCAACTGTTTTAAAGGAGAGTCAATTACTCATTATCCCGCTCCGGCAGGGTCTCGCCTTCGTACCGGACCTCAGCGCACCCCCCACCCCGGGTCAGACCCGGAGGGAGCCGGAGGTGCTCGATGGGCCGCCCCCGGTTATCCGGACCCGCGCACCGACGCCTACGCCGCCACCCCGCAACCTCACACCAGACAGCGCCCGGCGTCTGCGGACCATGGGCATCTGCACAGGCCCAGGCCGACACCGCTCAACGCCGCCTGAGGCCTCAGGGCGTCCAGACGCCCTGGCCGAACGACTGTCCGCGGCCCCCTACTCCCGCCGGTCCACCCCGCTGCTCCCTGAGCTCCGGCGGAGGCGGCAGGGGGAAGACGCGGCAACCACGGCCCCGGAACGCTCCACTCGCGCCCCCACGGACCTCGCCAAGTCCAGCCCTCACACGCCGCTGCCCTCTCCCGGCGCCCACAGCCCCTCACCTGTGACAACATGGCGAGGCAGCGCCGGCCCCACTTCCGGGAGCCACGTCAGCGCGTCAGGCGCCGGGTCCGGGCCGGAACTGACACAAACCCGTCCCCACTGGCTCGGAGGGGGCCGATGTACAAGGACACTTCCGGCTGGAGGTGCGTTACCAGAGGAGCGCAACTCCCGGGCTGGGGGAGCGCCAGGGCGGGGCTTTTAAAGGGGGCGGTGCGTGGGCGGGGATTGGGCGGGGAGATTGCAGGGCGGAGCGAGATGGGCGGGCCGACAGGGGCGGAGTCTAGGCCAGGTAAGTGCGAAAACAGGCTGGGAGAGCTTCGTGGTTTGTTGCAAATTCGCTCTTGCAAATAGCAAAAAAGTTGTTCAGAGCAAAGCAGGGGGACTCTAGAGGAAGCAGCAGAGGGTGTTAGGATGGGAAAAATAAAACTTTGGGCTGCAGGAAACAGCAGTGTGGGGGCCTGGGTGTCAGCGCCTGCCCTGTATGACCAATTACGCTCTTAGAACGAACCTCCAGGTACTGTTCTCAAATACCGAGTGCGGGTGATAATGGTGTCCCTTAGACATTAAGTGCAAGCCCAGCCCGTGATGTGTGTTTTCTTGCCTGGAGGAAGGACCTAAAAACTAAAGCTTTTGTTCATCTTAGAAACTGTGATGATTAAAAAAAAAAAAATACAAAACAAAAAACTATCCACCAGGCCTAAGTCAGGCTGCTGTTGAAAGGCCCATGGGATAATGCACATTTCCTTAGTTCCAGGAATTCTTCGCATGCAAATTACAAACTTCCCAGGGTTAGGTGCAAGTGCTGTTTTAAATGGCACACCCTAAGGGGTGGGGGTTGGGCATTTCTCCAAGAAGAGAAAGCTTGGCCTTGTGAGGGCAGGTGGATAGAGAGCCCCTATATCCTGCCTGCCTCGGCCTCATCTGATTGTTTGGACTTGTCGCTTTGTTGTTTTGGCTTTCCTCGTGCGTTCTGTTTGAAGCCCCTTGAAAACGTGGGGCACTTCACAGGAAAATCAGAACTTCCGGCATTTCTTGAAGAAGGGAGTAATCTGACCACGCAAAGCTACTGAATAGGAGCGCTGTACTTGGCGTGGGTCTTGAGCTGTTGCTCCATATGCCCTAGTCCTCGTTCCTACCCTTGTACTCCTCGAAGTTACCTGCCTTGTCCCTGACTCCACCTTCCAAAGGTGTAAGTAGAGACTTCACCCCATGCAATATTAGTAGCCTTGGGGCTGGTGCCATGGCGCAGTAGGTTAATCTTCCACTTGCGGCGCCAGCATCCCATATGAGCACAGGGTTCTAGTCCTGGCTGCTCCACTTCCAGTCCAGCTCTCTGCTGTGGCCTGGGGAAGCAGTAGAAGATGGTCCAAGTCCAAAGCCACATGGGAGATCAGGAAAAAGCACCTGGCTCCTGGCTTCAGATCAGCACAGCTCTGGCCATTGCAGCCAATTGGGGGAATGACCCAGCGGAAGGAAGACCTTTCTCTCTGTGTCTCCCTCTCACTGTCTGTAACTCTACCTCTCAAATAAACAAAATCTTTTTTTTAAAAAAAATATTAGTAGCCTCCTTTGTAGAGAGGATGAATGCATTTAATTCTCTCCCATAGGAGTTAGCCCTGAGGGCTCCCCTTTTAGGCTCTTAACAACTTAGTGAGCTTCATTAGGCTTCGATGCCAAAATACCAGGAGACTGCAAGGCCTGACCTGAAGCAGCCACATCCCTTCGTTCGCTGGAAGAAGTGATAGCACTGTATGGGTAGCGGTGAGTGGATCTTACTTTCCAGTGGATGCTTCCCCATCCCCCACAAATGAAACGGGCTTCCCTGAGTCTCCCTGAACGGTTCCCCTTGGAAATACGGATGCCAATCTCTCCCAGGCTCCTTTTGTTTTCTTACTTTGAGAAGATCAACCTTTTGGCTTATAAGAAGATAACAAAGGGTTCCCAGGTCAACTAACTGCAGGGAACAGTCACATACATACACACACACACATGCAAAAAACCAATCCACTTGACCTTCTGTGTATTGTAAGACATTGTCATTTCCCAAGGCTGGTTTAGATAAATATGTTGTGTCCAAGTTCGGGGGCTGCGATTTTGCCTGCTTTTATGAAATTATCAATGGGCAGGCCTTTGATCTTCCTGATCCACGCAGCTCTGCTGGCTTTTCCCAGATCAACCACTCCAATGGACTCATAAGTCTGATACTCCTTCATCTTGGCTTCCTTGTACTCTTCCTCCTCCTTCACGGTCAACAGCATAAACTCAGTGTTCATCCTAAGGGGGTCAAGGGTCATGCACAGGCGAGGCCGTTCTTTCTTGAGGGACAGGGTGGTCGTGCCCACTGGAGGTGCTATCATGCTGCTCGGTTTATAAACCTGCCTACTGCTCAGGGGGCCCACGCTGCTCGCTGGCCCTGCAGTTGAACTGGTCGCTTGACCTTCTTGCCGGGAGCTGCTGGAGAGTTTGGAGCGGATAATCATGGGCTGGGGGATGGTGGACTGGACTCGGGGGCTGTGCAAAGATCGTTTCAAGTTGGGCTGCAGCTTCTGGATCTCCAGGGGAATGTTGGTCTGTTGCAGGTCCATGGGAGGATTGCCGGCTCTCAGCTGATCTACTGCATGTTGGATTGATTTCCCTTTGAAATTCAGGACCTTCCTCGGGTGTGGAATGGAAGGTCCCCAGGCATCAATGACTTGCGTTTGGGGCCTGTGGGGGTAAGCAAATTTCCCGGAACTGTGGGCTTGCTGCAGAGCGTTGACAGTCAGGAGGAACCGATCAGGCGACATGGGGGTTTTCCAGGGCTTGTTCTTCTGGAGATAGGTTGGTTCTACAGGAGTTGTCACTTGGCTTTGCTCTGGTACTTTCTGCACATCATCCGCTTCTGCAAAAAAAAGGAAACAAAAAGTCAGCATTCTTTGAAAAATATTAAGTACTCTGGCATGAAGATGTAGCCACACTGGGGTCTTTGTGGTCCAATGGGCTTGCTACAGGGTGAGCAGTAGCAAGATGATATCAGAAATGATGATACCAGAAATTATTTAACAAGACCAGTTTTTTTTTTTTAATGAATATGCGAGTACTTGTCGCATTAGTCTCTGGACTTGCATATTTTGAAGGTGACACTTGTGATTCCAGGGCTCTACACATTTCCGAAATGTCCCTGTGGGAATGACCTTCACATCTCATTTATGGCTGACACAAAACAGCTCCTGATTTTTAGTGACATAGCTATCGTTTTCAACAACAGTATCACAAAATTTGATCTCCACCTTGTGAATTGATCTTGGTTGTTTCTCAAAACCAAATGTGCCTTCAAAGAATATGTCACCCATTGGGTAACGCAAAAATATCAACCACATGACTAAAAGGAACTTCCTAAAGTTAGAGTCGCCCAAATGTTTTGAACAGGAGCAGCAGGTCCAAAAGCCATTGACAAGAGTGAAAGGCTCCCTGCTGTAGGATTAAGACCTCCCAGGTGCCTGAGAGCATGAAGTTTAAGAACACATCTCTGCAAATGAGCCAGTCTGTTCTCTCTCTTCCATGTGGGCTTTCAGTTCCTGTAACTCACAGAGACATGAGAAGCACTATCCTCTTCTGAGTCATGAAAAGTAGGTGTCATTTGCTTCATTGACCGCCAGGTAACCCTCTACCAGGGATGGGGAACTGTTCTCTGCCAAGGGCCCCTGGGATACTTGTGACATCCCTCACGGGCCATACAAATGTATCAACTTAAAAATGATCCTGCTGTACCTTTATTGAATCCTGAGTCCTGCCTGCAGTTGCCTTGGTAGGGCCAGACCAAATGATTTCTCGAGCGTTATATGGCCCGTGGACTGGACATTCCCCACCCCTGTTTCTACACCAAGCCACACCAGCAAATAAAAGCATCTTATTCAAAGATGCTTGTGTTTGAACACACTATAGTGGAATGAAACTTCAAATTTTTTCCTTTCACTTTTTTAAACTATATTTTATTATAACATATAAAAATTAGGTGCAATTTAGATGTCAGAGCCCCCTCTCATTTTAAACCCATAAAACACAGAATGTTTTCCATTTATTAAAAAAGAGTTGTGATGAGCTGATTGTACACAAACTTGTCCCTTTTCACATAACATCCAAAAGGCCTTCAGAAAGTTCACAGGGAAAAATGGAATGGAAATGTAGGCTTATTTTGATGCAAAAAAAAAAAAATCTCTTTTTTTTTTTGACAGGCACAGTGGACAGTGAGAGAGAGAGAGAGAGAGAGACAGAGAGAAAGGTCTTCCTTTACCATTGGTTCACCCTCCAATGGCCACTGCGGCTGGCATACGGCGCTGATCCGAAGCCAGGAGGCAGGTGCTTCTCCTGGTCTCCCATGGGGTGCAGGGCCCAAGCACTTGGGCCATCCTCCACTGCACTCCCTGGCCACAGCAGAGAGCTGGACTGGAAGAGGGGCAACCGGGACAGAATCTGGCGCCCCAACCGGGACTAGAACCCGGTGTGCCAGCGCCACAGGCGGAGAATTAGCCTAGTGAGCCACGGCGCCGGCCACAAAAAAAAAAAAAATCTTTAATATGTATTTACTTGAAAGGCAGAACATTAAAGAGAGAGAGAAAGCAAGAGAGATTTTTCCAACTACTCCCCAAATGACCACAACAACCAGGGCTAGGCTAGGGCAAAGCCAAGAGCCAAGAACTCCATCTGGTTCTCCTATGTCAGTGGCAAGGCTCAAGCACTTGGGCCATTATCTGGGGTCTTTCCTGGCACATTAGCAGGGAGCTGGACCACAAGCTGAGAGTAGCTGGGAATCAAAACAGAGTACCAACGTGGGATGCTGGCATCACAAACATTGGCTTAACCACTGTGTGACAGTGCCAGCTCCAGTGTGTGTGTGTGGAGGGGGGGAGACATCCTAGCATAAGAGGGGCCTTGAAAAGCTCATGGAAGCCGGTGCCGTGGCTCAACAGGCTAATCCTCTGCCTTGCGGCGCCGGCACACCGGGTTCTAGTCCCGGTCGGGGCGCCGGATTCTGTCCCGGTTGCCCCTCTTCCAGGCCAGCCCTCTGCTGTGGCCCAGGAGTGCAGTGGAGGATGGCCCAAGTGCTTGGGCCCTGCACCCCATGGGAGACCAAGAAAAGCACCTGGCACCTGGCACCTGGCTCCTGCCATCAGATGAGCGCGGTGCGCCAGCCGCAGCGCGCTGTCCGCGGCGGCCATTGGAGGGTGAACCAACGGCAAAGGAAGACCTTTCTCTCTGTCTCTCTCTCTCACTGTCCACTCTGCCTGTCAAAAATAAAAAAAAAAAAAAATTAAAAAAGGAAAAAAAAAAAGAAAATCTCATGGAAACCCCCAGGGCAGGTGTTTGGTCTAGTGGTTGAGACACCAGTTAAGACACCTGTGTCCCATATCCAAATGCCTGTGTTTAATACCTGGCTCTCCTCCCACCTCATCTTCCTACAAAGGCAGACCTTAGGAGGCAGCGGTGATGGTTCAGGTGACTGGGTTCCTGCCACCCACAAAGGAAACCCAGACTGAGTTTCCAGCTTCTGGCTTCAGCCCAGCCCAGCCCAGAATGTTGCTGGTATTTAGGGAGTGAGCCAATAGATGAGAGCTCTCTCTATATATGTATGTATTGATCTTTCTCTGTGTGTTTTTCTTCCTTTCTCTCTCTCATTCACTTCCCCCCCGCCGCCTCTCAAATAAGTAAATAACTTTTAAAAGTTCATGAAAAATGTGTACTATGTAAAAACTTCATGGATTTCCATTTTTTGCACCCCAATAAGCTTATCTTCTAATTCCATTTCCCCATGAACTTTTTGAAATAGTCTCATATTGTGGCTCTCTTTCCAAGTCAATATATGCCTCATCATTACACAATTTTAGCTATGAAATAATATTCTATAGTATGGATTTTTTTCATTATGTGCTTGGCCATTTTCAGTTTGTTAATGACCAACCTTAAAGAAACGCAAACACCACTTGTACTTATCATATAAGTAGGTATGAAATGATGGACAACACTTAGAGTTTGCATTGGTGGGGTGCAAACTCTCCTACATCATTAGTGAGAATGAAAATCGATAGCATTTTTCAGGACAACCCTGTTGATATCCTTCTAGTTTTTAAATGCAGTTCTCTTTACCTCAGTCCTAGGACTGTGCCCTGCAGGTGTGTACCTGCACAGATACACAGACATGGGTATACACAAGGATGCCGGTGTTGGGATGGCCCTCATACAACTTCACTGTTTTTCCCTCGCCTTGAAACCAGTCTGTAGGGAGTTTGTTTCAAAGAAACACTAGTATACTAGTCAAAAAATATTTGAGCCGGCGCCGTGGCTCAACAGGCTAATCCTCCGCCTTGCGGCGCCGGCACACCGGGTTCTAGTCCTGGTCGGGGCACCGGATTCTGTCCCGGTTGCCCCTCTTCCAGGCCAGCCCTCTGCTGTGGCCCAGGAGTGCAGTGGAGGATGGCCCAAGTGCTTGGGCCCTGCACCCCATGGGGAGACCAGGAAAAAAGCACCTGGCCCCTGGCTCCTGCCATCAGACGAGCGCGGTGCGCCGGCCGCAGCGCGCCGACCGCGGCGGCCATTGGAGGGTGAACCAACGGCAAAGGAAGACCTTTCTCTCTGTCTCTCTCTCTCACTGTCCACTCTGCCTGTAAAAAAAAAAAAAAAAAAATTGGAAAGGTATTTACAGTTTTTATCGGTGTCCTTCAAGAATAGCAAAGACAGTCCTGGCATGGTGTTCAGCAACATTTCTCAAGAGCCCTGGATCTTCCTCTCCTTTCTCTCCTCATCTCACATACATGGCACCCACCTCAAACATTCTCTCCTCCCTTATGGAAACCCCTAAAGTCTCTCTGAAACCAGCCTCAAGCTCCTCTTCTCCCTTCTGCTGTCCCTGTAGTCATACTGCTGGCACAACAGCCCAGGAAGTGAGGAGGAGGCCAAATGGCAGGCTGGGAGCCCAAGACTGGAAACTCAAATCTTAGAAAGATTCTTAAGGGGGAAAGCAGACAAATCTTAGAAAGATTCTTAAGGGGGAAAGCAGACAAATCTTAGAAAGATTCTTAAGGGGGAAAGCAGACAATTAAGGAAAACCAGTTGTTCTTAGAAGTCACGCAGTCTATTCATTCTGATTTCTCAAAAATAAGCAAGAGTATCAGCCTACTGAGAAGCAAAACAAAACAGAGAGGACGAGAAGGAAAAGTAGGAGGGAGCACAGGTTGGATCTTGCCACTCATTCAGAATAAAGCATCACCATTCGTCTTGTCTCCAGCCACGGATTTTGCCTCCACATTCTCTTGCCCGCCATCGTGGACACTTGCTTCCTTGTTAACAGGATAAGCTCTCTTCTTGACATCTTTTTGGGGTGATTTTGACTTTCTTTGACCTTGACGTTCCTCTGCTAACGTGACTGAATTAAGAATGAGAAAGAAATGACAGTCATTATATAATTCAACAAGGTCTAAATAATGGGGAGGGGCATCCTGGTTCTATAATCAGTAGTTATGTGACTGATAATTTAGCTGGCTTTCATGCAAAAATATCACCATGTTGTTTATTGTGCTGTGAAACTAAGTGGTCATCTAAAGTCTAAGACCTAGATTACATCCCGACTCCCCTCTCTCATCCTCTTTTCCCACTGATCATCAAGCATGAAGCATTACCGAAAACCCTTGGTTCCCTCTCCTCCAGGGACAACCGGCCACTTGTAGTGTGACATGCTTGGGAATGATCTATTGGTATTCTCTATAGATCTGTGGACCCAACTTCACAAATATAGGGCAAGTTAAAACATAAAAAAGGAAGAGGCCTTGCTACATATAATTTGTTCTTTGGATGTCATATCAATGGTATAGGCCATGCCTGCATGCCCACTTACACACAGACAGACAGACACTTGCTTTGTAACTGATATTTTCCAGGTGCCTATATTGTCTCTCAGAGGCCTAAAAATAATGCATGCTGCACAGAACATTATTCTGCTTATAGTAACTTTTTGTCTTAAGTCCTGAGGAACCAGTTATATAATGTAGGGAGTCTTCAAAGGATTTGTAAAAAATGGAATAAAAAGATAAATTTTGGTGCAAACAATTTTTGAAATCATACATAGTTTTTTCATAATATGTGAAGACAACCTCGGTAAGCAGGTATGGGTAGCTTGTTCTGTTTGTTTTAATGGCAAGTATAAAGACCAGTCTTATATTCTGTACAAAGGTTCTAGTAAGTTTTCTAATGTAGGTCTTGAAAATCTCCCTTTAGCTACTGGAAAAAGTTTAGCTCCTTTACCTGAAGATACCTTGTTTGCCTTCATAAGGACACGGGACTTGTGGGGCTTATTCAGTAGAGTGTCTTGGGCCACTGTTTGTTTACTGGACGCAGACTCCCGCAGGCTGTGAACCTGAGTGCTTGACTTGGACAGGGCATCCATGAGACCGTTGTCTTCCTTGTCTTCCTCTCTATCCTTGTTCTTCTTCGACTTACTTCTTTCTGTGGAGTACTGCCACTTTACAGGCTCAAACTGGAACATGAGAATATTGCTCTCTGTGTTGATCAACATCCTGGAAACCAAAACAACAAGATTGCCCACAAAAGGAGTGTGGAGGCCACCAAGGGAGCCTCAGGCCATGCCCAGGTAATGACCACGCAAACAGGCTAGGGCCAGGTGTCAGAGGGTCAGGAGCAGTGACAGGTGGGTATCAAGCCATGCAGCAGGGGCCATTAGCTTTGTAGCTGTTTTCTTTCAAAAAATAAATAAATAAACATAAATGCAGTACATGGCTTCTGGTGGTTCTGCTTCTCAAGTTAAAATACATTCACATGAATTTCTGTTCCTGGAGTGAGTCTCAAGTACCTAAGGTTCCCAAGGCAGAAGCGTAGGGACTCTGCATGCAGATGTCTTGAAGTTCACTCCCTATTTTTAAAGCACAGCTTCCAAACCCAATGATTCTATTGGTGTGATGGGAATGAGGAAAACTCTCTACTGGGGAGACTGCCCCATCTCCACTGACCCCACACACACAAAGAACCCACACTGCCTCATGCTGTCGCTATACTGGCTCTGGACATAACCTAGACGTAGGCAGAACCTCTCAACTTTACAGAACAGGATGATCTATCTTCTCTAATCCCACTTTTATGCCCAAGTAGACAAACTTCCTGAACTTGCCCTCTCACTCCCCTAGCACTGCCTCCTAGCATCCACTGCTTTCCAGACTGTTGTCATTTATAAGATTCGGGTTCCTTTCTGCTCCAAAACAGAGCAGAAACCTTAGCTGTGACCTTAGCTGTGAGCATACATTTTCCAGAAAAGTAACCTAGTTGAGTTGGAAATGCTGGAGTGGAATTTAGGGGGACCATTCCAATCAGAAATTTCTTTCAGACATTTTTATTGAAACCAAAAGGAAATCATTCCCTGGATTGTATGAATGAGAAAAGATCAGAGTGGATTTTGTTTTACAGTATTACTGCTTCATAACTGAAATCTTTTATTTTTATCAAGCTGATTACCAGCCACACCCTTTTTTATGGTAAATAGTATTAATGAGGTTTCATTTAAAGGAAGGCAATACAGATCAGGAAAATTAAGTGGTCTCCAGAGAGCCCAAGGTAGAATTTACAGGTCAATGCTCTTTGGTTATTTCCATATAATATCACCTTGAATCTGTTCCTATATAACAAATTCAATTCTATATACAAGAATATTTCCCCAAAAAATCCTGGAAAATGGAATTAAAAGGGTTTTTTTGGGTGCAAAAACAATTTGAAATCTATACACAGTTTTTGATAATATGCATTTTCCATAAACTTCTTGAGGACCTTCATGCAATGAGATCAGTCATGGTACAGGTTTCTATAAACTCACCTGCTCAACTCTTCCCAACAGCACCCCCAGCTACTGCGGTTCCCCACCCTCCTCTAAGTCTCTGCATCAGCAGCGGGCATTAGAGACAGCTTATGGAACTCCCAGGCAGCTTGGACACGTGAGCAACGAGCAAGCAGAGGCTGCATATTATCCAAACCATGGCTCTCCTAGAAGAGCTATGGGGCACCACTGGATAATTTCCCCAAACACCTAGAACAGGTTAAGAATCAAAACAAACTCTGATTGCTAAGAGTTGTGTAAAGCTCAATTGGTTCCCCACAAGATCGTTACTTCTAAACAGTGGGAAGCATTGCACACTCTCTCCTCTCGCCAGCAAATCCAAGACTGCTGTCCCGGAGGGGAGGGAAAATAAGTCATCCAAACAGAATTGCTCACGGTTCTGACCTCCACACCTGCCACCCACCTGTTGCCCTGAATAAAGAAGGACAGCACAGGATCACCTCTGCCATTGGCTTTGATCACCTTCAGACAGTTCCCGTTGAGGAAGTTATAAATGCGGATCTTGCCATCTGCACAGGCACTGATGACTCGGAGGTAGAGGAGAGATACGTGGAGCACCTCCCTGGAAGGGAACAGAGCGACAGGGAGTGCCCACCTTCTGCCTTGGGTTTCTTGGTGGTTTGGGGTGTTTTGTGTGTGGTTGGGTGCCAGGGGCCATAGCTATCCTTGAAGTGGGGTTTGCCACCATTTAATAATTCTAAATGTAAGCCACTAACACTCAAGACATCTCTTCCCATTCTGTATTTACTTTTCCTGCAATTTGGTCACAGAGGCACAATGTATAGATGATCATGTTTCTCTCTTGCAGTTTGATTCCTGGCTGTTTGCTTCTACAAGTCTTGCTGAGGTTTATTTAATGTTTTGATTTCTCTTAAAAATCATGTAAAAAAATAAATTAAGGAGGAAAGAGTTATTTTTACATAAAGCAAAAACCTTACATTTTGACAGTTTTCGTTATTAAATTAGTGGCTTTCATTATCTAAGTAAATGAACAAACTCTACAGCTTCCAGCAGAATTGCAGCCAGGGGTGACATGAGTATCCCCAGGTAGGGGCCTCCAACAAAATCTCCCTGTGTTCAATTTAGAAAAGTGTAATTACCCCTATTCCTCTTCATGACACTGAAAAACTGAATTTGATGCCATCAATTTGTTAGATTCTATCTGCACAGCCAGTATAATGATCCTGCTTCCTCATCCAATCAAGTCTGCTATGGTTTGGATATAGTGTTGAGTTTTTGTGCTAGAAGCTCGGTCCCCTGTGAGGCAATGTTGAGTAGGTGGTAGGCCATTAAGAAGTGGGGCCCAGGGCCAGCATTGTGGTATAGCAGATTAAGCCACTACTTGTGGTAATGGCATTCCACATGGGTTCCTATTTCAGGTCTGACTGCTAAACTTCCAATCTAGCTCCATGCTGATGTGCCTGGGAACAGATGATGGCCCAAATACTTAGACCCCTGCGACCCAGATGGAGTTCCAGGTTCCTGGTTTCAGGCTGGCCAAGCCTTGACCATTATGGCCATTGGATGAAATACCTCTCTCTGTATCTCTTCCTCTCTCTGCAACTTTGCCTTTCAAATAAATAAATAAATCTTAAAAAGGAGGAGGAGGAGAAGAAGAAGAGGAGGAGGAAGAGGAAGAGGAGGGAGAGGAAGAAGAAGGGGGGGCTAGTAGTAGGTAGTTAGATCACTGGGGTTCATGTAGTTTCCATAGGACTCCAGTTAGTTCCTGCATGCATGAGTTCTTACAAAGCAAGGCCACCCCCATGCACTTGGCCCCTTCTTTTGACACTTGGTTCCCTTTCCATTTCTCCACCACGTTGTGATGCAGCCAGGGGGTCCTCACCAGAGTCCCACCAGATGAGACTGCTTGATCATAGACTTTCAGCCTTCAAAACTGTGACCTAAATAAACCACTTGACAGATTACTCAGCTTCAGGTATTTCATTATAACAACAGAAAACAGACTAAGATAAAGTCCATCTACAGCCTAGTTCATGAGCTCCATTCTCCAAAAAAACATTGCATATCTCTATCTCCTCCCACCCACACTCATACACAACCTTCAGGTATACTGTCACATTCTCTTGGCACAACTCACATCTTATTTGTCATCACATGCCCAGCACCTCACACAGCACCTAGGGCATAGTGTGTCCTCAATATGTATTTGTTGGAAAGGCGAGTGCTCATGTCTTCAGAGGGTGGTCCTTGCTACAGTTGGTTAAAAGGATGACATCCATGCCATACCATTAGGCTTTAGCCTCTGTTAGATCCTAGGGCCAGATGAAGACTTTTTCAGGTCCTAACAGGCATTTGAAAAGTCCAACAACATTCTATTTTTTTTCCAGGATAGAAATACAATAACCTTGCTACCCTAAACATAAGTTAGTCGGCTTATTGGGTACCCCAACTCTGAGACAGAGGTTCTGTGGTAGAAGAGTTTTCCTCTTTATTATGTAACTTAGACCGGGGGCTGACAGTTGTGGTGTGGTGGGTTAAGCCAAGGCCTACAATGCCAGCATCCCATATAAACACAGTTTGAGTCCCAAGTGCTCTACTTCCAATCCAACACCCTGCTGATGAGCCTGTAAAGCAGAGGACAATGGCCCAGTGCTTGGGCCTCTGTCACCTAGCAATAAGGCAGTCACATGCCAAACATAAAGAGTATTCACATATCCTCCCTCAAGACCAGTGTGCCTGCAGAAAAGGCTCCCATGAGAGGGATGGGATTTGTGGCACAATGAGTTAAGCGACCCCTTGGGACACACACATCCCATATAAGAGTGCTGGTTTGAGTCTCAGCTACTCTGATGGCATATGGCACTTAAGTTCTTGCCACCCACATAGGAGACCTGGATGAAGGCCCTCGTTCCTAACTTCAGCCTTATCTAGCCCTGACTATTGTGGGCAGGTGGGGAATGATCCCATTGGTGGAAGAGCTCTCTCTCTCGCTCTCTCTCGCTCTCTCTCTCTGTCTCTCTCTCTCTCTCTTTCTCTTTCTCTCACCCTTTCAAATAAATTTTTAGAAGCTTCCCATGAGGTTATAAGGAAATCTATGGCCATAACTTACAAAACAAGTATCCTCAGATAAGTCCCCCGGAAAATGCACTTGCTCTTTTAATCAATTAAGATTAGCATTTAGTTGTAACACACTCAAGGGAAGAAGCGTTGTTGGAATTGCCTAAGACTGCACTGGAGCAGCCTAGGATTCCCATGACCATGGCAGAACCATTAACTGACCACAATGCCCTTTCCAAACAAGCCCCTTTGTGACCTCAGAATACTTCAGTGCCTCCAAGCAGCCACCACCACTAAGTTGGAACTGCCCTGTAAAATGAAGTCCATTTGCTACCCTGGAATAGAATTCAACCCACAGACTTAGAAGTATAGGCTCCTTTAAAAAAAAAAAAAAAAGCCCTTCATTATTTTTATTATTTTTTCATTATTTTTATTTTTAAACCCTTTGGGCCATTTTAAGCTTCTCTGAGCACTAGCTTCCTAAGACCAATCCCAATAATTTTAAGTTTACTGGAATTGATATTATTTGAGATGTTTTATAAGTCTGATAAGTAAAAGAGATGACTTTATCATGGTTAGCTTAGGTGTACAATTTCAGTAACTTTTCTAAGTCCATTTAAAGATTTATTTCCTTTATTTGAAAGGCTGGGTGATAGTGTGAAAGAGAGGGAAAGAGAGAGAGAGAGAGAGAGAAAGAGAGAGATCTTCCATCCACTGATACACTTTCCAAATGGCTGCAACAGCCAGGATTTAGCCCAGCCAAAGCCAGGAGCCAGGAACTCCATCCATGTCTCCCACATGAGTTGCAGGGGCCCAAGCACTTGGGTCATCTTCTGCTGCTATCCCATGCACATTAGCAGGGAGCTAGACTGGGAGCAGAGCAGCCAGGACTCGAACCGGCACTCACGTGGTATGCTGGCATCACAAGCCACTGTTTAACTGGCTGCACAAGACTGGCCCTCAAATCTAATGTGGTTATTTCTTAAGAGAATCAAGAGAGGGTAGAAGAGGGGAAAGGCCAAACAAAGGAGATGGGCAGGGGGCAGGGGGGGGCAGAATGTGGGTAACAGATGGATGAAATGAGAAAGGGGCAGAGAGAACATGGGGTCAGTGGGCAGCAGAAGGGACAGATGTGCCAAAGGTGGCCGTCTAAGCTCTGGCAGTGGAAGGTGGCCATGCCGCGTTGGTGAACTTGGCATCACCAACACCTACTTTGGATGCTTGAAGGCCATCAGGCACCGCTCGTACTTCCCCACCATGCTCCAGGCCATGACCAGGCCGTCGCTGCTTCCCGAAACAAGATGCCACTGGTCAAAGAACAAGCACTTCACGGCTCCCTCGTGGCCTATGAGAGTCTGCAAGAAAACAATACCGCCGTTCTCAGCCCCTCTGCTGCCGTTCTCAGCCCCTCTACAAGGAGGTGAGGCTACAGACTTCTGTAGGTGAACCCCAAAGCCACTCTCTGCCAGTTCTTGATTCCATCGCTCGGTCTGTCCCTGAGCTGACTCCTCTCCTGCTCTTGAAAGTCAGTGGAGACCTCTCTCTCTCTCTCTCTCTCTCTCTCTCTCTCTCCTCTCTCTCCTCTCTCTCCTCTCTCTCTCTTTCCCTCTCTCCCTCTCTCCCTCTCTCTCTCCCTCTGGAGAGTTCTCCCCCTATTTAAGGAAGAAGGAAATCAGAGAGGCCTATTCCTGGTTGGGTCTGTGACCGGGGCAGGCCCTATCTACCTGGAGAACCCAGGAGGACCAGCTGCCACTGCCCCTGCTATCAGAAGGATAAACTACTCCAACCCAGCTCCTCGCCAGGACTTGACCTGGATGGAGGGCACTAGGGCCATCCCTGTGCCTGCAAATGCTGGCTCTACAGCAGTCTCAAGATTAGGGGGAAGCCAGGCCAGCTCTTCTCACAGTGATCCTGTATTCCTGGCACAAAATGCTTTCTCACTACCACCCACTCAGACCAGGGCTTTCAAGTCCGGCAAGAACATGCTTTGTGAACACCGGCTGTGGTTTAAGTGTGTGCCCCAGAATTGACACTGTTGGAGACTCAATCCTCAGAGTCAAACGTTAATGATATTTTGAGGTGGCATCTTTGGGAGGTGGTTGAGTCGGCAGTGCTCTGCCTCCATGGATGAACCATGATCAACAGATTAATCCACTCATAGATTCATGGAATGGTCTTGTTATAAAAGCTAGCTCTCTCGGGCTCGCTGGCTCCATCTCCCCATCTGATGCTCTCGCCATGTCATGGCCCAGCCAGAGGGCCTTCACCACATACAAGCACGTGCTGGCACCATGCTCTGGGACTGCCCAGCTTCCAAAACTGAGCCAAGGAAGCTTCATTTCTTTATAAGTTATCAGATGTCAGGTATTCTGTTACAACAACAGAAAGTGGGCCAAGATACCTCCAAGTCACTTCCAAGACAGCTGGTGTTCTTACTTCATTAGAGAATAAGGAGGGGAAATGTTTGCTCATTGATGCATCCTCCAGTGTTTCCTTCTGGGGGGGCAGGGTGCTATGTTCACCTACTCAACACATGCCAGAGTCAAGATAGAATAATCTAGAAGGAGTCAACATACTCTGCTACTGTTAAAAGGCCCACGTAAGCCAAGCTAAGCCTTCTTCCACCAACCCCATAACAGCGTGGGTTATGATGTGGGCAGTAGACCCCTATACTGGGCCAGAATGACACCCCTCCCCCACCACGAAGCCTTCCCTGCTTTAGCCAACTGCTGTGGGATGATCTAGTCCCCACCAGCACCACCCCACCCTCCCCGCTTCCAGCCCACTGCCCTCTCACCTTTACCAGCTGTGCCGTGTCAACATGCCACACTTTGACTAGCCCTCGCTCGCAGCTGCTCACGATGTAGGTGTCATTGATCCTGATGGCCAAGATGGGGTCTTTGTGTTTATACGTCCTCAGGCACTTTCCTGTGTCCACATCCCATTCTGAAGGGGACAGGGAGAATGGGAGGAGGTTTTCAGTGGAGTTGTACTCCCCATCACAGGAGCAAAGTCCCACTGAGCCCATCTAGCCAGACCCCAGAAGGCCTGCACCAGGCCTGGTAGCAGCTTCAGGTACTTCTAACACGGTGCTCCCTGACCCCGACCATGGGCCCCTGGGGAGAACTGACAATGCAGAAGGTTTTGGCCATGACCTTGGAACTTAGCCTTGGAGTCCAAGTGCTAGACAGTTCACCTCCAAGATGCCTACTCTTCACGCTTGCAAAATGCTTGCTGCTGAGTAGATGTCACGCAAATCATGACACGTGCTTCATGTCACCACTCCTCCCTGATGTTGTCTCTCTGATCCATACCATCTATGCTCGAAGGAGAAGAAAGCTGCCTATCCTCACTTAGATATTTCAGGACTTCTGAATCTGATGTTGGATCTTACAGGGGAATTGTCATGGCCAGGGTGGGGTTGATGCTGCTCAGCACAGCTCGTGTGAGAGCAGCAGCCTGGGTACCATAGGTGTTGGGTGGGGAGGAGAGTAGATAGGTGGGCATCACAATTTCAGAGATGAAAACATTGAATTTGGCTTCATCAACCCCCAAAATACCTTTTCCCACAGGCCATAAAACAAATAGAATAATGGCCATCACTGACACGTAGCACTAACTGTAACATTCAAAGTACTTGTCATGTATTAACTCACCTTCAAAAGACAGGTACTATTATTTTTTTTTAAGATTTATTTATTTGAGAGGTGGAGTTACAGAGAGATGGAAAGACACACAGAGAGGTCTTCTATCCACTTCTATCCACTTCTATCCGCAATGGCCAGAGCTGGACTGATTCAAAGCCAGGAGCCAGGAGCTTCTTCCGGGTCTCCCACAGTGGAGCCATCTTCCACTGCTTTCCCAGGCCATAGCAGAGAGCTGGATTGGAAGAGGAGCAGCTGGGACACAAACTGGCACTCATAAGGGATACCGGGACTGCAGGCGGAGGCTTAGCCGACTATGCCACAACGCCAGCCCTAGATGGAAGAATCTTTACCACTAAGTTGGTGTTGGGGGGTTTGGTTTGGTTTGGTTTGGTACTCCCTTAAATTTTACACCTGAAGCAAAATCCTTTCTTCCCAGTCCTGGCCCTATGGTGTCCCTAAGACTCTCCTAGCCTGCGCTCCCTTCCATCTTCCCCCTCTCCCTTTCTCCCTTCCCTCTCTCCTCTCCCCTCTCCCTCTCTGTCACTCTGTTTTTCAAATAAATAAACAAAAAAATTTTAAATACTATGCCATTTTATGTTAAAAGACTAGAGCATTGGAGGATTTAGCATCTGAGGGGCTGGGGGGGCGTGTCCTGGAACCAGATCAATCAGAATTGATAAGTAGCAAATCCGCAGGTGCAGAGCCCCAGTCTGGTATGTGCACACCGCATCCGCCTCCTGAGTGTCTTCAGGAATGTCAGCCACATGTGCCAGCTTCCTACAGCTGCTAAAACAAACTCCTAAAGCTGAGTAGCTGAAAACAGCAGAAGCCGATTCTCCTGCAGAAGTCCAAGATGTCACGCATCGAGGTGTCAGCTGGGATGGGCTCCTCCACAGACGGACACTCTGGAGGAATCCATTTCTTCGCCCTCTGTGTAGGCTTCTGCAGGCCACGCACTTTCCTTGGCTTCCTCCACCTCCTGAGCCAGCAGCGCTGCCTCTCTCTTAGATGCCTCTCTCTTCCATGGTCGCAGCTCCCTTTCCTCGCAGCCAGGAGCGTTTCTTGGTGTGTAAGGGCTCCTGTGCCCATTACAGTGGCCCCACCCCACTAATCCAGGGTAATCTCTCCATGTTAAGGTCCTTGATCGCATCTGCAAGGGCTCCTTTGCCAGACACAGTAGCACAGTCATGGGTTCCAAGCATTAACATGGGATCATCTTTGGCCAGTATCTTGTCTACACTCAGCATGTCCAGAATCGAACCTGTGACCTCGTCCCCCATTCCTCGCCCTACCCTGCTCTTTCCCTGTAGACTCTATTTCCAATATGGGATTTCCATACACCCAGTGGCCAGCATTTTAAAAACCAACCCCTGGTCTGGGGCCAGCGCTGCAGCGCAGCGGGTTAAAGCCGTAGCCTGCAACACCGGCATCCCATATGGGTGCTAGTTCAAGTCCCGGCTGCTCCACTTCCCATCCAGCTCTCTGCTAAGGCCTGGGGAAGCCATGGAAGATGGCCCAAGTCCTTGGGCCCCTGCACCCATGTGCAAGACCGGGAAGAAGCCCCTGGCTTCTGGCTTCAGATCAGCTCAGCTCTGGCCATTGCGGCCATTTAGGGAGTGAACCAGCAGATGGAAGACCTCTCTCTCTCTCTCTCTCTCTCTCTCTCTCTCTCTCTGGCTCTTCCTTGCTCTGTAACCCTTCCAAATAAATAAATCTTAAAAAATAAATAAATAAAAATAAAAACCAACCCCTGGTCTAACTATCTTCTCCCCTGTCTTCCTCGCTTTTCCCATCCAGCTGGTGGCTAAGTTCTGCCAATTCTCCTTCCGTCTGGGCCATCAAACGTTAAGTCACATCCCTCTGAGGTTCTCCACACTTTTTTGTTTGCTTGAATTCAGGAGACGTCACAACAGTTGTCTAGACTGAGTAGTGTCTTACCTTGTCCCCTTTTCCCCACATGGGTCACCCAGTCTCCAAATCCTCTTCCCAACTCTCACTAGAGTCATCTTTGGAAAATACACACTCCATTGTGTCCATTCCCACCCTCAAATGCACTTATGGCTTTTCCGTGTCCCACAGGGTGAAGTCTAGTTTAGTGCCATGATCCCAAATGGCCCTAGACACACACACACACACACACACACACACACCTGCCTTAGTGCCAACACCACACGCTGCAGTCCAGCCACTTCACACAGTGAGAAATTCCCTGACTACACTTCCTACTCCAATCATTTGCCTTTGCTGTTCTCTCCTCTGGGACACCCTGCCTGTGAAACTACCCAGTCTCAAGACCACACTTACATGTGGAGCTTTCGCTAATGGATTCCTATTTCTGTGGTCCCTTAGAACTCTGCCTACAGGCCGGTGCCGTGGCTCAACAGGCTAATCCTCCGCCTTGCGGCGCCGGTACACCGGGTTCTAGTCCCGGTCGGGGCGCCGGATTCTGTCCCGGTTGCCCCTCTTCCAGGCCAGCCCTCTGCTGTGGCCCGGGAGTGCAGTGGAGGATGGCCCAAGTGCTTGGGCCCTGCACCCCATGGGGAGACCAGGAAAAGCACCTAGCACCTGGCTCCTGCCATTGGATGAGCGCGGTGCGCCGGCCGCAGCGCGCTGTCCGCGGCGGCCATTGGAGGGTGAACCAACGGCAAAGGAAGACCCTTCTCTCTGTCTCTCTCTCTCACTGTCCACTCTGCCTGTCAAAAAAAAAAAAAAAAAAAAAACAACTCTGCCTACAGTTAGGACCCATGACTGAGAGCCAGTCAGCTGTGGGTTCAAATCCCCTCCCCCATTCAACATCTCTGATTGAGGGCCACTCGTTTTGCCCTCTGGGGCCTGGATTTCACATCCATATCCACCTCATGGCATTCGTGGGAGAATTAAAGTGATAGTAAAGCACTGGCCCAGTGCCTATCCCGTGATGGGTGCTCAGTAAATGGTAGCTGTCCTCACAGGGGCTTATTGTGTCCCCCATTATATATTAATATATCTGCTTCCATTAGGAGACTACGAGCCTAGTGAAATTTTTTTAAAAACACATCTAAATGACCATTTCATATTTTTTCTCTTTAACATCTAACACAGTGTCTAACTAACATATTGTAAGTATTCAACAAATAGTTGTTGATGGGCTAGATTGATATATGGATGGATGGGTGGATGGAAGAATAAATGATTGCCTATAACTGCAGACACAGGTTTGGAGAAACTTCTTTGAAAATCTAAGACATTGCTTTCTCTCACCTTTCACCTGGCAATCTTTTGCTCCAGACACGAGCTTGTTCTTAAATAAATCCATGCACGTGACTGTCCCCTGGTGGCCATTGAAGATTCGGAGGCAAGCCCCACTTTTCAGATCCCAGTATCTGCAGGAATCAGGCAAAAAATATAAAATAAAATAAAAGTTGTTGAGATTTTACAAGGGACTTGCAGATCATTCTACACAGAGGCCCATTAGGTCAGTAGGTAGCTGGAAGGCAGCAGTTTCATGGTTAAACTCAGAGTCAGAGACCTGGGTTTGGATCTCAGTTGCAACATCTGTTTGGCGTAATTTTGGGAGAGCTACTTAATTCCTGTGTAAGCTTCATTTCCTCCTGAGAAAATGGGAATGATGGTAACAAGAGCTACCTCATAGGGGTTTTAGAGTGGAATTCAATATAACAATTGTAAACCAAGGGTGACTCCTACGCCCGGAGGCCTTTTGGAAATGTCTGGAGACTTTTTTGGTGATCATAGGTGAGGAAGGAAGTGCACAGAGCCCAGGGGGCTGCTGCACCTCCTACAACACCCGGGTCAGCCCCCATGATGAAGACCCTGCCAGCCCCACGTGTCGGTCAGTGGTGCTGAGGCAGAGCAGGCCTGCACTAATGCACGTAGTAGTAAAACAGTACCCAGCACGTAGACAACGCCTGGCATGTATCAGTTGGTTTTAGGGGGAAGGGTCCCTGAGGACCCTGGTCACCCCCTTGGATGACCACCAGGCTTAGAATCCATGGCTCCGCTTCAGTGGCTGAGCTGGTTCTCAAATGAGTGACAACAGTCACTTAGATGGAAAATGCTTTATGTGCATCTACAACCTAGCTAAGGGGCGCATGGGGCACACATAAGTCGTGCTGTTTTTCAGTAAGAAAACATGCCCGCCATGTCTCAAGTCATTAACACAGACTTCCACTTGAGCTTGCCTGGGTCTTTTGACAGGGCAAATAAGATTCTAGAACCAGCTGCTGGAGTCCAGTCCTATCACTTACTAGCTATGCAATCCTGGATAACTTACTGAACTACTCTGTGCCTCAGTTTCTTCATCTGCAAATTGGGTATAACAGTACTTGTAGAGTCATCATGAGGCTTGGCACATAATAAATGATTAGTAAATGTTCTCCTGTGTATATACAATACCAGCATCCTATATAGCAGTGCCAGTTTGAGTCCTGGCTGCTCCAAGTCCCATCCAACTCCCTGCCAGTGCACCTAAGAAGGCAGCAGAAGATGGTTCAAGTGCTTGGGCCCCTTCACTCATGTTAGAGACCCGGATGGAGCTCCTGGTTCCTGGCTTTGGCCTGGCCCAGCTCTAGCCATTTGAGCCATTTGAGGAGTAATCCTGCAGATGGAATCTCTCTCCCCAACCCATCTGTTTTTCAAAATGAATAACTAAATCTTAAAAAAAGAAAAATAGGAATAGAATAACCTTGTTTGACTTAATAAAACCCATAAACCAAAGTGATAACTACAAGCTATTATGCTTAACAGAGAAACCATAGCTGAATTCTCTTCAAGGGGAGTGAGATAAGCATGCTCACTCTTACCACTACTGGTTACCAGGGCCCAGGAAAGCCTAGGCAAATATATAAGGAAAAAAAGAGACAGCAGTAAAGGCATTAGAAAAGAAGGGAGATTGCCATTAGTTAATGAGACCATCTACACAGAAGAACCAAATCAATATCCAAGGGTTTTTTTTAAAGATTTATTTATTTATTTGAAAGTGAGAGTTACATAGAGAAGGAGAGGCAGACAGAGAGAGAGAGAGGTCTTCCATCCGCTGGTTCACTCCCCAATTGGCCACAACAGCTGGAGCTGTGCCAGTCCAAAGGCAGGAGCTAGGAGCTTCTTCTGGGTCTCCCACATGGGTGCAGGGGCCCAAGCACTTGGGCCATCTTCTGCTGCCTTCCCAGGACATAGCAGAGAGCTGGATCAGAAGTGGAGCAGCCGGGACTTGAACTAGAGCCCATATGGGATGCTGGCACTGAAGGTGGCACCTTCACCCACCACACCACAGCACAGACCCCAACATCCAAGATTTTAAAACTACTGAGACAAGGTTTGCAAGGTTGCTGGATACAAGATCAAATCACAATAATCAGTAACATTTCTCTATACCAGTAACAACCAAATTGAAAATAGAAAGAAAAGTAAGATGCCATTAATAATAGCTATAGTATTGCAAATTTTATAGGTTGCTCCACTTCCAATCCAGCTCCCTGCTAATGGCCTGGGGAAAGCAGCAATGACGGCCCAGGTACCTGGGCCTCTGCTACCTACATGGGAGACATGGAAGAAGCTCCTGGATCCTGGCTTCAGCCTGGCCCAGCACTAGCTGTTGTGTCCATCTGGGTAGTGAACCAGTAGATGGAAGATCTCTCTGTGTCTCTCCCTCTCTCTGTATCTCTGACTTTCAAAATAAATAAATAAGTATTCTAAAAAAATTTTTAAATGGTTTTGATGCAAGAACAGAAAATGGACCAGAAACAGATCAATGGACCAGAATAGAGAGCTCAGACATGCTCACACACATATAGAAATTGTCAGGGGATTACCCAAAGCGGTGGGAGACACGGCGAGCTGCTATGGAGTGGGAAAACTGCTCACTTTATTGAAAAATAAACAGATAAAATGGAGACCCTAACTAACATGACATACAGAGTTGAACTCCAAGTGGACTGAGAACTGAATGCAAAAAGTAAAACTGAATGCAAAAGGATAACTAAAGTCAATAGAAGAAAACATCGGAAAGGATCTCTGACTTGGAAATGAGAAGATGTGAGTTTGGCGGGGCGGGGGGTGAGGGGGACCAGTCTGATCAACTCATCCATTTTCTTACATCAGTAGTAAAAATTCTGGCTCAATCATGGACAAAGTTAACAGATGGAAGAGCAAGAGATGATATTTTAAAACTGACAAGAGACCAGCATCTGTAAGGAAATGCAAGGACCTGCAAATGGATAAGAAAACTGAATGGTCTGGGTAGAAAACTTGACAGAGGACACAGTGGGCAGTTTACAAAAGAAGATAACTGTGGGGCCGGCGCTGTGACATAGCAGGTAAAGCCGCCACCCGCAGTGCCGGCATCCCATATGGGCGCCAGTTCTAGTCCAGGCTGCCCCACTTCTGATCCAGTTCTCTGCTTTGGCCTGGGAAAGCAGTAGAAGATAGCCCAGGTCTTTGGGCCCCTGCACCTGCATGGGAGACCCAGAAGAAGCTCCTGGTTCCTGGCTTCAGATCGGCACAGCTCTGACCATTGTGGCCATCTGGGGAGTGAACCAGCGGATGGAAGACCTCTCTCTCTCTCTCTCTGCCTCTCCTTCTCTCTCTGAGTAACCGTGACTTTCAAATAAATAAATAAATCTTAAAAAAAAAAGAAACATTACAAAAGAAGATAACTGTGCAGGTGAGGAGCAAGTGCTTCAGCACCAGAGCCACAGAAATGATTGTGCACGTATTCACCTGGCAGAAATGTGAAAGCTGGATGAGGTTCTGACGCACAGCCACAGGAGACCTGCTGCGTGACAATGCAGACCTGTGGGTCATTCTGGACTTGTTAGTTAGGTTAGGTGCTGCCTAATCTGTGCCTCAGCCAGCCCACTCCTGGGAGCATATCCCTAGAGAACATCTTAGTCTCTGTAATCAGAGACAAATAGGAAGATGTTCAGCCAACATCATGCGTAAGGCATGAAGTATCCATTGCTAGAGAAGAAGGTAGTAAAATGCGGACCCAGACCTGGAAGCCCCCAACTAGATGGGAACGTGGATGATTCAAGGAAACATAAGGCGGATGCACAAGGTAGGAACCAAGAGAAGTGGCCAGTGCTGTGCAGTGGGCTAAGTTACTACTTATGACTCCAGCATCCTAAATCACAACACCGATGTCAGTCCTAGATGTTCTGTTTCTGATCCAGCTCCCGACTGATGCAACAAATGATGGTCCAAGTGCTTGGACACCTGCCACCCACATGGGAGACCCAGATGGAGTCCCTGCCTCCTGGCTTCAGCCTGGTTCAGCTCCAGTTGTTGTGGTCATTTTGGGAGTGAACCAGTGGATGGAAGATCCCCCTCTCCCTGTCTTCCTCTCACTCTGTGTCTCTCTGCCTTTCAAACAAACAAAATAAATCTTAAAAAAACAAAAAGAAGAAGAAGGAGGAACTGGATTCCTACTTCATGCCATAACAAAACTCAGTCTTAGGTAGATTTCAGACCTAAAGATGACAGGTAAAACTAGAAATAATGAGTGTAAAGTGAAACTTTTAAAAGGCACCACAGGGACCAGTCCTCATGGCTGTACTGTAGGGAGAATCTTAAACATGTCCAAGATAGCGCTGACCATTAGGCAAAGACTAGGCTGTGAAGGGTAGGCCCTAGGTGACACGTGGGGTTCGTGATCTCCTTAGGCTGCTCACCTGATACTTAGGTCATAGCTGCCGCTCAGGAGAAAGTTTTCCTCCTCACACAAGAAAAGAGACCGAATGCTCCCGGCGTGGCCTCGGAACTCGACGGGCAGCTCTTTAACGTGTACGATATCCAGAAGATGGATCTTCCGATTAGATGACACAGCAATTAAATCTCCCCCAGAGTAGTGGATGACTCTGTTCTGGTCCCACCTGAGTTGCCAGGGGGAGAGGAGGAGCATTAAACACGAAAGAAGAGTTAGTATCCCTCCTGGAACTTAGCATCGTGACTTTCACCAACAGCGCTGGTGTAAAGGAAAATGCAGGGCCTTTCTACCAGAGAGGCAACAGAAGGCAAAGTCCAGTCTCAGTTGGATCCATTGGATCCCTATCTCACACCATAACAAACGTCCATTGCAGGTGGATTTAAAGCCTAAAGATACAGGACAAAAGTTTTCTTAATCTGCTCGTGTGTGCTAAATTCCCAAGAGAGAGACTAGTATGTGTGGCGTTTGCCAAACTTGGTTGGCCATGGAAACCTCTTAACCTTTTATCATGGAAGAGCTCAGACGAGGAGCCAGGATGTGGCACAGCAGGTTAAGCTGCTTCCAATGCCAGCATCCCATACGGGAGCTCTTGTTTGAATCCTGGCTGCTCCACTTCCAATTCAACTCCCAGCTAAGGCTCCTGGGAAGGTAGTGGAAGATGGTCCAAGTACTTGGGTCCCTGCCACCCATATAGGAGACCCAGATGGAGCTGCCAGCTCCTGGCTTTGATATGACGAAAGCTTGGCTGTTGCAGCCATCTGGAGAGAAAGCGCTGATGGAAGATCTCTGTCTCTTTCTCTCCTCTCCCTGTCACTCTTCCTTTCAAATAAATAAATCTGTTTTAAAAAGTCAGAAGAACAATTATAAAGCCCTATACATATTGCATTTCCCATCTTAACCAATATCTAGTGGGTATGTACAATGGGTTTTTTAAAATTCATGGAAAGTGCATGTTATGAAAATGTATGCATGGATTTCAAAAAAATTTACACCAAAATAAACTTATCTTTCAATTCCATTTTTTCATGAGCATTTTGAAGTGCCCTTGTATTCCAACAAAGGGTCTCATGCACATGATTTGGTTAGTATACCCCAAAATTTATAAAAGGGAAGTGTCTTCTGCCCACTACCTGAATGATGCAAAATCAAATACCTGTTGTCCAAATGAGATCTCATGCAAGTTTGAGGATGGAGCTGGAGGTGAGACAAGGACCACCTTTCCATGTCTACAAGGGTTGGGCAATTTATGAGTCCCCTGAAGATGGAGATCATGATCCCAGTACCTACGTGTCAAAGAGAATGCGGATATTGTAGGTCCCGCAGAACACATTTCTCTCCTCCATCTGGACCTGCTGAGTTTCTTGGTTCTGGTACGCAGTCCACAGGTTGTAGTCATTCTAACAAGTGAATTCGTGGAGTTAGAGTATGGTAGGAACTTTATCAGGGTCTGCATGCCTCCTAGAATCTCCCCTGGCAAAGATACAAGGATGGTTCTCTGAAGAGTGTGGCTGCCGCCACATGGTGATGGGACAGGACCAATGACGAGGCACCAAAGTAATCCCTGAGTCAGAAAACATTGAGTCAAAGGCCCTAGCTCTTCTCCCATCTCTCTATTTCCCATGCGCTCTGATTCCATGAATTTTCAAGGCTGAATCCCACTCCCAGCCTCTTTGAACATGAGCTTGTCCAGGGTTTGCTCATGGAACAAAGTCATAGGTGGCCTTCGACAAGCCAATTCAGCGAAGCTGAGATTTCACACTTACAGAAGTGCACCTGACGGCACAAAACATGCTCGCAGGAACTTCAGCCACACGAGAAATGACTGCCACACACTCTGCACACTTGAGTTTCAACAATGTCGTGCACCTGTGCATCCCCAGTTGTCACTGATCCCCACAGCTGTCTCACAAAGCAAACCATATGCCCACAAAGTGTGCTCATCATTTACAGATTTACCTGTTATCACATCTCAATCGGGGTGCTTTGCTTGGCTTCCCAATCCTTCCTCCCTTCTTTGCTTTCTTCTTTCACTCCCTCCCACGCTCCCTGCATGCCCGCCTTGCTCCCTCACACTCCTGCACAGCTATGGCGCTCCAGCCGTGCTAAACTCTGGCCTAGGTGACTGCCCAAGCATAGTCCACCCCAAACAGCAGCAAGGCACACTCCCACTAGACTAGCAGGAGAGAAAGCGCAGCCTGGGCTTATCATGAAGGCAGAGCAAACCAGGGCACCACCTTTGCATCTGAGAGTCCTCCTGGACACACCTCTGAAGTCTCCTCCACACCTTTAGACTCTCTCCCAAGGAGAGTCTATCACTCTCTTTCTTAATCTTTAAGTAAGGAGTGCTGTCCACCTAGAATTCTCTCCCCAGAAAGATCTGCTGGTCTTCCTCCTCTCCAGTGTCCAGGCAGCTTCCCATAGTCCCCACTGGAATTAAATGAGGCTTCACAGGTGAGAATCCCTTGGCTCTTGCTTCTCTCCTAAGTTTTATGAGCGGTGGAGTCATTGGGAGGAAAAGGACCTGGTGTCAAGTCCCAGCTCTGCTAATGAACCTGAGCAAGTCTTCTAAGACCATGGCCCTCATTTCCATATCCATAAACTGGGAGCAATGATATCTACTTGGCCTGTGGTCAAATCAAGTAAATGATGCATACAAAGATCTCAGCACAGTGCCAGGCATAGTGTGTGGGCTCAGTAGAGCGCCTATGACCCCTCAGAAGAATCCAGCCTCACCCTTTCTAGAAGACCCCATCACTGCTTCAGTCTTTTTTTTTTTTTTTTGACAAGCAGAGTTAGACAGTGAGAGAGACAGAGAAACAGAGAGAAAGGTCTTCCTTCCGTTGGTTCACCCCCCAAATGGCCGCTACAGCCAGTGCACTGTGCCAATCCGAAGCCAGGAGCCAGGTGCTTCCTCCTGGTCTCCCATGCGGGTGCAGGGCCCAAGGACTTGGGCCATCCTCCACTGCCTTCCCAGGCCACAGCAGAGAGCTGGACTGGAAGAGGAGTATCCAGGACTAGAACCCAGTGTGCCGGCACCGCAGGCGAAGGATTAGCCTAGTGAGCCTCGGCACCGGCCTCAAAATCAAATTTTATCCCATACAGTTACCTTATGGAAAGCCACAGTCAGACCACCTCTCAGTAAGTATCATTTTTCAGCCATTTACACAGACTTCAAAACAGAAGGAATTTGAATAGAGAAAAGGGAGCAGGAATCTGATTATTTTAGGAATAACAACCATTCCTAGATAGGCATAGTATGGAGTTCAAATGTAGTCGTTATTGCCCCCCAATTGGTGGGGAGGCCTCCTCTTCCATCCCAGAGAATGAACCTGACCTGAGGAGGCTGAATACATTCCAAACCCTGATCCTGCCCTCATGTTGTCCTCATTCCTGAGAAACACATTGGAGTAGCATGAGATGTGTGGGCTGAGAGGGGTTACGGGATCCCAGCTCTGATGACGTTGCTCCTGACCTCTGAACTCTCCACTAGATGACCGGTGCCATAGACAGGGGACATGGCCATGGGGTTTGAAGGAAGGGAAAACCGTGAGAGGACGCGAAATCAATCCATTCATTTACCGGGTGAGGAAATAAAAACTTAAGGAACGGAAGTGACTTGCAAGTGAAGAGCAACAGGGAAGAACTTCTGGTCTCCTTTCAGGAACAAGGAATCCTCGCTAGGATCCTCTGCCCTTCCTTGCAGGTTGAGTCTGAAATTCAGGCTTCCAATGGCTCATAAAAATGTGACTTTCTCTGCAATTTGCCCTGGATCCCACTGGGACGCACCTTTGTCCTCAGTTTCAATTTTGGATTTTTCGTATGTGTCCGCTTGCCATCCTCTACAATTTTAGGAACTGGGATAGACAGCTTGTTGGCGTAATTAGGATCTACTCCTCTCATGAAGGATCCCTGGAAAGAAACGAAAGACAGAAAATGCTACTATTGGATACCTGCACTCCCATGTTCATCACAGCATCATTCAAAACACCCAAGGTAGGGAATCAACCTAAGAGCCCATCTGTGGGTGACTAGATCAAGAAAATGTGATGTGGACACACAATAGAACACTAGTCTGCCTCGAAAAAGAAGGAAATCCTATCATTTGCAACATGGCTGTTCCTGGAGGATATTATGTTGAAATAAACAAGGCACAGGAAGTCAAAAATGCATGATCCTACTTACATGCTGAAACTAAAAACATTGAGCTCACACAAGTAGAGAGTATAATGATGATTCCTGGGGTAGTTGGGATGGTGGAGCGAAAGATGGAGGAATGTTGGTCAAAGGATATGTAATTATAGTCAGATAGGAGGCATAAATTTAAGAGATCTGTTGTAACCATGGTGACTATAGTTAATGACAATATAGTCTATTTTTGAAAAGGGTCAAGAGTGGATGGTCAGTGTTCTCATCACAAAAATGAGAAGTCTGTGAGGTGATACATTTTTTGATTATCTAACTAGCCATCCCACAAAGTATTTACTTTCAAAACCTCATATCGGGGATGACACTATGGCGCAGCTGGTTAGTGCCCTGGCCTGAAGCACCGGCATCCCATATGGGCACTGGTTCTAGTCCCAGCGGCTCCACTTCCGATCCAGCTCTCTGCTATGGCCTGGGAGAGCAGTAAAAGATGGTCCAAGTGGGAGACCCAGAAGAAGATCCTGGCTCCTGGCTTCGGATCAGTGCAGCTACAGCCGTTGTGGCCAGATGGGAAGTGAACCATCTGATGGAAGACCTCTCTCTCTCTCTCTCTCTCTCTCTCTCTCTCTCTTTCTACCTCTTCTCTCTCTGTGTAATTTTGACTTTCAAATAAATAAATTTTTTTAAAAAAAAACCCTCATATCATACTTGAAAAATACAGACAATATTAAAGAAAAATTTTAAATTAGTTTTAAATAGACAGAAAATTGTCTACTCTTTGTTCCTACTCCCCTGGAAGAAGGAAAAAAATATTTCTTGGCAAAAACTGAAAGATGGATAGGCCATGGCTGAGGAAGGCAGGCCAAGACCTGGCTGATTATGCAGACATTGCGTGCAGAGGATAATGGATACCAAATGCCTGGCCGGAGACCAGCAAAAGGTGGTCAACAGATTCCAGATGACAGTCTGCCTCGCCATGCCTGCTTCTTCTCATCCCTTGTCAGCTAGCTCTGCTGGGAAAAAATCCAAGCCATCAGGAATCTATGACGTAGGGTTAGCCTTAGAACAAGCAACCAAGAAGTAAAAATGTTTGAGATAATTACTATTAAGGAGAAAATTGCATTTTAACACAAACATGTACTTGGAGGCCTTGTAAACTTCTGTGTATCCTATCAGACTGATCCAGAGGCATATTTGTGTCTTTCTTATTGTGTGAATAGTAATATAAATCCTGGGGGAGCGGGGATGTAATTCCCCGCTGTGTGAAGTGTTGGAAAGACTCTGCCACTCTGTGCCCGCGAAGTTTCCATACATGTTGTCCCTGCTAGATGCAATGACAAATGGAGAGTACAGAGGGATCCACAGGAAGTCCAGTCCAGACCAAGAATTTAAAAGTGATTGCAGAAGCCAAGAAGGTACATCGGCCACACGTGGAGCCGGAGGACAGCCAGGGGTCTACCGGGGAGACGGAAAAGTTCAGGTTCAGGTCAACCTCAACATGGGGGTGAGGCTGGTGTCCCGATGTTCCCCTCCCAGCCAGCAAGTACCTGCAACACGGCCACCTGGTTCTGAATGAAGGTATGCATGGCCAACTCCATCTTGACCTGCTGAGCCATGGCGGCCCAGTGCTGACTCACAGAGGCACACTTGTTCAGGGTATTTTTATCCAGCATTCCTGGGGGAGAGGGAAGGGAGATACAGATGGACCCGGAAACCCCAGAACTGGGTCCAGATGAGAGGTTTCTGAGAAGCCCCCTACGACACCCCCACATACTTAGAATGTACTTGGAAAGGTGGATGGGCAAGTAGCGGATAAAGTCCCGGTATTTGCTGCACCCAGAAGACAGGTCTCTGATGTCGTCCACGCTCATGAGGAGATTGTAGGGGTCGAACCCTGGCTTGGATATGCTTGCTTTTCCAGTGAACAGCCTATTCATCTCTGAGATACACTGGATCGAACTCGTCCACGGTCCCGCTAGAGTGAAGCCAGAGAAGGGTGCATGTTTGAGTGGCCTCTGCCGTCACTCCAGGCCAAGAATCAGCCCTCGTGCAACGCTCTCCCCCAGAATAAAGCTCATCACAGTCCACCTCCTCTGCTCTGTGAGAAGCAGAAACTGCTGAGCCAGTCACACAAGTTCTTTTCAGATTCTTCAGCTCATTAGCATCAAAGTCTGAAAGGAAATGGTATCGTCTGGAATTTCCAGGAAGAAAGAATGTTAGACAAATTTTTCCAGGGAGAATGAGTAAAATACTGGTAACTGTTGAAGCTGGGTGATGACCGTGTGGGTATTTATCATACTGCTGTATCTTGGGAATTTGAAATTGTCCCTAAGTGGCTTACAGTCTATGCTTTGTGTTTTCTGTGGTCACTCCGTGTGCAGTTAAGCACCGTGTAACATTTTAGTCAATGTTGGACTGCATCTACAATGGTATCCATCCGCCTAAATGGGTTGGAGGCTATGCTACACACACTTGGGTAAGTCAACTCCATGCTGTTCACAGTACAACAAAATTGTCTAGGATGGCACTGTGGCGTAGCTGGTAAAGCCGCCACCTGCAGTGCTGGCATCCCATATGGGCGCCAGCTCGAGTCCCAGCTGCTCCACTAGTCTCTGCTATGGCCTGGGAAAGCAGTGGAAGATGGCCCAAGTCCTTGGGCCCCTGCACCCGCGTGGGAGACCCGGAAGAAGCTTCTGGCTCCTGGCTTTGGATCGGCACAACTCTGCCCGTTGCAGCCAATTGGGGAATGAACCATTGGATGCAAGACCTCTCTCTCTCTCTCTCTCCCTCTCTCTCTCTCTCTCTGCCTCACCTTCTCTCTGTGTAACTCTGACTTTGAATAAATAAATAATATTTTTAAAAAATGTCTAGTGACATGTTTGTCAGAAGACATTCTTTTCATGATACATCGAGCTCTGGGAAAAATAGAATTAAAAGATAAGGTTACGTTTGATGCAAAGAATTGTGAAGTCCGTGCATAGCTTTTTTCATAATGAGTATTTCCCAGGGACTTTTTGAAGACCCTGCATCTATCTGTTGCTTCAAAAACTCAGGAGGGCCTTGAAGGCAGGGGCCAAATGCCCCAGATGCTTCCATCTCATCCTCAGGGCTAAATCCGATGCTGGCAAAGTAGACACCAGCAGGCTGAACCTAAAGGTGCCCACCCTGCCAGAGCTTAAAGGCTAGAGGCAGAACTGTGGCCTGGGTCAGGGCGAGACTTCAGATCTCTACCTCTCTGCAACGTCTCTTGGAGGCACCATGGCAGAGATGTTAAAACATGGATTTTGGGGCAGTACTGACCGATTTTAATCTTGGCTCTTCCTGTTATCAATCTTCAGGAGTCAATGAAGGAGAAAATATCTATCAAAAAGCCTGACATTGTAGGTGCTAAATGGATGTTAGTTCCCCAAATCCTCCATCCCCAGGTGCTGCTGCCCTACCAGCCCCTCCAAAGCCCTTGGGAATTCCCAATCTTAAATAGACAGCTGCTCCTTAACTTACAAAGGGTTATATCTCTCCAGAAAACCCACTGTTACGTCAAAAGTACTATTAAGTCACAAATGAATTTAGTACCCTGATAGCCAATTGTAAGTCAAAAAAGAAAAATCAGAAACCAACTGAAGTCCATATGCTCCTCGACTGATTATGGGAATATATTCAGATAAACTCAACCTAAAGTTTAAAAAAAACCTGTCAGTCAAATCATCTAAGTTGAGGATAACCTATGTTAGCGTTCTTGCTAAAAGTTGACGTACCGGTGTCCAATGCTTTCACGGTATTATCCGAGGGGGTGTGTTGATTTCCTGAGGCTTTCGACAAAGGGAAGGATACAGGCCTGGGTCTGGCAGTCCAGTAGACGTGTGAGGTCTCAGACTTGGAGTTGTAGTCTTTCTCAGGGAAAAAAAGCACATCAGAAGAGTCTGGACCGAACCCTGGTGGACAAAAGACCAAGACAGGTGTGTGGGTGAAATTGAAAGGGAGAGGAATGGTTTCCATTTTCCTTGCTTCTTTGAAATATACACAAAAGGGACCAAGACAGTCATGTCTGTGTTGATCTGGGTTTCCTCTAAGTTTCCATGCAAAAATCTTAGAAAACTCCCTGTTAGGTTTGGCAGCCCACCTACAATGCAAATGGTATGAGAGTTCTAAACACGAGGGTCCTTCCACAAGTTCATGGAAAAAAAAAAAACAGAATTAAAAGATTGGTTTATTTTGATACAAACAAAATTGAAATCTGTACATTGATTTGTTCATCATGCACATTTTCCAGGAATATTTTGAAGACTTCTCGGATGAATGGGTTTCAAAGTTTTGAAAAAAAATTCTTTAATGTGATGGGAGAGGGAGTAGGAGGTGGAATGGGAGTAGGGGTGGGAGGGTGGGAATGGGAGGAAGAACTGCTAAATTCCTAAAGCTGTACTTATGAAATTTGTATTCATTAAATAAAAGCTTTCATAAAAAATTCTTCAAAATATTCAGGGGAAATGTGTATTATGAAAAAACTATGCATGAATTTTAAAGATGTTTTCCAGCAAAATAACTGTAGCTTTTTTTTTTTTTTTTGACAGGCAGAGTGGACAGTGAGAGAGAGAGACAGACAGAGAGAAAGGTCTTCCTTTGCCGTTGGTTCACCCTCCAATGGCTACCGCGGTCGGCGCGCTGCGGCCGGCGCACCGCGCTCATCCGATGGCAGGAGCCAGGTGCTAGGTGCTTTTTCCTGGTCTCCCATGGGGTGCAGGGCCCAAGCACCTGGGCCATCCTCCACTGCACTCCTGGGCCACAGCAGAGGGCTGGCCTGGAAGAGGGGCAACCGGGACAGAATCCGGCGCCCCAACCGGGACTAGAACCCGGTGTGCCGGCGCCGCAAGGCGGAGGATTAGCCTGTTGAGCCATGGCGCCGGCCAATAACTGTAGCTTTTATTGCATTTTCTATGCTATTTTTCATTTTTAACTCTTTATTTTCAAAGGATTTACTTACTTTAAAGGTAGAATAACAGAGAGAGAGAGAGGCGAGAGCTAGAGAGAGAGCGTCCATCTGCTGATTCACTCTCCAAATAGCAGTAACATCTAGGTCTGAGCAAATCTGGACCAGGCCAAAGCCAGGAACTGTAAACTCCATCCTGGTCTTCACATGGGTGGCAGGAGCCCAAATACCTAGGCCATCTTCTGCTGCCTTCCCAAGCACATTAGCAGGGAGCTGGATTGGAAGCAGAGTAGCCAGGATTCAAAGTGGCACTCACATGCGGGATGCCAGTGTCACCAGCAGAGGTTTAACGAGCTGTGCCACAACCCCACCTCCTACATATCTGACCACAACTCACGTCTCATTCATGATAGGAATTGCCCAGCCATCAAATTCTGAGCACTCCTCCATGGGACCTCCCCCTTCCAGCCTTCTCCCATTCCCAGCTAACCCTGTGCTTCCCCACGCCTACCTTCCACTCCCAAGTCCTAACCCCAGGCCTCTTGCTTCTGCCTCTGGTTTCCTGTGCTTTCTCAAACAAGCCTACCAACTTCCAGGATGATCTCAGCAACACCCTCAATCAGTGAGGTTCTCCAGACCAGCGACATCATCTGGAAAGCTGTTAGAAATACAGGATCTCAGTCCAGCTCCCTGCTATTGTGCCTGGGAAAGCAGCGGAATATGGCCCAGGCACTTGGGTCCCTGCCCCAGACATGGGAGAACTGGATGGAGTTCCAGGCTCCTGGCTTTGGCCTGGCCTAGATTCAGCCCTGTGGCCATTTGGAGAGTGAGCCAGCAGATGTAAGATTCTCTCTCTCTCTCTCTCTCTCTCTCTCTCTCTCAGCCTTTCAAATAAAAAATAAAATATTTTAAAAAGAAAGTAACACAGGATCTCGGGACCCATCTAAGACCTGCAGAATCCGAAGTCCTGAGGCTGGAGCCCCAAGATCTGCAATTTAACCCGTTCTCCTGATACAAACTACTGCCTTGGACTAATTTTTGCCCTTGACCTCCAGTGTTGGATCAACTCTACTTCAAGATTTGATTTTATGAGTAAGAAATTTGGTGGGATGACTATGCGTATTAGCCTGGTTCCCACGCAGGACAGCTGAGGAACAAAATGACTGAGCGGCTTCTTCCTTACCCGACTCCTGCCAAGCCCAGCGAAGTCCCTACTGCAGGCATGGAACCAGCATTGCATAGCCAGCCACAGGCGGGGGAACCAGCCATTTCTGGGCAGGAGGAGTGCAGAAATTCACTAAAATGACCAACGGTCAAAGATTCTGTTCTGCCTTGTACATCTATCATTTTACAGTCTAATAGAAGGAAGTCACAACCAGCAACTTCTCCTTGGGCAAACAGGAGTGGGTGCCAGTTCAAAGAGCCCTGTGCTGTGCCCTAGACAATCAATCCTGCGCAGGTCTACACACCCGCGGGCTCCTGAAGTCTTGCTTTCTGGTCTCTAGGGGGCGCCCTTGTCCTGTTTACCTGAGACTCTCTTCCACTCCCTGGCAAACAGGACCCTGATCACATTGGCAGCCGTGAGCAGCAGTTTGTGGTTGCATATCTGCAGCAGCAAGAGGGTGAAATTCGCCTTGGTGCGGTGCGTGCTGTTGCCAAACCAGTACAAGATCTCCCTCATCTTCTGCTCCACTGTCTTGTCCAGCATCTGGTTCAAGGACGACCGCACGACCTTGCCTTCCTTGCGGCTGCGCGAGATGCGGGCCCTGTGGTAGATGAAGTCCTTGCCCTGGGTGCTCTGCAGGAGGGTTTGGAAGTAGTGGAGCAGGTGCAGATGATTGAGCTGCTGCAGGATGCTGACGAGGAACCTCCTCTGCCACGTCTCGCTGATCCTCTGGAACCACTCTTTGGTGGAAAAGATCTTCCACGCCAGCACGCACGTCTCGCACTTCTGGCACACGGGGACCAGATCGCTTCCCTTCTCACAGCGGAAATAGGGGGCATTCTTGAGCCTTGATTCCAGGTTTTCCATGATCCAGAGAGGAGCGGCTCATCTTAGCCTGGGCCATTTAGCAACCCCACCAAAGACCCGAGGCACAGGGGAAACGGATAGATACCCCCGGCTGAGCCTTTTCTGGTATAAACATCTCCCGGAGAACAAATCGCTGGAATGGTTGGAAAGCTTAACTGCCGGTAGAAGTCTGGTGGTTTTTTTTTTTTTTTTTTTTGTCCCGACCTCCTAGGAAACAAGGCTTTACCGTAAATCTCCTAAACCGAGCACTGCGGAGGGGCAGAGGAGGCAGTTGCTGTATATACTGAAAGAGCCGGTCATCACATTTCTAGAACAAGACCTCTATGAGTGGAGTGGAAGTAATCTATGAGCCCTCTGGAAAGGAAAGAAAATAATGTGGAGCGTGGCATTGAGCTGCAGTTGTTGTCGTTATTCGTGACTTTCAAATGTTCATGAACATAAGTTAGATGTAAACTGTGCGGTTACAAGGCAGCCATCCCAATAATCCTGAATATGTTTGAATTAATTTTCTGAAGTAATCATCATAGTAAAAATGCAATTGTTGAATATAAATGTATGTCATTGCTTCAGAAGACTAACCAGAAATCTCTGCAGGAAGTCACTCTCTTTAAAAAAATTATTTTATTTATTTGAAAGACAGTTATAGAGAGAAATGGGGACAGAGAGAGAAGTTTTCCTTCCACTGGTTCACTCCTCAGGTGGCCGCAATGGCCAGAGCTGCACCGATCCGAAGCCAGGAACCAGGAGCTTCTTCCAGGTCTCCCACGTGGGTGTAGGGGCCCAAGGACTTGGGCCATCTTCTACTGCTTTCCCAGGCCACAGCAAAGAGCTGGATCAGAAGTGGAGTAGCCAGGACTAGAACCGGCACCCATATGGGATGCCAGTGCTTCAGGCCAGGACTCTAACCTGCTGCACTGGCCCCAGGAAGCCACTCTCTGGTAGAGAAAATTTCCCTCGGCTGAGTATATACTGTGGCCAGCTTCGAGCCACAGTGACACATGCCCCAATGTGCCCAGGCTTAGCAACAAGGAGCCAGAATCCTGGCTTTGGATCCCAGCCATGCTGCCTGCAAGGCTCTGAGGACACAGGCAGTTTTCTTAATCCTCTGTGCATCAGTTTCCTTATCTGTACAGTGGACATAATAATAGCTCCTAAATCAGAGTTGTGTGATTGAGATACTATATGCAAGGCACTTACAAAATTTCCTGATACATATGCAGCTCTCAACATACGCTGACTACTGTCCTAGGATCATCATCATCATTTTGTAAAGATTTATCTATTTGATCGAAAGGGAGAGAGAGAGAGAGAGAGAATCTTCCATCTGCTGGTTCACTCTTCCAAATGGCCCCAACAGCCAGTATGGGCCAGGTCAAAGCCAGAAGCCGGGAACTCCGTCCAAGTCATCCATGTGAGTGCAGGAGCCCAAGCACTTGACCCATCTTCTGCTGCCTTTCCAGGCGCGTTGTATGGAGCTGCATCTGAAGCCAAGCAGCCAGGATTCCAATGTGAGACGCCAAGATCACAAGGGGCAGCTTAACCCTCCATACCACATGCCAGTTCCAATCATCATCATTATGATAGTGCCCTCCTACCTGGGGGAGGGGGGGATATGTTACAAGAGCCCCAGAGGATGCCTGGAACCTCAGACAGTATTGAACCCTGTATCTGTGATTTTTTTTCCTATACATACCTATGTATGGGAAAAGGTATTTGGGTGATTGATAAGGTAGGCACAGTAAGATACAGCAATATCTAAGAGTGAAACAGAACCATTGTAACACTAGGAGTAGACGTTAAGTGGCTGTGGCCTCTCTTGGTCTCCAAAACTATACTGTGCTCACCTCCTTCCTGTAATCATGTAACACGGTTTGGACCACGGTTGACTTTGGGTCATAAAAAATCTCTAAAGCAAAACCAGAGATAGGCAGGAACTACTGTTGTCATTAGGAAAACTCTTTTGGATAAACAATGCCTATTACAATATTTATGTTGACATGCATGTAAAGGGGTGTGTATGTGTATAGTGTGTGTGTGTGTGTGTGTGTGTGTGTAGTCTTTCAAAGAAAACTGACATGAAAATGAAAGCCTTACCTGTTTCCTGAAATCTTTACCCTTCAGCTGTGGCTCCTGATACATTCAGGAGCCATAAGAGACAAACTCCTGACCCCTGGGGGAGTCCCAAACAGAAGGCTTCCTTCTGCTGAGAGTACGACCCCTAGAAAGAGACCAGGGGCTCATCGTGCCTTTTAAAATAGCTTACAGCAAGGGATGGTAGTTCTGGTAGTCACGACACTTGGAATGCACACATCTCATGTCAGAGTGCCTGGGTCCAAGTCCCAGCTGCACTCCTCATCCCAGCGTCCTGCTGATGAGCACCCTGGGAGGCGGCAGATGATGGTTCAAGTAGTCAGGTCCCTGCCACCCACATGGAAGACCTGGATTGAGTTTGAGGCACCTGGCTTCTGCCCTGGCCCAGCCCCAGCTGTTACAGGTATTTTAGAATTGAGGAGTTAACCAATAGAACAATGTCTCTCTCTCTCTCTCTCTCTCTCTCTCTCTCTCTCTCTCTCTCTCTCTCTTTCTCTGCCTTTCAAATAAATAACATTATCCTATAACTAAATAAATCACCCTTTCATGATCAAAAGACACAACTAGCTATCTTCTGGCTTATTCTATTGTGGGCCTAGCACAGCTCCTCACATGTTAGAAATGCCATGTAGAGGGGCCAGTGCTGTGGCATAGTAGGTTAAGCATCCTCCTGCAGCACTGCTATCCCACATGGGCACCAGTTCAAGCCCCAGCTGCTCCACTTCCAATCCAGCTCTCTGCTATGGCCTGGGAAAGCAGTAGAAGATGGCCCAAGTCCTTGGGCCCCTGCATCCATGTGGGAGACCCAGAAGAAGCTCCTGGCTCCTGGCTTCGGATCAGCTTAGCTTCAGCCATTGAGGCCATTTGGGCAGCAGATAGAAGACCTCTCTGAATCTCCCTCTCTCTGTCTGTAACCCTGCCTCTCAAGTAAATAAATAAATGATAAAAAAAAAAAAAGTCCCATGCAGATTGAAGGATAGTCATTCCAAAAACATGCTAAGCCAGGTCCAAGTCCAAGAGTGTTTTTTTTTTTTTTAAGATTTATTTATTTATTTGAAAGTCAGAGTTAAACAGAGAGAGGAGGGGGGAGAGGGGGCAGTTGCGCCAATCCTAAGCCAGGAGCCAGAAGCTTCTTTCAGGTCTCCCATGCAGGTTCAGGGGTCCAAGGACTTGGGCCATCTTCTGCTTTCCCAGGCTACAGCAGAGAGCTGGATCAGAAATGGAGCAGTCGGGTCTCGAACCGGCGCCCATATGGGATGCTGGCGCTTCAGGCCAGGGCTTTAACCTGCTGCGCCACAGCACCGGCCCCCTCCAAGAGTGCTATGGTCTGAGTCTGACCCCTCTGTGTTGAAAACCTAATCCCGAACAGTTTGGGAGGTGGGGACTAATGGAAAGTGTTTAGGGCATGAGGATTCTTCCTTCATGGATAAATGAATGCTGATCAGAAGACGACTTAGGGCTTCCAGCTGCAGAGTTTCCCCACCCCCCACCCGCCATGTGCTCTCCGGCCCTCCCTCCATAGGATGTTGCAGCCAGAAGGCAGACGGGGGCTCCTCGGCCTTGGATTCCCCAGCCCCTGGAACTGTAAAAACAGATGTATTTCCTTGGTAATTTACGCAGTCTGTAGGATTCTGTTATAGCAATAAAAAGTGGACTGAGACAAAGAGATGAGAGCCAATATTGCTCTCGTGTCATTTCATCGTGAACCTTGGGAGAATGCGGGGATTTCATTGCCGGATTCCTGGAAGAGAATGCTGCGTGCACTTGAATTTCAAAACACGGAGACAAAAATAAATTACATAGTGGCTAAAATTACATTCTGCCTCTGCAGACACAGATGTTCCAATGGAACAAAGTGATCTGGCAGGGAAATGAGCTCTTGATGAGTTCAGGTTTGGGTTTTTATTGTGTCAATGTTTTTTAAGGATGGGTAAATACAAAAGAGACGCACGCAAAAGCTTGGGGAAAATACCAGAAAAATATATAATAGGTCTTTGCTCTCTTTTTTTCCTTTCCTTATTTGTTAGTCTTTTTTTTAGGCAATTTTTAGCTTACAGGCCAAGAAGAAGAAAAATGACAGGTTCATCACATGAAATAAAGCAAAAACAGCCCATTTGCATGTGGTATTGATCTTTTATATATATATATATATATATATATATATATTTTGACAGGCAGAGTGGACAGTGAGAGAGAGAGAGACAGAGAGAAAGGTCTTCCTTTTGCAGTTGGTTCACCCTCCAATGGCCGCCGTGGCTGGCACACCACGCTGATTCGATGGCAGGAGCCAGGTGCTTCTCCTGGTCTCCCATGGGGTGCAGGGCCCAAGCACTTGGGCCATCCTCCACTGCACTCTCTGGTCACAGCAGAGAGCTGGCCTGGAAGAGGGGCAACTGGGACAGAATCCGGCGCCCTGACCGGGACTAGAACCCAGTGTGCCGGCGCCGCAAGGCGGAGGATTAGCCTAGTGAGCCGCGGCGCCGGCCAAGATCTTTTATATTAAGAAGAAAGGTATTCAACCTGAAAAGTAATAGACAAAAGTAGCTAACAAGGAAGCGGAGTTCAAGGCTCCTAAGGACACACCTAAACAGTTCCCTTTACATGCGCTCAATCTCAATGCTTGTCTAACCAAGTCACATCTCAACAAGGTGACTGCAAATTGGGCAGGAATCTTTGAAAATAGTTTTTTGAAGAAGAAAAAGAAGGTAGATTCCAGAAATAACAAGCTAATCAACTTGATACTAACCCACAAGATAATCCTAAAATTATTATTTCATAAGCATTTAGAAATAAAAGTGAAAATCACAAACACCCGCATTCAGTAAAAATAAGGCAAGACGAGTTGATCTCAGTTTTCTCACTTGAGAGCATTGTTAGGCTGGGAGGTCAAATTCACACACAGTGTATGTTTATTTTTGCCTTTGAAAAAGTCCTTCCTGCAAAAGGCAGGCTGCCATAGTGTATGGCTCCATAAAGCATAGCTTGTGGATAACTGAACTCAGTAGCTATTGGCTGAGAGCTGCATGACTCTGGGCTGGGTCCTAGGCTAGTCCATATCAACAAAGTGAAGATTTAAAAGGGGGCCAGAGCTGTGGCACAGCAGATAAAGCTGCCACCAGCAGTGCAGGCATCCCACATGGGCGCCGGTTCGAGTCCCAGCTGCTCCACTTCTGATCCAGCTCCCTGCTAATGTGCCTGTGAAAGCAGCAGAAGATGGTCCAAGTGTTTGTTTGAGCCCCTGCCACCCACGTGGGAGACCTGGAAGAAACTCCTGGCTTCAGATCAGCCCAGCTTTGGCCATTGTGGTCATCTGGGGAGTGAACCAGCAGATGGAAGATCTCTCTCTCTCTCTCTCTCTCTCTCTCTCTCTCTCTCTCTCACTCTGCCTTTCAAATAAATAAATAAATATTTAAAAAAAGAAAAGATTTAAGAATAAAAGGTTTTTGATTCTGTGGATGATCATCAGGCGGGGAAGGAGAGCCGATCGACTGGATACAGAATCCTGAAGCTAAACTACCCTAGCACACAGCAATCAAAATAACATTAAATCCTCCTGTATAAACCTTGGAGAGACATATGCTCTGGCCTGAAGCACTGGCATCCCATATGGGCACTGGTTCAAGACCCAGCTGCTCCACTTCCGATCCAGCTCTCTGCTATGGCCTGGGAAAGTAGCAGAAGATGCCCAAGTCCTTGGGCCCCTGCACCCACGTGGGAGAACCAGAAACAAGACAAACAATGCTCAAGTAATGCACTCTTGAGATAGGCCCATCAGATGACCAAAGAGGAAGAGATCTGCCTTCCCACAGGTCATGGAGAATGACCCGGAAGTTGTGCAAATATTTCTGGGGACTCCTACATGGGATTTCAGGATATGTCCTTGGAAACCCACTTAAAGACAGTTTGTTATCTGCTTCAGGTTTGACGACTGTTCTCCATTAATCTTAGTGAGCGTCTTTGTCAAAGAGCTCAGGAGCAAGGGGAAGGAGTGAGAACTGTGAAGTTCAGTGTGGAAACAGCGATGCCTCCCGAGAAGGGGATGGGGCTGTGCGAGCTGGCCTCAGACTGTCCCCTTAATGAGATCAGACAAGTCCACGTGGGCCAGATGACTTTGGAAGAGAAAAGCGTGACCCTCTCCCCAGAGGTCACAGAGTCTAACACGTGGGCTCCATGAAGTTGTTTTTCCTAATCCTTGCTGGTCCAGAACAGAAAGAGCTGCTGTGTGAGGTGGTGAGCTCGCAGCCGGTGCATGGCTGGATGGCCTGGTCAGACTCCAGGCATGCGAGGCAGTCTGCAAGAGGTGGGTGTAAAGGGATCAACGTCTCTGCTTTGTGGTTCATCATGTGGTCAGTTCTCTTGTACACGACGATCATGATCTAACCAGGAAGACACTAGGTATGTGGTGGATCAAAATTCATTGTCTACCCACTGGGACTTGAAGCCCAGCTCTGCTGCTCGCTGAGTGACCAGAGTGACCTTGAGTGACTCTGAGTAACTTTCTAGCTCTCCTGGACCTGCACGGACCACAGTTTTGTCAAATGCTAAATGGGAATGATATAGTGGATATGATATCCACCCCATGGATCTGCTGCAAAGTGCTCAGGGCTGTGTCTGGCGCATAGAAAATGCACAGTCAAGTTAGCAACTGATTATGATTACTCTGCAAACGTTTTAGGCCTCTTTAGATTCCTGGTCACAAGTTCTGGGCACAGCATGATGTTCACTTGAGCAGATGGGAGAAAATCGCTAGAGGATGAAGGGGGGACTGGTATCTAAGGATTACAGCAAAGAAACAGAGAACAGAGCTGCCAGGGTGCCAAGGTGAGGAGCCCAAGAACCTCCCATTCACAGAACCACACACTCTCTGAAGCCAGCTACACCGCTCCCCCCTCCAGGCACCCTTAAAATGCAAACTGCTGCCCCATGGTAGTGGTTAGTGAAAGGTCTGGAACAGACATCTAGGGAGCAGTTCCTGCTGGGGCCAGTGCCGGCTTCTCAGGTTCCTCTCCCAGATCCACAATCCGGATGGTGTTTTCCTTCTTGGAAAGCCAGAAGGCAGCGTAGACCGGCTCGGAAAACTTGCAGTCAAATTTGTGAATCCGAGTCATGGCGTCATGCTCTACGCCATAGAAGGAAAGGGTCCCCCCTGGGAAGTCCACGTAGACCCCGAGCCTGCGGAAGGGGCCGGCTTTGAGTGGGGTCTCCGTGTCACTGTGCCAGGCTGTGAACCCCTTCCCGTTCCAGTGGAGGCTCCAGGAGAAGTTGTTTCCGGAAATGCAGCTGTTGCGCGCCTCTCCTTGCCGGTCGATGCCTTTGCAGGTGAGCCCCACGTAGACGCCTGCCCCGGAGATCTCCACCTCGAAATAGTACCTGCGCAGGTAGAGGCTCTGCTGGGACAGCACCTGCCGCCAGTGCAGGAACCTGCTGGGGAGGTCCGGGTAGGGGTGTTCCCAGGGCGCCGTGTTGGCGACCTTGCGGTTGTCTTCCTGCAGCCGGAGATACCTGTGTGCGGTGTCCGGGTCAAAGGTGATGTCACAGGCATCTGGGCAGACACGGAAGGCAGGGAGAGTGGTTCACCCAGAAAGCTCTGAACCCAGCCCCCTTCCCCAGCATGCATGAGGAATCAGACTTCTCCCTGTTCTGCATCCCCAAGACCCTGGGTCCCCCTAAACCAAGGTAGGTGAACACACAAGTCACCCCACTTCCTTCCTCTGTTGCTGAATGGAATCAAGAAATACATTCGCTTACTCATTCATTCATTCAACACACAGGAAGAAGGTCTTCAACAAGTTCATGGAAAATCTGTACCATGGGAAAGCAATGTGTGGATTTCAAAAAAAAAAAATGTTTGCACCAAAATTAACTTATGTTTTAATAGAACTTTAAAAAATCCCATTTTCCAAGAACTGTTTTAAAAATGGAGAGGCAGCTCAGAATCAGCCCTTAAGGCATTCGGATCTGGTTCAAGAGCCCATGAGAGTATTTTATGCATGGAGAGCCAAGACCTAAATGAAAGATCTCTGCGAGTGAGATCCCAGTGGAAAGAATGGGGCCATCAAAGAAGGAGGTACCTTTCTCTGAAGGGAGGAGAGAACCTCCACTTTGACTATGACCCTGTTGGAATAAGATCGAAGTTGGCGAACCCTAAAGGCTTCCATAGCCTCGGCAACTCATGACTAGAGCCTAGGGAGATTACTGATGCCATAAACAAGAGTGTCAAATTGTTAAATCAACTTCAGGAGTCACTGTGTACTTACGTCTCATGAGGGATCTGTCCTTAATGTGTTGTCCAATGAGCAGTAATGCTATAACTAGTACTGAAACAGTATTTTACACTTTGTGTTTCTGTGTGGGTGCAAACTGATGAAATCTTTACTTAGTATATACTGAATCGATTTTCTGTATATAAAGATAATTAAAAATGAAAAAAAATCTTGGTGTTAAATTGGAAATTGCATAGAAAATTAATCAATTTAAAATATATATCATGTAGAATCTCTGTCCTTAATGTGCTATACATTGTGAATTGATATTATAACTAGTACTCCAACAGTATTTTTCACTTTGTGTTGCTGTGTGAGGGCAAACTGTTGAAATCTTTACTTAATATATACTAAACTGATCGTCTGTATATGAAGAGAATTGAAAATGAACCTTGATGTGAATGCAAGGGTAGAGGGAGTGGGAAGGGGGAGGGTTGCGGGTGGGAGGGAAGTTATGGGGGGGGAAGCCATTGTAATCTATAAGCTGTATTTTGGAAATTTATATTCTTTAAATAAAAGCATTATAAAAAAAATGGAGAGGCAGAGAAATAGAGCTCCCATCCGCTGGTTCACTCCCTAGATGTTCACAATGTCTGCGGCTGAGCCAGACCAAAGCCGGGAACTGGGACTCACTCTGGGTCTCCCATGTGGGTGGCAGGGAACCACGTACTTGGGTCATCACCTGCTTCCTCCCAAGATGTGCAGTAGCAGGAAGCTGGAGTGAGGAGTGGAGCCAGGACAAACACCAGGTACTCCAATATGAGACATCTCAACAGGCATTTAACCTCTAGGCCAAATGCGTGTCCCAGTACAAAAATATGTCAAAGCCCCACCCCCTCCCCAATATGGATCCAAAGCTACAAAGCCAATTACTATTCTTCCCAGTGCTGTCAAGGGTCATATATCATATACTCATATTTTATTTATCCATTCGTCTAAAAATTTGTAACTAATAGTAGGTATGCTATCAAATACTTGAACATTTTCTCCTCCAGGCCCAGAGGATAATATTACCTTCATGCACCCAATTGCTCAAATCTGTCATTTTTGATATTTCTTTTGCCTTCATCTTCAGGCCCATCCCTCCCCCAACACACACAGGCAGCAGCAAGTGTGGTAGACTGCATGCACCTCTCTCTAGTCACCGCTTCAACCCCACCTCAGCCACCGCCGTATCCCACCTGGACCAGTGCAATTAACTCCTTACTGATTGTCCACAACAATAGCAATGATTCAAAAGGAACTGTTATGTACGTTATCCTCCATAATAATACTCAAAAGAGAGAAGTTAATATCACACGTAAGAAAGATACTTGAGGGCCAGCATCGTGGTACAGCAGGTAAAGCCACCACCAGCAGTGCCAGCATCCCATATGGGCACCGGTTTGAGTCCCGGCTGCTCCACTTCCGATCCAGTTCCCTGCTAATGTGCCTGGGAAAGCAGCGGAGATTGATCCAAGTCCTAGGGCCCCTGCACCCATGTGGGAGACCCAGAGGGAATTGCAAGCTCCTGGCTTCAGCCTGGTCCAGCCCTGGATGTCATGGCCATTTAGGGAGTGAGCCAGCAGATGGAAGAGCTCTCTCTCTCTTTCAAATAATAAATCTTAAGGAGGGGGCAGTGCTGTGGCATAGTGAGCTAAGCCTCTGCCTGCAGCGCCGGAATCCCAAGTGGATGCTAGTTCTGTCCTGGCTACTCTTCTTCCAATCCAGCTCTGTTCTGTGGCCTGGGAACGCAGTGGAAGATGGCCCAAATGTTTGGGCCCTGCACCCATGTGGGAGACCCAGAAGAAGCTCCTGGCTCCTGACTTCGGATTGCTCTGTTCCAGCCATTGAGGCCCTCTGGGGAGTGAACCAGCAGATGAAAGACTCTCTCTCTCTCTCACTCTTTCTGCCTCTGCCTCTCCGTAAATAAGTAAATAATAAATAAGTAAATAAATAAATAAGTAAAATCTTAAAAAAGGACACTTATAAGCAAAAGCAGATCAACTATAATATGTTTAATTTTTATTTGAATGTTAAAAATAAAAGGTATTGAGGCTGGTGCTGTGGCGCAGTAAGTTAATTCTCCACCTGCAACACTGGCATCCCATATGGGCGCTGGTTCAAGTCCCAGCTGCTCCTCTTCCTATCCAGCTCTCTGCTATTGCCTGGGAAAGCAGTAGAAGATGGCCCAATTGCTTGGGCCCCTGCACCTGCTTGGGAGACCTGGAAGCTCCAGGCTCCTGGCTTCAGATTGGCTCAGCTACAGCTGTTGCAGCCGTAAATCAGCAGGGAGCAAACCAGCGGATGGAAGAACTCTCTGTCTCTCCTTCTCACTGTCTGTAACTCTACCTCTCAAATAAATAAATAAATAAAATCTTTTTAAAAAAATGAGCATCAACCTCCAGATGCGATCTTTCCTCTGTGAGGTGTTAATCCTCATGGAGTTGTTGACTATAATAAAGAATTTTTAAAATGTAATTTTTAATTGATAAATAAAAACCATTATCTATCTGCAGTGTACAACATGATTCTTCATGTTTTATTTTTAACAAAGGTCTTCAAAAAGTTCACAGAAAATGGGTCTTATAAAAAAACTATCCGTAGATCTGAAAAAATATTTGCATCAAAATAAACTTATCTTTTCATTCCATTTGGTCCACTAGCCTTTTGAAGTGCCCTCAGACACGTTGAGGAATGGTTAAATCAAGCTGATTAAGACACACATTGCTTGGGGCCGGCTCTGAGGTATAGCAGGTAAAGCCATCATCTGCAGTGCTGGCATCCCATATGGGTGCCGGTTCAAGACCTGGCTGCTCCACTTCCGATCTGGTTCTCTGCTATGGCCTGGGAAAGCAGTAGAAGATGGCCCAAGTCCTTGGGCTCCTGCACCCACGTGGCAGACCCAGAAGAAGCTCCTGGCTCCTAGCTTTGGATCAGTGCAACTCTAGCCATTGTGGCCATCTGAGGAGTGAGCCAGTGGATGCAAGACACACTCTCTCTCTCTCTCTCTCTCTCTCTGACTCTGAACTCTGCCTTCCAAATAAATAAATAAATCTTTAAAAAAGAAAGACATGCATTGCTTCATATATATATCATTCTTTATGACAACACTTAAAAACTACTCTTTTAGCAGTTTTCAAGTATGCCACACATTGTTACTAACTATAATCACCGTGTCATACACAAGACCCCCTGAGTTGATTCTATAATGGAGAATTGATTGAAAATGCAATGCTTGTAAAGATGCTACCAGACCACATCAGTACCACCTAATGATAGGACAATGAGTGATGTGATTCTGGCCAAGCCAGACTTCGGGATGAGCCATTTGGTACCTGGGCCAGGACTCTTCAAAGTATCAAGGTCAAGAAAGACAAAGACAAACCGGGGAACTGACCCAGAGTGGAGGTGCTGAGGCCACGTGGAAACATGGAAGACCAGCAGATAGTAATAAGAATCTGTTCCACATGATAACCAGAGACCAAGCGGGCCCAAGAGATCAACAGTCAGTGGTTTTGGAGCCGGTGCTGTGGCACAGTAGGTTAATTCTCCACCTGCAGTACCAGCATCCCTTATGGGCACTGGTTCTAGTCCCAGCTGCTCCTCTTCCTATCCAGCTCTCTGCTATGGCCTGGGAAAGCAGCAGCTACGGTCTGAGCTCTTGGGCCCCTGCACCTACGTGGGAGACCTGGAAGAAGCTCCTGGCTCTTGGCTTTGGATCAGCACAGCTCTGGCTGTTGTGGCCATTTGGGGAGTAAACCAGCAGATGGAAGACCTCTCTCTCTGTCTCTCCCTCTCACTGTCTGTAAATCTACCTCTCAAATAAATAAAAATAAAGTCTTTAAAAAAAAGTCAGTGGGCCGGCACCACAGCTTAATAGGCTAATCCTCCACCTGCGGCGCCGGCACACCAGGTTCTAGTCCCTGTCAGGGCGCCGGATTCTGTCCCGGTTGCCCCTCTTCCAGGCCAGCTCTCTGCTGTGGCCTGGGAGTGCAGTGGAGGATGGCCAAAGCGCTTGGGCCCTGCACCCCATGGGAGACCAGGATAAGCACCTGGCATCTGCCTTTGGATCAGCGCGGTGCGCTGGCTGTAGCACACCAGCCGCGGCGGCCATCGGAGGGTGACCCAATAGCATAGGAAGACCTTTCTCTCTGTCTCTCTCTCTCACTGTCCACTCTGCCTGTCAAAAAAAAAAAAAAAGTCAATGGTCTCCCCAGAAAACAGGGATATGTAGTGTTCAATGACATGTCCTAAAAGTATGTCACAAAAATGAGTCCTGACTGCCCAGATGTGATCTTTCCTCTCCTAGGAGATGACACTCATGGTTGACTACAATGAATGGCACTGGAGGGACAGTTGCTGAAACCAGAATCAAGTCCACAGATTGGGCGATAGCATTGTCGCAAGGTTAATTTCCAGGTTTTGATCCATGTGTTGTGACTGTGGGAAGTGTTAACATGTAGAGAGGCTGGATGAAAGGTATATGGGAATCCTTTGTCTATTTTTGCCATGTGGTTGTAAGCTTTCCATCATTTCAGAATGTGAACCTGAAATCTTTTTAAATTAAATGGTTAAAAAGTAGATCGTCTGGGGGCTAGAAAAGTAGCTACAAGAACCTGGATACCAAACAGGACATGATGGCTCTTGCTTGAGCAAACACATTGCTCTGGTATCAGCAAGCAGGGAAGCCCTTCAGTACTCACACAGGAGGAACTGTTCCCTGGTGCTGGGCTCAGGTTTGGAGGTCCGATGCTGGCGTTGGACGATGGCGGACACTTGAGTGCTGATGTCATACTCCTCTGCAAAATCAGAGAGTTGAGAATGCACACCTGCCCGGGTGGTCTGGGGAACCTGGAGGGTAGGAACACCACCCCCAACCCTGCCGCTGCCACTCCCACGGCCACCCTTCCTTGGGCTTCCTGGGGCAAGAAGGGGCCAGGGCCTGGGGACATCTCAGAGAAGCGTGTCCAATCCAGGAGGCAGAAGGGGCTGGCAGAGATCCCAGGCTGATTTGGAGTTCACTTGAAATGTACAACTATTAGCAACCCTGAGAAGCTGCTCACAGAAAGACCAGCCAATAGCACAACATGACGATCTTACCCTCTCTGAGTCACAGACGTAAAACCAAACCATGAGGATAAGGGCTCGTTGCTAGCATGGCCTAACCAGAAGGAAGGCTTTGAAAACTGGAGCTTCCCCCTGGGTTTCCCTCCCTCCCCATCCTCTCCTCCATTCGCCATCAACCACCCTTACCAAAGCCCACAGCCCTGAAACCTCCTCACCTTCCGTGGCGAACGCCTGGAGCTTCTCCTTGTAGCTCTGCAGCAGCTGGACCAAGTGCACAGTGGAGTCGGTGAGGACCTTGCGGATGCCCGAGAGCTTATCCTTCAGCCCTATGTACACGCTGGGGAAGGCGTTGTCTTCGGTGCTCTTGAACTTGCCGTACTCCTGCAGGAGAGGAAGCAGCAGAACTGCCTTGGGTTTCCGTGTTTCTTACACATCAGGACACTTGCAGCATGTGTGAAACGAGCTGAGAGTGACCTGTAATTCACAGAAAATGCCCGACAAGTGCCCAGCTCAGGGTCTTACAGCAGAGAAGGCATTTTTGTAGCTTCCAGTGACCTCAGCTCTCCTGTCGGAGTAGGGTTAGAGACACAGTGGATAATGGATATCAAAATACAGCTAAAGGAGCCAGCACTGGGGCGCAGCTGATTAAGCCGCTGGCCATGCCAGCATCCCATACGGGCGCCAGTTCGTGTCCCAGCTGCTCCATTTCCGATCCAGCTCCCAGCTAATGCACCTTAGGAGGAAACGGATGATGGCCCAAGTGCCTGGTTCCCTGCACCCATGTGGAAGACCTAAGTTCCAGGCTCCTGGCTTCAGCTTGACCCAGCCTTGGCCATTGCTGCCATTTGGGGAGTGAACCAGTGGATGGAAGACCTCTCTCGCTCACTTACTTGGTCTCTGTCTCTGTCTCTGCCTCTCACTCTCTCTGTCACTCTGCCTTCCAAATAAATCAGTAAATAAATGAGTCTTAAACAATTTTTTTAGGCCGGCGCCGTGGCTCAACAGGCTAATCCTCTGCCTTGCGGCGCTGGCACACCGGGTTCTAGTCCCGGTCGGGGTGCCGGATTCTGTCCCGGTTGCCCCTCTTCCAGGCCAGCCCTCTGCTGTGGCCCGGGAGTGCAGTGGAGGATGGCCCAGGTGCTTGGGCCCTGCACCCCATGGGGAGACCAGGAAAAAGCACCTGGCTCCTGGCTCCTGCCATCGGACAATCGCGGTGCGCCGGCTGCAGCGCGCCGTCCGCGGCGGCCATTGGAGGGTGAACCAACGGCAAAAGGAAGACCTTTCTCTCTGTCTCTCTCTCTCTCACTGTCCACTCTGCCTCTCAAAAAATAAATTAATTAATTAATTAATTTAATTAAAAAAATAAAAAAAAAATTTTTTAAAAAGAAGGACTGACATTGTGGCACAGTGGACTAACCCTGGCCCTGTGACACCAGCATCCCATATCGGAGTCTCAACTGCTCTGCTTCTGATCCAGCTGCCTGGGAATGAACCTGGGAAGGCAGTGGAAGACAGCTTAAGTAATGAAGATTTTCCACCCACATGGGAGACCTAGATGGAGTCCTGGGCTCCTGCAGCTGCAGCCACCTGGGGGAATGGGGGAGTAAACAGCAGGTGAACAATCTCTCTCTCTCTCTCTCTCTCTCTGTCTGTCTCTCTCTCTCTCTCTCTCTCTCTCTCTCCTTTTCTCTCTGTAACTCTGCTTTTCAAGTAAATAAAGAAATCTTTTTTAAAAAAGAAAATTTGTAGAGAAAAAACCCACAACAACTCCAGAAGAAAACCTGTAGTTACCCAAAAGGCAGCACAACTTCATCCATTGAATGTATATATATGAGGGTACTTAAACAATTTCATGGAAAATGGAATTAAACCATAAGTTTATTCTGGTGCAAAAAGTCTGCCTCTCCTCTGTCACTCACTCTCTCAAATAAATAATATATATACATATTTTTTAAAAACTTGGCTGTCTTTGGGTGCTGGCATTATGGATTTTTGTCTTCATATTCTGTCTTTTCCAAGATTTTTCACAGTAAACATTTTTGTTTGTGGAAACTGAAAGGAAATGTGTCGACGTTGCAAATAAGAAAAATGATTTCTTCTTCGGAATACAAGAGCTGGAAGGAACCTCGACAGTGACCTGCTCTGATCTGTCAACCTGATAAGGGAGGGATTTGAGATGCAGAGAGCTTGCGTGACTTGCAGAACTACGACACAGCGATTTAGTGGAAGATCCGGGGGAAGGCATTTCCCCCCAGCCTCCTGTTCCCTCCCTGCCGGTGAGGCATCCTGCGGACCTGGCTCCAGGGGCCCTCACACCACTGCCAGCACACTCCTCGGATACCCTCATCTGCTCTCAGCACCGCCCCAGCTGAAGACCCCCACAGCCAGAGGCCCTGATCTCCCACCACCACACACCCAGGACCCTGTGCTCCGTCCCTGTGCCTTGCTTCCTCAGGCCTCTGTCTCTGCACATGCTGTTGCCTCTACCTGGAACATCCTGCACCTTGAACTTGACTTCTCTTCCAGGGTCTGCTCCAAGCTTCCCTGACCTGAGCGGCCCCTCCCGTGTTCCTGAACCCTGTTGAACCAAGACCTGCTTCTCGCTGTTCCCGGGAGCCCCATTCATTGAAGAGCAGTCCCATTCACAGGTCTGCCTCTGGCCCAGGGGAGCCAAGCCGCTCCTCCCAGCCCCGGCCCCCTACCTCCAGGAACAGGACTGTGTTGCCGATGGCCGCCAGCCTCTCCAGCTCCTGCCTGCTCTTCTCCATCTCCGCGCTCCTGAACTCCAGGTGGGTCTTGATGCCGTTGGCCTGGTTCAGGGCTGCTTGCTCCTTCTCCTCCAAGAACAGCATCACGTCGGCCTGGGCCTTCCTCACAGCAGCGAGCAGCTCCCCGAACTGCTCTTCCGCCACCACCTTCACCTCTGACACTGACACCTGGGAGGAAGCCCAGAGCCCGTTAGCCGCTGGCCAGCGTGATGGAAGCAAAAACATTATGTTATGTATGTGAAAGGCAGATGCTATGCAGAGAGAGGGAGAGACAGAGAGACATCTTCCATCCACTGGTTCACTCCCCAGTGGCTGGAGCTGGGCCAGTCCAAAGCCAGGAGTCGGGAGCTTCATCCAGGTCTCCCATGTGTGTGCAGGGGCTCAAACACTTGGGCCACCTTCCACTGCTTTCTCAGTTGCATTAGCAAGGAGCTGGATCAGGAGTGGAGCAGCCAGGACTCGAACCAGCACCCATATGGAGCAGCTTAACCCACTGCACCCCCACGCCAATCCCAGGAACAGTCACTTTTTAATGATATCATATAATAATCATTGTAACAACCAACATAAGAGTTGGCATTATTCTAAACATTACTCAGTTACCTCCTAGCAACCCTCAAAGCTAACTAACATAATGATCCCCAGTTCTTAGCTACGGAAACGGGGACGCCTATGAATTCACTGCTAAGCTTTGAGATCAGCCGGTCTGCCAGGTCATCCCTTTGGCCACCATCCTCCGTTGCCTCAAGGAAAGGCCGGAGACTGGGGATCCCACAATGCTGCAGTCCAGCAGCTTAGCAGGCAGGGCCCAACCCTCCCCCTAGGGGCACTGGCAACTTGGGACAAGCCCCAGGGGCAACTGGGTAGCTCATCTGAGTTTTCAGCCTGCAGGTGAAGATTCCAAGAAGGACCTTGGGACTCAGCCCATTAACATGAAGCCCTCCCAGAACCAGGGGGTTGACAGAACTCAGCCTCATGGTCACTAGGGGTACCAGGTAATGGGGCACCACCTATGCCCATCTTGGACCAAATATTCAGCCTGCAGCTGAGCAGGTAACCAGATGAAACAGACACCAAACCTCACCAGCAATTCCTGCACCATGCGTTTACATGTGTCACCTCCTTGTCATTGTAGAGACTCTGAGAGAACAACCAAGTGGATTGAAATCTACATGTAAAATTATATCTCCCAATTGCAAAGAAGTAATTGTACATACTGCCAATTCTGAGGCAATGCATCTTCAGTGAGCTTAAGTCGTTGTATTTCCATGTGGCAAAGAGGTAAAGATGGAGAGGCCGGCTCCGCAGCTCACTAGACTAATCCTCCGCCTGCGGTGCCGGCACCCTGGGGTTCTAGACCCAGTTGGGGCGCCGGATTCTGTCCCGATTGTTCCTCTTCCAGGCCAGCTCTCTGCTGGGGCCCAGGAAGGCAGTGGAGGATGGCCCAAGTGCTTGGGCCCTACACCCGCATGGGAGACCAGGAGGAAGCTCCTGGCTCCTGGCTTCGGATCAGCTGTCGTGGCCATTTGGGGGGTGAACCAACGGAAGGAAGACCTTTCTCTCTCTGTCTCTCTCTCTCTCTGTCTCTCTCTCTCTCCGTCTCTCTCTCTCTCTGTCTCTCTCTCTCTCTCTCACTGTCTAACTCTCTGTCAAAAAAAAGAAGAAGAAGAAGAAGAAGAAGAAGTAAAGATGGCCGGCGCTGTGGCTCAACAGGCTAATCCTCCGCCTTGCATCGCCGGCACACCTGGTTTTAGTTCCGGTCGGGGCGCCGGATTCTGTCTCAGTTGCCCCTCTTCCAGGCCAGCTCTCTGATGTGGCCCAGGAGTGCAGTGGAGGATGGCCCAAGTGCTTGGACCCTGCACCCCATGGGAGACCAGGAGAAGCACCTGGCTCCTGCCATCGGATCAGCATGGTGCGCCAGCTGCAGCGCGCCGGCCGCGGCGGCCATTGGAGGGTGAACCAACGGGAAAGGAAGACCTTTCTCTTTGTCTCTCTCTCTCTCACTGTCCACTCTGCCTGTCAAAAAAAAAAAAAAAAAAAAAAAAAAAAAAAGAAGTAAAGATGGAGAAAGCAGTCTCAGAAGGCAGGCCAGTTTGGGTTATAGTCACCCCAGGGGCAAGTACTGTTGCTCGTGTTTTACCAGGGCTCCATGTTTAGTGATGCATTCTGGCACCCGGGCTGGCCCACCCTTCCTTCCCTTCTGGCTCCATCAGTCACACGGGCCAGCAGGTGCTTCCTGCCCTGCCCACTCCCGATCACTCCCAGCAAACAGGGACAGAACAGGGATGGGAACATGAGGGTGTCACGGGAAAGGATCAGGACCCATCTGCTCTCTACAGTTACATGTAGGTTCCTGTAGGATATGAGACCACGAGCGTAAAGACAAAATTTAGGATCCAAATCCCCTCCCCCTACACTGAGGACATCCTGAAGAAGGATGGAGGAAGGGAGGCCTCAAGTGATGCTGGTCGATTGACTGAGTTCTGCTGTGACCTGTCATTCCTAAACCTGCCCACTGAGAGCTACTTCTTTCTTGCATACAAATGGAATGTGCAGAGGATTTCATTCAGGCGCACGCTATGACATGCAAATAGTACAGAGAGGAGGGGCAGTAAACACATCAAAGCAGCTAAAGATATGAGGATGGTGCACATGCCTGTCGATGTATTGAGTCATTCTTAAGTCAAGGCACCGGCATTCTTAGGCTGTCTTGTTCCATCAACCCGGAGGGCCCTAGACAAGTCTCATAATCTCTCTGTAGCTTCACATCCCTTGTACATGGATGGCAGTCATCATAACTACCTCTCCTGGGCGCCATGTCGTTATGAGAGCTGAGTAGTGATCTAAGGGCCTGAATATTTTTTTTTTTTTTTACAGGCAGAGTGGACAGTGAGAGAGAGAGACAGAGAGAAAGGTCTTCCTTTGCCGTTGGTTCACCCTCCAATGGCCGCCGCGGCCGGCGCGCTGCGGCCGGCGCACCGCGCTCGTCCGATGGCAGGAGCCAGGAGCCAGGTGCTTTTCCTGGTCTCCCCATGGGGTGCAGGGCCCAAGCACCTGGGCCATCCTCCACTGCACTCCTGGGCCACAGCAGAGGGCTGGCCTGGAAGAGGGGCAACCGGGACAGAATCCGGTGCCCCGACCGGGACTAGAACCCGGTGTGCCGGCGCCGCAAGGCGGAGGATTAGCCTGTTGAGCCACGGCGCCGGTAAGGGCCTGAATATTAAAGAGCTGGAGAAAGGATGACATTCCATGCAGTTCTTAGGTCATCTGGATGGGGGAAACCAACAATCTCTGAAGGTTTAGAAGGTTTTACAGGGATAATTCTTTTTCATCCTTTAACCGATATTGTGGGTAAGGAAGAAGTTTCAGCTTTCAGTAGCCAGTTTGTTGTAAACACCAGGGAGATAGAAAATAGGATGAAATGGGTAGAAGTATTAGATACAGATGGATGGGTATCTCATCTGGATGGATGGATGGATGGATGGATGGATGGATGGATGGACAGGTGAGTGGATAGAGGGATGGATGGGTGGATCCATGGATAGAAGGGGAGGTGCATGGGTGAGTAGATGGATGAACAGGCGAGCACATGGGTTCCTAGGTGAGTGGATGAATGGAGTCATTCTTTCTCAGTATACAAAGATGATGCTGCGGACTCACTGCCACGGGCTAGGTGTTTTACATACTCCTCTAGATGGTGGCTATTTTCTGGCCACTAATGAGAAGCATGTGTGGAATTGCTTGAGCCTTCTTAGAGCCTATTTGGAAAGTGGCCATAAACCAGAAAGACTAAAGTTAAACAGCCTGGCACAACATTAACCTTATCAAATATCATCCACTAATCCAGCAGTTGTCAACTCTTTTTTTGTTGTTGTTCATGACTTCAAACTGCTAAAACTCAACATGCAAAACACCTTCCCAAGAAGAAACCAAGGTTATGCATATTTCCTGACGCTCTAACTAAATACTCCCAGACATTATTATAACACCCAACACACACACACACAAACATACAAAACATCCCCAATACATACTAAATATCCTCCAAAAACACATATATATCCTGGCTAAGAATGCATATGCAAATGTAAAAATAAAAGATTATTATTACACAACCAGTCTGGGTTCTACTCTATATTAATTTTTAAAAACTCACTTGCCAGTTGTGAAATTTAAACTAATTTCATAGCAAATTCTGGCATCAAGGTGAGGCTACCCATGGTGTAGCCAACTGCACCTGCTGTTCTCACTTGCTGAGAAGGTCCCAAGGGACATGAAGCGCTGTGTGCTATGACCCCAGATAAATAGCCAGGTGTGCCAACACCTGACAGGTGCCCCGGACCAGCCTTACCAAAACAGATTTGTGGTTGGCTTGAAGCCTGGCAATGGCGTTGTCATTCAACTTGAGTTTCTGCTCCAGGTCTAACTGGGTGCACCGAAGTTCAGCCTAAGAACAGAAAGGAGAGAGAGTTAAGGAGGTAGGAGCCCAAAGCACCCAGAAGGTCCCCAAGGACAAGGGTACTCCCCAACCCGGAGGGCCCCACCCTTCTTTCCTGAGAGGGGAGTCTGACCTCTGAAGCTGATCTCAGAGGCCAGTCTAGACGTGCAAAGGCTGGGCTGTGTGCCAGCGCCCTCCTGGGGCTACCCTCAGCATGAGTCAGCTAAAATGTAGTGAGCATACACCCAGTGCTGGTCATCATTTCAGTATAGTACTTACAAGGATTTTAAATATTATAATAATATTATCGTATTATCCTTACTAAAAAAGTTTATTATCACCCTATGTGAGATGGCAAAATAGAGCCACTTGTCCAAGGTCACAAAGCTCATCCATGGAGTTGATCCTGGAGTTGAACCTGGCTAACAATGAGTGTGAGGTTAGACCTGGATGGATGCTGGATGGATGGATGGATAGTCAGCTGGGTGCATGGCTGGGTAGAAGGATGAATGGGTGGGTGCATGGGTGGACAGATAGGTCAGGAGCTCAGGCCCTATCCTCAGTAACTGAGACCTCAACATAGAATACTTTTGTGATAAAATGTGTAGGTTTTCTTTTTTTTCTCCACACCAAGCAGTTCTCTGATACCAACTAGGTGTCTTACAATGCAACTCACTTCTGACACCATCGACCTAGTGTCAGATGGTTAGATCTCACCATTTTGGACTAAATCCAATAACACTGTGCCCTCCCCCACTCCGGAGGCCAGTCCCAAGTCCAGGGGCCACCCTGTGCCTCTGACCTCAACAGGTATAAAGTGGAGGTTCCCACCACCGCCTCCTTGGGTGTGACTATGCACAGGGAAATACTTTTCAAGACTTCACTGACCCATTTATTACGAGAGGACAGGACTCTATAGCAGCTGGGGGGATGGGGCAGTGGAGAGATGCACAGAGCATGCCTGGGGAAGGTGCTGCAGAGTTCCTGTGCCCTCTCTGGTTCCTTGTAGGAACCTCCACTCTATCCTTCGGGACTCCATGGAGGCCCCATTATACAGTCACAATTGCTTATACATCATTGTCCACTGGTGAGCAGCTGAAGGTCCTCCTCCCTGGAGGTTGGCGGTGGGGCTGAACATCCCAAGCCTCTCACCCTAGGGTGAGGTCCCCCTGGCACCAGCCCCATCCTGACACCATTCAGGAACCCAAGGTCATAGGCGTCCAGAAGAAGACCGCACCACTTCAGAGATTCCCAGGGTTTTGAGAGCTGTGTGCCAACAAATGGAGCCAGAGAACAAACAAGGATGTCTTAGCATGTCACAAGTGCATGCCTCTGCACATTAGAGATGGGAATGAATACTATACCTCCTTCCTGGGGCTGTAAGGTAGTGGACTGGATGAGGTGATGTGGGTTAACAGGGACCGTAGTTAGTACTAACCACATCCTAAAGTGCTCCATAAATGACAGCACCTTCTGCCATCACCCTAATGGTTCTTCTTCTTATTTTTGCTGCATGCCTTCTGCCCATTTGTGCTCTGTGTTAGCTCCTGGAGTCTGGTACAGCCAACCTTCCCCGCCAAGGCAAGGGCCTGCCTAAGGACCCTGGGACTCCTTGCCCTGACCTTGCTTCAGTCCTGCCTCCTAGGAGTCACTAAACCACTTCTGCCAAGCAGTGTGCCCAGGCACAAAGCCTCACCTTTAGCAGCTCCAAAGTCCACGGCCCTCTTACCCAAGGGCAGGAGATAGCCAAATAACACAAAGCAGCTTCCCCTGCTCTGCATAGCTTCTGTCTCCATTTAAAGCTGTGAGTCACTCCACCCCAAGAGACCTCAGAAGGCATAGACTCTCTGGCCACTGTACTGTTGAAGCCTGGCAGGATTCCAGGCCCCCAGGGAGGGATGGAGCTGTGGGTAAGGGACTCGCTTCACCAGGACACCCTGCAGAAGGCAGACAGCCCTTGCTCAGGCTCTAGGTCGCTTCCTTGGAGCCGAGGGAACCCCAGGGACCTCTCACTGCTGAGACTTGAGATCAGACACCTGGGGGTATGGAGCAGCAAGGAGGAAGGGCTGGCCATGCTGGAATCTTATGCAGCTTCCCTGCCTCCTGGGAAGAAGGAAGAAACATGAACTGTTTGTTTCAAGGTGGCCTAGGGCACAATAGAACACGCCCTGCCAACAGACTCATGTGGCCCCAAGAAAGTACAGACTCAATAACAGGTTAAAGAAAGTGGTTGGCCCCAGGACAAATGGTCAGGAGGCACCCAGGGTACCCAGCATGGAGCCCTCTCTCTTCTGTCTGCAAATGACCATAAAAGGAGAGAAGGCCTCCAGAGCACTGAATGGGGACCTCTCGGGGTGAGTCACCCCTAGGCAGGCGCTCCCAGTGACCACACAAGGTGGAGCCGCCCTGGGAGACCCGACTCTCCGGTTATTCCAGTCCCTAGAAAATGAGGGGGTTGCCTCTGCCTCCGGCTTCAGGGTTTCCCACGATGTCGGTCCCATGCTCATCTCAGGCCAGGGCGAGCCCCGCCTGGAACATGGACCATGGTGGCCATGAATGTGGCCAGCCCTGCAGGGAGGGGCTCAGGGAGCCCCATCCATGGCCACAAGGCACAATGTCTGCATCTGAAGATCTGCCACTAGCTCCTGTATGCTCTTGTCTGATTGTTTATGACGGAACAAGGACATAAGCCAGCGCCAAACTTGCAAAACCTATATGGAGAAACTCACCTCCATCCCTCACCCCCTACCTCCCCTCTAGACCCCCAGCCCACCTCTGCCACATGGTTGGTCTGTGTGCACGCTGGTCATCGGTCACCCACCTCTGCGAATTTATTTTCCCTGAATAAATTCGTTTTGGCTTGGAGCTCGTATCCTGTCTCCTCTCTGTTCTATGCCCCTTTTTCCTTTCAATTTAACTGTCTGGTGCAAGGCTGAGGGATGCATTGAAAGAACTGCTCTTTTGTCTGACTACGGAACTTAGGGGGCACTTAAGATCTGGTGGCCATGGGGTCAGAGGGAAAGAGAAGAGAGAAGAAAACCTCAGATTATGTCAATCATACATATATATATGAGATATATATATATATATATGAGATATATATATATATTCATTATGTGTCCCAGGTACTCTGATGGGAGGCACGGGAGCCTTAACAGCAAGGCTAACCATCCACCCACAATTGTCATACATTTCCAACCCTCCTGGAGAGCTGGTGGCATCCAGCTCCACCCACACCCTGACACCGTTCCTGATGAATTGGCCAGACCAGTCAAATAAGACACATACTCCCTGCTCTTGAGATGCTTAGAGTCTGGTCAAGCATTTAAGAAAAAGAAAAAAAAAAAGCTGTATACATTCCTCGAAATTTCTGGAAGAACTTCCTTCCCGGAGTGGCCACACTGATGTGCCTTTTGGTCGCCAGCAAAGGGACTGGGAGTGATGCTGGCTAACTGCGCCCCAGACAAGAATGGATACCCTTGGATCTAAATTTAAAAAAAAAAAAAAAGTGTCCACACAGCCAGCATCCAGTTCGGATCAGCCCACTCCAGATGCCCAGTGCCAAGTCTGGTTCTGGAACCAACACTGAGGTTGAAGGTGGTAGGCTGGCACAAGTGCTCCTCCCAAAGACCCTCAACAAGGCCAGCTCAAGTCTTCCCTTCTCTGAGAACCTTGTCCTGACCCCACTCCCACGGACAGCTCCCTCCTCTGACCACGTGACCATTGTGCTACCCTGGCTCTCGGACACTGCCAAGGAGCAGGGTACGTGCCTTGGTGTCCTCACTACAGGGAGGATCCCAGAGGGCGGACACTGAGCCCTCAATAATGAAGAACTTCGTGGGTCAGAACAAACAGGAAAGGGGGTCACAGAGGAAGCCCAAATTTTACCACACACACACAATACACATACCCCATGTGTACAAGATCTCATTTTTTGTTTAAAAGATTTATTTGAAAGGCAGAGTTACAGACAGAGAGAGTGAGAGAATCGTCCATCTGTTGGTTCACGCCCCAAATGGACACAATGGCTGGAGCTGGGCTGATCCGAAGCCAGGAGCTTCTTCTGGGTCTACCATGTGGGTGTAGGGGCCCAAGGATTTGGGCCATCTTCTACTACTTTTTCCAGGCACATTAGCAGGGATCTGGGTCAGAAGTGGAGCAGCCGGGACTCAAACCAATGCCCATATTGGATGCTGGTGCTGCAAGCAGCGACTTTACCTAGTACACCACAGTGCAGGCCCCCTCATTTCTTGGGATTCAGAGAAGGTGGGAGGAGTGAACAGCTGCAGGTCAGACTAGCTGCTGTTAAGACCAAGGTGGGTGGTCTACTGCTCCACTTCTGGTCCAGTTCCCTGCTAGCGTGCATGGGAAAGCAGCAAAAGACAACCTGAGTACTTAGATCCCTGCCACCCACACGGGAGACCCGGATGATGCTCCTGGCTACTAGCTTTGACCTGGCCCAGCAATGACCATTGCTGCCATTTGGGGAATGAACCAGTGGATGGAAGATTTCTTTCCTCTCTCTCTCTCTCTCTCTCTCTCTCTCTCTCAATCTGCTCCCATCTTCCCCCCCCCCCCAACTCTGCCTTTCAAATAAACAATCTTTTTAAAAATTAAATCAAATTTAAAATGACCAAAGGGGGCTTCAGGAGCTGGGCTAAGGCAAGAGGAAGGGCTGATCAGGTCCCAGTAAGGAATTCTGGGATGTCAGCTGCGTAGAACAAATCATCAAGAACACTCGCCTCCTCTCGAAGTCCAGAGTCTTGTCCCCAGGCCTGGCTAGAGACCGTGGGAGCTGAGAAATAACTTGTAAGTCATTCTGTGGCGCTCAGCTGAGCCTCAGCTGCCTTGTGCTCCTATGGCTGACCTTGCCATGTCCAGTTTCCGCTACACAACGTGCCTACCTGAATAATCAGCCCTTAACACGCTCCAAAGTGACCTTCAGCAAGAAACCACAGCAGGCAGGGGCTCGCTGAAGGGAACGAGGGCTTCCGGGGCCTTGGCTCTGTTGACGACACTTTGGAAACAATGCTGTGCCTTCTCAGCTCGGCCCTCAGGCCCTTAGCAAGGAGTGTTTTGACACCTAGGATGTGGTGGCGCTCCCTGGGATGTGGCTGCACTTCCAGAACTAGGTTGCTCCCTGAGCTGAGGTTGGGGACTGTGGCTTCGGGGCTGTGGCGCTGTATCTGCTGGTGGCTGTGTCTCAGCCCCGACGCTGCCCTCAAGTCCCTCTCCCAGTGTCCTTACTTTACAGTGCACAGCTGTCTGCGAGGACATCTGCATTTGGGGTGCTGCGCCTGCTCCACACACAGCTCCCTCTGCTCAGAACGACAATCGCTCCGTTTAAAAGCCGCGCTGCGTCTATATTGGCACAAGCACAACAGGTCATTTCTGAAAGGAACCAGGAAAGTGTCCATAGCGCCCACCCGTGACGAGAGGAGGGAAATGCAGGGAGCCAGGGTGGGCAGCAGACACTCTTTTCCTTGGAAAATTTATCGTGCTGTTCTGTGGCTGTTTTTCAACATCTTCGTGTATCCCTTTTGCAGTTAAAAAATGCGAAATTCAGCTAGGACACCCAAAGTGGATAAAAGGGAATAGCAATGCATTTGTCTTAATATCTCTGGTGTTAAAAAAAAACAAAGAAGTTAGATACTGGGAGTTTGGAGATCTTTCTTCTAGAGACTTCCACGGCTCACTCCGTGATTCAGTGGACAGCATGAGCTTGGATAAGCATAGTGGAGATTATAAGTTTTTCCAGGGTTGGATGAGGAAATGCACAAAAAGCAGCTTGCTCACGGCCATGGTCGAGGACGGCTGCTTTCCTCAGCGACGTGGAGCTTTGTCCCCTGATCTATTTGCTGACCCGTCTGCTCTCCTGATGGGGACGCTCCCTTATACCGGAAATGAGGGAAGCAGTTAGCCAAGTGGCTTCTTGGGCCAGACCTGGTGGCTCCCTGGCATCTGGAATACAGAGCTTTCTAGAACAACTGCCACCAGCACCAGCTGGAACCCGCATCCAGGGATACGCATGCACAGGCAGCCCCGGGAGAGGAAACCCCTCTTCCCAGAACATTTGTCAAGCAGCTGCTGTGAATGAGCCGGGGGAGTGTGGGACTGAGTGTGCAGGAAGCTGCCGTGTGTGTGTGTGTGTGTGTGTGTGTGTGTGTGTATGAGAGAGAGAGAGAGAGAGAGAGAGAATACAAGGAATGTGGGACAAATGTCAGCAGCCGGTCCCTCTGGAAAACACAAAGTGCCAACCCAGGGAGTGGCCACATGAATTCCCAAGGACTCCTTGAGGCTCTCAGCTTAAGGGCAGAGACAAGCTGGCTGTTCTAGACTCCATTTCCTTATCTGCTAGAAAGAAAACCACAGGCTCTCCTGGTACCTGGGGAGTTCTATTTTCCCTAAGTTAAACAGTCCGTGGCATTACGCCTGGAGGTGAGTCTCAAGTTCTGTGTCATCTTAGCCTTGTTCAAAAGCTCTGGAATTCCACACCACTTATCTCTAGCATCAAGAGAGTGAAGGGAGAACTTTTGTCTTTTCTCCTGAATGTCTGCTCAAGTGTGCACTTCATGGGGAAAACAGCAGGAAGCTGGCGAGCAGGAGGAGAGACAGACGCAACAGGGACAGCTTCCACAGCCTAGGGTCACAGCCTGCGTCCACAGGCCAGGACGCAGAAGTGAAATTAGCAGACGCAGGAGTGGCAGCATGGCTGGCCTCCCGCTGGGGACCCCATCTCCGTCCACCCTCTCCCCAGTGGACGGACCCCAAGCACTCGCCTCCTTGTCCCTGCGGGCTGCGTCCAGGGAGACGGTGGCATGGTCCCTGTGCTGGTCCTGGCTGCACTCCTGGCAGATGCACTGCTGATCCGGGCAGCAGAAGGCGACTATCGGGCTGTGGTGGGCAGGGCAAGTGTGCAGGTCGCGGTCCTTGGCCGGCTCGGTCAGCTGGTGGCTGTGCAGTTTGCTGTTTTCCTGGTGTGGCCGCAGGTGCTCCTCACAATAATTCACCATGCAGGTCAGGCAGAACTTCACCGCCCTCACCCTACGGTCCCCAAGGCAGAAGTCACACAAGATCCCCTCCTCGCTCTCGCCGCCAGGAGCCCCCTGCTCCCCAGGGCTGCTGTCCACCTCCTCCGGGCAGCCCGCATCCTCCTCTTCTATAGGGCTGGTGGATCCAGAGTCTGGGCTGACGGGAACCAGAGGGTGAGCGGTGGCCCCCGGCAGGGGCCCCGGAGTCATCAGATCCAACTCTGCCATCTGGGAGGCTCTGCTGCCCGAGCGCCTTCCTCTGCCCCTCTGGCACCAGGGATCTGTGGGCTCAGGTCTGCCAAGAGAACCACGCCCAGATGACTGCAGCCGCCCGAGAGCTTAACTGTTTCCTCCCTCCGTAAGGAAGCCCAGTGACTTACGAGCGCGCACGGGGCTGGGACGGCAGCCAGCTGCAGTGACGAGGCGGCTGCACGGCTCCGGGCTCAGGACGGACGGCGGCTCAGGAAGTCTGGCTCCCTGGCTCAGGCCCCTCCTCCGATCCACCCACCCCCTGAAACTTCTCTTCTGGGGATCTCCGGTCCCCGCCCATCAGCGCTGCCGACAACCCTGTGCGTCTGTGGCTGCTCCAGAAGGACTGGAGATTCCTGAGTTCTTCTGTGAGCCTGCGAGGCTCCCTGTGGGCTGACACGAGGTGAAAGGTTTCGTTTTCCCTCTCTCAAAGGGATCCAAGATGCCAGGGCTCCAGCCTCCGGGCAGCCATTTATTTGTCCCGTGCTGTCTCCTAGAAGTGAGTGTGCACAGGATGCCTGCCTCTGGCCTTGACCTTCCCCTGCATGGAGCTTCCCGTGAGCATTCCAGGAGTAGCCTTTCCCTGGCTGTTCAGTGGGGTTCCTTTGCTCCAGCGGCCGGAACACAGACTGGTTGGTTTCGACAGCAGAAAGTTACTTTCTCATGTTCCCGCAGGCTGGAAATCTGAGACCAGGGTGTCAGCAGGGTTGCTTTCTCCTGAGAGCTCCCTCTTCTTGGCCTGCAGTCTTCACACTTGCTTCCCTCTGCACCTGTCAGTATTCTAACCTCTTCTTACATGAACACCCAGGAGACTGGGTTAAGGCGCGCCCCTAAAGACCTCATGTCACCTTACTAGCCTGTTTAGAGAACCTGTCTCCTGGCCAGTACTATGATATGATAGGCTAAGCCTCTACCTGCAGCGCCAGCATCCCCTGTTGGGGGCACTGTTTCATGTCCAGCTTCTCCTCTCCTGGTCCAGCTCTCTGCTACTGGCCTGGGAAAGCAGTGCTTGGGCCCCTGCACCCACGGGGGAGATCTGGAAGAAGCTCGTGGCTCCTGGCTTCAGATCAGCCCAGCTCCAGCCAATTGTGGCCTTTTGGGGAGTGAACCAGCAGTTGGAAGATCTCTCTCTCCCCCCACCCCCATGTATTTATTTAAATAAATACATCTTTAAAAATAAAATAAAGAAGACTCTCCAAGTACAGTCACATGTTGAGGTGTTGGAGGGGAGGACCTTAACACAAGAGGCTGAGAGGTGGAAGGGACACAATTCAGCTCATCAGGCAGGGCCAGGGTGAGGTGGGTATGGCTAGGGGGATCTGAGATGGGCGTGGCCAGGGGCGAGCTGGGCATGGCCAGGGTGAGATGAGTAGCTTCTGACTCTTTGAAAGGAGCACCAAGGCGTGCCTCCTGGATGGAGGATACAGGAGGGTACTTTGGCAAGTTTCAACCCAATTCCCTGCTGATACAAGCACTCCACACCCACCACCCGCCAGCAACCAGGGCTCTGGAGCATCTCGTGCTGGTCTTAGTCTCTACCTGGGTGCTCTATGGCACCTTGCACCTCATCTGAAACTTGACTGTCCCCTACAGACACTGGTTCTCCTGCCACTCCCAACTGGGGCTGTTCCTTTTCTCACCTCCTCCACATCTCAGAGCCCAGACTAGGGGTAAGGGAGTCCTCCCCACACCCTGTGGAAATACCCAGCGCCCCACCCCAGCTCACACTGCCCTCTCCTCCAACCTGGCTATCCTCTACCAGCCTCTGGGTCACTCCCTCTAGTGATGGAAGAGCCAAGTTCCTGTATCACAGCCCTACCCCCTCCAATCCCCAACTCTGTTCTCATTCTCGGAATTTCTCCTTCCAAACTCTCCTGCCACCCACCCTATGATGTGCCTAAATTTCATTTGACTTTTAATTGTAAAATGCACATATACACATATAACAAAATAGACCATTGTAACCATTTTTTTCTTTAGATGTATTTATTTACTTGAAAGAAAGAGCAAGAAAGAGAAAGGGAGAAGGAGAGAGAAAGAGAGAGATCTTCTATCTGCTAGCTCATCCCCCTAAATGGCCACAATAGCCAGGACTGGGCCAGGCCAACGCCAGGAGCTCCATCCTGGTGGCTCACATGGGTGGCAGGGATCCAAGCACTTGGGCTATCATCTACTGCCTCCCATGCACACTAGCAGAGAACTGGATCAAATCAGCATTGTGATCGGCTTATTTTACTAGCCATAATGCCCTTCTTTTTTTTAAAGATTTATTTATTTATTTAAAGTCGGAGTTACACAGAGAGAGGAGAGGCTGGGGGATGGTGTGTCTTCCATCCTATGGTTCACTCCCCAGATGGCCGCAACAGCTGGAGCTGTGCCAATCTGAAGCCAGGAGCCAGGAGCCTCTTCCCGGTCTCCCACATGGGTGCAGGGGCCCAAGGACTTGGGCCGTCTTCTACTGTTTCCCAGGTGATAGCAGAGAGCTGGACAGGAAGTGGAGCAGCCAGGTCTCGAACCGGCGCTTATATGGGATGCCGGTGCTTCAGGCCAGGGCTTTAACCCACTGCACCACAGCGCTGGCCCCAATAATGCCCTTCTGTTTCATTCATGTCCTCACACCTGGGTTCTTTATTCACCAGAAATCTCTATCACCCTACTCATCACCCATTTGTTTAAATGCCCCATGGGAAAAATGCCTCAAGTTCCTCAGATGTTAACTGGACACCACTAGCTTAATCTACCCCCAAGGATTCAGCCTTGCATGAAATACAGTGCCTCTCTCATCTTCTCCAAACCAAAACATTTTCACCTAGATATTTTTTTCCCTAAGTCAAACCTGTCACCAGGAACTGTGATTTGTTATTCCTTTCCAGAACTGATGGAAAGACTTGGGGTAAATCAAGAAACTCCACAACAACAAAACAAACAACCCAGTTAAGAAATGGGCAAAAGACTTAAACAGGCATTTTTCAAAAAAGGAAGTCCAAATGGCCAACGGACACATGAAAAAATGCTCAGGATTACCAGCTGTCAGGGCAATGCAAATCAAAACCACGATGAGGTTTCACCTCGCCCCAGTTAGGATGGCTTTCATACAGAAATCAACAAACAACAATTGCTGGCAAGGATGTGAGAAAAAAGGTACCCTAATCCATTGTTGGTGTGAATGTAAACTGGTACAGCCACTATGGAAGACAGTATGGAGATGCCTCAGAAATCTGAAAATAGACCTACCATATGACCCAGCCATCCCACTACTGGGAATTTACCCAAGAGAAAAGAAATCTGTATATGAAAGAGTTATCTGTACCCCCATGTTTATTGCAGTTCAATTCAGGATAGCTAAGGTATGGAATCAACTCAAATGCCAATCAACTGAAGACTAGATAAAGAAATTCTGGGTTATGTACACCATGGAATACTACACACAGTATATATAAAAAAAAAAAAAACCTGAAAGCCAGTCATTTGTAACAAAATTGATGAAACAGGAAAACATCATACTTAGTGAAATAAGCCAATTCCAAAGGTCCAAATATCATTTGTTCTCCTTGACCTGGGATAACTAATAGAGCACAAAAAGGTAATCTGTCGAAGTGAAATTGACATTTTGAGAAGCAATGACTTTGAACAGCCCTTGTCTCAACTTTCAAGAAACAGTTTTTTTATACTATTTGTTAAACTCTTTACTTAACATAGAGGTAATCATATGTGTATAAAGTTAATTGAAAATAGATCTTAGGGGCTAGCGCTGTGCGCCTGCAGTGCCTGAATCCCATATGGGTGCCAGTTTGAGACCAATTCTGATGCAGCTCTCTGCTATGGCCTGGAAAAGCAGTAGAAGATGGCTCTAGCTCCTGACTCCTGCCTTCGGATCGGCGCAGCTCTGGGCATTGTGGCCAACTGGGGAGTGAACCAGCGGATGGAAGACCTCTCTCTCTCTCTCTCTCTGTCTCTCTCTCTCTCTCTCTGTGTCTCTGTCTCTCCTTCTCTTTGTAACTCTTTCAAATAAATAAATAAATATTTTTTAAAAAAAGAAAACAAAATAGATCATAGTAAAAAAAAAAAATAAGAGTAGAAATAGGAGAGGGAGGAGGAAGGGGGTAGGAGAGTGGGAGGGCAGGTACAGTGGGAAGAATCACCATGTTCCTAAAGTTGTAATTATGAAATATATGAGGGGCTGGCGATGTGGCGCAGTGAGTTAAAGCCCTGGCCTGAAACGCCGGCATCCCATATGGGTGCCAGTTCGAGTCCCGGCTGCTCCTCTTCTGATCCAGCTCTCTGCTATGGCCTGGGATAGAAGTAGAAAATGGCACAAGTCCCTGGGCCCCTGCACCCATGTGGGAGACCTGGAGGAAGCTCCTGGCTCCTGGCTTCAGATCGGCACAGCCAGCTGCTGCGGCCATCTGAGAAGTGAACCAGTAGATGGAAGACCTTTCTCTCTGTCTCTACCTCTCAATGTAACTCTGTCTTTCAAATAAATAAAATAAAGCTTTTTTAAAAAAAAAAAAGAAATATATGAAGCTTATATTCCTTAAATAGATGGTTTCTCTCTGTCTCTACCTCTCAATGTAACTCTGTCTTTCAAATAAATAAAATAAAGCTTTTTTTAAAAAAAAAAAAAAGAAATATATGAAGCTTATATTCCTTAAATAGAAGGTTTCTGGGGAAAATATTCAATAAATAAACCCTGAAGTTAAAAAAAAAAAAAAGACTTGGGGTAAGTAATCGATACATAGACAGACAAATAACTGTTAGTCTTCCACCCAGTTGAATTTGTGACAGACAATCTCACAGCTGATAAACTCTCAAGGGATGGCTAGGCTTGAAGGGGGTTTTGCTGCCTTATCATGCAGATGTTTAAATTCCAAAGCTGTGGGCTGGTGGTGCTAGGAAGATGGGGGTTTGATCCAATTACGGTGTTCAGAAGGTCACTGGGGATGTACCATTGGAAGAGGGGTCTCAAGAGAGGGTTGTCACATAAGCATGAGTTAGCCCAGCGTTCTCTCTCACAGCCTCCTGGTTCACCACGTGAGCTTCCTTCTCCACCCATTCTGCCACTGCCCTCCTGTGGTCTCACCAGAGAGATGCACAACAAATGGAGCTGCCCGATCTTTGACTGTGAACCTCCAAAACAGTGAGCCGAAGTAAATCTCTTTCCTTCACAAATAGCTCATTTTAGGTATTTGGCTACAGTAACAAAAGGCTAATACAGTCATATATAACCCATACAAGCCAGAGTGGGCATTGAGCATCTTATATGGAGAGCCTGGGTTCCTTACCCAGCTCTGGCTCCTGACTATCATTTGCTGCTCATGTGGACCCTGAGAGCAAGCAGTGTTGGCTCAAGTAACTAAATTTCTGCCACCCATGTGAGAGATCTGGATTGAGTTCCTGGCCTGGCCCAGCCCCATTGCAAGCATCTGGGGAGTAAACCAGAAGATGGGGGGTTCTCTCTCTCTCTCTCTCTCTCTCTCTCTCTCTGACTCTTGATTTGTGTTTTTGTTTTCTAGTTGACCTTTAAAGAAAATGCATGCTACCAGATCCCCTCCTGGTTTAGAAGTTTAAGGCCATCACACCAAAGAATCTAGATTAGAGGCCAGCTTTGCAGCATAGTAGATAATGGCGCTGCCTGCAATGACAGCATCAGAGCCAGTTCCTCTCCAGATTGTTCCCTGGCTAATGGGCTGGGAAAAACAACAGAACATGACCCAAGTGTTTGGGCCCCTGTCACCTATGTGAGAAACTCAGATGCAGCTCCTAGCCCCTGGCTTCAACCTGGCCCAATGCTGGCCGTTGTGGTAATCCAGAGAGTGAACTAGTAGACAGAAGAGATTGTGTATATGAGTGTGTGTGTATGTGTGTGTGCATGTGCAATTGTGCATGCATGCCCCCCTCTCTCTCTGTAACTGTTTCAAAAATAAATAAATAAATAAATCTTAAAAAAAAGAATCTAGATTAACTCAGGAAAAGAACTTTCTGAATCCAAAGACTTGACCTGGCATTTCCTGGCTGAAGAGGCTCCCCAAAGCTTTTCCTCTACAACAAGAGCCTTCAGGTTGCCTTCTCAAAACCTCTCTGGATTTTTTTTTCATTTCTCTCTCTGCTGAGTCACATAGAGCTGTGACTCACAAATACAGATTACCATTTCCTCTTAAGACTGCAGAAATGAAGGAAAAAACAAATCAGTCCACCCAGACTGAGGAAAATAAAATTACATAATAAACTAGTCTTGACACTGATTTGATTAAGAGGATTGTATTTTATAGAGATCATAACCTTTCTCCTTTTCTGGAATGAAAGCCTCGCCTTTTATGACATAACAGTGATACTGCAGGAGTGGGCTGTCTGGAAGAGTCGCATCTGAGTCAGCCCTCCAAACTCACTGTGTGATGTTCCTGGTGAAATCCCAAGCTTTGACAACCACTGGACTGGAAGCTGCCTCACTCTTCTGGAAAGCAGCCCAGAATTTTCCAGGTTTGCCTTGTGGCACGGGCCCCTTAGACTTCCTGACCCACGTTCACTGCCAGCAAACAGATCCCCAGCCCCGGTTTTTCTTCGAAAATCTGATGATGGACTCTTGGATTGCTTTCATAATTAATGATTGATAGAAAAGGAAGGCGAGGAGAATGGGACATTACAGACTCAGGGGGATCGTTGCTAAACTCAGAACACCATCAAGACTGCACCCCGAGGCCAGTGCCATGGCTCACTTGGCTAATCTTCTGCCTGTGGTGTTGGCACCCCGGGTTCTAGTCCCGGTTGGGGTGCTGGTTCTGTCCAAGCTGCTCCTCTTTCAGTCCAGCTCTCTGCTGTGGCCCAGGAGGGCAGTAGAGGATGGCCCAAGTGCTTGGGAACCTGCTCCTGCATGGGAGACCGTGAGGAAGCACCCAGCTCCTGGCTTCGGATTGGCATAGCGCTGGCCATGGCGGCCATTAGGGGAGTGAACCAACGGAAGGAAGACCTTTCTTTCTGTCTCTCTCTATCATTGTCTAACTCTGCCTGTTAAAAAAAAAAAAAAAAAGACTGCACCCTGTCCCCCAGGCCTCCAACATCTCTGTATGGGGGTAGAGGCAGACCTTGCCAATCCTTCACAAAGACAGGAGGACACACACCTTGCTGCCGAAGACAAGACAGACTGTAAGCTCCACAGAAAGATGGATAAGACCTGTCTCATCACTGAACTCAGAGCCTAACAGGTGTCTGATGTTGGATGAAGAAAAACATGGCCAGAACCAGGTTCAACTGTGACTTCAGCTGTAGGCACCTGCTGTGTAAGGGGGTGCACAGGGATCACTTCCTCCTGATGCCACAGGGTCTAACCCAGCGTTGTTCCCAGGTTCCCTTTTGTTTGACAGCGAAGGTATGGCCATGGGGCCCAGGCATAACCTTGACTGCTTCTTTCCAAACCACCCAAGCCCACTGGGCCAGAATTAGCAGGAGAACCACCAAGGAACCTACCAGGGGAGTCCGCAGTGCCCTGGAAATGGAGAGCTCAGGAATTTGCCCACATGCTTCTGTCATTCTTAATCAATTCCAGATGCAGGGGCTGATGCTGTAGCATAGACGGCTAAGCTGCTGCCTGTGATGCTGGCATCCCATGTCAGAGCGCCCGCTCGTTTAGCTGCTCCACTTCTGATCCAGCTCTCTGATAATGCACCTGGGGAAGCAGCAGAAGATGGCCCAAAAGTCTGGGCTCCCACACCCACATGGGAGAACCAGACAGACTTCTAGGCTCCTGACTTCAACCTGAACCCACTCCCGCCATAGCAGCCATTTGGAGAGGGTACCAGTGGATGGAAGATCTCTCTTTCTCTCTCCCTCTCTTTCTCTCTCTTCCCCCTCTCCCCTGCTCCATCAAATGAAAATAAATAAATCTTTTTTTTTTTTTTGACAGGCAGAGTGGACAGTGGGAGAGAGAGAGAAAGAGAAAGGTCTTCCTTTGCCGTTGGTTCAACCGCCAATGGCTGCTGTGGCCGGCGCACTGTGGCCGGTGCACCACGCTGATCCGAAGGCAGGAGCCAGGTGCCAGGTGCTTCTCCTGGTCTCCCATGCAGGTGCAGGGCCCAAGCACTTGGGCCATCCTCCACTGCACTTCTGGGCCACAGCAGAGAGCTGGCCTGGAAGAGGGGCAACCGGGACAGAATCTGGCGCCCCGACTGGAACTAGAACCCGGTGTGCCAGCGCCACAAAGCGGAGGATTAGCCTATTGAGCTGCGGTGCCGGCAAATAAATAAATCTTCTAAAAAAATTCCAGATGGAAGGGCATGACGCTTACGGCGCATGGTTAGAACATTTGCTCTGAGTGTTATTGAATCTCCATATCAACCTCTGTAACAACTCTAAGAACTATGCTATAATAAATGCTAAAGGAATTACACATAGTAAACTCTGTTTATCCAACAGTTTATGCCTAAAATATAACAAAGGCAATAAATCTTTTAAATCACGTAACAAATGTTCTCTCTTGCCCAGGAACAGAAGATGGTTTCCAAGGGGAGCTGTCCCCAGAAGCCCTAAGTCAATCATTGCTTGTCTGGTTTCCTAGAGCTGGAGCAGCTAAATGAGCACATCTAATCTTGCTGTTTGCTGGGATATCACACATTCCAGGGAGCCTGACTTCACCTTCAAGAAGGAAAGAATTCTCTGGGCCCATGTAGGATGCTGGATCGCACAGGGTTGTGGAGCAGGTGGGTTTATATCATCCTTGTTCATTCACAACCGTCCCTTTTGATAAGCAAGCTGTTAGTATAACTATTGCTGGAGTACTTAGCACAATGTGGTTGAAACAGTTTATGTGTGTTCCCCAAAGCTGCGTGTGTGGCAGCTTGGTCTGCCATGTGCAGTATTAAGAGATGATAGAACCAAGGCAGAAGACAGCTAAGTGTTAACCAGGGAAGCTGAGAAAAGCAAATTCCAAAACTCCCTCCATAGTCTTAGTCTGCCTCTCCTTTCCTCTGTCTCTGCCTCCCTGTCCTTATCCTCCACACTGAGGCAAGAAACAGAGAAGGAGGGCCGGCACTGTGGCACAGAGGATAAAGTTGCCACCTGCAGTGCCGGCATCCCATATGGATGCCAGTTCGAGGCCCGGCTGCTTCATCTGATCCAGCTCTCTTATATAGCCTGGGAAAGCAGTGGAAGATGGCTCAAGTCCTTGGGCCTCTGCACCCACATGGGAGACCCAGAGGAAGCTCCTGGCTCCTGGCTTTGGATCACCGCAGCTCTGGCAATTATATGGCCATCTGGGGAGTAAACCAGCAGATGGAAGATCCCTCTCTCTCTTTCTGCCTCTGCTTCTCTGTAACTCTGCCTTTCAAATAAATAAAACATATATCTTTAAAAGAGAGAGAGAGGCTTCTTGAGGAAGCTGAGAAAAAAGAAATGGCAAACTTGAAAAACCTCCAATCAGAAGCTGAATATAGATATGACAATGGCCAAGAGGCCTACACGCCTGATGACTTCCAAAACGCACTAAGGCCCCTCACCCAAGACCAACTCCTATGAAATCATAGCCCCAGTTATCTTTGGGGCCTCAAGTCTCAGCCTTAATCTGAGCTTTGATTGTTGGTCTACTTCTACTCTCCTGAGAGGTGCACTTTCTTTTTCTATATTAAGTCTTCGCTGTGATACTTCTTGCCAGTGTGAGCTTTGTTCAATTTATTCTCTGAATTCAAAACAACCTATACCTGGTCCTCACCTTCCCACCCTCAACTCCCACAATGGAAGCTTTAAGAGGTGGGCGTGGCGGGAGATGGTGGGAGATGGCAGGTCACTGGCAACATCCCTCAGTAGGGATTAGGGTTTGTTCCTGTGGGACTCTGATAACTCCTGCAAGAGTCAGCTGTTGCAGCCAGTGCCATGGTTTAGTAGGTTACGTCTCTGCCTGAGGTACTGGCATCCCATATCGGCACCGGTTCAGATCCCAGCTGCTCAACTTCCAATCCAGCTCCGTTAATGCTCCTGGGAAAGCAGTAGAAGAGTGCTTGGGCCTCTGCATCTGGGTGGGCAACCAGGAGGAAGCTCCTGGCTCCTGGCTTTGGATTGGCCTAGCTCCGGCCATTGCAACCAATTGAGGAGTAAACCAGTGGATGGAAGACCTCTCTCTCTCTCTATCTCTATCTCTGTGTGTGTGTGTGTGTGTGTAACTCTTTCAAATAAATAAATAAATCTTTAAAAAAAAAATAAGACCAAGTAAGGGCCCAAAGCCATACATTTTATATATGATGGAGTCAGAATTCCAATGCATACGTGTTACTGCAAAGCCAGGAAATGACTCATCCCAGGTGGATGGTATGGGCACCGTTCTTGCTGATGCCTGGGTAAGACAGGGCCACTCCTGGATATCTCTGTCTCGCAGTGTAGAGTGAAGTGGCCCCTCACTGAATTTTTGTAAAAGCTTCTTTTGACTTGGCCAGCAGTAAAACAGCAGGGCTGTCCTTGTCCACCCTTCTACTATGTTCTCAGGAGCTTTCCCCACCCACCCACCCCCCAAACCACCCCCTACCCCCACCCCTGTCCTGCCCCGGGAGAGAGGAGGAAATGGACACAATACTCCTCAATAACTGGGACTTCCTCTAGTTCCTCAAACATTTGTCCTCGGTTTAACTCTTTCGTAGCCACCCAAGTGCCCCCTGGAATGCATCCATTTGTCCCAGAGCCGGGTCTGGCTTGATGAGATAACTTGGAGAACATTTCCACACAGGACTCTTCTATTCATTTGTTAAGTATTTATTCTACTTTCAGTAGATGCTGAATGCTAGATACCATGTAGGACACAGAGTACAAGATGTGACACTGTCGGCCCACAAAGACAGTTGCCAGGACCACAGATATTTATGATGTCTCTGGATTCCCACCTTCCTAGCTTGGTGGATATCTCTGTGTTGCAGAGACATTCTTTTTTTTAAGGATTTATTTATTTATTTATTTGAAAGTCAGAGTTATACAGAGAGAGGAGGAGGGGCAGAGAGAGAGAGAGAGAGGTCCTCCATCCCCAGCTGGCCGCAACAGCTGGAGCTGTGCCTATCCGAAGCCAGGAGCTTCTTCCGGGTCTCCCATGAGGGCGCAGGGCCCCAAAGACTTGAGCCATCTTCCACTGCTATCCCAGGCCATAGCAGAGAGCTGGATCGGAAGTGGAGCAGCCAGGACTAGAACTGGCACTCACATGGAATGCGGGCACTGCAGGCGGTAGCCCCATCCACTATGCCACAGGGCTGGCCCAATGCAGCGACATTCTTATGCAAGGACCAAGTCTCTAGGCTGAGCATAGTGGAAGAGAAGATGGAGAGCACCTCAGCAACACTGTGGAGGTGTTTCACTCTAAAGCTGCTTGTTTTTTGGCTTCAGGTCATACAAAATAATATAAATAGCCAGAAGCACCTTACATGAACCACTCTCCCCAAGTGCCAGGAAAGATGCCAAATAGCAGACCCTAGCTCTAGTCCTTGCGGCCTGTCCTTCACTGCCTGAAAACTGTATCTCCTTTGTTTTATTGTGTTCCACAGCAGCTTCTGGTGGGAGGGTTAGCCTGGTATCTACTACTCCATCAGGGCTGGAAGCAGGGGTTCAAGAAAGCTTTGAAAACATAGATCTGCTCATGGTACTTATCTGGCTAAAATCCTTCCATGGCTTTAAGGTTAAAGACACAAATTTTCAACTGGCCTGCAGGGTCTTGGTTATGATCTGAGCCTCACCTACACTACATCATAATTGCCCATTCACCTCTTGCCTAATTCCTTCCTCAGCCTCTGGCCATGCTTCCTCCATCACTAGGCTTCTGCACATAAAAGTCCATAGCCTAACATTCAGCCCATCTTCACAGCTCTCACAATAAAGAAAACACTGTGGAACTGACACAAGATTACACAGAACAACAACAACAACAATCCATGTACTCATGCAATTCAATTCAGTGAGAAAGGGAGGAATTATCTAACAAAGGCTGTTAGATCCATTGGCTACCTATTTCAGAAAATATTGTGATCCCAAATTCACCTCATATCCAAGGAGAAACTTCAAAGATTAGTAAACAAAATGTATAAAGAGGGGCCAGTGCTATGGCACAGCAGGTTAAAGCCTTGGCCTGCAGCATTGGCATCCCATATGGGTGCTAGGTCGAGTCCTGGCCGCTCCACTTCTGATCCAGCGCTCTGCTATGGCCTGGGAAAGCAGCAGAGGATGGCGCAAGTCCCTGGGCCCCTGTACCCACATGGGAGACCCAGAAGAAGCTCCTGGCTCCTAGCTTTGGCCTGCCCCAGCCCTGGTCATTGCAGTGGGGAGTGAACCAGCGGATGGATGATCTCTCTCTTTCTGTTTCCACCTCTCTGTAACTCTGTCTTTCAAATAAATAAAAATAAATCTTTAAAAAAATTATAAAGAGCCAAAATTATAAAAAGAAAGCAATCCAATATAATTGGAAAAGGGAAATAGACAATTCATAGAAGAAGTGCAAATAACTGCTAAACATACAAAGAGGTATTCAACTTCATTAAGAATTAACTATAGTATAGATTAAAATAATATAGATACTATAAAATGTTGGAGAGAGTATGGGCAAATAGGCACCTTCCTAAACTGTTGGAGTACAGATTAGCATAGCCAATTCATCAATATTTTAAATGCATGTACCCTCTAATGCTGATTTCACATTTCCAGGAATCTATCCCACAAAATAACAGCCTGGTCATAGAATTGTTTTTTATTTTTATTTTTATTTTTTATTTTTGACAGGCAGAGTGGACAGTGAGAGAGAGAGACAGAGAGAAAGGTCTTCCTTTGCTGTTGGTTCACCCTCCAATGGCCTCCGCGGCCGGCACACCGCGCTGATCCGAAGGCAGGAGCCAGGTGCCAGGTGCTTCTCCTGGTCTCCCATGCGGTGCAGGCGCCCAAGCACTTGGGCCATTTCCACTGCACTCCTGGGCCACAGCAGAGAGCTGGCCTGGAAGAGGGGCAACCGGGACAGAATCCGGCGCCCCAACCAGGACTAGAACCCGGTGTGCCGGCGCCCCAAGGCAGAGGATTAGCCTGTTGAGCCACGGCGCCAGCTAGACTTTTTTGTATCAGAAAAAAAAATGGAAGAAGCCCAAATATCCATCAATGAGAAAATATATATGGTGCATCCACACGTCAGAATACATCACTATTTTAAAAGTGAGGTAGCTCTAAATTACTAAATATCTGCAGCATACACTAAGAGTTAAAGTGAGTTGAAGAACAAAGAACAGCATACCAGCAGTTAGTGTGTGTATAACTATGTGCATACAATATACACACATATACATAAGGAAAGCATCAGTACCCGTACAAAGCAATCAACTCCAAAGGGTAGGATTTGAAGAGGGGACAGAGGAACTCTTACTTTATACACTTATATATTATTTGAATCTGCCCCAAGAATATTTCATGATGTGTGTGTGTGTGTGTGTGTGTGTGTGTGTGATTAACAGAATGATTACAATCAACCTTTCATGAAAACCCATCCTGGAGCCTGACTCAACATCTCAGCAGGAGGCATCAGCGCCATCTTGTGGTGACACACCGCCATGTGTAAATCTCCCCCCCCCCGGGGGGGGGGGTGAGACTTCAACACCTCTGACATGTGGGGCAGGACATCCTCCCTTGTGGGGCTGTCCTACTCCAGGCATGGTAGGATGTTGGCAGTGTCCCCTGTTGCTCTTCTCTAGACTCCAGCAGTATCCTCCCAAGTTGGGACAACCAAACAAGTCTCCAGTCGCTGGCCGCTGCCCACAACCACTGATAAAACTGCCCATGGTGGGGAAACACGGATCTAAGAGATTGACCATCTCCTGGGTGCAAGTAGATAAACAAACTGTGTTCATTCATTCATTCATAAAACCATCACACTAGGCAAAGGCTTTACGGGATAACTTTCTAATGTGCATTGGAATGAGTGATCTCTAACCCTGGGGTGCTCTCCCATAGAACAGCTTTCGAATACTCTGAGGCTGAAATTTAGTAACAAGAAAACCCAGGCTTCTCCGATGCATGCCCCGTTGTCTCTGGCAGGAGCAAGAAGGATGCAGTCCTGACACACTTGCCCCCACTCACTCCCAGACTCGGGGCAGCACCGCATGGCCCTCTGGGCTGTGGCCATGTTACCTCCCATTTTCTGCCCCTGCTGCTCCGGAACAGGTAAGCAGACCCCTTTCAGCAGGCAATCTGACGATATATATGCACGTTATTTGACCTAGCAGTTCTACCTCGGGGCCTTCAGCTTAGGTAAATCATCGGTCACACCGCAGGTGATAATCCACATGCCAACGTCAACCAGGGAGGAATGGGAGTTGGTGACACCCAGCTTCCTTGCCGCTAGTGGGTCAATTCTGAGATATACTGGGCACAGTCTCTCTCGGGGGGACCTGGAAACAATGAGCCGCGGTGGTCATCCGCTCATTAACTCCCTCCCATCACTCCTTCACCAAGCTTCCTCGGATTACCTCCAAATTAACTTGCACTCAACTCTTGCCTCTGCCTGAACATTGTCTTTGGAGAAGCCCATGCTAACATTGTGTGTGTGTACGTGCATGGTGAGGGGGGTGTTTAAGCCCAAATTTATACATTATCAATGATCCTTACATGGATTTCTCTCTCCCTCCACAATCCCCTCTCCCAGAAGAAAGAAGGAAACAATGAGGGTCATTTTCCAAGTGTGACTTTCCCCAAAGTAAGTTCTGTGATGTCAGACATTCATTAGTCTTCAAGTCTCTTCTTGAAATTGATTCCTTAAACCAAGTTCCATGTTTCTATTAGAAGGGCTCCTTAATTAGGTCTCCTCTTGATACCCCAGAAATTCACAATATTCCCATGGTGTTTTCTTCTTCTTTCCCCTAAAACTGGCCCCACCCTATTCTTTAACAATAGGTCCCAGCCATAAAGGGCTGGTTAGTAAATCACTATTTTTTTAAGTTGGTTTTACAGATTTCAACACCCAGCTGGTCTAAATCAGTTTTATTTTTTAAAGATTTATTTATTTACTTGAAAGAGTTACACAGAGAGAGGAGATGCAGAGAGAGAGAGACTCGAACCGACACCCATATGGGATGCTGGCACCGCAGGCGGCAGCTTTACCCCCTATGCCACAGCGCCGGCCCCATCAGTTTCAATTAGATGGAAATTGACCAGCTGAGTCCCAAAGACCTACAGATACCTGTCAGACCTACAGTTGTGTCCCCACCAGGAAACCCAAAACTGGAGAATGAGCAGAAACACAAGAGCCAGACAGCTTTGGGAAGCAAGGCGGGGGGGGGGGGGGGGGGGCGCAGATAACATCAGCTGACCCAACGCCTCCTCCTCCTAACCCTTAACTGGTCCTGGGGGTCCCCAACAGCCAGAAATTGTGCTGTCCTAGTGTGTCCACATCCTGACTTCCACATCTCGCCTTCTCTTTCCCAATTTCCTAAAAAACAATCTTCCCAGATCCCCAAACATTAAGATCTGAGCACTACGCCCGCCTCACAATCAAGCTTCTCTGTGCAAAAAGACCTTGGCTTCTGGGTTTGGCAGGGGAAGAACTGACACATCCTGCTTCAGTAACAAGACCCTTAACAGTTTCATAAACCAGCTCAGTTCATTCAACAAAGATGATTGTGAGACGGAAGGTTTACAATAAAATTTAGAAACCTTTGGGACCGGCGCTGTGGCAGAACGGGTTAACGCACTGGCCTGAAGCGCCGGCATCCCATATAGGTGCTGGTTCAAGACCTGGCTGCTCCTCTTCTAATCCAGCTCTCTGCTATGCCCTGGGATAGCAGTAGAAGATGGCCCAAGTCCTTGGGCCCCTGAACCCGTGTGGGAGACCCAGAAGCAGCTCCTGGCTCCTGGCTTCCAATCAGCACAGCTCTGGCCGTTATGGCCAATTGAGGAGTGAACCAGCGGATGGAAGACCTCTCTCTCTGCCTCCTGTCTCTCTGTGTAACTCTGACTTTCAAATAAAATAAATAAATCTTTTTTTTTTAATTTAGAGACCATCATCCTAAGGATTAAAATATGTAGCAGTATTTTTCATGCCAAAAATACTGGTTGGAAAACATTTTTCTCCTGCTACATAATATTCCTAATATCATTTGAAGAATTAGCCTATATAATTCTCCAAAATTAAAAAAAAAAAAAAAAACGTGGGGAGAGCAACAAAAGAAAAGATTCCCATTTTTATGTGAAATGTCTTGACGGAGAGACAAGAAGTATCTCATTGTGGAGCACAGCACACCTGTGTACTGAGAGCGGGGTCCTGGCCGGGAGGCGCCCGAACCACTCTGAATTTTCCAGACATCGGTTCAAGACTGGCTCCCGCGTGGCGTCCAGAGCAAGCAGCAAGCCATGAGCGCCAAACGGCAGCTCCCGCCAGCCTGCTCCCTCAGAGCACAGCGTCCCGTGGCCGATCGAGTCACTGGGCCAGGCGGTCCCTCTCGTCTGGCCCTCGGAACGCATTTCCCGGGGCCGGGGACTCGCGAACGCGGCTCAGTCCAGCCCGCCCGCCTACCCCCAGCCCTGAGCCGCTCAGCCCACCCGGGACCCAGAGGCCACAAGGCTGTGAAGCCGCGGCGCCTCCGCTCTTCCTCGCCCGGGGGTTCCGGAGAGGGCGGCAGGGCCCGAATGCGGGGTCGACGACCACCGGGAGCCTAACCCGGGGTTATAGAACCACACACTCGGGCAAGCTGAGCAGCAAAGGGCTCCACTCTGGAAACAGTGCGCCTGCGCATAGCCAGGTGGGCGGCTGTCTAGCCAATCAGCAGCGATAGCGTTTCTTCATCCCGCCCCCAAATGGTCTCCATGACAACTCCAGAGCGTCGCTCCTCCGGCCGTCACAGTCAATCTCAAAGAGGGGCTGGGCCAAGAGACTAGAGAGGCAGGCGAAAGCTGATTCATTCCATTGCCTCCATCAGCTAAGAGGTAAAGGTTTTCAAGTCGGCGCTGGGTTAGTGGACAGGAGGTTACTGTGGGATCAGAAGTAACACGGAAGCCGGAAATACACGTGCAGGAACTAAGGGTGCGTGGACATTCCCTGGGAGTAAAATCAGAGAACACTTAAAAAAAAAAAAAAAGACTTATTTTATTTACTTGAAAGAGTTACATAGAGAGGTAGAGAAAAGAGAGAGATTTTTCCATCCGCTGGTTCACTCCCCAAATGGCCGTTCAAGGGCCGGAGTTGAGCTCCCATCCGAAGCCAGGAGCTTCTTCCAGGTCTTCCACGCGGGTGCAGAGGCCCAAGGACTTGGTCCATCTTCTACTGCTTTCCCAGGCCATAGCAGAGAGCTGGATAGGAAGTGGAGCAGCCGGGACTAGAACCAGCATGCATATAGGATGCTGTCGTCACAGGCCAGGGCTTTAACTACCACTGTATCACAGTGCTGGCCCCGAGAACACCTTTTTAAAGCGAAAATAACCAGTGGGGACCCTTTTTCGGAGTCCAAGAAGAAATTGAGCCAAGAATAAAAAAAAAAAAAAGCCCTCCACAAGCATCTAAAAGGTGGACAACTTTGTACCTCGTAGTCAAATTAAAATGCAAAGAGCCTGTTGTGAAGGGAAAGGCAAGTGTGCCCAGGACGAGAGTGAACCAAGGCGTTACAGGGCAGTGCCTGCGACAGCTGTACTCAGATGAGCTTGGAGGTAAGGCCACCAATCCCCCAAGTTACCTGTGACTTTCAAATACTTTCTGCCTCTGAAGACCTTATGCCTCAGGTATAAACAACAGACGCTAAAGATTTGAGCCTACACAATACTCAACACGTGTCACAGGGTCACACACACACACAGATGCACCATGTGCAAAACGGCAGTGCAGCAAAGAGGTTGAGAACAAGGACTTGCGATGGACTGTTTGGGTTTAGATCTCAGCTGCACGTTGCTTACAGGGAGGCCAGTGACAACCTTTCTGGGCCGTGGTTTCCTTTTCTAGAAAATGTAAGAGTATCTACTTAAGCAGATTGTAAGAATTAATGAGCTGGTGCAATATAAAGGACTGTAATAGTATCTGAATGTTAGCTTTTATTAATGTTAGCTCTTATTATGTCAGGAAAAGCTCCTGGCAAGGGGTTGGGGAAAGCTTTAGTTCTTTTTTTTTTTTTAAGATTTATCTTATTTATTTGAAATACAGAGTTACAGAGAGAAGCAGAGAGAGGGAGGTCTTCCATCCACTGGTTCACTCCCCAGATGGCCGCAACGGCTAGAGCTGCGCTAGTCCAAAGCCAGGAGCCAGGAGGTTCTTCTGGGTCTCCCATGTGGGTGCAGGGGACTTGCGCCATTTTCTACTTCTTTCCCAGGCCATAACAGCTGGATCAGAAGAGAAGCAGCTGGGACTAGAACTGGCACCCATATGGGATGCCGGCGCTTCAGGCCAGGGCGTTAACCCGCTGCGCCACAGAGCCGGCCCCCTTGTTTTTCTTTTAAAGGCCATCTATACACTGAATTCCGCCTTGCCTCACACACAAAAATGAAAGACATATAATATGAATGCCTACATCCCAAGTTGTAATTCTTGGATAAGGATGAAAGCCCGGCAGCTTTTCTTTGTTATGTTTAGTAAAGAAGAGAACTAACCTAGATATATCTTATAAACGGAGGCAATTATCTCGATACCCAAGCCCAGGTTTATTTGGGGAAATTCACTTTGGGTAGAAGTCGAGTAGAGGTACTGGATTAACAGAAGTGCTTCTTAATTTCTCCATGTGGCTATATCCTAGCAATCTTCCTAATGTGATGAATTGGCATATCTTCTGATGTAGTCAGTTTTGCCAAGCCAAAATACTGAAGAAGAATAAACCAAGATACAAATTGACAGGCTGAGCCTCTGGATTTTGTAGCCGAGTTCTAATGCAAGTTTACCTCAATAGTCAAGAAGGGCAAGTGTGGTCTACAGTGTAACAAGGGAGAGCAGATTCCGCTAGAAATATTCAAGAAGCAGATGCATAGAACCACACTACCAAGGGCACAGAGTAAACAAGACAAGGCAAAATAGGCTCTACAAGTCCAAAAATCATAAAACTTCTAGAACCGTCCTGATTTCAAATATTTCATTCCCAGATGTCCTAGAAATCTAACATTTCAGGATCCAATTTATACTTAGAGTACAACAGAATTGAACCAATTCACTCAGGTAAAATCTACGAACTCAATGTAGTCCGCCAATTCCAGAACAGGGCTTTTGTTCAAGGACATATTTCACGAGTTTTTAGATCTAAAATGGTTACCACAGATGAGGCCACTGAAGAAGGGGCAAAGATTTCTCCCCACCGAAGCTGACTAGTTCCAGGAAAGAAATGTTCTGAGCGGACTGACTCTGCTACCTAAATTGTTAACAAACATTATTTTAAGAGGTATCTTTCTAATGAGAAGACACTCGTGGATGACTCTTCCCCCTAACCCTTCTCAATTTCTGAAAGTTAAGAATTTAGAGTTATTTCAAAAATTATCTCCAGGACCGGCACTGTGGCGGAGTAAGCTAAGCCTCCACTTGTGGCACTAGCATCCCACATGGGCACCAGTTCAAGTCCCAGCTACTCCACTTCCTATCCAGCTCCCTGCTGGTGGCCTGAGAAAGTGTAGAAGATGGCCCAAGTCCTCGGGCCCCTGCACCTACGTGGGAGACCCGGAAAAACTCCTGGCTCCTGGCTTCGGATTGGTGCAACTCAGGCCGTTGCAGCCATCTGGGGAGTGAACCAGCAGATGGAAGACCTCTCTCTGTCTCTACCTCTCTCTATAACTCTGCCTTTCAAATAAATAAAATAAAAATCTTAAAAAGAAAAAAGAAATTTTTGTCAGACCAACCGCAAGTGATTTAATCTGATGATAGTTTGATACAAATCCACACAACTAATTTTTTTGCCCTTAAAATGTTTTCTAGAAGTGATGGCTCAGTCTTCCAAACTCTTCCATCAAGCATGCATGAGACAGTAGTTACTGTGAAAGGCTGTCACTTTCCTACGTGTTTATTTCAGCCTTGAGGAGAAAGAAAAGAAAGAAAATTCTAAGAAATGGGAGGTAGAAAAAGCAAAATAGATTCTTCACCAACAGAAAACACAGTAATGATAAACAGCAGTTTTGAGATAAGTGAACAAAGATTTTCTGAGAAAGTATATCCTCTGAGCTCTTGCCACCTTACCCTGTACATGGCGATGTAATCTCCTCTCTGCCCCTAGCCACTAAGCAGGCCCAATCTACTTTTCGCTCTTGGTCATTCTGGATCATGTTATCCCTAGAACTACTTTGGATGAGCAATAAAATTGCTTTCAAATTTTCTCATGTGTAGGCCGGCGCCACGGCTCACTAGGCTAATCCTCCACCTTGCGGCGCCAGCACACCAGGTTCTAGTCCTGATGGGGGCGCCAGATTCTGTCCCGGTTGCCCCTCTTCCAGGCCAGCTCTCTGCTGTGGCCCAGAAGGGCAGTGGAGGATGGCCCAAGTGCTTGGCCCTGCACCCCATGGGAGACCAGGAGAAGCACCTGGCTCCTGCCATCGGATCAGCGCGGTGCCTCGGCCGCAGCACACCAGCCGCAGCGGCTATTGGAGGGTGAACCAACAGCAAAGGAAGACCTTTCTCTCTGTCTCTCTCTCTCTCTCTCACTGTCCACTCTGCCTGTCAAAAAAAAAAAAATTTCTTGTGTGAATTGTCATGTCTTGAAATCTAGTATATTAATTGGGGAGGGGGGCATCCTCCTCTGACGGGTGATCACATACCAGAACAAGGTAAAGCAAACAGCTGCCCAGAGGAATGGTATGCGCTGGGGATAGGAATGACTGTACATAAGAGCAAATATTTACACGAAGGTGATAGTAAGATATATAATTAACCATGAGTTCCTCTATTTTGTTTGGGAGTGGCACTATTTGCATCCATGAAAGAAGGGGCAATTAACTCAATTATGAACAAATGGAATTCTTTGGCCTATTCCTGAAAACTAGGGAGGGATTCAGGGTGGGGGGCATTGCTGTATGGTGACACAGGGCATTTTTTAGGTGCAGATAAAAATAAACATATACACACAGAATGATGTTTAGAGTCTATTAGGCTATTCCAGATTTCAGATCTATGTTTCTTCACGTGAATGTATGATATTCTGGCAGCTAATACTGTAGGAGAAAATGGGAGACAGGCAGATTTTCATATCTCAAAACATCACAAGTATAACAACGTATGAATGTGGGATTCTTGGGTATTTAACAAAATGAATAGTCTTGATTGGATTTGCCCACATATTCAGGGTGCTTCTCCACTGTGAAATCTCTGATGCCTGAGGAGGGATAAACTATACCCAAAAACTCTGCCACATTCATTAGACCCCAAAGTGCTGAACTACACTCAAAAACTGCCACATTCATTAGACCCCAACGTTTCTCTCCAGTGTAGATCCTCCGGTGTTGACTAAGATGGCCACTTCTACAAAGGCTTTCCCACACGCGGGACATTGGAACGGTTTCTCTCTAATAGAAAACCTTTGACATTGGGAAAGGAAGGAGTGGAGCTCTGTCTGAAGGCTTTCCCACAGTAGGGTTCCTCTCCAATGTGGATTTTCACATGTCTTGTGACTGAAGGCTTTACCACATTGTTTACATCTGTAGGACTTTTCTCCTGCCTGAGTTCTGCGATGTTGAGTAAGCACTGATCATCACTAAAGGCTTTCCCATAGACAGTACAGACGTAAGGCTTCTCTCCAGTGCGAGTTCTCCCACGCTGAGAGCTGTGAGCTCTGAGGACCTTGCCACAATCATTACATTCATAGTGTTTCTCTCTGGCGTGAATGAACTGATGGACAATAAGAGAAGAGTAGTGAAGGAAGGCTTTCCTGCATTTACTGTCTTCACAGGGTTTCTCTCCAGTATGAATAAACGTCTGCTCAATACGGGCATTAACCCGCTGCGCCACAGTGCCAGCCCCAATGTGTTATATAATTTTTTAAAATTTTTCTCCGTGGCTCAACAGGCTAATCCTCCGCCTTGCGGCGCCGGCACACCGGGTTCTAGTCCCGGTAGGGGCGCCAAATTCTGTCCCGGTTGCCCCTCTTCCAGGCCAGCCCTCTGCTGTGGCCCAGGAGTGCAGTGGAGGATGGCCCAGGTGCTTGGGCCCTGCACCCCATGGGGAGACCAGGAAAAGCACCTGGTTCCTGGCTCCTGCCATCTGACGAGCGCGGTGCGCCGGCCGCAGCGTGCCAGCCGCGGCGGCCATTGGAGGGTGAACCAACGGCAAAAGGAAGACCTTTCTCTCTGTCTCTCTCTCACTGTCCACTCTGCCTGTAAAAAAAATAAAATAAAATAAAATAAAATTAAAAAAAAATTTTTTTCTCAATATAAGTAAAGGAAAAGGAATCCAAAAGGCATACTCAACGTGGACAGAGTAAGGAAGAGAATCAGGTTGGATTAACTTTCTGGAACCAATAGTAGAGACCTTTTTAAGGAGAGAAAGGGCTTGTAGTTGTTATATACTAGAGAGGAAAAATACAAGACTGGAAAATATCCATTAGACCTAATGTTAATGGCCTGTTCCCTCTTTTTGGTCAGCTTAATAGTGAATTATCACCCTGGTACCACTTCTGTTTACTTGTCATTACCTTTTAACTTTTACTTTCCTACATTATATACATAAGGTTGTCAAATCCCCATACTAAGATTATTTGCAAAATAATTCTGAAAATAGTTCTCAACTTACAGTGACATATGGCTTATTTGTTTTATCCATAAGATTGAAAGAGTACTTACAAGATCCCCAACGTACAAAGCCCTACATCACAACAATAAAAAGTCACGTGTGATCTTCTATATTAAAGCTGACCTAGTATTCATAGGCGTCCTGATTCCCAATCCACTAAAAATTTCTATCACTTCCTGAACTTTGGCCCTCTTTAAGTCTTTGGGGTGTGGGTATTTGTGCGTGAGTTGGTATGTGTGTGTTTTGAGAAACTCAGAAAAATGTGGAGCCTGAACAAACTCTTCATCAAATGGATAGCACACAGAGTAGCAAAGGAAGTTACAAAAAAAGGTTTTCTTTTTTTATTTTTCTTTTTTTAAAGATTTATTTATTTATTTGAAAGTCAGAGTTACACAGAGAGAGGAGAGGCAGAGAGAGAGGTCTTCCATCTGACGGTTTACTCCCCAGATGGCTGCAACAGCCAAATGGGCTAGATATATGTCAAAATGGGCTAGATATATGACAACCTGGACCCCTGCAACCCACGTGGGATGTGGGGAACCACAGGCCGGCCACCTGTGGGGACCTCCTCATTGCACTGCCTCATCCTGCAGAGCAGAACAAGGTCAAGGAAGTGCTGAACAAAAGACTTGTAAACAACCTGAACAAAAGACTTGCAAACAACCTGATGGGATGAGATACACCTTGACCTGAGACTATGCATGCCCTTTGATCTGATTGATGGACTACTCGCCCTAGCCCTGGGGGACTGGGAATGGATAAAAGACCATGTTAGGGGCGGGAACGGGGGCAGCCACTTCAGTCTCCGTCTTTCTCCCGGCTGCTTCCCGCTCCCTCCTTTCCTTCTATCCCTAAGAGTAAAAGTTCCTCGAGAACCGATCAACAGCGGTCGTGTTGTGACTCCGTGGGTTGGACCTTCGCTGACGAGGGTTCCGACAGTGGGATCCAGGATAGAGTCCCAGGCCACTGACTTTGGCCTGGCCCAGCCCAGCTTCCCATATGGGCGCTGGTTCTAGTCCCAGCTGCTCCTCTTCTGATCCAGCTCTCTGCTATGGCCTGGGACAGCAGTATAAGATGGTCCAAGTCCTTGGGCCCCTGCACCTGCATGGGAGACCCAGAAGAAGCTCCTGGCTCCTGGCTTCAGATAGGCACAACTCTGGCTATTGCAGCCAATTGAGGAGTCAACCACCTGATGGAAGACCAACCATTCTCTCTATCTCTCTCTCTCTGTCTCTCCTCTCTCTGTGTAACTTTGACTTTCAAATAAATAAATAAATCTTTAAAGAAAAGTTATATAACACACCTTTATTGCTACAGCCTATGATTAAAATTATTGCTATTTTGTTATTTTTGCCACCAGTTTTTATCCTGTGTATTTACACTTGAAATACTACATGAGTGTACATACATTTAACTTTTTTAGAAGATATTTGACTGTTCATGCTCACTGGGGTCCTAGGCTCTCTTGAAAGTCTTTCCATGCTCTTTGAAGATCTGGGCTCCTCTCACGGCTTCCATTACCGTCTGATCTCAGATGATTCACAAATCCGTACTGTCAGTGACGCTCTCTTTCCTTCACTAAGATCCACTTGACATATCCTTCTTATTCCTATCTACCCTCCAGACGTCTCCACTTACAACAGTTTCTCAAGTGCAGCACTACTGACAATGCGGCTGTGGGGAGCAGTCTTGGGCACTGTGTGATGTGTATCAGCATGCATGGTGTCTATCCACTAGATTCCCATAACCACCTCCCAGCCTTCAGAGATGGTCAAATGTCCCCATGGGAGCACAAACACCCTTGGTTGAGAACCATTGGTTTAGATCTGCTATGGACACTTCCAGCAACTTAGGACACACTGGTTCATCTTCCTTCTCCCAAACCTGTTACTTCTCCCGTGTTTTCCATCTCAGGGAAAAGAACTTCTATCCACCTACACATCCTCACCAGAAACCCAAGAAATCAGTTTATGTGTTACTCCCTCACATCACATCTAATCAGCAAATACGAACAATTTCACATCCTTAAAATTCTTCAAATTCTTTCATTCTCTTCATAATTTGGGGGTTGCAAAAACAAGCTATGAAGAGGATAAAGTAAACGAAGGAGAAACTCTGGCTACTAAACAGGAGAGGAGTGATATGAAATTCCTGGGTACCAGGCACAAATTGATATCTGGATTAGGGTTGTAACCCCTGAATCTATGAAGAAATACAGAGCTAAGATAAGAGGACTCTGAGACGGTCAAGGTCTACAGGGAGTTCCAACATTCTCCACAGGCTTAGAGTATCTGAGAGAACCTCCAACTCATATTTCAAAGGATGAGATCTACTTTTTTCTCACTTACGTGTATAGCTGCTTTTTAGAATCTCTCTCTCTCCTGTATTTGCATTTGTGGGTTTAGTGCTTGTTCCAACTGGGAAACAATATCAGGTTTAGAAAATAGAAATCCTACTCAAGTAAGAAAAGTAGAATGAGGCCGGCGCCGCGGCTCACTAGGCTAATCCTCCGCCTGCAGCGCCGGCACCCTGGGTTCTAGTCCCGGTTGGGGCGCCAGATTCTGTCCCAGTTGCTCCTCTCCCAGTCCAGCTCTGCTGTGGCCCACAAGTGCAGTGGAGGATGGCCCAGGTTCTTGGGCCCTGCTCCCGCAAGGGAGACCAGGAGGAAGCACCTGGCTCCTGGCTTCTGATCGGCGCAGCGCTGGCCGCAGCAGCCATTTAGGGAGTAAACCAACAGAAAAAGGAAGACCTTTCTCCCTGTCTCTCTCTCTTGCTGTCTAATGCTGCCTGTCCAAAAAAAATAAAGTAGGATGTGATTTTTTTTTAAGTTCAAAAGACAAAGAAGTACCCCAATATGAGTCTACTCTGTTGCATTTTAGAGAGCAGAAAATAGGATAGCTAATTGTCAAAAGCAATTGAATATTTTCTACTCAAGTAGGCTGAGAAATAGATTTGGTGACACCACTGTGGGACAGTGTTTTAAACAGCCACCTGTGATGCTGGCATCCCATATGAGCAGCTGTTTCAGTCTCAGCTGTTCCACTTCCAGTCCAGCTCCCTGCTAAGGCACCTGGGAAAGCAGCAGAAGATGACCCGAGTGCCAGGGCCACTGCCACCCACATGGGAGACCCAGATGGAGTTCTAGGCTCCTGGCTTAGGCCTGGCCCAGCCCTAGCCATTGCAGCCATTTGGGGAGTGAACCAGCAGATGGAAGATCTCTCTCCCTTTCTCTCTAACTCAGCCACATCCTCAAATGACACAAAGTCCTGAAATGCCTGCAGGAGGTTCTGAAGAAAAGATTGAATGAGGAGGAATTAGAGGAGATTGATAAGATGAAGAGGAAATGGGTCTAACCATGTTCACAGTATCAAAGGCAAGATTTCATTGACTTGTATATCGAAGAATCGTAAAATGTATATAACCCTTTTGACATAATTATATCTGATAGCAATTTAACTTGGTAGTAATTGTATATCTTGAACTCATTTATAAAGGAAAGTATTAGAAATATGGGCAAAGAGTTAAAGAAATAACCATATATGACAACAAAATACTAAAAAATATAAGTATTAAAGAGACTGTTGAAGACTGCCAACTATTCACCAAAATACACTTCCTCCTCTCCTTTCTAGGTATATGAACATCCCCCTAGTTCCTTGACAGTAGATGTGGCCATGTGACTGCTGTATAGCCAATGGAATAAAAGCAGAGTGATGTGCCCTACTTCCAGGCTTGACTCACATCTGTTCCTCCATGTTGGTTTCTCCATCTGGCTGGCTGGCATGGACATGACCCCTTTGGGAGTCATGTGATAAAAATGCTAGAGCTTCAGACAGCTCAAGTCCCTGAACAGCCCCCCCCCCCACTGTCCTGCTGACCCAGTCATATTGTTACAAGACCAAGAAATACACTTTTGTTGAGCGAGGGCCACTATCCATTTCTAGCACATTGGTTACAGCAATTCTAACCAATTCAGAAATTAGCACCTTAAAGTAGGAGGTATCATAAGTGTCATGTAAAATATATGGATGGCATTGACTTTGACAGGTTTCAAGGAAATGGATATTTAAGGCTGGAGAGATATTGATCCTTGCTACACACAGGCAAAAATAATTAGTAACCATAACAGCAGACATGAAGGTTCACTGAATCTAATGACTTTAGGCAAATAGGTTGAAAAAGTCCAGAATGTCAGTTTGTATAGTATGCTCCTGGATATGCTTGGTAAAGAAAAAGTTGAGGGGCCGGCGCTATAGCATAGTGGGTAAAGCCACTGACTATAATGCCAACATCCCATATGGACGACGGTTCGAGTCCCAGCTGCTCTTCTTCCTATCCAGCTCTCTGCTATGGCCTGGGAAAACAGTGGAAGATGGCCCAACTCTTTGGGCCCCTATACACATATGGGAGACCCAGAAGAAGCTCCTGGCTCCTGGCTTTGGATCCGCAGAGTTCCAGCAGTTGCAGCCAATTGGAGAGTGAACCAGCGGATGGAAGACCTCTCTCTCTCTCTCTCTTTGCCTCTACCTCTGTAACTCTGCCTTTCAAATAAGTAAATAAATCTTTAAATAAAAAAAAAGTTGAGCTCAGGAAAGAACTTGGCAGTTTTCAAGCCAAAATAAGATAGGATACAGGATTCAAGAATTTTGGATTTCACATGGTTGGGAAAACTAATTTTCTACATCTCAAAGAGTGGGAAACAAGGTTTTGCAGACTGAAGGCAAACGATCAGAAGCCTTTTACGTTTCTGTGGAATAGTACCCCTGACTTCCATGTACTTTTTTTCCCTTGTATCAAAGGATGCAGTCTCTCTCCTCGAGTCTAAGTCATTTGTGTCACTGACTTTCTATAAACTTTTCTTCTTAAAAATCAAATCATCCTTCAGGTCCCACTCAGTCTCACTGCTTTCACTGGGAGCTGTTTGAAGGGACTCAACAATACTTATTGAATAAATAAAGCCTTCCCAAATCTCTGTCAGAAATACCTGTCCAGTCTCCTCTGAATTCATACATATAGCATTTTTCCTATAGCACTCCAGTGTTGAGCAGGACTTCAGCAATTTTGCTGATGTATTACACATGGATTTATGCATGTTTTTCCTCCCCCAAAGGATTCTAAGCAGATGGAAGCAAGAAATGTCCCGTGTGCCTTTTCATCTCTGCACCAAATGTCCCCAGTGAACAAATAGAAGCTGGAGTCTCATCCAGCCGTGTTCTGTGAGGCATCCTCCCCAGCCATGTGCTAAAGAGGCTGCCAAGTCTTCTGACCTTCCTGCTACTTTCACACAACTGCAAAACACCAAAACACCCTCTTTAGGCAGTCCATCCCACACACTTGATTCTATCTTTTCAAACTGCTGCTGTTAAGGGGGCTGAAAAGCTTCATGCTATAAGACAGGCATCTATTTACTTCAGGAAGTAAAATGAGATCTCAAAGAGGGAAACCCCCAGCTCCCCTGGGACTTTGTCGCCTGGCAACAAACAGCCATACTTTCTTGGGAACAGGCATGGTCTCTAGGCAGCAAAGCTGGGAGGAACGCATTATAAAAGAATCTTGTTTATGTATCTCAGACCTAATATTTTAGAACCAGATATTTATGACAAAATCTGTCTTTGCCCATGGCTGGCGTAGGGTTTGGAGGATTTTGCAGGTATCTACGTAACCAGGCAACAAAGATCACCTCAGACCATTAACTGGGTTCAATCCACATAAGCCACTGCTCTGAGAATGAACTTCCCTATGATTTAAGAAAGAAAAAAAAAAAAAAAAAAGAAAGAAATACTCAGTGTTAGGGATGGAGAAAAATTGAAAGACCTCTAGCCTCAACTCCCTTATTCCCAAATGGAGAAATTTGCCCACTTTACAGAATAAGAAAAAGAGTCACAGAGGCAAAGAGGCAGCAGTGCTCATCCAAGTCAGAGATCTTTAGCCACCATGGTGATGATTCTGGGCTCACAGAAGTCTCTGGCTACCTGCTATGGCCTGAAGGTCCTTTGAGACTCCGCCCTCAGGAAATGGATTAATGCTGTTATCATAGGAGTGAGTTATTGAGGGACAAAATCCTCAAATTTATCCTGACAAAAGGATAAATTTGGCCCCCATCTTCTGTCTGTCTTGTGTACTCTCTTGCTTTTAGGCCTTCCACCACGAGAAGACCCTCACCAGATGCTGAGTAGATGCCATGCCCTTGAACTTCCCAACCTCTAGATCCAAATAAATTTCTGTTCATTATAAATTAGAGAGTCTGTGGTGTTCTGTTAGGGCAACAGAAAACACACTAAGATACAATATTAAGTCTATTCCATCACACACACACACACACACACACACACACACAAGCCGCTAAGTTTCACTGTGTCATCCATTTACCCCTACATCCTAAGCACCTAGACAGGGTACCCAGCAAACAGCAGACCCAAAGTGTGTGACTATCCAATGTCCTTTGTCTGATTCCATGAGCATCAGAAGCAACCCTCTGCTCATGATTTACTTCCTCACGCTGACGTTTTGCCCATGAGGAGAAAAACTACTGATCACATAAAATTTGAGCATTTCTTTGAGCTTCTCTCTGGATACTAGGGTTACATGCTATTTTAGTCCATGTATAATTCTGCATTTTCCCAGTACTCTGCAGTTTATTATTTCTTTAGTCTTCTCTCCCCTCAATCTCCAAAAACCAAAACGTAATGGTCCCTTGTGTATTTGGGGGGAAAGGTAGATATTTCTAGCTCTCAGGCATTATATACAATTCTGGGCTTCATAGTTTTTAAAAAATCCATGCCTCCTCTAATTCCTTCCCAGTGGAACACTGGCTCTGGAGTCTGCCTGTCTCCATTTAAATCCTGGCTCTGAATGACCACAGGCAAGTTTTTCTCCTGTGCTTCAGTTTTTTTATTAAAAAAAAAAAAATGGTACCTAACTTGAAGCATTGTGTATTAATATAAAGGAAGGGCCCAAACTAGTACCTGGTACAGAACATTCAATAAAGATCATTTCATTTTCAGTTTGTTATTCTCAATATGTTCTTCACACCAACACTAACCAAGATTTTACAGTGTTTTCTTTCTATACTTAGTTTTACAAAAACAAAGTGTAAAATCAGTATTGTGGTCATACTCCATCTACACTTCACCATAAAATTCCCACCTCCTCTCTGCACTCACTACTGATAATCTGTTGGAGATAAGTTCCAGGGCCTTGGGAAATCAGAGTGGTTGAGAGTAGGATATTATGGAAAATCCAGAGAAATTAAATATAGACTATGGAGTCCCTTCTAATCCAGGTCATCCGTTAATAAAGAGGAAACTTTAAAGAGGGACCTGAAAGGAGGCCAGGGAGAAAGGTTTTTAACTGAACCAGAACAGGACAACAGGGCCATGGATCCTGCAAATGCCGGCCCCAGCTTTACATCTGAGTTCAGAGAAAGCTCAATGGACCAGTCTCCCATGTGCCCTGACACCAAATCAAACCATCAGCTTCTCCGTGCCCATTTCCTTCTCTCCTTCCAGGGGTGTCGAACCCTCGCCAGCAAGGGTCCAACGGAGTCACGACACGACCGCTGTTGATCGGTTCTCAAGGAACTTTTATTTAGAGCGACAGTAGAAAGCAAAGAAGAAGAAGAAACAGCAGAAACAGCAAACAGCAAAAGCAGTAGAAAAAGGCCCCGCAGCCCCTCTCCCAGTCCCTTATATATCCCCAGCCCCCTAGAGCAAGCAGTCCATAGCCATCAGTCCAATCACATTAAAGGGCACGTTTAACTTCAGCTGGAAAATGTATCTTGTTCCATCCTGTTGTCTGAGGAAGTCTTGTGGTCAGCACTTCCCTGACTTGCTCAGCATGATGAAGCAGGTAAAATGTTTGCAATGAGGAGGTTCCCACAGGTGGCCAGCCTGTAGTTCCCCACACAGGGGGGCTGACTTGCCCCTTCCCTCCTCATTCAGAGAGGCAGCTAGCACGAGGGGAAGAGAACGGAGAGGGAAGCATCTTAGGTTCTCAGAGCTTCAAGTAAAACTTTTAGAGCAAAATCACTACTACCACTTATCGAGCACTTACCATGGGCCAGGAGTTTTCCACAGATCACTTTTTCCAGATGATGGAACTGACAGCTTGCCCCAGGTCTCAGAGCTGCCCACACACATCTTAAAATGGCTGTGAAGAAAAACGTGAATGAGGCTAAGTGTGCAGACTGTAGGCTCCGGGCTTAATGGCAGAATCCTCACTCTCTCTCTCTCTCTCTCTCTCTCTCTCTCTCTTTCTCTCTCTCCCTCATGCTTCTTACTCCTGTTATGAAATCTGTGGCCTCAGTCCTCCATTAGCTCAACTTTTGCATCACCATTTGTGTATAGCAACCTCTCCCAAGTCCTTCATGTCTCTTCCCGGCAACTGGAACTCTGGCAAGAGGTTCTGCTTTGAGTTTCTTTTGTCATTGTGTGTTTTTTTGTTTGTTTGTTTGTTTGTTTGTTTGTATTCTCTGGAACTCTACTCATAAGGTCATGAAGGAGGCTTCATGGAGGCTAAAGTCAACAATTTCAGTAGTCACTCCATCTTCAGAAGCCCTGCACACAGGCAAGCCTCAATACCTCTACCCCAGGAGCCTGCACAGGTCAAGATCCATGAACACAGACAATTACAAACAATGGCAAAGATACTCTTCTTACATGTCTTACATACACACAACTGTAGCGTTGGGAGGAAGGGCACCTGAATTCTAGCCTCTACTAAGTGCCACTGGGCTGGATGACCCAGAACAGGTTCGTTTTCCTTCCTGGGTTTCAATTATGCTTCATGTACAACGGGGGATATGGATGCCTACCATTAATGATTGGGTACAAGTGACTGAGCCCTTACTTGGTGAGTGGCCCCGTGTCATCTCTCTCATATCAAAATCCCACATAATCCTTGTGACCACAACAAAAAAGCAGGTCCAATAAACTTCACTTTACAGATAAGGAATATAGATTTTTACAGATAAGGCAAGGCACCATAAACTTCATTTTATAGACAAGGCATGGTGTTCATTAACTTGCCTTACGGCCACATCACGGAGCCATAGGACTTTGTCTAAACAGTGATTAAGGAACGCATCGCTCACATCCACCCCCTGTGCGGATACACGGACCCGCGCGCGTTCTCTCTGACCTGACCCAAGCACTGGGAGCCTTGGGCCCCCACCTGCTGCACCTTCCACCCAGGTGCTTCAGGCTCTGCGGGCCCTCAGCTCTTTACCGGAGCAAAAACACCCAGAGGTTCTCAGGCATGAAAGCACACACGGCGCTGTGAGGCGCACACACACAACCCAGAGGCACACTCCTAGGGTCAGGGTCGGGTCAAGGTGGCCACGCCAGATGGTGGCCAACTCAGCTTCAGCGATCACAGTCAGATCTGAGAAACGAGGCAGAGACCCAGGGCGGGCGATACCAGGCCTTCAAATCTGCTAATCCCCTACTGGACACACACCTCCTGAGGTTACCGATTGGAGGCGCTCAGAACGCGCCCATTCAAAGAGCCGGAAGCGGAAGTGCGCGGCGAGGCTCCTGGGAAATGTAGTCCGACTGATCCGGGTCTCTGCACAGGGTCCCACGTGGGAGACCTGAATCGCATTCCCAGCTCCTGGCTCCCACCCAGCCCAGCCCTGACTGTTGTGGGCATTTGGGCAATGAACCAAGAGATGGGAGAGCCATCTCTCTCTGTTCCTCTCAAATAATTTATTCTTACTTTTAAAAAAAAATAAATGGGGAAGAGCTATAAGTGTTAAATACACAAATGATTTTGAAGATATGCAAAAATTATGAAGTATCTCGTTAAGGTTAGTATTGATTACAAGTTTTAGAAATTGGCTTAAATAAATATATTAAGCTTTTCACAACTTTAAAATATTTTAAATATAGCTGCTAAAATATTTAAAACCGGAGCAGTTAAGACACCACACCACTTGAGACGTCTGCATAGCATACTGGAGTGCCTGGTTCTGAGTTCCGCCTCCACTTTCAATCAACTTCCAATTTCAGTTCATTCTGGGAGGCAGCAGATGATTGCTCAAGAGGATGGAGTTCAGGGATCCTGGCTTTGGTTTGGTCCAGTCTGGGAAGTGAGCCAGCAAATAGAAGATCCCCCCCCCCCCCTTTTCCTTTCCTCTTTTTTTCTCTCTTTTCTCTCTCAAAGCAAAATTAAATAAATTAATGCAGACCCAGGGAGGCAATGATGATGGCTCAAATAATTGTGTTCCTGCTGCACGTGTGGGAGACCTGGATTGAGTTCCCCATTTTCTACTTCAGCCCAGCCCAGTCCCAGCCATTTCAGGCATTTGAGGAGTAAACCAGAATATGATAGTTCTCTTTCTCTCTCTCTCTCTCTCTCTCTCTCTCTCTCTCAAACATATTTTTAATCTTTAAACTTTTTAAATTATATATCTGGCTTGCATTGTGTTTCAATAGTCTATAATATATAGAGACAGATATTTGATATCAATATTTTAAATTTATTCGGTATCTTCTATGTTTTAGCACATAGTCAATTTTTGTGCCTATTGCACATACACTAAAAATGATGTTTATTCTATGTTGCCTGTAAGGTTGCCTGCAGATCTATTACCTGGGTAATCTTAATGTTGTTATTAAAACATTTATCCTGTTATTAAAACTTAAATCCTGTTATTAAAGCTTTCCTGCCGGCCGGCGCCTTGGCTCAACAGGTTAATCCTCCGCCTGCGGCACCGGCACAGAGGGTTCTAGTCCCAGTTGGGGCGCCGGATTCTGTCCCGGTTGCCCCTCTTCCAGGCCAGCTCTCTGCTGTGGCCCGGGAGTGCAGTGGAGGATGGCCCAAGTGCTTGGGCCCTGCACCCCATGGGAGACCAGGAGAAGCACCTGGCACCTGGCTCCTGCCATCAGATGAGCGCGGTGCGCTGGCCGCAGCGCACCGGCCAGGGCGACCATTGGAGGGTGAACCAACGGCAAAGGAAGACCTTTCTCTCTGCCTCTCTCTCTCACTGTCCACTCTGCCTGTCAAAAATTTAAAAAAAAAAAAAAAGCTTTCCTGCCTTTGATCTACTTGATTTATCAGTTTCTCTGAGGAGTATGTAAAACGTCCCTACCACAATTACTGACTTATCTCTGTCATTAAATCTTTTTGATCGCTCATCCCTTATATAAGTATGTCTTGCAATGGGTCCCCAACAAGATCACACACAATTGTTTCTCTCTGTTCCTTCCTGCACAGTACACTGGAAATAGAAATAACAAATTCCCTCTACACCCGCCCCCTCCACCCATCCCAGCCTCTAGCAAACGCTATTCTGTGTTCAGATTGAGTTCCTTTTAGCTTTCACATATGAGGCAGAATACATAGTACTTTTTTACGTGTCTGATCTACTTTACTTAACATCCTATGCTCTAGTTCCATCCCTTTTGCTTTTAAATTCCAGAATGTCATTCTTTTTATGGCTAAATAATATTCCATGGTATGTGTGTGTATAATCACAAACTGTGTATGTATATATCACAAATGTGTGTATATATATGTGTGTGTGTGTGTGTATATATATATATATATCTCACAGATTTTCTCAGGCCATTCATCTGATGATAGACACCTTGGTTGGTTCTGTATTTTACCTATGATGAATAGTGCTGCAATGGACATGGTGGAGCAGGTATCTCTTTGATACAATCATTTCATGTATTTCAGATATATTCACAGGAGTGAGATTGCCGGATCATAAGGCAGTTCTGTTTCTATTTTTTTTTCTTATAAAAGATTTATTTATTTATTTGAAAGACAGAGTTACAGAGAGGCAAAGAGAGAGAGAGAGGTTTTCCATCCACTGGTTTACTCCCCAAATGTCCACAACAGCCGGAGCTATGCAGATCCAAAGCCTGGAGCCAGGTCTCCCACGAAGGTGCAGGGGCCCAAGGAGTTGGACCATCTTCTACTGCTTTCCCAGGCCATAGCAGAGAACTGGATCAGAAGTGGAGCAGCCAGGACTCTAACCAGCACCCATATGGGATGCCAGCACAGCAGGCGGCAGCTTTACCTACTAAACCACAGCACCGGCCCCCTGTTTCTAGTTTTTTAAGGGATCGCCACACTATTTTCCACAGTGACTGCACTAATTTTCATGTCCACCAACAGTGTATAACAGTTTCCCTTTCTCCATTCTCCATATCCTTGCCAGAATTTGTTAAATTCTCTTTTGGATAAAAGTCATTCTGACAGATGTAAGATGATAAATATCTCATTGTGCTTTTTTTTTTTTTAAGATTTTTTTTTGAAGGGCAGAGTTACAGAGAGGCAAAGAGAGAGAGGTCTTCCATCCGCTGGTTCACTCCCCAATTGGCTGCAATGGCCAGAGCTGTGCTGATCCGGAGCCAGAAGCCAGGATTTTCTTCTGGGTCTCCCACGTGGGTGCAGGGGCCCAACGACTTGGGCCATCTTCTGCTGCTTTCCCAGGCATAGCAGAGAGCTGGATCAGAAGTGGAACAGCTGGGACTCGAACCGGCACCCACAGGGAATGCCAGCACTGCAGGTGGCGGCTTTACCCGCTATGCCACAGCACTGGCCCCCATTTATATTTCTTTTAAGAAATGTCTATTCCGCTTCTTTACCCATTTCTTATCTGAATTTGTTGTTTTGTTGTTGAGTTTTTGAGTTCCTCATATATTCTGAATATCAATCCTTTCTCAGTTAAGTAGGTTGCAAATATGTTCCCCCATTCTGTGGACTGTCTCTTCACTCTGTTGATTATATCCTTTGGTGTGCAGACGCTTGTAAGTTTGATATAAACCCATTTGTCTAGTTTTGCTTTTGTTGCTGGTGCATTTGGGGTCTTATCTAAAAAAAAATCATTGGTTACACCAATATCTTCACGTGTTTTCTCCTAGCAGTTTCTTTTCTTTTTTTTTTAATGTCTTTTTTTTTTTTTTTTTTTTTTTTGACAGGCAGAGTGGACAGTGAGAGAGAGAGACAGAGAGAAAGGTCTTCCTTTTTCCGTTGGGTCACCCTCCAATGGCTGCCGAGGCCTGCACACTGTAGGAGCCAGGTGCTTCTCCTGGTCTCCTATGGGGTGCAGGGCCCAAGCACTTGGGCCATCCTCCACTGCACACCCAGGCCACAGCAGAGAGCTGGCCTGGAAGAGGGGCAACCAGGACAGAATCCAGTGCCCCGACTGGGACTAGAACCTGGTGTGCCGGTGCCGCAGTGTCAAGAACCCTCACCAGCAAGGGTCCAACTCAAGGATTAATGCACGACACGACCGCTGTTGATCGGTTCTCAAGGAACTTTTATTTTAGTGATAGCAGAAGGAAAGGAGAGAAAGAAAGAGAAGAAAGAGCAGAAGCAGCCGAGAGAAAGAAAAAGACTGAAGAGACTGCCCCACTTCCCGCCCCTCTCCCGGTCTCTTATCCATTCTCAGTCCCCTAGGGCAAGCAGTCCATGGATCAGATCAAAGGGCATGCATATCCTCAGGTTGAAGGTGTATCTCTTGCATGTCTAGCGGTCAGTACTTCCTTGACTTTGTTATGCTCAGCAGGTTAAGGCAGATTGCAATGAGGAGGTCCCCACTCCCCACACCGCAAGGCAGAGGATTAGCCTTTTGAGCCATAGCGCCGGCCTTCTCCTAGCACTTTGATTAGACCTTACATTTAGATCTTTGGTCCAGCTTGAACTGATGTATATATGGTATGAGGTAGGGTTCTAATTTAATTTTTCTATACTTATGTATATCTAGTTTTGCCAGCATCATTTATTAAAAAGACTATCTTTTCCCTATTATATGTTCTTGGTGCTTTTACCAAAAAATCAATTGGCTGTACATGCAAAGATTAATTTCTGAGTTTTCTATTCTGTTTCAATAATCTCTGGGTTAGCTTTTGTTTTTAAGATTTATTTATTGATTTGAAAAGCAGAGTTACAGAGAGGGAGACACAGAGAGAAAGAAAAGGAGAGAGAGAGAGAGAGAGAGAGAGAGAGAGAGAGAGTTCTTCCATCTGCTGTTCACTCCCCAAATGGTTGCAACGGCCAAAGCTGGGCCAGGTCGAAGCCAGGAACCAGGAATGCATTCTTGTCTCCACATGGGTGCACGGATCCAAGTACTTGGGCCATCTTCTGCAGCTTCCCCAGGCCCATTAGCAGGGAGCTGGATCAGGAGTGGGGCAGTGGGACTCAAACTGACCCTCCATATACAGGATGCTGGCAAAACAGGTGGCAACTTAACTGGCCCCTGTGCATCAGTCTTTATGCCAGTACCATGCTGCTTTAATTACTATAGCTCTGTAGTTTGCTTTGAACTCAGGTATTATGATGCTTCTGGATTGCTTGCTTTTTGCTTAAGATTGCTTCTGTGGTCCCACATGCATTTTAGGATTGTTTTCCCAGTTCTGTAAATAATATCATCGGTATGTTTATGGGGGTTGCATTGAATCTGTAAATCACTTTAGGCAGCATAAATATTTTTTGTTAGTCCTTGGGGCCAGCGCTTTGGTGTAGCAGGTAAACCTGTAGTCCTGACATCCCATATGGGCACTGGTTCGAGTCCCACCTACTCCACTTCTGATCCAGCTCGCTGCAATGGCCTGGGAAAGCAGTAGAAGGTGACTCAAGTGTGCTTGGGCCCCCTGAGCCTGCATGGGTGACCAGGAAGAAGCTCCTGGCTCCTGGCTTTGGATCAGCGCAGCTCCGTCCGTTGTGGCCATCTGGGGAGTGAACCAGTGGATGGAAGACCTCTCTCTCTCTCCTCTGCCTCTGACTCTCTGTAACTCTGCCTTTCAAATAAATAAATATATCTTTTTTAAAAAAATGTTAATCCTTTCAATCCATGAACACAGAAAATGTTTCCATTATTGTGTCCTTGATTATTTCTTTCATCGGTGTTTTATAATTTTCATTGTAGAGATCTTTCACTGTAGTTAAATGTGTTCCTAAATATTCTGGAGTTTTGTAGCTATTGTGAATGAAATTGCTTCTTTGACATCCTTTCATAAATATCATTATTGGTGTATAAAAATGCTACTGTAGGGCAGGCATTGTGGCACAGGAGGTTAAGTTGTCACTTGGAACACCTATCTCCTACATCAAAGAGCTTGGGATCAAGTCCTGACTCTACTTCCAGTCCACTTTCCTGCGAATGCATCATGGAGGCAGCAGATGATGGCCCAAGTACTGTTCCTGCCGCCCATGTGGGACACCTGGATGGAGTTCCTGGCTCCTGGCTTCAGCCTGGCCCAGCTGGAGCTGGTGTGGAATTTGGAGAATGAACCAGCAGAGGAAAGATCTCTCTCTCTCCCTCTCTGTTTGTCCCTTTGCCTTTTAAATAAATAAATAAATAAATAAGGTTTGTTTTAAATACTAGTGCTGTTTGTATGTTGATTTTGTATCCTGCAATTTGAGTGTTCTCCAGTTCTCACAGCTTTTGGATAGAGTATTTAGTTATTTTTTCATACATAAAATCATGTCCTCTGCAAACATGGATATTCTGACTGTCTTTCCAATTCGGATGCCTTTAACTTCCCTAATTGCCCTTTGCATTATCTTTTAATTCCATTTTTCCCATGAATTCTCTGAAACCCCCTCATACTTCCTTCAATAGTATCTCCAAGGTGTTTTAACATAAGATTATCTTTATTTTGCCTAATTTGCATGATACTTAAGTAAAAACTATATAAAATTCTGCATTCAAAATATTTTCTTTGACAATTTTGAAGTATCATTACCTTTTCTCCTTGTAGTTGGTGCTGATATTGGCAAATCAGATGTTTTCTAATTATTCCTTGTAGAGGGCCCAGAAAGTGTCAAGCACCATTTTTAACAATAGAGATTCAATTTCTTTTTCAAAAAATTGCAAGTTTCTGTTTTGTACATGATCTGTGTTCTGTGTCTGAATTTTTTTTTTTTTTTTTTTGGACAGGCAGAGTCAGACAGTGAGAGAGAGAGAGAAAGGTCTTCCTTTTTCCGTTGGTTCACCCCCTACTGGCCGCTACAGCCGGCGCGACGTGGCTTCCGCGCTGCGCTGATCCGAAGCCAGGAGCCAGGTGCTTCTCCTGGTCTCCCATGGGGTGCAGGGCCCAAGGACCTGGGCTAACCTCCACTGCACTCCCAGGCCACCGCAGAGAGCTGGACTGGAAGAGGAGCAACCGGGACAGAATCTGGCACCCCGACGGGAACTAGAACCCGGTGTGCCGGCGCCGCAGGTGGAGGATTAGCCTAGTGAGCCACAGCACCGGCCCTTTTTTTTTTTTAATAGTTAGAATTCACTATCATGTGTGGTATTTTTACATACTTTTCTTATTTGGCTTTATGCACATTATCAATGTAAGGTCCTTAACTTTTCTTATTTTTTTAAAGATTTTATTTATTTATTTGAAAGTCAGTTACACAGAGAGAGAAGGAGAGGCAGAGAGAGAGAGAGGTCTTCCATCCACTGGTTCACTCCCCAATTGGCTGCAATGGCCGGAGCTGTGCTGATCCAAAGTCAGGATCCAGGAGCTTCTTCCTGGTCTCCCACACAGGTGCAGGAGCCCAAAGACTTGGGCCATCTTCTTCTGCTTTCCCAGGACATAGCAGAGATCTGGATCAGAAGAGGAGCAGCTGGGACTTGAACCGGCACCCATACGGGATGGCAGCACTGCAGGCAGCGGCTATACCCACTACACCACAGCGCTGGCCCCATAACTTTTATTTTTAAAAATACTCATTTATTGATTTAAGAGAGAGATTTTAACTCCTCAAATCCTTGCAACACCCAAGGGAAGGGGGTGGGAGGGAAGCCAGGAGTTGGGAACACAATCCAGGTCTCCCATGTGGGAGGCAGGAACCCAATTACTTGAGCCATCACCCTGCTGCCTCCCAGAGTCAGTATTGCCAGGAAGCTGTGTTTTGTGTATCCTAAAGCAGGGAGTCTGTGGTTTTCCAATTGGGTGAGACCACGCTCTGTCTACCATTTTCTTTCAACCAGGGGACCCTGGCCCTCAGAAAACCTATTTCCACCTCTTTGTTCAGTAATCATCTGTCTCACAGTGTATTTGTGTGTGTGTGGTCAGAGGAATGTAAATAAAACCCTTTGAGGTGGGTCTGCTTATATCTGTTGATATCCACCCCTCTCCCAGCCCAGCTCCAAACTATCCCTTGCAATAGCAAAAAGTGGGCAAAGATTTACACAGAGTGAAAAGTGGGCAGAGATTTACCCAGAGAACAGGAAGCAGCACAATAAAACCCTAAAATGCACCGCAAAACCCCTGTGGCATTATGAATCTTCCATTGTGGCTACTGTTTTGGGAAAGAAGACAGCTGTTTATGTTAGAATGCTGTGTTATTTCTGTTTTTCTGCATAATAATACCACAAATAACAATAAGAGCACACACTTAGTATCTCAGAGTTTCTGTGGGTGAGTGTCTGGGCATGGCCCACCTGGGTCCTCTGCAGCCTGCTGTATCAAGGTGTCAGGCAGGACTGGGTTCTCACGGGAAGACAAAAAGAATGCTCTACTTCAACCACGTGGGCTGGAGAAAGGGTTCAGGACCATGCAGTCTCTGGAACTGAGGGTTTGGGGTTCTTGCTGCACCTTAGCTGGAGGCATCCCCAGTTCCTTGTCATGTGGACTTCTGCAACATCGCCACACAGCTCCATCAAAGCCAGGAAGAGAAGAGTCTCCTAGCAAGACAAGCATTAGACTCTGTGTCAGCTTTTGTTGTATTCCACTGGTTGGAAGCGCTTTGCATCCCAATCACACTGAAGGGGAAGGGACCGTGTAAGGATGTGAATTTCCAGGAGACATGAAATGCAAGTCACACGCCCCTTCTTGTGGGATCTGGAAACTACCTTTCTTCCAAATTTTTGAAAGTCATTGAAGGGTTTTAAGCAGTAAAGCACCATCACATTCTGACTTTACAATGGTCACTACCCAAAAGGAATGGAGAACAGATTGGTCAGAAAACTTGACTTAAAGAATTCATTTAGGAAGCTTATGTTTGTATTCCTAAAGAAATGGTGGGGCCCCCAACCAAGGGAACGCTAGTGGAAACAGAGGTGGACAAATTGGAGGGTTATTTAAGTTATATAATAAATAGGACTCAGTGTTTAAAAAAAAAAAAAATAGCCAGTGAGGGAGAAGACGAGAATATTCCGGTTCTGGGCTGTGCAACTGGTGTGGGCAGCAGTATCATTCACCGAGAAGGGACAAGTTTAGACGTGCTGAGTTTGAGGGGGTTGAATCAGAGTACATCCCTAGCAAGAACAAACATTGAAGCTAATTGTTATGTCTCCAAAGAGGCTACTGCTTGTACATTTATTTTTCAATGGTTCAGTTTTTCCAGCTCATCTCGCACAGGTGAATTTTAAGTATTACAGGTAGCCTAGGGATGCAAGAACATCGGACGGAGTCTGCAGCCAAGACCCTGTTCCTAAGAACCTAAAACCGTTCACGTTGTTTGAAGGCAAAGGATGAGGTTGAGGAGAGCAAAGGCACGGATAAAGCCAAATACTCCAACAAGCCTAACAGCACATTAACCTGGTTTGAACTCAGCAGTCCTAAGTGCCGCGCTATGAGCACACGGGTAGACAAAGCCCAAGCACCAGCCCACGGCTCTGGGTGTTCGCTCCCTCCCCGACTCAGTTACACGCAAGACACGGCGCCAAAAACTCTCGCGAGAGGGAAGGATCTGCTGGAACCTCGGAGTCTCCCAACCGCGCCACGCGCGCTCCCACCTGCGGAGAAACAGGCTGGCGGGGCGCGGGGGCTGCTGGGAACTGTAGTTCTGAGCGGGAAAAGGCCCGCCAGCCTCGCTCCGCTGCTTCTTACGCATGCGCGACTCCGAGCTGGCCCAAGAAGTTCGTAGCCTTTGTCAGGCCCGGGATGGGAGGTGAGTTGGGTGTGCGGGCTAGGTGGTGGGCCCGGGGATCGTTCCGTGAGGAGTCCGAGCCTGGAGTCTGCGTTTGTGCAAGGGGGCTGGAGGGACTGACCACGAGCTGGAAGCCCTCCCCTCTGGGACACCGGGGTGCGCGACGGGCGGGGCGGGCAGCGCCGCGGGCGCGGGGCAGGCGCGGGTCTGGGGCCAGCGCCCGGAGCGGAGCCGGACTAGTGCACGCTCCTTGTGCCCCGGGGACAGCCCCCGCATCATCTCGGGCCCCCACCCGCAGCCCCAGGACAGCTGCACAGGGTAGGGACCCAGCCTCAGGGTGCCGCCCCCGGGTCTCCAGGCTCCCGCTCGGTGGGACCGAGGCTAGCTCCACCGTGAGCCAGACGCCGTCCAGACCTGACCGTGACCTTTCTGCAGATCCCCCCGCGGCAAGGCAGCAAGGACGACCGCGAGACCCCCGAGGGCTTCTGGCTGTTCTGCCCGCAGAGTCCTGAGCTGGGGAGCAGCACAGCACCTTCGGGGCATGGAGGAGGCGGTGGTCTTGGATACAGATTTGGCCGAAATGCCCGAGAGAAGAGGTAGGCTTGCTGCCGAGGTGAACGTGTGGAAGGGCGGGATTCTACTCTGGAAGGGAAAACGATTGCCTCGGGGGAGATCCTGTCGCCATCGCCTTGGGGATGCATGGGCTCTTTGGAGTATGCATGGCTTGGGATGGAGCCACAGCCCTGCAGGGTGCTGGTAGACCCTTCAGAACCACCAAAAACAGCAAAATGCTGGGCTCAGAGGCATGAGCATAGTGTCCTCAATTACTTTTTCTCATGTTTTTCCTCCCAAACTATTGTCCCAATGATCTCCATCCAGTGGCCTGAGAATTCAGGTTTGCGCTTGGCAAAAAACACGGCCCCACACTTTCCACCCGCTTTATCCGTACAATTACCCTGTGATTTCAATACAGTGAATTTTGTCATTGAACATACAAGAAAACAGACGTGGAAGTTGGTCAGCGACTTCCAATTCTGCTAGACCAATAGTCACTTGAAATTTGGTCTGTGATCTCCACATGGGATTTCTCTTCCTTCTCTCATACTTGGGAAACTTCTAGATTGTACCCTGGACTCAACCAGTGAAAGTTAACCTGAGGTAGGGTTCGGCAGCCTACATTTTATTTAATTTTTTAAGATTAATTTCTTTGAAAGGCAGTGAGAGAGAGGTCTTCCATCCGCTGGTTCACCCCCAAAGTAGCTGCAATGGCCCAAGCTACACTGATCTGTAGCCAGGAGCTTCTTCCAGGTCTCCCACTTGGGTGCAGGAGCCCTTGGGCTTAGGCCATCTTCTACTGCTTTCCCAGGCCATAGCAGAGAGCTGGATCGGAAGTGGAGTAGCCGGGACTGGTGTCCAACTGGGATGCCAGCACTGCAGGCAGTGGCTTTACCTGCTATGCCACAGTGCCGGCTCCAGCAGTCTACGTTTTAAATAAGCATGTGGAATAATTTTGGAGGGCCATGGAGCCTACTTCTCCAACAAAATCTAATTTCTGGATCAGAGACTGCCACCTTCTAGAATGTGTTCAGATATAAACCCCAAGTAGCAATATTCACGGACACTTTCCATGGTCTTGAGAGGCAGTGAGTTGACTTGGGCTCACCTCAGTCTCAGTGTTTGTAGGGAGCACATTTGTGTGAAAGCAGGATTTTTAGACTTGCAGTTCTGAGGACAAGAGCGGCTGAGGCCTCATCATTACTGCTTTCTTGCCCTTAGCTCTGTCGTTCCAGGAGTCTCCCCTTTCCCAAGAAAAGAGTGCAGAAGAAGGCGAAGTGGCAGCTCTGCGCCTCACAGCCAGATCCCAGGTGAGTGTGAGCGCTAACCATTGTGGAAATCCCACCTTACTTCTCAAAGTACAGGTGCATTCCTTTGTGATACGGAGTTTCTTTGTCCACTAGAGCTGTTTTAGAGAGCTGAGTTCTAAGAGATTACAAAGGGCTCAGCAGAAAATGTCTCCTACTTACCCATAGTACCTTTCTTTCTTTCTTTCTTTCTTTCTTTTTTTTTTAAGATTTATTTATTTACTTGAATGCCAGAGTTACACAGAGAAAGAAGGGGAGGCAGAGGGAGAGGGAAAAAGAGAGAGGGAGAGGAGGTCTTCCATCAGCAGGTTCACTCCCTAATTGGCCGTAATGGCCAGAGCTGCGCCAATCCGGAGCCAGGAGCTTCTTCCGGATCTCCTACGAGGGTGCAGGGGCCCAAGCACTTGGGCCATCTTCCACTGCTTTCCCAGGCAATAGCAGAGAGCTGGATCGGAATTGGAGCAGCTGGGTCTTGAACCTGCGCCCATATGGGATGCTGGCACTGCAGGCGGTAGCTTTACCCACTACGCCACAGCGCCTGCCCCCCCATAGTATCTTTCTTCTCCATCCATATTTATTGTTTGGCAGACAAATAAGCAGTATTTTCCTGTTTCTACCTACTGTGCTAATTTCTGTTTGGTCATGTGGGAAACTATTTTGCAGATAATGTGGTACATGTCACTTAAAACTTGTTTCTCTATAGGGAAACAACACACATATGTCTTTGAAGGGATTTAGGAAAGCACCTTAAATGTTGATGTGATTAGGAAAAGAAGTGTCCAGATAGTTAAAAGAAAGGCCTGTGGAGAATCCAATGGTCACAATTAGAATTCAGCACTCCAAGATAAAGAATGCTGAGGTAGTGTGTCTGCAAATTTTAAGTTGTTGCCCTTCCCCTCAAAGGGCCAGGATAGCCAATATTAAAAATTGTTGGGGCTAATATTTTGGCACAGTGGGTCAAGCTTCCACTTCTGACTTGAGCATCACGTATCGGAGTACTAGTTTGAGTCTCGGCTGGTCCACTCCAGTCCAGCTTCCTGCTGATGGTGCTTGGGCCGCTGCTACCCAGCATTGACTGTTGTGGCCATATCAGGAGTTAACCAGTGAATAGAAGATGGATCTCTCTCGCTCTCACTCTCTCTCCCTTCCACTTCCTCATCCTCCCTCTCTTTCTCTCTGTTGTTCTGCCTTTCAAATACATATATATTTTTTTAAATTGCTGAATTTAGGTGGTAGTCATACCATATGGATGATCATTGTGTTTGTCTTTCAAGTTTATACGTCTTGAAAAGTTTTATTTCAAGGAGCCGGGGAGGAGAAAGGGAGCTGTCCACGTCGTGTGTGGAGTGCCACAACCCAAAGATTCCTCCGCCTTTCTCTTGGCCACTGCGATCCAGGGCATACACAGTAATTATTAGAAACTGGCAGTGTGTGTACAAGTGACTTTGCAGGTCCTTTATATACTTGCTGTCTTCCATTGGCTTCTTAGCCACCTTACATTACTCTTGAAGACTTTATTAGTCGGTTGGAGCTGATGAAAAAAACTGGCTTAAGCAAAGAGAGGTACTTATTTACTAAAATGTAATTGAGGCCGGCGCCGTGGCTCAACAGGCTAATCCTCCGCCTTGCGGCGCTGGCACACCGGGTTCTAGTCCCGGTCGGGGCACCGGATTCTGTCCCGGTTGCCCCTCTTCCAGGCCAGCCCTCTGCTGTGGCCCAGGAGTGCAGTGGAGGATGGCCCAAGTGCTTGGGCCCTGCACCCCATGGGAGACCAGGAAAAAGCACCTAGCACCTGGCTCCTGCCATCAGATCAGCGCGGTGCGCTGGCCGCAGCGCGCCGACCGAGGCAGCCATTGGAGGGTGAACCAACGGCAACGGAAGACCTTTCTCTCACTGTCCACTCTGCCTGTCAAAAAAAAAAAAAAATGTAATTGAAAAATTGAGGTCTGGCCAGATGTGGGGCCCAAGAAATAACATTAAAACCTGTTCTGTACCTTTCCCAAAGCTTTATTTTTCTCCGTGGGTTTTGCTCTCAAGCACACTTTTCCTGCAGCACTGGCTACAAACAGGTTTAGGCTGACTTATGTCTTCTCATGTTGAGGGCCAGAGAAAGGAGGCAGCTTCTTTCCTAGAAATTCTGGCAGAAGTGCTGAGATTAATTCTGTCAAGTTAATTTGCTTGTATCTGAGCCAGTTACTGGTCAACTCTAAGTGGAACTCTGCATGGAATAGACTTACACGTACCCTACAAACACATCTCACCCAAGAGTCACTGCTACCCAGACTCTACCTACTCAATGAAAGTGGCCAGGGATCGGGGCTAGAGGTGACGTCAGGATTCAGGTAGTAGAGGGAGGGTGATTACTTCATCCATTCCAACCCTGCGATACTGGATTCAAGATTTTTGTAGCATCAGGATGGTTGGAAACTGTCAGAGAAATTAAAAACACCTCTGTTTTTGCAAGTCTTTTTCTTGTTAGAATTTGACTAGGCTATTTTTTCTTTTACTTACAAGATTTTCTAGCCTATTTAACAAGAAAGAACAGCAGAGACTAGAAATGTAAAGGTAATAGTGCTTTCTCACCTCTCCCTACTGATGTGTATTTTCCCATACTTTTGCTTGAGCTTGCACTACTGTAGACATCTATTGTATTTCCTTCCATTTCCTTTCTAGTCTCCAGCTTGCAATAATATTTTGTTTGGGTGGCCTATTATGTAAACAGCTTTTTAGAAAACAAACAAAAAACCTTTTAATAAGGAAATTTACTCATTCACATTTAATATATATGTTTCGAATTCTTCTTGCCAAGTGAGTTTTAAGATTTAATTATTTGAAAGGCAGAGTTAGAGAGAGAGAGAGAGAGAGAGAGAGAGAGAGAGAATCAATCTTCCATCTGCAGGTTCACACCCCAGATGGCCCCACAGCCAGAACTTAGTCAATCTGAAGCCAGGAGCCAGGAACTTCTTCCAGATCTCCCATGCACTTGGGCCATCTTCCACTGCTTTCCGAGGTCATAGCAGAGAGCAGGATTGGAAGTGGAGCAGCTGGGACTCAAACCGGAGCCCATATGGGATGCCGGCACCACAGGCAGAAGCTTTACCTGCTATGCCACAACGCTGGTCCCGCCAAGTGATTTTTATATTTCTGTTTTCTATGCTTTCTTTGTTTCTCCTTTGGTATTTTTCCTGCTTTTAAGCAGTGGTTTATGTTTTTGTTGTTCTGATTTTTTTCTATTTGTCCAGCAGTTAATTCCACTGAGTGTTGGTTTAATCATGTATGTATGGATTCCAAGATCCAGATCAGCTTTTCTTATCTTTTCCTTTTAGTGATTTTATGTATTGTTTTATTTTCAAAGGATGAATTTTTAAAAATTAAATCATAGATTATTCCCATTTTTGTAAACTTTACTCTGAAATAATTTTAGGCAAAAGAAATGCTGCAAATAGTACAAAGATTTCTTTTAAACTCATCCAGATTTTCAAAAGTTAACATTTTATTTTATATTATTCTTTTTCCAAAATCAAGACATTAACATTGGTGTGATACTATAACCTGCAGACCTTATTCAGAATTTCCAGCTGTCTTATTTTTCTGTTTTTGAAATTTCTGCTTTCTCTGTTTCCTTAGTTTGTTGCTCTTTTTCTAATTCAGTGTGTATGCTTAGTTTATTTGGTCATGCAATTCTTTAATAAATGGGAGTGCTTAAAGCTCTGAAATTCACTCAGGATAGTTTTAGCCATCTGACGCTAGTTTCTGCGTTTTTGTTTCATTATATATATATTATTTTTGTTTTTTCAGTTATCAATCATTGTTCTAGTTCTGTTTTGGAGTTTATTGAAGTTTACATTGTTACTTTTTGCAAATGCCTCATGAACGTTTAACTAGAAGGTGTTTTCTCTCCAGTTATAACATTTGGTATATATTTATTCCACCAACCTTGGAATACTACTCCCGTGCTTTATGGCTTTACTTAAAGGGGCGTGCTTGATACTGATACACATCTTAACTCCGTGTAGTTTTTGTACTTTTTGTCTTAGAGAAATGCATTCTCACAATATTTGATACATAAACATGTCTGACTTCTAATGTTGCCCCGATTTGATTGCAGTCGTTTTCCAGTTTACTGCTTTTCCCCTTTTTCACAGAATTGGGTGCTTGTTGCCAGTCTCTTCCTTCCATGACGTCTCTATGCACAAGTTCCACGTTACAAGTTCACCTTCTGGTTGCCTTAGCATTCATCTTCAGTCTTTCATTGAGAATTCACAGGAATCATGCAAACATGCCTTATTCCCCCCTCTGCTTATCTTGTTTACTTTACCAAACTACATTGTGGTGGGGTTTTTTTGGTTGTTCGGTTTTGGTCTTGTTTTTCCTTACTTTTGTTTGAGAGACTGAGAGCTCCCATCCAGTAGTTTACCCTCTGGGTATCTGCAGTGGCCAGGACTGAACCAGGCCTAAGCCAAGAGCTCAGTCCAGGTCTCTGGCGTGGGTGGCAGGGATCCAACCACCTGAGCTGTCATCTGCTGCCCCCCAGGGTGTGCATTAACAGGGAGCTAGAACGGGGGACAGAGCCAGGACTTGCACGGAGGCACTCTGACAGGGAGTGCAAGCATCCCAGCCAGCAGCTCAACTGTTAGGTGGAACGTGAACTCCTGATTCCTGTTTTAATACTTTATTCTCCAGGGAAAAAAACGCAGTCTTTCAATGGAAAAACCACAGCCTTATTTCTTTTGGCTCTAGTTGAATCTAGCACAATGACTTTAGACTTGTAATTTTTTTTTTAAATAAAGATTTAGTTTTACTTATTTGAAAGACGGAGTTACAAAGAGAAGGAGAGACACAGAGAGAGGTCTTCCATCTGCTAGTTCACTGTTCACTCCCCAAATGGCTGCAACAGCCAGAGTTGCACCAATCAGGAGCCAGGAGCTTCTTCCAGGTCTCCCATGTGGGTGCAGGGGCCCAAGGACTTGGGCCATCTTCTACTGCTTTTCCAGGCCATAGCAGAGAGCTGGATCAGAAGTGGAGCAGTCGGTACTTGAACCAGCACCCATATGGGATGCTGGGGCTGCAGGCTGGGGCTTTAACCCACTGCGCCACAGCGCCAGCCCGTAGGTTTGTAATCTTAATACTATTAAGAGGCCTACCATTTGTCACAGCTTCTTTCCTTGTTGAGTGTCTTTGTTCCATGGCCAGCAGAAAGTGGGGGATGACTAAGAGGCTGTCACATGAAAGTGACCGAAACTTTGTTGTGTTTGGTGTCCCAGACAACAGTGACATTCAAGGACGTGGCCATGGACTTCACGCCGGAGGAGTGGGGGAAGCTGGACCCTACACACAGGGCGGTGATGCTGGAGAACTACAGGAACCTGGTCTCACTGTGTAAGCACAGACTCGCTGTCTGACTTGAAACCAGCTTGGGGATGTGGTCACTTTATTAAAAGTAAAAACAGCTTAACAAAGTGTCCATTCTTTGGAACGTTGAGAAAAATTTGTTTCTGCTTTAGGTTCTTGGTAAAATGTGTGTGCTTGCTCTGAGTAGGGATTCAAGTGACAGAAACAAAATCCACATCTTGGTTGAAGGAATCAAATGTATCGTTAGGATTTCTTTTGTTTATTTTCAGGCAGTCGGCTGGGCTTCACTCAGCTTTATTCTTACATCTCCCCACATGGCAGAGATGGCCATAGGCAACCCCAGGGCTATGGTATTCTTCCCATTAGAGAGCTCAGCGAAAACAGAAAAATTCCTGCAAATAGGGTCACAGGCCCAGCACTGGAGCCGGAGAAGCCAGGGACTCTCTGGCCTCTTCTGGATCCTTTGCCTGTGTCTGTGTGTATGTGTGTGTGTGTGTGCAAACGTGTATGCATATGTTTGTATGCGGATTAGCCCCTCCCAAACCTCACGTAACAAATCCCCTCAGAAACTTCTACTACTACCTGAAGAAGGAGGGAAGGAAAAACCAGACAAAACCTCTAATTACTGCAGTCACAATTTTGTCCTGCTGCCATGAGGTCCTACTTTTTCCATTTTCTTTCCTAAGATAGGACTAATATGTAATATCTCTCTGGAGTTTCCTGACACAATTAAAAGACATTCTCATCTTTTGACTGGTGAATGATTCATCTGTACAAATCCATTTAGCTACTTCTCACCAGTCCATTTACTGCAGATCTTTGTGTAATAACTTGTCTTTTTTGTAGATCAGGGGGTGGAAACTATGCTATAGATCTTTTTGCATACCACAAGTAGCTAAGACCCATTTCTTCTTTGTTTCCTTTTTTTTTTTTTATGAATAGGGCTCCCCATTTCCAAACCTGAGAGCTACGATTTGGAGAATGGGAAAGAACCACTGAAGCTTGAGAGAAAAGTGCCCAGTAGCAGCTATCTAGGTGAGTTGGCGATGGGCGTCTTCAGACATGACAGCCCAGCAGGACAGTGAAAACGTGGCATTTTCACTGCCCAAGAAAGAATATCAGGAGTGTACCAAGCCTTTATTTTTTTAAATCTTTTAAATTCTAAATCAATTCAAATACATACGGAAGTTCAAAAAAGAAAGTAATAGGCGTGTATCCATCACCAAGATTAAATACGTGGTAATATTTTGCCTCATTTGCCTCTTTCTTTGCAATATAAAATGCATAAAAGCATTATAACTGCATCTTTAACTGTACAGTCCTAATTTCACAAACTAAACACATCCACCTACCCAGTGGCAAGATCAGGAAAACAACTCGGCAGCACCCCTACAGGCCCTTCTTTGCGTCGCCTCTCTTCTCCCAAGGGGAACCTGATCCTAACCAGTCACACCATAGGCTAATTATGACTGCTCTTGAGCTTCACATAAATGAACATTAGCTTGTGCATATCATTGTATTTCATTCTCATTGTTGTACATGCTTCCATTATGTCAGTATACCATTTATCCATTTATCCATTCTCCTGAAGGTAGGAATTTGAATGGTTTCCAGTTTGGGGCTAACATTGCTGCTTTGTACATTCTTTACATGACTTGTTGAACACGTACATGCAGTCCTATTGGATATATACACAAGTAGAATTATTAAGCGATGAGGTAGGTATGTGTTCATTTTTAGTAGGTAACACCAAAGAGGTTTGCAACATCATCATCCTAGTTACCCACCAGCACAGTTTGTCAGTTCTATTTGTTCCACATGTTTATCAACACCTAACTGTCTGTCTTCATTTGAGCCATTCTTATGAGTGTGTGATATCTTTTACTTAAGAAATAAAAAATATTACAGACTCAGTTAAAACCTTTCATTCTCTTCCTCTACTAGAAATAACACTATATCTTGAAATTGATATGAATCACTTCCCTGTTTGCATGCGTATGTATGTATACACACATATCTATATGTGTGTACATAAAACAATATGTATATACTTTGTTATTTTTTCCTTCTGTTATCTTTTTTTAACTTCATATTGTCTTTTTGTATTAAGCTATTTTTTAACACATAAGAATCATATTTGTTTATTTTAACTGATATGGATTAAGTCTACTATATAAATAGACTCAGCAGTTTATTTTTATTTCTTTGCTATTAGCAGCAGAGTTGCAATGATCATCCATTTATTGGCTCCTTATACATTCATGTTAAGAGTTGGTTTAGGATGGGTAACTGGAAGAGGAATTACTGAGACAATGTGTCACAGGTTTAGCTTTATTAGGGATACAAAGCTCCTACTGCCATCCTGGCCAACAGCTAATGTTTTCAGACTTGTTATTTTCATCAGTCTGACTGGTGTAAAATGTAAAATATGAAATATATATATATTTACTTGAGAGGTAGAGTTACAGACAGTGAGAGGGAAAGAGAGAAAAAGGTCTTCCATCCGTATTTGGCCGCAACGGGGCAGAGCTGCAGTGATCTGAAGCCAGGAGCCAGAAGTTTCTTCCAGGTCTCCCAAATGGGTGCAGGGGCCCAAGGACCTGGGCCATAGCAGAGAGCTGGATCGGAAGTGGAGCAGCTAGGGCTTGAACCAGCACCCATAGGGGATGCCAGCACTGCAGGCGGCAGTTTTACCCTCTATACCACAGCACCGGCCCCAATTTCATATTTTTAAGTTGCATTTCTGTGATAAATATCGTGAGCTTGAGAATTTCATATTTATTGGTTATTCAGGTATCTCTTGTGAATTACCTGATACTTTGCTCCTTTTTAAAAATTGAGCTATTCACATCTTTCTCTTGATCTGTTGGAGTTCTTTAGGTTACCATATGAGATTTATTGACATCCTTTCTGTTAGTACATGACAGAGGTAGCATTACAAATAAGTCATAAAATATTGACCCCTCTGATCTTTAGCTGATTTTATTTTATGATGTTAGCATATAGAATTCTATATTTTAATACCACATTTATTTATTTATTTTTAACTACTCATTTGCTTTCTATGAATTTTTTCTTATCAATTTCAGAAAGATAATCTGTATTTAAATTTTTCAAATTTTGTTTTTCAGGTGTGTATTTTTGTATATGGTATGAAATAGGGAACTGATTTTATCTTTTTACATGCTTATGCGAACAATCCAGCATCACTTATTAAATAATCTTTTGTTACTGATTTGTATTGATAATTCTTTGGGAAATCCAGTTTCTCTATATGCTTGGAGTTCTGTCTAGGCTGTCTGGCATACTTATCTGTCTGTACCCAGTACTATCAATGTTTTAATTACTATGCTAAATAGTGTCTGTTTCTCTTACTGAAAGTCGATCTTGAATATTATTATTATTATTATCGTCTTGTTCTTTTGAATACTGAGAAAGTTTTAAGGTCTTTCCCTGTGAGTGTAGCTATACCGCTTTCTCCTGTGGTCCTGTCAGTTTTGTATTGCCTACTCAACACCCTTTTTTGTAGAATTTCTTAATGATCTGTAAGAACCACAGGAGGTATCTTCCCTTTCTTATGTTACAAATGTTCTTTTCTAAATTTTGCCTTTCAGTTCCACTACGCATTTTGGTACCTGCCTTTTGAGTACCAACTAAGAAGTCTTTTCTCATCCCCAAATTACATAAACATTTGCCTCTGTTTTCTGGTTTATTTGTCCTCTGATTTTTCCTTGAAATTCTTCATCCATTCGGAGTCACCTCTTACTCCTCTGGGAACATCTCTTAGCCTTCTGTTTAGAGCAGTTAAATGTTTGAATTGCTCAAACCTTGATTTTAATTTCCTCTCCTCTGTATAAATAGCCATAAACTTGAGTGCTTAGATGGCTGTCACGTAATATTACTAAGTGAAGCAAGCTGGGTGGGTGCTGGAAGCTAGAATACATGCCTCAACTGAAATTAAAAGCCTTCACTCAACTCACTGTCACTCAAGGGCAGGCAGACTGATATAAAAGGCTGAATGGCAAACAGTGAATTTCATGGGACATGTGGTCTTCACAATCATTCAACCCACCATGATCATGTGAAAGCAGCTTTAACAATATATAAAAATAAATGGGTATGACTATGTTCCAATAAAGCTTTATTTAGAAAAGCAGGTAGCAGGTGATTGTTGCCAACTCCTGCCCTCACTGGTTGTTGACATGGAGTATCCTTCTATGGTAATTTTCAAGAGATGATCAAACTTTAGATTACTTTGTAAAATCTCCCTATTTTTAAATGTTGGCAACTAATTGTTTTTAATTTGCATAAACAGTATAGGCCAAACACAGCATAGCAGTCAGACTTGGCCAACCGGTCATCTACCTGTAGCTTCTGCCTTCCCCTTAGTCATCTTATCATTCCCACAACCCACTGTCCTCTATCCAGATGAGTCCCCTATTTCCATCCTAGGCCTCTCCTCAGAGCCTGTTCTGAACACCTGCATAGTATAACTATTTGATGTCTTTATTTGCTTATGTCAAAGACATCTCAGTAAAACGTATTTAAAACTGAATGCTTGAAATATGCCCAAATTCCCCATGCAAACAGGATCCTTTTCCAGTAGTTGTCTCACTGATACTCCCTGCCTTATCAAATTGTACATGCCAGAACTCTGTGGACAGTTTTTACATTTCTTCCTCTCCTTTATGCATGAACACATTTACTTAATTACATTTTAATGTAATTAGCGAATACTCATGCACTGTTCACACCCACATGCCTGTTGTTTGCCTGAATGGTTATGATAAATCTCCCAGTTCTGCCTTTGCCCCATGCACTCTATTCTCTACATCGTACTGAGACTGATGTTTTCAAAATCAAGTCAAATCAAGTTATCCCTTTGCTCCAAACACTTCAAGGATTCTCACACCTCTTGACTTAATGACCAAAAATCCTTGAGGCTGACAAAATCTTGTTAAACTGGCTTTTACTCACTTCGACATTTTTTAAAATTTTTTATTTATTTATTTGACAGGCAGAGTTAGTGAGAGAGAGAGAGAGAGAGAAAGGTCATCCTTCCGTTGGTTCACTCCCCTAATGGCCGCCATGGCCAGTGCTATGCCGATCCGAAGCCAGGAGCCAGGTGCTTCCTCCTGGTCTCCCATGCGGGTGCAGGGCCATCCTCCACTGCACTCCCAGGCCACAGCAGAGAGCTGGCCTGGAAGAGGAGCAACGAGGACTAGAACCCAGGGTGCCAGTGCCGCAGGTGGAGGATTAGCCTAGTGAGCCACAGTGCCGGCCTCACGTCGACATTTTTATCTCACCTGTTTTCCTTCCTTCTCTGGGCTATGTCATAGCAGTTCTTGAATGTTTTTGTATCCAAAGACCTAGTGTAACTAAAAATTATCAAAGACTGTAAAGAGCTTTTGTCCATACAGGTGATATCTACCAATATTTACCACATTAGAAATTATAACTGAGGGGCCAGCTTTGTGGCATAGTAGGTTAAGCATCCACCTGCGGCGCCTGCATCTCATATGGCCGCTGGGTCTAGTCCCAGCTGCTCCACTTCCGATCCAGCTCTGTGCTATGGCCCGGGAAAGCAGTGGAAGGTGGCCCAACTGCTTGGGCCTCTGCACCCACATGGGTGACGAGGATGTAACTTCTGGCTCCTGGCTTCAGCCTGGCCCAGCTCCAGCCATTGCAGACATTTAGGGAGTGCGCCAGTGAATGGAAGGTAACTTGCTCTCTCTGTCTCTCCCTCTCTCTGTCTGTAATTATGCCTCTCAAGTAAATAAATAAATCAAAAAAAGAAGGAAATATTTAAAAAATTAAGACTGAGCAAAAATAAGCTATTAATTTAAAAATAATTATAAACCCATTACCCTCTCTGCATTACAATTTTTATGAAGATTTCATGAACAAAAATATGTTACCTAAAAGAGTGGTGGGGTTTTATAGTTTTATTGACTTTTTTTAATAATTTATTTTATTGGAAGGCAGAGTTACAGAGAAAGAGAGAGGTCTTACATCTGCTAGTTTACTTCCCAAATGTCCATAATGACCGGGGCTGGACCTGTCCAAAGCCAGGAGCCTGGAGCTTCTTCTAGGTCTCCCATGTGAGTACATAGGCCCAAGGACTTGGGCCATCCTCTGCTGCTTTCACAGGCTCATTAGCAGGGAGCTGGATCAGAAGTGGAGTGGCTGGGACTCAAACCAACACCCATACAGGATTTTTTTTTTTTTCACATTTCTGCAAATCTCTCCAAAATATGGCTTCATCAAAGGTAATTATTCTCATAGTTGCTTCTGAATACAGTTTTTTGTGATATGTTGAGGTTGTTTTTTGTTTTTTAAAGATTTATTTATTTGAAGAAGGAGAGGGAGAGGGAGATCTTCCATCTGCTGCTTTAACTGCACAGATGGTCACAATGGCTGTAGCTAGTCCAGGCTGAAACTAGAAGCTGGGAGTTTCCCACTTGGGTGTCAGGGGCCCAAGTACTTGAACCATCCTCCACTGCTTTCACAGGCACGTTAGCTGGGAGCTGGATTGGAAGCCGAGCAACTGGGATCCTAACCAGCACTCAGATATGATATGCTGGCATCCCAGGCTGCATCCTAACCCATTGTGCCACAGTGCCAGCACCTGTGATATGCTGTTCTAGTTCAAATGTATGAAGAAAAGCCAGTATTACCTAGATAGTTGGAAAAGGGAGAAGTGTTTTATATTTAATCTTTCTCTGATATAATTATGAATGTTTTGCTATAAGACTCCCAAACTGAGTAGGAGGCAGTTGATTAAAGATTAGGTCCAAGGACAGCCATTGGTCTAGTGGTTAAGACACCTGCCTCCCATATCAGAGAGCCTGGATTCAGATCCTGGCTGTGCTCCTAATCCCAGCTTCCTGCTAGAGGGGATCCTGGGAGGCAGCAGGTGATGGCCCAAACACTTATGTCCCTGCTGCCCCCATACAAAGCAGAGCTGGGATTCAGATTCATATGTTCTGGTTGCAGAGCCCATCTTTGCACTGTGCTTTTCCTGAGTGCCCCCTCCCTGCAGGGCTTTCCTACATTTCCTTCCCTCCACCTGCAACACTCCCATCAGTGCTTGTGTACCTATTTTTTTTTTTTTAAGGTTTTTTTTTTTTTTTTTGACAGGCAGAGTGGACAGTGAGAGAGAGAGACAGAGAGAAAGGTCTTCCTTTGCCGTTGGTTCACCCTCCAATGGCTGCCGCGGACGGCACGCTGCGGCCGGTGCACCGCGCTCATCGGATGGCAGGAGCCAGGTGCTAGGTGCTTTTTCCTGGTCTCCCATGGGGTGCAGGGCCCAAGCACTTGGGCCATCCTCCACTGCACTCCCGGGCCACAGCAGAGGGCTGGCCTGGAAGAGGGGCAACCGGGACAGAATCCGGCGCCCCGACCGGGACTAGAACCCGGTGTGCTGGCGCCGCAAGGCGGAGGATTAGCCTGTTGAGCCACGGCGCCGGCCTAAAGATTTATTTTATTTATTTGAAAGGCAGAGTTACAGAGAGGCAGAGGCAGAGAGAGGTCTTTCATCTGCTGCTTCACTCCCCTGATGGCCACAGTTGCCAGAGCTGTACCGATCTGAAGCCAGGAGACAGGAGCTTCTTCTGAGTCTCCCACACGGGTTGAGGGACCCAAAGACTTGGGCCATCTTCTACTGCTTTCTCAGGCTATAGCAAGACCTGGATTGGAAGTGGAGCAGCCTCAACTAGCACCCATATGGGATGCCAGCACTGCAGGGAGCAGCTTTACCCACTACACCACAGTGCCGTCCCACTTGTACCTGTTAATTCAAACACTCATCCCAAACCCCAGCTCCAGCACCTTCGGTTCAGCTCAGTGATGTACTTCCTTCAGAGAAGTGTATCCCTCATAGTCCTCCTCTTATTCTATCTTCATAGCATCAAACCCCTTTGACTTCTCAGTAATTTCAACAAGTATAGTTTTGCATTTGTGAATGTTAGATTAAATTCTCTCCCCCTCATGTGCATAGGAACTATATGTGGTTTTCCCCAGGGCCTAACAGTATATGTAGCACATGGTATATACTCATTAGATATGAGTACTATTGAATAAAATCAATAAATAGTAGATAAATGGGTGAATAGAATTTATTTGGGTGTAATAAAGGGAGAGATATAACTAAATCTAACTTAATTTTCTTCAAACGTTTAGTTGTCATGGCATCATTTGTTAGAAAGACAAATCTTTTGGCCGGCGCCGTGGCTCAACAGGCTAATCCTCCGCCTTGCGGCGCCGGCACACCGGGTTCTAGTCCCGGTCGGGGCGCCGGATTCTGTCCCGGTTGCCCCTCTTCCAGGCCAGCCCTCTGCTGTGGCCCAGGAGTGCAATGGAGGATGGCCCAGGCGGCGGCCATTGGAGGGTGAATCAATGGCAAAAGGAAGACCTTTCTGTCTGTCTCTCTCTCTCTCACTGTCCACTCTGCCTGTCAAAAAAAAAAAAAAAAAAAAAAAAAAGACAAATCTTTTGTTCACTAACTGAAATACTACCTTCATATTATCCTTAATTCTTATATATACTTGAATTTACTTCTGAATTTGCTCTTCTATTTCACTAATATATTTGTTCCTTTGAACCACAGTTTATTTTGTCTTTATAAAAGCTTATTAGATATAAAAATTGCAGTGTATTTATATTAAAGGCATTTAGAAAAGTTTAGCTCATTCCTGCCCTCTTGCTTATGTTCTGATATTTTCTCTAAGTAATCATTTTCATTAGTTTTTCATGCATCCTTTGGCTTTTGAAAATATGACCAAATACTGTATACACAGGGTACAGCAAACATTGTGGAAAATAGAATTAAAAAATGATTATTTTGGTATGGCAAGATTTGAAAACCCTGTGTGGTTTTTTTCATGATATACATTTTCTATGATCTTTTTGAAGATTTTTATTGCTACCCTTCCCTTTTTTCCTACACCAAAAGCAAACCGTGCATGCTCATTTATACTCTTTTTTACTTAGAGATTACTTTGGGAGACTCTAGAAGGTTTCTAATGAGGGGCATGGTAGAAAAGCAATGTTAGGAAGATTAAACTGGCAGTGGGTTGTATATTTGGATGTGGCAAGATTAGAAGACTGAGAACTTAGAAGTCATAACTATATACTGAGATAATTGCCTGGATATTTATTGCAGCAATATGTGTTGTATAAAAAGTTATTTCTCCCATTCTGACCTGATGTACTCAGTCTTCTCATAAACAGATATATTGCTTCATATATAACTCGCATTTTCCTATATTTCTGGATGTCTTTTCCCTCTTGGGATTCTTCTGGATGGACTATACTCATTTTCTCTGCATATACTGAATATTTGTTTCCCTCTATTTGCTTCTCTTTACAAATCATCTAATGAGTCAGATCCACCTACTCCGTGAAGGCATGCCTTTCACCTTCATTAACTTTTACCTATTACAGAATTGCCTTTCTGTTGAGCACAGAAAACGAAGGGAATTTGCATTTCCAATGTCTTTCAGACGTGGAGACAAGACCCAAGAACAAGGATTCAACTTCAGTGCAAGATTTTTCCAAAGAAGATTCCTGCCAGGTTGCAATAATAGAGAGACTGACAAAGAATAATGGCTTGGAAACAGCTCTTGAATGTGACAGTTGGTTAGAAAATCTGCAAGGAAGTCAGGAGAGACACTTGAAAGAAATGTTCACCCACATGAGTTCATTACCTGAAGAAAGAGATCATGAACATGACGTTGACTGGGAGAACTACAGTGAGAAGTCTGTTCTTACCACTCAAGACAGAGTTCCCAAAGGGTCCTATTCCTTTCATACACTTGATAAAAGATTGAAACAGAAGTCAAACTTAATGAAAAAGCAGAGAACTTTTAAAGAGAAAAAGCCTCATAAGTGCAATGATTGTGGTGAACTCTTCACTTACCATTCAGTACTTATTCGACACCAGAGAGTCCACACTGGAGAGAAACCTTATACTTGCAATGAATGTGGGAAATCTTTTAGCCACAGAGCTAATTTAACGAAGCATCAGAGAACTCATACTAGAATTCTCTTTGAGTGCAACGAATGCAAGAAAACCTTCACAGAAAGCTCGTCCCTTGCAATTCATCAGAGAATTCACATTGGAGAAAGACCTTATGAATGCAGCGAATGTGGGAAGGGTTTTAACCGAAGTACACATCTTGTACAACATCAGTTGATTCATACTGGAGTTAAGCCCTATGAGTGTAATGAATGTGATAAAGCGTTCATTCATTCATCAGCACTCATTAAACATCAAAGAACTCATACTGGAGAGAAACCCTATAAATGTCAAGAATGTGGGAAAGCATTTAGCCACTGTTCATCCCTTACTAAGCACCAGAGGGTTCATACCGGGGAAAAGCCATATGAATGTAGTGAATGTGGAAAAACTTTTAGTCAAAGCACACATCTTGTTCAGCATCAGAGAATTCATACTGGAGAGAAACCCTATGAGTGTAGTGAATGTGGGAAAACCTTTAGTCGGAGCTCAAATTTTGCTAAACATCAAAGAATTCATATTGGAAAGAAACCCTACAAATGTAGTGAGTGTGGGAAAGCCTTCATTCATTCGTCAGCTCTTATTCAACACCAGAGAACTCATACTGGAGAGAAGCCCTTTAGATGTAATGAATGTGGGAAAAGCTTTAAGTGTAGTTCATCCCTCATCAGACATCAAAGAATTCACACTGAAGAACAACCCTGAAACATCCCTGAATGTGAAATAATGTAAGTTGGGTTTATAACTGTGTTAAGTACCTGAGTGTTTATATGTAAAGCAATTGTATGCACTTGAGGACTAATTTTATATAAGCATCTAATTTCACTCGCATAATACATAGTTTTGAGCCACAGACAGGATGGTCCTTATGTCCATTGATTTGCTTATTAAAACTTCTGTCCAGAGATCTCAAAATTTTAATCTTCAACCTCTCAAATACCCATCCAAGGAAATTCATGCAATCCCAGAGAAGGTAGCATTATAAATTGTGAAATTGTTTTCTCCTCCTGGTAATATCAGAGCCCTATTGTAGTTTCTCACTTTGGAAAGGAAATTCTTATTCATGGGTTAGGTTGATAGCTTATATTAGATCCTTATTATGAAGAGTTCACAAAGTTATTAATCTTTGAATCCAAAATAGAGATCCAGATAGACAGGTGGTGTCATTTCTCCAGAGAACGTAATTTCTATTATCCAAAAATGCTAAATAAGCTAAGAGTTGAAAGTTGTTTTGGATTTCCTTCCTATCTCCCAAAAGCTGCTATCTACTTTTATGAATATAAACAAAGTATTTACAGCAGGTTCTGAGTTAATGGACATATGAGTTATATTGATTATAAATTGAGATACTGTAGTCCCTGTCTAGAAATCTACCTTCGTTTTCCACTTTTTCCTGGAGTTAGCCTGAAAAACAGAGTCGGTCAGAATCTTAAGTGTTGATCTTTGTTTATCCTTGGCATTTAATAAATTCTTGGTCTTCTAATGTCCACAAGTATCCAGGAAACATTGTTTCTCCACGTTATTTAGCATTCTGTAAATTGTGTTGTGTCACTTTGAGAAAAGACCCCATGGCTATTGAGGGTTTGGAAAGCTGGTGGATTGGATCAATGTGTTATTATATTTAAGGTTCCAGTCAAGAAGGACTGAAGCAGCTGTGAGACAGCAGCTCATGCATTCCTGTCAGTTATGGAGAATAGTCACAGGACAGTCCTGAGCAACTCACTGAGATAAGCGCTGAAAAAGCAGTCTCTGTCCTGAATGTTTACCCTGTTGTTGTTATTGTTGTTCTCTATGTGCAGGTTGGCCTTTATCCCAGAGTTCTAAAGATGGACAAGGCATGAAATCACAGTGATATGTTAGCATAAGTTACAAGGGTGACCAAGACCAGTGGTGGGATTGGAAACACAAAAGCAAAAGTTCAAATAAATAGACACTATGTAAATGCCATTTTTTTATTCTATATATGGTCTATATAAAGAAAATTATGTAAAATGATAAAAAAAATACAGATTTCTTCTTTCTTCTCTCCTGACTCCTATCCTTCATGATCAATTATCAATCAGTCCATACTCTTGTCCCTTCCACATTATCCCAGTTAACTACACTTCCCTCTCAGTAGAACTTAATTTTATGATTGAAGAAAAGTAGGGAGATAGTTTAAAGAAGTAGGGATAGTGAAGAGCACTATCATTATGGATGCATGGAAAATAAATCCAGCAATGATGGAAATCATAGGAAATGAGAACAAAAGGGCTCTTGACAGAGTGTAGAATGAACAAAAAAAAAATTGAAGGAGATTGAGTTGGGAGGGAAGACTTGGGTCTGAAGGGTTTGGGTAGGATAATGGCTGACTCATCACAAAATAGGAAAAGGAACTCTTTCACCACTTTAATATTCAATATTAATAGTTTGGAGCAGATAACTGTAGTCCAGAGGCATAGATCAACTTGGGCCTACAGTCCATTTCTCTAAAGAAATATTGAAACTCAGCCACACACTATCATTTACATGTTGTCTTTGGTTGCCTTTCCTTGCTGTGGCAAAATCGAGTAGCTGCAACAGAAATCGATCTTCTGACTGCTTTAACAAAATATAAACTGGGCAACTTATAAACAGCCAAGACATAGTTCTCATAGTTCTGGAAGCTGAGAGGTCCCAAGATCAAGGCATTGGCAGATTTGGGGTCTGATGAAGGCCTACTTCCTGGTTGATAGACGGCACCTTTGCACTGTGTCCTCAGTAGGTAGAAGTGGGCCCGTCTTATAAGGACACTAATCTTATTCACAAAGGCCTCACCTACAAAGACCATCACATACATAATGACAGGGTTTCAAGGTATGGATTTTGGACATTCAATCAACAGCAGATTGTATGTCCCTAAAATATTTACTATCTGGCTCTACAGAAAATGCTAGCTCCTATGCTAGAGCATCTGTCAAGAAGTAAGGTAGAGACAGATAAAACAGTCAGAGAAATTGGAGAAGTTGTAGTGATGGTGAAGTAATCCTTCATTAGGGACTAAAGCCATTGAAGTTACCTCCATGTACTAAACTGGTAAGCAGAGCAATACAGATGAACACTGAGTTGTTATTACTCCATAACAGTAGCCCTGTCCCTCTAGTTTATTGTTTATTGTTAAGATTTATTGTTGTTATTAGTTGTTTATTATTATTATTTTGCACAAATGCTGCTTTTTGTGCACTGTATGGGGCTTCAAGAAATGGTTGTAGCGGCCAGGAGCAGCTGGGGTACGGAGAGAGAGGCACAGACACTTAGCTGGACCTCAGGAACAAACCAATGACTTAGGGGCCCGCCTGCAGCTGCTCTTGGTGACAGAAAGCATCTCCCAAGTAGAGCTTCTCGTGGCTTCTCAAATCTTAGCAATAAACTAATAACAATAACTAATAATAAACTAATAACAATAAACGAATAAGAAGAACCATGTGAGTTTGTGTGAAAGGAAAATAAAAGTGATGGGAAATGCATCAAAATATCCCTAACTCAGGATGTTACTATATATTGTGGAGAGAATTGAAGCTATGAAAATGTTTTAAATATGCCATATGGTTCAGTGAAAAGAAATTCATTTGGGGACCACATTTAAAGCAACAAAATAACGCCTAACATGGGTGTTTGAAAGTTGAGCTTAAAAATCTACCACCCCCAGTTAGCAATTGTGTGCCCTTGGGAGGCTACTTATTCTGAGTCTCAGTTTCTTTATTTGTAAAATGGAAACAAATCAATCATCCCTTTCTCATAAGGTTGTCATGAGGATAAAATAAGGCAGTGCATCTAAAGGATCTGGCACCAAAGCGTGAGGAGCCGCCCTTCCACTTACGTGAGCAAGTACTCCCAACTCCCCCCTCACTGTGTACATTTATTCCTAAATGAAGCAGTTAAGCATCAGAGTGTGTGTGTGTTTGTGTACACAAGAGTGCCTCAGAAAGTCAGTGGAATTAAAAGTACATTTATTTTGGTGCAAAAATTTTTTCAAAACCCATGTATAATATATTTTCATAATTCAGATTTCCCAAAAGCTTTTTGAAGCCTGTGTGTGTGTGTGTGTGTGTGTGTGTGTGTGTAATGATGTGGCTAAGAATCAGCCCATGGAAGTTCAGGATCATTGTATTCTCCACACCTTTTTTTTTTTTTTAACCTGTTAAGGACCATGACCGCCCTGCTCCCTGGCCTGTCACAGAGTTGAAACTTTACTTCTTCCTGCTCTGGCTTCCTTTCTGGTGCTGTTCCCTGCACAGCCTCCTTGAGATCTGGAACATGCTTTTTTCTTTGTGGGTCTGACTTAAACAGGAGCTATTTGCTGGATCCAGAAACATGTTTGTAATTTCATGTGAAGGGACTTAACTCCACTGTTAATTTTACTGGAAAATCTGGCCCTTTGTTTTCAGTATTTGTCCTCGTTACACCCGATGTTCAACTTGACTGCGTGTTTGTACTCCAGCATAAATGTTGAAAGTTTTAATGTTGTGCGTTCCAAATGTTTTGGGTTACCTATAAGCAATTTGTTCTTACTATCCCATTGTCAATAAAGATGTTGTTTGTGTATATACATATATTATCAGGAACTTTTGTAAATTTATTTTAAGTTCACCTAATATAGAATCTTTTATGATGTAAAGAAGGACCAACATAAATTATTTCCATATCCAGGAAGCCAATCACATTACTAATTGTTCATCTGGAAAATGGGATGGAGATGCCGTTGGGAACCTACATATCTGTAAGTTGAGGAGGAGAGGAGGGTGGTTTCTATCATGTAGTACTGAATCTCAGGCCAAGCACAGGCATTATTCCCTTTGCAGAGGCAGTGGACAACAGTAAAAGTAAGGCAGTAGTAAAACCAGGCAAAATAGGTTTTAAACCACTGAGTGAAGTTTGAAATATATGTGGTTTGGAGGAAAGCAATTTAACAGCACACAGGTATAAAATGATTAAGAATAATCAAACATTCAAATCTGCTGGTAATTGTTGTTCAGTCATCTTTTAAAAGATACTCATAGTTTTTTTGGCCGGCGCCGTGGCTCAACAGGCTAATCCTCCGCCTTGCGGCGCCGGCACACCGGGTTCTAGTCCCGGTCGGGGCACCGGATTCTGTCCCGGTTGACCCCTCTTCCAGGCCAGCCCTCTGCTGTGGCCCGGGAGTGCAGTGGAGGATGGCCCAGGTGCTTGGGCCCTGCACCCCATGGGGAGACCAGGAAAAAGCACCTGGCTCCTGGCTCCTGCCATCGGATGAGCGCGGTGCGCCGGCCGCAGCGCGCCGACCGCGGCGGCCATTGGAGGGTGAACCAACGGCAAAAGGAAGACCTTTCTCTCTGTCTCTCTCTCTCACTGTCCACTCTGCCTGTAAAAAAAAAAAAAAAGAAAAAAAAAAGATACTCATAGTTTTTATTTCTTAGATAAATCCTCACTTTTTAAAATACTAGAACAGGGGGCCAGCGCAGTGGCATCCCATATGGATGCCAGTTCCAAACCTGGCTGCTCCACTTCTTATCCAGCTCTCTGCTATGGCCTGGGAAAGCATAGAAGATGGCCCAAGTACTTGGGGCCCTGCACCCACATGGGAGACCCGGAGGAGGTTCCTGGCTCCTGGCTTTGGATTGGCGCAGCTCTGGCTGTTGCGGCCAATTGGAGAGTGAACCATCGGATGGAAGACTCACTCTCTCTCTCTCCCCCTCTCCCTCTCCACTCTCTCTGTAACTCTGACTTGCAAATAAATAAATAAATCTTTAAAAAATAAAATACTAGAACAGGATTTAAGTTAGAAGCTATAAGTTCCCATGTTCTCTCTTCCCTTCTTATACTTATTCTTGGCCTAAAATGGGCAATATGGGGGCCCAGAGCCATCTGAGCTCTCCCTCACCATAAATTTTACTGGTCAGAGGGAAGAGTATTCCCCTGTAGTTGATAATACATCCATTGTGGCATCTATGGGTTACTGTATTGTTCCATTTAATGCCCTAAAAAAATCAGATGTTTTCACTGAAACATTTACATTTTTCACTATGTAACCTCTTGTTTTTTTAACCTGTTCATCCATAAACCAGATAATCTGCCCTTAGATTGAGTTACTCTAAATCAGATGTGCATACTTCACCTTGGGAAACCAGATTCAGGCATTGCTAGATCAATCCTATTCTTTTTATATATATTTAATTATTTGAAGGGCAAAGTTGCAGAGAGAGAGGTCTTCCATCTGCTGTTTCATTTCCCAAACGACCACAATGGTGGAGCCAGGCCATAGCTTGGAGACAGCAGTTTCTTCAAGGTCTCCCATATGTGCTCAAGGGTCCAAAGATGGGTCATCCTGTGCTGCTCTCTCAGGCACGTTAGCGGAGAACTGATGGCAAGTGGAGTAGCCGAAACTGAACTGGCACTCATATTGGAAGCCAACGTTGCAGGCCAGAGCTTAACCTACTGCCCCACAACACTCTATTGAAATAGCCACTGTCACAGATACAGATTGGAAATCTCTAATCTGGAAATCAAAACAATGTTAAGCACCAACAGGAAAACTCCATATCTGAACTCATGTGACTTGTCCAACATAGACACACTAAAAACATTGTACAAAATTACCTTTTAGTCATGTGTATAGGGTGTAGATGAAATACGAATGAATTTTTTAGACTTGGATCCTAACCCCAAGATATCTGATTATATATTTGCAAATTTGCCAAAATCCCAAGAAATTCAAAATCAAAAACATTCCTGGTCCCAAAAAACTTGTATAGCTTTTGCCGTGCTGGATAGAAAGGCAAGAACTTAGGGACCTTGCACTGACACCCTTCACTTCTACTTAGAATTTATTCTCCAAAACAGACCACTTGCTCCTATGCAGATTTTTCTAATGAAGTCCAGGAAATACAGTCTCCTTTGCAGCTTTCTGCGGAAGAGGTTCAGTGTCCCACTTACCACACATCATATTAGTGGAAGACTAGAGGAATATAGCCATCCTTGACTTTTTAAAAGCATTGTGGGAAGTGGGTATTTAGCCTAGGGACTGAGACACCCACTTTCCACGTTGGAGGGCCTGAGTTCCATTGCTAGCTCCATCTCCTCCTGATGCTTCTCAAAAATGTATCTTACCATGATTTTATCACCAGCACCCTAAGAGGCAACAGTGATGGCTCCAAGAGTTGGGTCCCTGCCAAAAACTTAGGGTTACCTGGATTGTGTTCCTGGCTCCTGTGGGCATTTTAGGAGTGAACCAATGGATGAAAGCTCTGTGCTCTTCTGCCTCTCCAATACATTCAACAACATCTAAAAAAAATAATAAGGGCTGGTGCTGTGGCGCACTAGGTTAATCCTCCACCTGCGGTGCCGGCATCCCATATGGGCACTGATTCTAGTCCCGGCTGCTCCTCTTCCAATCCAGCTCTCTGCCATGGTCTGGGAAAGCAGTAGAAGATGGCCTAAGTCCTTGGGCCCCTGCACCCACATGGGAAACAGGGAAGAAGCTCCTGACTCCTGGCTTCAGTCGGATGGGCTCAGCTCTGGCCATTGTGGTCATTTGGGGAGTGAACCAGCAGACGGAAGACCTTTTTCTGTCTCTCCCTCTGTCTGTAACTGTAACCTCAAATAAATAAATAAATAATCTTTAAAAAATAATAAGCCATCCTCATCAATTCTCATATACAAAGAGCTTCTCTGAGGCTATGCCTCTGCCAACAACACTTTTCTCTCCCTTGCTAACATCTACAGACTGCCCACTCACTTCTTACTCTTCTATCGTATCTTTGTGTGTTTCTCTCTATCATTCTGAGTACTATGAGAAATCATATGTATGCTATGCCTGACATCTTGAACTAATTATTATTTGAACTCCCCAGCTTAATGATGATTTTTTTTTTCATTCTGCTGACTGGTTCCCGTGGATATTCCTTGTCCACGCCCAGTATTGTTCAGCAGGTCCTTGTGGGCAAGTTCTATGTGCCAGGTGCTAGGTGCTGGTGATAAAATGATGGCAAAGACACAGTGCCCTTAGCTAAGAGAGATAGCTATGCAAGTGGATTGCTGCAATCTGGTATGAGAAGTGCTAGTGCACAGGGCGCATCAGAGACCAGAAACACAGGAGGAACACCCAGCACAGTGTTTCATAGTCAGATAAGTTGGCACCTTAGAAAGCCAGGAAGGGCCGGTGCCGCAGCTCACTAGGCTAATCCTCCACCTTGCGGCGCCAGCATACCGGGTTCTAGTCCTGGTTGGGGCGCCGGATTCTGTCCCGGTTGCCCCTCTTCCAGGCCAGCTCTCTGCTGTGGCCCGGGAGTGCAGTGGAGGATGGCCCAAGTGCTTGGGCCCTGCACCCCATGGGAGACCAGGAAGAAGCACCTGGCTCCCGCAATCAGATCAGCGTGGTGTGCCAGCCGCAGCACGCCAGCCGCAGTGGCCATTGGAGAGTGAACTAACGGCAAAGGAAGACCTTTCTCTCTGTCTCTCTCTCTCTCTCACTGTCCACTCTGCCTGTCAAAAAATAAATAAATAGGCCGGCGCCGTGGCTCAACAGGCTAATCCTCCGCCTTGCGGCACCAGCACACCAGGTTCTAGTCCCTGTCGGGGCGCCAGATTCTGTCCCGGTTGCCCCTCTTCCAGGCCAGCCCTCTGCTGTGGCCCGGGAGTGCAGTGGAGGATGGCCCAAGTGCTTGGGCCCTGCACCCCATGGGAGACCAGGAAAAAGCACCTAGCACCTGGCTCCTGCCATCAGATGAGCACAGTGCACCGGCCGCAGTGCGCCATCCGCGGCAGCCATTGGAGAGTGAACCAACGGCAAAGGAAGACCTTTCTCTCTGTCTCTCTCTCTCTCTCACTGTCCACTCTGCCTGTCAATAAATAAATAAATAAATGATAGCCAGGAAGATGCCATCACAGCTGCATCCCATGAAGAAGGAATTGTGCATGAAGAAGTGATATGGAAGGGCACGATGTTCTAGAGGGAGAAGGTGTGAGCTGAAGGATTGTGATTTTCAGGAACTACATATTATGTGTTTATATTTGCATAGAGCATGGAAAACCAGAGTAGCAGGGAGAAAGGTCTTCCATCTGCTGGCTCACTCCCCAAATGGCTGCAACGGGCCAGAGTTGCGGTGATCCGAAGCCAGGAGCTTCTTCCTGGTCTCCCACACAGGTGCAGGGGCCTAAGGACTTGGGCCATCCTCTACTGCTTTCCCAGGCCATAGCAGAGAGCTGGATCGGAAGTAGAGCAGCTGGAACTTGAATCGGCACCCATATGGGATTTTGATTGTCATTTTTAGCAAGTGACCTAACACAGACCAAGTTTAGTTTTTGCAGTGTGGACAATAGGAGGAAGAAGAGCAAAAATGATGGCTGGAAGCAAGTGTGGAGGTTGTCCATCAGCAAGTAGGGAAGAGACAGTGGCACCTGAGATAAAGCTTGCTCCTCTCATCCTCTGTAAAGGGCTCTCTGTCTTCTCCCATTGCTCATCTTAGTTCACAGCTATAACTAAGATCTCTTAAGCACACAGTTATACACACATATACTGGGTAGACATTGTTTTCGGTTTCATTAAGCCACATTCTTAAAACAAAAGCAGTTTCCATTATCCAAAACAGAAAATGAGGCAATAAATGTTGCTGTTTTCTTGGGAGACAAGATGTAAAAGTATAATTTTAAGTTGATAAAGATTTGGACTCAATGAGAGAATTATCAAACTAGTAGGCCAGCTTGAAAGAAAACACCAGAGATGTATTTGTGTGTGTGTGTGTATGTGTAGTGAAGTAATAAAAGCTCAAATAAGAAAGCTGGCCGGTGCTGTGGCTCAATAGGCTAATCCTCCACCTTGCGGCGCCGGCACACCGGGTTCTAGTCCCGGTCGGGGCACCGGATTCTGTCCCGGTTGCCCCTCTTCCAGGCCAGCCCTCTGCTGTGGCCCGGGAGTGCAGTGGAGGATGGCCCAGGTGCTTGGGCCCTGCACCCCATGGGGAGACCAGGAAAAGCACCTGGCTCCTGGCTCCTGCCATCAGACAAGCGCGGTGCGCCAGCCGCTGCGCGCCGGCCGCGGCGGCCATTGGAGGGTGAACCAACGGCAAAAGGAAGACCTTTCTCTCTGTCTCTCTCTCTCACTGTCCACTCTGCCTGTAAAAAAAAAAAAAAAAAAAAAAAAGAGCTAATTAGAAAATTGGCCCTGCAGGGCTACTGCCATAACGTTTAAAACCATCTTGTCTACCAAACAAATCATTTGCAACTTACTGGTTGGTATGACTTTATCTTTTTTACAAGTCAGTGGTGACTACATATAGGCTCTCCATGAATCAAGAGTAGATCGTAGGGGCTGGCGCTGTGACATAGAAAGCTAAGCCTCTGCCTATGGCACCAGCATCCCATATGGGTGCCGGTTCAAGTCCCGGCTGCTCCACGTCCAATGCAGCTCTCTGCTGCGGCTGGGAAAGCAGTAGAAGACGGCCCAAGTCCTTGAGCCCCTGCACTTGCGTGGGAGACCCGGAAGAAGCTCCTGGCTCCTGGCTTCAGATCAGGGGAGCTCCAGTCATGGCTGTCACTTGGGAGTGAATTAGCAGATGGAAGACCTCTCTGTCTCTGCTCTCCTTTCTTTCTCAGTGTAACTCTTTCAAGTAAATAAATAAATCTTAAAAAAAAAAAAAAGAAGAAGAAAGAAAAAATGTAATGAATGTGGGAAAGCCCTCCGTTGTTCCCCCAACTCAATCTATCAGAGAATTCATATGGAAGAAACCCTATGAGTGCACTGTCTGTGGAAAAGCCTTCTGTAAATACGCACATCTTACCCAACATCCGGGAACTGATACTGAAGAGAAACCTTACATATGTCATGAACGTGGAAAAGCATCTGACTAGACATCAAATTAGCAGATACGAATGAGTTCACACTGGAGAGAAGCCCACTAAATACAGCAAATGTGAGACAGCATTTAGCAGTGACGCACATCTCACTGGGCACCTGAGGACCCATCCTGGAGAACAGCCATACAAGTGCAATGAATGGGGGAGAGCTTTCAGAAGTGATCTTCCATCTGCTGGTTTACTCCTCAGAGGGCCACAATGGCCAGAGCTGCAGTGATCCGAAGCCAGGAGCCAGGAGCTTCTGCCTGGTCTCCCACACAGGTGCAGGGGCCCAAGGACTTGGGCCATCCTCTACTGCTTTCCCAGGCCATAGCAGAGAGCTGGGATCAGAAGTGGAGCAGCCAGGATTCAAATCGGAGCCCATATGGGATGCTGGCACTGCAGGCCGTGGCTTTATCCACTACACCACAGCGCTGGGATTTTTTTAAAAAAAAATATTTTAATTTTTTTTCTTGACAGGCAGAGTTAGTGAGAGAGAGAGAGAGAGAGAGAGAGAAAGGTCTTCTTTCCATTGGTTCACCCCCCAAATGGCCGCCACTGCCGGTGCATTGCACCAATCCGAAGCCAGGAGCCAGGTGCTTCCTCCTGGTCTCTCATGTGGGTGCAGGGCCCAAGCACCTGGGCCATCCTCCACTGCCTTCCAGGGCCACAGCAGAGAGCCGGACTAGAAGAAGAGCAACTGGGACAGAATCTGGTGCCCCAACCGGGACTAGAACCCAGGGTGCTGGCACCGCAGGCAGAGGATTAGCCTAGTGAGCCACGGGGCTGGCCCAAGATTTTAATTATTTCAAAGGCAGCATTACAGAGAGGCAGAGGGAGAGACAGAGAGAGAGATCTTCCATTCACTCCCTAGATGACCATCACAGCTAGGGCTGGCTAGGCCAAAGCCAGGAGCCAGGAGCTTCATCCAGGTCTCCCACATGGGTGCAGGGGTCCAAGCTCTTGGGCCATCTTCCACTGCTTTCCCAGGCACATTAGTAGGAAGCTGGATTAGAAGTGAAGCTCTGGGCCGGCGCCGTGGCTCAACAGGCTAATCCTCCGCCTTGCGGCGCCGGCACACCGGGTTCTAGTCCCGGTTGGGGCGCCGGATTCTGTCCCGGTTGCCCCTCTTCCAGGCCAGCCCTCTGCTGTGGCCCGGGAGTGCAGTGGAGGATGGCCCAGGTGCTTGGGCCCTGCACCCCATGGGGAGACCAGGAAAAGCACCTAGCTCCTAGCTCCTGGCTCCTGCCATCGGATGATTGCGGTGCGCCGGCTGCAGCGCGCCGTTGATTGCGGTGCGCCGGCTGCAGCGCGCCGTCAGCGGCGGCCATTGGAGGGTGAACCAACGGCAAAGGAAGACCTTTCTCTCTGTCTCTCTCTCTCACTGTCCACTCTGCCTGTCAAAAATCAAAAAAAAAAAAAAAGAAGTGAAGCTCTGAGACTCAAACTGGAGCCTATATGGGATGCCAGCATTGCAGGCGGTGGCTTAAGCCGCTACACCACAGCACCAGCCCCTCTCAGAACTCTTAAAGGGCATAGTGTGAAGTAATATACTTATCGAGGAGAGTTCTCACATTTTCCCCCTTTTCTTGGGCAAATGAATATTTGTTTTCAGTAAAGAACAGAAACAAAACTCAGACAAAAATATTCATAGCCTTACACAATAAACCAAAAATTAGCATTTTAATCTTACCCCAGGAAAAAAATTATATTCTTTTCCTATTGCTTTGTCTCAAACACACTGAACAGCTAATATCAGCATATTTGAGACTCTTTCAAGAAGGAGGTTCAAACAGTGGCATATCAAAACACATACACTACTACATATATAATAAAAAGCAATTCTCCTTCGAAAGGGGAAGATCTCTAACCTTTTTTAAACTTGATTTTTGTTCTCATTTTATTTGAAAAGCAGAGAGAAAGAGATCTTCCATCTGCATAAGGTTAGAGATTTCATATTGGTAACATGCAGAGGCACTTGTCAATTTCTCAGCATTTCCTCTCACCAAGGGAGCATTCCACCTGAAGCTGGGGTAATCTTCTGACTTAGTACTTGCTCTCTCTGTCTCATTCAATAAACTCCATCTCCCAAAATAATTTCCTTCAAAGGACAAGGAAATACACATTGTTAATGGACTTGAGTGAAACCAATTGGCAGCAGACACTATGACTGCACCAGGAGCTATGTCTGGTTTTCCCAACATGTTAATTGATACTGGAAGGCGCCATTGAAAAACACCCAAAGAAGCCACATTTGATCATTTATGCATTGATATATTAAATTATATAACCAGAAACAAAAGAAACAAGAATCACTAGTTCATAACAGCAGCACACACATCAAACAGCTTTGGGGAAGGATAAATAAGTCAAAGTAACGACCATTCTGAGGAAAATGAGTAGCCAAAGCACTAAGTTGAAAGATTTTCCTGTGCTATTCCATCTAAAACAAAAACTCAGTACCTGCCAGAAAGCGTGCAAAATACAGAGCTGCAGTTGAAGATCTATGAAAACTCAGATACTGTGGATTAAGTTTTTATAATGTGTGTGCTGTTCCAAAAAGGAACAAAACTCATTTAAAATCATCCTCATTGGGGTCGGCATTGTGGTACAGTGGGTTAAGCGGACACCTGTAACACCAGTATCCCACATCAAAGGGCTGGTTTGAGTCCCAGCTGCTCTGCTTCCCACCCAGCTCCCTCCTAATGAGGCTGGGAAAGCAACAGAAGATGCCCCACGTATTTGGGCCTACCACGCATGTGGGAGACCCAGATGGAGTTTCAGGCTCCTGCCTCTGGGATGGCCCAGCCCCAACCATCGTGGCTATTTGGGGAGCAAACCACCATTCTTGGGGAAGGTATTCAGCCTAGCAGTTAAGAATCTGATTAAGAGGGCTGGCGTTGTGGCATAGTGGGTAAAGCTGCCACCTGCGATGCTGGCTCCCATACAGGCACTGGTTCATGTTCTGGCTGTTCCACTTCCAATCCAGCTCTCCATTAATGTGCCTGGGAAAGCAGCGGAAGATGACCCAAATCCTCAGGCCCCTGCCACCCACATGAAGCACTTGGCTCCTGGCTTTAAAGCAGCCCAAACTCAAGCATTGCAGCCATTTGGAGTGAACCAGTGGATAGAAGATTCTCTCTCTCTCTCTCTTCTGTCAGTTCAGTTCTCAGCTATGGCTCCTGATTCCAGTGTCCTGCTAAAGCAGACCCTAGGAGGCAGAGTGATTGTATTTGTGGAATGAGCCAGCAGATGGGACCTCTGTGTCTCTCCCTGCCTCTCAAATAAATTGATTTCAAAAATCATTGTGCTTCCCTGTGCTTTCCTTTTTTTTAAAGATATATCTATTTGAAAGGCAAAGTGATAGAGAAAGAAAGAGCTCTTCCATCCATTGGTTCACTCCCCTAAAAGACTACAACAGGCAAGTCTTGGCCATGCCAAGCCTGGAACTCCATCCTGATCGCCCACATCGGTGGCAGGGTACTTGGGCCATCATCTGCTGCCTTTTCAGGTTCATTCACAGGAAGCTGGGTGGAAAACAGTCAGGAATGGAACCAGCAATCTAGCCTGGGAGGTCAACATCACAAGCAACAACTTGACTTGCTTATCCACAACACCAGCCCCTGTGCCATTCTCCCGTAGTTGCATCCCCCTCTGACCACAGCGAAGGGAGGATCTCCACCTTAAAGGGCCATATGATAGCTGTATTGTGTGCACCTGGATAAGTTGGTGAATTCCCCCCCCCCCTTCTTAATTGAATCTTAATTGAATTACATCTGCCAAGCTCCTTTTCTGAATTCCATGGATTAGGACGTGAACATCTTTGGGAGGATATTAATTTGCCTCTCACAGCTGGTAATGAATTTTCTCAGGTTCCTATGACTGAAATTTTTTACTTGTAACCCCAATTTTTTGGCCATTCTTTTAGAGTAGATCTGCCCTTGATAAATTACCTTCGTTTTTCCATTATCTGAGAATGCTTTGATTCCTATATATATTTTCATAGAAAAATCCTATGTATATTTTAATAGAGAATTCTGAGTTGACAGTTGTTTTCTTCAGTGCTTGAAAACTGTTCCACTTCCTTTTTGCCTCCCAGCTTTCTCATGAGAAATCCTCCGGTATTTGATCGTGTTGTTGCTGTTACTTGCATGGCATTGTCTCCTCTCTTGCTGTTTTCAGGGTTTGTCTTGCGTTCTCTGGGGGTTATTATCTTTCAGCGTGGATTTCTTTGTGTGTTATCTTGCTGGGCATTTTCTTACCTTCTTGAACCTGTGGATTCATGTCTTTTGCCAAACTTGGCTACACTTTGTAAGAAAGTCACTTACCTGGTTGTGGCTGAGAGTAGAATTCCAAGTTCCTGACCCAGGCTCCCTAAGCAACTTTGGGGAGAGGGAGTCCCTTGTTAGTGTTGAGCAGAGAGAATATTCCAGGCGCCCCGGGAGGCCACCGCTGATAACACCTTGCTAGGAGTGGAGAAAGCTCGTTATTCCTGCTTCCCACAGGGCTCCAGTTGAGACTGAGGGGAGGTTCAGTACCAGCAGGTGGTTAGGTTTTGCACACGCTCGCATCACCCCCCATAGTAACTAATCTGTTCCACAGTCAGGTGAGGGTGGAAGTCTGGGGTGCCCACAAAGCTTCTGACGATCAGAGAACAGGGTGTTCCGGCTGAATTACAGAGGTGCCCTGAATTACAGAGGTCCCCCAAACTGCAGGGTAAAACACGGTCAATTCTCTCACAAAGGCCGACGTAGGGGGGCGGAGCCACACGTGCGGAGGATTCTGGGCGTTGTAGTTCCGGCGCCGCGTTGGCGCAGGCGCACTGGCTTGCTTGGCATTTCGCCCGCCGAGTCGGCGCCATTGCTGGAAGCGTTCCCGCCCTGCTCTGCGAGCGTCTTCGGTCGTCCTCAGTGCGGCCGCCAGGTAGTCGTTGCCCCGGGCGCCAGGCCGCGGTCGCCCCCCGCCCCTCCCTCGGCGTCCGGGGCGTGGCCGTGCGCTCCGGCGCCCCCGTCCCGGGGCGGACCCGGGCCCGCCCACCCGCGAGGGAGAGGATTGGGCTGGGCCGCTCCCCGGGCGCCCGCTCCGGCTCGGCCCGCGCACCGCTCGCCCTGGGCGCCCCCTCTCCGGGGCCGGGGGTCCTGCCGGGCTCCGGACGCGGGGCCTGGGCTGGGGCTGGCCCTTGGCGGAGGGAACCCGGAGCGGGCGAGGCGGCGGGTGGAGCCTGCGCCTCCTCCTCGCGGGCCCGTGTTGGGGGCGTTGGGGAGAATCGCGGACGTCACCTGTCGCCCCCAGAGCTGACGGCCGCGTCCTTGGCCGCTGCAGGCTGCGTCGGGAACGCGGCCCTTCGCCGCTCTTACAGACCGCCCCGACTTGGGGTCTGGACCGGGAGGGAAGTTTCTCCTCCTCTGGGCTCTCTCCGCACTGTGTGGCCGCTTCTCCCTGTCCACCTGGACCCTGTAGAACACGAGGAGTGGGAGCAGCCCCGTGGAGCGGAGGTCTCGGGAGAGTTTGGGCTGGGTCACCTGCAGCCTCTTCTTCCTGGGGTGTGTTGATCCGGCTGATAGACAGCCGAATAATACTGAATTTGAACCAGCATGGCGTCTTCTGCGTCTACAGTTTTAAATGTGCTGATTGCACAGCCTGGTGGTTAAACATATTTTACAAGCGTAATCTACAGAGTGTGCTGCCAAGTGAGGCTTTATTCGTCTTTACAGATCTAATTGGAAAGGCGGGGAACACAGACACTCCCCCCAGATGCCTGCTAGCCCTAGCGGCTGGGCCGGGCCGAAGCCTGCCGCTCAGAACTCAGTCCAGGTCTCCCGCCTGTGGTCTGCTAGGCTGCGCGTCAGCAGGAAGCTGGAGTCAGGACCTGAGGCGCAAACCCAGGCTCTCAACTATGGGTCCCTGGCCCCCCAAGCAGCACCAAGCACCCGCCCCCAGTCACAGAACATTTTCAAACAAATTAGCCTTTGGGAAGTTTATTTTTATTGGCACGCGGTTTTTAAGTGTTGATTATAGCCTCTTTCTTGTTTCTGTTTTTTTGTTTTGTTTTTCCTGCTTTAGCCAATGGCTTGTAGATTTCATTATTTAGAGAATCAGATCTTGGCTTTGTCACCTGTTTTTTGTTTGATTTTTTAAAATTCATTAGTTTCTTCCTTTATCATTTTTACCTCTTAGTTGGCTACCTTGTTAAGTGTTTTTTTATTTTGAATGTGTGATGTTTTTACTCTTTCTCAAAATTCTACTTGAAACTATTTGGAAATATAAATTCAGTCTCCTTAAAACTTTGCCAGTGACCTTGTATGTTTAAGGTATAACACTCTCATTTCCAGTCTCACTGGAAATTAAATTTTAAAGTTTTCTTTTTGACTTAGTAGCTACTACTATTTTAAGTTCCAGGCTAAAAAAAAAAATTGCCCTGTTTCAAACTTCCATTTACATTTATATTCTATTGCATCAGGTTTACAGAATGTACTCTATTCAATTTCTTCTTTTTGACTGGAACTTTTTCTTTGTGGTCTGTGGCAAATCTTAGCAATTGAGTGCCTGAAAATAACTTTTAGATGTTTGTTTCATTATACTCACATCTGTTTAAGTTCTGTATCTTTAAAGTTCTTTGCATTTATGACAGTCTTGCTTTATATATATATATACATATATATATATGTTTTATATATATATATACATATATATAAAGAATTTATTTACTTGAAAGTCAGTTACACGTTGAGAGAAGGAGAGGCAGAGAAGGAGTCTTCCATCTGCTGGTTCACACCCCAGATGGCCACAACAGCCAAAGCTGTGGGGATCTGAAGCCAGGCGCTTCTTTCGGGTTTCCCACGTAGATGCAAGGGCCCAAGGACTTGAGCCATCTCCCACTGTTTTCCCAGGCCACAGCAGAGAGCTGGATCGGAAGTGGAGCAGCTAGGACTCAAACCAGTCCCCATATGGGATGCCCACATTGCAAGTGGTGGCTTTACCCACTACACCACAGCACTGGTGCCTCTGCTTTATATATTTTAATTCTTGATTTTCAACGAAGTAATAGTTAACTACCGCAAGTATCATTCAAATGAGGTTCTGACTGGCATAGGCTGTATTAAAGTTAGATTAAATTCTGCTTTATTTATAGGGCAAGCTATTGAACCTTATGGGGAGTAAGGTGACCATTCATGGCAGGTGCAGATTTAGTTATGTTTAAGCATAACAGAGTCCCTAAATGAGGGAAAATTTAATTACACAAGTTAGAGTTTGTCCAAAATTCAATACTTGTTCTTTCAGGGCTGACACTGTGGTATAGCTGGTAAAGCTGCCACGTGCAGTGCCAACATCCCATTTGAGCACTGGTTCAAGTCCAGGCTGCTCCACTTCCAATACAGCTCCCTGCAGTGCACCTGGGAAAGCAGTGGAACATGGCCCAGGCACTTGGGCCTTTGCAGAGATGTGAGCGACCTGAGTGAAGCTCCTGGCTTCTGGCTTCAGACTGGCCCAGCTCCTGCCATTGCACCCATTTGAGGAGTGAACCAGTGAATGGAGGATCTCTCTCTCTCTCTCTCTCTCTCTCTCTCTCTCTCTCTCTAATTCTTTCAAATAAAAACAGAAATTTTTTTAAAATTGTTCACAGAAAAGGAAAGAAAAAGATATTCTTGGAATATTTCTTTGTTTGATGAGTAGGTGACTGTGCCAAAGAAAGATTGAATTTTCTTCCACTTTATACAGCAAGTTGATTTAGTGGGAAAGGTGTGAGCTTTAAAATTATATTGATTAGGGGCCGACACTGTGGTGTATTGAGTTAAGCCTCTGCTTCTGCTCCACTTTTGACCCAGCTCCCTGCTAATGACCTCGGAAAGCAGTGAAGCATGACTCAAGTGCTTGGGCCCCTGCATCCACCTGGGAGACTGGGAGTAATCTCCTGGCTCCTGGCTTAATCTGCCAGTTGCAGCCATTGAAGCCATTTGGGAAGTAAACCGGAGGATGGAAGATCTCTCAGTCTGTTTCTCTCTCTCTCTCTCTCTCTCTCTCTCTCTCTATAACTCTGCCTTTCAAATAAAATAAATAAATCTTTTAAGAAAAAAAAAGAAATACATTGATTAGAAACCATATATCTGCATGACCTTAAATAAGTAGTTTCCTTATTCTAAACCTCTCTTGCCTTATATACGGAATAGAAATATAATCTCCATTGGCTTGATGTGAACATTAAATGATAGTTTTTTTTAATCTTACGATTTATTTAAAAGAGAGAGAAAGACATCTTTTATACACTGGTTCACTCCTCCAAATGACCACAATGGCTGGGCTGAGCCAGGCTGAAGCCAGGAGCTTCATCAGGGATCTCCCACATGGGTGGCAAGGGCCCAAGTACTTGGGCTACTTTGCACTGCTTTCCCACGCACAAATATCGAGAACCCTCGCCAGCAAGGGTCCGACCCACGGATTCACACACGACACGACCGCTGTTGATCGGTTCTCAAGGAACTTTTATTTTTAGTGATAGAAGAAGGAAAGGAGAGAAAGAGAGGGAAGCAGCTGAGAGAAAGGAGGAGAAAGACTGAAGAGGCTGCTCCCCTACCCGCCCCTATCCTGGTCTCTTATCCATTCTCAGTTCCCTAGGGCGAGCAGTCCATTGATCAGATCAAAAGGCATGCATATCCTCAGGTTGAAGGTGTATCTCTTGCATGTCTTGCGGTCAGTACTTCCTTGACTTTGTTATGCTCAGCAGGTTAAGGCAGATTGCAATGAGGAGGTCCCCACAGGCGGCTGGCCTGGCCTGTGGTTCCCCACACACAAACATGGAGCAGCCGGTATTTGAAGAAATGCTGCTGTGGGATGCTGGTGTCACAAGTGGTGGCTTTGCCCACTATAGAACAATGGCAGCACCAAGAGTATTTTTTGAACTCTGGGTCCAGCGCTGTGGCTTAGTAGGTAAAGTTGCTGCCTACAGTGCTGGCATTCCATTTGGGTGCCGGTTCGAGTCCTGGCTGCTCCACTTCCAATCCAGCTCTCTGCTGTGGCCCGGGAAAGCAGTAGAAAGATGGCCTGAGTCCTTGGGCCCCTACACCCACATGGGAGACCTGGAAGAAGCTCTTGGCTCCTTGCTTCAGGTTGGCTCAGCTCCAGCCATTGTGACCATTTGGAGAAGATGAAAGACGCCTCTCTCTCTGCCTCTCTGCAGTTCTACCTTTCAAGTTAATAGATAAATCTTTTTGTTTGTCTGTTTGTTTTTGACAGGCAGAGTGGACAGTGAGAGAGAGAGAGAGAGAGAAAGGTCTTCCTTTTCCGTTGGTTCACCCTCCAGTGGCCACTGTGGCCGGCGCACCATGCTGATCCGAAGCCAGGAGCCAGGTGCTTTTCCTGGTCTCCCATGCTGGCGCAGGGCCCAAGCACTTGGGCCATCCTCCACTGCCTTCCCGGGCCACAGCAGAGAGCTAGACTGGAAGAGGAGCAACCGGGACAGAACCGGCGCCCTGACTGGGACTAGAACCCGGGGTGCCGGCGCTGCAGGCAGAGGATTAGCCTATTGAGCCACGGCACCAGCCAAGATAAATCTTTAAAAAGAAAATTCTTGTACAATATCTGGCCTGCTAACTGTAGCTACCTGTAATAGTATTAAAATCTCCAGATCTGGGATAGGCATTTGGTGTAGCAGTTAAGATGCCTGGGATGCCTGCATCCCATGTTATAGTGCCTGGCATAAAGTACTGGCTCTGTTTCAGGTTCTGGCTTCCTTCTAATGCTCACTCTGGGAGGCAGCAGGTGATGGCTCAAGTAATTCGGTCTCTGCCACCCATATGAGAGACTTAGATTGATTTCCTGGCTCCCAACCTTGTCCTGGCCCAGTCCTGGCTTTTGCAGGCATTTGGGAATGAACCAGTGGATGAGATCTCTCTCTCTCTCTCTCTCCCCCTCTCTCCTCCCCCTCTCCCCCTTTCTCCTCTCTTCCTCTCCTCCCTCTCCCTCTCTCTCTCTCACTGCCTTTAGAATCAATTTTTAAAACAATTATAGAAAATAATTATTACAACAGATTTCAAGATCTCTTGGATCAAAAGTCTTTGGTCTTCTCTCATCTTGAACATTACTCTTGTGTTCCCTTAGGAAGATCATGCTCACTTGTATCTGAAACTCCCAAGCGAGATTGGTTTGTATGACTTACTCTCTTCTTCAGATATGTCTTTGCTGGACTCGACTCTTTCCAGAGAGGGAAACACAGAAGCAGAGATCATGGCTGCTGTGGTTTTTTCCATCGGACCTCTGGTAAGTTAAGGTTTCCTCTGTTTCCAACCTGCTGTATTGATTTGCGCGGATTCTACTTCTCCTGAAGTTTAAGACTTTGCCTCACCCAATACCCTCTCTAGAAACTGAACCTAACAGTTTGACACAAGAAATTTGGGTTCATCATGGTAAAATACAATCTATTAGAAGATTCACTGTTGATACTGAACCAAATATCTTTCCAAAAATTCTGGTCTATTTTTGGATACAAAAGGGCATCTTGTATCTAAATTTTGATGTTCATTTGTATTGTTCCCAGGACATTTCAGTTACTTAAGGGGTAGTAGAATAGAACATCTTTCAATTAGGAAATTTTGGAGATTTTAGGAAATTTTAGGAATTGTGTTCTTTGTGCCCACTCTCAGTGGTGTCCACTTTTCTACCCATTAATAAGTGATCAAACTTAACAGATGATGGAGAGAAAAATGTGAAGGACAGTACTTGTCTGTGGGGAGCTTACAGTCTCACTGAGGGTAAAGCATACAAAATAAATAGTTACATATATTTAGGTGAATTGTTGCTTAGCAGTATGATTTAAAAATCAGTGCTACATAGTGGGGAAAATAGGACGTTAGTGAGCAAGTGTTTGGCTGAACAGATAAGCTACTGCTTGGGATGCCCACATCCCATATGGGAGTGCCCAGGCTCAAGTCCTGGCTCTTTTCACAATTCCAGTTTCCTGCTGATATGCACCCTGGGAAGCAGCAGGTAATGTCTCCAGTAGTTGAGTCCCTACCACTCAAATAGGATACCCAGGTGGAATTCACAGCTCCTGGCGCCAGCCTGGTGCAGCCCTGGTTGTTGGAACACTTGGCGAATAAACCAGCAGATGGATATATCTGCTAAAATAAACAATAATTTAAAAAAAAAATTAAAAATAGATTTTTTTCTTAAAGAATCTTTCAGTTGGGACATTAGTGGTCAACAGAAATTCTTGAGAATAGATTTAAGCTGGTACCCAATTACAGGTGGGATTTAACTTGTCAAAAAGTATTTGTGAGGGTATCCTGGTGAGAAGAGAGCTTAAGGGAAGACTTTGAAGTAGTGAGCAGTGACTAAGCTACTGAATCAAGTTGGAAAGCTGTAAAAGACAAGACTAGAAATTAGATGTAATGCTGAATATTTTAATTTTACCTAAAGACATTTAAGTGTATATGTGTTTGGAATAGGTATTAATCTGATTTAAAAAAAAAACAGTTTTAACAGTGACTTTGAAATAGAAGTTTTGTAAGAAACATTTGATCCGTAGTTCCGACTATGTTGGTTTTGTAATGTATCGTAGCCTGGTCACACGTATCTTTAATTTTCAGAGGTTAAGGTTCATGTCATTATTAATTTTTTTAAAGATTTATTTATTTACTTGAAAGTCAGAGTTACACAGAGAAGGAGAGGCAGAGAGAGAAAGAGGTCTTCCATCCACTGGTTCATTCCCCAATTGGCTGCAATGGCTGGAGCTGGGCCAATACAAAGCCAGGAGCCAGGAGCTTCCTTCTGGTCACCCACGCGGGTGCAGGGGCCCAAGGACTTGGGCCATCTTCTGCTGCTTTCCCAGGCCATAGCAGAGAGCTGGATCGGAAGTGACAAAGCCAGGACTCGAACCAGCGCCCATATGGGACGCCAGCACTGCAGACCGTGACTCTACCTGCTATTCTACAATGCCAGCCCCAGCATAATACATTCTTACTTCATATTGTTAAAGCTAGTTCTTTCCTTGAAAATAAAATATTTCATGAGTCTGTACTGAGACTTCAAATTTAGAACCATTGAGTTTTTAACCTAATCTCATCAGTATTACATTTATATCCTCTTTATATCTTCTCTCATACCAAATTGATTAGTTTTTAGGAACCCTGATAGGCTAATTTGTTTTTTCCAGCACTGCACAAAAGTTACAGAATATCATTTTTACTTCTACCACCAATAAGATTACTTGTCTGAAAATGTCTTGTTTTTGTTACTGTCTTTGTTTCCGGGTTCTTACTCAGAGGTACAGAAAATTACTATGTTTTAAAATCACTCAGAATAGTTCCTCTCTGATAAATGGGTATGCTATTCCAGCTGGTTGCACTCTACTTTCAAAGTTTAGGGATTGCTTTCTTGAAGTTTAATCCTTATTTTAAAACAATATAAAATATTTCCACAGTTCAAAAGTCAAGTATACAAAACAAGAAATATTCAGAAGAGCCTAGGTCCTATTTCAGTCTTCTCTACTCTGTTTCCTCCTTCTCTCAATAGTTCATCATTAAAAATACTTTAGACTCATTCTTCCATTCTTTATACAAGCATTTGTACATATTTCATATCCTAACCAAAGAACTGCCCCCCAAAGTCCCATGCGTTCTTTTCTGTCTCAGAGAGAGCTTATAGCAGTCTGTATCTGTGATCTGATTGATGCAGTATCTTTTGTTAAGCCATATTCTACAGATTAGAACTGAAAGAAGCTGATTTTTTACACAAGTCAGGGTTTTCTGAGATAACAGATTATTTGAGTAGAAACCACTAGCTGTAAACAAATATTTTAAAGACTTTCTAGAGAAGGAAGAAGCCATGCTGTTTGGCTCCAGAAAGTATAGTAAGAGCAATATGTAGAGTTTCTAGAAAACCAGATTTGAATTAGTTTGGTAAAACTACTCTCAGGTGGAACTCCAAAGATAGAATAGGATTCCTCTTATGGTTTTAAGTTCTTATCACTGGAGAGATCTATATGTCCTATAAGGATTAAGCAGGTGGCTCTGAGGCTCACTAGGCTAATCCTCTGCCTGCGGCACCGGCACCCCAGGTTCTAGTCCCGGTTGGGGCTCCAGATTCTGTCCCGGTCGCTCCTCTTCCAGGCCAGCTCTCTGCTGTGGCCTGGGAAGGCAGTGGAGGATGGCCCAAGTGCTTGGGCCCTGCACCCGCATGGGAGACCAGGAAGAAGCACCTGGCTCCTGGCTTCGGATCAGCTATCAGCGTGGTACACTGGCCACAGTGCACCGGCCACAGCGGAGGGTGAACCAATGGCAAAAGGAAGACCTTTCTCTCTCTCTCACTGTCCACTCTGCCTGTCCAAAAAAAAAAAAAAGATAATTTTGGCACAATGTCTGAAATTTATATATATATTTTTTTGATAGGCAGAGTAGACAGTGAGAGAGAGAGAAACAGAGAGAAAGGTCTTCCTTTACCGTTGGTTCACCCCCCAATGGCCACTGCGGCCGGCGCCCTACACTGATCCAAAGCCAGGAGCCAGGTGCTTCTCCTGGTCTCCCATGTGGGTGCAGGAGGAAGCACCTGGCTCCTGGCTTCTGATCGGTGCAGCACCAGCCTTAGCAGCCATTTGCGGGGTGAACCAATGGAAGGAAGATCTTTTTCTCTGTCCCTCTCTCTCACTGTCTAACTCTGCCTCACTATATGTAACTCTATCTCTGTCTCTCTCACTGTCTAACTCTGCCTGGCAAAAAAATTTTAAAAATAAAGATTAAGCAGTTGGCATACCTAATCATTTGGTGATTCTAATTTCTGGAGTTTTTCTCCAGTTTTATACATGTTATTCTGCATAACAGGGCTGATAGTATAGTCTCTGGGTGATCACAGTTTATTTATTCTAGGAGTCACTGACTTTTAAAGATGTGGCTATAGACTTCACATTGGAGGAATGGAGACTTATGGACCCTACACAGAGGAGCCTGCACAAGGATGTGATGCTAGAGAATTACAGGAATCTTGTCTCCCTGGGTAAGGTTAATTCCTCTTCTGTGTTGATACGTTTGCCCCCTTGACCCAGTTTACTAAGGATACAGAGCCTCTAAAGTACCTAACTGAATTTTAGTTTTGAGTTTAGGTGTCAAACTCTGAATCTTTGGAGAACATTGTTGGTCATCGTGCTGCTCTTCATTCTTAACTAAATGATCTGCTTGTTGTAGAATAACAAATGCAAGGGCTCTTCAGAAAGTTTATGGAAATGTGTATTGTGACAAAAGAAATACATGGATTTCACATTTTTGCACCAAAATAAGCTCATACTGACTTGCTGTAACATGTCTGAATAGGTTCTAGTTTGAGGATAAGACATCAGTTTGAAAGGAGACCCTAACAGAGCACATGAATTCTAAATACTGCTAAAATTGAAACAAAACAAACATCATATTTATGGTGAAGTATGGGGTGGAAGAATGATGAAATCATTTATTCTTATGAAAAGTTTTCAGGGGGGCCGACGCCATGGCACAGTAGGTTACTCCTCCACCTGCAACGCCGGCATCCCATATGGATGCCAGTTCCAGTCCCCACTGCTCCTCTTCCAGTCCAGCTCTCTGCTATGGCCTGGGAAAGCAGTAGAAGATGGCCCAAGTCCTTGGGCCCCTGCACTCGCGTGGAAGACTGGGAAGAAGCTTCTGGCTCCTAGCTTCTGATTGGCTCAGCTCTGGCCATTGCAGCCATTTGAAGAGTGAACTAACAAAAGGAAGACCCTTCTCTCTGTCTCTTCTTACTGTCTGAGAATCTCCCTCTCAAATAAATAAATAAAATTAAAAAAATAATAAAAAGAAGTTTTCGGGGACAGTGCCTCCAGAGAAATCAGCAGTTTACAAATAGAAAACTCATTTTAAGAAGCAGCGGGTGATGTTAAAGATGAACACATTAGCAGCAGACAGTCCATGACAATTTTCAAGGGAAAAATTAATCTTTAATTACAGAAGACTGACAATAGCACAAACAGTAGCCAGCCCTAAACATCCTAGTTGCTTCAGTCTGCCTAGCTCTGACTGAAAAATAAAGTGGAGCAGACTTTCCACTCCATCCCCATGTCAGCCCCAGATAAGAGCAGAGACTACCACAGGAAATTGTAAAACTGCATCAAGATCATTTCTTTCAAGAATTGCAAGAGGACACGAAACATGGCTTTACCAGGATGATCCAGAAGAGAGAGCAGAGACAAAGCAACGACTACTGCAGGTGGAAGTGGTCTCGTCAGAGCAAAGAGCATGGCAGCCGGTTTCTGGGATGCTTAAGGCATTTTGCTTGTTAACTTTCTCTGAGGCTGAAGAGCAATAACATCTGCTTACAGAGTGTTTTTGAGAAAGTTGGTCAGCCGAAAAACCTCACGGGAAAGCTTTCCCGGAGGGTCCTTCACTCGGTACTGCTCCTCCTCACCCCGCTCGTCGAACAGGGCGGTTTTGGAGGGTTTATAGGGAAATCATCAGGCTTCCACCTTACAGCTCCTTCTGACGTGTTTTTGTTTGTTTCCTAATCTTAAAAGATCTTCAAAGAATGCCCATTTTTCTTCAGTTAAGCTATAGTGAGCCCTCAGTTCTTTCGTGTTGGACTAAGTGGCTGGTATCATTGTTTACAAGAATCTTCAACTTGTAAGTTCATGTTGAGAAATAACATTTTATTTTTGTGTCTTTTAATTCCATTTATCCATGAACTTTTTGAAGCCTTTTCATATGTTCTGTTGGAATCTAGTTCCAAAGTTTATTCTTGTCTATTCCATAAAGGAATTATCAGTGCTTCTAGAAAGAAAAGCAACAAATGTTTTCATTTTCTTTTTAATTAATAATTAATTTGAAAAACAGAATGAGTGAAAGGGAGAGAAATCTTTCATCTACTGTCTCACTCCCCAGATGTCTCACAGCCAGAGCTGGACCAAGCTGAAGCCAGGATTCCAGAACTCAGCCTAGGTCTCCCACATGGATGGCAGGGACCCAACTACTTGAGCCATCTCCTGTTACTTCCCAAGGTCTACATTGGAAATGGAGATAGAATTCAAACCCAGGCCTCTGATATGGGTTGTGGGTGTCCCAAGCAGTATCTTGACCACTATGCCAAACACCTACCCCGATTTTTTAAAAAATATTTATTTATTTATTTATTTATTTGAAAATAAGAATTCCAAAGAGGCAGAGGGAGAGAGGGGTCCTCCATCTGCTGATTCACTCCCCAGATGACCACAATGGGCAGAAGTGCACCATTCCGAAGCAAGGAGCCAGGAGCTTCCTCCAGGTCTCTAGTGTGGGTACAGGGACCCAAGGACTTGGGCCTTCCTCCACTGCTTTCCCAGGCCACAGCAGAGAGCTGGATCAGAAGTAGAACAGCCAGGTCTTGAACCAGTGCCCATATGGGATGTCGGCACTGTGGGTAGCAGCTTTACCCACTGTGACACAGCGCTGCCCCCCATTTTGTTTTTAAATTTGAGTTATTCCTGTGATCCATTATCCCATGAAACCACAGTATTAAGCTCCCTTGAGATAAATACCTTTATAATTCTCTAGGTTGTTACTGTACAATAGAATGTTCCGCTATGATAGAAATCTGGGGACCAAAGCTGTGACATAGTAGGCTCTAAGCCTCCACCTATTGTGCTGGCATTCCATATGGATGCTGATTCATGTACCGGCTGCTCCTCTTCTGATCCGGCTCTCTGCTATGGCCTGGGAAAGCAATGGAAGATGGCCCAAGTCCTTGGGCTCTGCACCTTCGTGAGAAACCTGGAAGAAGCTCCTGGTTCCTAACTTTGGATCAGCTCAGCTCAGGCCACTGCAGCCATTTAGGAAGTGAACCAACATATGGAAGACCTCTTTCTCTGTCTCTCCCTCTCTCTCTCTGTAACTACCACTCAAATAAATAAAAATAAATTAAAAAAAAAAAGAAATCTGTATCTCTGCTAGCCTATATCGCACATTCGAGCCACTTCTGGCTTTTGAGCAGTTCAAATTTGCTCCACCTGAAGAACTGATTATTAAATTTTATGTAATTTAAAGTCCAGTTTAAACTGCCATGCATTGCTATTAGCAACTGTATTGGACAATGCAGCTCTGTATCTTCCTGTAATAGCCACTCTACATGACACATTGAGAACTGAGACTGAATTTGTCAGTAGTTCTCACAACATCAATCAAATCCTATTTATTTATTTTTGAATAGGGCTTGCAGTTTCCAAACCAGATATGATTTCTCATTTGGAGAATGGAAAAGGACCCTGGGCAGTGGTGAGAGAAATTTCAAGAGGCCCCTATCCAGGTAAATTAATCAGAATCAAGAAAAACGGTTTTATTTCAAATAATATCATGGAGGAATGTTCAACGGAATATCTGAAATATTTTGGGGGTTACCTCTGCTCAGCGTTGTCTTAGAGGAAACTGTCTCCCCCCACCTCCCTGCCCCATCCTCTTCCTCTCTGCCTCTCCTCTCTCTGTTCTCTACTTTTTGTTTCCTATCTCCTCCTACTCTGCTTCTTAATTTTCAGAATTTTTTCTTCCTTTTTATTAGAACATGCACAAAATATCCCTGTCACTTTATCTTTTCCAGTTAATTCTGTTTTTCTTATTTGTTTCACCATTATCTGGCCTTCCTTCATTTCCTAAAAATGCTTTCTTATGCTAACCTTATTTCTTTTAAGCTAAACCTGTTTCTTTTAAGCTAAACCTATTTCAAACTAAAACTTATGGTTTAATTTTTCACTTGCAAGCCTGCTGAAACGTTGAGGGGAGCTTTCTTCCCTCCAGTTCTTTAACTAATCGAGAGTACAAACAACAATGAATCAGTTGAGAATGAAAATACAGTACCCACTTTCTTAGTACTTAATGCCTTTTTGTTGTTTTTTTTTGTTTTTTGTTTTTTTTTTTTGACAGGCAGAGTGGACAGTGAGAGAGAGAGAAAGGTCTTCCTTTGCCTTTGGTTCACCCTCCAATGGCTGCCGTGGTCGGCGCGCTGCGGCCGGCACACCGCGCTCATCTGATGGCAGGAGCCAGGTGCTACGTGCTTTTTCCTGGTCTCCCATGGGGTGCAGGGCCCAAGCACTTGGGCCATCCTCCACTGCACTCCCGGGCCACAGCAAAGGGCTGGCCTGGAAGAGGGGCAACCGGGACAGAATCTGGTGCCCCGACCGGGACTAGAACCCGATGTGCCGGCACCGCAAGGCAGAGGATTAGCCTGTTGAGCCACAGCGCCGGCCGCCTTTTTGTTTTGAGACAAGCTGGAGAATATGAAAGAATAACTGGGTTGGCGGTGAAAGTGTTTCCCTCAGATCAGGTGGACAAGGGCGGCTTCTGGAGAGGGGACATTATTTATTTATTTGACAGGTAAAGTTACAGACAGTGAGAGGGAGAAACAGAGAGAAAGGTCTTCCTTCCGTTGGTTCACCCCCCAAAATGGCCACCACAGCTGGAGGTATGCCGATCCAAAACCAGGAGCCAGGTGCTTCTTCCTGGTCTCCCATGCGGGTGCAGGGCCCAAGCACTTGGGCCATCCTCCACTGCCTTCCCGGGCTACAGCAGAGAGCTGGCCTGGAAGAGGAGCAACCGGGACTAGAACCCGGTGCCCATATGGGATTCCGGCACTGCAGGTGGAGGATTAGCCAAGTGAGCCACGGCACCAGCCCCAAGGAGAGGGGACATTTAAACTGGGCCCTGAAGGGTCAGAAGCAGCCATCCTGGGGAAGTGGAGAGGCCATCTTGCCAGGCAAAGGGAATAGCAATGCAATATACCTGAAAGGAGAAGGATTGTAACACATCCTAGAAATCAAGAGGGATTTGCTGCTATGGAAGCTCAAGGGAGGGGGAGACTGAGAGGGAGTAAGGCTGGAGCTGGAGGGAAGCCGCCCCTGCAGGGCTTTGTAGATGATGGTTGGGTTCTAATCATTTGGATTAGAAAGATTTCAATGAAAGACTTTTAGGAAACAACTCTGTTTGAGGGGCATAAAGCAGGCTAGGTTGAGAGGTTGTTCAAACAGTCTAGGCAAGATAGTAATTTGGTTAGGATCATGGTCTTGGAAAGACAAGTGGATTTCTAGTTGTCTTATCTTTGTTAATGGTTTTTGCCTTAAAGTCTGTTTTGTCCAATATTAATATCACCAAAGCATCCTCCTTTTGGTAATTGTTTTCTCTGCAGTTACCTCTTTTCATCTGTTCGTTGCTAGTTTTTATGTATTTCTTTTATAAATAACATGGTCTATGTCTTTTGGAGTGTTTAGTCCATTTGCATATAATATGTTTACATATTAATCTAACTCTGCCATCTTTATACTACCTCCTTTTATTGTTCTTTTTGCTTCCTTGGTAATTATTAATCACTTGGAAATTATATCATTTTTAATTGTTTAGTAGTTAAAACTGAGATTAAAGCATGCCTTCTTGAATCAGTAATCTAATACAGGTTTCTCTCCTGTCCAAGAAATAGAAGGAAATTATAACAGCTTATTCCATTTACCTTCACTTGTATTTTATTGAAGTTATATATTTTAATTTTGTGTATCTCAGATCTCATCAGATGTTATTATTTATTGCTTTATGTTGATTTCTATTGTTTCTTTTTCTTTTTTTTTTTTTTTTGACAGGAGGGTTAGAAAGTGAGAGAGAGAGAAACAGAGAGAAAGTTCTTCCTTTTTCCGTTGGTTCACCCTCCAATGGCCGCTGTGGCTGGTGCATGTGGCCAGATGCACCGATCTGAAACCAGGAGCCAAGTGCTTCCTCCTGGTTTCCCATGCAAGTGCAGGGCCCAAGCACTTGGGCCATCCTCCACTGCCTTCCCAGGCCACAGCAGAGAGCTGGACTGGAAGAGGAGCAACCGGGGTGCTGGTGCCACAGACGGAGGATTAGCTTAGTGAGCGCAGCGCTGGCCCTCTATTGTTTCTTTATGTCTACTTTTTTCTTCATTTCTGAGCCTTATCTGGGATAATGAACACTCATTTCCTTCTATTCAAGTTTGCTTCTATCAAAGACTTTCCTTTGGTTTGGTTTGGTTTGGTTTGGTTTGGTTTGGTTTGGTTGGATTTTTTGTTTGTTTGTTGCCACAAAAGGTCTTTATTTGACCTTAATTTTTCATGGATATTTTAAAAGATAAGCTTATTTCGGTGTAAAAATTTTTTGAGATCCATGTATTGTTTTTTCTTAATCTGCATTTCCCATAGACTTCATATGTTTTTTAAAATATTTATCTGGGGCCGGCACTATGGCGTAGCAGGTAAAGCTGCTGCCTGCAGTGCCAGCATCCCATATGGGCACCGGTTTGAGTCCCAGCAGCTCCACTCCTGATTCAGCTCTCTGCTATGGCCTGGGAAAGCAGTAGAAGATGGCCCAAGTCCTTGGGGACCTGCCCCCACGTGGGAGACCTGGAAGAAGCTCCTGGCTCCAGGCTTCAGATCAGCACAGTTCCAGCTGTTGTGGCCAATTGGGGAGTGAGCCAGCGGATGGAAGACCTCTCTCTCTCTCTCTCTCTCTCTCTCTCTGCCTCTCCTTCTGTGTAACTCTGACTTTCAAATAAATAAATAAATCTTCAATAAAATAAAATATTTATCTATCTAAAAGGCAGAGTTACAGAGAGAAAGATCTTCCATCCGCTGGTTCACTCCCCAAGTGGCTGCAGTGTCTGGGGCTGAGCCTGTCCAAAGGCAGGAACCAAGAGTTTCTTCTGGGTCTCCATGTGAGTGCAGGGGCCCGAGCACTTGGGCCACCTTCTGCTGCCTTCCCAAGTGCATTAGCAGGCAGTCGGATCTGAAGCAGAGCAGCTAGAACTGGAACCAGTGTCCATATGGGATGCCGGTGCTGTAGGCCAGGGCTTTAACCCGCTGTGTCACAGCGCCGGCCCCTCCATTTGGTTTTGGTTTTATATTTTATAATTCTTTTTTAAGATTTTTTACCTGTTTTGAAAAGATGAGCAACGGAGGGAGGGAGAGACAGAGAGATCTTCATCTGCTGGTTCACTCACCAAGTGGCTGCAACGAACAGGTCTGGGCCACACCAAAGCCAGGAGCCAGGAATTCCTTCCTGGTCTCCCAGATGGGTGACAGAGGCCCAAGCACCCAGGCAGTCTTCCACTGCCTTCCCAGACATGGCTTTATAATTGTTTGATGAAATTATTACTTTCTCAATGTTCTTGAATATTGTTGTCACTAGAGAAAAAGCCATGGAAGCCATGGGGTTCTTGTCTACATGCAAGAAAGAATTCAGGCATGAGACAGAGAGCGAAGTGATAAAGTTTTGTTACCGGTGGATGGCAGGGTTCTTGTCTTTGCGTAAGAAAGAATCCAGGCGTGAGACAGAGAGTAGTGGAAAGTAAAATAGCAAGGTTTATTAGAGTAGGGACATCTGTAAGAACGGATGGGCACCTCTCCAGACAGAACCTGATGGAAACTGCCCAGTCGCTTGGACTAGGGGAAGAGCGAGGTTAATTGGTTGAGTGGAAAAAACACCTGACCAGGCCAGGTGGGCGGCTCAGCAGAGAGGCAGAGGGCTGAGCATGCAGTCCAGTTGAGGCTGGGGGTGTGAAGTTACCAGACAGGGGGAAGCCTGACTGGCCTCCCCTACCTTAGAGGAGCCTTAGAGGAAGGATGGTTATCGGGTAAAAAGGGCTGGGCACATTTGAAGTGCAGATACTGGGCTGTCCCTGGAAGATTATCAGGCAGAAGGGGCGGGGACCCCCACCTCACAGGTTATTGAGTAGAAGGAGCAGGGCAGGATGCAAATACTGGGCTGCCCCTGAAATGCTATCGGGATGACTTTGAGATGCATATGCTGGACCCAAATGTCTCCTTAGGCCTTTGTCACACACAGTATGTGTTGCTGTGGATTCATTCTGAGAGGAGGAGCGTGGTGGGGGCAAGAGGTGCGGAGTCACCACACAGACCCCAGGAGTTGGGTGAAAGTGGGCCAGAGGCGAGCAGCCCAAAGACTCATTTATTTCAGTTGCTACAGCTGCTTATATAGCCAAGGCAGCCAATCCGGTCAAGGGGCGGTCTATGCCTTAAGCAATCACAGCCTGTTGCCAGGCATTTTCCAAAGCCATCCAGTCACTGCCTGTTGTCAGTCAGGCTCTGTTGTCAAGTGGTTTCCAAAGCCATCCTCTCATGACCTGTTGCCAGGCAGTTTCTGTTGTCAGCAGCCATCTTGGCATGACCTTCTCACCTCAGTAGCCATCTTGGCATGGCCTTTTTACCTTCTCATTCCACCACTTTTAAGCTCATATATGACTTCCTATGTAACAGTTTTATTGGGGTTAGGGCATTGTCAGAATGGAAGGGACAGATAGAGAGAGCCCCCAGTCCCTCAGACTGGGGTAGAGCAAGGTTACATGGTTGAGTGGAGAGAATACAGCTGGGCAGGCCAGGAGGGCGGCTTAGCAGAGAGGCAGAGGACAGCGCGCAGTCTGTTTGGACTCCCTAGGTTTTTAAGGGGGCCTGTTTACCCACCTCCCCCTCGCCTCCAGGACAAAGGATGGGGAGTCCTGACAGAAGGGTTTGTTGGGTGAAAATTAGCAAATTCCTTGCTGGATTTGCTGGTGCTGGGACAGAGCAGAGGGGCTTCCCTTAGAGTGGCTGAGAAGGTTTTATTGCCCCATGTTATCAGGTAACCCCTTTGGGCCTGGAGAGAGAATTCTCCTGGGAGCTTTCCTTGGGGGATGGGCTGGGACCACCTGGGAGGTCATCAGGTCTGAGCAGGACTTTGAAGTACAAGATGCTGGGCTTCTGGAGCTTCCATAGTAGGTGCTGGTCTTCAGGCCTTTCTCACACACTCATAGGCTAAATTTCTGCCTTCTTACCTAACATTGTTATGGTTATTTTAAAGTTTATGGATTGGAGGTCGGTATTGTGGCATAATGGGTGTAAGCACGTCCTGCAGTGCTGGCATCCCATATGGACTCAAGTTCAAGTCCCAGCTGTTCCACTTCCAGTCCAGATCTCTGCTAATGTGCCTGGGAAAGCGGCAGAGGATGCCCAACTCCTTGGGCCCCACACCCACATGGAAAACTCAGTTGAAGCTTCTGGTTCCTGGCTTCATTGTGGCCCAGCCCTGGCCATTGAGGCCATTTGGAGAGTCAAACAGTTGATGGAAGATCTCAATCTCTCTCCCTCCCCGACACTGCCTTTCAAATAAATAAAGTAAATCTTTTAAAAAATAAACAATTTTATAGATTAATTTTAAAGTTATGGTCATTTTAAAATATATGGATTAATTTCTAGATCTGTTCCTGTTTTTTCTTTCTGATTTTTTTTCTCATATGACCTTGTCTACCTGTGTATGCCTATTAGTTTTGGTTGTCAAGAATTGGCTATTAAAACCTATAGCAGTAATATGAAATTGTATATTAATATTTGCTTTTGATGGGCTGCTGTATTAGGGGCTCTAAGAATCCTCAGCTACCTTGAATCAATTGGAAATTTAACTGAGCTGATTATTCCTTGAACAACCTAGTCTTTTTTTTTTTTTTTGACAGGCAGAGTGGACAGTGAGAGAGAGAGACAGAGAGAAAGGTCTTCCTTTTGCCATTGGTTCACCCTCCAATGGCCGCCGCGGTCAGCACACCGCGCTCATCCGATGGCAGGAGCCAGGAGCCAGGTGCTTTCCTGGTCTCCCATGGGGTGCAGGGCCCAAGCACTTGTGCCATCCTCCACTGCACTCCTGGGCCACAGCAGAGAGCTGGCCTGGAAGAGAGGCAACCGGGACAGAATCTGGTGCCCCAACCAGGACTAGAACCCGGTGTGCCGGCGCCGCAAGGTGGAGGATTAGCCTGTTGAGCCACAGCGCCGGCCCAGCCTAATCTGTTTTTTAATTCATCCTGTCCTTTGAGCATATCACCTTGAAGTTCCAGGCAAATCCTATGAGTCCCAGGGATGATCCCTTTGGTCACCCTAAATTGAGATCTGTCTTTCCATACAAGTCTATTAAAAATTCTTAACTATTTAGCCTCACACGTTTCATGGAGAATTCTCAGGCATTGGTCTCCCATCACCACTGCCTCTAGGGTCTGCATGAGGCATAAGCTGGAGCCAGGTGTCAAATGCAGGTACTGTGATGTGGGATGTGGGTATCTTAACCAGCATCTTAACCACTAAGCTGAATGCCTGCTCCATGGATTTTTTTTAATAGGAGAAAATATCATTGAATGTGCCACTTTGATTATTTGCTCAACCACCTTCCCTTAATCTTACCTTTTTCTTAATAGAAAGTAAGTTCAATTTGCAGCAGTTAAAACCAAATGTTCATTTACCAATTGTTTTTCACATGAATTATCCCATTTAGTGAGATTTCTTCAACTTAGGAAGTAGACATTACTTGATTTTCTCTTTTTTCCTCCCTAGACTTGGAAACTAAACTTGCAACCAGGAATGCTATACTAACAGAGGATACTTCTGAAGATTTATCCCAGGAGTCCATAGTAGAGAAACTCACAGAAAATGGCCTATGGGATTCCAGAATGGGAAGATTATGGACATGGAATGACAGGATTTTGAGACTGCAAAATAGCCAGGAGAGTCACTTGAGTCAAAAGATTGTTACACACAAGAAAATGCCCACTGGTCAAAGAGGCTTTAGATTTGGATCTGTTCTTTTTCCAGAACAAAAAGTTGTCACAGAAGAGCCCCACAGAAAATTCCAAACACAAGATGAAGATTTCACAAAAAATTTAGATTTGATTACAGATATCCACTTGGGGAAGATAATTGGCAAGGATCCAAAAGGCAGCAAATCCACAAGGCAGACTTCAGAACTCACTTTGAGGGAGAAATCAAATAATAAAGAAAAACCCTATAAATGTGGCACATGTGAAAAAGCCTTTCGCTATAGGTCATTACTCATTCAACATCAGAGAACGCACACTAAAGAAAAACCTTATGAATGTAGTGAGTGTGGGAAAACATTCAGCCAGCCCTCGTATCTTAGTCAGCATAAAAAAATTCACACTGGAGAAAAACCCTATAAATGTAATGAATGTGGAAAAGCCTTCATTGCTTCTTCGTCACTTATGGTACACCAGAGAATTCATACTAAAGAGAAACCTTATCAATGCAATGTCTGTGGAAAATCCTTTAGTCAGTGTGCCCGCCTTAATCAGCACCAGAGAATCCAGACTGGAGAGAAACCCTATAAATGTAGTGAGTGTGGGAAAGCGTTTAGTGATAAGTCAAAACTGGGAAGACATCAGGAAACTCACAATGGGGAGAAACCCTACAAATGTAGTGATTGTGGGAAAGCCTTTAGGAATAAGTCATATCTTAGTGTACATCAGAAGACCCATACTGAGGAGAAACCATATAAGTGCACTGAGTGTGGGAAATCTTTCAAGAATACAACAATTTTTAATGTTCATCAGAGAATTCATACTGGAGAAAAGCCCTTCAGATGCAATGAGTGTGGGAAAGCCTATAGAAGTAACTCTAGCCTTATTGTACATATCAGAACTCACACTGGGGAAAAGCCCTACGAATGTACTGAATGTGGGAGAGCATTCAACCGCATAGCAAACTTCACAGAACATCAGAGAATCCACACCGGAGAAAAACCCTATAAATGCAATGAATGTGGGAAAGCCTTCATTAATTATTCATGCCTTACCGTCCACCACAGAATGCACACAGGAGAGAAACCTTATAAATGTAATGAATGTGGAAAGGCCTTCATGCGTTCCTCATCGCTAATCATACATCAGCGTATTCACACTGAAGAGAAACCTTATCTGTGTAACGAATGTGGGGAGTCTTTCAGAATAAAGTCACACTTAACTGTACATCAGAGGATTCATACTGGAGAGAAACCATACAAATGTGCTGACTGTGAGAGAGCATTCACCAAAATGGTGAATCTCAAGGAGCATCAGAAAATCCATACTGGAGTGAAACCATTTACATGTTACGACTGTGGAAAGTCATTCAGGACTAAGTCCTACCTTATTGTACATCAAAGGACCCACACTGGAGAAAAACCATATAAATGCAATGACTGTGAGAAAGCTTTCACTAATACATCACAGCTTACTGTGCATCAAAGGAGGCACACTGGAGAGAAACCTTATAAATGTAATGAGTGTGGGAAGGTTTTCACAAGTAATTCAGGCTTTAATACCCATCAAAGAACACATACTGGAGAGAAGCCATTTAAATGTAATGACTGTGGGAAAGCATTTAGCCAGATGGTACATGTCACAGAACATCAGAAAATCCATAGTGGGGAGAAGCCCTATAAGTGTGATGTCTGTGGAAAAGCCTTCAGGAGGGGTTCCTACCTTACAGTGCACTGGAGAACACACACTGGAGAAAAACCCTATACCTGTAAGGACTGCGGGAAAGGTTGTATTACTCTGTCACAGCTAACTCTACACCAGAGAATTCACACTGGGGAGAGGCCCTATAAATGTGAAGAATGTGGGAAAGCCTTCAGAACTAACTCGGACTTCACTGTACACCTGAGGATGCACACTGGAGAAAAACCCTACAAATGCAATGAGTGCGGAAAAGCTTTCCGGAGCAGCTCAAGCCTCACTGTCCATCAAAGGATACATCAGAGAGAAATTCAGTTAATGTAGAAGACAAGAAATCATTTAGCCAGATGCCAACTCCATAAAGGAACCTGAGGAATTCACCAGAAATTACTGGAGAGACACTCTATAAATACATTGAATTGTGGAGAAGCACTTAACCATACTAAATTTCAGCAACTTTGAGAAAATTCACACTAGAGGAAAATAATGGACAAATGAAAACCTTCATTCTAATTTCATCATTTGCTCATCCAACAGATACCTTCAGTTAGTCACCTGTACATGCGTTTAACTTTCTTTCTCTTGGTTTATCTGCCTTTTCCTATAAGACTGGGGGTACTCCATATATTTTTGAGGTTAATCTTGTGTGTAGGAAATCTTTCTTAATCTAGCATTTGTCATTATACCCATCAGTGAAGTCACATTTTCATTTTTAATAATAAAATTCATCTCTTCCTTTTTAGATTTCTTGATTCACTCTTTCTTATAAAGATTTATTTACTTGAAAGTCAGAGTTACACAGAGAGAGAAGGAAAGGCAGAGAGACAGAGAGAGAGAGAGGTCTTCCATCCACTGGTTCACTCCCCAATTTGCCACAACAGCTGGAGCTGTGCCAATCCAAAGCCAGGAGCCAGGAGCTTCCAGGTCTCCCACATGGGTGCAGGGGCCCAAGAACTTGGGCCGTCTTCCACTGCTTTCCCAGGCCATAGCAGAGAGCTGGATAGGAAGTGGAGCAGCCAGGTCTTGAACCGGCATCCATATGGGATGCTGGCACTTCAGGCCAGAGTGTTAACCCGCTGCGCCACAGTGCCGGCCCCAAACACTTTTTATTTAAAAAAGATCTCCTTGATTCCTCAATTATACATAGTTCTCCTATGTTTGATTTTTTTTTCTTTTTTACATTTAAATCTTTAATCCACTTAAACTAGAGGGCTGTTCATGCAAGAGCTACTCCAAATGGCCATTAACCTGTGAGAAGATTTGAACCCAAGTAGTACTCTGGGAAACGCAGACTAAACTACCAATCAGTTCAAGCTTCCACTCATGAGATGGAAAAAATTAAGAGATCTGTTGCTAATGGGACTTGGGGGACATGTGTATTTTTGGTTTTTTGCTTGTTTGTGAGGAACTTGGGTTTATTTTGGGAGATGGCACATTTAAAAGTCAAAAAAGTAAGTGTTTTGTTTTAAAAAAAAGATTTATTTGAAAGAAAGAGTTAGAAGTAGACACACACACAGAGGTTTTCCATCTGCTGGTTCACTCCCCAAATGGTCAGAATGGCGGAGCTGAGCCAATCAGGAGCCAGGAGCTTCTTTCGGTCTTCCATGTGAGTGCAGGGGCCCAAGGACCCGGGTCATCCTCCGCTGTTTTCCCAGGCACCTTAGCAGAGAGCTGGATGGGAAGTGGAGCAAGCAGCCCATGCGGGATGCCAGCACTGCAGGAAGAGGATTAGCCTAGTGCACCACAGTGCCAGCCCCTAAGATGTTCTCATAAAATTAAGAGAGCAGCGCATACAAATAACCAGTTATTCTTACCATTCTTACCTAAAAGTGTTCTAGCTTGTATTTGTACCAGCAGTCCAGCAATGCAAACTATTTAAAATATATGTATGTATCCTTTGACCTAAAAGATGCAACTTTGAGAATTTTTCCCATGGAAATAAAAATAATATCAATGTATAAGAATACAAATAAATAAGAGTGTTTCAGGCCGGCGCTGTGGCTCAACAGGCTAATCCTCCGCCTTGCGGCGCCGGCATACCAGGTTCTAGTCCCGGTTGGGGCACCGGATTCTGTCCCGGTTGCCCCTCTTCCAGGCCAGCTCTCTGCTGTGGCATGGGAGTGCAGTGGAGGATGGCTCAAAAGCACCTGGCACCTGGCTCCTGCCATCGGATGAGCGAGGTGCGCCGGCCACAGTGCGCCGGCCGCGGCGGCCATTGGAGAGTGAACCAACGGCAAAGGAAGACCTTTCTCTCTCTCTCTCTCTCTCTCTCACTGTCCACTCTGCCTGTCAAAAATAAAAAATTAAAATTAAAAAAGAGTGTTTCCTGAAGTATTGTTGAGGGAGAGAGAGAAAAGCCCCATTTGGAAACAATAAGCACTCATTACTAGATAAATTGTGATAAATCCTTATTTTGAAGCCGCATGAGGGTTCTATCTGTACGGGAGAACTTCGTGATAGTTCCACAATGTTTTGGTAAATGATTGCTTTATAGCAGGAATGCATATACACAAGGTTTTGTCTTTGTTAATGATCACACCAAGCATTATGTACTTCTGTGTGTATGTGATTGGATGTGCATAGGGAGAGGAATGGAAGACTATACACCAGGTATCAATACTGGTTACCTTGAGGGAGAAGAGATGTGGCATAAAACTGTATGTAATATTCTATATTTATGTGAACTTTGAAGAGACAAATGAAGTAGTCTCCGGAAACAATGATGGTTGTTTCAGGGTTGGTGGACTATCAGGTGCTTTTTCTTTGACTTCTCTGTAAGTTTTTCTTTACAATTAGTATGTAATATTTGCATAAAAAATGAAAAACATTTTTCTTGTGAAGCAAATTTATTTGACACCTACTGTGTGCCAGGAACTCCTATAGGTATTGCTTATACACTGGTGAGGGAAGGATACTCTCGGGTCTGAAAGCATGAGAATTGGTTCTAATGTTGGGTAGATTCCCGAAAACTTACCCAGTTCCTCATTCCTTCCACTCCCTGAATTTCATTTGGAGGAAGTAATGAAAAATTCAAATGAAAGACATGCCCCAAAATATCTGGAACTTAGTACAGGCTGTAGACCAGAAGACTACAAGTCTCAAAAAAATAGTTCCAGGGGCCAGCACTATGGCCCAGCGGGTAAAGCCATCACCTGCAGTGCCAGCATCCCATATAGGCTCCAGTTCAAGTCCTGGCTGCTCCACTTCCGATCCAGCTCTCTGCTGTGACCTAGGAAAGCAGTAGAAGATGGCTTGAGTCCTTGGGTACCTGAATGGGATACCTGGAAGAAGCTCCTGGGCTCCTGGCTGTGACCTGATCCAGCCCCAGTGACTGGTCATTTGGGGAGTGAACAAACAGATGGAAGACACTTCCTTTTCATTTTGTTTTTTTCCAGGGTGGGGTGTGTGTGTGTGACTTGTTTTCAGTCTTCTGGAAGAGTGTAAAAGAGTGGCATCACTGGTATTGCTGTTATTTTTGTCTTATGTGTTTTGCACAAAAATCACCAATGAAACTTTCTTGGGCTAGTTTTCTTTGAAGAAAGTTTTCAATTATGGATTCTATTCAAAATTAATTATTAATTTGATATAGGATGATTCAAATTTTCTATCATGTAAGTTTTGGAAAGGAATTTTTAAAATAATTTGTCCATATCATTTCACCAAAATAACCTAATTTTTGACTTTCAATAGTTCATAATATCTTCTTATCATATATCTGTATGATTTTAAGTGAAGACACCCTTTTCAGTCCCCATATTGGTAACTGTGTGCTCTCTTTTTAAAGTTTTCTTGTTCAAGCTATCTATAGATTTAATACTTCATTAATTTTTTTTAAAAATCTATTATTCAGCTAGTTTGTTTTCATATTATTTTATTACCTCATGTATTCAATTTAGATATGATTGACTTCCCTTCGTGGATTATTGGAATGAGATCTTCGGTGGTTGATTTTTATCATTTCTTTTTTTGCTAATATTTGTATTTATGCATTTCTTCATGAGTACTTACCTGCATCTAATAGGTTTTTATTTTACTTTATCATTTTTATTGGGGTATAATATACATGGAACAAGTTGCATCTAATTTAACCTTTTTTTTTAAAAAAAAAGATTTATTATTTATTTGAAAGAGTTACACAGAGAGAGGAGACGCAGAGAGAGAGTGAGAGGGGTCTTCTGTCCGATGGTCCACTCCCCAGATGGCTGCAATGGCAGGAGCTGCACCCATCCGAAGTCAGGAGCTTCCCTCCGGGGCTCCCAGGCAGGTGCACAGGCCCAAGGACTTGGGCCATCTTCTACAGATTTCCAGCAAAGAGCTGGATTGGAAGAGGAGCAGCCGGGACTAGAACCAGTACCCATATGGGATGCCGGTACTCCAGGCCAGGTCATTAAACCATGGCCCCTATAACCTTATATTTTGATGAGGTTTTTTTTTTTTTAATGGAATAATGCACGAATTTGCATGTCATCCTTGTGCAGCAGCCATGCTAATCTTGTGTGTCTCATTCCAATGTTATTCTATATGCTGTTGAAGTGAGCACCTAATGGGCTTTCACAAACTTAGAACCACCACCACTATCAAGCTATATTCAGTGCATACAAATTTAAGATATTTTTTTTTGACAGTGAGAGAGAGAGAGGCAGAGAGAAAGGTCTTCCTTTTCCATTGGTTCACCCCACAATGGCCACTGCGGCCGGCGCACGCACCGCGCTGATCCGAAGGCAGGAGCCAGGTGCTTCTCCTGGTCTCCCATGCGGGTGCAGGGCCCAAGCACTTGGGCCATCCTCCACTGCCCTCCCGGGCCACAGCAGAGAGCTGGCCTGGAAGAGGGGCAGCCGGGACAGAATCCAGTGCCCTGACTGGGACTAGAACCCAGTGTGCTGGCACTGCAGGCGGAGGATTAGCCTATTGAGCCGTGGCACCGGCCTACAAATCTAAGATTCTTACATCCTCCAGTTGAGCTGGTACTTTTGTCAGTATTAAATAGCCTCCTCTGGCTGTCTAATTTCTTTTTTTACAATCAGGTTTTTTTTTTCCAATCCTAATATAGTCGTGGCAATTTTCCTTTGGTTAGTATTTGTATGGTATGGTAGGCAGAATTCTAAAATGCTCCCCAGATTCCCAGCTCCTGGTGTGCATGCAGTTCCCAGCTATTCAAACACTAAAAACTAGATAGATGCTTTTGTGAAGGGATTTTACAAGTTTAATTCATTTAAAATTATTTTTTTTATCTTTTTTTTTTTTCTTTTGACAGGCAGAGTGGACAGTGAGAGAGAGAGACAGAGAGAAAGGTCTTCCTTTGCCGTTGGTTCACCCTCCAATGGCTGCCGCGGTCGGCGTGCTGCGGCCGGCGCACCGCGCTCATCCGCTGGCAGGAGCCAGGTGCTAGGTGCTTTTTCCTGGTCTTCCCATGGGGTGCAGGGCCCAAGCACCTGGGCCATCCTCCACTGCACTCTGGGCCACAGCAAAGGGCTGGCCTGGAAGAGGGGCAACCGGGACAGAATCCGGCGCCCCGACCGGGACTAGAACCCGGCGCCCCGACCGGGACTAGAACCCGGTGTGCCGGCGCCGCAAGGCGGAGGATTAGCCTGTTGAGCCACGGCGCCGGCCTAAAATTATTTTTAATTAAGGTTCTAAGTCAACTAACCACAAGGGTTAGGTGAGAACTTAAAAATGTGGTGAGAAAGATTTCATACCATGCAGAGAATTGGGGTGGGACATCAGCATTGTGGCTGACTTTGAAGATGGTGGAGCTATGTCTCAAGGAGTTGTGGGCATACTTGGGTGAAGAGCAGGGTACGAACAACAGTCAGCAAAGAAACAGGCACTCAGCTCTGCTCACAAGTTGATGAGTTTGCACGTGGCTTCTTCCCAACTCCCCAGGTGAAACGCAATCCAGTTGACCCCTTGATTTCAGACTTGAGGCCCAGACAGCGCATGCTCGGACTTCTGACCTACACAGCTGTGAGCTAATCCACGGTTGGTGTTACACAGCAATAGAAAACTGATTACACATGGTGTGTCTTTTTTGCATTCTTTTACTTTCAGCTAAAGCAGATCTCTTGTAAGCAGTATATATGTAGGCATCATTTTTATCTTGTCTAATGATCTTTGTTAATCGGAGTGTTTAATCCATTTACATTTAATGTCATTGCCAGTACAGTTAGATTTAAATTTCTCATTTTGTTATTTAATCACTTCTTTCTTTATTTCCCCTTTCTTGTTTTTCTGTACATTAACCAGAAGTTTTTCATTATCTCATTTTTTTTACTCTATTTGATGTAATATACACTCACTAATTATTTAGAGCCATGGTTCTAAAAACTACCTTCATAATAACTCTGAGACATTATTTGCCTTTTTCACTCTTGTTCTCTTGAATGAACAGTGAGGTTTTCCAGAAACTACATGACATGTGATATTACAGAAGATTTAGTGCAGAGGAAATATGCTAATTCACCTATCTTAACTGTTACAAACTTAACAGTACCCAGCCCCTCCACCCACCACCCCTGCCAAAACTCCTGTATAGAAGCCCTAACACCCAGCATCTCAGAATGTGACTGTGTCTGGAAATAGAATCCTGAAAGATGTGATTAATTGAAGATGAGAGTCTCAGGATCGGCCCAACTCCAATCCAACCACTTTCCTAATAAGAAGGGGACATTGGAACACGGCGAGACAAGAAAGAAGCTATCAGCAACCCAAGGAGAGGGACCTCCGAGAAGCCAGCCCTTCAGGCATTTTGATGTTGGACCTCCATCCAACATCCAGAATTGCAAGAAAACCGATTTCTGTCCTGTAAGCCATCCAGTCTGCGGTGTTTTATCACCACAGCCCTGCAAACTAAGATGTTAAAGAGACGTGCTAGAATGGAAAACACTGCCACTCTTTGCATCTAATTTTTTGTCTTAAAAATATTTGTATTAAAATAACATTTTCCAAAATCATGTTTTAGATTATTTTTTCAATAAATATTGTTAACTTTTATAATTTTAATTTCAAATACCAAGGCCAGCGCTGTGGCGTAGCAGGTAAAGCCTCGGCCTGTGGTGACGGCAGCCCTTATGGACGGTGGTTCAAGTCCTGGCTGCTCCACTTCTGATCCAGTTCTCTGCTATGGCTTGGGAAAGCAGTAGAAGATTGCCCAAGTCCTTGGGCCCCTGCACCTGCGTGGGGGACCTGGAACAAGCTCCTGGCTCCTGGATTTGGTCTCCCAGCTGCTCAGGCATTTGGGGAGTAGAAGATCAGATCAAAGATTGTGTGTGTCTGTCTATGTCACCATGCCTTTCAACAATCTCTCTCTCTCTCTCTCTCTCTCTCTCTCTCTCTCCCTTTCAAGTAAGTTAAAATTGTAACTGGGGGAGGATACCATTTTAAATAGTTATGAGTTTCTTGTTTTCATTTTTCTCTAGCTACTTACTAGTTTCTCTTTGCCCTGGGATTTTGTATGTTTCACTGCAATGTCCCTGGGTCTAGACTTTGTTTTTAAATCATAGTTGAAATTTGTAGAGCTTGAGACAGTCCCATGACGTCTTTGATCAGTGTGGAAAAATTCTCAGCCAGCTTTCTTCAAATATTGCATCTGTCCCATTCCCTCTCTCCCCCTCATTCCAATTCCCATTATAGATGGGCTAGAAATCTTCACTGAGTTCCAAATGCCTCGTCGTTTGCAGTATTTCCCGTCTTTTTTATCTTTCTGTGCATCAAAGTGGATACCTTTTGCTCACCTGTATTTCTGTCTTCTAACATCCGTTGTATTTGCTTTTAATCTATTAGACCTGTCTTTAATTTTCATCAGTTTATTTCTGAAACTTTCATCTTATTTGGATTCTAGTTATTTGCTGAAACCCTCCGTGCTTTGCTCTGTCTTGCTGGTTGTTGTAGTGCTAAGTCCTTGGCTCTTAGCAGCAGTAGCTTCTTCACTTCTGGGTTTATTCCTATTTCCTGCTGTCTGGTCACATGAACATTTTGCTTTTCCGCATAGCTTCCACTATTCCATTTGATACCAGAAAGTATAGATGAGACCATTGTAGGGAGCCCTAATTTATCTTCCACCAAAGTGGGCTAAGCTTCATTTCAGCAGTATTCTAGTGGGTCACCCCAATCCCATTGATGGTCAGCTTTGGACTTTGCTTCAGTTTTGCCCTCGATCCTAACACATGGTCCTCTTGGGAGCCAATGGAAGCTCCAAGGCGTTTACTAAGCTCCTCTGACTTGGCACAGCTCGATCCTGAGCCAGAATCTCTGGCTTTGCATCCTTGGGGAGTCGCTGGAATTTATGTTCATGCCTTGTCACCATCACACTGTTTAGAAGTCAGCTGAAGATCTGTGGTACATCTGTTAGCTAGTGTGTGGGAATGTTCACTGCACCATTGTGCATAGCCAAAGCAGGGGAACAACCCAAACTGGTGAATGAATAAATGAAATATAGCATTGCCACACAATGGAATTGTATTCCCCAACAAAAGGGAATGGAGTACTGAGAAGTGCAGTAACAAATCCTGGAAACACGCGAAAACCAGAGGAAAGTAGTTGAATGAGCTATGTGGCAAAGCATTCTAACCTAGCTGTAAAAAAAAATAAAATAAAACTAAAAAATCAACGAAGAGTGCCGTGAGCTGCTAGGGACGGGTTTTCCAGGATAAAGTGGCAAGAAAGAACGCAAAACTTAAGTGCAAAAGGGTATCTATGGTCTGCTGTGCTCTGTATAAGGAAGAAGGAGATCACAAGGGCATGTTCTCTGCCCAGGTGTGCAGAAGAATGCAGGAATGATCAGCCAGTGAAGAGATTATGTACAGTGGGCGGGAGGCAGGGGGAGGGGGGTCATTGAGATGATGGGACAGTGGCCGAGGCTTTCATACAGCCTTTTCTAGAATCCCATCGGCGTGTGCGTGTGCGTGTGTGTGTGTGTGTGTGTGTGTGTGTGAATACACACTGGAATACAAATGAGGGCTTGGGGAAGCAAAGCACTAACCCAGGGGCGGGCACTGAGGTGGACCCACACCCCTCAGGGTGCCAGCGGGGGATGGGAGCATTGCTTTGCATTTTTTACAACCTTTCCGCAATGTCCAAATGTTCAAAAACGGGCCTTCGTTTGGCACCTGTCCTAACCGCCGAGTGACAAAGTCACTTCCTGAGCGTGGCCGCGGGGTCTTTCTGGCCACCTCCATCCGGACGCTGGGGACCGGAGCCCCGGGCGGCACGCGCGAACCCCGCGTTGCGGATGCCGCAGCCGCCGCCCGGCCTCGCGGGGACAGCGGCTCTGAGCTGCGGGCGTCCAGCAGCCTGGGCGGCTCTGGGGCTGCAAAGACGCAGCCGCCCCGCCCTGCAGCCGCGCGGCGGAGCAGAAGAGAGCGCTTTCCCGTTTGATCTACAATGCATCACACAAAAAAAAAGAAGAAGAAGAAGGAAGCGGCCAGGGTGCAGAATGAAAGAGCTTTAAAGCATCAAAAGTCAGCGTTTCCCCCACGGATGACCTCGTGGCGCAATGGTAGCGCGTCTGACTCCAGATCAGAAGGTTGCGTGTTCAAGTCACGTCGGGGTCATGCCTGGCTCCCAAGGTGTCATTTTCTAGGAGATGGGGGTCACAGGCAACAAGTTGGAGCCCTATCTCACTAAAAGTTCCCTGATCCTAGTGGGCTTACCCGCTCACCTGCGCCGTCCCCTCCCCCCACGTTGGGTAAGCAGTATTAGAAAAAAAAAAGTCACTTTTAAACAAATGAAAAGGGACTTCTTTCATACTAAGAGAAGTGACAATGAAAATTTAAATTTCAACGGGTTGAGTTGCTATCTCAACCTCTGAGAGTTGTGGGTGGTGAATTGCATTACTCTGTCCTCAAAGCTAATGCTTGGGCGCCCACTACCTACACGGGAGACCCAGATGAAGCTCTTGGCTCCTGACTTCAGCCCGCCCCAGTGCTAGTTGGTTGTGACCATGTAGAGTGAACCAGGGGATGGGAAATTTCTCTCCCCCCCCCCACTCAAACTCTGACTTTTCAAAAATAAATAAATCTTAAAAATAAAATAGACATACCAGAGCCAGGGTTATGACGCAAGTTGGTTCCCACTTCTGATGCCAGCATCCCACGTGAGTGCCAATTCGAGTCCCAGCTGCTCCACTTGGCAACCCAGCTGTCTGCTGAGGCACCTGGGAAAGCAGCAGGAGCTGGCCCAGGGGCTTGGGAGAGACCTGGATGGACGTCAGGTTGCCCACTTCAGCCTGATGCATCCCCAGTTGCTGCAGCCATTTGGGGAGTGAACCAGCAGGTGGAAGATCTCTCTCTCTCTCTCTCTCTCTCTCTCTCTCTCTCTCTCTCTCTCCATATCTCTCTGTAACTCTGCCTTTCAAATAAACAAACATCTTAAAAATAAATAAATAAAAAGATACAGTCATTCCATGTAATTACTGTTTGCTAAAGTAAATCCTGTCATTAAGCTTTATTCCCGAGATTCTAATATTTTGAAAGCCCTACCTTCCAACAGTGATGTGACGATCTACAACATTCTTAAATCTCATGTTTGGAGCCGACCGATAGGCACGTGAGCCTCCAAGCCTGTGTGCAGCCCCGGAAGTCTCTCCACAGGTGGGTTGTGAGCAGAGCTGGTTTCCAGCCTCAGAGAACTGGCAACCAGAGCCAGAGTGTGGTCTCCTCCCAGCTCTGCTTAGTGTCCTGCTCCGCAGTGAGGGCTCACAAGGGAAGCAGAGCTCCCACTCTGTGCTCCCAGGCCCACCCTGCCTCTGTTGCCTGCCACAGCCCCATCCACTCAGGACCTGCCTGGGATGTCACAGCTCTTGGGCATGATTGCACCCAGTTCCCTTAGCCCCACACCAAAACTGTGGGATGCAGCAAAAGCCACTCTTGGAGGGAAATTTACAGCAACAAAGGCATAGATGAAAAAGGATGGAAGTGGGGGCCGGCTTTACGGCACAGTTGGTTAAGCAACTGCTTGCAACACTGACATCCCATATGGGCACATGAATCTCTTTTTTAAAAATATTTATTTATTTGAAAGGCAGAGTTACAAAGAGGCATGGAGAGAGAGGGCGAGAGAAAGAGAGAGAGAGGTCTTCCATCCACTGGTTCACTCCCCAGATGGCCACAACGGTCAGAGCTGCACTGATCCGAAGCCAGGAGCCAGGAGCTTCTTCTGGGTCTCCCACGCGGGTACAGGGGCCCAAGGACTTGGGCCATCCTCCACTGCTTTCCCAGGCCATAGCAGAGAGCTGAATTGGAACTAGAGCAGCCAGGACTTGAACCGGTACCCATATGGGATGCCAGCACTGTAGGAAGCAGCTTACCCCGCTACACCACAGCGCAGGCCCTGAGAGAATCTTCTGTCCTCTGGTTCACTCCCCAAATGGTTGCAACAACCAGGGCTGGGCCAAGCCAAAGCCAAGAGCCAGGAGGTTCCTCTGGGTCTCTCACATTGGAACAGGGGCCCAAGGACCTGGCCCATCTTCTGCTGCTTTCCCAGACCATTAGCAGGGAGCTGGAATGGAAGTGGAGCAGCCAGGACTTGAACCAGTGCCCATAAGGGATGCCAGCACTGCAGGCAGCGGCTTTACCAACTACGCCACAGCACTGGTCCCCAAAAATCTTTTAAAAAACAAATAAATGGGCCGGCGCTGTGGCTCAACAGGTAATCCTCCGCCTTACGGCGCCAGCATACCGGGTTCTAGTCCCAGTCGGGGCACCGGATTCTGTCCCAGTTGCCCCTCTTCCAGGCCAGCTTTCTGCTGTGGCAAGGGAGTGCAGTGGAGGATGGCCCAAGTGCTTGGGCCCTGCACCCCATGGGAGACCAGGAGAAGCACCTGGCTCCTGCCATCGGATCAGCGCGGTGGCAGCCATTGGAGGGTGAACCAACGGCAAAGGAAGACCTTTCTCTCTGTCTATTTCTCTCACTGTCCACTCTGCCTGTCAAAAATGAAAAAAAAAAGATAAATGAATGAAAAAGATCTCAAGTAACAACCTAACATGACCTCTCAAGGATCTTGAAAAAATAACATAGCCCAAAGTTAGTAAGGAGTGGAGGAATGATAATAAAAATAAAAGCAGAAATACTCAAAAATGAAATAGACTAGAAAAACAATAGAAGAGGCCTACAAAACTAAGAGCTGGTTTTTTAAAAAGATTTATTTATTTGGAAGGCAGAGTTACAGAGAGGCAGAGGCAGAGAGAGGCAGAGAGACAGAGAGAAAGTTCTTCCATCCACTGGTTCACTCCCCAAATGGCTACAATGGCTGGAGCTGAACCAGTCCAAAGCCAGGAGCCAGGAGCTTCTTCGGGGTCTCCCACGTGAGTGCAGGGGTCCAAGAACTTGGTCATCTTCCATTGCTCCCACACACATTAGCAGGGAGCTGGATCGAAAGAGGATCAGCTGGGACTCAAACCAGTGCCCATATTGGATGCTGGCACTGAAAGCATTGGCTTTACCTATTATACCACAGTGCTGGCCCCTGAGAGCTGGTTTTTTGAAAAAGTAAACAGAGGGGCCAGCGCAGTGGCTGAGCAGGTTAACACCGTGGCCTAAAGCACCGGCATCCATATGGCGGCCGGTTCGAGACCCGGCTGCTCCACTTCCTATCCAGCTCTCTGCTATGGCCTGGGAAAGCAGTAGAAAATGGCCTAAGTCCTTGGGCCCCTGCACCCATGTGGGAGACCTGGAAGAAGCTCCTGGCTCCTGGTTATGGATCGGCACAGCTACTGCCATTGTAGCCAGTTGGGGAGTGAACCATTGGGTGGAAGACCTCTCTACCTCTCCTCTCTCTGTGTAACTTTGCTTTTCAAATAAATAAATACATCTTAAAAAAAAAAAAAGAAAAGAAAAAGTAAACAGAATCTACAAAGCATCAGATAGACTAAAAAAGAGAGAGAAGACCCAACCAAATAAAATCAGAAATAAGAAGAAAGACATAACAGATACAGCAGAAATAGAAAACGAGAGAAGACCATGATGAATAATTATACACCAACAGAGCCAATGACTTAGACGTGAATACAAGTTCTAGACTGTACAACCTACCACGAATAAATGATGAAGAAATTTTGCAAGAAACAGCCTCAGGCAATGCAGTCTTTTTTTTTTTTTTTTTTTTTTTTTGACAGGCAGAGTGGACAGTGAGAGAGAGAGACAGAGAGAAAGGTCTTCCTTTGCCGTTGGTTCACCCTCCAATGGCCGCTGCGGCTGGCGCACTGCGGCCGGCACACTGCGCTGATCCAAAGCCAGGAGCCAGGTGCTTCTCCTGGTCTCCCATGTGGGTGCAGGGCCCAAGGACATGGGCCATCCTCAACTACAGTCCCGGGCCACAACAGAGAGCTGGACTGGAAGAGGGGCAACCGGGACAGAACCCGGGGTGCTGGTGCCGCAGGTGGAGGATTAGCCTAGTGACTGCAGTGCTGGCCAAGGCAATGCAGTCTTACAGTGTGGTTCCTATGTGCATCTTGTTGCCATGTGAGGGCATGCTCAGCCCCACCACTGCTGCCAATGAGGGATCTGCAGGGGTTCAAGTGACTCCTGGAGCGCTGTACTTTCTGGTCGGTTGACTGAGTTTTGCCCGCTTCTATGCTGTCCCATTTGTTCTGTACTTGCTCCTCCATGCTTCTCTCAGGGGCGGGGCCCATGACCTCTGTATGCAGACATGCTGGAAATCAGTGCCACAGCCTCCATGGGTGCTTGTTTGTTTTAAAGAGTTATTTATTTATTTGAAAGGCAGAGCTACAGAGAGGCAGAGGCAGAGAAAGAGAGAGGTCTTCCACCAGCTGGTTCACTCCCCCAATGGCCACAATGCCTAGAGCTGCGCCAATCTGAAGCCAGGAGTCAGGAGCTTCTTCCGGGTCTCCCACGTGGGTGTAGGGGCCCAAGGACTTGGGTCATATTCTACTGCTTTCCCAGGCCACAGCAGAGAGCTGGATCGGAAAAGGAGCAACTGGGTCTCTAACCGGCACCCCTGCAGAATGAGTCTTTACCCACTATGCCCTAGCACCAGCCCCAACTCTGCCTTTCAAATACGTAAAATATTTTTAAAAATATGAGTATTTTATGGGTGCCGGCACATGGCTCACTGGGTTAATCCCTCCCATATGGGCACCGGATTCTATCCCGGCTGCCCCTCTTCCAGTCCAGCTCTCTGCTGTGGCCTGGGAAGGCAATGAAGGATGGCCCAAGTGCTTGGGCGCCTGCACCCGCGTGAGAGACCAGGAGGAAGCACCTGGCTCCTGGCTTTAGATCAGCATAGCGCCGGCCGTAGTGGCCATTTGGGGTTGAACCAATGGAAGGAAGACCTTTCTCTGTCTCTCTGTCTAACTCTATCTGTCAAATAAAAATAATAATAAAAAAAATAAACACAGAGCTGGCTATGACGCTGAGCTCGGTGACAAAGACAAAACAGTCAAGCATGTCCCTCTCCCACTCATGCACCTCAGCTCTATCCTTCCTCCAGACTCTCCGTTACTAAACTGTGCCTCTGGATCTCTTCCCACAGTCAGCCCTCTCTCGTTTGGCAAGCCCTCCATCTCAAGAAATTCAAACATCTCTCTCCTGAGGTTTGAAAACTTCAGTTGCTAACAGGTCAAGTGCTCACGTGCCACATGATGTTTTAATTGTGTCTGAGCTGCAGACAGGAGCAGCCAGAGGTGCAAGGCACCAGACCTGCCCCAGGTCATCGGTCACTGTGGAGACCATTCATTCCCTTGGGGCTCAGGCTAGCCTTCCTCACTGTGCATGACTTCAGCACACGTTTTTTTTTCCCTTTGCAAAGGGGCTCTGAGGCCAAGGGCTGTACCTCAGGTTGGCCAGAGCAGGACAGTTACCCACTGTGAGGGTTTCCCCAACACACCCTCTGCCTACGGGCCCCGAGACAAGAGGCTGCAGGTCCTACACGGCCACAATGGAAGCCTGGTCCTTGTCTCACCTTTTAGCTACTACAACTAACAATAACTGAGGCATTGTACATTTCACTTTTTCTCCTTCTTTTGTCTTTTGCACTCAGTGGGCCAGCAGCCCAGGCATTGTGCATCCACAGCAGGAGCACAAAGGGCCCTACCTTGACCAGGTAAGGAAACAATCAGAACTTCTGAGCACAGAATAATCAATTAGGAAACTAAGAAGCAATGGCAGTGGCCGACGCAGTGGCATAATGGGTAAAGCCGCTGCCTGCAGTGCCGGCATCCCATGGGGGCGCCAGTTTGAGTCCCGGCTGCTCCTCTTCTGATCCAACTCTCTCCTGTGGCCTGGGAAAGCAGTAGAAGATGGCCCAAGTCCTTGGGTCCCTGAAGCCGTGTGGGAGACCCAGAAGAAGCTCCTGGCTCCTGGCTCCTGGCTTCGGATCAGTGCAGCTCCGCCCATTGTGGCCAATTGGGGAGTGAACCATCGGATGGAAGAACTCTCTACCTCTCTCTCTCTGCCTCTCTGTACTCTACCTTTCAAATAAATCAATCAATCTTTTGTTTAAAAAAATAAAGTGTTTTTTCCTATGTGTGTAAAGTCTAAAAGGGCACAGTCGTTATGGTAACAGGAATATGAACTGATATTAAAAACTGAATTTAAGACTGTGTTTTTTGATACCGACTTAAGGTTCTTCAGCCCACTTGCAAATTAGAATGCACAAGAGGCCCAACGTGGACCCAGACAAAGCTTCTTGGGGGCTTATGCCCCACCACAAGGGAGGCAAAAATGATGTGGGCTCCACAGGCAGCTAATTTAGGACAGCTAAGCTGGAAGTCACTAACCCCCACCCCATGTGTAATTCTATCCTCCCACTTACCAATCAAAAAACCCCTTTTCCCAGCATGCATCTGCTTCATCCAGGACCTGGGGGAAGACGCCATCAAGGGCCAGCACTTTGACAAAGAAGGTTAAGCCTCCTCCTGCAGTGCTGGCATCCCATATGGGCCCCGGTTCATGTCCCTGCTGCTCTGCTTCTGACCCAGCTCCCTGCTAATGCACCTGGGAAAGCAACACAAGATGGCCCAAGTGTTTTGGGCCTCTGCACCCATGTGGGAGACCCAGATGTTGTTCCAAGCTCCTGGCTTCAGCCTGGCCCAGCTCCGGCCATTGCAGCCATCTGGGGAGTGAATCAGTGGATGGAAGATCTCTGCTTCTCTCTGTCTCTGTAACTCTGACTTACAAGTAAATAAATAAATCTAAAAAAAAAAAAGAAGAAGAAGAAGGTGGTGGCTCATGATTTGTGGGTTAGCACTCTTCCCTGTGCACACTGTCCACAGGATAGAAAGTGAACGTGTTTTTCTCCAGGACTTCACAGCACAGAATGAGCTCTCCAGGAAAACTGCCACTTGCAAAACAGGTGCAGGATGTTACCGGACACAGTCTCAGAGGGTTGATTTTTTTTTTTTCTTCCCGTTTTGCATCTAGTCATCGATTTCTAGTCCTCATTCTGATTCATCCCTTCTCTATATTCGGGATTGGAAAGAATCCAAAACAAGACAAAGCCACAAACACTTAACAAAACAATGCCTGGAAGACCCGAGATGCACAAGGGTCTGTGGAGAGCTGTGAGCTCTGCGAAGAGCGGCCATTTAATTTCTGCTCCAAAATCCACATAAGGGCTTTTGTTCCGGAGAGTCATGATGCTATCTGGAAGCAGGCCCAAGCACTTAGTACGGGAACCCTCTGTCTCCCAGCAGCGAGAAGACCGGTCTCCCAGCCAGCCAGAATGGCTCTTGGGGGCCGGCCTCTGGGGATGGTTGAGCTTCCCCCCTGCCACTAACACTGCAGCCCCACCCTACCGGCTCTTGGGTTTGTTGTTTTGTTTTTGTTTGTAAGATTTATTTACTTGTAAGGCAGGGTGACACAGAAAGAGAGATCTTCCATCTGCAGGTTCATAGCTCCACCCACGCAAATGGCTGCAATACCTGGGGCTTGTCCGGGCCAAAGCCAGGAGCCTGGAACTTCATCCGGGTCATCCACATAGGGGGCAGGGGCACAAGCACTTAGACCATCTTCTGCTGCCTTCCCAGATGCATTGGTAGCGAGTTGGATCAGAAGGGGAAGCACAAGGCTTGAACCAGCAGCCAGTGTAGCTCACTGTGCTACAAACACTGGCCCCACTTGGGTATTTTTAGCATTCAGGTAAAATTGGCAGATTAAAAAGCATATATATAAAGCTTATCTGTTTCAATATATGACTACATTGCGATATGATCATCACAATAAAGATCATTAAAATCTATTTCCTCACCTGGTTATCATTTGCTTCTTGTGCTGTGAAAATATTTGACTCGCTTAACAAATTTCAAATATACATTATTATTAACTATAGTTAACTTGCTATGTAGATCTTCAGAGGTCATTTATTCATCTTGCCTAATCTAACCTTTTTTTTTTTTTAAAGATTTATTTATTTGAAAGAGTTACACAGAGAAAGAAGGAGAGGCAGAGAGAGAGAGAGAGAGAGAGAGAGGTCTTCCATCCACTGGGTTCACTCCCCAGATGGCCACAACGGCTGGAGCTATGCCGATCCGAAGCCAGGAGTCAGGAGCTTCTTCTGGGTCTCCCATGTGGGTGTAGAGGCCCACATGGGTCTACTGCCTTCCCAGGCCATAGCAGAGAGCTAGACTGGAAGTGGAGCAGCCGGGACTCGAACCGGCGCCCACATAGGATACTGGCACTGTAGGTGGTGGCTTTACCTGCTACACCCCTAACCTAACCTTTATACTTCGTGTTGGCCAGCTTCTTGGTGTTATAAACAAACACCCGAGGAAACAAATTCTATAGAGAGAAAAGGCTCACCGTTTTGAAGGGTCGAGTTCAAGATCGGGCAGCCCTTATTGGTTGGTGGATAAGAACCGTGGCTGCGGGCAGAGGAGGGACCACGTGGAGGGCCAGGAAGCAGAGACAGAAGCCGAACCCCACTCCGTTCTTCCCAGCCACCTCTCTCTTGAGAGCACCCCCTGCCCAGTAGCCTAGGCCCACCTCCTGAACGCCGCAGTTGTGACGTAGGCGGGTAGGTAGCTAGGAAACAAAGAGGCGCTGACCACTGCCCGCAGGATCTGCGCGGCCGCCTCTGGCCACCCAAACCCCGCACGGCTGCAGGCGGGATACCCACCTCCCTCGCCAGGCACCTGAGCCTCACTTCCCACCGTGCGTGAGTCACCATGACAGCCACACGCTGGGTGCAGCCCCAAAAAAAGGGACACGGAAGTGAGCGGCACTCAAGCCCCGCCCAAATTCTGCCTCATTTAAATATTCGGTTAAGGCACCACCTCCTACCCTGTAAGGCGATGGCCCCAGCTCTGGTGGAGACAGCAGCTCCTCCTTGCGCACGCAGAGAGGTTGGCTGCGCGTCTGAGTGCGCGCCATCCCTTTCCGTAAACTGCTTTCCTGTACACCACTCTGTCTCCTGCAGTTCTTCCATGTGGGGACATGAATTTGGAAGAGGCCCAGCTGGGGGGTCCAAGTCTCTACCTTCTTAGTACCATTTACTTATGACTTTGGGGTTTAAATGTGTGCGTGAGTTCAGGGACCAAATCATATTCAAACTACAGCATCTCACGCCTGGTCCCTGAAACTCCTCACACACAGCAACCATTCCATTCCCAATAGGTTCAGGCCTTTTTCTTTTTTTTTTAATTTATTAATTTTTTTTTATTTGAAAGGCAGAGTTACAGAAACAGAGGGAGAGACAAAGAGAGAAAGAGATCTTCCATCGCTGGTTCACTCCCTCAAATGACTACAACAGCCGGGGTCCTGGAACTCCATCTGAGTCTCCCATGTCGGTGACAGGGGCCCAAGCACTTGGGCCATCTTCTGCTGCCTTACCAGGTGCATTAGCAAGGAACTGGACTGGAAGTGGAGCAGCCAGGACTCGTATTGATGCTCATATGTCCATTACAAGTGGCGGCTTAACCCACTGCACCACAACACTGGCCCCGGCTTCCGTCTTAACTCAGTCCAGCATTAATCCAAAAGCCCATGGTCTCATCAGAAGATAAACTGCAGCCATGAGCCTGTAAGAGTCCAAGTGACATATTCCCAGATGCACGGGTAGCACAGGCACCGTAGACACATTTCCGGTCCAGATGGAAGTAACAGGCCAACAGAAAGAATGAACTGGATCAAAGTCAGACCAAGAGCCAGGAGGTCAAACAGGAAATCCTAAAGCTCCACGGGCAGCATCCAGAGTACGCAGGGGCCGAGGCATGCCCACCCCAAGGCTTTGCTGGTTGCAGCCCACAATGGCTGCCCTGTGGGGCTCTGCACACAGGTCTATGTGACCTTCCAGGGCTGGCCACTTGTCACTCTTACCCTCCTGACTGCTAGGTTTTAGGATTTTTAGGGGCTTGGAGAAGGCCAGGAGGTGGCTAGTTAAAGTAGAAAAGACTTCATCAGGGACAGAATTGGGGGTGGGGTAAAGAGAGTGGGGGTTGGGCCTGCCCAAACAGCGAGCAGGGAGTGTGAAGCCAGCTGGCATTGCATCTGAGCAGAGTGCCGAGCCCGAGTCCGTTCTTAAGCTGCTTGTTGGATGGGGGGATGCAGAGCTCCACATGGACCCTGAGAAGGTGGGGGGTGAGGATCTTGCAGCAAGGCTCCTGGGTGAAGCTTACAGGGGGCTTGTCCAAGCAATAAACATTCCAGCAGCCTTTAGGTTATCTCTCTGCACCCAATTGCATAGACCCCAGTAACCTATTGGCTACCATCCGGCCTCAGTGGCCTAAGAGTTTCCAACACTGGGGTCTCACAGTGAGCCATCACCTGATCAGGAGCTCCAAGCCAGGAGTCCAACTCTGCCTGTACCCCCACCACTCCCACTCCCACCCACACCAGGCTTTCCCTGGAAATCCTGGTGGAAGCCACCCTGATGGTCTTGTAGTCTTTGCATCCTGCACACCAGCAAAACTGGCACTGTGTGGACCACGCCAAGGCCAGCCATTAGCACAAGCCACACCTGGGAACACTTGAACCCTGGAGAGCTTCCGGTCTCAGTCACACTCTCACAGAGCACCCCCTGGGTCCCGAGACCCAATCTGGCATTTCCAGTCCTCCAGACCTAGAATTTTAAGAGTGGCCTTGAAGATTGCTGGGATGCACTCAAGGTCTTTCTCCCATTCTCCTATTGTCTTGCTGATGGATGCTTTACACTTGTGCTATTTCTTTCTTTTTTTTTTTAAAGATTTATGTATTTTGGGCCAGCGCTGTGGTGCAGTGGGTTAACACCCTGACCTGAAGCACCAGCAACCCATATGGGTGCCAGTTCTAGTCCCGGCTGCTCCTCTTCTGATCCAGCTCTCTCCCGTGGCCTGGGAAAGCAGTAGAAGATGGACCAAGTCCTTGGGCTCCTGCACCCACGTGGGAGACCTGGAAGAAGCTCCTGGCTCCTGGCTTCGGATCGGTGCAGCCCTGACCATTGCGGCTATCTGGGGAGTGAACCGTCAGATGGAAGACCTCTCTCTCTGTAACTCTGTCTTTCAAATAAATAAAATAAATCTTTAAAAAATAGATTTATGTATTTTATTTGAAAGGCAGAGTTGGAGGGTGGGGATAGGTCTTCCATCCGCTGATTCACTCCCCAAATGACCACAACAGCCAGAGCTGAGCTGATCCGAATCCAGGAGCCAGGAGCCTCTTCCGGGTCTCCCATGTGGGAACAGGGGCTCAAGCATCCTCCACTGCTTTTCCAGGCCATAGCAGAGAGCTGGATCGGAAGAGGAGCAGCCGGGACTAGAACCAGTGTCCATATCCATATGGATTGCCAGCATTGCAGGTGGAGGACTAACCTACTGAGCCAAGTGGCATCTTAACCACTGTGCCAAATAGCTGCCTACTATTTCACTTTTTATGTGCTCACTAAGGCAAATTTAATTACTTTTAGATAATGAAATGGTCTTTACTTGACTCTGCAAAAACAAATAAGAAAATGTTGAAAATATAACAGTAGTAGGAGTTAAGACTCTACACAGGAGGAACAGGATAGCCCATGTACTGTTAGTGGGACTCCAAAATGATACAGTCACTTTGGGAAACAGCTTGAAAATGTCTTTGAAAGTTGAAGATAGAGGGCTGGTGTTGTGGCACTCTGGGTTAAGCTGCTGACTATTGTGCCAGCATCCATATAGTCACTGGTTCGAGTCCAAGCTGCTCCACTTCTGATCCAGCTCCCTGCTAATGTGCCTGGGAAAGTAGCAGAAGATGGCCCAGGTGCTTGGGCCCCTCCCTCCATGTAAGAGAACTGATGAAGTTTCAGGCTCCTGGCTTCAGCCTGGCCCAGTCTGGGATGTTGTGGCTGCTTGGGAATGAATGACCCAGCCATCCCACACTACGGAAAAGAACAACCTATGACCTATGACCTATGACTATTCCAGGAATATCCGTAGGAGCTTATTTCCAATACACAATAACTGAAAACAACGCAGGGGGCATTAGCAGATGAATTCAAGAGCAAATTCTAGTTTGTTCATGCTACGTCTGCCGTGCCAGGCTGAACCACAGATACAGAAACTGCACAGATAAATCTCAAAAGAATCAATGCTGAGTGAAAGGGGCCAGGCAAAAACACGGTGTGCTGCATGGTGAGATAGATTCTTTTAAACCCCAGAAAATGCAGCCTAATCAACAGCAGTAGAGCAGATGATTGGTCGCTCAGTGAGGGAGGTGGGCAGAGGGCGACCGCAAAGGCCAGGAGGATGCTTTTCAGGGTCACCAATGTGGCTGTTCACAACCTAAGTGGGGTGATGGGTTCACACAGGACAATACTCATCAAATGGTTGTCTTTATAAAAATTTTTTTTATTCTGTTTATTTGAAAAACAGAGTTACAGAGAGAGGTAGAGCCAGAGAGAAAGAGAGGTCTTCCGTCCGCTGATTCACTCCCCAATTGACCACAATGGTCAGAGCTGTGCCAATCCAAAAGCAGGAGCCAGGAGCCTCTTCGGGATTGCCCACATGGGTGCAGGGGCCCAAGGACTTGGGCTATCTTCTACTGCTTTCCCAGGCCATAGTAGAGAGCGGGGTGGGAAGTAGAGCAGCTGGGACTGAACTGGTGCCCATATGGGATGCCGGTTCACTCCACAAATGACTGCAATAGCTGGGGCTGGGCCAGGCCGAAGCCAGGAGCAAGGAGCCTTATTTGGGTCTCCTTTCTGGGTACAGGGGCCCAAGCACTTGGGCTATCTTCTTCTGCTTTTCCCAGACCATTAGCAGAAAGCTGGATTGGAAGTGGAGCAGCTGGGACTTGAACTGGAGCCACAGACAGTGACTTAACCAGCTATGCCACAATGCTAGCCTCAAGACTGTTTTATTAGCCTCGGTTTCTTGTTCATGCATCCTTTATTTGATTTTATTGTATAGGTTGATCACTGCTCCTGCTCCTGTTGTCTGCCCATAGACCTTGTTGTAGAGAGATTATGTTCTATTAATATTCTCCATAGCTTTTTTAGGCTGGCGCCGTGGCTCAATAGGCTAATCCTCCGCCTTGTGGCATCGGCACACTGGGTTCTAGTCCCGGTCGGGGCGCCGGATTCTGTCCCGGTTGCCCCTCTTCCAGGCCAGCTCTCTGCTGTGGCCCGGGAGTGCAGTGAAGGATGGCCCAAGTGCTTGGGCCCTGCACCCCATGGCAGACCCAGAGAAGCACCTGGCTCCTGCCATCAGATCAGCTCGGTGTGCCGGCCGCAGCGCGCCGGCCGCGGCAGCCATTGGAGGGTGAACCAACGGCAAAAGGAAGACCTTTCTCTCTGTCTCTCTCTCTCTCTCTCACTGTCTACTCTGCCTGTCAAAAAAAATATTCTCCATAGCTTTTTAAAAAAGATTTATTTTTTAAAAGACTTATTTATTTGAAAAGCAGGGTATGTCCAGTTTTCTGAGCCTTTGAATCCTTTCTTTTACCTTTTGTCAACAGTTCTGATGTTTCTGTGATTTTGAGCCATTCAATCCTCCAAAAGTTTCACCCCCAACATCCTTGGCAGAGTGTTCCAATCACATACTATGGGGCGGTGCTCCTTTTCAATAAAGTCCCCTAAACAGCACTGTAAATTCTGCCCTCCTTGGACCAGCAGCCTCAGGATCAAGAACAATAGACACTGCTCTGGTTCCTACCAACACCTAAAGGTTACAGCCTGCAGCAGTCTCAGGGGATAGTCCTTTTCCTTCCTTGTCGGGCCTAGAATCTCCCCTGTTTGGGTTTATGTTAACGTGACCCTAGTTATTGGTCTAGTAGCCAGGAGGGAAAGAAAAGGTATATCCTTAGATGGTTTTATTACAAACAAAAGGCTTCTGTCTGTATCTGCATCTATATCTAAGTCTAAATGCAGACTTGCTATGTAATTCCTTTGACCAAGAGTGGGAGAGTAATGGTGTCACGTGACTTCCAAGGCTGTGTCATAATCAGCCACGGGTGTCCCCCCTTGCTCACTGAACTACTCACTTTGGAATCCCAGAGTCGCCTTGTAACAAATCCAGCTACCCCGAGTCTTTCCTGCTTCGGAAATCATATTTAGGCACTCCTGTGAAATCCAAGCTGAACTCGTCTGTAAGCCCTCTCAATCCAGGTACGAGACGTGTGAGCAAAAACTCCATCTTGGAAGTAAACACAGCCATCAGACCATCTCAACCGAGGCTACACACAAAATGGGGCAGAGAAGAGCTCCTCCCCACAGAATCCAAGAACACAATAAAATGATTCTTCTGAGGTGGTTGGTTAACAGAATAGATCGTAGAAACAACTGAAATGTTTTATCTATCCTCTTATTTTCCCGAATTTTATGGATTTTCGTTTTGTGTCTTATATTACTCTTCTTCCATCTGAGTCTGAGGAGACACGCCGAACCTTTAACAAGTAAGTCCTGAACCAGCATGTCAGGTCTTTCTGCCTTTAGACTCGCGTCTTCCCACTCCAATTATTCTGACATCCAGTTTCCTCTGGGTAATCGGCGCGGGGCTTCAACTCGCAAGGGCTGCCCTAGCTTCTGGGACTGCCAAGTTGTCTACCAGACCCGTCTCTGCCCGGCGAAACTTTGAAGTTGGCTTCAGAGCCTTGCAGGTTCAACAAGCGAGTCATAGTGATGGGTGGAGGAGGTTGCCATGGAGACAGGTCCAGGGCCAGAGGCTCCGGAGGGCGGAGGTGGGAGGGGGGGCCGGAGCTCGGCTTCCGATTGGCTGTGCGGGCGCGCAGCGTTCCCCTGGCGCACATGCGCAGTGGCGCCGAGGCGAGGTCGCAGCGAAGCGGAGGCGCGCGCGAAGGGGGGGTGGATTCCGGGCCGGCTTGTGAGGACCTGGCTGGGACGTGCGGTTAGCGGCCCAGCCACCTTGTGCTATCTGAGGGAAGGGAAGTGGCGGAGCCAGAGGGCCCTCGGCAGAGCGGGACCGAGCCCGCCACGCAGGCGACCGCGACGCCGCCGCCATTGTTGCCCGCGGCCTCTCGGGTCGCTCCGGCTGAGCGGTGGCTGGGTCCCAGCTACAGGTAACGATGTCGCCGGGCGCCGGCGTCCCGCGCGGTCGGACCCGGAGCCCGAGCCCGTCCACCCCAGCGGCGGCTGCAGCTCGCGGCCTGCGCGGATGGCGAGGACGGGGTGGAGACTGCTGTGCGGGGGCCTAGTCCCAGCCTTGCGCGTCGTGGGGTCCCCGACTCCCCCGCGGCCCTCGACCCTCGGGGCGGGAGAGCAGTGAAAGGGACCGCCCGGAAGGGGAGAGGCCGGGCTCGGGGCGGGTGAGGCCAGGCCGCCGCATCGCCCCCGCAGGGCCTCGTGAACGCTGGGGTTGAGTGACACGATTGGTGGAGCAGGAGACGGGGACAGGGGGTGTCGCTTCGCCAGATCGGGTCCGTTTCTGAGGTCTTGTTCTGGAATGGTGTTTTCGGGCTGGGTCTCCCCTGGAGAAGCCCTTAAAGGGCCTCAGCAGTCACACCCACCCCTCCATCTGCATTCCGGTCCAACCGGCTCCCCCTCCCAGGCCTCCTAGGATCGTGTAAGCCTGGCATTCCCCTGGCCTTGACATACAAAGCAGATAAATGGCCCGCCCCTGTTACCCGACGGTTCCCTTGGAAACCTTGAGCGCTTGCTTGCCTTAAAAGACAGCCCCCTCCCCAGGTGTTCCGAGGAAAGGAAGATGTGCCTGTGTGGCTGGTTGAGAGCCTACCCCAGTCCTCACAGCTTCTGTAACATCAGCGACTCACCTGTGTCTTTCTCCTGTCAACGTGTTTAATTGTGGTTTCCATTAGAAATTCGATCTTTCGTTTTTGCTCACAATGTTTTGAAAAACTGCTTCTGCCCCCGTCTTGAAGGCAGCTGCACTTCTCCACTCCCATCTGCAAGCAGCTAGCCCTTATCAGTCTAAGGCTGTGCACACTGGGAAGTCTTTTCTGTGCATACAGATGTATAGCAGGATGGACCTTGACTGTGTGGTCCATTCTTGTGTTTCAGGACCCCTTCCCCATCCCTGTTCTAGGCTCAGAATCTGTTCCTAAGGCTGCCAACTTGGCCTTGCTTCTGTTCTGCCCCTGGGTGCAGCAGCCCTTGATGTCATGTCCTCACGGCTCTAGCATGAGACTTCAAGCAACTGGCTCACTCCTGGAGAATTAAAGGATATTGCCAGATCATACCTCCTGTCCATAGCCATGTTCGCTTCAAGCAAGAGGATGGCCAGTTCTCCGCGTTCTCAAATCCTTCTCATGTGGAAGCCAGACAAGGCCCAGAGTGGGTCCCGCCATGCTGAGAAGCAAACCCTCACCTCAAGGCTCTTGCGTGACACTGAGACCTGCCGGCAGAATTTTCGGAATTTTCCATACCCAGACCTGGCTGGACCTCGAAAGGCATTGAGTCAGCTCCGAGAGCTCTGCCTGAAGTGGCTGAGGCCCGAGATTCACTCCAAGGAACAAATCCTGGAGCTGCTGGTGCTGGAGCAGTTCCTGACCATCCTGCCCGGGGAGGTCAGGACGTGGGTGAAATCCCAGTACCCAGAGAGCAGCGAGGAGGCGGTGACTCTGGTGGAGGACTTGACTCAGCTTCTGGAAGAGGAAGGTGAGAGTTGTAGAGCAGAAGGGAGGAATCCCTGCGTGCTTAGAAGGGTCAACGGGGGACACCAGAGAATCTGGGAAGAGCCAAAGTCAGTCTGTGGGTCAGAACGAGGCCCCTTAACATCAGCTCCCCTTCCAGACTAAGACCAAGCACATCACCTCAGCCCAGAGGAGCAATGTCATAAAAGAATGACCAAGTTACTGGTCATTACCTGGGTGAGCCCTCAGGAAGTTAACCTGCAGTGGTTTGCACTATTGTAATAATCACTTGCTCTGTGAATTGGTCTTTGCAATAACATGTTTCCAAAGAATATTCCTTCTTTAAGAAAAGAGCCAACTCACAAATTTTATCACATGTAAGAATTTTGTGGGAAATTGTGAGTTGTGCACATGTCCATAAGAGTCCCCAAGCAGACTTGTTTGTTTTTTAAGATTTATATTTTTATTTATTTGAAAGAGTTACAGAGAGAGGGAGAGACAGAGAGAAAGGTCTTCCATCCACTGGTTCACTCCCCAGATGGCCAAAACGGCCGGAGCTGTGGCGATCTGAAGCCAGGAGTCAGGAGCTTCTTCCCAGTCTCCCACATGGGTACAGGGGCCCAGGGACTTGGGCCATCTTCCACTGCTTTCCCAGGCCAGAGCAGGGAGCTGGATCAGAACAGGATGCCAGCACTTCAGCCCAGGGCTTTAACCCACTGTACCACAGCACCGGCCTCCAAACTTGTTTTTCACGTTGGCATTGAAATCTAAGGACAAGCCACTGGTCTTCCCACTGATTTTGGAAGGATGGGTACTGTTTCTGGTTCTCCTGACCTTCCTTTAAGAAAGTGTAGGGGTCTGTGCAGTGAACGCTTTCCTAGGCTTTTCCAACAGGACTAACCATCCTGATCTCATTCTCTTCCTTAGCTCCTCAGAACTCTGCCCTTTCCCAAGAAACCCCAGAAGAAGACCCCAAAGGAAGACCTGCTTTCCAGGCAGGCTGGCTAAATGACCTGGAGACCAAAGTGAGTATGAATTTCTTTGGTGTTCTTAACATGTCTTCTGAACTACTGTGTCCCCAAAACCCTGTAAGACCTGAGTCTTAGTTTCTCCTCTTAGTTAGTTTGGCCTGCTAAGGTAGGTGAATGTACTATATAAAAAATGGCCTTCCTTTGCATTCCTTTGATACAACTTTTCTTGAAAACCTGAATATTGTAAAACTGTCAGTTTTATCTATAGAATTAATATGACTTTTTTTTTTTTTTTTTTTTTTTGGACAGGGAGAGTTAGAGAGAGAGAGAGAGAGAAAGGTCTTCCTTTTTCTGTCAGCGCGTTGCAGCCGGCACGCTGTGCTGATCCGAAGCCAGGAGCCAGGTGCTTCTCCTGGTCTCCCATGGGGTGCAGGGCCCAAGGACCTGGGCCATCCTCCACTGCACTCCCTGGCCACAGCAGAGAGCTGGACTGGAAGAGGAGCAACCAGGACAGAATCCGGTGCCCCAACCGGGACTGGAACCCGGGGTGCCTGCGCTGCAGGTGGAGGATTAGCCTAGTGAGCCACAGTGCTGGCCAATATGACCTTAAAATCCAAAAATAATTTTTAAAGAATTTGAGAAGTAATTGAAAAAAAGCATGTAAGAATCATCAAGAAGGGCTAGTGCTGTGGCGTACCCGGTAAAGCTGCTGCCTGCAGTGCTGGCATCCCATATGGGTGCAGGTTCGAGACCTGGAAGCTCCTCTTCCTGTCCAGCTCTCTGCTGTGGCCTGGGAAAGCAGTGGAGGATGGCCGAGGTCCTTGGGCCCTGCACCCACATGGGAGACCAGGAGAAGCACCTGGCTCATGGCTTCTAATCGGAACAGCTCCAGCCATTGCAGCCAACTGGGGAGTGAACCAGCAATGAGAGACCTCTCTCTCTACCTCTACCTCTACCTCTGCCTTCTCTCTGTGTGTAACTCTGAGTTTCAAGTAAATAAATAAATTTAAAAACAAATAAAAAGAATCATCAAGAATTTTTTTTTTTTTTTTGGACAGGCATAGTGGACAGTGAGAGAGAATGACAGAGAGAAAGGTCTTCCTTTTTTGCCATTGGTTCACCCTCCAGTGGCTGCTGCAGCTGATGCGCTGCGGCCAGCATACTGCGCTGATCCGATGGCGGGAGCCAGGTGCTTCTCCTGGTCTCCCATGGGGTGCAGGTCCCAAGCACTTGGGCCATCCTCCACTGCACTCCCTTGCCACAGCAGAGAGCTGGCCTGGAAGAGGGGCGACTGGGACTAGAACCCGGTGTGCCGGCGCCGCAAGGTGGAGGATTAGCCTATTGAGCCGTGGCGCCGGCCCAAGAATTTTTTTAACAAGAAGAAAAAAAAAGAACAAAAGGGGAAACTAACCTTACCAGGGTATAAAAGTGCACCTGAAACTGTGGTAGTTCAATAGTGTGGTTATTGGTTCTAGCTTTATTTTAAAAAGGAATGAGAGACTGGTTCATTATAGAGCATGTGAACAGAAGCTTTAAGTTATAACATCTTTGATTTGTTTTCATGTAAAAGCTTGAAAAGTAAATCAGTCTCTCACCTATGATGACAACTCTTTCTCTTCTAAGTCAGAGCCATCAATACCTGCACTAGTACCAGCTGAAAGCAATAAACTATTTTCAAATTTCCTTTTAGGACCACTAAGATGCTGGAAGGACACTCATGTGGTTTTTTTATTGTTTTTTAAGATTTATTTATTTATTTGAAAGGCAGAGTTACAGAGACGCAGAAAGAGAGAGAGAGAGGGGTCTTCCATCCACAGGCTCACTCCCCGATTAGCTGCAATAACTGGAGTTGGGCCAATCCAGAGCCAGAGCCAGGAGCTTCTTCCGGGTTTCCCACGTGGGTGCAGGGGCCCAAGCACTTGGGCCACCTTCCACTGCTTTCCCAGGTGATAGCAGAGAGCTGGATCGGAAGTGGAACGGTCAGTACTTAAACTGGTGCCCATATGGGATGCCAGCACTGCAGGTGGCGGCTTTACCTGCTATGCCACAGCACCAGCCCCTGGACACCCATGGTTGAGTGAGGGTTTGAGTTTTATTTTGAAAGGCAAACAAAGACAGACTGAGAGAACTCTGATCCACTGGTTCACTCTCCAAATGCCTGCAATAGGCCAAAGCCAAGAGCCAGAAACAATCCAGGTCTCCCACATGGGAGGCAGAAGCCCTATTACTTGAGCCATCACTACTGACTCCCAGCATCCACACTGGCAGGAAGCTGGAGTCAGGAGCCAGAGCCAGGAGTCAAACCCCAGCCACGCCAGTGTGGGATGCAGGCATCCTGCTAAGCCAAATGCCTGCTTCTGCATGAGGGTCTTGACTAGGCAACTTTTAGGATCCTGAAGAGTCTTCCTCCTGCCACACATGTACCCAGCGTTATCACTCTTCCCCGTCCCACTAGTTCTTGAATCCACTTTATTTGCCGTTTTAGGAATCAATGACATTCACAGATGTGGCTGTGGACATTACCCAGGAGGACTGGGCGCTGATGCGTCCTGTGCAGAAGGAACTGTACAAGACGGTGACCTTACAGAACTATTGGAACATGGTTTCTCTGGGTAAGAACTGTGTACATCCCGGCTCCTCCCAGCGTGCCCACTGGAGTACTTTCCTTCTCCCAGTAGTTAAAACTGGGTTGGCTGTCTGAAGTACCTGGCTAGAATTGGGGCTAAAGATGAGTGTTCTGGGCACAAAATTGGCTCTGATCTACCCTCATTTTCCAAATGAAAAGTCATTAAAAACCGTGATGTCCAGCGTTACGGTGCTGCCACCATCACTGCCTGGCCTGTCCCTGCGGCCCTGAGAGAAAGACTCTTCCCCCAGGGTCTCCCGGCACAGATCCTCTCAGGCGGCAGGAAATTCTTATCCCAGCTCTGAACTCTTACTAGGTCCTGTCCACAAGCCATTGTTCTCCTGTCGAGGTCCAAGTAGAAGTCAGCTAATAAACTCTGAGCAAGTCTTTATCCCAGCGTAACAGTCACGATCTTCCTCCTGAACAGGACTCACCGTGTACAGGCCAACCGTGATTCCCATACTGGAAGAACCGTGGATGGTGATAAAAGAAATTTTAGAAGGCCCTAGCCAAGGTGAGAGAAAATCCAGCCCCCGAGCTGCTTTGTGCTTCAGGGTCCAGATCCTCACTGTGCTGCAATCTGCCAAGTCCCTCGCTGTCAGGCACTGTAGCCCATCAGGAACCCCGAGCTGTTCGGCGTGGTCACTCGCAGAGGCCAGCTCAGGAAGGGCGTTTCCAACGGCGTCTCTGCACCTGTCTCCCTTGTCTCTTCCCGTGGTGTGCTCTACGTGAACCCTGGCCCCCAGCTCCTAGAGCTACCGCAGGGTTTTCATTGTGCCAGTCTCCCCTGTTTATATTTAAGCACGCATGAATCTCCCCTAAAATTTTAAATTTCAAACCACCACCGTTTTTGGTCTTTTTTTTAAGATTCAGTTATTTGAAAGTGTGACAGAAAAAGAGGCTCAATCTATCCACTGGCTCAATCCGCAAATGCCTGTGATAGCCAGGTGCGGGCCAGGCTGAAGCCAGGAGCCAGGAAATCCATCCAGGAACTCTCGCACGTGAGTGGCAGGGGCCCAGGTACTAGGGCTGTCTTCTGCTTTCCCAGGAGCATTAGCAGGAAGCTAGGTTGGAAGTGGGTCAGCCAGGACTTGATCCAGCACTCTGATAATGCAGTGCAGACCTCCCAAGCAATGGCTTAGCCCGCTGGGCCACAACCTCTGCCCTTTGAGTTTCTTTTATTCTGTTCACTGAAAAATTTTAAATATAGTCAAAAGTCTCCTGCCTGCATCCCACCTTCAACCCAGTTCCTACCTGTCCCCAAAAATGCAGCCTGTCACTAGATCAGCCCATGAACCACTGTTTTCCTGCAGAGGCCTGTCCCCTCAGGTAAGTAGCAGTCAGGCAGCATAAACAATTGATCCAGGCTTTATTTTGGTTTGGTTTTAGTATAGTTTTTCCTTTGGGATTTTTTGGACATAATATAAACATTTAAAAAGAAGGTTTTCGGCCGGCGCCGTGGCTCAACAGGCTAATCCTCTGCCTTGCGGCGCCGGCACACCGGGTTCTAGTCCCGGTCGGGGCACCGGATTCTGTCCCGGTTGCCCCTCTTCCAGGCCAGCCCTCTGCTGTGGCCCAGGAGTGCAGTGGAGGATGGCCCAGGTGCTTGGGCCCTGCACCCCATGGGGAGACCAAGAAAAGCACCTGGCACCTGGCTCCTGCCATCGGATGAGCGCGGTGCGCCGGCCGCAGCGCGCCGACCTCGGCGGCCATTGGAGGGTGAACCAACGGCAACGGAAGATCTTTCTCTCTGTCTCTCTCTCTCACTGTCCACTCTGCCTGTAAAAAAAAAAAAAAAAAGAAGGTTTTCTCCATATTTTTATTGTAAGTAGTAGCATGCTATGCATACTGCTTTGTGCCTTGTTTATTTTACTTAGAAATTTTACTGTACTTTGTATTTTCAAGGTGTATTTTAACTAGACCTTGAAAAAGTGGTTCCAGTGAGTATGTAAAAAGCTTCCTCATTCCTTTTTTAAATATGTACATAATATTTTATCATGATTCATAATTTATTGAACCTCTTCCTTAATTGATGGACTATTTAGTTTGCATTCCTTTTTATTTTTTTTAAAAGATTTATTTATTTATTTAAAAGTCAGAGTTACACACAGAGAAGGAGAGGCAGAGAGAGAGAGAGGTCTTCTATCCGCTGGTTCACTCCCCAGTTGGCCACAACATCCAAACCTGGGCCGATCTGAAGCCAGGAGCCAGGAGCTTCTTCCAGATCTCCCAAGCGGGTGCAGGTGCCCAAGGACTTGGGCCATCTTCTACTGCTTTCCTAGGCTACTGAAGAAAGCTGGATCGGAAGTAGAGCAGCCAGGACTCGAACCGGCGCCCATATGGGACGCCAGCACTGCAGGCAACAGCTTCACCTGCTATGCCAGAGCGCCAGCCTTCCTTTTTATTTTTTAAAATAAGATTATTTTGTTTATTTGAATGGTAAAGTTAGAGAGACAGGGAGAGATAGAGAATGAGAACTTCTGTCTGCTGGCTCACTCTCCAGATGGCCTCTATGGCTGGGACTGGGCCAAGCCCAAGGCCAGGAGCTTCATCCGGGTCTCCCATGTAGGTGCAGGGGCCCAAGGACTTGGACCATCTTCCACTGCTTTCCTTGGCACATTAGCAGGGAACTGGATCAGAACTGGAGCAGCCAGGACTCAAACTGGTGCTCACATGGGATGTTAGCATTGCAGGCAGTGACTTAACCTGGTAGTCTCGTTCCTTTTTTTCCTATCTTCCACAACAACTTCCTTTGAAAACTCATGATTACAGTATATCAAACACCTCTATACCTTTCACTTGTAATAACTAATTGTCATTACTTGGCCACTTTTGCTATATCTCTTTACACACATACTTTGTTTTTACATTGAAGCGTTTAAAAATTTTTTGCAGGTGCCCGCACTGTGGCATAGTGGGCTAAGCCTCTGACTGCAGTGCCCACATCCTATATGGGTTCCAGTTCTAGTCCTGGCTGTTCCTCCTCCGATCTAGCTCTCTGCTATGGCCTGGGAAAGCAGTAAAAAATGGCCTAAATGCTTCGGGCCCTGCACCTGTGTGGGAAACCCAGAAGAAGCTCTGGCTGCTCTCTTCAGGTTGGCCTAGTTCTGGCTGTTGCAGCCATTTGGGGAGTGAACCAGTGGATGGAAGACCTTTCTCTCTGTCTCCCTCTGTCTATCTGTAACTCTACCTGCCAAGTAAATAAATCTGTAAAAAGAAAAGAAAAAAAAAGATGTTGTAGGCACCGTGACGTCTCATCTCTAAATAGCTTAAGAATATGACCTTCTCCTATCTAAGCACAAAACCATTCTCCAGATATTTAACATTTATGCAATAATGTCATCATATGTATAGTCAAATATTCATTTTCCCAGGTGTCCCAAAAATACCTTCTACAGATGCTTTTGTCCCTATCCAGACTATTCAGCCTACATGTTCCACTTATTCCTCATGTCTTTAGTCTCTTAAAATGGAACCACTCTTAAGCCTTTTCTTCTTTCTCTTTCTTGTATTAATCTTCCATGATACTGCCAGTTTTGAAGGATCCAGGCCAAGTTTTTAAAGAGTGACCCACAATCTGCATTTGCCTGTTTATTTCATCGTAGCTAGATTCAGATTAAACATTTTTGCCAGGACTGTCCAAAGGTGACGTGTACTTTGCATTGCATGCTCTCAGAGGCACGTGACATCACTTTGTCTCATCACCGAGCATGCTCTTTGTGATTAACCTGGTGTCCCAGGATCGCTCCCTCTTTAAAATGCATTGTTTTCTTTGTTATTCCCCAATAACTTTAGCATTTATTGATGATCCTTGCTTTGTTATATTTCTGGCTGCAAAATGATGATTTTCTAATCTATGCATCGCTTCTAAAGGATTGATAGCATTCTCTGTAAAGAATACTTCTTGGTCCCTCTACCTCATTTTTATGTGTGTGTGTGCCACTATGGACTAATGGAATGTTTAAAAAGTAGTATGGTAATAGGGCATTAGTTCCAGTTTTGTGTTTTGTGTTTTGTGTTTTTGATGCTCAAAAACAAAATATCCAAATTTGGGCAGTAAGAGTCTTTCAGACCCAGTCCAGCATCCTTTTAACACGTCTCCGATAGAGGTGGAGCGTTTCCTTGCCTTCTGGCGTGAGATGTTCTTAAGGCTTACCTTGTGCTTTCCTTGCACCTATAGTTTCTCCAAGGAACCCTGGTTCATTTTAATGAATCCATGGTCTGGGCAGTGGATGTGCTTACTACTACGGGTATCAGTGCTCCTAGATCTGTTTAGTAGATAGAACTGAGAAATATGTATGTGTGTGTATGTCTTTTTTTTTTTTTTTAAGATTTATTTATTTGTTTGAAAGTCAGAGTTACACAGAGAGAGAGAGAGGCAGAGAGAAGAGAGGTCTTCCATCCACTGATTCACTCCTCAATTGGCTGCAACAGCTGGAGTTGTGCCAGTCTGAAGCCAGGAGCCAGGAGCTTCTTCTAGGTCTCCCACGTGGGTGGAGGGGCCCAAGGACTTGGGCCATCTTCTACTGCCTTCCCAGGCCATAGCAGAGAGTTGGATCAGAAGTAAAGCAGCTGGTTCTCGAACCAGCTGCCCATATGAATGCTGGCGCTTCAGGCCAGGGTGTTAACCCACTGCACCACAGCATTGGTCCCTGTATGTGTGTAGTTTAAAAAAAAAAAAAATCCTTAGTTCATACCAGTACCTCGAATTCAAATCCAGCACTCCAAGGGAATTCCATTTTGCATTGCTTTCCCACACAATGAATAACCTGGTTCCCAACAACGTCAGTATATTTATTTGTCCTATCATGTGTTACACACAAAAGTAGTTTCAGAATTATAGGAATACCACCACCAATAACAAACCATCTGGAAAGTTCAATGTCTTTGAAGTCCTTTTTGGTTGCTAGACTATATCCCAATTACAGAGTGCTTTCCTATTTTTTGAGATTTATTTCTTTATTTGTTTTCATTTTATTTGAAAGGCAGCATGAGAAAGATAAATTGATGAAGGGAGATCTTCTGTCCACCAGCTAACTCCCCAGATGTCCACAACAGCCAGGGCTGGGCCAGGCCACAGCGAGGTACCTGGAACTAACTCTGAGTCTGTGTGCAGATGGCAGGAACCCAGCTGCAACTGCTTGAGCCATCAGCTGCTGCCTCCCAGGGTACACATTACAGGAAGCTGGAGTCAGAGGTGGGACTCAAACCAGAGAGTCTGATGTGGAATGTGGACATCTCAAGCAGCAGCTGACCACTGCACCAAACGCCTGCCCCCTTCTTGCTTCAGTCTTTTCTATTTTACATTTCAAAGTATGCTTAAACATTGGCATGGTTCAGAAGCCAGAACTGCACAGAAAGCTCTATACTCCCTGCCTTCTTCCCTATTCCTGTCTGCTCCCTAGGAATCCATGTTTACTTGTCTCTGGTTCATCCTTCATATGTTTCTCTTTGCAAAAATGAACCATTAATGTAGCCTCATCTCTTCTCTGTGAGGCTCATATATGAGAGTACTTCAGAAAGCTCATGGAAATGATGTTTTTTTTATTTAAAAAAATGTATTTATTTATTTGAAAGGCAGACTTACAGAGAGGCAGAGAGAGAGAAAGGTCTTCCATCTGCTGGTTCATTCCCCAGATGACAGCAATGGCCAGAGCTGTGCTGATCCAGAGCCAGGAGCCAGGAGCTTCTTCTGGGTCTTCCATGTGGGTGCAGGGGCCCAAGGACTTGGGGCTAGCTTGCACTGCTTTCTCAGGACATAGCAGAGAGCTGGATTTAAACCAGCACCCATATGGGATGCTGGTACTACAAATCAGGGCTTTAACCCACTGTACCACAGCACCAGCCCCGGAAATGGAATTTTAAAACTGAACTTAATTTTGCTGAAAAAAAAAAAAAGAAATCCCTACATAGTTTTTTCACAATATGCCTTTGTATGAGATTTTTGAAGACTTTTTTTTTTTTTTTAAGATTTATTTATTTGAGGAGTTATAGAGAGAGGGAAACAGAAAGGTCTCCCATCCACTGGTTCACTCCCCAGTTGGCCGCAACAGCTGGAGCTGTGCCGATTGGAAGCCAGGAGCTAGGAGCTTTTTCCAGGTCTCCCACGCCAGTGCAGGGGCTCAAGGACTTGGGCCATCTTCCACTGCTTTCCCAGGCCGTAGCAGAGAGCTGGATTGGAAGTGCAGCAACTAGGACTTGAACTGGTACCCATATGGGATGCCAGCACTGCAGGTGGCGACTTTACCCGCTACACCACAGTGCCGGCCCAAGACACTTAATTCTAGTCTATCTCTCAATATTGATATTATGCTATAATATTAACAGTATGATGTAATTTAATATGCTACCTTAGAATAAACTGCTTCACTTTTTCCTAAAAGTCAACTTTAGTCATTAGTTTAAGGTTCATTCAAACTGCTTGAAAAGCTAATTCTCCATAATTTATGGCCCTGTTTTGTCTTTGTTGGAAAAATGATACAAAATACACCTTGAGCACATGAAATTCTTTAGGAAATCTAGGTAGATACCAGGTAATGGAAATATGCCTGCACTGGAGTCAGGGTGGTCTTCTGGGAGGTATTGGCAGCCTGGGACCACTTAAGTTTATTTCGCATCAGGAGGGATGTTTTAGGTCATTCAGAGAGCATGAATTAGAGCAGTAAGTCCCCAGGAGGGACAGTTTATGCTTATGCATTTTGAGAGATGTTGCTCCTTCCAGAGAGTACCAAGACTGAGAAAGCTGAATTCCTTTTTTCCTGATCTAGAGGTGAGGTGGGGAAGGTTGTTTTTCCAGCCTGTTACATAGGTGTGGTCTTCTGTGCAAGGGACTCCTGTCCACCCCTCTCCTGAGTCAGGCCCCAGGCTTCATCTTCCAACCACAAGGCTCCTTGCACCCTCAGGGCAGAGGGTCAAGTCATCAAGAGGTTTGAGGAGCTCTCACAGCGCCCAAGCCCAGCCCTCCTGCCTTCCTGCTTTTGCTAGACTTTGGCCTCTGAGGAGTTTACTTTCTTGGCAACTCAGAGATATATAAGTTAAGCCTTTAGGGGGCCGGCGCTGTGGCATAGTAGGTTAACGCCCTGGCCTGAAGTGCCAGCATCCCATATGGGCACTGGTTCGAGACCCGGCTGCTCCACTTCCTGTCCAGCTCTCTGCCATGGCCCGGGATAGCAGTAGAAGATGGCCTAAGTCCTTGGGCCCCTGCACCCACGTGGGAGACCCAGAGGAAGCTCCTGGCTCCTGGCTTCAGATCAGCGCAGCTCTGGCTGTTGCAGGCATCTGGGGAGTGAATCATCAGATGGAAGACCTCTCTCTCTCTCACTGCCTTGCCTTTCTCTGTGTAACTCCAACTTTCAAATAAATAAATAAATCTTTTAAAAAAGAAAAAAAGTTAAGCCTTTAGTTGGAATATGCAGGGTCTTAGTCCACCCGAACGGGGATGGACTGGGTCTGAGGAAAGGTGAGTGTGCCGCTTGCCCGTTTCCCAGCCTCGCGATCCCAGAGACAATCAGACGCAGCGGGGAGTCAAGTCAGGCAAGAACTCATTTATTCCGTGCATAGCAAAGCCTTTTAAAGCACAAAACTGCAGAGTCATTGGGGCAGGGCATAAGGACTAATCAATCACTTAAAGGTCATTTTACAGGGCAATTTCTTATAGGACTAGCCATATGTCTGTACACTTGTCATTAGTTGTTGTCACTTCCCCTGATGTTGCATGGCCTAATTAGCTTTGGTGGTAGACAACTTTGGGTTCCTTCCACCTTACTCCCTTTGGGCGCCATCTTTGAATTGCCTCATGTGTCTAATTTCCCCACAGGAATATCTGACCAGTCAGATTTTAAGAAGTGGAACCATGAGTAATTCACAAATAGTAATTTGGGTCTCCAGTGACTATTACTATCTCAGAACCTATGATAGTTCTTTATGTGAGACCTGGTCATTGTTTCAGGTTCAACACAGATCTCCTCTATTGAAAGTATGAGACCACTTTTTGGCCTAATTGACTAGTAAATACTTGCCAGTAGTGAAATACACACATATAAGCCCTGCTTAATGATCTCAGTTTGTGAATTTGTAAGATGCATATTTTTTCAAAAATGTATACTTATTATAGTATAACAATTTACTCGTGACCATTAGGCAGACTTGTTGCTTCGAGGTTCTTAGTTATAACTGTGGACTACCGTAGACTGTTTCCATTACACGGACATCGCACCCAGCTCCTGGTGCCATCTCATCCTGTGTGTGTGTGTGCACCTTCCTGTACAGTCCACTCACTCAGTTTGTCCTTTTGAGGAAGGGAATAACATCCTGGTGTGTGAAAATTGGTTTTAAATTTTTTACCTCTATAAATATGAAATAATAATGTGAAATAACCACATTTCTAGTACTAAATAGCAGTTAAAGCAATATAGCCAATTTATTGAAAATTAGAAAAGAAAACCTATAATTGTACTGTTTTTTTCTACTGCTAATGTGTTTTCATATAACCTTACTCCCTTAGTCTTAAACATCTTCTAGTATCAACTAATGGGTTTTTTTGTATGTTTGTTTGAGAAGCAGAGGTAGGAAGAGAACAAGTTCTCATCTACTGCCTGACTCCCCAAGTGCCCACAATAGTCAGCTGAGCCAGGCCAAGGCCAGCAGCTGGAATGTAATCCAAGTCTCCCACATGGGTGGCAGGGACCCAGATATTTGAGCCATTACCTCCTGTCCCCCAGACTCTGTACTGGCAGGAAGCTGGAATTGAGAGCAGAGATGGAGCCAGGACCCAGGCACTTTGATAGGGAATGTGAGTTCCCGACTGGTGGCTTAACCTCTAGGCCAAAGGCCCACCCACCATACTACTGTTTTTTGTATTTGAATAGAAGTAGTTTTGTAAACTCAAACAGTACAGGAAAGCAAATTAAATATGTGTCTCCCCTCTCATTCATTACCAAGAACTTCTCCCGCTGGGTTATCAGCGTGTGTATGTTTTGTGTCTGTAGTACATAATAGCATCTTTACACAGATGGACTCTGGATGTACATGCTGTGCACACACCTGCCTTTTTCCACTTTATCAGGTATCATGCATGCCTTTTCTTATCAATACCTAGACCTGGGGCCGGCGCTGTGGCACAGCAGGTTAACACCCTGGCCTGAAGCGCTGGCATCCCATATGGGCACCGGTTCTAGTCCCGTCTGCTCCACTTATCCAGCTCTCTGCTATGGCCTGGGAAAACAATCGAAGATGGCCCAAGTCCTTGGGCCTCTGCACACGCTTGGGAGACCAGGAAGAAGCTCCTGGCTCCTGGCTTCAGATCAGTGCAGTTCTGGCCGTTGTAGCCAATTGGGGAGTGAACCAGCAGATGGAAGATCTCTCTCTCTCTCTCTCTCTCTGCCTCTCCTCTCTATGTGTAACACTGACTCTCAAGTAAAAAAATAAATAAATCTTTAAAAATATATATATATATACCTAGACCTACCTAATTGGTTTTGTCAGTTATCAATATTCCGTTAGCCCCTACTCTAGGCCCTTACTAACAGGTATGGCTATCATTTTCAGTGACTGTATACTTTTCTATTGAATGGATATATTACTCAAGGAATGGATATATTACTCAAGTTATTATGCTTTGGTTTTTTTTTTTTAAGATTTATTTATTTATTTGAAAGAGTTACACACAGAGAGAGAAAGAGAGAGTGGTCTTCCCTCTGCTGGTTCACTCCCCAACTGGCCACAATGGCCGGAGCTGCGCCGATCCAAAGCCAGGAGCCAGGAGCTTCTTCCTGGTCTCCCACATGGGTGCAGGAGCCCAAGGACTTGGGCCATCTTCTACTGCCTTCCAAGACCATAGCAGAGAACTGGATTGGAAGTGAAGCAGCCAGGTCTCGAACCGGCGCCCATATGGGATGCCAGCGCTTCAGACCAGGGCGTTAACCTGCTGTGCCACAGTGCCGGCCCCAAGTTATTATACTTTGTATCTTAGAAAGTTTCTTAACTATTCAGTACCATTTTTGCTATATTATAAATTCCAAAATTGATTATATTACTGTTGTGTGATGCTTAAATGTGCAAGCTTCATGTTTTCCACCTGGTTTCAAAGGAGAAAGACATCCTTTATCATAAAATTTGTTTTAAATCATCATACTGGAAACCCAGTAGGTATCAACAAAGATATATTTGCTTTGCAGCCAGGATTGAGGTCAGAGATTTTTTATTTGTTTTGTGTGTGTGTGTTTGGTTGTGGGTATGCACACGTGCACACCTTCATCTGAGTTCACCATTTTACAAGTTATCATTCATCAGTTCATGGAGTGGCTTTCAGATCCAGAGTGTTAGGTCATTTTCTGAAGGAATTGTAAAAGAGGATAATAAGCTAATTCCAAAGTTTATATTTAAGTTAGAAATATAAGAAACACAAAAATTGTGAAGTAATAATGTGAGGTGATGTTGTGTCATGGGCCCAATATTAGGTTGATTTGGCTGAATCTGTACTGAAGAGTCTAAGAAGGAGCACTGTACAGAGAAACATGAGCAAGACTGTAAACAGGAGGGTTTTTTTCTACAGATAATTTTTTTAAAAGATTTATTTATTTAATTTGAAAGAGTTACACACAGAGAGAAAGAGAGGCAGAGAGAGAGATCCTCCATCCACTGGTTCACTCTCCAATTGGCTACAATGGGTGGAGCTGAAGCCAAAAACCAGAAGCTTCCTCTGGGTCTCCCATGCGCAGGTACAGGGGCCCAAGTCCTTGGGCCATCTTCTACTGCTTTCCCAGGCCAGAACAGAGAGCTGTCTTGCAAGTTGGGCAGCTGGGACTTGAACTGATGCTCATATGGGATGCTGGCACTGCAGGCAGTAGCTTTACCCGTTACACACTATGCTGGCCCCTAAACATAAGTTTTAATAGGTATCATAAGAGAAGGCCTAGAGGCTGGGATTGGCATGAACTTTTTGGCCTTGAGGAAGTGGTGGTAATTTTAAACTTTAAGTTGGTTGAATATGAAGAGATCACAGAATAGGAAGGAATAGATCTTACGTGTTTGAATGCCAAATGGAGATGTTTCTAACGTTTTTCCTTTTTCTCTCTTTAACTTACCTTTTAAACTACTGGTCTTCAAGCTTTAGTGTGTAGCAAAACCACCTGCAGGCCTTGCTCTTAGATTGTTCAGCCCCACTGCCAAAGTTCCTCATTCAGAATGTCTCGGTGGCACCCAGTAACTTAAGACCTCCCCAGGGGATAGTGATGCGTACGCCGCTAGTATGCTGGTACTCTGAGAACCAGGACTGTCGGCTGGGGGTGATTTACTAGAGCTGCTTGACCTCAGAAAGCACTCTATGAAATTGCTTTGGGGTAGGTCGGAAGAGGAAATGACAAAGTCAGTAAATCCATGAATCAGCCCAAGTCCTTGCACAGTTATCCACTGTTCTTCCTGTGCTGGGTGCGGGCACATGAACTAACCTGTTTTGTTTCCTGTGTGTCCACGGTGCCCGTGATGGGCAGTGAGGAACCTCTTCGTTTTTAACGGTCATAACATTGCTTTCCTGCCCTTTATTCTCCTTTCCTAAACTTGAAGGCCATGTTAGTGAGGCTGCCAGAGCTATGGTGTTCAGCATCTTATTCATGGTTGCTATTTTGTGTCTGTTTTGGCAGTTTCCTTTGCCAAGTAAAGGAAAACTTACTGCATTCTTTTTATTTCAGAATGGGAAACGGAAGCCAAACCATGTAGTCCAGTACAGGATATTTCCAGACTCAAAAAGGATAGAACCCAGACCATCAAAGTGGAAAAATCCTATGACTATGATATCAGAATAGAGACAGATACCTTCAGGAAAATTCCTATGAGTGGAAGAGATTTTCGTTTGAAGTCAATCTTTTCACAAGAAGATGATCTTACAGAAGAGTATCTTAGTAAATATGATATATATAGAAATGATTTTGAAAAGCATTCAAACCTAAATATACAGTTTGATATCCAATCAGATAATAAAACTGCTGTGTATAATGAAGGTAAGGCAACCTTCAATCATGTCCCGTATGGTGTTGTACATGGGAAAATACTTCCTGGAGATAAGCCTTATAAATGTAATGTGTGTGGGAAAAAATTTAGAAAATATCCATCCCTCCTGAAGCACCAAAGTAGCCATGCCAAAGAGAAATCTTACGAATGTGAAGAGTGTGGGAAAGAGTTCAGACACATCTCGTCCCTCATTGCACATCAGAGAATGCATACTGGAGAGAAACCGTACGAGTGCCACCAGTGTGGGAAAGCCTTCAGCCAGCGTGCACACCTAACCATACATCAGAGGATTCATACCGGAGAGAAACCCTACAAATGTGATGACTGTGGGAAAGACTTCAGCCAGCGTGCACACCTTACTATCCATCAAAGGACACACACTGGGGAGAAACCATACAAATGCTTGGAATGTGGTAAAACCTTCAGCCATAGTTCATCCCTGATTAATCATCAGAGAGTTCACACAGGAGAAAAACCTTACATATGCAACGAATGTGGGAAAACTTTCAGTCAGAGTACACACCTTCTTCAGCATCAAAAAATACATACTGGGAAGAAACCATATAAATGCAACGAGTGTTGGAAGGTGTTTAGCCAGAGTACTTACCTTATTCGACATCAGCGAATCCATTCTGGAGAGAAGTGCTATAAATGTAATGACTGTGGAAAGGCCTTTGCTCATTCCTCAACGCTTATTCAGCATCAAACCACTCACACTGGAGAGAAGTCCTACATATGTAACATATGTGGGAAGGCCTTCAGCCAGAGCGCAAACCTCACTCAGCATCATCGAACACATACGGGAGAGAAACCATACAAGTGCAGTGTGTGCGGGAAAGCGTTCAGCCAGAGTGTGCACCTTACCCAGCACCAGAGGATCCACAATGGAGAAAAACCCTTCAAATGCAGTATATGTGGGAAGGCATACAGACAGGGTGCAAACCTCACTCAGCATCAAAGGATTCATACTGGAGAGAAGCCGTACAAATGTAATGAATGTGGGAAAGCATTTATTTACTCCTCGTCACTTAATCAGCATCAGAGAACTCATACTGGAGAGAGACCTTACAAATGTAATGAATGTGATAAAGATTTTAGCCAGAGAACATGCCTTATTCAACACCAGAGAATCCATACAGGAGAAAAGCCCTATGCATGTCGTATATGTGGTAAAACCTTCACCCAGAGTACAAACCTTATTCAGCATCAGCGTGTTCATACGGGTGCCAAACATCGTAATTAATGAATATGAGAAACTTCGTTTAGGTGTTACAGCTTGATCATTTTATGTTGTATTTTGTGTGCTGTGTGTTAAAATAGTATCAGAAGAAATCTAAAGTGCAATATATGTTAGATGCTACTCAGCAGAAATATCAGAATTAGTGATATGAATAGAACTTATATAAATTTAATCCAAAATTTAAGAAGGAAAGTTTATTGGCTTCTAAACTATTATTAGTTGATTCCAGGAAGAACCCTATGAAAGGGTGTTCAAAAACCTGTAACTCTCAACTCCTACTGTATTTCATTCTTAATGAGGCCTTATGAAAGTGTAACTTGAGAAAGCAACCATTAAGTGGAGATTTCACCCTAGAGCGTGATCCTGGGATTATAGAAAAGGCTACCTGTAGGCCTCTGTCTCCTCCCAGCTTTGAAGCCTTAAGATATATAGAGCGTCCCCTCCCCTTTCCTAACTTCCCTTTCCTGTAGTGCAGGCACTGCCACGTGGATCCAGTAGGTTTGGGGTAAAAGCCAGCTGAAAGGAAGTAGCTTAAAGACTTGTGACCACTGTTTAATTACACTTCCCCACAGATACTGAAATATTAAAGGAAGATGAATTTAATGAAAGATGATCTGTTAGGATAGAGAAACTAATGTATATATAACCCTTAGGTGTGTACAGATTTAAACAGGCAAAAGGTAAACATCCTAAACGTGAATTAATCTTTAAAACATGGTAGCTATAGTTTCACTAGATTTGGACATCTGAAGTCATCCTGAAGGGAAAGATCAGGCATTTGGTTCCCATTATTGTCACTTAATTTGTAAACTAAGGTCCCCTGTAACCTTTACTGCAGAAAGTCCATTTCTGGAATATTTCTGGTGCTCAGGTGCCAGACTCCCAAACCAGATCCTTTCGTGGCTTGTCACAGTGCTAAAAATCACAGCTGACTTAATGAGAAATCTTACTAAAGGGCAGGAACCTCACTATGTCACGGAATGAGCATGAGACCTGCTAAGACGGGCTGCGGAATGCTACTCCATAGTCAGTACAAGGAGGTAATAAAACAGTAATAAATAATGCGATAAATACATAAAGGGGAAGATCTGAGTTCACTGCAGGAAGTGTATGGGGGGGATCAAGACAAAAGCAGTGGGGTGAGGAAAGAATACACAGGTAACTGATGTATCATGAAATATAATTGGACTTGTTTACTAAGAAAATGAGAGTGGCTAAGGGAAAAAAATGCAAAATTTAGCCCAATGATAAGAAAAAGCTAAAAATCAAATGATTGATTTTAAGGAGTAATTAGAAGCTTGAAACTCCTTCATACATGTAAGTAGAAATAACTCTTAACATGTCAGGAAAAACATTTCATTGGAAAAAAAATTTGGATTCAGTAATGAAAACTGAGTTTGTGGGTCCTGACCACCAGGAAAACTGGCAGGAATGCAAATAGGAGTAGATGAGAACGCTCGTGTATTCAGTGTCCACAGTGTGCCACTGTCAGAGACCATCTTCCAGGCTGAGAGTTCATGCTCATTGTTGTTCTCCAGTGCCTTGCATATAGCACGTGCTCAATACCTGTTGGTTGAATTGATGAGTAAGTTATATAGAGTTGAGTTATAAGAATTGACTGGCATGAAGTAAAAAATGGTAGAACTAAAAGTATTTCTTGGTGCTTTCTTTTTTTTTTTTTTTTTTACATTTTGAGAAATGGAGAGACAGAACTGCCATCTGCTGGTTCATTACTCAGATGCCAGCAATGGTCAGGACTGAGCTAAGCTGGGAACTCAACCCATGTCTGCCCCATGGATGGCGGGGATCCAATCATGTGAGTGTAACCGCCGCCTCCCAGGGTGCACGTTAGCTGGAAGCTGGAGCCAGGAGCAACAGCCAGGAATTGAACCCTGGCACTCCAGTGTGGGATGTGCATACATTAGAGAGACGTTTACCAAATGTAGATGATTGGGTAATAGGGACGGCTTGACATGGAAAATCAGAAGTCATGGAACATCTTTGCACAGGGCAGTTTTCCTGAGCGAAATGGGAAATTGATATAAATTCTGGTACCATATATACCAATTTAATCATGTAGTGGCAATGCTGCTTCATTTGGATATTGTTATATAAACATCCCTCAGACAAGTGCTGTAGGAGACGTGAACTGCTAGCATCTTCGAGGCCACATGGTTAAGTGTTTCTGTAAGAAACTGTTGCTTTCCCTTTTCCTTCATTTTAGCTAAGTTTGATTACATAGTGTCCTTCACAAAGCACAGATTGCAAAATACTCAAATTTTTCTTACTACATAGTGACTTTTAACAGCTGTATTGAAGCTATAATTATTTATTTATTTATTTATTTTTTTGCTGCTTCACCCCTTACACAGCACTTCACAGCACTTGCTCTTGGAATGAATCTGTGGTGTAGCGGGTAGAGCTGCCGTCTGCAGTGCTGGCACCTCATATTGGCACCAATTCGAGTCCTGGCTGCTGCACTTCAAATCCAGCTCTCTGGTGTGGCCTGGAAAAGCTGTAGAAGATGGCCCAAGTCCTTCCTTGGGCCCTTGTACCTCCTTGGGAGACCCTCCTGGCTCCTAGCTATGGCCTGACCCAGGCCCAGTCATTGTGGCCATTTGGGGAGTGAACCAGCGGATGGAAGACCTCTGCCTCTGTCTCTCTGTAACTCTGCCTTTCAAATAATTAAAAAAAAAAAAAACACATATATAAAGAATGAATCTGGAGGGTTACAGTCCACACCACCTTTCTTTGCATTTGCTTGTGTTTCCTGCTTTTGTGTTAACATAAATAATGTTTGTAAAGTTTTCCACAGATACACAGGCAGTTGATGCCCTTGTAAAAGAATAGTGGGGAATCCTAGATCTTTGTCTTTTTTCCCACTTTTACATTTATCTGATCCATGAGTAATTCAACAAATAGCCTTATTTACCACAAGTTTTTATTATGAAAGTTGTCATACAGAAATTTTTAAAAATAATAAAATAAACTGTGCTTACCACCTAGATTTAAAAACATCTTCCATACATCTTACTGAACAATTGGACATTAACTTCAAGAGATGGCATTTTACCTCTAAATACTTAAGCATGTTTCCCATAAAAATAATCTTTTACATAACCACAATACCATCACATACCTCAGAAAAAAAGTATAGTGACTCCCTAATATTTATACACCTAGTCCATGTTTTAAGCTCCTGAAGACTGATCCAGCCAATGTTCACACATTGCGTTGTACTTCATTGTTAAGGGTTTATCTAGAATAACCCTGTGGTGGTGTTTTTTGAGAGGAATGGAGACAGCACTCCCCGATCTGCTGGTTCACTCCCCCCTAAATGCCTGCAACAGCCAGGACTGGGCCAGGTCAAAGCTGGGAGCCTCCACCGGCTCTCTCACGTGGGTGGCAGGGACCCAACCACTTGAGCCGTCACCTCTGCCTCCCAGAGCACGAACTAACAGAAATCTGGGATTAGAAGGGTCAGACTTGAACTCAGGCACTCCAATATAGGGTGTGGGTGTCTCAGTGGCAGCTTAACCCTGAAACAAAGCCAAACCGCGGCCCCTGGTTTTTCCTGTCTGTTTTTAAGAGAGCCGATCAGTTTCCTTGTAGAATGTCCGGGGATTTAATTGGTTGTGTTTCCATGTTACCAATGTGGGTTGTTTCTGTATCCCCTTGTCGTTTCTGTAAAGTGAAAAGGGCCAAAGGTGTGATTGGATTCTGGTTAATCTGGCACCAGGTCATTGTGGTTCCCCATGATCCTTGCCTCAATCAGTTCCTTTTTTTATCAAACTGGTAATTTTCAAATTCTTCGTTCTTTCTACATTTATTGAATTGCTTTCCTGTCATCTACTTGGAGCGTACTAGAGCAGAATCACTCTCAATTCCTTTTTTTTTTTTTTAATTTATTTGACAGGTAGAGTTATAGACAGTGAGAGAGAAACAGAGAGAAAGGTCTTCCTTCCATTGGTTCACCCCCCAAGTGGCCGCCATGGCCTGCGCACTGTGCTGATCTGAAGCCAGGAGCCAGGTGCTTCCTCCTGGTCTCCCATGGGGTGCAGGCGCCCAAACACTTGGGCCATCCTCCACTGCCTTCCCGGGCCACAGCAGAGAGCTGGACTGGAAGAGGGGCAACCAGGACTAGAACCCAGTGCCCATATGGGATGCCAGCGCCGCAGGCGGAGGATTAACCAAGTGAGCCACGGCGCCGGCCCCCTCAATTCCTTTTAATTCCCAGTTTTGGAGTGTCACTGCCAGTAAGGCATTGGTGTCATCTGCAGTGCTGATAACATGTCAGCCAATTTTGGTCAGCTCTGATGTTCAAATCGTCCCAGAGTTGGCCAGGTGGACCCTTAAAGTGGCTCCACACATCCTTTTGACATTGTCCTCTGACATAAGCTATCTCAACCTCGTCTTGGGCTTTCAATGCCCCAGACGTGGAAGGAAACAATTCCGTTAAGACTTCCTGGCTCCTTTTCACAGGTAACTGTTGAGAAACCAAGATCCGGGCACTTCACATGCTCACAGCTCAGTTTCCATAAAGACAACTCTGCAGCCACCCGTAAGGGGGTCTAATTACATAACTGGGATAAACTAACGACAGCTAAGTCTTGTTAAACACACGACTACATGAGAAAGGTTCTAAAAGCCATGAACTTCACAAGGGGCATTGTGACCAAAACTATCAGCAAATTTTGCAGAGGGAATGGAGCTTAGTTAACCTGGCATTGATTAAAGGGAAGGCACTCCAGCAACTAGATAACATGACACCTACTCTTGTCTCAGCTAACACATTGCCTGGGGTAATGTGCCTAGAAAGGACTAATCACATTGCTTAAGGCAGGCTTCTGATAAGATCGAAATTTCCTGAGCCTCTGCTTCCTGCAATCCTAAGTACTGGTTTTTCTTACCGGACCTTCATTTGGTCTTTAAAACCATACGGCTGCTGTCTTATCACTCTGTGTTTGTGTATCTAGTCACTTGCACGTGCCTGTAGATGTATTCCTGGTCCTGTATTTCTGTGATTCTCCCCTCTGGCGCTCTATTTCACTATAATTATTAGCACCATAGAACACTATAACTATTAAAAAAACACACACAGCTAGCATGTGCACGACAGTGTGTGTGTAAATACAGTGTGTGTGTAAGTTTGTAAGCACCATCTGTCCTTCCACTCTGTATGGACGGGGGAAGGGAAACCGTGATGTCGAAGTGTCTGCCGGAGGCTGTGTGTCCCCCAGTGACAGAAGTAAGGACTGCAGCCCACAGCGCCAGCGCTGAGTTGAGTTCTTGTAAAATAATATCAAATAGAAATTCTGAGTACAAACAGTATGTACCTTTTTTTGTGTGTGTGTGTGACAGGCAGAGTGGACAGTGAGAGAGACAGAGAGAAAGGTCTTCCTTTGCCGTTGGTTCACCCTCCAATGGCTGCCGTGGATGGCGCGCTGCGGCCGGCGCACTGCGCTCATCCGATGGCAGGAGCCAGGTGCCAGGTGCTTTTTCCTGGTCTCCCATGGGGTGCAGGGCCCAAGCACTTGGGCCATCCTCCACTGCACTCCCGGGCCACAGCAGAGAGCTGGCCTGGAAGAGGGGCAACCGGGACTAGAACCTGGAGTGCCGGCGCCGCAAGGCAGAGGATTAGCCTGTTGAGCCACGGCGCCGGCCTGTACCTAACATTTTATACCATTTTGTATTTTTATGAGATTAGAGCATTGAAAAAAAGCTTTTTTTTTTTTTAAACCCGTTTGTGTCTTCTCTCCCCTGTAGTTTCTTAAAGTCAAGTCTTTAAATGAGAATAGCCCTACTCAAGATGCCAAGGCCGGCGCTGCAGCTCAATAGGCTAATCCTCTGCCTGCAGCGCCTGCACACCAGGTTCTAGTCCCAGTCACTTCTCTTCCAGTCCAGCTCTCTGCTGTGGCCCAGGAATGCAGTGGAGGATGGCCCAAGTGCTTGGGCCCTGCACCCACATGGGAGACCAGGAGAAGCACCTGGCTCCTGGCTCCGGATCGGCGCTGGCCGCAGGGCACCAGCCGCAGCGGCCATTTGGGGGGTGAACCAATGGAAAAAAGGAAGACCTTTCTAACTCTGCCTGTAGGAAAAAAAAAAAAAAAAAGAATGGCAAGTTTCGGTCTCCCACGCAGGTTCAGAACCTCATAGCCAATAATCATCTAGAGGGACCTCACATAACTTAAGTGGTTTCACGTAAAACTGAATTGTTTTAACCTTGAAACTTAAAAACAATTCGCCATAACTTCAAGAAGCTCGAAGCCACTCTCCACCAGTCGTCATCGTCCTGCTGGTCTTGGGGTGAAGTTGCCCGTTTGATGCCTACAGAGTAGAAGTCTTTTTCTGAGGAGCAATCTGATGCCAACGTAAGATCTGCATTCAAAAAGTCGTCATTACAAAATGATAGCAGAGTATCACGTTCGTTGTGGGCACCGCACTTCACACGGGAGTATCGCTCACGGTGCTAGTGTCCTCGGGCTCCCTGGTTGTGAAGGGAAAGCTAGCACCACAAACAGAGGGGATCCCGGCGGCTAAGTCGCCTGTGGTCCTCCCCCTTCTGGGGTCACAGGAAAGCAGGAGTGGAGAGGACTCACGTGAGAACCAGGAAGGCACCCAGTAAGCATCGACTGAATTAATAAACCCATTCACCGTATTAATTATGCACCGTGCAAGATACTGGCCAGGTAACAGCTACTCAGCACCCCCACGCCGTTCCCTTTAAACACCTACAGCGACTGTCCACTAAAATCCTTTAACCCATATTTTTTCTTTTAAGAGGGGCGCTCTTCCCTTTCTGGGGGGTGTTCGCCCACTCTTCCTCCAAAGCCTAGCAAAAGGACTCCTGGGCGCCGGTTAGCACTCTGTTCCCGAACTCTCCTCCCTCCCGGCTTGTCCTAACTGAAACCTCTTTCCGAGCACCCCCCGCCCCGGGGAGGCCCCCCAGGCTCAGCGAGTCACCCACTCGGTGAAGCGCCCTGTCGCCCGCCCACGGAGACGGCCCGCCAGGAAGCGATGCCCAACAGCCTAAGCTCAGTGCCCGCAGGATGCGGTACAATACGGCCCCAGGGTTGCAACAGCAGACCCTCCCCGCCCTGCGACTCCCACCACCTCAAATCAGACACGCCAGGCACGAGCTCCGCTTCCGGCCCGAAAAGGACTCTGGGACACTGGGCGGGGCCTGGCGCGCCAGGATTCCTGGGAAATGTGGTCTGCGACACCCCGGCACCCACGGCGCAGGCGCGCCTTGCCGGCCGACGGAGCCCCGCCCCGCACGCTCACGGCCCCGCGGATCCCGAGCGCCCTCGCGCGCTCTTGCGAGGCGGGGGATGGGGGGCTGGTGGGCGTGGTGCTGCAGGGGTGGGCGGGCTGACTGCAGGTGTCAGTGGCAAGGACCCTCGGCGGGCACTGCCCACCTCTGAGGAGGGCTCGGATACACGGATGCTGGTGTTGCAGGTAACAGCTTAACCCGCTGCACCACCGCGCCGGGCCCGCCAATATTCTTAATAAAATGTAAATGCAAAAAGTTTTAAAAACAGGATACAGTAGAAGTCCCCTATACACCGCTCCAAGGCTCATTCCGTGGTCTGTTTCTGCAGCTGTTAGCCAAATCAAAAATTATCTTGATACTTTTACTACATATGTATGTTTCTAGGGGTAATAGGTAAAACTGTCACAGGTTATGTTGCAAATATTCTTCCGCAATTTGCTTTTTTTTTTTTTTCTGAGAGGCAATTATTTTTTAAAGACATTGATTTGAAAGGCAGAGTTACAGACAAGCAGAGAGAGAGAGAGAGGTCTTCCATCCACTGGTTCACTCCCCAGATGGCTGCAGCTAGGCTGATCTGAAGCCAGGAACCAGGAGCTTCTTCAGGGTCTCCCACATGGGTGCAGGGGCCCAAGCACTCGGGCCATCTTCTGCTGCTTCCCCAGGCTCATTAGCAGGGAGCTGGATTGGAAGTGGAGCAGCCGGGACTCAAACCGGTGTCCATATGGGATGCCAGCACTGCAGGCTGTGGCTTTACCGGCTACGCCACAGCACCAGCCCCTGTAATTTGCTTTAGTTATACTGTGTGTGTCAGGTTAATCTATGTAATGAACTACAGTCCCCCCACGGAGCACCTGCCTTCTGTGTGTGGGAACCCGTTCCCCACTCCCCCGTCTCCCTGGGGTGGTGAATTCAGAGGTACACAGAGGACTTGGCCAGGAGGTGCAGCGGTGCCTTCCTGCCCCCTCCCCGGCTGGCCGTCAGCAACAGTTGTTTCCCAGCTTCTCCCCCACCTAACCTGCCTGCCCGGCACTGTCGCCAGGGAGCCTCGTGAGAAGCAGTTTCAGTTCCCTTCATCCCACTGGCGACAAACTCCCAGCTGTTGCCGAAGATTTCCAGCCCAGAGCCCATCAGACCCAAGGCAGAAGCCCTCTCCTTGCCTCATCCTCCTGTTCTCAGGGGTCCGTCTTACCTCTGTCGAGTTCGTTCCATTTGTTAGTTCAATATGTTATTGATCCCTGCTTCAGGAGGGCGCTTCAGAAAACGTGGGGGAAATAATAGAACTGAACGTGTGAGCTTGGGAGTGGGCGTTGGGCCTGGCAGTTAAGAGACAGCTTGGGACGCCCATGCCCCACCTCAGAGTGCCCGGGTTCCAGTTTCCTGCTAAAGGCCACCTGGAGACACAACAGGTGGTGGGTGTTGTGGGCATTTGGGATTTGAGGAGTAAACCAGCAGATGGGACCTCATGCATTCATATTCTCCCCCCGCCCCCACTTCTCTCTCTCTTGCCCTCACAAATAAATGTAAAAGAAATTTTGAAATTAAAAACGGTTTAATTGGGGCCAGTGTTGTGGTTCATTGGGTTAAGCCACTGCCCGCAATGCAGGCATCCCATATAAGCGCCAGTTCAAATCCTGGCTGCTCCACTTCCAATCCAGCTCCCTGCTAATGCACTTGGGAAAGCAGCAGAGGATGGCTCAAGTGATTGGGCCTCTGCACCCGTGTGGGAGACCTGGATGGAGTTTTTGGCTTCTGGCTTCAGCCTGGCCCAGTCCTGGCCTTTGTGGCCATTTGGGAAGTCAAGCAGTGGATGGAAGATCTCTCTCTCTCTCTCTCTCTCTGCCTTTCAAATAAATTACTTTTTTAAAAAAATAATCGAGTTTATTTTGGTGTAAAAACGTTTGAAACCCATGCATGGTTTTCTCATTATATCCATTTTCCACTTATTATTATATAAAAAAACACCCTGGCACCAAAATAAACGCATACTCTTAATTCCATTTGTCCCAGGAGTTTTTTGAAGAACCCTTGTGTGTTGGAAACAGAAAGCAGATGCCAAAGTGTGACGTCACCACGCTTTCCTCTGCCGTTTCTCCTTTGCTCTCTGTCAGTGAGTGTACGTAGAGTAGTCTGGGTGCTGTGGGTGTGAGTTCAGAACCCACCGCTCACCGGACAGGCTGCATCAGCTGCTGGGCCTTGGATCAGATAGCTGGCAAAGCTCTTTAGTGGGGGGGATTATTTCTGAATGACTCGATAGACTTTAAATGGATCAACTCTCTCTTTCGTGCCTGGAACCAATAAGAGAGATGTAGGATTACAAAAACCTGTTCCAAATTGAAACGACCTGCTCCCCACCCCTACCCCCACCCCCGACTAAGTCCCGACCTCAGAGCCGAATTAGGGATTCTGTAATAACCGGCTCTGATTTATGAACTTACCGGCTCAGCGCATCCCGGGAAAGGTAGCATTTTGATGTGGGCACAGCCGGCTCAGGGACCACCAGCAAGTTAGACAGATGCTTCTTACTTAGGGACCTGGGTCTCTGCTCACTGAGGGGCGAGGGAGGGAGCCCACCCCCCACACTTGCTTTGCGGAGGGAGGAAAAGACAGCGCAGGGTTTCAAAGCCCAGCTTTGAAACAGACGGCCAGAGGGTGAATCCCAGCTCGGTCTCCAGTGGGCTCTCCTAGGGTTCCTCAAGAGGTTCATGGAGGAGCCAGCCACTAGCCTGACAGCTGAGACGCCCACAGTCCAGACTGCAGCATCGTGTCTGGGTTCAGGTTCTAGTCTGGGTCCTGACTTCAGCTTCTGGCTCAGGCACGTCCTGGGAGGCTGTAGAGATGGCTCTAGTGACCGGGTCCCTGCCACCCACGGGACAGACCTGAACAGCAATCCCAGCTTCCACGGCGGCCCTGGCCCAGCCCCAGCCATCATGGCCTTTAAAGAGCGAGCCAAGGGGCCGGCATTGTGGCACAATAGGGCACTTCCAATCCAGCTCCCTGCTAATGTGTCTGGGAAAGCAGTGGAAGATGACCCAAGTCCTTGGGTCCCTGCACTCATGTGGGAGACCTGGAAGAAGCTCCTGGCTCCTGTGGCCATTTGGGGAGTGAATCAGCAGAAGGAAGATCTTTCTCTCTCTCTCCCTCCCTCTGTAACTCTGCCTCTCAAATAAATAAATAAAAATTTTTTATAAAAAAAATCGTAATTTTCCTCTCTCTTAAAACTTTATGAGCATTAAAAGAACGGATGGGTTTAATGCTCATCTGAAGTAGAATGGTGCTGCTTCAAAAAGTTAAACGTACGCCTTGCGGCGCCGGCACACCGGGTTCTAGTCCCGCTCGGGGCGCCGGATTCTGTCCTGGTTGCCCCTCTTCCAGGCCAGCCCTCTGCTGTGGCCCGGGAGTGCAGTGGAGGATGGCCCAGTGCTTGGGCCCTGCACCCCATGGGGAGACCAGGAAAAGCACCTGGCTCCTGGCTCCTGCCATCGGATGAGCGCGGTGTGCCGGCCGCAGCGCGCCGTCCGCGGCAGCCATTGGAGGGTGAACCAACGGCAAAAGGAAGACCTTTCTCTCTGTCTCTCTCTCTCACTGTCCACTCTGCCTGTCAAAAAAAATAAATAAATAAAAAATAAATAAATAAAAAGTTAAACGTAAAATTTACCCTATGATCCAGCAATTTTGCCTCTGGGATGAACCAAAAGGAACTGAAAGCGAGGACTCCAAAAAATAGTTGTGCACCATGTTTATAACAGCATCATTCACAATGAAAAGGAGGAAGCAATCCAAATGTCCATCATCAGATGACTAAATAACCAAGATGTGTTATACCCCCTACAATGGACTTTTAGTCCACCTTGAAAAGAAAGGACATTTTGGGGCTGGCATTGTGGAGCAGTGAGTTAAAGACTTCACTTGTGACTTCGGCATCCCATATGGGCACTGGTTCGAGTTCCAGCTGCTCCATTTCTGACCCAGCTCTCTGCTATGGCCTGGGAAGGCCGTAGAAGATGGCCCAAGTCCTTGGACCCCTGCACCCGTGTGGGAGACCCGGAAGAAGCTCCTGATCCTGGCTTCAGATCAGCTCAGCTCCAGACATTGCGGCCGATTAGGGAGTGAACCAGTGGATGGAAGACCTCTCTCTCTCTCTGCCTCTCTATAACTCTGCCTTTCAAATAAACAAATAAATATTTTTATAACTTTTTAAAAACATTTATTTATTTATTTATTTAAAAGAGTTACACAGAGAGAGGAGAAGCAGAGAGAGAGAGAGAGGTCTTCCATCCGCAAGTTCGCTCCCCAGTGGCCGGAGCTGATCTGATCTGAAGCCAGGAACTTCCCCTGGGTCTCCCACACAGGTGCAGGGGCCCAAGGACTTGGGCCATCCTCCACAACTTTCTCAGGCCATAGCAGAGAGCTGGATCAGAAGTGGAGCAGCTGGAACTTGAACTGTCATCTATATGGGGTGCCGGCACTGCAGGTGGCAGCTTTACCCGCTGCACCACAGTGCGGACCCCTTGATCTTTTTTTTTTTTTTTAAGAATTATTTATTTGAAAGTTAGAGTTACATGGAGAGAGAAGGAGAGGCAGAGAGAGAGAGGTCTTCCATCTGCTGGTTTACTCCTCAATTGGCTGCAACGGCTGGAACTGCACCAGTCCAAAGCCAGGAGCCAGGAGCTTCCTTCAGGTCTCCCATGCGGGTGTAGGGGCCCAAGGACTTGGGCCATCTTCTACTGCCTTCCCAGGCCATAGCAGAGAGCTGGATCGGAAGTGGAGCAGCTGGGACTAGAACCAGGCCCACACGGGATGCCGGCACTGCAGGTGGTGGCTTTACCCACTATGCCACAGTGCTGGCTCCGCCCCTTGACCTTTTAAGACCACAGTTGACCAAAGGTAACTGAATCCAGAGAAAGCGAAACCCTGGGTGAGAGGGGCACTGCCACCTGTGAGCTCTAAATGTCTGCATTTCCAAAGTCCAGCTCCCGTGGCATTGGGAGCTGACTCCGGAGAAGGCTGATGTCACTCTTTGCAGGGACCCACACGGGAACAGATTTCCACCCAACGGCTGATCAGGCTGCCCGAGCAGCTGGGAGCTGCTGCCCTGGATTCCCCCTTAACTTAGACTAATCACAGTGCATTTACCAAAGGGCTCTCTCTCAGCCTCCAAAACAAAACGCGCCGTCCTTAGAGGGAATTCTGCATAATCCTCTTATCCATCCACCAAATGGCAGGGCAGGGACTCCGCAGAGGCTCTGCCCTCCTGAGCCTCCGCAGCTACATCTTCAGGAAAATCGCCCTAGCTGAAATGTCAGGACTTCCTGGTTTCAACTCAATCTGGGGGCCTGGGATGTGGCACAGCAGGTTTAGCCACTGCCTGCGATGCCAGTTCGAGTCCCAGTTGCTCCACTTTCAATCCAGCTCCCTGCTAATGCACCGGGGAAAACAGTGGAGGATGGCCCGAGTGCGTGGGCTCCTGCACTCATGTGGGAGACCCTGATGGAGCTCCTGGCTCCTGGCATCGGCCTGGCCCAGATCCACCTGTTGGGAGCATCTAGGGAGTGAACCAGCAGATAGAAGATCTCTCTTTCTCTCTCCCTTCCTCTCTTTCAAACAAACTGAAAATAAGTAAATTTTTTTTAAAGTAATACAAAACAAAAATGAATATCAGAAAACAGCAAGTGTTGATGTGGACAAATCGGAACCCTGTGTACCACCAGTAGGATTGTGAAATGGTGCAGCATTCCAGACAGAAGAAGTCACGTACCAAGGGCCTGGGGCAGGAACTAACATGGCACTATCTAAGGATCAGAGGGAAGACCACACACAGTGAGCAGGTGGGACAGCCAAGTGGAGAGGAGATGGAGAAACAGCTAGCAATGGGTGGTACAGGGTGTCGTGCACAGCAGTAGGAGCAGACCGGCGCGGTGGCATAGCAGGAAAACCTTCACCTTCAGCGCCAGCATCCCAAATGGGCACCAGTTCAAGACTCCACTTCTGCTCCAGCTCTCTGCTGTGGCCTGGGAGTGCAGTGGAGGATGGCCCAAGTCCTTGGGCCCCTGCACCTGCATGGGAGACCCAGGGGAAGCTCCTGGCTTCGGATGGGCGCAGTTCTGGCCATTGCAGCCATTTGGGGAGTGAACCATTGGATGGAAGACCTCTCCCCCCACCCCCTGTGTGTGTGTGTGTGTGTGTGTGTGTTACTCTGCCTTGGACAGCGCCTTAGGCCAAGCGCCGTTCTCATCCAGGGGCTGTGACTCAATCTTGCACTTGCATTTGGATCACTTGGGAGTCCTGAGTGACGGATGCCAGGCCCCTCCAGAAGGTCCTGACTCCGCAGACCTGGGAGGAGCCCGGAATGTTCCCAGCTGACGAGTCCCCAGGTGCTGCCGCCCGGCCTGACGCCTGCTTTGGTGTCCTGAACTGTCTTCTTTCTTCTTCAGCAAAACCGCCCTTTCTGTCCAGGCTGATGGGATCATCACATACCACAAAGGCTGGGAAAGCCAAGAACAAGAGAGACAGACACGGGGAATTAGCACCTCGGGGTGGGGGCTGTGGGTTTCCTCCTGTATTTACAAAGAATATTTCGTAGAACAAGCAAGCTGCTTGGGAGCCACAGCTTTGATTCCATTTCACTCCAAGTTTGTCTGCCTCTTCAGACAGAACCGGGAGGAGGGAGGGGGCGGGACGAGTAGGGGAAGGGTGGTGGGGAGCAGAGAGAAACTTGCAGATTAGCCCCTGGGGTTGCTCCGGGCCACCAGCAGAGATTCCATGCTGCCTCCAGCGCCTGTGGTTATTTCTGTCACCCATCACCTCCTCCTACTCCTCCCAGGAAGGCGCTGCTCTGAGTCATTGGGAGACCTGGTCAGAGGCGCTCAGCTGGCGTCTGGCTGTTGAGCAGCAAGTGGAATGTGGACGTCCCTCTCTGGGCAGCCAGAATCCTCAATCTGTGTGGATGTGGCGGTGTTTATTCCCGGTGTGTGTTGACTGACTGCTGGACACCAGGCATCGTGTGGGGCCTTGAAGACACACAGCAGTGCACCAAACAACAAAGCCCCCCCTCCCCTCTCACAGAGCTTCGAGGTGGGCATGGCCGTCATTCGTACACACTGTCATCTCTGGGTTTGGTTTGAATATTTGTTCCGCAACTCAGGAGTATGGTTCCTCATGGTCTTATGTCAATGGAACTAGAAGGGTGAAAGGTAATGTTTGTTCAGAGGGAGAGTCTAGGGAAAGTGACTCTTACGGGTGGCTTTGTTGGAGACCACAAGGGTGACACAATGGTGCCATAGGCTGGCCTGTGATGTCCTCAGGGCTCAGCCAGCAAGAATTTCAACACTGGGGTCCATGTCCACATCGGCGGAGTGCTGGGTGGAGTCCTGGCTGCTTTGCTTCCAATCCAGCTCCTTGTTAATGCGCCTGGGAAAGCAGCAGAGGATGGCCCAAGTGCTTGGACCCCTGCACCCATGTGGGAGACCCAGATGGAATGTTCTTAGCCAGGGGCCCAAGGACTTGGGCCATCTTCTACTGCTTTCCCAGGCCACAGCAAAGAGCGGGATCGGAAGTGGAGCAGCCGGGACTCAAACTGGCGCCCATATGGGATGCCAGCACTGCAGGCAGTAGCTTTACTCACTATGCCAAGGCGCACCCCCCCCATCTACTCCACTTTTTTTTTTTTTTTTGACAGGCAGAGTGGACAGTGAGAGAGAGAGAGACAGAGAGAAAGGTCTTCCTTTGCCGTTGGTTCACCCTCCAATAGCTGCCGCGGCCGGCGCGCTGCGGCCGGCGCACCGCGCTCATCCGATGGCAGGAGCCAGGTGCTAGGTGCTTTTCCCTGGTCTCCCATGGGGTGCAAGGCCCAAGCACTTGGGCCATCCTCCACTGCACTCCTTGGCCACAGCAGAGGGCTGGCCTGGAAGAGGGGCAACCGGGACAGAATCCGGTGCCCCGACTGGGACTAGAACCCGGTGTGCCGGCGCCGCAAGGCGGAGGATTAGCCTGTTGAGCCACAGCGCCGGCCGTACTCCACTTTCAATCCAGCTTCCTGCTGGTGTGTACCTAGGGAGGCTACAGATGGTGGCTCAAGTACTTGGGTCCCCATCACCCACGAGGGAATTCCAGGCTCCTGGCTTAGTCCTAGCTCAGCCCTGGCTGTTGTCATCATTTGAGGAATGAGCCAGGATATTGGGAATTCTCTCTCTCTCTCTCTCTCTCTCTCTCTCTCTCTCTGCCTTCAAAATGAATGTCTTAAAAATGTTAAGTATATGAGAAGCTAGACCTAGGTTCCGTCAAACAGTAAGCTATTTAACTTGGGCACTGATGGATTTTGGTGTCCATCCAGGGACACTGAGGGACGCCTGTAACTGCAGACTGGGACAAGGGCTATGAATGAAACAAAGCAGGAGGAACCAGCAGAAACAGAGAGGATGCTTGAGATCCACATCACAGAGCGGATTCCTGCGCCATCGGCTTTTATGCATTCTCGCATCTTGCAGTCAGCTGAGAATTTTCTCCTGTCTGGTTAGGACAGCCACCACCGCCAAGGCTGTGGGCTGAGCAGTGGAGAGAAGAGCCCTGTGACTTGCTCCCTGCAGCCCCTCCTCACCCCTTAATTCCCTGGGTCAGAGCAGCAGGAACTGGAGGCAAAGACAAGAAGGGTGGGCAGGGGAGGGGCACACTTCCTGGTGCAATGGACGGTACAGTGCATCTGTCCCCATCTGCTCCAGCCTTGGCAGGGGTGCCCAGCCCCACAGCCCTCCCAGGGTTTGCACACTGGAGATGTGCACACTGGAGATGGAGATTATTTCAAATAAATAAATCTTTAAAAAAAATGTGTCTCTTCGTCTAACACAAGACAATATTGTAAACACTTGGGCAGTTTCTGCTCCTTTTGGACTTAGTGGACGAAAGAGCGGACAGACTCCTAGCTCGGATATTAGTTTGCAGGAAATGGACTGCCTTGGAATACCGGAAGAAGTCCGTGCAGGCTGGTGAAAACCGGAAGTGCCCGTATCCAGCAAAGCTTGGGATGCCGATCATTTGCTCTATGTCCTAGACATCTACCACGTTGTGCTGACTTCACAGGAAACAGATTTTTCTGGCTACCATTGTTGGGAACTTCTTCACCCTCCATGGAGAGCCTTTGGACAAACTGCAGAGTTCAGGGCTGTAATTCCAGAAAACGAACTCTAGGTTTGTGCAAGCTGCCAGAATAAAGTATCAGTTTCCAGACCCACTGAGACTATGCACAGCTCTGGAATATCAAGCAAAGAAGGTTGCGTAAGTCTTTTATTTGAAAGCTCCTTGACTGAGATGAAATACAAAGTCACAATCAAAAAAGCTCAATTAGAGGGGCAGGCATTTGGCCTCGCTGTTAAAAATAAAAACAGTTAGGGGGCCGAAGCTGTGGCAGAGCGGGTAAAGCCACCACCTGCAGTGCCGGCATCCCATATGGGCACCGGTTCGAGTCCTGGCTGCTTCTCTTCCGATCCAGCTCTCTCTTGTAGCCTGGGAAAGCAGTGGAAGATGGCCCAAGTCCTTGGGTGCCTGCACCCACGTGGGAGACCCAAGGGAAGCTCCTGGCTCTTGGCTTTAGATTGGCTCAGCTCCAGCCATTGCGGCCAATTGGGGAGTGAACCAGCAGATGGAAGACCTGTCTCTCTGCTTCTGCCTCTGTCTCTCTGTAACTCTCCCTTTCAAATAAATAAATAAATCTTAAAAAAAAAAAAAAAGAAAGAAAGAAAGTCAGAGTTACAGAAAGGAAGAGGTCAAAAGAAAGAGGTCTTCCATCCACTGGTTCACTCTCCAAATGGCCACAATGGCCAGGGCTGGGCCAGACCAAAGGCAGGAGTCAGGAACCTCTTCTGGGTCTCCCACATGGGTGCAGGGGCCCAAGGAATTGGACCATCTTCCGCTGCTTTCCCAGGTATGTTAGCAGGGAGCTGGATTGGAAGTGGAGCAGCCGGGAATCGAACTGGCACCCATTTGGGATGCTGGCATCACAGGTGGCAGCGGCGGCCCCTGGTGTAGTCGCTTTGGAAAACAATCCTGCGTTAATCCCAAAGTGGAACAGCTCCACTCTCAGGCTATGTCAGGTGCAGGCAGGAAAGTATGACTATGTCCATAGCAACATCCTTCAGAACAGCAAAAACCCAGGGGCGCCTGGAGCGGCCTTCAGTGGGAGAGTAGAGAAATCAGCTAAGGGACATCTGAGTGGACAGCAAGAAGAGTGATGCTCAGGGCTGGTGCTGTGGCTTAGTGGGTAAGGACGCCGCCTGCGGTGTTGGAATCCCATGCAGGCACCAGTTCAAGTCCCAGCTGCTCCACTTTCAATCCAGCTCTCTGCTGATGTGGCTAGGAAAGCAGTAGAAGATGGCCCAAGTCCTTGGGCCCCTGCACCTGCTTGGGAGACCTGGAGGAAGCTCCTGGCTCCTGGCTTCAGGTTGGCCCAGCTCTAGCCATTGTGGCCATTTAGGGAGTGAACCAGCGGATGGAAGACCTCTCTCTCTCTCTCTCTCTCTCTCTCTCTCTCTGTAACTCTGCCTTTCAAATAAATAAATCAAACTTAAAAAGAAGAAGAGGGCCGGCACCATGGCTCACTTGGTTAATCTTCTGCCTGCAGCGCCGGCATCCCATATGGGCCCCGGGTTCTAGTCCCGGTTGCTCCTCTTCCAGTCCAGCTCTCTGCTGTGGCCCAGGAGTTCAGTGGAGGATGGCCCAAGTGCTTGGCCTCCTGCACCCACGTGGGAGACCAGGAAGAAGCACCTGGCTCCTGGCTTCGGATCGGCCCAGCTCCAGCTGTTGCAGCCATTTGGGGAGTGAACCAGCAGATAGAAGACCTCTCTCTGTGTCTCTCTCTCACTGTCTATAACTCTGTCAAATAAAAAAAAAAAGAATCATACTCAGTAGACAATATTAAGTGAAAAACAGGTTCTCTGGAAAACACACCACAGCAAGATGCATTTTTATATAATTCAAACAATCAAAAACTAGCTAGCCTGGGGTGGATGTTTGATCTAGGGATTAAGACACCCACATCCCATCTTGGATGGAGGCCTGGGTTCGAGCCCCAGCTCCGCTCCTGACTCCAGCTTCCAGCTCAAGTGCACCCTGGGAGGCAGCGCTGATGGCTCAGGTGGCTGGGCCCCTGCTGCTCATGTGAGAGACCCAGAATGGGCTCCCAACTCCTGGCTTCCTCCAGGTCCAGGCCCAGGCATTGTTGGCATTTTGGGAAATGAACTAGCTCATGGGAGCCCTCTCTCTCTCTCTCATAAAAACATAGACTTTAGGGTTAACATAAATGCAATACAACTGCCTAAAAATGTAGACACAGAGGAAAGAGGACAGGATAAAGCAAGATTGGGTGTGATTTGAAAAGCAGAAATCTGGACAACAGATTCACCCCAGGAGCCTCTCTAGCTTTGTAGAGGTTTGAAATTTTCCATTATAAGAGAGAAGCTTCAGCATAATACAAAGAGCGCAAGGATGCTGAGAACAGGTTATTCAAGTGGAGCGAGGCAGGGGCCGTGGGATGAAAGGGAAGCCCGGGATTCAATGCCAGTTACTGCCAAGGATCTGGCCTGGCTGTGTTTTGTTTCAGATGCTGAGTTCGTGGGCACCTGTTACATAACAAAGTACATAACTGAATTAAAGTAAGCCACGCATGGAGCAATGAGGAAATAATGAGAGAAGCGGAGAGAAAAATGTAATATTAGCCTTGCACTGTTCTTTTTTATTTTTTAAGATTTATTTATTTCTGGCTGGCGCCGTGGCTCAACAAGCTAATCCTCCGCCTTGCGGAGTGCTTGGGCCCTGCACCCCATGGGAGACCAGGAGAAGCACCTGGCTCCTGCCATCGGATGAGCGCGGTGCGCCGGCCGCAGCGCACCGGCCGCGGTGGCCATTGGAGGGTGAACCAATGGCAAAGGAAGACCTTTCTCTCTCTGTCTCTCTTACTGTCCACTCTGCCTGTCAAAAAATAAATAAATAAATAAATAAGATGAGAGGCAGAGTTAGAGACACAGAGAGGTAGAGACAGAGAGAGGTTTTCTATCTGCTGGTTCACTCCCCAGATGGCCACAATGGCCAGAGCTGGGCCGATCGGAAGCCAGGAGCCAAGAGCTTCCTCTGGGTCCCCCATACAGGTGCAGGGGCCCAAGGACTTGGACCATCTTCCGCTGCTTTCCTAGGCCATAGCAGAGAGCTGGGTTGGAAGAGGGGCAGCCAGCATCGCAGGCAGAGGCTTAACTCCCTACCGCAGAGCGCCAGCCCCAGAAGCAAAAATCTCATAGTGAGACCTCAGGAGAAAACCACACCCACTGGCTCCCCCTCCCTACCCTGGAGCTCAGCAAATGTGGCAAACTCTTGAGAAATACAAAGGCTCCTGCCCAGTGACCAGAAACTCTGGGATGGCCCTCCTGGGGATCCTGCATGCCCCAGGGTGAGAATCCTAGCTTTAAGTACACTCCCAGCCATCCCTGTACCCCTTCTGGCTTCACCCCCTGCCCAGATGACAGATCTCAGGACCTGCAACACCTGTGCGCCCCGTGCCTCTGTCCCAAGCACCAGAGGCAACCTCGGCTCTGCATCAATGTGATTCCTAGGCTCTGCTTCAAGAGCTGTCCTCAGGACGCCGTGCCTGCATCTGCCACCCTCCTGGGGGTCTGTCCCAGACAGCCCCCTCTCTCCCTCCCTCCACAATCCCAGCCCTGGCTTGTCCCCTGGCATCGTAACAGGTGGCTTTCTGTATCAGTGTCCGCGAGGCAAGAACACCTCCCACTTCTCTTCCACCTGCACACTGCTGGCCATCTCTTCCTCCGTCTCTGAATCAGAGGTGACCTGAGGCTTAGCCCTCTACCCGTGCAGCCCCATGACTCCCTGCTGTCTGTACAGGGCCCCCGGGCCAGCCCTGCTCCTCTCCCTAGCTTCAAAACTGAACAACTGTGATAACAACACTTTCAAGTGAGAGCATCTCTATCAGGATACTTCCAAAAATTCATGAAAAATGCGCATTATACAGGGTTGGTGCTATGGCGCAGTGGGTAAAGCCTCTGCCTATGATGCCAGCATCCCATCTGGGCGCTGGCTGCTCCACTTCCGATCCAGTTCCCTGCTGTGGCCTGGGAAAAGCAGTGGAAGATGGCTCAAGCGCTTGGGCCCCTACCAACCACCTGGGAGACCCGGATGGAGCAGCTTTGCCTGGCCCAGCTTGGCTGTTGCAGCCATCTGGGAAGTAAACCAGCAAATGGAAAATCTCTCTCTCTCTCTCTCTCTCTCTCTCTCTCTCCCCCCCCCCCTGTGTGTGTGTGTGTCTTCCTCTCTCTAATTCTTTCAAAAAAAAAATAAATCTTTTAAAAATGTGTATTATGATAAAATGCATAGATTTCAAAACATTTTACAACAAAATTAATTTAGCTTTTAATTCCACTTTCATGAAATTTTTAAAAAGATTTTATTTATTTTATTTGGGAGGTAGAGTTACAGACAGTGAGAGGGAGAGAAACAGAGAGAAAGGTCTTCCATCCGTTGGTTCACTCCCCAAATGGCCACAACAGCTGGAGCTGCACCGATCCAAAGTCAGGAGCCAGGAGCTTCTTCCGGGTCTCCCATGTGGGTGCAGGGGTCCAAGGACTTGAGCCATCTTCTACTGCTTTCCTAGGCCATAGCAGAGAGCTGGACTGGAAGAAGAGCAGCCGGGACTCGAACCAGTGCCCATATAGGATGCTGGCACTGTAGGCGGAGGATTAACCTACTGCGCCACGGCACCAGTCCCAGCTTTTAATTCTACTTTGCCAGAAACTTATGAAAGTCCCCTTCAATTCTCTAAAAACACAGATGTAATTCTGAATTCCAGCTCTCCAATTACTATCAAGGAGGTGCTGGTCGAGTTATTCACAGTTACTAAGAAACAGTTGGGGCCAGAGTTGTGGTGCAACGGGCTAGGCATCCCATATGAGCACCAGTTCTAGTCCTGGCTGCTCCACTACTGTTTCTCCTCCCTGCTATGCACCTGGAAAGACAGTGGAAAATGCCCCTAATCCTTGGGCCCCAGACACTCATGTGAGATACCCCCAATGGAGTTCCAATCTCCTGGTTTTGGCCTGGCCCAGCCCTGGCTGTTGAGGCCACTTGGGGAGTGAGCCAGTGGATAGAAGATTCTTCCTCCCTCTGTCTCTGCAAATCTATCTTTCAAATACATAAAAGTCAATCTTTAAAGAAAAAAGAAAACAGTTAAATATTATAAATGTAAAGCATGTAAGAGCTTGACATATTAGATACACATATTTACCATTTGATCCATGTAGTAGAGGTTTTTATTTAGATATTTACACAGCGTGGATGATCTTTAAATTTTACAACCTGATCAGAACTAAAGCGATTGTTCTAAGAAAAATCCTGACAATGCTAGTTCCTTAATTCTAGGTTGGATGGTGGGAAAAGTCTAGTGCTTCCATGTGACAAAAACGACTTGCTTACAAGAGAGCAACCAAGTGGATAAATTCCATGATTAGCTCTTAATAAAATGACCACATCCTTGCAAACACCAGCAAACAGCAGCCCTCCCTCTGGGTACGTCCTCATCAAAACCGGATTTCTTGGAGGAACAAAGCTCTCTCCACTTCCTTCTCTCCTATTTGCTCCTTAATCTCCTGAAACTGATTTCCCAAAGATCATCAACGGCTTCCACGCCTACAAACCCAAGCAGCATTTGCTGTGGGTCACTCAATCATTTCATCGGCTGCCTGCCCTACAGTCACTCCGGGCATGAAGCTAACACCCTGGAGACAGTCATGGACTGGGAGGGTGAAGGGGGTGTCTTTCCATTTTTTTTTCTCATTTGAGATGCAGAGGGAGACACAGATAGACAGACAGAGTTCCCATCTGCCGGTTCACTCCCACAGTACTCACAATGGCCAGGGCAAAGCTGAAAGACAGGCACTCAATCCAGGTCTCCCACATGGGTGCCAGGGACCCAATCACTTGAGCCATCACCTGCTGCCTCCCAGGGTGGGCATTAGCAGGAAGCAGAGCTGGGTCTTGGTCCCAGGTACTTGGATTTGGGACCCAGTGTCCTAATAAGTATCTTAACCACTAAGCCCAATGCTGGCCCTTTGTGGAGCTTTTTATCCAGTGTTAGGTGAGCGCATCCAGTGTGCCAGGAGCTAGGCTAGGAGGCACTGAATGGCAGTGGCATCCACCAACAACGTGCCCTTGTGGAACTTACAGGGCATCCCTGCAGGGTCCAGCACTGGCCGCAAGGTTGGAGAACACAGGAACTGTCGCTGGACTTCAGCCAGCAGGAGGCAAGGGAATCCTGGAAGCCTTCCTTGAGTAGGTGGCACAAAGTTGAATCTCCAGGATAAGGAAAGATTTGTGAATGAGGGGATGAAGGAGGACGCTCTGGGCACGTGCGACCAAGGAGCAGAAGCATCACGGTCCCCATCACAGGCACGCTCTCATGCCCACTTGGCAGTGTAGCCACACAGAGGCGGGCACAGGAGACATTTGGGCTTCTGGAGGGAGGCCATCTAAGCCAGGTAGCTGATGAGGAGGTGAAGGACACCCCAGGAAGAGAACACGGTAAGGCACACAGGGTACAGCATCTCGAGAGCCCTGTAAGTAACACGGGATGATGACTGAGGCCAAGGTCATGGACACAGCACATCAACGCCACGTTTAGTCATTTGGACTGAGAGTGATGGAAATCACCGAAGAAGGGAGACACAGAGTGATGACTCCAAGAGCTACGTGGAAGACGCATCAGAGGGACACAGGTGCAGGTGGCACACAAGTTAGAAAGAAAGTTGGCTGAAATGTGCCAGACCCTGAACCAAGGCAGTGGCTGCAGGAGGGGGAAATATTTAAAAGGGATGACCAGGCCGGGCGTTGTACTGCAACAGGTTGAGCCACCTCTCGGGGTAGCCACAGCCCAGATGAATCAGTGGATGGAAAATCTCTGTCTCTCCCTCTCTATCTACTCTGCTTTTCAATTTATTTATTTATTTGAAAGGCAGAGTTACACAGAGAGAGGAGAGGGAGAGGCAGAGAGGTCTTCCCTCTGCTGGTTCACTCCCCAGATGGCCGCAATGCCCAGAGCCGTGCCGATCTGAAGACAGGAGCCAGGAGCTTCCTCCAGGTCTCCCATGTGGGTTCAGGGGCCCAAGCACTTGGGCCATCTTCTACTGCTTTCCCAGGCCACAGCAGAGAGCTGGATTGGAAGTGGAGCAGCCAGGTCTTGAACTAGCACCCATATGGGATGCCAGCACTGCAGGCGGTCGCTTTATCTGCTACACCACAGCGCCAGCCTCCAAATAAATAAATAAATAATTTTATAAAAAAATAAATAAAACAGGCCAGCACCGCACCTCAGTAGGCTAATTCTCCTCTTGCAGCACTGGCACCCTGGGTTCTAGTCCCGGTTGGGGCACCGGATTCTGTCCCGGTCTCTCCTCTTCCAGTCCAGCTCTCTGCTGTGGCCTGGGAAGGCAGTGGAGGATGGCCCAGGTCCTTGGGCCCTGCACCTGCATGGGAGACCAGGAGAAGCACCTGGCTCCTGGCTTTGGATCAGCGCAGCGCGCCGGCCATAGCGGCAGCCACTGAGGGGTGAACCAACGGAAAAGGAAGACCTTTCTCTCTGTCTCTCTCTCTCTCTCACTGTCCACTCTGCCTGTAAAATAAATAAATAAATAAAGTTCAGACTTTTGAGTCAGCCAGACCAAAGTGTGACTCCCAACTCTGCCCTGCATTCTCTGTGTAACTTTGGGCTGGCATCCCGTATCAGCACCCGCTCGTGTCCCAGCTGCTCCACTTCCAATCCAGCTCTCTGCTATGGCCTGGGAAAGCAGCAGCAGCAGATGGCCCAAGTGCATGGGCCCCTGCACCCACGTGGGAGACCCGGTTCCTGGCTCCTGCTGTCTGCCTGACCTAGTCCTGAATGTTGTGGCCATTTGGGGAGTGAACCAGCAGATGGAAGATCTCTCTCTCTCTCTCCCTCTCTCTCTGTAACTCTGACCTTCAAATAAATAAACAAATCTTTAAAAAAAATACTCAATTTCCTCACTTGGGAAATTGGGAACACAGCAAAACTTCCCTTACAGCTGTCGAAAAGACAGAATAGCATCAAAAAAAAAGACACAGCCCGAGGTGGAGCACTCAGGGAATGTATGGGAAATGAGCGCTGCCACCTTGGCCTCAGGAACTGGACTCCAAGAACCACACGCGCGACCTGAGAGAAGCCAAACAGTGCCCACAGACCCCAGGCTGCTCCTAACACACAGCAGAACCAGAAGGTAGGCTGGGAGGGGGGCCCAGAGGAGGCGGTGCTCATTGGTTGAGCGTGAAGCGCCCCCTGCAGGAAGTCCCTGGGCACTGCCACATCTTGCTGTGCTTCGCAAGAAAGCCAGACCCTGGGGTCTTTTCACCCGGGCCACTTTTCAGCATTCTTTGTCGTGAGCAGCCGTGAAGGTCTCCCACTCGAACAAACAGCAGGCATGCTCACTGGCTTCCCCAGGCTCGGTGTTCCCGAGCCATGACTCGAACTGGCTGCATGCGGAGCCTCCAGGTGGGCCCAGCACACCCCTCCCCCCCCCCCAGCAGCAGCCTGGAGGTCAGGGGAAGCGAGGCTGATATGCTGATGCTCATGCAGCATGCTGAGCCCTGAGTAATCAAATCCTGAGCCTCTGACCCGGCAGGCTCGTGTCTCCAGCCAGCATCCTTGAATCAGTGACAGGTTAATGTACTGGCTTACAGGTCGGGAGCACGCTTGCAGTCGTTAGGGTGTGCGTGGCGGGGTGGGGGAGCCATGAGGGTGAATAGTATTGCCTAGGGAGAGGCTGCGTTAGCGTTCTGGGATAGCCCAACAAGGAGAGGATGGGGTGGGAAAAGGAATTTGCGGAGGGGAACTCCAGAAAGAAACCTAGAGAAGAGCCGTGCCCACCAAGCCCAGAGAACACAGTTGCAATCAAACCCGAGCTGGCAGCACAGTCAGGTGCTGCTTCAAAGTCAAGTCCGACGAAGCCTGAAAACGGCCACCAAAATCAGCAAGTAGGTCACTGGCAAGGGGCATTTCAATGTCACGGTTGGGGGCAGAAGCCAGGGTGAAGTGGTGAGGGATGAATGAGGGTAAGGCAGTAACAGGGGTGTGTATCTGGTGCGCTCCTGTCCGGACATAGCTTGGGACACCTGTGTCCCATATGGGAGTGCCCGGGCTCGGGTGCACCCCGGGAGGCAGCAGGCGATGGCTCAAGTAGTTGTGCCTCTGCCATCCACGTGAGAGACCTGAATAAGGTTACTGGCTCTGCGCTCTGGTCTGGCCCAGCCTTGGCTCATGTGGGCATTTGAGGGACGAACAAGCACATAGGAAGATCTCTGCCTGTCTGTCTGTGTCTGTCCCTCTGCCTTTCTAAACAAATGAAGATAAATCTTTAAAACCCAGCAACAGGGGCCTGGCGCTGTGGCATGGCGGGTTAACACCCTGGTTTGCAGTGCTGGCATCCCATATGGGCACCGGTTGGAGACCCAGCTGCTCCACTTCTGATCCAGCTCTCTGCTATGCCTTGGAAAGCAGTATAGGATGGCCCAAGTCCTTGGACCTCTGCACCCGTGTGGGAGACCCAGAAGAAGCTCCTGGCTCCTGGCTTTGGATCGGCACAGCTCCAGACGTTGCAGCCAACTGAGGAGTGAACCAGTGGATGGAAGACCTCTCTCTCTCTCTCTCTCTCTCTCTCTCTCTCTCTCTCTCTCTCTCTCTCTCCCTCTCTGCCTCTCCTCTCTCTTTGTAACTCTGCCTTGCAAATAAATAAATCTGTAAAAAAAAAAAAAACAGCAACAAATGACTGTGTTTTTATTTTTATTTATTTTTTAATTTACTTGAAAGGCAGAGAGACAGAGAGATCTTCCTAAGGTTGCAACAGCCAGGGCCACCGGGGAACTCATGAGTGACAAGGACCCAAGTACTTGAACCTCACCACTGCCCTCAGAGTGTGCGCTAGCAGGGATTTGGAATAGGAAGTGGAGCGGGGACTCCATTCCAGGCATCCCAATCAGCACCTTAACCACTGTGCCACACATCCACCCCTACCATCCCACTCCTTGACCAAGGCAAAGGACGTACCAGGACTCCAGAGGCTACAACCTGCCTGGCACTCAGCACTCTGTAACTGGCCAAGTCCAGCTCTCCAGGATTGGGGATCTGGCTCTGCTGTCCCTGCAGCCCGAGTTCTAACCCTAACGAGGCACAGGCCAGAGTTAGAGAGCTGGCACCATGATGCTCCACCTGCCGACCCCGCTGAGCCCAGGGCAGCCACCCCGTCCTACCAGGATGAACAACTTGTGCCTTGGCCTGGCGTCTGGCAGGCCCCTGGAGAGCTTCCCAAGCAACCACCAGTCTCCTGGGTCTGGGCCTGGGCCTGGCAGAGCAAGGAGGGAGACAGCCAACAGGAGACAGCAGCCAGCCCACCTGCAGGCCCCTTCTCCATCCAGGCCTGTGAGTAAGAGCAGGAGAAAACAGCTTTTCATACCTGTCTGGTGCAGACGCTCGGGGCGCCTGAGAGCAGGCACAGATCCTCACCAGCCAAAGGGCATGAACCGCAGTTTTGGGGTTCACACACCAACCACCCCCCCAAGGCTTCCCCAATGGACCAGGTCTCAAAACAAGAAGAAAAAAAACGTGCACCCGAATCACCCGTGATGCTGGCTACTACGGCAGATCTGCAGATCCCAGGGAGGCGATTTCCCACCCCGTGGATAAGGGCGAGGCCTGGGAGTCCGCGTTTTTTTGTTTTTCTGTTTTTCATCCATTGCCTCGGATGACTCGGGCGTGGACGCTGCCTGGGGAAATCCGACCCTGAGACGAGGGACGCTGCCCCCGGCCAGGCGCATCGGGCACGTCCCCTCCCCTCTGCGGGCCTGACCCCTCGGGGGGAGCCCGGGGGGACCAGCCAAGGCCCCTGGGGCCTGGCCGCCCGCTGCGCCGCCGGGAGGCGCAGTGCGGTGGCCGGCAGGGGGCGCGGCGCCGGGGAGGCCCCCGGCCCGGAGCCGAGGGGCGGGAGCCGGCGGCGGCGGCGGCGGCGGCGGCGCGGAGCCGGGGGCGGGGCGGGCCGGCCGGGGCGGGGCGGCGGGCTGGCGGCGAGCGCCCGGGGAGCGCGCCCGGGAGCGGGGAGGGAGGAGCGCGGGGAGCGCGGGCCGCCGGCCGCCCCCGCCCCCGCGCCGCCCGCGCGCAACAGTTCCCCCAAAGTTGCAGCCCGGGAGGCGGGCGCGCCCGGGGCGCAGCCGGCCGGGGCCGCGGCCTCGGGCCCAGCGCGGAGAGTCGCGGCGGGCGGCGGCGGCATGGGCACCCGGCAGACCAAGGGCAGCCTGGCGGAGAGAGCCAGCCCCGGCGCGGCGCCCGGCCCCCGCCGCGAACGGCCGGACTTCTGGGCGTCGCTGCTGCTGCGCGCCGGGGACAAGGCGGGGCGCGCGGGCGCCGGCGCGGGGCTGCCCCCCTACCATCGGCGCGTCGGCATGGTCCAGGAGCTGCTGCGGATGGTGCGCCAGGGCCGGCGGGAGGAGGCGGGGACGCTGCTGCAGCACCTGCGCCAGGTGAGCGCGAGCAGGGGACAGGGGAGGGGGGCGCGCCGGGCGCGGGAGAGCCCCGCCCCTTGCCCGGGAGGCTAGGGAGCGCTGAGGGGCACCGCCCAGGACCCCCTTCCGCGGGGGATGGATGGAGCCCTGTCTGGTGGCAGGTGCCTCGACGCTCCCGCTGAGTCTTGGGCCTCGGGGCAGGGAGGAGGAAGGCTGGCCCATTGAGGCCCGCTGTGAGGGGGACCTGTTGGAATAATGTCGCCGCTCCTGCCCTCCGCTGGCCGAGGAGGCTGGTCTCCAGGGCTGGTTGGTGGGAGGGGACACAGGGATGCACTCCCGGGCTGGGCAGAGCCCTCTCTTGTCTTCCTGTCCACACTGGCAGCCACCACCCCTTGCCAAGGGTCCTTAATGAATGCGCCCGGAGAAGTCCAAGGACGTGGCCCTGGGGCTGGTGAGCCGCCAGGCCAGGCCCTAGGTCATCGGTGCTCTGTTCGCCTGGGAGGTGCCTTGGGGGCAGTGGCTGCAAAAGGAGACCGAGTGTCCCCTCCCCTAACTTTGGCAGGTCCTCAGCCATGAGCACCTGCCCCAAGCCTGCAGAGAGGGCTGTAGGGTTTGGTCTCCCAGCCTGCAGGAACTTAGGTCCTCCACCGATCGATCGCCCGTGCCTGTCCCTCTGGTCTGGGGACAGACTGTGCGGAGCAAGCTGAGGCTGTCCCCCACCTCCTTTCTTATCTCAGTTTCTTTGGGGGATGGGGGGTGGCCTGTGCCGTGGATTTTTGTTGAGTGGGAGAAAGGCAGGAGGGCACGCAAAGGTGTCTACCTGCAGCATCACCAAACAGGTTGGCTTGGCCTGGGATTCTGGGCAAGACAAACCCAGGCCCCACCGTCTGGGTGGATTGACCCTGTGGTTAGTGGCGCACTCTATGGGGGGAGGGGGAGGGGGAAGCCTCAGCTGACCTCTCTGAGTTTTCCCATAACTGATGGAAGAGGCTGTTGGAGTGTCTTCCTGGGAGGAGCTTCCAAAAATCCAAGGGGACTCACGTCCCTCCCCGCCGCTGCTGTCACCCTGGAGAACGGGTTCCCAAGGTTTGCGTGGCACAGGGAGAGGGGAGGCTTTTGGTGCCTGAGAGGCTGCTGGAGCCCCAGGTGCTATCTGTGACCTGAATCGTCAGCGAAAAGATGGCATCACGCTGCATACATGGTGTGTATTTCTCTTTGTCTTTAGAAAATTGGAGACTGACACACACATGGCCTTTCTGGTAACTTTTTTTTTTTTTTTTTTGGCTTTCGAACAGGATAATGGGTTTTCCAGAGCTTCATATCCCATTTGCACACTAGGCAGACACTGATGATCACACTGCTCCCCTGGCCCTGGGAGCAGCTCTGGGCGGGGGGCATACAGCACGCTGCGGGGAGAGCACACCTTCTAGGAGCACGAAAGAGCAAAAATGAAGCCGGCATTCTCCAGGGCCAGCTGCAGGCCTGCGGGAGGCAGACCCCTGGGGCTCCCCAGGATGAGACCACGTCCTGGGAAACTGAGGCAGGGAACATTTTGTCCGCCTGTGAGCCCTGGTGCCTGCTCAGCTGCAAGGCTGGAGGGGGCTATCAGACTCCCCGCTTTTCTGTGGCTCCCTTGACCCCTGGCTGGTGAGTGGGGCCTGTGGGCCTGGAGTGGAGAGATCAAGCCCCCTCCCGCATGCAACCTCCCCCGTTCCCCCTGGAAATGGTCATGGGTCCCAGGCCTTGCGGAAGGGGACCCCAGAGGGTTGCAGAGGTCCATGACAGAGAGGTGGTTGTCTAGGACCCTGAGGCCTACTGGAGGGAGGTCAGGCTGGATCTGTGCTGTGCCCTAAAGTGCCTCCTTCTCCCAAATGCTGTCTTCCTCTCCTGTTTCCTCTCCCTGTCAGGAAGTGGTGAGAGCAGTGCCAGAGGTGAAAATACTCAGGGTCTCCCCGCCCCAGTCCACCCCGCAGGCAGAGGCAGGGAGTGTATAGGTGCACCAGGCTCAGTTCCTGTTGCCTGGGACCCCAGGGAGGGGCAGGGCCAGGGAGTGGTCCCAGCCTGGATGGTAAAAGCCGTCTCCTAGGCGTAGCCCATGGGGATGTTCGATGCCTTCACTGGCTGCTGAGTTTGTGGGTGCCCAGAGCCACAGCTTACAGGGGAACTGGGATCCCTTAAAAATTCCTCTTGGAGGGCGGTGCCGTGGCTCAACAGGCTAATCCTCCACCTGCGGCACCGGCACCCCGGGTTCTAGTTCCGGTTGGGGCGCCGGATTCTGTCCTGGTTGCCCCTCTTCCAGGCCAGCTCTCTGCTGTGACCCGGGAGTGCAGTGGAGGATGGCCCAAGTCCTTGGGCCCTGCACCCCATGGGAGACCAGGAGAAGCACGTGCCTCCTGCCATTGGATCAGCGTGGTGTGCCGGCCACAGCTGCCACTGGAGGGTGAACCAACGGCAAAGAAGACCTTTCTCTCTGTCTCTCTCACTGTCCACTCTGCCTGTCAAAAAAAAAAATTCCTCTTGGAGTCCTTGATCTTTCTGAGGCCCTGAAAAGGCTGCACACACCTCTCTAAGACAAATACACCTGCACACACGTGCACACATACACACGTGCACACATACACACGGGCACACATACACACGGGCACACATACACACGGGCACACACACGATCTTGCAAGGGATCTTAGAGGGCACACAGAGCCCCTGAAACCTGCGACAGAGTCCAGTTAGAGTCCCTGCTGCAGTCTGATACTGCCCCTTCCCCCAGCCATGTGACCTGCTCTGGGCTTGGGGTGCAAACAGGCCCCCCAGGACCGTGGTGAGTGGCGATGCAGAGGAGGCGGAGGGATTGGGCGGCCAGTGCTGCTGCATCTAGGATATGTGGGGGCGTGTTCTTGGTGGGAGATTCTGGCTTGCTGGAGAGGACTCAGGCCCTGTAGCTGCCCCCCCCAGGAATGCAGAGCCACCCCCTCCCCCTTAGGAGCCGTGGCGTCTGAGAGGAGAGTGTGGCAGCGTCGCCTTCCAGTCCTCCTCTGTGTGCTGTGGCCTTGGACCCAGCAGATAGCCTCAAGGGATCTGGGCTGTGGAGCAGAGCATGTGCTACAAAGTGTGTGAAATCGGGTAGGCGCTGCCAGTCAAGACAGGTTCTCTGGGAGACCGAGATAAGAAATCAGAGAATCGGTCCTAGGTAGGATCTGGCTCTACTCTGGGCGGTTCGTGGTGTCCTTTCTCAGTCACAGCCCGAGGAGTTTTGCGTTCTGGCTGCCTGGTCTGGGCTCAGTGTGGGTCAAAAACTCCCTGTAAATCCAAAGGTGGAGTCTGCGGCAGGTGCCATGGGGGCAAAAGAACCAGCTTAGGGTCGACAAGGCCATTCCTTTCCTCTCCCCTGGGCCATAGCCCTGGCCCAATCCCCAGGCCTTCAGAGAGACAGAAAGAGTGTATGTGTTCCCATCCTCTGGTTCACTCCCTAAATGCCCACAAGGGCCAGGGCTGGGCGGGGCTAAAGCTGGGAGCCAGAAACTCCATCCAGGTCTCCCATATGGGTGGCAGGAACTCAATTACTGGAGCCATCACCACTGCCTCCCGTGATCCGTATTAGCAGGAAGCTGATGTCAGATCCCAGGTGCTCCAGTGTGGGATGTGTCTGTCTTAGCCAGTGTTTTAATTGCTTAGCCTAAATGCCTGCCCCAGGCTCACCATCTCTCACCCGGGAGAAGTGACTTTCCATCACGGAGATGAGGCAAGAGCTGGTTGCTTGGAGGGTTGAGGTGTCAGCCCTTCAGCTCAGCATAGTTGAGTCCAGAATTCCAGTCGTGCACCTGCTTCTTAGAACACCAGACTAAGGGATCTGGTTCCCGTGGATACACTGAACCGAGGTGGCCCATTTCTTCCTGTTCACCTGCATCCCCGACCTGCCCATAAAGAAGGCCTGAGCGAGCTGGTTTACTCCCACCCAACATGGTGCACCTGTATCGGGCAGAACTGTCCAGCCTCACCCTACGTAGGACCTAGGGTGTCACTTGCCTCCTCCCCCTACCCTCAAGAGGAGCTGAATAATGGAAGCACTTGGAGACTAAGCCGGCCCAAGTTCTGGGATCCAGTAGCCTTGTGGGTCTCACCATACTGGGTGGCAGTTTGTTCTGATGGTCATGTTTTTTGTCGGACAAGGTCAAGTGCTTCCTGAGGGTGGACATCCACTTCCGCTGGGGTCCATGGTGTGTATTGAGAACCTGCGGGCTTGTGACATTCCTTATGAGTCTGTGTGTGTGTGTCTCCGCCACTGTGTTCACAGTGTGTCCTCAGAAAACACTTGTATCGCTCCCCCGACGATGCTGTGCGTCTGGGCGCCAATTACCAGGTTCATCAAGACCATCACGAGAGCCTTCAAGCTTGCTTTCCGAGCAGTTGCATTTCTGGGAGTGATATCCGCGGGGCTCGGCTGCTCCTGGCAGCCAGCCAGGCGGTGGTGTTCTTGGAGAGAGAAGTGGCGTGGTGCCCGGCCTTGGTGGCACCGCGGGATTCCATCCGGCAGGTGCAGTCTGGGGCCCCTGCCGAGGCGGCTGCAGCGGGAGGGGAGCGGAGCCTGATGGGAGAGCCCAGCCTCCTCCACATTCCTGATCTGCTCCCTGTGCTGAATCACGTCTGCTCCCTCCACAAAGAGAAACCTGCCTTTTGAGAATCCGCCGCTCTGCTCTCGCCCGGCTGGGCTGGATCCAGGCGTTGTCTGCTGCAATAAAGAGGCAGACTGGTTCTGATGTCAGGGGCCTGTGTTGTTAGGGCTGCCAGGGACACAGTGGTCATTGTGTGGCCAGGCTTGACCGCAGACCTGGTGGCTGGGCCAGCTACCCTGACCTCAGGGTCTGATGGGATAGAGACAGGGGACATTCTAGAACGAAATAGAGGGCCAGAAACTGCTGTTGTCTTGAGGAGCCCGGCCACCAGCCATGGACGTCCAAGGTAAATGTGTCCTCCTCTGCCCGCTTCCCCAGTGCATCTCATGTCCAGGGGTGCTGCCCTTCTGGGGCAGGGGCCACGGGCCAGGGATGTACCACATAGCCACTTTTCAGGAACCTTCCCAGAACGGATGTGAGCTCTGCTTTGGGCACAGTGCCGCTGGCCGCTGGCCCTGGTGCTCTCCTGCAGGAGCCAGGAGCCAGCAGGCTTCGGTGTCACCACTGTGAGCATGGCTAGATCATCCCCCTGTGACCTGTGAAGCCCATTCGATTGCTCCCCATACTCAGTTCCTGTGCCTGCTCCTCGCACCCCCATACCTCTTGCACGTGAGAAGTGCCTGGCAAAGGGGTTTGCGGGAACAGTCTCCTATTTATTAATTTTTTTAAAAGATTTATTTATTTTTTTGAAAGAGTTACAAAGAGAGAGAAGGAGAGGCAGAGACAGAGAGAGAGAGGTCTTTCATCCCTAGTTGGCCACAACTGCCAGAGCTGTGCTGATCTGAAGCCAGGAGCCAGGAGCCTCCTCCGGGTCTCCCCCATGGGTGCAGGGGCCCAAGTCCTTGGGCTATCTTCTACTGCTCTCCCAGGCCATAACAGAGAGCTGGTTGGGAAGTAGAGCAGCCAGGACTCGATCCAGCACTGCAGGTGGTGGCTTTACCCGCTGTGCCACAGTGCCAGCCCCTCTCTCTTTTATGTTAAAGATTCATTTATTTATTTGAAAGTGAGAGTTACAGAGAGAGACGAGAGAGAAAGGTCTTCCATCCTCTGGGTCACTCCCCTAGATGGCCACAACAGCCAGGGCTGTGCGGGGCTTAGCCAGGACTTGTTCCAGGTCTCCCATGTGGGTGGCCTGGGCCCAAGCACTTGGTCCATCCTCCTCTGCTTTCCCAGGTGCATTAGCAGGAAGCTGGATTGGAAGTGGAGCAGCCAGGACTCAAATCAGCATCCATATGGGATGCCGGTGTTACAGGCAGTGGCTTTATTCGCTATGCCACAGCACCGGCCTCATGACCAGGGTTTTTCTGCAGTCCCCGTAGGAATATCCACCGGGTGGAGTGCAGATGTGAGAAGATCCCCTCCTGACAGTGGGGCTCCTGGGCCAGCCATATGCCCTCCCCTCCTATCCTCAGCAAGAGCAGATGAGAAAATCTCTCACCCACACATGCACACACGCACACACACATACATACACACATTCCTCCTGGCTGCCACGTGTCTTCGTCCCAGCAGTCTCCTGTAACAAAATACCCGCGTCCCCTTAGAGGCTTGTAAGTAGCAGAAACTTATTCGCACAGCCTGGAGGTTGCAGACTTTATCGGCTGAGGCCTGAAGCTCTAGTCCCTGAGAGTACCCTCAGAGCACCCCCATCCCAACCCCCTCCCACTGGGGGTTGAGGGTTTCCACCATGGAAAGGTAGCGGTGGGGGCAGCAAACGCTCCTGCTCAGAGAAACCGGGACCTGAAACCGCAGATCCCAGCACTGTATCTGGGGCTCACCGAGACTCAAAGAGCTGCCTGCGTGTTCTAAATGAGAACAGAGACCTCAGAGAGCAGAGCAGGGCGGAGCAGGGGCGGAGACCCCTCTTCCAGCGCCCGCTCGCTCCTCCCACCCACCAGGCCCCAGAGCAGGGCCCACGTGGCTCCCCGGGAGCATTTCCCAGCCTGTTTTTTTTTTTTTTTTTAAACTTTTATTAGCTCAGACTCCTGGCTGCTGTAGCCACAGGCAATTCTGCCGCTGGCTGCTCTCAGAGGGCTGTGGCGTTTGGCTGTTTCTCACTTGATCCTCAACCAGGGTGGACGCAGGTGTCCGGCAGCGTTGCTAGGGGGGACCCACATGTGCTTGCCAGCAGAGGGAGTGGCCTCGCCTGGGACCCCTGTGCTGTGGTTGCAATGCATCCCCCAAATTTCATATATTAGAAACCTAATCCCCAAGTAAAGATTTCATCAGTTTGCACCCACACAGAAACACAAAGTGTAAAAAAACTGTTTCAGTGCTAGTTATAGCATTACTTCACATTGGACAACACATTAAGGACAGATCCCACATGAGACGTAAGTACACAGTGACTCCTGAAGTTGATTTAACAATTTGACACTCTTGTTTATGGCATCAGGAATCTCCCTAGGGTCTAGTCATGAGTTGCCGAGGCTATGGAAGCCTTTAGGGTTTGCTGACTTCAATCTTATTCCAACAGGGTCATAGTCAAAGTGGAGGTTCTCCCCTCCCTTCAGAGAAAGGTACCTCCTTCTTTGATGGCCTCATTTGTTCCACTGGGATCTTACTCACAGAGATCTTTCATTTAGGTCTTCTTTTTTTTGCCACAGTGTCTTGGCTTTCCATGCATAAAATATTCTCATGGGCTCTTGAGCCAGATCTGAATGCCTTAAGGGCTGATTCTGAGGCCAGAGTGCTATTTAGGACATCTGCCATTCTATGAGTCTGCTGTGTATCTCGCTTCCCATGTTGGATCATTCTCTCGCTTTTTGATTCTATCAGTTAGTATTAGCAGACATTAGTCTTGTTTGTGTGATCCCTTTGACTCTTAGACCTATCAGTGTGATCAATTGTGAACTGAAATTGATCAGTTGGACTAGTGAGATGGCCTTGGTACATGCCACCTTGATGGGATTGTATTGGAATCCCCTGGCACAATTCTAACTCCATCATTTGGGGCAATTCCGATTGAGCATGTCCCAAATTGTACATCTCCTCCCTCTCTTATTCCCACTCTCACATTAGACAGGGATCACTTTTCAGCCAAAATTTTTACTTAGTATATACTGAATCAATCTTCTGTATATAAAGCTAATTAAAACTGAAAAAAATCTTGGTGTCAAATTGGAAATTGCATAGAAAATTAATCAATTTAAAAAAAATATATCATGTAGAATTCTGTCCTTAATGTGCTATACATTGTGAATTAATACTATAACTAGTACTCCAACAGTATTTTTCACTTTGTGTTGCTATGTGAGGGCAAACTGTTGAAATCTTTGCTTAATATATACTAAACTGATCTTCTGTATATAGGGAGAATTGAAAATGAATCTTGATGTGAATGCAAGGGGAGAGGGAGTGGGAGAGGGGAGGGTTGCGGGTGGGAGGGAAGTTATGGGGGGGAAGCCATTGTAATCTATAAGCTGTATTTTGGAAATTTATATTCTTTAAATAAAAGCATTATAAAAAAAAAAAAGAAACAAACAAAAAAAAAAGAAACCTAATCCCCAAGTCCAGCGGGGGCGGGGGGGAGGAGGGAGGGTGGTGATTAGGATTGGATAAAGCGGTCAGCACGGGATTGGTGACTTCCTGAGAAGAAGAGAGACCAGGGCTGGCACGGACTTGCTCGGTGCATGGTGCCTTCTGTGTTAGGGAACAGCAGGAAGGCCCTCACCAGAGGCTGCGCCTGGCCCTTGCTGCCCCAGCCTCCACCGTGAGCTGAGTTCACCTCTACTCAGTCGCAGTTATTTGGCTGTAACAGCAGGAAATGTACTTGATCACTGTGCCCACCCGCGGGGCTGCCCTCACCCCTGCTCTGTCCTCAGGGTCCCTGTGTAACTTCCTGCGTCTCTGCCTTCTACTTCCTGTGATCGCTCTCTCTGGATCTCCCCTCTGTACTGAAAAGGAAACTTTTTTTTTCTTTTTAAGATTGATTGATTTGAAAGGCAGAGTTACAGAGCGACAGGGAGAGACACAGAGAGAGAGAGAGAGGTCTTCCATCTGCTGATTCACTCCCCAGATGGCCACAACGGCGGAGCTGGGCCAGGCCGAAGTCAGGAGCTTGGAACTTCATCTGGGTCTCCCATGTGAGTGACAGGGGCCCAAGCACTTGGGCTGTTCTCTGCTGCCTTCCCAGGCGCACTAACAGGGAGCTGGATTAGAAGTGGAGCAGCTGGGATTCGAGAGGCAGCTGGTAGGCACCGTGGCTTCAGAGTGATTGTGGAGCTGGGCTGTAGCTGGTTGGTTGCCGGTGGCCATCAGGTTCTGGCCACTGACGCAACGAGGAGGCAGAGCCAGGAGCCCTGTGGCCATGGCGCGCAGACGCAGGTGCAGGGCACATGGCCCCTCCTTTCCAGCAGGAGCAGGCTTGGGTGTGGTCCCAGGCTCCAGGCCAGGAGCTTCAGGGAGCCAAACCTTCCCTGCTATCCACCCAGTTGCTGCTTGGGGCTTTGCCTCACCTGCTCTGCCAGGCCTCTCCCAGTAGCCTTGGTGCTCAAGGCTGTCCCTGTCTTACCCACTAGGTATCGCCAGGATTCTCCCAGAGCACAACAGGGCTACTGTTCCCCTAGAGCTGCCCCGCCCCTCCAAGGAGGCTCCCAGAATACCCTTCTCCCATCAAGGGGCACTGGGCAAGCGACCCAGCACTTTCTGTCTGGCAGGTCTGCACCTGTCTCTCTCTCTCTCTGGGCCTCTGCCACCAGAGGATGGGCAGGGATCGGCTTTAATGTCCTCCTCGGAGTTCTGAGGGGCCTGGACCTGCCCCTCCCACTCCCTGGGAGAGTTGGAGGAAGGGGGAGAGGTCGTTACGGCTGCTCTGAGTGGGGTGCTCAGTAGCTGAGCTAACAGCCTGCACCTGCACCCCCACCCAGTGATTCTCCCCGGGGAAGGGCTGGAAGCTGAAGCCAGTGAGTAACTCAGGTCCCCTCCTCAGGGCAGGAAGGGCTCTGGGCCCCTTCACAGTTCTCACGGCAGGACCTGGAGGTGGGTGGGGCAGACTTGGTGGGGTGTCATTCTCTGGAGCATGTTCTCTGAGTGACATTTCTTAAAAAGATTTATGTATTTATTTATTTGAAAGGCAGAGTTACGGAGAGAGAGACGGGGAGAGACATAGCAAGAGATCCTCCACCTGCTGGTTCACTCCCCGGATGACCACAATGGCCAGGGTTGGGCCAGGCTGAAGCCAGGAGCCTGGAGCCTCATCCAGGTCTCCCACGTGGGTGCAGGGGCCCAAGCACTTGGACCATCTTCCGCTGCTTTCCCAGGTGCATTAGCTGGGAGCTGCATTGAAAGTGGAGCAGATGTGGAGACAAGGTGGCAATGCCGTAACAGAGGGAGGAACAGGACTGTGGCTAGAACAGAAGGTGTTCCCAGGAGGGAGTGTGTCTCCTGGGCAGAAGACCGAGCACCTGGGGGTGTGGAGGGCATCCAGTGAGTCAGCCAAGGAGGCCCAGCCTGTCCCTGGGTTTCCTTTAGGAGGTGCTGGGCCACTTCTGGCCCCTACTGTGCCACTGTGAGAAGACAGCACCGCCCTGGTTGGGTGCAGCCAGAGTTAAGGCTTGGTCATTTCAGCCCCACCCTGACGCCCTTGTGCAGTGCACGCCCTGTACAGCTGTACTCCACAGCCTTGTGAGAGCTCGCAGAAGTTCAAAGTCTACTGGCCAAGGCTGAGCAGGTTCTGAATCAGTATCAGCTGAGAGCACATCTCGTCTCTCTCTCAGCCAGCACCTGACTTCCGTCTCCTGAATCAGGGAGCTGAATCCATGGGGTATGTTCTTCTAGCAGGTTCCAGCGCAACGCTCCTGCCCTTCGGAGGACATGAGACAGGCACCCTGGATGGGCCTGGAGTCTGGCTCAGTCAAGGACATTGAGGCTGAGCCAGGAGCCCGGAGCTTCTTCTGGGCCTCCCACATAGGAGCTGGGGCCAGCTGCTGCTGCTTTCCCAGGCACATTAGCAGGGAGGGAGCTGGATTGGAAGTGGAGCAGCCAGGTGCTCATATGGGATGCCCCTGTCTCTTAACCCACCCCGCCCCAGCGCCAGCCCCTCCTTTGCAACTCTTAAAGGTTCCTGGATTTGTCCCTGGTGCTGCTGGTGGGGGCACCTGTTCCCTGCACCCATGGGGATTCCCATATCAGGCCCTCAGGAGAGGGGAGCCGTAAGATGAGCATGGTGGCTCTGCCCAGCCGGGGGTGCCTTGGAGGCCCTGGGAAAAAAACTTGTCCTGGGCCGGCTTCACCCTCCCGGCCGTCCAGAGAGCAACACGAGAGGAGCCGCAGACCAGACCGCTGAGCTCCTGGCCCCTAGAGGTTTTTCCTCCTCCTCCTCCTTCTCCTCCACTTCCTGCTGGAGTTGGGAGTGAGCTGGATTCCTATCCAGGCTGACTCATCCTGCTTACCCAGGGGGAGGGCAGCGGGAGGTCTGAGTCCAGATTCTTGGAGGTTTCTCCTTGGCCTTGGCCGCGCCTCTGACCTAGAGGTTTAAAGTGGAACAGAGCGATGGTTGATTCCATGTGTCGGATGCGGCTGGGCGATGGGACCCAGCTTTGGGGTCACTCTGTAGCCTGGATGTTGCTGTGAAAGTATTTTTTTAGATGTGATTAACATGTAAATCAGACTTTGAATGCAAACACGTCCAAGACCTTCATAATAAATTGGATCAAATAAATAAATAAATAAATAAAGGATGTGGGGGCTGGCGCTGTAGCGTAGTAGGTTAACCCTCTGCCTGCAGCATTGGTATCCTATATGGCTGCCGGTTCAAGTCCCGGCTGCTCCACTTCTGATCCCACTCCCTGCTAATGCGCCTGGGAAAGCAGCAGAAGATGGCCCAAGTCCTTGGGCCCTTACACCCATGTGGGAGATCTGGAAGAAGCTCCCAGCTCCTGGCTTCAGATCAGCCCAGCTCCGGCCATTGCGACCATTTTGGAGAGTGAAGACCTGTGTCTCTGTCTCTCCCGCTCATTGTCTATAACTCTGCCTCTTAAATAAATAAATAAATCTTTTAAAAATAATAATAATTTGGCTCCCTGGGTGGGCCTCGCCCAATCAGTTGAAAGAGCTAAGGAAGAAGGCTTCTTTCTCCAGACGCAAGATACACCCTCCCTGGGCCTCCAGCCTCCCAGCCTGCCTGCGGCTCTCACACCTGCCAGGCCCAACCATCATGTGAGCCAGTTCCTTAAAAACCAGCCAATCGCGTGTGCATACACACACACACACACACACACACACACCCCTACAATACTGGTTCTGTTTCTTTAAAGAACCCCAACTAACACACTTGACTTCCAAAGACTGTTGGCCGGGAGAGATGGCCTTAGGGATTTCTGGAGACTCTGGGGCCCTCTTTGCCCCTGCCACGTGTTCAATGCATCAGACACCCACCCTCCCAGTCCTCAGCTTCTCCCTGCTCCCCCCAAGTCTGTCCTGCTTGGATTGGGAGGGGTCCCCTAAGTCACTCCTCTGCTTCTCCGCCGGTATCTCCCAACCCTTTGATGAGTATCATCGGAATTGGACGAAATTTCCCAGCAAGGAGGACTGATGGACTTAAATCCGTTTGCTCGGGGGGGGGGGGGGGGGGGGGATAAAACAGCTGATTCAGATTATCTCCCAAGCGGAGAGATGAGCAGGCGCTGGGATGGATGACAGAGTCCGGAGAATTCCTGGAATGTAGGACCTCCGGGGACCATCGGGTTCCAGGCAGGCAGGCAGGGGTTCTGCAGAATCCCGGTCCCACCAGACGCTGGGGGAAGGACGAGGGAGGGGCTCGGGAAGGCAGCTTGGGAAACGGCACAGATGCCTGCAGCCGGAGTGCCCAGCGGCGGCCGGAGTGCCCAGCGGGAGAAAGAAAAGGGTTTATTTGCCGAAGTGTTTTGGCTCCAAACCAGTTTGGTCCAAGTCTCTCTCCCGCTTCCTGTCACTCTGGGGAGTGGAGGAGCTGATGCCACCCCCTCATCTGTGGCTGCAGAGAGAGGGTGACCCGGGGTCGAATCCAGCACCAGGTTTCCTGCCCCCACGCTGAGCCACGTCTGACCACGCCTCCCGCCTAACTTCAGATTTTATTTTTTTTTCTTCCTGCGGAGAACAAACCCATCCTTTCGGTATTTATTTGTTGCTGCTTCCCGTTTCTTGGATTTTAATTCAATTACGCTTGGCAGTGGCCGGACAGCTATTTCCAGAGGCCCGTTTTGTGCACGGGCTGTCATTTTGGAAGATTTAAGAGGCAAGCAATGCAAACTAATCCCACAGCCCACCCCTTGCTCAGCTGAATGCCCCGACCTCTCCATGCTGGCTGCTGCTGAGGGGATACTTGTCACATGGAAGGAGGGCTGGCCTGGCAGGAGCCTGGCTTGGCAAGCCCGCAGGGGAGCAGGTGGCCTTGGGGAAGCGGCAGAGCCAGGAGCCAGTGCCTGGCTGGGAGCAGAGAACCCTACTCACGGCCTGCCCCTCGACCAGGCTGGGCGAGTGGGCCAAGAGATGGGGATGCTGTCCTTGACCTCTGTGAGCCATTCCTTTGCTTGGTCCCCATCAGAGCGGCCTTGCCAGCGCCATCTGCTGGGGGCCCAGCCTGGGGGGCCGCCTCCCCTTCAGCAGGTGTCCCACCATGCACAGGGCGTCCCCTTAATGCAGGAGGGGAGTGTGGTGCTTACTTTTACTGCTTTGCAAATTGGCTTTGCTTTGGGGTTCGCCTCCAGGCCCACCCCCCTACTGTAGGGGCCAGCGGTGTTAAGCTGCCTCTTGGGAACCCATCAGGTCTCCTATCAGAACACCCGGGCCAGGCCTAACATGCTATGCCAAAGCCCTGGCCCCTAAACAAATCTTTAACAAACATCTTGTTATTAAAGAACTACTTAGGAATCTGGGCAAGTTGTGCTTTTTTAGGATGGGTATCTATAAAAGGGATATGTTTTTTTGTTTTTTTTTTTTTTTTGACAGGCAGAGTGGACAGTGAGAGAGAGAGACAGGGAGAAAGGTCTTCCTTTGCCGTTGGTTCACCCTCCAATGGCTACCGCGGCCGGCGCGCTGCGGCCAGAGCACCGTGTTGATCCGATGGCAGGAGCCAGGTGCTAGGTGCTTTTTCCTGGTCTCCCATGGGGTGCAGGGCCCAAGCACTTGGGCCATCCTCCACTGCACTCCCGGGCCACAGCAGAGGGCTGGCCTGGAAGAGGGGCAACCGGGACAGAATCCGGCGCCCCAACCGGGACTAGAACCCGGTGTGCCAGCGCCGCAAGGCGGAGGATTAGCCTGTTGAGCCACGGCGCCAGCCCGGGATATGTTAAATTTAGAAAAATCTCTCCGAGACACTTAAAGAAATTTCATGACCTGCGTTATAAACCCCCTACCCTTGAACATGATGGTTTACATTTACTAGATTCATGAAGAGAATAATGACACAGGTATGTTAAACTTAAAAACTCCGCTTTAAAATTTTCTGCTTCCTGGCCGGCGCTGCGGCTCAATAGGCTAATCCTCCACCTTGTGGCGCTAGCACACCGGGTTCTAGTCCCAGTCGGGGCGCCGGATTCTGTCCCGGTTGCCCCTCTTCCAGGCCAGCTCTCTGCTGTGGCCCGGGAGTGCAGTGGAAGATGGCCCAAGTGCTTGGGCCCTGCACCCCATGGGAGACCAGGAAAAAGCACCTGGCTCCTGCCTTCGGATCAGCGCAGTGGGCCGGCCGCAGCGCGCCAGCCATTGGAGGGTGAACCAAGGGAAGGAAGACCTTTCTCTCTGTCTCTCTCTCTCACTGGCCATTCTGCCTGTCAAAAAAAAAAAAATTTCTACTTCCTGGCTTCTGCATGGCCCAGCCCTGGCCATTGTGGCCATTCGGAGAGTGAACCAACAGATGGAAGAGCGCTCTTTCTGTCTCCGTCTCCTGACTCCTGGCTTTGGCCTAGCCCAGCCCTTGCTGCTGGGGAGTGAACTAGTGGATGGAAGATTTTTCTTGGTCTACCTTTCAAATAAGGAGGCCGGGGGAGAGGGGGAGGGAAGGAAGAGGTCACCTAGAGTGACTGACCTGGACTAGATGGGTTTCTGTTAGGCACCTGCTGCAATGTTTGCACAAAGAGGAAATTACCTCTGGGGATGCATTTCGCAAAACAACACATCCTCATCTGTAAAGGATGCACAGCTGTGGCTGCCGAGTGTGTGTGTGTGTGTGTGTGTGTGTGTGTGCGCGTGTGCATGTGAACGGACACGCCCAGGACACTAAAGCCAGGATGAGGCAGATGAGGAGGAGCCCCGCAGAGTCTGGGAGGACAACTGTTTAAAAAGAAAATTGAGGGCCTGGCATTGTGGCATAGTGTGTAAAGCTGCTGCCTGCAGCACCGGCATCCCATATGGGCACTGGTTCGAGTCCTGGCTGCTCTGCTTCCGATCCGGCTCCCTGCTAATGCACCTGGGAAAGCAGTGGAAGATGACCCAAGTGCTTGGGACCCTGCACTCATGTGGGAGCCCTGGATGAAGCTCCTGGCTCCTGGCTTTGGCCTGGCCCAGCTCTGGCTGTTGCAGCTATTTGGGGAGTGAACCAGTGTATGGAAGATTTCTCTGTGTCTCTTTCTCTCTCTCTCTGGCATTCCCTATGAGTGCTTGTTCGAGTCCCGGCTGCTCCACTTCCAATCCAGAGCCTTGCTAATGCACCTGGGAAAGCAGCAGGAGACAGCCCAATAGCTTGGGCCTCTGCCACCCGCATGTGAGACCTGGATGGAGTTCCTGACTCCTGGCTTAGGCCTGGCCCAGCCCTAGCCATGCTGGCCATTTGTGAACTGAACCAGTGGATATAAGATCTTTTGTTTTCTCTCTCTCTCTCTCTGCTTTTCAAATAAATAAATAAATCTTTAACAGGAAAAAAAAAGTTCATGTAAGATGCATACTATGAAGAACTATGCATGGATTTCAGACATCTTTTGCTTCAAAATAAACTTACATTTTACTTCAGTTCTTCCACAAACATTGTGAAGTACACTCCTGCTTACCAGTGGCTGAGCTCACTGTTTTCTGTTGGTGTCGTAAAAGAAAAATCACATAAAGTTTCCCATCCTAACCATTAAGTGCACCATCCGGTGGTGTTAAGTGCACTCATATTGGAGTGCAGGCACCACCTCTGGCCAGTTCTAGAACTTTCTCAGCTTCCCAAACTGAAACTCCAGCCCCATTAGACACTAACCCCGGTGCCAGTATAGCCCCTGGCAACCACCATTCTCCCTCTGTCCCTGACATAGACTATGTGCAAGAGTTCTTCAGAGCCTTTGTGGAAACTGAATAAAAAGATAAGTTTATTTGGGTACCAAAAAATAAATAAAAAAGCAAACCGAAGGGCAAGTGTTGGGCACAACAGTTAAGACGCCACTTGGGACGCCAGCAGCCCCTGCTGGAGTGCTAGGATCCGGTCCCCGTTTCCAACTCCAGCTTCCTGCTTCCCTGGGAGGCAACAGGTGCGGGCTAAGCAGTTGGGTCCCTGCCACCCACATGGGAGACCCCGATGGAGTTCCGAGTTCCCGGCTTCAGCCTGGCCCAGCCCTGGCTATTGTGGGCATTTGCAGAGTGAACTAGAGAATAGAAGAGTGCCCTCTCTCTCTCTCTTTCTCTCTCTCGCTTCTCCGGCTGCCTTTCCAATAAATATCTTTCAAAAGTTTGTGAAAAACACATATTACAAAATATGCCTGGATTTCAACGTGGAGTGGGGGGGCACGTGGTCCAACAGGAGGCACATTCCAGTAGCCCAGTTCTGCTTAGGGAACACACAGCCCAGGAGGGCAGACGTGCGATCCAGGCACCTTCAGGACACCCTGGGCTGGGGGGACCGTGAGCAGACTCCTGGCCATGAGGGCCTGGGTTGCCTACAGCTGCCTGGGGTCGGCAGTCCAGGAGGGGAGGGGTCCAGACTGCCTGCCTAGCCCCCCCCCCCACCCCCCCGTCTTGCCTGTGTACCCTCTCCTGGGGCTCCTCCAACCCTTCCCCACTGCCTGGGCCATTTAGGCCTCGGGAATGTATTATACCACCGGCAGGGTGCCGGGCAGACCCCAGGGGAGAGTCTGCCTTTTCTAGTGCTGCATCCCTGTCTGCCTCCCCCTGCACCTGCACCTCACCCCTGCCCTCTCTCTGTGTCTCCTGTAAGGACTGGGCGTAGAGTCCACTTGGAGAAACCGGAGTGATCTCACCTTGGGATCCTTAAGGATCTGCAAAGGCCCTTGTTTCAAATGAGAGCACATCTGTAGGTTTTCGGGGGGTGGGGTGGGCAAGAGCGTGGCTGTGTCTCTTGGGGGGACACCCTTTAGCTTGCTACCTCCCGCAGCTGTGTCTGGCATCCCATGGGCACCACATCCCCCAGGCTCCCCTCTCTTTCCCAGGAGAGGGGGGGCACATTCAGATTCTGTTCTCTTGCCTAAGAGACAGCTGTCTGTTCTCAGGGATCCTGAACCCTGAGACATCTGGCTTCTCTCCCTGGTGGCTGCACTGCCTTAACCGCATCTGACACTTCCCTCCCCTGGGAGCCCCCAGGGCCAGCTAGCGTGTCCCTGGGAAGGGGCCTGGTGGTCCCCCAAGCTGTGCCCACCCTGAGCCGCCTCTGAAGTTGCAGGCCGGCAGGGGTAGAGGCAGCCCCGTGCGGCCCCCTGCTTGTGCTCCGGGCTAATTAATTCCCTGCTGGTGGACTCTGTTTGATTGCAACCTTATTAAGCAGCTTTGCACCTTCGAGCTCTCCGGCGGTTTCAATATTGCAGCCCGTCTGTCTTTGCCATGAATATTCAGATCTTGCCACCACCAGGCCCCCTCCCCTGGCTGTGACACTGCAGAAACTGTGCAGTCATTCATGCTTGGGGGGGCGCGGAGAGAGATGGAGAGTCAGGCTGATTTCCCGCGGGGCCTGCCTTCTGGGGATGGGTGTGAAACCGCCAGTTTCAGAGGGAAGCGGGGAAGCTGAGGTTTAAAATAGAGCCGGCCTGGCAGCCTCCTCGGCGCACCTCCCAGCCTTCCCCTGAAACCCCTAAAACAGACCAGAAAGGAGACGTCTGGGAACCCTGGAGACAGACAGAGGTGGACAGCAGGACAGGAAGCTGCTGTCACTCTCTCCAGACGCCTGGAGCCGGTCCAAGAAAGACATCGTCCAGGAATGTGAGACCAACTGGGGAAGCGAGGCAGGAAGCCCCCTTCTCTGTCCATCCCAGGACACAAAAGTCAGGCAACCCGCACTGTCCCTGGCGGCTGATGACATGGGGTGGACAGCACTGCTGCCAGCCTCACGCTGGCTGCACTCCTGTGTCCGTCCAGAGAGCATGGCTCTTGGAAACCAATGCGCTGGGGATACTGCTGTAGATTTCCCCAAACCCTACTGTCTCGGATCTCGGAGACGCAGGCCGTGGGGGTGAGTGACCATGTCCCTTCTCAAGGTCAGGGTTGTATCAGCTCCATGCCTGGGGCCAGGCTCCTCTGCAAGCTGGAGCCAGCCCAGGAGGACTCAGCCCTCGCCCTAGGAAGGTGGCCATGAGGTCATAGACAGGTGGTAGGTGGGGCCTCCTAGGTCCCGCCTTCTGCAAGGGCCTGCAGGTAGGGAGAAGAGGGCCTGATGGAGAGGGTAAATACCGGGGAGCCTGAACCCTGGCTGCTGGAAGCAACCGGCGGCAGGACCCAGAGGAAATGAACTTGGTAGGGAGAGGACAGCAGGGTCGGCTGTCACCTGTGCTGCCGATTTGAGTCCCTGCTAATGCCTCTGGGAAAGCAGCGGAAGATGGCCCAAGTGCTTGGGCCCCTGCACCCACGTGGGAGACCCAGGAGAAGCTCCTGGCTCCTGGCTTCAGACTGGCTCAGCTCCGGCCATTGCGGCCATTTGGGGAATGAACCAGTGAATGGAAGATTCTCTCTCTCTCTCTCTCTCTCTCTCTGTAACTCTGCCTTTCAAATAGATAAATAAATCTTTAAAAAATAAAGAAAAGGAAAGAAAAAGAAGGAAGGGAGGGAGGGAGAGAGGAGGCCAAGCTGAGACAGGAAGAGGGAGATGAGTGGGCAGAAGGGGAGTCGTAGGGACCTGACATGGCGGCCCCTTTGCAGTCCTCGGGGGAGGCCACACACCTACGAGGGCACTGAGAAAAGCTCATGGAAGACAGACGGAAAAGCTGAGTTTATGTTGGTGAACAACAGGGGAATCCGTGCATACGCACCAGGGGTCTTCAGAAAGTTCGTGGAAAGTGCGGATTAGGAAAAGGCTGCGCGGATTTCAGAAACGCTGTGTACCAAAGCCGACTCCTCCTTCCCTGCCATTTTCCCACGAGGTTTTTTTTTTTTTTTTTTTTTTGCACTGATGTCACAGAATGTGAAGTCAGCCTTCCAGGAGCCACTTTCTCCCAGGTCACCACATTCTTCCAGCCCAGCAGCACTCACTCGCTCGCTCGCTCTCTCTCATATCAGGATACCTTTATAATCTTTAAAATCTCTGAAGACCTCAAAGAGGTTTACTCTATATGGGGTCATATTTAATGCCTGTTACAGTATTAGAAATTAAAGCAAAATGTTTTTTAAGATAATTTGTTTATTTTTTTTTGACAGGCAGAGTTAGACAGTGAGAGAGAGAAACAGAGAGAAAGGTCTTTCTTCTGTTGGTTCACCTCCAAAATGGCCGGCGCACTGCGCTGATCTGAAGCCAGGAGCCAGGTGCTTCTCCTGGTCTCCCATGAAGGTGCAGGGCCCAAGCACTTGGGCCATCCTCCGCTGCACTCCTGGGCCACAGCAGGGAGCTGGACTGGAAGAGGAGCAACCGGGACAGAATCCAGATCATTTGCTTATTTGAAAGGCAGAGCATGAGAGAGAGGGAGACAGAGAGAGAGCAAGATCTTCCATCCACTGATTTTTCTCTTCAAATGGATATAGTGGCCAAAGTTGGGCCAGCCGGAAGCCAGGAACCAGGCTCCATCTAGGTCTCTCACATGGGTGGCAGGGGTCCAAGCACTTGGGCCATCTTCTGCTGCTTTCCCAGGGGCATTAGCAGGGAGCTGGATCAGAAGAGGAGCAGCCAGGACTTGAACCAGCACTCCAGTATGGAATACCAGCATCTCAAGTGGTGGCTGGGCCTGCTGAGCCACAACACTGGCCCCAACACAAAGAGATTTTAAAGATTTATTGGCAGGCGCTGCGGCTCACTAGGCTAATCCTCTGCCCAGCGGCGCCGACACACCAGGTTCTAGTCCCGGTCGGGGCGCCAGTTCTGTCCCGGTTGCCCCTCTTCCAGTCCAGCTCTCTGCTGTGGCCCGGGAGTGCAGTGGAGGATGGCCCAAGTGCTTGGGCCCTGCACCCCATGGGAGACCAGGAGAAGCATCTGGCTCCTGCCATCGGATGAGCGCGGTGCGCCGGCCGCAGCGCGCCCGCGGCGGCCATTGGAGGGTGAACCAACGGCAAACAGAAGACCTTTCTCTCTGTCTCTCTCTTTCTCACTGTCCACTCTGCCTGTCAAAAAATAATAATAATAAAAAGATTTATTGAGGGGGGCAGTGCTGTGGCAGAGCAGGTAAAACTGCCGCCTGCGGTGCCGGCATCCCACTTAGAGACCTGGCTGCTCCACTTTCTATCCAGCTCTCTGCTATATCCTGGGAAAGCAGCAGATGGCCCAAGTGCTTGGGCCGCTGCACCTGCCTGAGAGACCGGGAAGAAGCTCCTGGCTCCTGGCTTCAGATAGGTACAGCTCCGGCCAATTGGGGAGTGAACCAGTGGATGGAAGACTCTCTCTCTCTCTCTCTCTCTCTCTCTCTGCCTCTGCCTCTGCCTCTGCCTCTCTGTAACTCTGCCTTTCAAGTAAATAAATCTTTAAAAAAAAAAGTATGTCATTGAAAAAAAAATATTTATTTAGGGACAGCCGTGTAGCCTAGTGGTTAGCTGCCCGTGTCCCACATCAGGGTACCTGGATTGGATTCCTGGCTCCAGCTTCCTACTAATGTGCGCCCTGGAAGGCAGCAGTGGTGGCTCAAGTAATTGGGCTCCTGCCATTCATGTGGGAGACCTCAACAGAGCTCCTGGCTCCCAGCTTGGGCCTGGCCAAGTCCAGCCCATGTGGATATGTGTGGGGAGTGACCCTGCAGGTGACAGCACTCTCTCAAAAAAAAAAAAAATCTAATTTTTTAAAATAAAATGTACTTGTAGGCCACATAAGGAAAAATATATTTTTTAGGAAACTGTGTTTCCGAGAAGAAAAAGCCGTAGGGAAGAGTTGGCAGTGCCTCGAGTCTCTGCAGGGCTCTCACACCTGCTGCTCCTAACGCACGTGCTCTGTTTGACCCCAGTGGAGAAAGCCCAAGATCCCACAGGTAGCTTATTGGAAAAGAGGACTTCATAATTTGTGGAACCTGGTCCCCTGCCCCAGGCCCACCCCCACTCCCGGTAGGCGCTGAGTGTGGCCCCTGAACCCCAGCCCCAATACCCGGGGCCCAGCGGCTCTGTCCGGGTGCTGGGAGCGTGACTCAGCCAGCGGAGGCTCAGGCGCACCTGCTGAGGACTCAGAAGCTCCCAGCGACCGGCCCCACACACAGCTCCCACGCAGGGTCCCAGAATCAGGGCCGGTGGGCTGCGGCTTTGCCACTTGTGGACTGGAGTCTTCCGCCGCCCTCTGCGCATGCAGCAGGCGTCAACCCGAGGCACGGCAGCACGCCAGGGGCGCAGGACCGTGGGTGGGTACAGAGGCTGGTGTGTGGGTGGTGACCCTCTCATCCCGGAGCGGCACGGGGCCGATGAGCAGCAGGCGAGGTCGAAATAAAGACATGAAGCCATAAAGCGTGCAGCAGCCGCCTTTGGCCGGTTGGGCTTATCTGATTTTTCCTGGGATCTGCCCGTGAGCGAGCTGGAATTCCCACGGGGGCTTGGCTGTGACTCACCCAGAGCCAAATCCCCCCTCCAGCCTCCCCGCCCCCACACTCCTTCCACCCTCCGACTCCCTCCCCCTCCGCAGAACTAACTACAGGAACGCAAAGGCTGGGTGACCCTGAGGGCGGTGGAGGTGGCAGGAGAGAAGGAGACCCCATCTGCTGGTTCTCTCCTGTTGCCTGCGACGGCTGGGCAGGTGGGTGGCGGGGACCCAGGCACTGGAGCCAGCAGCTGCTGGTGCTTGGGCTGTGCCTTAGCAGGGAGCTGAAGTCAGCAGCTAAACCCAGGTCCTTCTCCAGGGAGACCCCGGCCCTCGGTCTTCACCTCTGGGTCATTTTGCATCTCCCTGGACCTGTCCGTGGCCCCTGGCTCCGCGATTGGGTTTTTTTCTGGATCCTTCCAGGTTGGGACAACCGTAACACATGGAGCTCAGGACCCCACCAAGCCACCATCTAGGGTTTCCAAACTTTTCTTTGGCAATAAAGCCACATTTGTTTCTGTGTTGCCAAGAGCTGGGGCCAACCGCTGTTACCCGCTCTGACCTCCCTCTTGTCCCCGCCCCCGGCCCCCACCTGCCAGCCCAGAGATCCCAGAACACACACTGCAGTAGCGGATGGTGGCTCATCTGCCCATTGCACAGATGCGGAAGCCGAGTCCAGGAGGGAGGACTCTCGTCCACAAGACTTGGGAGTCAGCCCAGGGCAAGAAGCCAGCCCTTTGTCCCGGGGTCAGCCGGGGACAGGGAGCAGGGATGGCTGTTAGGGGTTGACAGGGGGTGAAGCAGGGGTTGGGGGGACAGAAGCCCCATTAAGGTGACACCTGCAGAAGCTTATTTTGCTAATAAGCATCGTCTGCCCGCCTCCAGCCCTCAGCAGGGGTCTGGCTGGGAAGGTGGATGCCCGGTGGGATGGGACCCAAGCTCCTCACCCTGCGCCCTCCTGCCCCGGGTCCAGCTCCTCTGCCCCTACCCCCCAATTACTGGGTAACAATTTGTGTCCTGGGACCACCACTCCCCGCATTTCCACCCAGGCCCCACACCCCCCTCCTGACCACAGGCTAGTATGGACTACATGTGCCAAGATCCCTGCCAGGGGCTGGCACTGTGGCACAGCAGGTTAAGCAGCTACTAAGGATGCCAGCATCCACATCGGAGCACCGGTTCGAGTCCCAGCTGCTCCACTTCTGATCCAGCTCCCTGCAAACGTGCCTGGGAAAGCAGCAGAAGTTGGCTCAAGTCGTGGGAGACCCGGATATAGTTCCAGGCTCCTGGCTTCAGCCTGACCCAGCCTTTGGCTGTTGGCAGATGCTGGGGGAGTGGCCCAGTGGATGGGAGATCTCTTTCTTTCTCTCTCTCTGCCTTTCAAATAAATATTTTTTTTAAAGAAGAGAAGCACTGGCCAGGGGAGGGGGCACTGTTGGTGACTTCCCTGCCAGAAGCTTTGCCTGGTCACTCGGTGTCATTTCTCCCACCAACCCACGAGACTGGGGTCGCAGCAAACGCAGCCAAGTGTCAGTCAGTGATCCTGGCTCAAGCCCTTGGCGGGGAGGGGTTGATTCCAGATTCGGCCCCCCGAGAAGCTGCCCGCGGGAGATCACCACACTCAGGGACACCACAGTGGCCAAGCCCCGGGGCTGAGCAGGCGCTGTAGCAACCGTGGAGGCTGCAGATGGCTCCTCCAAGCTGTTCCTGGCCAAGGCGCTGGGGGAGGCTGAGCCGCGGTCTCTGGCCACTTCTTCAGCCTATGCTGGGTGAGCTGGGCGGAGCCCAAGGGTCAGGAGGCGTGGCCGGCCGCCGACCTCTGGGCATCCTCTGCTCTTGCAGGACCTGGGCATGGAGTCGACCTCCTTGGACGACGTGCTGTACCGCTACGCCAGCTTCCGGAACCTGGTGGACCCCATCACGCACGACCTCATCATCAGCCTGGCGCGCTACATCCACTGCCCCAAGCCGGTAGGTGGCTGCGGTCTGAGGCATCCGGGCGTGAAGTGGGTACCTTTCTGGGCCGATGAGCAGCTCAGGGTCCGAGGAGGACAAGCCCCCTCTTGCAGGCTCCAAGGGGGAGGGGGGCCTAGGTGCCTTCACAGTGGCACCATCAGCACAAATGACATCATCTAACCCATGTGGTAAATTCGTTCCCAATAGATTTTTTTTTAATCAGAAATATTTACATCATCCTTATATTCAGCCTCCCTTGTAGCTCCGAAGGAAAGTCCCCAGGGTGCCCAGGCTCCAGCACTGTTGCTCAGGCCCTTCTGGGTGGGAGATTCTGCCCGCTCCAGGGTCTGGCCCGTGGGCATTGCAGGTGCCAGGCTGACTTACCTGGGGCTGACGTCCAGGGCCCTGGCAAGAAGAGAAGGGAGGGTCAGGCCCAGGCAGCCCCATGCAAGGGGTCTTCAGGAAGCTCCTGGGCAGTGTGTATTAGGAAAAACACCATGCATGCATTCCAAACACTGCACCAAAATGGACTCACTTTAAAAAAAAATGCATTGGGGCTGGTGCTGTGGCATAACAGGTAAAACCATTGCTTGCGGTGCTGGCATCCTATATGGACGCCGGTTCGAGTCCCGCTGCTCCACTTCTGATCCAGCTCTCTGCTATGGCCTGGGAAAGCAGTAGAAGATGGCCCTAGTCCTTGGGCCCTTGCATTGGTGTGGGAGACCTGGAGGAAGCTCCTGGCTCCTGGCTTTGGCCTGGCACAGCCCTGGCTGTTGCAGCCATCTGGAGAATGAACAAGTGGATGGAAGAGCTCTCTGTCTTTGTCTGTCTCTCTCTCCCTCCCTCTCTGTAGATCTTTCAATTTGAAAATAATCTTTTTTTAAAAAATGCATGTATGGGAGCCAACATTGTGGTGCAGTGACTTAAGCCAGTGCCCGTGACGCCAGCAGCCCATATGGGCACCAATTTGAGTCCCAGCTGCTCCACTTCCCATACAGCTCCCTGCACTTGGGCCATCTTCCGCTGCTTCCCCAGGCACAGTAGCAGGGAGCTAAGTCAGACATGGATCAGAAGAACTCTGCTCCAGCCCCATGGGCCTCGTCTCTGCCCCAGCCCCTCTCTCCTGCCCTACAGCCCTGGCTGCCCCCTCCGGCTGCAGGGGGCGCCTCTGAGCTTCCTTCTCCTTTAGTCAGTCCAAGCCCAGACCCTGCCTGCCAGAGGTCTTCTCCTCCAGCCAGCCTACCTTATGCAGGCCTCCCCATCAGCCCCTGCCTTGTGCCCAAATACAGAGGGAGAGAGACACCATTCCCTTCCACTGGGTCACTTCCCAAAGGCCCACACGCTGGGGGCTGGGCCAGCAGCCAGGAGCTCCATCCAGGCCTCCCATGTGAGTCCAGGATTCACCTACTTGAACCTTCACCCCTGCCTCCCAGGGTGAGCAGCACCAGGAGTGGAGCAGGACTCAAACCCCAGCATTCCCAAGAGGCATCTTTTTAAAAAAGATTTATTTATTTAAGGGCAGAGTTACAGAGAGACAGAGAGAGAGACAGACAGACAGAGAGGTCTTCCATTCGCTGGTTCACTCTCCAAATGGCCACAACGGCCGGAGCTGAGCCGATCTGAAGTCAGGAGCCAGGAGCTTCTTCCAGGTCTCCCACACAGGTGCAGAGGCCCAAGGACTTGGGCCACCTTCTACTGCTGTCTCAGGCTACGGCAGAAAGCTGAATCGGAAGTGGAGCAGCTGGGACTCGAACTGGTGCCCATATGGGATGCCGGCGCTCAGGCAATGGCTTTACCTGCTGCACCACAAAGTCGGCCCCTCTGTCACTTTCCTTTTAAGTAAACCAGAAAAAAAAAAAAAAATTTCAGGTAGGGGCCAGTGCTGTGGCGCAGTGGGTTAACGCCCTGGCCTGAAGCGCCGGCATCCCATATGGGCGCTAGTTTGAGTCCCGGCTACTCCACTTCCTGTCCAGCTCTCTGCTATGGCCTGGGACAGCAGTGGAGGATGGCCCAAGTCCTTGGGCCCCTGCACCCACGTGGGAGACCGGGAAGAAGCTCCTGGCACCTGGCTTCGGATCAACTCAGCTCCAGCCATTGCAGCCATCTGGGGAGTGAACCAACGGATGGAAGACCTCTCTCTCTCTCTCTACCTCTCCTCTCTCTGTGTAACTCTGATTTCCAAACAAAATAATAAATAAATTTAAAAAATTTGCAGGTAAAGCCCCAGGCAGAGGTACCTTGGCCCCTCCCTGTCCCCAGTCCCTTGCCACGTGGTCAGGAAGGGGGCAGGAACGGAATTCAAAGATGGGTTCACCTTGATGCAAAGATGTTTTGAAACTCCTGCCTCCTTTCTTCCCAATATGCATTCTTAGGAACCTTCTCAGAACGCCCTCCCCCAGCCTGTTGCCCCCCCACCCATTCTCTCTGCAGGGTTCCAGCCCCACCCCCTCCTGGGGCAGGGCGAGGCTTGCTTGCCTGGCACTTGGCCAGGACGGGGGGGTCACTTTGCTGGGCTGCGGCACCCGGCAGAGGAGAAAATTTCCTAGGGCTGAGGGGCCAGCAGCCCACCTCGGTGCTGGGTGCGGGGCAGGTGGGTGCCCAGCCCGCGGTCACCCAGCTCCCCCGGGCCAGCATTGCTCAAGGCTGCTGAGTCGCTGGGGAGCAGCTGTGTCGCAACATTGTAACCACACGCCTGTCTCTGGGCTGGTCCTGCCCAGTCTGGCTCTCTGCAAGAAGGCGGCCTTGTGGCACGGTGGAGAGGATGCCTCCCAGCCTCCCAGCCAGGGAGGAGGGGGTGGCAGCCAGAAGCCCCATCCAGACCCCTTCCTGACAAGCTGTGTGGCCTTGCCTGCCTGTTTAACCCCTTTCTGCCTCCCTGGGCCCCTCCTCTGTGCCCTGAGATGTTAGCATGGCTGCAAAGGGCTAGCTAGGGCTGTATGTAGTCTGTGTGTTCATATGCCCTGTGTGTTGTGGATACTCCATACACCGTGGCTACTGTGTGGTTCAGAGCAAGCAGGGAGGGAACTCTCTCCTGCTGGCTCTCAACGCCACTCCGTTCGCCGGCTGTGTCTACCAAAAAGTTCGTAGGAAATAGAATTAAAAGATAAAACGTTCTTGGGGTGCAATGTTTGAAATTCTTAGCTTTTTCCTAGCACGCGTTTTTCACCAACTCTTTGAGACGCCCCCGCGTGAGCATGGATTTCAAATGTGGTTTGCACCCAAATCAGCTTAGCTGTTAAATTCCATTCTCCATCCGCCTTTTAACTGTTGGGCCAGGGAGGAAACTGAGGCCGCCGCTCGGCCACGTCGCTCGGGCGCCTCGCCCTGCGCGCGGCTGCCACCTAGTGGCGGTGGTGGTGCACTGCCGCCCCTCTTTGCCCCTTTGTTCTCTCTCCCTTTCAGGCTCCGGCCTGGAGAGGTTGGAGGGAAAGGTTTTGGAAACTCTGGGAAGTGGCTGGAAGAGGAGCTGCAGCTGATCCCCTGCACCTACCCCTCGAGCCCCCACCGTGGCTTGTCAGGAGATAACTTGGGAAACCTTTAAAAACCCCCGTGCCCTGGGCAGGTGTTTCACGGACCCCACCCCCACCCCCAACACGCCTGAGTCCATGTCCCAGCTCCGCTCAGCTAACGCAGCCCTGGGAAGCAGAGGGTGATGGTGACGCAAGTAACTGGGCCCCTGCCTCCCACATGGGAGACCCCGCCTGAATCCCTGGCTCCTGGCTTCGGCTTGGCCCAGCCCCCAAGCTGTTGTGGGCATTTGGGCAGTAAGCCAGAAGATGGGAGCTGTGTGTCTGTCTCTCCCTCTCTGCCTTTCAAATACATAAAATCAATACTTGTAATCCCGATGGTGCCGATGCCGCCCACCCGCCGCTGTGGGTGTGGCCCCCACCCCTGGGGTTCTGGGGTGCAAAGTGAGCCCTGCATGTGCACCTCCCCTTCTCCTTCATCCGGACCCCGGCCCCAGCCTGTGCCGGCCCAGGCCTCCTGCCTGGAGCCCAACCCCCTAAACCCAGCTGCACCTGAGCTCATCCCGCTTTGCACCTGCTTCTGCCTCAAGCCCCCTTTGCCTTCTCCCCAGGCCCCAAGACCAAAGACCCGACCCTCCACATCCCTGACCGCCACCACGCTTCCCCAATCTGTGTGCTCTGCCGGCCAGGTGTGCAGCCTCCAGCACCTCCAGTGTCTTCCTCCAGCCTGACCCTGGATCACCTTCTCAGCGTCCTGTCCCACCCCTCTCATCTCCCAGTCTGAGCGCCGCGCAGGCTCCCGGGAGCGAGCGGGCCCTGGAGAGCATGCTTGAGCCCTTTTACTAGCAGTATCTCCTCTGAGTTCAGGGCGGGTTTCCCTTCGCAGGTGAGGGTCAGAGAGGTCACATGCCTTGCCGGGGGCCACACAGGAGGGGGCAGAGCTAGGACTTGAAGTCCACGCCCCCCCTTCCCCTACACGCACCCCCTTGCTACTCCGCCGGCTGCCTGTGCACCCCCAGAGCAGCGCTGGGAATCGCAGGTGCACTCTGGGACCAGCGCTGGGCTGGCCGTGTGGTGCAGGGGTTGATGTGTTCAACCTGTGCACTTGTGGGCTTGCATTCAAGCCCCAGCGCTCGCTGGCTCTTGGCCCTGGCCCTGGCCCTGGCCCTGGCCCAGCTTGGCAAGAGCACAGCCCTGGCCACTCACCCCCCTCCCTGGGAAGGACTCGTGCCCCCTCCACCCAGCATGGGTCTGGCGCACGCGGCTGGCTGTGTGCTGATCCGACTTCCCTGGGGACAGAGCTGGAGTCAGTCTCTCTCTCTCTCTCGCTTTCTCCTTTTCCCCAGTGTATTAGTCTGCCAGGGCTGCCCAATATAACACTGCAGACTGAGGTCTTAAACCACAGAACTGGGGGCCAGCGCTGTGGCATAGCAGGTTAAGCCGCCGCCGCCCTCAGTGCCGGCATCCCATATAAGAGCGCAGGTTCGAGTCCCGGCTGCTCCACTTCCGATCCAGCTCCCTGCTAATGCACCTGGGAAGACAGTGGAAGATGACCCAAGTGCTTGGGCCCCTGCACCTACAGGGGAGACCTGGATGAAGCTCCAGGCTCCTGGCTTCAGCCTGGCCCAGCCCTGGCCATTGTGGCCATTTGGGGAGAGGACCAACCGATGGAAGATCTCTCTCTCTCTCTCTCTGTCTCTCTGTCTCTCTCTCTCTCTCCCTATCTCTCTGTAACTCTTTCAAATAAATCTTTTTTAAAAAAAAAATCCTGGCGGAGGGGGCAGCTGAGCTGGCTCCAGCCAATGGTTGTTGCCAGATCACCTGGGGTTCCAAGTTGTATATAAACCTCAGCTTCTCAGTGGTAGCAACTAATCCACAAAAACGAAACCCAGGGTGCAGGTGAAGTGTGATCCTGCTGCTGCCTGCCAAGCGTGCCCACCCTGGGCCAGCAGGGCAGGCCTCCCTGCCATGCCCCCTGGCCTCAGCTCTTCCCCCACAGAAGCATGGAGGAGGGGGTTGGCAACACTCAAGCAAGTCTGTGTCTGTGGTTGTATATGCAGGAAGGTGACGCGCTGGGTGCCATGGAGAAGCTGTGTCGCCAGTTGACCTACCATCTCAGCCCCCACTCCCAGTGGAGGAGGCACCGGGGGCTGGCGAAGAGGAAGCCACAGGCCTGGTGAGTGGGGGCTGCCCCTGCCCTGCCCCCAGCACTGAGGGGAGGGGAAGGCTGGAGTCTGGGTTGGGGGAAGTGCTGTCCTGGAAGGCTGCCTGGAGGAGGTGAGATTGAAGGAGAATTTAGGGATGGGGGTTGGTGCCAGGAGGGAGGGCATTCTTGGCCGGGGGGGTAGAAGGAAGCCCTGGTCTGTGCAGTGGGTGCTGGGGAGAATAGGTCTCCTCGGGTGGACTGGGCTGGGAGGGGGCCTAAGGAGCTTCTACAAGTGAACACCCCAGTTCTCTGAGCTGCCCCGCCCCCCAGGGAGCCCAGGCCCTGGCTCATGCAGCAGCGAGGACCCTCAGGGTTTTGTGGCCCCCTGAGGGAGACTGGTGGGAGGTGAGAGGTGCAGGGGACCCAGAACTTGTGGGCCTTGACAGGTAGCAGGCGAGTGGCAGGGACCTGCAAGGCAGACTGCCTGGAGGAGGAAGCTCTCACGTTTGCCCACTCCAGCCTGGAGAAGACACAGCTCTGGGGCCTGTTGCCCTCCTAGGAGAGGCGACGGAGCCTGGAGCAGCTTCCCCCAGGCGACGTGAACCGTGGAGGCAGAGGGCAGGGGCCACGGGGCCAGAGCAGGACAGGAGGCCACAGGGCCCAGGAGGCCACGGTGCGGTGGGGCTTTGTGAGGTGTTCTGGAGGCTGCCCGGCTGGCAGTTTAAGCTCTGCTAGAATCTAGGGGCCTCTCTGTCTCCCCAGCTCACACACACACACACACACACACACACACACACACTGCCAGCTACTCCATGACCTTTCTTATTAGGTGTCTCCCAAAGCCAGGATCTTGTCCATCTTGTCTACCACCTTGAGCCCATGGCCCGGCACACAGTAGGAGCTTAACAACCTTCTGGGAAAGCCCGGAGAGAGGCAGGAGGATTCGCTGTTGCCAGGGACTGTGGGCGGAGGACTCCCAGCTAGTGAGCAGTGGGGCTGCATAGAAGCCAGGGCTCCGCTTGTTCCCCACGGCGCTGTCGCCCTGGTGCGTTGGTTTGCTTCCTAATGACCTCTGCACATACTCTGTGCTGAGTGGACCCCAGCAGCCCTGGGGAGCGCTGTGGTGAGCCCAGTGGGGACAGCCCCACCCCACCCCACCCCCCAGCCTCAGGAGGCCCCAAGGCTAAAAGTTTACCCTAAGCTGCTGATAGGAGCTTTTTTTTTTTTTAAGAATTTTTTATTTGAAAGCCAGTTAGAGACAGAGAGATCTTCCATCCACTGGTTCACTCCATAAATGGCACAATGGCCAGAGCTGGGCTTGTCTGAAGCCAGGAGCCAGGAGCTTCTTCTGGGTCTTCCGTGTGGGTACAGGGGCCCAAGGATTTGAGCCATCTACCACTGCTTTCCCAGGCCACAGCAGAGAGCTGGACTGGAAGAGTTACAGCCAGGACATGAAATGGGAGCCAGCGCCGCAGGTGGAGGCTTAGCCCACTATGCCACAGCACCAGCCCCTTATAGAAGCTTTTGGGTGCTTGTGAACTGGGGAGCTGGGAGCCCCTCCAATCTCCCTGTCCTGTCCAGGGCTGGGGTCTCGGGGACCATCTCACTACTGCACCAGGGCCTGGGTAGGGAAAGGGCACAGTCGCCATCAGCTTGAGCCGCCTGGGCGCTGGGAAGAGAGCGGAGCAGGGGAAGAAAGAGGAGTTGGCAGACGGCAGGTGCTGGGGCGGGCGGGGGCCACAGCGCCATCCCCGCTGGAGGATCCCTGGCCGCTGGAGAAGCAGGGCTTGCAAGAGGGGCTCAGGGGACCCCCAAGACTGGTGGAAGCCCAGCTCAGCCCAATGAGGGCGGCAAATGCTTACCCAGCAGGCGCTGTTCTACCCGCTGAGCCATTTTTATTTTCCAAAACAATCCTGGAGCAACTGATGCAATGTTGCAAGAAAATCACTGAAGAACAGAGTAAGAACAAGAGTAGGAAGGGAAGGAGTTGAGACGCACACCTGGGGCCAGCACTGTGGCCCAGGTTAAGCTGCCGGCTGCAGTGCCTGCATCCCATGGGAGCACGGGTCCCGACTGCTCCACTTCCGGTCCAGCTCCCTGCTTATGCACCTGGGAAAGCAGCGGAGGATGGCCCACATGCTTGGGCTCCTGTCACCTACGTGGGAGACTCGGGTGGAGCTCCGGCTGTTGTGGCCATTTGGGGAGTGGACCAGCAGATGGAAGATCTCTCTCCCTCTCTTTCTCCGCCTTTCCAATACTAAATCAGCCTTTACAAAGAGCCTCCAGGAGTGGCAGCCACAGGTAGAGATGTGAGAGCCAGGACATGAAGCGGGGGTTGAGGGGTCCCTGTTTCTCCCACCCCTGTAATCTAGCATCATCTGCAGGAGTTTTGTACAAATGAGCCCCTCGGGTCAGGGTCAAGGCTGCCGCACTCCCTCCAACCACGCCTGTGCATCTCTTCCCCCCACCCCCAGCCTCAAGGCCGTCCTGGCCGGCAGCCCTCCAGACAACACAGTGGACCTGTCGGGCATCCCGCTGAGCTCCCGCGACCTGGAGCGCGTGAGCAGCTACCTGCAGCGCTGTGGGGAGCAGGTGGACAGCGTGGAGCTGGGCTTCACGGGCCTCACCGACGACATGGCCCTGCAGCTGCTGCCCGCCCTCAGTGCCCTGCCCCGCCTCACCACGCTGGCGCTCAACGGCAACCGGCTGACCCGGGCCCTGCTGCGCGACCTCACCGACGCCCTCAAGGACCCCAGCAAGTTCCCCCACGTCACGTGGATCGACCTGGGCAACAACGTGGACATCTTCTCACTGCCCCAGCCCTTCCTGCTGAGCCTGCGCAAGCGCTCCCCGAAGCAGGGCCACCTGCCCACCATCCTGGAGCTGGGCGAGGGCCCAGGCGCTGGGGAAGAGGCCCGGGAGGGGATTCCTGCCGCAGACCACCAGGAGGGCAAGGAGGCCGTGGCTCAGACGTGAGACAGCAGAGGGGCCTCGTCACCTTCGCCCTGGCATCACCTTCGCCCTGGCGGGGCAGTCTCTTATCTGGAGGCCATTGAAGGCAGGCTGTAGCATCTGGGAGAGGGGGGATTCATGTAATAACATCGTTGGTTCTCCCTTTTCAGTCCCATTACCTGCCTTGCGGCTTGGGAGGTCCCAGGTACCCACCCTTCTGGCTCAGCCCTCAGCTACCCCCAACCAGAGTCAGGGCCGGGCTGTGGCTCAGAGATGCTAGGAGCTAGAGCCTGCTCCACCTGGCCCAAGGACCTTCCCAATTCTGCATGTCCCCTGGGGGAGCAAACGCCGGCCAGATGCTGACCACGTCCCTCCCACCCCCACCTCCCTGAGGAGGGATACAATCTTTAGCTTGCAGAATGAGGGGGAAGGCGGGGCCCTCCCCTCAACATTGACACACCTGGGCATAACTCGGTGCAGTCCCCAGGCTTCCACACGGACACCTGTGTCCTTCCCAAGCAGGTGGAGCTGCAAGGCTCCAGGTCCTTCTCCCGGCATCCCTTCCCCAAACCAGCCACACCTGAACACATTCCCAGCAGTCAGAGAAGGTGAATAACCTGGGGCAAGAGTGGGGCCTCCCTGGAACCCAGCTCAGCAAAGGGCATTTGCCTACAGCAGCCCCTCCCCCCACCACTCCCAAATCCCCTCTAAACAGGCCAAGCCCTGGGACCCAGGTCAGGAGACTGGGAGCCAGTTGTCAGTCCACAGACCAGCAGTACAGGTTCTCAGAGGATGAGCGCAGCGCTGTAGGAAGTGTGGGTAGGACTCATAGGCAGAGAGCGTGTTGCAGCCAAGGCACGATTGGATCGGAACCGGTTGTGTAGATGCCTTAAATGCTTTGGAATTTTTGCTAAGAGGGGGAGAGCAGCCCAGGCTGACCCAAAGTTTACAAGCTTGAGTGCTAATAATTGGACTGTTAATAGCAGTAATCAGATCTAACTTTTTCTTCAAATACACATTTTTAAGAACCAACAAAGACCACCCTTTATTATGGCATTGGTTGATGGCGACTTGAGAAAAATGTAACCACAGTCAGTTTATCAAAGTAAGTTTATTTAGAGTGCAGGAGGCACCCCTGCTGGGCAGCTCAAGGGGCAATACCAGCCACGTCTGCTGGCCTCACAGGCTGCAGGATCTCCACTGCTGGTGGCAGCCGGTCCTTGGGCTCAACATCCTCCCGGGATAGCCTGCAGAGAGAACGACATTTCAGTCCCCCTTCCTGCTCCCGCAACCGACAGCCACTCCGTCCCAACACGGGAGATATCTTCAGAAGACCTTGGGCTCACCACCACACAATCTGCCGGTAATTCCAGCTATTTTGGGGTGATTTCATCATTGATATCCTTTTCTTGAACCGACTGCAACAGCTAGCTGCTCATCCTGCCAGTAAGCGGGGTCAACACTGCGTACTCACCTCTCGCGCAGAGCACAAGCCACTGCCAGCCCCGAGTTCCGCGCTGCAAAGCCTGGGAGGAGAAGGCATGCGCTCAGAGCCTGGAGCAGACCCGCAGTCAGCAGCCACGACCGGCTGCTCTGGGGACCTGTCCCCTCCACCGAGTTCCATCCTCTTCCCAAACCCGAGGTTTTCGTTCCCCGGATGAGGACAGCTGTGTCCCACTCAGCAGCCAAGAGGCCAGACGGAAGCCCCCTTCCTGGCTCTGGGCGCCACGCTGCCCCAGCCCTCTGGACTTCACCCAATCAAACACCAGCATCACACGTAGCACGAACCACTAACGGCTCCGCAGACACTTACCGCGTGTCGGTGGGGGGGCAGGGCTGCAGCTCCAGCCCTCGGCGGCTTGCTGGGGCTGTAACGTGGAACCTGCGTGACACGCCGCCACGTTAGGTCACAGGCCAGCCCGGGCTCGGCCCTGGCCAGCGGCACACCTGGGGACTGCAATCAGCCAGGAGCATTCTCGTCAGTTGTCGCTTCTGACGGCACTTCCTAAGAGTGATCTCATCACAGCAGCCCCAGCCGAGCCCTAACTGCCTTAGGGACCCGTCAGACCCCCCACTTATGCAAGATCCCCGCTGCCCAGAGCTCCACACCCATGGCCTCGTGCAAATGCAAGCGAGCTGCCGACCACCAGGCCCCGCACTAGGGCTTACCTCACGCTGGGAGGCTGCGCCTGCCTTGGGTTCTCGGCGCCACCTAAAGACGGGAGACAGGCGTCAGGGGCTAAGGCAGTTACCCATGCATGCAACTAAACCCGAGGTTTCAGCGACTGCGCTCAGACGGCTACGGGCATCGTCAGTTATCGCCTCTGACGGCACTTCCTATTTCTGGTATCATCAGGTCAGTCGGCCGAAGTCTTCCTCGCCTACCGCCCCCGGTGCACCCCCAACTGCGGGCAGGGCCTCCAAACGCACCCACCTTTCTCGGGTTTCGCGCACTCCTCGTGTTTTCTTCTAGGACCGCAGGCAACCCGGGCGGTGGCTGTCCCGGACACGCACGCGACCCCTCGGACACCCAGCGCGGCGCCCACCGCGGGACCCACGTAGGATCAGGAGCTGGGGGTACACTGTTACTACAGCTGCCATCTTTCCGTGAGCCAAGCCTTCTGGAAACATTTTCTCAGGAATCAGAAGGCGCTAGCGAGTCGCCCCTGTCGCCAGGCACCAGCCACCGCCAGCAACACAACCCACCTCCACGAATAGCGAAAAGGTCGTATATGCAGTACGCCGGCCCTTTAAGGAGTAGGAATGTCCCATTCCTTACAAAAGAGAGGGTGAGACCAGCAAAGACTCTCGGGAACTTCGGCCCCTTTAACCGTAGACTGCGCCGTCGCCGTCCTTCAGGGACTCCCTCTTCCTTCGGAGCCTGTGGTTTCTTCCACGGCCCGAGGAATTCTGGGTGGGGGAGGCCCAGGGCGCCTGCGCGAGGGCAGAAGCGCGGGCTTCCGTCCGCCTCCGCCGCGCTTTAGCGGTTGGATTTGAGCAAATGGCTGGCCTCGGCCTTTGAGAGTTTTCGATTGCTCTAAAGGAAAAATGGAGAGACCGGCACCCCGGAAGGCCACCTGAGGCGGTGCAGCTGAAGTTCCTGGGCATACAGCAGGCAGCCATAAATACTGGCGGCTCCTGCGGTCTCCCCCCCTCCGAGCCTCCCTGGCGCGCTCGGGGACTCTTCCACGCAGGGCCCCTTCTCGCACCTGCAGCCGGAACCCCCTGGACTGCGTTCCCTTCAGCGTCTGAGTGTGCTTAGGTCTCTCCAGCTTCACAGATATTCAGGCCCCCTTTGTACCAAAGCGATCGGGACAGCGGCTTTTGAGCCGGGCGCAGATAAGAGTAGAATGTCCACGTGGGGGGGGGGGGGGGGTGAGCAAGGGCCGAGTCCAGAGGCTCAGCCTAGGGCTCTGAGCCCGCGCGAAGAATCTGGGGAATGTGCCAAGGTGTTTGGAGAAGCTGGGGCAGAACCTTGGAAGGCTGGGGGGGGGGGGCACGGACTTCTGTGGACGCTGGGGCGGGTAGTCTTGCTTGTCTTGGGTCTTAGGCAAGAGAATGGCTTGGAGGGGTGGAGAGCGAGCAGTAGGCCCGGCCCCTCAACCAGACCTACTGCAAGGAAGGCAGTGGCTTCGACAGTTAGCAGACGGCAAGATCAGACACGGCCATGACGGCGCGCTCAGCACCTGCGCCAGCGCCAGACACCCAGGAAGAGGGCAGGAGGCAGGGGCCAGCGGCTGAGGGTCTCTGTGTCCAGGCGAGGTGGGAGCACCCTAGCCCCAGACACACACATGCACACGTCACCAGCCTGAGGGTCCCAAGCCCCCGGGCTCAAATGAGGTTTCCAAGAGGAGACCAAGTTGTGGAAAAAAAATAAGTTTATATTTGCAGCCCAGGTTCACTGGGGCTCCAGGATCAGGAGGTGCGGCCGGAGAGATTCCCTCTGGGTCCTGCCGACCTCCGGCTGGCCTGCGCCATCAGCGGGACTGGAGCGGCTGAAGGGGCAGATGCTCTTCCTCCGAGGCACTGTCCTCCCCGCGCTGCGAGGCCCGAGTGGGGTTCTTCGTCACGCCTGCGGGTGGGATGGGAAACGCTGTGGCTGTGGCCCCTGGGTGTGTCCCCAGGAGGCTGGCTCCAACCACCACAGCGTGGAGTGCCCTGTGGATGGAAGGGGCAGAGAACCGCATGGCCTTCCGCCTGGGGCAAGAGGGGATGGGGCCTGTACCTGTTACACCATAGCCCCAGAGGGCCTGTGGAGTTGAAGGCTTCGGCAGGTCTGGGGTATGGGAAGCGGGTATGGAAAATGCTCAGGGTAAAGAGAGGGTAGAAAGGAAGCCCATCGGGGCCAGCGCTGTGGCATAGTGGGTGAAGCCTCCACCCCGCCAAGCCAGCATCCCATATAAGAGCGCCGGTTCAAGTCCTGGCTGTTCCACTTCCAATCCAGCTCTCTGATATGACCTGGGAAAGCAGTGGAAGATGGCCCAGGTCCTTGGGCCCCTGCACCCGCATGGGAGACCTGGAGGAAGCTCCTGGCTTCGGATCAGTGCAGCTCCAACCATTGCGGCTAATTGGGGAGTGAACCAACAGATGGAAGTCTCTCTCTCTCTCTCTCTCTCTCTCTCTCTCTCTCTCTCTCTCTCTCTCTGCCTCTCCTTCTCTCTGTGTGTAACTCTGACTTTCAAATAAATAAATAAATAAATCTTTTTTTTTTTTTTAAAGGAAACCCATCACAGGCCAGGGTCAGGGAGCCAGGAGCTAGGAAACTAGTTTCAGGAAAAGGGGAAGAGAGCAGAGGAGATGAGGCGGGGGGCTGTTTCAGATCCCAGACAAAGGGGCTGCTGTGGAGAGAGCTGACCCTCAGAGCAGACCTGCAAGGTGGGAGGAGTCTGGCTTAGGGAAGACCGCAGGTGGGACAGGAGGGGCCTGAGAAGTGGCTTCTCCTAAGGGATGTGGGCACCGGGGTGCCGAGGGGCTGGGGCTTGTGTGGAGGGATCCGCCAGGCTGGACCTGAGGACCCCGGGAGATGCCACCTGTGGCAGGGGCAATGCCTGGGGTGGAGGTGCATCCGGGCCACGGTGAGGGCTCTGGTGCCCCAGACTCTGCATGCCGTGTGGCCGAGCAGACACCCCACACCTCATAGCCACCCTCCCCTGCTGGGGGCTGCAGCCCCACGGCCACTCACCAGGCGCTGCTGCCCCGGATGGCTCCTCACACAGGGTCCTTGGCAGTGTCTGCCCCCACGTATCCCAGTTCACTTCCTCCACCCTGAGGGCGACAGGGCGGCTCTGAGGCTCCGGAAGCTGCCTTGCAGTCTGCTTCTCTCGGCCTCCCATGCGGGCGACACAGCGCACACAACAGCAAGGCTTTACCCAGAGCCCGACCTGCTGCCCCCAGCCAGGCACCCACACACAGCACTGGACACCCACCCCTTCTGCTGTTCACAGCCACACCCAGAGAAGAGTACAATCAGCTGTGTCTTGGTCACGTGCCTTAGACTCCCTGTCTCTTGTTCACCTGCTGCCCCAAAGTGTCTGTTTCAGGCTGTGCATTTGTCACCAGGTCCCCTCTCCCTAAGCCCGGGCTTTCCCTGGCATGGCAGGGCTTGTTCTCTGGGGAAGGAGTTAGATCAGGCTGGGGGACAGCTGGGGGTGGGGGTAGAATGCAGAGCAGCCGGGGCAAGGCTGGTGTGCTGGCAACCTGCAAGTCATTCTGGCTGTTTGGCAAGAACGAGGGGTCGGGGTCACCAGGGAGCCACCTTCAGACTAAGCCAATAGAACAAGCAGTGGCAGCTGTGGGCCTGGAAGATCCAGCATCCTGGACCTCACCTGCCCCAAGGCAGTCCCTGGCCACTCACGCCCTTCCCAGCAGCCCCGGCTCCCAGCAGTGGTCCCCTGGTTTTCAGGAGCGTAAGGCAGGACTGCACCGCAGGTGGGCCCCAGGGAGTCCCAGGTTGCCAAGGTCCAGCCACCCTCCCCGCCCCACCTCGCTCACCTAAAGCACCAGCGCTCATCAGGCCTATCGTCCGGCCTGGTGCCCACTGTCAGCATCACGCCTGCCCGCTGCTTCTTCCTCCTGTACCACCAGTAGCCGTTCTCCATCTCCAGGACAGAGATAGCTTTCTGGGGACAAAGGACGCATCAGAGAGAGGTGCCTGGGCCCCTGCCCGGAGGAAGACATGCACGGGAAAGAGACACCGCAGCACTCCGCAGTCTTGGAATCTGGCTCCAATGTCTCAGCACCTGCACCTCAGTTTCCCCGTTTGGAGACAGCGTAAGGTACCCCAGCAGGTGGTGGGGGAAGTTGGCAGGGAGCAAGCACCTGAGAGTGACTCGTTCTTATCCTGTCCCAGGCTCCAGAATCCCACACCAGCAGGGACCTCTCCCCACCACACACATGTGCCTGCCTCCTTGCACAGGTGAGGGACCCAGGCTTGCCCAGTGTCAGCAGTGAAGCAACATCAAAGTCCCAGTCTCCCCCACGCAAGGCTGTCCCAGTGCCGACTGCCCAAGATCCACCCAACCCTTCTCTAGAAAAAGTAGCTATGGAGCACGGGTAAGCCACTGCCTGCTACGCCAGCAATGCACTTAGGGTCAGCAGCACTTAGGTTGACCCCTCGTTCATGCATCCCACATGGGCACCAGTTTGAGTCCCGGCTTCTCCACTTCCAATCCAGCTCTCTGCTATGGCCTGGCAAGGCAGCAGAAGATGGCCCAAGTCCTTGGGCCCCTGCACCCAGGTGGGAGACCCAGATGGAGTTCCAGGCTCCTGGCTTCAGCCTAGCCCAACCCTGGCAGTTGTGGCCATTTGGGGAATTACCTAGCAGATGGAAGGTATCTCTCTCTGTCTCTCCCGGCACCCCCACACTCTGCCTTTCAACTAAACAAAATAAAAGCAGGAGAAGATGGCCCAAGTCCTTGGGCCCCTGCACCCACATGGGAGACCTGGGGGAAGCTCCTGGCTCCTGGCTTCGGATCAGTGCAGCTCTCACCGTTTTAGCCAACTGGGGGGTGAACCAGCAGATGAAAGACCTCTCTCTCTCCCTCTCTCTATGCCTCTCCTTCTCTCTCTGTGTAACTCTTTCAAATACATAAATAAATCTTTAAAAATAAGTAAATAAATAAATAAATTTCCAGGGAGAAAAACAGAGGTAGTTATTGCCTGTGCTGTGCCAGGGGCTCTCATCAGTACCTCTGCTACTAGGGACTCTTCTGCCTCAGGCTGGACCAGCCCCAGGACGCCACCTCCCCACCAAACTGACCCCGTTTTACGCATGTACAGCACAGAATGGGAGCTCCATGAGGGCCAAGCCTTTGCCTTGTTCTCTGCTGTGTGTGTAACACCTGGAACCATGCATAGCCCTCCATGCATAGCACGCAGGCACACCTGCTAAAAAATGAAGATGATGAAGACTCACTGAGCACCTACTAGATGTGAGCACCGGGCATCTGTGAGCTTACCCGATCCTTCCAGTAACCCCACAAAGGGAGGAATGGGTGAGGGAGTCTGGGGGTGGCCTTCTGAGCTAGGCCTACCCCACCCCATTGGGTGTGCAGCCCAAACCTTGGGCGGGGAGCCCGGCAGGTGGCACCTGTAGCTTCCAGATTTTCCAGCTGTCGGTGGCGACGCTGTTGACGGTCTCGCTCATGAGGGCGATGAGCATGTTGAGCAGCAGCACGTAGGTGAGCAGCACGTAGGCCAGGAGCAGCAGCAGCACCACCCCGCGGAAGCGCAGCTGCTCCTGGAAGGCCAGCTCGCCCATGCCTATGGTGAACTTGAAGAGCTCCAACGAGGCGTCCAGGATGCTGCGGTAAGGGGGTGCCTCGTCCTCCTGCCCCCCGCCAGGCTGGGCCACCTCTGTGGCGTTGGGGCCTGTGGGGGTCCTAGCGTTCTGGGCCTCCCGGCTCAGGCTCACCAGGGCTGTGAGAGGGAGGCAGGGGGAGGTCCTTAGGCTGGGGTGACCAGCAGGTGGTTTGAAGGGGCACAGGGTAGGTAAGGGTAGCGGGGGAAGGAGCTGGAGGGAGCTTTTACCTACAGCAAAGCCGAAAAGGAAGACTAAGTAGACCAGAAGGAAGCGGAGCAGGTCCCGCAGGATGACCTGGAACACACGGGCCCAAGAGCCAGGGTAGGTGACTGGGCCACTGTGCACAACCCCAGAGCATGGCTCCTATGTACACCCACCCCTCCCCCCCACAACAGAGTGCACACACTAAGCAGTGGGGGAGGGGTGGTCTTTTTAAAAACATCAGATCACATGGGTTGGCATTGTGGCCCAGCAGGTTAAGCTGCTGCCTGTGCCATCGGCATCCCACATGAGCACTGGTTCAAGTCCTCGATGCTCTGCTTCCAATCCAGCTCCCTGCTAATGCACCTGGGAAGGCAGCAGAAGACAGCCCAAGGGCTTGAGCCCCTGTCATCCACATGAGATCTGGATGCAGTTCCAGGCTCCTGGCTTACTGCAGCCATTTGGGGAATGAACCAGCAGAGAGATCTTTCTCTCCCTAGCTCTCTGTCATTCTGCCTTTCAAATAAGTAAAATAAATCTTTTTAAATTTGTTCTGGGGCTGGCGCTGAGGCAGGGGTCAGAGCCAATGCCAGGGTTTCTTGGCAAGAGCAAGGACTGAAGGTTCCCCTGCTGTGGCATAGTGGGTGGAGCTGCCACCTGCAGTACTGGCATCCCATATGGGCAGTGGTTCGAGTCCCGGCTGCTCCACTTCTGATCCAGCTCTCTGCTACGGCCTGGGAAAGCAGTAGAAGATGGCCCAAGTCCTTGAACCCCTGCACCTACATGGGAGACACGGAAGAAGCCCCTAGCTCCTGGCTTCGGATCAGCACAGCTCCAGCCATTGCGACCATCTGGGGAGTGAACCAGTGGATGAAGACTTTTCCTCTCTCCTCTCTCTCTCTCTCTCTCCCCTCTCTGTCACTCTGCCTTTCAAAAAAAAATAAAATAGATATTTTTTTAAAGTGTATTTATGAAAAAACTGTGCATGGATTTCAAAAAATTTCTTGTACCAAAATAGACTCCTAAATGACCACAATGTCCAACGCTGGACCAGGCTGAAGCCAGGAGCCTGAAACTTCATCTGTGTCTCCCATGTGGGTGTCAGGGACCCAAGTACTTGGGCCATTATCTGCTGCCTTCCCTGGCACACTAGCAGGGAGCTGGATCAAAAGCAGAGCGGCTGGGACTCCCAACGAGCGCTCTGACACGGGGTGCCAGTGTTGCTGCGGCCCACAACGCCAGCCCCCCCCCACTAACCTTTTGAAGTCCCCTCAGCATTGTTTCATTGTGGGTTAAGCCGCCACCTGGGATGCTGGCGTCCCATGTGAGCACTGGTTCGAGTCTCAGCTGCTCTATTTCCAATCCAGCTCCCTGCTAATGCGCCTGGGAAAGCAGTGGAGGATGGCCCAAGTGCTTGGGCCCCTGCACCCATGTGGAGACCCAGATGAAACTCCTGGCTCCTGGCTTTGGCCTGGCCCGAGAGAAAGAGAGACAGAGACATTGAGAGGTCTTCCATCCACTGGTTCATTCCCCAAATGACCACAATGGCTGGAGCTGGGCTGATCCAAAGCCAGGAGCCAGTAGCTTCTTCCAAGTCTCCCATGCAGGTGCAAGGACCCAAGGACTTGGGCCATCTTCTACTGCTTTCCCAGGCCACAGCAGAGAGCTGGATCGGAAGTGGAATAGCTGGTACTTGAACCAGCACCCGTATGGAATCCCAGCACTGTAGGCGGCAGCTTTACTCACTACACCACAGCGCCAGCCCCCCACTCCCCAAATCAATCTTTAAAAAACAAAAGGTCCTCAGATGTGTTTACGGATATCTCCACGCGTGCTCGCACGTGAGCCAACCTCCACTGAGAGTCCAGGAGCACAAAAGACACACGGACTAGCTCCTGCCCTCCCCTGCCCAGGTTAGCCATGCAGGGCACCTCCTGCCTGCTCAGGCCAGGAGGAGGCGTGCTGCTGGGTGGCCCTGTCTGTCACCTTCTGGATCATGACGCTGTAGAGGCCGGTGTGCTGGAAGCCACGTGTGTAGTACAGCAGGTTCAGCCAGCCCAGCACCAGCGAGGACACCAGCAGGGGCAGGTACCACGCGACGGCCAGGAAGCACAGCACTTGGGACAGCACCGTGAGCAGAGCTTGGAGCAGGCTGTCAGGGGTGGGGCGACAGGTCCGAGTTGGCTTCCAGGTCATGTGGCAGTGTCTCCCCAGCTCCCACCCTGGCCTCTCCCACTGCAGTGAGGTGACTTGAGGTGCCCTTCGTCTGTCCAGGACTGGACCCAGTGGGGCCCGACCTCCATCTCACACAAATTATTTAATTTCTGGGGGCTCAGCTCCCTCCCCGACCTGGCCCCCTTCAAATGAGGCACTACATGGACAGAGGCTGGGCTCCGTGGACTACTAGGATGGGAGCAGGAAGGGCCCCCCTGGCTGGACAGCGGCCCAGGCTCCCAGGTCCTGACCCCCGAATCCTGCAAAGTCAGCCTGGTGCCCTCTGCTGCACCTGCCCCCCCCCCAGGCCTCAGAAACAGCAGAAGGGGCTGGGGGCTGGGGGTGGCGGTGGGGATAGGGAGGAGTGGGGCCCCACGTACAAGAGGATTTCAAAGTAGCTGTCCATGAAGGAGATCCAGATGAATAGGCGGCGGCGCCAGAAATACCAGAGCTGCGGAGGGTACGGGACAGAAGCTGTGAAACAAGGCCGGCTCCTGCTCCCCAGGGCCCATGCCCCGGCCCCCTGCCTGCCCACAGAGCTCCACTGCACCAAGGCAGCAGCTTCGACTCCGGGTGGGGCACTTCCGAATCCTGCTCAGAGCGGAGAGGGCTCTGGACACTCTTTTCCCTCTGCCTCCCCCTGGCCTTACAAGATGCAGCCTGTCCCCCTCCCCTCCAGCCAACCTCCAGACCAAGGTCCGCCCCCTCCAGAAGGTCCCAGTGTGTTCGTGCAAGCCTGCAGCTCCTCCACCCAAAGATGCCCTGATGGAGGAGTCTCGGAGCACTGCCCCCACCCCCACCCCAGGCTTCTGTGTTCCCCAGGGGGAGGGACCCGGGAACAGGGACTTCCAGCTGCACTGCCAAGGAGTCTCCGGTGCCCCAGGAATCACAGCAGGAGGGCACCAGGGCCTGGAAGGCAAGACCAGAACCATGGTCCTCAACTTCCCTGGTCCGGTCAGTCTGCCTGGAGCTGAGTGTGAAGAAGGGCCGTGGCTAACTCATCCCCCGCCTCGTCAGCTGGGAGGTGGGTAGAGTCAGGAGATGGCAGGGGGTCCTCACCTGTCCCAGGAGGAGGTAGACCCCCCCAAGCAGGATCAGGATGTGGCCCAGAAGCAGCATGGAGTTCCCGGCTGTGGCTTTCAGGGGTGGGAAGCCCTGCTAAAAACACACTCAGATAAGACCTGGGGGGTGGGAGAGGGTCTCACCAAGGGCTCACCCACTGAGAGCAAGGGCCAAGGGAAGTGCATTCTGAGCCTGAGCTGTGGATAAGCCACTTGGAGCAGCTGGGGAACCTGGGTGCCAGGGAAGGGACACCCCCCTGGATGCTAATCCTCGGAGGGGCACGTTGTGTAGCAGTTATGAACATGGGGCCTGCCAGGGTTCAGATTCCATCTCCAATAATGAGAGCCTGTGTGGCCCTGGAGAAGTTACTTAACCTCTCAGTGCAATCTAAGGATGGTAACCGTTCCTCATCTCAGAGGGTTGCGGTGAGCATTAGGTAGTCAGGACATCACTTTGAGTACATTCTCACGGTGAGCCCTCAGGAAGGTGAACTTGGTATTGTGAACCGTCTACAGGAGCTTGGGGCCTCCCAAGCAGCCCAGGCCTCTGTGTGAACCCTAGCAGGACAGGGCTGGGGCTCCCCCAGGGCATGCTCTTCCCCGTCCTTGCCTTCTCCAGGGCTGGCTGGTGGTAGGCCACGGCGGTGAAGATGAGCATGTAGGCCAGGTAACACAGGAAGTTGAAGCAGAACCTGGGGATGAGCCGATCCCATTTCGCCTGCAGTAGCTTGTTGAGAGGCTCCAAAACTACCATGCAGTGGCGGTGCTGGCACGGGAAGGGGAGAGCCACGGGCACGTTCAGCACAGATAGATGGGGCACTCACTTCACTTTCGGGCCCGATGCGAGGGCTGGGGTGGGAGGGGTGGGATGGAGGACAGAGGATGGGGAGCCCTCCCCACCCACCTCCACCCAAAACCCCATGGCTATGGAGCGACCCAGAGAGGCCCCTGTGACTGTCACAGGGCGCCTGGCATGATCCCCAAGTTGGGAGGGCATGGAGTGGGGAAGGGTTGGGGGTCATGCCTGCTAGGACGTTATAGCCACACCACAGAGCAGGTGTGGTCCAGGAGGCAACCTTGCCCAACCCTTGTGGTGGACCCTCTTGGGAGGCCAGCAGGGCCCTCTGGGCACAGGCACACCCCTGCAGGCTCACCGGGCTCCTGGAATGAAAGGCGATGATCTCCAGCACGGAGTTCTCCTCCCAGTTGTCCACAGAGGCCAAGTCGTACAGCGACACCCGGACGGGCCCGTAGCACCACTCGGTGAACTTTCGAGAAAGGGACTGGTATGGTGCCGAGAACTCCCGCTGCAGGATGTGCTCGAAAATCTGCAAGGCGGCCACGGGAGCTTGCCAGCTGGGCCAAGGCTGGGAAACACCCAGCCCCCCTGCAGAGCTGCGCCGGGCAGCGGCAGTCAAGTGCACATCCCCCATGCTTAACACAAGGCAGACTTCACCCACCACTAACTACCCTCATTTGCCCCAGCTGGCCAATCAGCCTGGTTCCCACTGCCCGGTCCCAGCCCTGTGGCCCTCTTTCCTGGACTCCTCGGGGGCATAGGGACCCCCCCCCAACCCAGAGTCACCCAGGTTCCTTGAGATCAACTAATAGTGATATAGATGTGCATATTTCTGTGGTCAGAGTCCAGCACTTTCAACAGCCTGAAAAGGGACCCTTAACCCAAGTGGGTTCACAAACAAGGAATTGGGCAGGGGCAGGGCGGGTACAGACTGGGCAGCTTCCATGGCCACACAGCTCTAGATGACAAAATGGGGCTCACATCCCCAGAGGGTGCTCCAGGAAACTCGGGGAGCTGCTATTAAAACATTCATCTCTGTTTATTTTTATCTTCACCTTGCAAAATACTCATACTCTAAGCACTGGCCCTGTGTAACTGCACAGATGAAGCCAGACCTCACAACCAGGCTCAGGCAACTGGTAAAAGTCATTTGGAAACAAAGAGCTGGATCGTACTAACTCTTTCCACCAAAATAACTTCCAAGTGAATCACAGTTGGAGGCATTAAAAATAAAACTGCTGAAGTTGAGACGGTAACATGGATATGCATATATACAATCACATACCTAATTATACAAAATATACAATAATTACATTAGATGAGAGTATTTCAAAAATCTCATGAAAACAATGGAATTAAAAGACACGTTTAGAAGCAGGCTTTATGGTACAGCAGGTTAAGCCACCGCACCTCATATCAGAGGGCCTGGGATCAAGTCCTACCCCTGCCTTCAGATCCAGCTCCCTTCCAATGCACCAGGGAAACGAGTACTTGATGGTCCAGGTACTTGAGTCCCTGCCAATCATGTGGGAGACCCGGATGGAGTTCTTGGCTCTTGGCTTCAGCCTGACCCAGCCCCAACTGTTAAGAGGATGAAAGATCTCTTTCTGTCTCTCTGTTTTTGTCACTCTGCCTTTCAAGTGAATAAAAATGAATTGAAAAAGAGATTTTTTTTGCACAGAGAAGTTTTTGCACAGTAAGCATTTGGCACAGTGGTTAAGATGCAGCTTGTAGGGCCAGCACAGTAGCATAGCGAGTAAAGCCGCCACCTACGGTTCTGGGATCCCATATGGGTGCTGGTTTGGGTCCCGGCTACTCCGCTTCCAATCCAGCTCTGCTATGGCTTGGGAAGGCAGTAGAAGATGGCCCAAGTCCTTGGGCCCCTGCACCCATGTGGGAGACCAGGAAGAAGCTCCTGGCTTCGGATTGGCACAGCTCCAGCTGTTGCAGCCATCTGGGCAGTGAACCAGCGGATAGAGGACCCCCCCACAATCTCTCTCTGCCTCTTCCTCTCTTTCTCTATGTAACTCTGACTTTCAAGTAAATAAATAAATCTCTTTAAAAAAAAAAAAAAAGATGCAGCTTGACACATCCCGTGTCAGAGTCCTGGCTACTCTGCTTCTGATGCAGCTTCCTCCTAATGCACACCCTAAGGAGCAGCAGATCATTATCAGGTACTTGGGACCCTACAGCTCCCATGGGAGATCGAGACTGAGTTCTGAACTCCTAACTTCAACCTCCCCCAGCCCTAGGGTGTCACTGGTACGTGAGAAAATAAGCTTATATTGGTGCAAAAGTCCAATCCGCACATAATTTTTTCACTATATACATTTTTCATGAACTTTCTTTTTCTTAGAGATTTATTTATTTGAAAGGTAGATCTAGTGCTGGCACTGTGGCAGAGCAGGTAAAGTCACCGCCTGCACTACCGGCATCCCATATGGGTCCCGGTTCGAGTCCTGGCTGCTCCACTTCCGATCCAGCTCTCTGCTATGGCCTGGGAAAGCAGTAGAGGATGGCTCAAGTCCTTGGGACCTTGTACCCATGTGGGAGACCCAGAAGAAGCTCCTGGCTCCTAGCTCCTAGCTCCTGGCTCTGGCCAATACAGCCATCTGGGGAGCAAACCAGCAGATGGAAGCACTCTCTCTCTCTCTCTCTCTCTCTCCCCTTCTCTCTGTGTGTGTGTGTGTGAGTGTGTGTGTGTGTGTGTAACTCTGCCTTTCACATAAATAAATAAATCTTTAAAAGAGAGAGAGAGAGAGGCAGAGAGAGAGAAAATAAGGGTAGATCCACAGAGAGAGAGGGAGAGAAAGAGATCTTCCATACACAGGATCACTTCCCAGATGGCCACAACAGCCAGGTCTGGATCAGGCCAAAGCCAGCACCAGGGACTCCATGTGGTCTCCTTTGTGGGTGCAGGGGCCCAAATTCTTGGGCCATCCACTGCTGCCTTCCCAGGCACATTAGCAGGGAGCTGGATCAGAAGTGCAGCAGCCAGCACTCAAACCACTATGGGATGCTGGTGCCATAACCAGCGGCTTCACTCTCTGTGCCACAAGGTAGGCCCCTTTCATGAACTTTCTGAAGTGCCCACGTACTAGCAGTGCACACGGAAAATTGTCTGAGTAATAAGGGCATGTGTATGAGTAAGAGGAGACCTCTACTCTTGACCACCCGTCCAGGTGCTTTTGTAGAAATGTTGGGGTGAGTCCTGCTCCCACCTGGAGGGGTGGGGAAGGGAAAGGGGTACTCCACTCACCTTGATTTTGCCCTCCTTGGCGGCCAGCTTCAGGGGTGTGAGGCCCTCGAGGTTGGGGATGCTCTCCAGCTGCACAGTGGGGTAGAGGCGGGCCCCCGCCTGCAGCAGCCTGTCGTACATGCGGACCACCAGGGCGCTGTTCTCGGCCGAGTCGTCGGCGATCATCACCAGGGCATGCAGCACCGTGTTGCCTAGGGAATCCTGGGCCTGCAGGCTGGCAGGCTGGTGCGGGTTCTCCAGGAGGTAGCTCACCACATCCCACTGCTTGGTGCACGCGGCCAGAGAAAGGGGCAGCTCTCCTGCAGGCCAAGGAGGGCAGCTTGGGCCTTGGGCCTCCCGGCTGCCCCCCGCCAGCTCTCCCAGCTCCTCAGACTGGGTGTAGAACAGCAGCCAACCGATCAAGGGCCCTATCTCGCCCGCCTCACTCTCTCATCTTTTCAGAGCCTGGGTGCACTGCCTGGTCCAGTCTCAATGCACTCCAGTTCTAACAGCCCTCTGCCCTCCAGGGTCTCAGTCTGGAAACATGCCGAACCTTCTGGGCCAGACAAAGATAAAACATCTCTTAAGACAAATGGCTTTTGCAGGCAGCTGGTGGTTAAAAGCGGGGTGTCGGGGGTATACAGACCTGGGTTTAAGTGCCAGCTTTGCCACACACTAACCACGTGACCTTGAACAAGGCCTTGCCCTTCTGTGCCTCAAGTTAGCCCAGAAAGGTCCACTCACCAAAATAGAAGCAGGTGTCTCGGTTCTTCTGGAAAAAGCGCCCACAGGCCTTGGCGTGCACATTGGCTCCGTTCTCCACCAGGAGCTTCACGCACTCCAGGCTCCTCTTCTCGATGGCAATGTGCAGGGCGCTGTGGCCTCGGTAGTACTCATCCGTGCACTGGGCGTTCACCAGGGGCCGGGGATTGCCAGAGTTCCTGTCAATCTCCAGCAGCGGCTGGATGCAGGCGTTGACCCCATCCTGAAGATTCAGCACTGCCTTCATCAGGCACGTCTTCCCCGTGGAGCCCTCTGTGGGAAACAGGGAGAGGAGGGGGCACTGCTGTGGACAGCCCCGGAGAGGCTGGGCTGCCTGCCAGCTCATACAGCAAGCCCAGCCTCCAAAGTACCCCTTGGGAGGATAAAAAAAGACTGCTGCACATGCTGGTAGGAACACAGCCATGCTGCAGGGAATTAGGCTCCAGGCGATGAGCATCCAAATACCAACAAGGGCAAGCATTAAGCTGGTTAAGAGCCAGTTAAGATACCCAAGTCCCACATGGGAGTAGCTGGGTTCAAGTCCCAGCTCCAGCTCCTGATTCCAGCTTCCTGCTAATGCAGATTCAGGAAGGCATGGAGATGGCTCAAGTAGTCAGGTCCCTGCCACCCACATGGGAGACCTGGATTGAGTTCCTGGCTCTCAGCTCTGGTCCTGGCCTATTTCTGGCCATTTTGAGCATTTCAGGAGTAAGCCAGCAGACAGGAACTCTCTCCGTGTCTCTGTCTCTGTCTCTGTCTCTCTCTCTTTGCCTCTCAAATAAATAAGTAAAAATGAAGATTAACTATCAGCAGGCATGACTACAGTTTCTGCCCTTCAAGTAACAATGTCTACACAAGAGCAGTATTTGTAGGCGGATCCCCCACTTTGTGGCTTTCTCTCTTCCAGTGCATTGCTTGGCTTCTGCTAACCTCAGTTTTCCTCACTGTAAGATGGGACTATTTCAGGGTTATCATTGTTAGAATCAAGTGGAGGAATATAAACATAGTGGTTAGTACACAGAGGGCCTGACACACAGCAAAGTTGAGGCCAGAAAATACAAACAACTTAAATGGACAGGGAACTGGTTAACCGAATTATAGTAGATTTACACAGTGGAAAACTAGTTTGCAGTTGTTAAAATGACTGAGTTGGGGCCAGCGTTATGATAGCGGGTTAAGCCACTCACTGCCTGCAACAGCAGCATCTCATATCAGACCGCCAGTCTGAGTCCTGGCTGCTTCACTTCCAATCCAGCTCCCTGCTAATAGGCCTGGGAAATCAGCCGAAGATGGCCTAAGTGCTTGGGTCCCTGCCACCTGTGTGAGAAACCTGAGTGGAGCTACTGGCTCCTGGCTTCAGCCTGGCCCAGCCCCAGCCGTTGTAGCCATTTGGGGAAGTGAACTAGCAGATGGAGGATCCTGATCTCTCTATCCTTCTCTGCCTTTCAATTAAATAAATAAATTTTTTACAAACTAAATGAGTTGGATGTATATTGACCTGGAAAGTGCTACAAGATGTGGGGAGGAGAAGTGCCCTATAACTTGGTATATGTGGCAAGACCCCATTCATGTAAATGCAAATACTTCAGAAGTTCATGGAAGTGGAATTAAATGATAACATGCATTTTCCATGAAATTTTAAAAAATTATTAAATTATTAAGTCTTAATTATCTTGAGAGGCAAAGAGTCAGAGACAACTCCCATCTTCTGGGTCACTCCCCTAAATGCCAGCAGTGGCCAGGACTGGGCCAGGCTAAGGCCAGGAGCCAAGAACTCAGCCCAGGCCTCCCACATGGGTGGCAGGAACACAATTACTTAAGCCATCTGGGAGATCTGGGTGAAGCTCCTGTCTCATGGCTTTGGCCTGGCCCAGCCCTGGCCATTACGGCCATTTGGGAAGTGAATCAGTACATGGAAGATCTCTCTCTCTCTCTTTCTGCTTTTCAGATAAATAAATAAATTTTTAAAGATTAATTAATTTATTTGAAAGGCAGAGTTACAGAGAGGCAGAGAGAAAGAGAGAGCGATCTATCCTCTGGTTCTCCCCAAAAGGCCAGAGCTGAGTTGATCCAAAGTCAGGAGCCAGGAGCTTCTTCCAGGTCTCCCATGTGGGTGCAGGAGCCCAAAGTCTTGGGCCATCTTCCACTGCATTCCCAGCCCTAGCAGAGAGCTAGATAAGAAGCGGAGCAGCTGGGACTTGAACCAGCACCCATATGGAATGCTGGCACTGCAGGCAGTGGCTTTACCCACTACCCCACAGCGCCAGCCCTCAATAAGTATATTTTTAAAAAAGAATAATAATAATAAGAAGAATATTTTGAGTATCCATTCCACCACCAAAATGGGCAAGGAGAGCAGAGGTAGACTGGGCACCCAGTGGGATCAGAAGGTGGGAGGTACAGCCTTGGCAGTCAGGGAGGCTGACCTCCATCAGCTTCACCCACAGCACCCCCCGTGACCATTCCAGCAGGAGGACTACTAAGAGCACTCGCCCCTCAACCCCTAACCACGGCCAGGCCCACCAGTCAGCCCAGCCATCAGCCCGCAGGACTCGAGCCCAAAGGGTGCCCCGGGGCAGGGGTACCTGTGTACTCTGAGTCGGTGAGGTACTTGCTGGTCCGGCCTAGATACTCTAGTAGTCCGGCCAAATCCTCGGGGTCACCCCGGGCAACCACATTGAAGAGCCGGTCACGGTCAAAGCGATTCGGGTCCGGCTGGCTGTGGAGGATGGATTTTGTGACTTATGGTGGGGAAGATTCCAGGCTGCCTACAAAGTCCCCTGTTTCAGGGTGCCCCGTGGGAGCCTTTCTGGAGACCTCAGCCTCCCCAAAGCAGACCAAGGGGACCCCAAAGTGCTCAGAGCCCCAGGAGGAAGACGGAGGACGTTTCTGAACACTCATCTGCGCTATCCCCATCACCCCAGTCCTCACAGATGCTTAGCACCTGCCATAAAACAGCCTCTCTGCAACAGACTCGTTATGCCACGCGGTCGATTTCAGCACAGGCAACTTGGACCACTCTTGAACTTGAGTCTGGGTCTGCACAGAGCTGCATGCATCACTGGCTTTGAAGAAGGAATGGCGAAGAGCTCTCTCCTCCTCTCAGAAAGCCTGTGCTGACTCTACAGAGCACACCACATCTTCCATCCTCACTTCAGCCCTCCGCACTAGGAGGCACTCTACTCCATTACACTAACAGGCAAAGCAACCTGCCACAAAGCCTCTCCTGGGCTCTCCAGGGCTACCTCGCCATCCTGACTCCAACCCCCCAGAGAGAGTCCAGGCTGAGCCACAAGAGGTTTCTCAGGGCCAGCCTTAGAGGATCCCATGGGCCCAGTGCCAAAATGTATCAGACGCTGATGGAGAGTTACGGAGAAGCCAGGCTTCTGGGAAACTTATCCCAAAGGAGGGGCCTCGTGGCTCATCAGAGTTGAGCAGTATCTGGTGATAGGGAAGCGGAAGGGGAGGGGCTATGGCACCATACATAGGAGACAGCTCACCCATGGGGCCCCTGGCATAGTGAGCAGCAGGCGTGAAGGAACAAAAGGGGGGGCGTATTTGATGCTTTTGGGGATCGCCAGATCCCCGATAAATGAAGCCTGGGATCCTCCGCGGCATGGGGTGACTGTTGAGTCAGTTGCGTTTTTAGGTTGCTTGGCTGTGGGCAGGATGAGAGCCGGTCCCTGCTTCTTCAACACCAGGGCTGCCCTGCCCTGGCCTGGCCAAACATACCATCCTCCATCCAGCAGACCACATGGCCACAGCACGACCATGAGGGCTCAGCTGCTGGCTTGGGAGCCTTATGGGCAATCGTCTAGGGGAAGTGGTCAGCTGGACAAAGCACTTCCGGTTACCAGGGTGGCACATACTTCCGGGGTAGGGAGGCCCAAGGAGGGCACAGATTGAGGCTCCAGAGGGCATGGAGGGAACTGCTCTGCCTCTGTTGGGCAGGCTCCACTGTTCCCAGAGCCCCTCGGGAACTCTGTCCTGCACTGGTGCTAAACCACACCACCACCATCCTCCAGCAAAAACAGCACAGGGGGCTCCAGCCTGGGACACCAAGGCCGGTGGCTGCATCTCAAACATGAGGAAGGAGAAAGGGGGGAAGAGGGGTCCTCCTGGGGTACCCAGCTGTGTAGTGCAGGCCCCATAGCAGGGCAAGGTTGGGGTAGGAGGCCAGGGGCAGCTTTGGATCTCCCCAGCAGGAGTCCCATCAGGCATAGTGGACTCACACACAGTCTGAACTGGCAGCAAGACGACAGAGAAATAAAGGGCAGGGGACTCCAGGCACAAGCCCATTGGGCCCACCCTGCTGAGTCCACATCCCCTGGGGTGGCCGCTTCGGCCTTGGGGCAGAAGCAAGGAGCACTGGATGTCCTGGAATCCCCCTGGTTGGTTGCAGCGTGGATCCTGCTACCATCCCCCACAGGGAACATGACAGGAATGAGGGTCAGAGCACCCATAAGGGGGAACTGAGAGAAGTTGGATACTTAGCTGGAAGAACTGTGTCCCTGCTATGAAGAACATGGCCTCAGAGGGCAGAAAGCCAAGAATGAGGCCCATGAGAGCTGACCCAGGACACTACAGACTGTGGGGAAGGCACGTTGGTGCCGGGCTGGCCACTGCATCAGCCTTGGGGTGCTCTGCTGGAGCTGATCCGGACCCCTCTCGTCCCACCCCCATCTGCTGCTGCCTCACCTGGCACCCGCACCCTTTCTGTAGTTGAGGTTCACTTTGATCTGAGGAGGGAAGTTGCGGTCCTCGCCCTGGAACGGTGACTCCATGGGAGGTGGCCCCGCCCCATAGCCCAGCTGCGTCTTGTCCACCTCAGCGCCATCTTGGCCTCCATCTGACGTCTCCAGCCGGAAAGCTGGAGGGCTGGAGGGTGAGGTCATCCCAAGGCAAGGAGGTCGCTCCAGGCAGCTGGAACCTCGTGTACAGATGAAGCCGTCAGGGGTCCCTCCTTCCTCCCAGCTCCTAGGTCCGGGTGGGCCTGGCGGCTGGGGCCTGCAGAAGGAGATGTTCAAAAGCTGAGCGTGAGAAGACCCAACCACTGTGCAGGAGCGGAAGTGAGCTGGGAGAGAGGTGCAGTGGGAGGGGACGGACCCGGCTCTGCGACCTTTCTCCACACAACACCCTGCCCTGCAGTCAGTATTCACCACAGATAGGAAGTGGGATGGGGCAGGACACAAGCCTCCGTCATTTTAAGTTCTTGTTACCCTGCCTTCTTGCAAGAGACCTGTTCAGTCTCACATCCTGTACTGTTCCGACCCCACCCCTGCATTCTTCCCCAGATTTGAAAAACCTATATAGAAATGCTCACCTCCACCTACTGCCCCCCCCACTCGCACCCCTAGCCCAGCTAGGAGCTAAAAAGGCCCAGCCAGCTAGGGTCTGGGCCCTCTGCTATGTGTTCAGTCCACGTGCACGCTGGCAGCTGGTCGACCTCTGCGGGTTTATTTTCTCTGAATAAACCCGGCTGGGCTGTGAGTTCGTATCCTGCCTCCTCTCTGTTCTGTGTGCTTTTCCTTACAGCAGGCCATCACCCCCTCACCGTAGTAGAAGGAGAGACCACAAGGAAACCACCAGGGCATCAAACCCCCATTTTGTCACCAGGGCAACCGAGGCTCAGAGAGGGGAAGTGACTTTCCCAAGCCCACCCGCGCTGGGGGCAGAGCCAGCTCTGCCGCCGTCTCAGTCTTTCAGGGCCCACCGACGCTTCCTGTCTGTCTCAGGTCTGTGGGCATCGGATGCCACCCCTCGGTGCCCCCCCCCGGAGTCTCCAGGGAGGGGGCTCAGAGACCCCTGGCTGGCTGAGTCGCTCCCTCTGCACCTACCTCAGACCCTAAGCCGGGATTAGAGAGTTCAATGGACAGCAAGGTTTCACTCTCCCAGGCAAACTGAAACCACAGCCTTTATCACACAGCAAGGGGCAGGCCAGCAGAATGAAGGAATTAGAAGGAGTTAGAGATGCCTTAGGAGACAAAGGGGAGAGGTCAGGGGTCAGGGAGCAGCGAAAGGCAGGCCCGGCTGGGAGGTGGAGGGGTTTGGGCTGGCTGGTGAATTTTTCTGCAGAAGCAGAGGAGGCTGGACCTGCTCAGGGGCCACCACTTGCGGTGGTGACCCACCACCACTCTGCCCACCCTGGCGTGCAGGCATGCTGCTAGCCTGGTTTATGTTTCCACCCAAACCCTGGCCACAGCTGCCTTCCTGGCCACCACGCAGTCCACCGCAGCAACAGCTGTCTGTCCAGCCTCCTACCCCACCTCCCAGGGCCCCACCCCCCCTCACACACCCTGGAAGCAGAGAAGGGGTCCGAGGTCCAGGTAGAGAGACAGACCCCCGTGCATATCCAGGCTCCAGGCTGGAGAGACAAGGGGCCCGCGGGGGCTTCCCCGCCCCGTCACTCACCAGTCAGGCTTGGGGCCCGAGCCCCTTAGGACGTCCCGGGGATTGCCCACCGATTTACGCCCAGGCTGCGTCCAGGGCGAGGCAGCCGGCTGGGCCCTGCGCGGATCACGGGGCTCTGGGAGCCTCTCCGGCAACGGGGACTGCGGGAGGAAGTGAGGCCGGGAGGGGCGGCGGGCGCTGACAGTGGCGGAGCCGCAAGCACCTCCCAGCCCTGCTCGGAGCTAGCAGATTGTGGCGCCTTGATGTTCCCCGCCCGCAGCCCACCCGGCCAGCAGCGCGCGCGGGGGTGGGGTGGGGGGGCGTGGGAGTCAGGGCAGGCTGGCCATCAGAGATTGACCATCTGGACACTGGCCACACCCTGCTCCGCGGGAGACACGCCCCGCCGCTGCAATCCTCCCACTCCATTCCCCCCTCCCCGCCCTTACCCTGAAGCTCGGGTGGGGATGGAGGGGGGGCCATCAGAGGCAGCCCCTAGATGCTGGGACCTTGTCTCTAGTGGGAGCTGGCATGGGGTGGGGGATTCTCTCCCCTCCTCACCATATATCTTCCAGCAGCCCTGAGGCTGTAACTGAGTCCTGGCTGACCCATGAGAAGAGAGAGAGCGAGAGCGAGAGTGAGAACAAGAGAGCGAGCGAGAGCGAGAGAGAGCTGATGCCAGAGGCCCTCAGGGACAGGAGAGGTTATGCCCATCAGACATCCCTGGGAAACAGCCCCCTCCATATCACCCAAACCCCCACCCAGACCTTTCCCCCAATCTCCTGACCCTGGGCACCCTGAGGGCTTCAGAGTTGCCCTTGTTAAAGGCAATTCCAGCACCAGCCAGCAGGTGGCGACAGCGAGGCCAGTGTGTACCAGCATAGCTGAGAATCCCTGCCTCACGCTGGTCTGGGCTCAACTTTGGAGCTTGGGGACACAGAAACCAAGGAGCCCTAGGATGCCTCCCTGTCCCTCACCCACCCCCAAGCCCCTGTCCCGGCTCCAGATCCAGAATTTGTCTTTCTGCCTGGTCCAAGCCACTGTCTACTCTCCCCGAGCCACTGCAGGCCCCTCCAAACCAGTGTTCCAGCTTCACTCTTGCCTCGCCCTCAGCCTCACAATCCGTTCTCCTTACAGTAAATGAAGCAAGCTGCTAAACAGGAAAACCAGATCTCCTCACTTCTCAGCTTAAACCCACTTCTGCCCAGCCGTGGCCTTCCACAGCAGTGGGAATACAATGCAAATTCTTTCACATGACCTAAGGTGCAGCCCAGATGTCTTTCTGCATGGCCCCACCTGCATCTTTCATTGCAACTGTCTTGCACAGCTCAGCAGCCATGGTGGCTATTATTACAGTTTAAATCAATCATAACAAAACACGAAATTAAACGTGTAATTCTACCGCCCCTCAAGCCCCGTTTAAACGCTCAAAGGACAGCACAGATATAGCACTTTCCCATCAACATACAGGAACCTCGTGTACAGATGAAGCCGTCAGGGGTCCCTCCTTCCTCCCAGCTCCTAGGTCCGGGTGGGCCTGGCGGCTGGGGCCTGCAGAAGGAGATGTTCAAAAGCTGAGCGTGAGAAGACCCAACCACTGTGCAGGAGCGGAAGTGAGCTGGGAGAGAGGTGCAGTGGGAGGGGACGGACCCGGCTCTGCGACCTTTCTCCACACAACACCCTGCCCTGCAGTCAGTATTCACCACAGATAGGAAGTGGGATGGGGCAGGACACAAGCCTCCATACTCTTGGCCAGCCCTGCTTAGACAGGCTGAACACATTTCAGTCTCCCCAGTATGCATGCCTCTTCTGTTGTAAAAGCTACTGCACCTGCCAGGAACACTGCACACACGCACACACACACACACACAGATCTAGCCAACTCCTACTCATCTGCTGCCTTTCAGTTTAAACATTTCCTCTGGGTAGACTTTCCTAGACACTGGACTAGGCTGGGGGTCCCCACAATATTGTGTATGTACGTTAATCATCTGGTTCATCTTTTTTTTTTTTCTTTTGACAGGCAGAGTGGACAGTGAGAGAGAGAGTGAGAGAGAAAGGTCTTCCTTGTCCGTTGGTTCGCCCTCCAATGGCTGCTGTGGCCAGCGCGCTGCGGCCGGTGCTCTGCACTGATCCGAAGCCAGGGGCCAGGTGCTTCTCCTGGTCTCCCATGCGGGTGCAGGGCCCAAGCACTTGGGCCATCCTCCACTGCACTCCCGGGCCACAGCAGAGAGCTGGACTGGAAGAGGAGCAACCAGGACAGAACCAGCACCCCGACCAGGACTGGAACCTGGTGTGCTGGCGCTGCAGGTGGAGGATTAGCCTATTAAGCCACGGCACCGGCCCCGTCTGGTTCATCTTTAACAAAAGCAAATACTTCTTGAGAACTCACAACAATTCAGACACTGCACCAAGGCTTTACAGTTAAGTCTGAGGGCCTCTCTATTTCACAGAAGAGGAAAGTGAAAGTGGGCAAAGTTAGGACCTCATCCAAGGTCACAGAGCTGGGGAGAAAGCAAGGATTAGAATCCAGAGCCATATCTTTACCCACCATGCCCTCCAAGTAGCAAAGTCTTGCTTTCCTGAGGGCATGGTGCTTCTTCTGGGGGTGATACTCAAATGAGCTTTGAATGACAGTGTGGCTAATCATAATCGCAGTGCACGGGCAACACGGTGCTGTTGGGGGAATACTGAAATGCAGTCACCACATCAAGAGACAATAACAATCAGACAACCTTTTAAATTTTTTTTTTATTTTTACTTATTTGAAAGAATTGCATGGGGCCGGGACTGTAGTGTAGCGGTTAAAGCTGCTGCCTGCAGTGCCAGCATCCCATATGGGCGCCAGTTCAAGTCCCAGCTGCTCCACTTCCAATCCAGCTCTCTGCTACGGCCTGGGAAAGCAGTAGAAGATGGCCCAAGTCCTTGGGCTCCTGCACCCATGTGGGGAGACCCAGAGAAAGCTCCTGGTTCTGGCTTTGGATCAGCTCAGCTCTGGCCTTGGTGCCATTTTGGGGAGTGAACCAGCAGATGGAAGACCTCTCTCTGCTTCTCCTTCTCTAACTCTGTCTTTCAAACAAATAAAATAAATATTTTTAAAAAACAACAAATGTACTAGAAGAGTCTAAAATTTATGCAGAATTAATATAAATTCTAGGGGCTAGTGCTGTGGCGCAGTATGTTAATCCTCTGCCTGCAGTGCCAGTACCCCACATGGGCACTGGTTCAAGCCCCGGCTGCTGCACTTCCAATCCAGCTCTCTGCTATGGTCTGGGAAAGCAGTGGAAGATGGCCCAAGTCCTTGGGCCCCTGTACCCACATTGGAGACCTGGAAGAAGCTCCTTGCTCCTGGCTTTGGATCGGTGCAGCTCTGGCTGTTGCAGCCATTTGGGGAATGAACCAGCGGATGGAAGACCTCTCTCTCTGTCTCTCCCTCTCACTGTCTATAACTCTACCTCTCAAATAAATAAAAATTTTAAAAATATATAAATTCTGAACAGAGGTGGGAGACAGGTTCAAAGGTCTGGTAAGAACTGCTCTGGCCTTAGAAGGCAGGAAAGGAGTGACATATTTCAGGGTGCTGAGGGGTCTGGTGTGGACAAGCCAGGGCCTGGACTTGCGGTCTTTTCTTCTCTTGGTACCAATGCCAAACTCTGGCCCAGAGCCAGAGCTGGGGCCATAATGGAGAGCTTCCCTGAGACGCTGTGTCTCTAAATGATAAAAAAGGAAATTAATAAGCCAGTTTAGTAGGCTGCACCGGCTTCCTGGAGCAAGGGAGACTGAGGCTGTGGAGGAAAAAAGACCCCAGCTGGTTCTCTCAGAGGGTCCCCGAAGCCAAGGGCCCCTCCCGCAGGAAAAGGGGGCCAGGTCCAGCCTCGTGGGCACAGCCTGCCAGGCCTGGGAGCATTCCGGCTCTCAGGAGTGGGCTGCTCCCACGGAAGCCGCAGGCCACGGCTTGGACAGGCCTGGATAAAATCTCTCCCAGGACCCAGAATAGCCCTAGCCAGGCACAGGGCCAAGCGTGGGAGCCCAGCCCCCAACCCCGACCCCTCTGGGGAATTTCTGTTCCCACAGCCCCGGCCCAGGGGGATGCATGGAGGATCAGGCTGAGCTAGTTACAGAGGCGAGGAGAAAGCCGAGGCACTGGCAGAGCAGGGCCAGGCCCAGGACACGTGAGAGTCCAGGCTCAGGGACTCTCCCACGCGAGCCGCGTGGGAGGCCCAGGAGGAGGGATGGTTGTGGCCCCGGCGTGGAGCAGAGAGCGCACCGGCACCCGCCCCATCCCCACTCCCACCCCCACCCCCCAGCACTTCTGAGCCCCGCCGCCCGCGGGCAACCCGGGACCCCAACCCCCGACCTCCCGACACCCTCTTCACCCGCGACCCCGCCCCCGACCTCTCCCCTACCCCAGGCTCGGGTCTCCCTACTTCCCCCACCCCTATCTCTGGGCCTCCAAGCGACGACAGCTCCTCATCCGCCCCCCTCCCCTTCATGAGGAGCACCCCAAACCCCCGCATCTGGAGCACATCCGCCTCCCCGAGCCCCTCAGCTACGCCCCCCCGTCAACTCCACACAGCTTCCGCCGCGACCCCCACAAACACCACGCGGCGTCCCGGGGTCTCTGGCGCAGCGCTCCCTCCCTCGCGCCTCCCGCCCTCAGGCGAGACCCCGCCCCTTTGGCTGACGTAAGCGTCCATCTCGCCCCGCCCCCCGATATCCGCCCCGCCCCCCGGGAGGTCGGGCCGCGAGTTCGCCGGCTGCTTTGCGTACCCCGGATGTGGAAAAGGCGGGCTTGAGAGCCCGCTCCGGGGGTTTTTACCCCTCTCCCCTCCTCAAGTGACAGACTGGGAGGGTGTCGGGGGCCTGGGCCTCTGCGCTACACACACACACACACGCGCGCGCGCGCGCGCACACACCCCATGCGGGAGCCAGTGGGCCTTAGAGGGGTTCACTAGGCAGGTGGACCCCGTAGCACCCTCTCCTCCGGCTTGGAGGGCGCAGATAACCGAGAGTTAGCTTCATTCGGGCAAGGAGAAAACTCAGAAAGGAACCTGCTTGCTTACGTGAAGGCACCGTGCGGTGCGCGAGTGCTGGCAGTGGAATTTGCACCCCGCCCCTGTGACTGTGCAGCACCGTGGCCTCTCCCTTTAAATTTTCACCTCGGTCTTGATGGCTTTCTTGTTTGTTTGTTTTTAATTTCAAAGCAAAACAGATCGCGACCTCCCCTCTGCTTGTTCACTTCCCAGATGTCACGGAACCAGGAACCAGGAACCAATCCAGTTGCCCCATGTGGAACCCGGTGACTTGAGCAGGATTCTGCAGGAACCTGGAGTCAGGAGCCACCGCTGGGAATCGAACCCAGGTACTCGGACTTCAAGGCCGAACACCCACCCTGCTTTGTTTTAAAGCTTTATTTTATTTATTTGAAAAGCAGAATGACACAGAAAGAAATCTTCCATCGGCTGGACCTAGGCAGAAGGCATGAGCTTGCAACTCTGGGTCTCCCACAAGGATGCAGGGGGCCAGTTCCCCCCGGGGGCCATCTTCTGCTGCTTTCCCAGGCGCATTAGCTGGGAGCTGGATCAGAAGCAGGAGTAATGGGGACTTTTTTTAGGTTTATTTATTTATTTGAAAGAGTTACACAGAGAGAGAGAGAGAGAGAGAGAGAGAGAGAGAGAGAGAGAGCGCTCCCCAGCTGGTTGTAACCCACAAAGAGCAGAGTTGTGCCCATCCAAAGCCAGGAGCTTCCTCCAGGTCTCCCAGGCAGGTGAGGGGCCCAAGCACTTGGGCCATCTTCCACTGCTTTCCCAGGCCATAGCAGAGAGCTGGATCGGAAGAGGAGCAGTCGGGACTCGAACCAGTACCCATCTGGGATGGCAGCACTACGCCACAGTGCCGGCCACAGCAACTGGTACTTGAACTAGTGCTCATAACTTGCTGCATCACAATGCTGGCCCCTTCCTTCTATATTTTAATATGTTACTATGCTAATTTAAAATTCTTAATCTGGGGGCCAGCACTGTGACGCAGTGGGTTAATGCTCTGGCCTGAAGTGCCGGCATCCCATATGGGCACCGGTTCGAGACCTGGCTGCTCCACTTTTGATCCAGCTCTCTGCTGTGGCCTGGGAGGGCAGTGGAGGAAGGCCCAAGTCCTTGGGTCCCTACCCCCACGTGGGAGACCTGGAAGAAACTCCATGGCTCCTGGCTTTGGATTGGCACAGCTCCTGCCATTGCGGCCATCTGGGGAGTGAACCATCAGATGGAAGACCTCTGTCTCTCTCTGCCTGTCTTCTCTCTGTGTAACTCTTTCAAATAAATAAATCTGTAAAAAATAAAAAAAATTCTTATTCTGAAGATAATAGTGTGTAGTTTTTCCTTTGAAAGTGGTGGTCCTCTTGAAATATCATATCATTCTAGCCTGGAAATTCATTTTTCACTGGTGTGTAGGGGGGTGTTTTCTGTTCCCTCAGGCAGGCCCCAGTGAGCTCAGGCCATTGGGAGCTGGATGAGCCCAGAGAGAAAAAACGCTGCAAATCATACCTCACCTCACAGAACTCACCACACAGGACTCACTCCTTCAAACACTGTTCCCCAGGTGGAGGTGTTGGAAAGTAGAGAGCCCCCACCTGTTGATCTCAGCCTCTCACAAGCACAGGGTGTCTGGGCGGCCCTGATTGGACTCAGGTGTCGCCACAGCAGAGCTCTGAGCCAGGCACAGAAGCAGGCAGTTTGCCCTAGGGCAATGCTACAGCACCCCCCCCACCCCTCCATTTCATTGTCCCAAATCAAAATGGCACCCCCACTCCCCATCACCCTGAGATATTTCCTCACGCCCATCTCTGGTGCAAAGGCCAGCTCAGCACCACGGTTTGCACTTGCCCCTGACTCCACCTTGTCCTTATCATGCTGTAGTTAAGGCGAGTGTTGACTTGTCTGTCTGTGCTCCGTGACTGTGCACATTTGGGTAGCCTGCACACTTCGCTTAGGATAAGAAAGACCAGTTTTATTTCTGCCGATACAAGGCTGTAGGGTAAGGCTAGAAACAACACACTCATTTGCTGAGCTGGTGTTCTGGAGCGGGATTCTATACATGAACAGAACAGAACAGGGGATGTTTGCCTGTTTCTGGACGAACCCAAACCATGGCCTGCAGAGAGTTTGTATCTCTGCCTTCTCTCCTTCACACATTCCTGGTTTGGGACCACCCAAGGGAGCCTGCGAGATGCTTTATTGTGGGTGTGGCATGCTGTTAGGCACAGGCTCATCATAAATCCCCCTGTATTAGAAGAGCTGGTTCAGGGCCTGCTCACCTGAGCCCAGTGGAGCCACCCTCTGCTGCTCTGGCCTGAAATACAGGTAGAGGATAAGAGCTGGAAGTCAAGCGAATTATTTTAGGGGCATGAAGTCAGAGCCACTTAGAGGAAATTAGCTTTTACTGGAAGCTTTGAGCAGCCCCAACCTGAGTTCTTGTGGTCTGGCAGGAATGAGAAGAGACAGCAGAGCCGTTGGCAGCCCTGTGGTGGCTAAGGACCAGGCGGGTGAAGAGGGCGAGACATGCTGTGACCACGCATCTCCAGTGCTGCCGGCCTCCGCTTTATGCCTTCAGCCTCTCCTTGCTCCAGAAATCCAGATTTTTCCTTTTTAATTGAAACAAACTTGCCTATTTTTAGGGTATGATGTGATATTTCAATGCATGTAGATGATTGTGTAATGATCAAAGCAGGGTGATTGGCATATCCATCCCCTTAAGCATTTATCATTTCTTTGTGTTGGCAACGTTCAAAATCCTCTATACCAGGTGTTTTGAAAAACACTGTGAATTGTTGTCAACCAGTTACCCATAGTGCCTTAATCACTGTTATAGGACATTAGAAATTATTCCTCCTATCCAACTGCACCCCTGTGTCCATTAGCCATCTTCTTGCCAAAAAGCCCCTGGGTTCCTAAGCTCCCCTGCCCAGGTCTTTAGGTGACTCAGCATCTTCTCCTGGGAGTAGGAGCCATACGATTCCAGTAAATCTGGCCAAGCTGCTTCCAGGAAGCATGCAGGGGGAGGGAGGAGAGGAGGTTTGTGTCAACTGTGATCAGAATTTCTGTGTTAAAGAGTGGACAGTAAAAGAACAGGCCACTTCAGCTTCTAAAGGAGGTGATGCTCAGGCCTTGGGTGAAACTGTTCTCCCCAGACTGCTTCCTGGGAGGCCCAGGGCAAACAGCAGGTGCTGGAGGCTGGCAAGCAGGAGTGGGAGTTGGGTGTCCTGGACCTGTTGCTAGGTTACTGGGCATGGTGGGGAGCTGGGAGTGAAGCCCTCTGCAGATGAGCCCTGAAGGACCCCTCTTTTTTTTTTTTTTTTTTAAGATTTATTTGTTTATTTGAAAGTCACAGTTACACACAGAGAGGAGAGGCAGAGAGAGAGAGAGAGAGGTCTTCCATCCGCTGGTTCACTCCCCAAATGGTCGCAATGGCTGGAGCTGGGCTGAACCGCTGGTCTGAACCGCTGGTCCACTCCCCCAAACACCTACAATCGTGGGTCAAAGCCAGGAGCCAGGCACTTAGTCTAAGTCTCCCTTTTGTTCTTAATTCTGCGTTTTCATACAGAACTTCTCACTTTATACTGTTTGTCTACATCCCCTCCTGTATCAACTCAGTGAGGGCAGGTTTGGTCAGTTTTGTTCTCCGCTGCGTATTTAGTGCTGTAAGTACATCATTAGAGAGAGAGATGACCTAAGCTTCTGAACTCCTTAACAAAAAAGGGCAAAAACACAGAATGTATTCAGCCACAGGTGTGTTCACAGCCCAGCAGGAGGGGAGTGACATGTGCTGAGCAGTTGCCCTACTTCCAGCCTCACAATTACCCAGCTTCTCCGGACCCAACCACAGTGCTTAGCCACCCACCTGATGGGCAGCTTGCAGAGCTGGGCTAGTAGAGCTGGACAGTCCCTATAAAAGCCCTCTCAAGTCTGCGAGGGAGTGGGGGACTTTGGTCTCTATGACTGAGACCCTCTCCCGTTTATTCTCTAATAAACTTGTCCCAGCTGTTGCCGCCTCTCCCTGTTTCCGATTTTTTCACTGATGCATTTCTTTTCCAACACTTGGGAGCACAGCATTCCTTAGGACAGTGGATGTGGTGTTTAGAGGACACAGTTACGGACACACTAACATCAGAAGCTCCTGGAGGCCCAGTCCTGGCTGTTGTTGAGGAATGAACCAGTGGATGAAAGATTTCTCTGCCTTTAAAAATGACAATAAAAGTGGGGCAAGCATTTGGCATAGCAGTTAAAATGATGGGTTGGGACCCCCACATTGCGAATCAAGCTCCCCATTGTAGCTACTGGATAATGTTCACGCTAGTAGGCAGCAAGTGACACCCACATGGGAGAGCTAGACTGGGTTTCTGGTTGCTGGCACCTGAGGAGTCAGACAGCAGATGGCAGCTCTAATAAAAATATTAACTCACAAAAGCAAAGTCCTGGTTGTGTTTGCCTGGTCAAACATGGACATGGACTGGGTTCCTGGCTGTTGCAGGCATTTAGGGAGTGAACCAGTGGCTAGGAACTCTGCCTCTCAATTAAACATAAGGGCCAAAAAAAGGGGGGGGGGCAATTGGTGTCACCTGGTCCCAGGAGCTGCTCAAATAATTGGGTCATTGAGTATAGGGGTTGGATGGGAACCAGACACTACTGGCTCTGACATGGGGTGCTTGCTGTGCACAATGCTGGTGCTAGGTGGGTGGCAGATTTGAAAACCAGATCAGGAGGGGAGAGTGCTAAAATGTGCTAAAACACTGGTTGAAATGCCAGGGGCCCAGTCCATGGGCTTGACCCCCACCCTGATTGCAGCTTCCTGCTAATGCAGGAAGTAGTGATGGCTCAAATAGTTAATTCCCGCCACTCACATGGGATACCCCAGTTGAGACCTGGTGCCCATTTCCCCCATTCCAGGTTGCACTGGGGAGTCAATCAGCAGCTGACAGGTGCTCTAAAAACATCTAAAGTCTTTTATTTGGGGAGGAAAAACACTGAAATCTTGGATCTTCAACATTTCTAAAGGCCCAAGCAACTTTTTTTTTTTTTTTTACAGTGAGAGAAAGGTCTTCCCTCCATTGGTTCACCCCCCAAATGGCTGCTACGGCCGACGCACTGCGCCAATCCGAGCCAGGAGCCAGGTGCCTCCTCCTGGTCTCCCATGGGGTGCAGGGCCCAAGCATCCTTAACACATTAATGTCTCCAACATCTAAGATTTTGATTTAAAAATACAGGGACTGTTAATGCTTTTAAAAACTTGATGACATCTGTGGAATCACCCAGTGGATTGAAGATTTCTCTGCAAGAAAAATTTTCTAGTTTTTTTTTTTGACAGAGTGGATACTGAGAGAAAGGTCTTCCTTTGCTGTTGGTTCACCCTCCAATGGCTGCTGCAGCCTGCGCACCGCGCTGATCTGATGGCAGGAGCCAGGTGCTTCTCCTGGTCTCCCATGGGGTGCAGGGCCCCGAGCACTTGGGCCATCCTCTACTGCACTCCCTGGCCACAGCAGAGAGCTGGCCTGGAAGAGGGGCAACCGGGACTAGAACCCAGTGTGGCAGCGCCGCAAGGCGGAGGCTTAGCCTAGTGAGCCTCGGCACCGGCCAGTTTTGGGTTTTCTAACTCGGTAACACACATAAACATGCTCACACATGTTATGGCTTTTCATGTAAACATGTATTGTCAGGCCTTCCTAGTATGTTAAAAAGGAAACATCTAGAAGGGTTGAAGTACCTCCTCACTACTACTTTACTCTCCAAAACCAATTTTGCTACCCTTGTCTATAGAATTTTTCCACTTCAGCAGTTGTTCTGATTGTTGCCCAGGTTAGGCACCTGTTGACACCACTCCCCCAACCCCCATCACAGCCAGGAGTTTGAAACCTTGCTGTTCAGCTTCCTAGTCAGCTCCCTGATGATATGCATGGAAGACAGATGGCCCAACACCCATAGGAGAAATCCTGCATGGCTATCCCAAGCTGGTACGGTCACCTGGGGAGTCAATCAGCAGATGGAAATTGCCTTTCACGTACCTGTGGTGCTTTCAAGCCATTTTTCATCCTCAACCAGCCTTTCACTTGGTGCCTTAAGTTCCTGCCCTGCTCCCCAAAACCCGCAGACCTCCCTTCCACTTACTTCTTGGCTTACCAGTTGAATCAGGTTTACACTTCACTTACACCTGCGAATTCATAGCTTATAGTTAACCAATAATCATAAAAATCTGAAAGCACTTAACTACCATCCAACTTTTGCTTTTCAATATATAAAAAAATTATTAAATCAACACTTTAAAATTATTTAAACCTCCGATTTTGCCATTACCCATAAAAAACTTTGAGCAAGACAAAGTTCCTATACCACATTCAAACAAAGTGAATTAATTTTGGTCATATTGCCAATCTTAAAACCATTCCCCATGGCATTTTAACCAGTTAAGCATACCCACATTAGAATCCCATGACGACAGACACCAAAGATTGTATCATGCAACAAAACGTTTATTAATATTTTGAACAGATTCAGCTATTACTGAAGCTGGTAATTTCTAAACTTAAATTGGGGCAAATGGCTATAGTGCAGAGTAACGCCATCAGGCACTGTGAATGGCAAGACTTAAGAATTAACAGCCACCCCTCAGACGGAGGACCAGGTGCAGGGTGGACTCTTTCTGGATGTTGTAGTCAGAAAGAGTGCGGCCATCTTCCAGCTGCTTGCCGGCGAAGATGAGCCTCTGCTGGTCAGGAGGAATGCCTTCCTTATCCTGGATCTTGGCCTTGACGTTCTCAATGGTGTCGCTGGGCTCCACCTCCAGAGTGATGGTCTTGCCGGTCAGGGTCTTCACGAAGATCTGCATACCACCTCTCAGACGCAGGACCAGGTGCAGGGTGGATTCTTTCTGGATGTTGTAGTCAGAGAGAGTGCGGCCATCTTCCAGCTGCTTGCCGGCGAAGATGAGCCTCTGCTGGTCAGGAGGAATGCCTTCCTTATCCTGGATCTTGGCCTTGACGTTCTCAATGGTGTCGCTGGGCTCCACCTCCAGGGTGATGGTCTTGCCGGTCAGGGTCTTCACGAAGATCTGCATACCACCTCTCAGACGCAGGACCAGGTGCAGGGTGGACTCTTTCTGGATGTTGTAGTCAGAAAGAGTGCGGCCATCTTCCAGCTGCTTGCCGGCGAAGATGAGCCTCTGCTGGTCAGGAGGAATGCCTTCCTTATCCTGGATCTTGGCCTTGACATTCTCAATGGTGTCGCTGGGCTCCACCTCCAGGGTGATGGTCTTGCCGGTCAGGGTCTTCACGAAGATCTGCATACCACCTCTCAGACGCAGGACCAGGTGCAGGGTGGATTCTTTCTGGATGTTGTAGTCAGAGAGAGTGCGGCCATCTTCCAGCTGCTTGCCGGCGAAGATGAGCCTCTGCTGGTCAGGAGGAATGCCTTCCTTATCCTGGATCTTGGCCTTGACATTCTCAATGGTGTCGCTGGGCTCCACCTCCAGGGTGATGGTCTTGCCGGTCAGGGTCTTCACGAAGATCTGCATACCACCTCTCAGACGCAGGACCAGGTGCAGGGTGGACTCCTTCTGGATGTTGTAGTCAGAGAGAGTGCGGCCATCTTCCAGCTGCTTGCCAGCGAAGATGAGCCTCTGCTGGTCGGGAGGAATGCCTTCCTTATCCTGGATCTTGGCCTTGACGTTCTCAATGGTGTCGCTGGGCTCCACCTCCAGGGTGATGGTCTTGCCAGTCAGGGTCTTCACGAAGATCTGCATTGTGACCTACAATTTTCAAGCAAAACAGGGCGTTACCTCATGACCATCACGTCACTTCCACTCCAATAAACGCTTCAAAACCGGCAATTAACTATTTTTAAAATGCCTTAAGCTCGTTAACCTCTCTCAAAGACCTCCAGTTTTTACTAGACTCCGATCAGTCCCTCAGAACTGGTTAGTCAAGGCTCGGAGTTAAGACAACTTTATTCAAAAGTCTTTGTCAATTACCATCCCACGCTGTGTTTCCTAAATGCTTTAGCTATTTTAGGTTCCTCTCCCACCCTGTTCTTATTTTTCCCCAAACGGGAGCACAGCGTTGAGTAAACCGAAAACGCAACGAAACCCGTCAAGACCCGCCAAGTTAAAAAAAAAAAAAAATTGCCGTCCAGAGGCAGGGCCCATTCCCCACAATGGTAAAAATCAGTATTTACGGTTTCCCCAAGTCACACCGGGCTACCTCCCCGCCGCCGTCCCCCTCGGAAGCGAATGCGAAGGAATCGCCATCGGTTAAGCGTCGGTTGGCGTCCGCCGGCGCGCGCGCCAGCCGCCCCAACTCCCCCCGCCACGCCAACAAGGCCCACTCTCGCGGAAGGCCCGGCGCGGCGTCACGTCACCCGCGCTCCCCTCCCCCACCTGCCCCCGAGACCCCGCCGCCTGGCCTTGCTGACAGCTGCCCCCAGCCACCGCAGGCCGCGACCCGGTACCTGTGACCGAACGCGAAAAGTCTCCGAAATAGCAGCCGGTGGACCCGCCAAAAGACCAACGTCCCTCAAGAAAGCCGCTCGCCGCTGGACGATCTGTCGCGACGGAGCCGAAATTTATACAGTGTCTGTTGCGTCACTGATTACTCCTACGTAGCCGCCGTCTCCGTGCGCCGGAAAAAGTAGTCCCCCGGTCTCTCCTCTCGCGTCGCAATGAGGCTTTTCAACTGAGCTCCGAATTGCTGCAGACCGAAAAAAGGATCTTAAAAAATTGACTCCCTACTTCTTCAGGCGTCTCTTTTCCTCTTTTAGGAAAATAGAGGGGAAAATATCAGGCGGATGAATTCGAGTTATAGGGCCCTTCCTCGAAAGCTCTGGAAACTTCCTTGCTGCGCCAGCGTTGATTGGCCGGACGTGTGGGCGCAAAGCCGCGCTGATTGGTGGAGGGCGCGGCGGCTGAGTTGTTGCTGGGCTCCCTGGCGGCGGAGCCTCGGCGTTGCTAAGTGACGGAGCGCGCGTGCGCCAAAAAGGCGCGCCTTCCGGAAAGAGGGGTATTTCCGCCTGAAGGTGGAGGCGGGGGTCTTTCGCGCCAGGTTTGGCAGCTCCGTGTCCCCAAATCCCGCCTTTTTCGGGTTTTAGGGACAAAAAGAGCGGGCTACGCGGCGAGTTTTCCGGGCTCTGCTTTTCAAGTGCCCACGGGGGTGTTTTCCCCCTCGCCCTCCGACCAGTGTGAAAGAAACACGACCGTCCCCGCCCCCACTCTTCTCGCTCTTCAAACAAACAAACGCGCGGTCCTCACCGTGGCCCGTTTTTATTTTGGGTTTGGATTATCGCAAGGTTTAGTGGCGCGTTGGTCACGGCTCTGTAGGCAGAACGTCCCTAGATGCGGTGTCACGGTCCTCGTGACGGCCCTGAGGAGAACCCGAGAAGCTAGGCTGTGGAGCGGGGGCGCCCCGGGCTGTGGGGGCTCCATGGCCCGGCTCGGGCCGCACCCGCCAGCGGCAGCGGCAGGACGGGCGGGCGACGCGCGGTACCGAGGGCCGTGAGGGAGGCAGGGGGTTGGGACCCCGGAGCCACCCGGAGCCGTGGGCGGCGGCGAGGAAGCGACCGTGCGCCCCCCCCCCCCCCGCAGTTTGCCTTCTAGACGTTTCCGTGGTCACGCGAATGAGGTAAACAGCGCTTGGGGGAAGAAAAAAAAAAGGTCGATACGTCACTCGATGTCCACCCTGTGTGAGCTTCACGTTCAACTGTCGTTAAAGAAACGGGCCGGTGATGGGTAAATGCCTGGGTTAAAACTTTTGCTAAGACCGAACGACTTGAGGAAGCAGCAGATAGGGGAAAAAAAATCATTAAAAATAAAGACAGTTGTGGAAGTGAGTGCGAACGATGTGGGGCAGTTTATAACATGTCTGTTTTATATTAGCCATCAGCGAGTCAGAATCCGCCGAGGGACCGCGCTGGAATGCGACTCTCCGGGCTGCATCTCTGCGCCCAGCAGTTGCCAGTCGTGTCGCTTCTCCGTTCGGTGTTTCCCCTGAGTGGGCCCTGCGGTGACAACACAGCAAAATGTCAGTGCGGGGCGCGTGCTGTCCCTTGTACGGTAAACAAGTTTTTATGGTGTGTTCCCAAACCAGACTTTTGAGTAAGCACGTGTCATTTCGGGTAATGAAAGGTGATTAGTAAGTGAATTAAACAGTAAAAAGAAAGCCCTAAGATCAGGAATTTAGGGATCTAGCACAGTGTTGCCAGGAACTGAATAAATGTTTGTTTACTGAATAAAGTGTAGTTTTCCCAGAAAAGAAAAAAAAAAAAAGACTTCGTGATAGCCATAAGCACTAAAACATGACAGGGAAAACATGACTATATTGTTCTCCACGGGTAAATGGTTGTTACCTGGGCAGTTCTATTGAAAAAAACAAAGAGGAATTTTTTTTTCTGGAAGTTTCAGTGATTTCACTTAGCTAGTTGTCTTTTCATAAAAATGTATCAGAGAACTTCAGTTCCAATTACAAATTCACAATTGTTCACTCGATGTTATCCGGTGATACTTAAAATGTGGACTTTATATTTCATATTTGGCTGTTTATTTCAATAGTTATGGGACTAAATCCTAATTTCTTACAATCAAGATAGAAACGTTGATATTGAATGCTCAAATGAACACAGCAAAATTCTGAAGTACTTTGATCTGGAACCTCAAACTTCCAGAAATCTGCCCTTTTAGAAATAACTACTTTAAAATGTTATTATGAAATAGTAATACATAATGAAAATTTAAGATAATATAGCAAACACCATAGAACTACCAATTTCCTTAAGTTTTTTTTAATATTTATTTTTTCGTTTTTGTTTTTTGTTTTTTAGAGAGAGAGAGAGAAAGATCTTCCATCCACTGGTTCACTCCCCAAATGGCTGCAATGACCGGAGCTGCACTGATCGAAAACCAGGAGCCAGGAGCTTCCTCTGGTTTCCCTATGCAGGTGCAGGGGCCCTAGGACTTGGGCCGTCTTCTACTGCTATCCCAGGCCATAGCAGAGGTAGACAGTGAGAGAGAGAGAAAAGAGAGAAAGGTCTTCCTTCCGTTGGTTCACCCCCCAGATGCCTGCTATGGCCGGCGCTGCACTGATCCGAAGCCAGGAGCCAGGTGCTTCCTCCTGGTCTCCCATGTGGGTGCAGCGCCCAAGCACTTGGGCCATTCTCCACTGCCTTCCCATGCTACAGCAGAGAGCTGGACTGGAAGAGGAGCAACTGGGACTGGAACCCGGGACCCATATGAGATGCCGGCGCCACAGGTGAAGGAGTAGCCAAGTGAGCCATGGCGCCGGCCCCAAGATTGATTTATTTTATTTCGGGCCCAGCACTGTGGTGTAGCCAGTAAAGCCACCGCCTGCAGTTCTGGCATCCCATATGGGCACCGGTTTTAGTCTCAGCTGCTCCACTTCCAATCCACCTCTCTGCTATGGGCTGGACAAGCAGCAGAAGATGGCCCAAGTCCTTAAGACCCTTCACCTGCATGGGAGACCCAAAAGAAGCTCCTGGCTCTTGATCCACGTAGATCTGGCTCAAGTGGCCTTTTGGGGAGTGAACCAGCACATGGAAGATCTCTCTCTCTCTCTTTCTCTCTCTTTGCCTCACCTATCTCTGTGTACTTTTTCAAATAAATAAACCTTTTTTAAAAAAATGTATTTTATTTGAAAGGCAGAGTTACAGAGAGAGGGAGGGACAGAGAGAGAGGTCTTTCATGCACTGGTTCACTCCCCAAATGGTCACTTCAGCCAGAGCTGGGCCAGACAGAAGCCAGGAGCTGCTTCTGGGTCTCCTTTGTGGGTACAGGAGTCCAAGGACTTGGGCCATCTTCTACTGCCTTCCCAGGTGCATTAGCAGGGAGCTGGATGGGAAGTAGAGCAGCTGAGACTCAAACCAGCGCCCATATGGGATGCCAGGGCTACAGGCAGCTACCCACTACACTACAGCATAGGCCCCATTTCTGTAACTTTAAAAAAAAAAAGTGGTGCCTGGACATAAAAAGAGAAAAAGCACCCAATAAATATCAGTCATATGAAAAAAGAGAAAGGGCTAGCATCGTGGTGCAGCAGCTTATGCCAGCACCTGCAATGCTGGAATCCCATATTGGAGTGCCAGTTCAAGGCCTGGCTGTTCTGCCTCCAATCCAGCTCCCTGCTAACGCACCTGGGAAAACAGGGGAACATGGCCCAGGTGCTTGTGCCTCTGCCACCTATGTGGGAGACTCGGGTGAAATTCCTGGCCTCAGCCTGGCACAGACTCAGCTGTTGGGGCCATTTGGGGAGTGAGCAGGTGGATGGGAGCACTCTGGCTCTGGGTAAGCTCTGCTTAAATAAATAAATCTTAGAAAAAAGAAAAAAAAAAGAAGCAGCAGTGCATGCAGTCTTTTGTAGAGGCCTAGAGGAAGGGGCAGTTTAGTTATGTGGGGCACCATGAAGTTTCAGAGCAAGTACTGTTGGACCATTCACAAGGATGAGTGGGCTTGTCCAGGCCTGAGAGCAGGAGGAAACATGAGAAGGTTTGGGTGTTAAGGAAGTAGTGGGTAGTTGTTTACGGCTGGAACCTAGGGTGGCTGCCAGTGGGCAGGGGAAGCAGAACTGAAGCCTCCACACTGTCCAGCCCCACTGGCCCCTGCAGTCCTTGGGAAACACCAAGCTCTCCCCAACTCCCGGATCTTTGCACTTGATGTTGCCTTTACTTAGAACTGCTCTCACAGCCGTGTCCTTTCCATGTTTTAGGAAGCATAAGTGGCACGTCCTGAGAAAGGCTGTGACATTAGCCATGCTCCTGGGACTCAATCACAATTCCCCAGTTGTCTGTTTCATAACAGTGTCATGTTTAATCAGTCTATAATTTTACTATTTTGTAGTTTTATCTCTGTTTCCCCCCAGAGAGAATGTGAACTGCATGAGGGGTCCAGGCCATGTCTACTAGTCCATCACTAGCAGAGTGTCTGGTACATAACAGCACGTAGTAGTTATTGAGTAGATGACTAATGAGGGCCCACTTTACTGTGCTAAGGACTTTAGACTTCTTTCTATAGTTGTTTTGCTTGGGAGTGACTTTATCAGCATTTCTATTTTAGTATAACTTGTTGACATCTCAACAGGTGAAAGGGGATGGAATTGAGGCCTTCAGAGACTGTGGCCATTGTCCAAATAAAGTATGATGAGCATATATAACTAGACAAGGGGACAAAGACCAACATCCCTAGGGAAAGTGGGAGGAGAGCCCCTGTTGTCACACAGTGGGTCGATGCTGGCATCCCATATTGCAATGCTGGTTGCTCAGCTTCCAGTCCAGCTTCCTGTTAATTCTCCTGGGAAGGCAGCAGAAGATGGCCAAGTGTTTGGACCCTGCCACCCATGTGGGAGACCTGGGTGGGGTTCTTTGCTCTTGGCTTCAACCTGGCCCAGAACCGGCTGTTGTGGCCATTTGGGGTAGAAGATCTCCCCTCTCTGTCTGTTACTCTGCCTTTCAAATAAGTACGTCTTTAAAGAAAGGAAAACAGATTAGTTGTCACTTGGGGATGGAGGCAGGGAGAAGGAATGTGGTAGGATGAATTATTAAAGGCAGAGAGAAGCTTTTGGGGTAATGGAAATGCTTATTGTCTTGGTTGTGGTGATGGTTTCATGGGAGTAAACATTTAGAAGCTTGGCAGTTTGTATACTTTGAATATATGCAACTTACTGCTCACCAATTATACCTCAAAGCAAGAACACTTTTAAGAGATTTATTTTCACCTATTTGAAAAGCGAGCTGACACACAGAGATCTTTCATCTGCTGCTTTACTTCCAAATGCCCAAGCACTTGAGCCATCCTCTGCTTCCTCTCAGGATACGTTAGAAGGAAGCTGGATCAGAAGCTCTCCCATAGGCGATGTGGATGTCCTAGGCAGTGGCTTAACCCGCTGTGCTACAATGTCTGTCCCTCTCTGTGCCAGCCCTCTCTGATAGGCCTCTGTGATCAGTGAGAGCATGCTCCTTCATGTACTGGACTGCAGCCTCCCGCCGTTCCAGTAAAGTCGTCTCTTCTGGAGAGTTTCTCTTTAGGTTGACATACTCATTCATTCATTCCCTTTCTTACCCCTGTAGATAGTAAGCCTCTGGAGCTCAGAGACTCTGTCCCATTCATGGCTGCCCAGGGGAACACCTGGCACAGAGTAGGTGCTAAGTAAATGTCTGCTGTCTGTCCAACATTCCCTCTCCCGGACGGACCGCGAGGCTGTGCCTGGAAGAGGTACCAGCACACAAATGGCCCCCTTCACACAGCAGAGGGGCAGCCCCTTCCTCTAAGGAGACGCATCTTTCTGGCCTCAGTAGCCTGCCCCTGTCTGGCTCATTGGAGGCTTTGCTGTGCTGCCTACCCTCAGGCACATTCCTGTAACAAAGGAAAAGTGAACAAATAAGATGGGTGGTTGGGGTGTGGGCTTAAAGCACTCTGTCCATGGTACTGAGGGCATCAAAAGCCTTGGTGACCAGATGAGGTGGTGTAGGGTGGAGAAGTAGGAGTCAGAGAGAAGGTGCTCAGAATATGGGAAGGCCCCATCACCCAGGGGAAGAGGGGAGGTTCAGGCCCCAAAGTGGCCCCTGGGAAAAGGGCACTGGAAAACAGTTCCAGGATGAGAGTTACGGTGCAGGATGCCCACACCCTATGTCGAAGTACAAGTTTGAGTCCTGTCTACCCTGCATCCAATCCAGCTCCTTGCTAATGCACCTGGGAAAGCAGCAACAGATGCTTGGGCCCCTGCCACCTACATGGGAGGCTCAGGTAGAGTTCCAGACTCCTGGCTTCAGCCTGGCCTGGCCAGCCTCGGCTGTTGTGGGCGTTTGGGCATGGAACAAAGAGATGAAAGATCTGTCTTAGTTTCTCTCCCTCCTTCTCCCCCTGCCCCTCCCCCTTTGCTCTACATTTCAAATAATTTTTTTTTTTAAGTTCTCAGAGGAAACAGAAATTTGAACCTGTTCTGAGGGTTCTTGTTTTGTTTTTACCTTTAAGAAATAAAAAAAGATTTATTTACTTATTTATTTGAAAGTCAGAGGTACACACAGAGAGAAGGAAACACAGAGAGAGAGAGGTCTTCCATCTGCTGGTTCACTCCCCAATTGGCCGCAATAGCCAGAGTTGTGCCGATCAGGAGCCAGGAGCCTCTTCCAGGTCTCCCACATTGGTGCAGGGGCCAAGGACTTGGGCTGTCTTTGACTGCTTTCCCAGGCAATAGCAGGGAGCTGGATGGGAAGTGCAGCAGCTGGGTCTCAAACCAGTGCCCATATGGGATGCCAGCACTGCAGGCGGCGGTTTCACATGCTACACTACAGTGCCGGCCCCAATGAATAAATCTTAAAAAAAAAAGAAAAGAAATAATACCAAATGCTCACTAGTAGACATTTTTTTTTTTTTTGACAGGCAGAGTGGACAGTGAGAGAGAGAGAGACAGAAAGTTCTTCCTTTTGCCATTGGTTCACCCTCCAATGGCCGCCGCAGCTGGTGTGCTGCGGCCGGCACACCATGCCTATCCGAAAGCAGGAGCCAGGTGCTTCTCCTGGTCTCCCATGGGGTGCAGAGCCCAAGGACCTGGGCCATCTCCACTGCACTCCTGGGCCACAGCAGAGAGCTGGCCTGGAAGAGGGGCAACAGGGACAGACTCCGGCACCCCTACTGGGACTAGAACACAGTGTGCCAGCGCCGCTAGGTGGAGGATTAGCCTATTGAGCCGCGGCGCCGGCCTTCACTAGTAGACATTTACTGGAGGCTGAGGACAGGAACAGTTGAGGCCTTGAAGGGCACCAGAATAGACCACTCCAAAGTGAGCCTTTTATTTAAGATTTTATTTATTTATTTATTTAAGTGTACAGTTACAGACAGAGAGAGGGAGAGACAGAAAAATCTTCCATCCACTGGTTCACTCCCTAGATGGCTGCAACAGCCAGAGCTGGGCCTATCTGAAACCAGAAGCCAGGAGCTTCTTCCAAGTCTCCCATGCACTTGGGCCATCTTTGGCTGCTTTCCCAAATACATTAGCAGGGAACTGGATAGGAAGTGGAGCAGCTGGGACTTGAACCTACACCTATATGGGATGATTGTAGACAGTGGCTTTACCTACTGTACCACAGTGCCGGCCGCAACAGAGAAATCTGATAAAGCTTCTTTTCCAACATGGTTGGAGTTATTATTGCTTGAACCCTACATACATATTATGTGCATTATTAGTATAACAGTCAAGAGTTAAAATCTGTTGCTGCCATGAGGAAGTAGACTAGAGGGCGGGACAGGAGACTGGTGAGTCCACTGGATGTGGGCAACAGTTCAGGGTGCCCAAGGTCAGTGCCCTTCCCTTCACGAGCTGGGCCACCTGCTAACTGCGTGACCATGAGTGAGTGAGTTGCACTCATCCTCACGTGGATGGCAGGAGCACCTGCCTTGTGAGGATTGCCACTCAGCACTCAACTGTCCACTGTTAGAGCTGCCTAGGAAGAAAGGGTGTCTTTTTCTAGCTCACTCAGAAGCCTTAACAAAGATTCTTTGCTTGGACAAACTTTTTTTTTTTTTTAAAAGATTTATTTATTTGAAAGTCAGAGTTACACAGAGAGAAGAGAGGCAGAGAGAGAGAGAGAAAGGTCTTCCATTCACTGGTTACTCCCTAGTTGGCTGCAACGGCCGGAGCTGCGCTGATCCGAAGCCAGGAGCCAGGAACTTCTTCCGGGTCTCCCACGTGGGTGCAGGGGCTCAAAGTCTTGGGCCATCTTCTGCTTTCCCAGGCCATCGCAGAGAGCTATATTGGAAGTGGAGCAGCTGGGACTCGAACCAGCGCCCATATGGGATGCCAGCACTTCAGGCCAGGGCGTTAACCCGCTGCGCCACAGTGCCGGCCCTGCTTGGACAAACTTGAGTGAGGTTTCTGTACCTTCTCCTGGGCCCATTCGTGTACTTCCTTTCACAGATGTAAAATGCAGCTGGAACGAAGACCCTGCTGAGTCAGTTTAGCCTTAACTCCCTTCCTTGATATCTGACCAGGTTCCTCATCCTCCACCCATGTGAAGTCTGGTCACCCTGTCCTGTCTTCAGCAAGAATCCGGCCAAGTCAGTTTAGCCAGAATCCCCCTCACCCCTGATGTCTCCTCCTAGTAATTTTCCATCCTCTGACAGCTGTAAATAACCACTTTCCTGTGGTGTATTTAGCACTCTTCCACTGCACTACTCTGCTGCAGTAGACCCTGAACTTGTCAGAAAATCCTGAATAAAAGTGTTACTGTACCCCAACAGGTGTCATTGAGTCATTTTATTTATTTAATTAAAAATGTGTTTATTTTTAATAACTTAATAATAATAGCATTGGGGTCAGCGCTGTTGCATAGTAGGTAAAGCTGCTGCCTGCGGTGCCAGCATCCCATATGGGCACCAGTTCGAGTCCCAGCTGCTCCACTTCCCATCTAGCTCTCTGCTATGGCCTAGGAAAGCAGTAGAAGGTGGCCCAAGTCCTTGGGCCCCTGCACCTGTGTGGGAAAACCCAGAGGAAGCTCCTGGCTCCTGGCTCCTGGCTTTGGATTGGTGCAGCTCCGGCTGTTGCGGCCAGTTGGGGAGTGGAGCAGCAGATGGAAAACCTCTCTTTCTCTGCCTCTTTCTCTCTGTGTAACTCTAATTTCAAATAAATAAATATTTTTTAAAAAGAATTTACTTGAGAGGCATAGTTAGTTACAGAAGGAGAGAGGGAAAGACAGAGAAGTCTTCCTTCCATTGGTTCACTCCCCAAATGGCCACATGGGCCAAGCCTGGGCCAATCTGAAGCCAGGAGCTTCTTCCAGTCTCCCATGCAGGTGCAGGTGTCCAAGAACTTGGGCCATCTTCTACCACTTTCCCAGGCCGTAGCAGAGAGCTGGATCAGAAGTGGAGCAGCTGGGACTCGAACCGACATCCATATGGGATGCCAGCACCACAGGTGGAAGCTTAGCCCACTATGCCACAGTGCCTGCCCCAGATTGATTTATTTGAAAGGCACAGTTACAGAGAGAAGGAGAGGAAGAGACAGATCTTTCATCTGCTGGTTCACTCCCCAGATGGCTGCAACATTCAGGTGCAGGTCAGGCGAAAGCCTGGAGCCCTGAACTCCATCCTGGCCTCCCATGTGGGTGACCAGCCCAAGTACTCAGGCCATCCTCCTGTGCCTTCCCAGGCACGTTAGCAGGAATGCTGGACCAGAAGAGAAGCAGCCGGGACTCAAACCAACACTCACGTGGAATGCAGGCATTGCAGGCTGTGTCTTATCCTGCTGGGCCACAACACTGGCCCTTGCTGAGTCATGTTTACTTGAACCGCATCTGTCAGCCTGCGGAACCCTGTGCCAGCTCAGAGACTTTTGCCAATTGGCACCTAGTTTGGTGGTGCCCTAGAAGATGCTCAGAGGATCTCATTTTCCCCCAGGTGTGTTGACAGGAGGGATGTAAATACTCAGAGAAATAACATCAGGGACAGAAGTGAGGTCTGTCAAACAAGCTGAGCAATGTGGGTGCTTCTGCCAGTGCACCCTAACCTCAGGCAGCTTCTTCTACCCCAAGCTGGATTCCCTGGTGGGAAGCTCGCAGGCCCCTCAAGTGTGTAGGTACAAAACGGTGTGAGGTAACGGTGTGAGGTAACGGCGTTACCTCCTTGCTATTGTACCTGCCGCCAGCTGCATGACACGGGGCCGCCTCCCCCCTAGTGGTCGCTGAGGATTCTGCACATTCCCAGAGCGAAAGAACTCTGGAGGGCGCTCCAGCCAGGTCCCACTCATCTGGCACAGGCAAATCTTATCAAAAAAGCGTATTTGCATCAGAGGATGCTGCTGTTTACTCTTATGCTTCTACATTAGAGTATCCTTGTTTTCCAGAAGGAAAATTTATGCAGTAATGCTTTAAAACAGCAAATTGAACACACATACTATTTTCAGATTCTCTTTTCTTAAAATCCTGTACATGTTTGCCAGTCTTTTAAAAAATTATTTAAGTAGAAGAGACAGAGACAAAGAGAGAGCTCCCATCTCCCCCAAATTGTGCAGTGGTTGAAATTGAGAGCCTGGTGGCCGGCGCCGTGGCTCACTAGGCTAATCTTCCACCTGCGGTGCCGGCACCCCGGGTTCTAGTCCCGGTCGGGGCGCAGGTTCTGTCCCGGTTGCTCCTCTTCCAGATCCAGCTCTCTGCTGTGGCCCAGGAGTGCAGTGGAGGATGGCCCAAGTGCTTCGGTCCTGTACCCCATGGGAGACCAGGAGAAGCACCTGGCTCCTGGCTTCGGATTGGCGCAACGCCAACCATAGCGACCCCTTGGGGGGTGAACCAATGGAAGGAAGACCTTTCTTTCTCTCTCTCTCTCTCTCTCTCTCTCTCTCTCTCTCTCTCTCTCTCTCACACTATCTAATCTGCCTGTCAAAAAAGAAAAGGAAAGGGAGGGGAGGGGAGAGGAAGAATTGAGGGCCTGGAACTCAATTCATGTCTCCCAAATAGGTGGCAGGGATCCAATTACTTGAGCCACTACTGGCTACTTCCCAGGGTCTGTCTGAGTGGGAGCAGGGCCAGGACTTGGACCCAAGCAATTGGATAAGATGGGAGCTTCCCAACTGAGTCTTTTTTTTTTTTTTTGACAGGCAGAGTGGACAGTGAGAGAGAGAGACAGAGAGAAAGGTCTTCCTTTTTGCCGTTGCTTCACCCTCCAATGGCTGCCATGGCTGGCACGCTGCAGCCAGCGCACCATGCTGATCCGATGGCAGGAGCCAGGTGCTTCTCCTGGTCTCCATAGGGTGCAGGGCCCAAGCACTTGGGCCATCCTCCACTGCACTCCCTGGCCACAGCAGAGAGCTAGCCTGGAAGAGGGGCAACTGGGACAGAATCCTGTGCCCCTACCGGGACTATAACCCGGGGTGCTGGCACCACAAGGTGGAAGATTAGCCTATTGAGCCGCGACGCCGGCCCCAACTGAGTCTTAACCACCAGGCCAAGTACTTGCCCCTTCCCAGGGTTTTTGCCTTGTCCCTTAAGAGTTGAGAGTTGTATCTTTTCTCGTGGGAGCACATCACATACTGGACTGTTTTCACCATATCCCGAGTCACCAGAGACTTCATCATTGTTGATTTTAGGTTCCTAACCTAGAATCAAAAATGTCCACGTTAGGGGCTGCACAACAGGTTAAGCCACCATTTGTGATGCCAGCATCCCATATTGGAGTGTCGGTTCAAGTTCCAGCTGCTCCACTCCAGCATCCTGCTGATGTACCTGGGAAATCAAGAGATGGCCCAAATACTTAGGCCCCTGTCACTCATATGCAACATCTGGATGGAGTTCCTAGCTCCTGGCTCTGGCCTGACCCAGACCTGGCTGTTGTGCCATCTGGGGAGTAAACCAATGGATGGAAGATCTGTTTTTGTCTCTGCCTCTCTCTCAAGCTGCCTTTCAAATAAATAAACCTTTAAAAAGTCCAACTTTTTGTTTAAAGATTTATCTATTTGCTTGAAAGGTAGAATTACAGACAGAAAAACACAGAGACAGAGACCTTCCATCTGCTGGCTCACTCCCCAGGTGGCCACAACAGCCCAGGCAGGGCAGTCTCCCACGTGGGTACAGGGGCCCAAGCACTTGGGCATCCTTTGCTGCTTTCCCAGGCATGTTAGCAGGGAGTTGGATCAAAAGTGGAGCAGACAGGACTTGAGCCAGTGCTCCTTATGCGCTGCTGGCATTGCAGGTGGCAGCTTAACCCACTGTGCCACAACACTGGCCCTATATTTGTTTAATTGTAGTAAAATGTACACAAAATTCACCATTTTAACAATTTTTGAATGCACCATTCGCTGGCTTTAGGCACATTCACAGTGTGCAGTCATCACTACTCCACACCTCCAGCATTATCACCTTCTCCGACTGAAGCTGGACCCAGAAGCACAACTCCCTACAGCCTCTGTCACCTGCCATTCTACTTTTTGTCTATGAATTTGACTGCTTCTGGTACAAAAATGACCATTTCTGGTTTTTTACAAATGAACTTTTTTTGACAGGCACAGTGGACAGAGAGAGAGAGAGAGAGAGAAAGGTCTTCCTTCTTCCGTTGGTTCACCCTCCAATGGCCGCTGTGGCCGGCGCACTGCGCTGATCCGAAGCCAGGAGCCAGGTGCTTCTCCTGGTCTCCCATGCAGGTGCAGGGCCCAAGCACTTGGGCCATCCTCCACTGCACTCCCGGGCCATAGCAGAGAGCTGGCCTGGAAGAGGAGCAACTGACCAGTACTAGAACGCGGGGTACTGGCGCCGCAGGTGCAGGATTAGCCTAGTGAGCTGTGGCACCGGCCTGCAAATGGACTTTTGTATCCTAAATCTGCCATGTTATACATCACAGTGTGCACATTATGAGTAATTTTTTGTCTTTTTTCCTTCTATTTGTGCTTTAGCATGCAGGATCAGTTTATTGTGGTCATTTATAACATAAATTTCACTGTCTTAACTTCTTTTAGTGTACAATTCAGTGCCTTTAAGTGCATTCATGATGTTATGCAACCATCACCAGTATCCGTTTCCGAAGCTTTTTGATTATACTGAAACCCTGTACTCATTAAACAATAAGTCCTCATTCCCTTCTCCCCGAGTCCCTGTTAACCACTATTATACTCTCTGTCTATGAATTTATTTTAAAGTGTTATTTATTTGAAAGGCAGAGTTGCAGAGATGGGGGAAAAGAGAAATCTTCCATCTACTGGATCACTCTCCAAGTGGCCACAGTGGCTGGGGCAGAGCCAGGCTGAAACTCCAGACTGGTCTCCATGTGGGTGGCAGGGGCCCAGGCACTTGGGCCATCTTGTGCTGCTTTTCCCAGCCCATAGGCAGGGAGCTGGATCAGAAGTGGAACAGCTGGGACACGAACCAGTGCTCAAAAGGGTGCTAGTGTTGCAGGCTGAAACATGTAAGTTTAAAGACATACATGTGCACATGTGGCTAAATTCCTGAATTCTGTGGGAAAAGGGAGAAATCAGCAAGTTTTCATAATGAAGGAAGAGGCTATTTTGATTACTATTATTTGTTCAAGAGAGAGGGAGAGAGAGAAAGGGAGAAAGATCTTATATCAGCTTCGTCCTGATGCAGACTGTCAGAGGCAGGCGTGATACCTCAAGTACTTGGGTCCCTGCCACCCACCCTGACAACCTGGATTAAGTTCTGTGCTCCCGTCTTCAGCTCTGGCTGAATCCCAGCAGTTGTGGGCATTTGGAGAGTGAACCAACAGATGGCACTTCTCTCTGTGTGACTCCCAAATAAGTAAATACAAGCTTGTAAAAAAGAATCAAGCTGGGGCCAGTGCCATGCCTCACTTGGTTAATCCTCCGCCTTGCAGCGCCGGCATCCCATATGGGTGCAGGATTCTAGTCCCGGTTGCTCCTCTTCCAGTCCAGCTCTCTGCTGTGGCCTGGGAGGGCAGTGGAGGATGGCCCAAGTGCTTGGGCCCTGCACCTGCATGGGAGACCAGGAGAAGCTCCTGGCTTCGGATTGGCCAGCGCCAGCTGTGGCGGCCATTTAGGGGGTGAACCAATGGAAGGAAGACCTTTCTCTCTCTCTCTCTCTCTCTCTCTCTCTCTCTCACTGTCTATAACTCTATCTGTCAAATAAAAGAAAAATTAAAAAAAAAAAGAATCAAGCTAAGTAGTTAAAACAGAGTGGTATTGGTATAACATTACAGTATATGCAGAAAGTTTGAAAGTACTAAGAATTAAATATATAAAATTTCTAGAAGAAATTTTCTCTGGGGGTAGGAACAGGCAATGAGATTTTTCTTTTCCAATGTGACATTTTAAAAACATCATGGGGGCCAGGGCTGTGGCACAGCGGGTTAACGCCCTGGCCTGAAGTGCTGGCATCCCATATGGGTGCCAGTTCTAGTCCTGGCTGCTCCTCTTCTGATCCAGCTCTCCTCTGTGGCCTGGGAAAGCAGTAGAAGATGGCCCAAGTCTTTGGACTCCTGCACCCACGTGGGAGACCGGGAAGAAGCTCCTGGCTCCTGGCTTTGGATTGGTGCAGCTCCCGCTGTTGCCGCCAACTGGGGAGTGAACCAGTGAATGGAGGACCTCTCTCTTGTCTCTGCCTCTCTCTGTAACTCTTTCAAATAAATAAATCTTAAAAAAAAAAAACATAAAGTAATCACGAATCAGCCTTCATCACGATAAAACACCTCCACTAATCAAAGACAGCATTAAGAAAGGGAAAAGGAAAGCCAACCCTGGGGGAACTCATTCTCAGTATATGTATCTGGCAAATGACAGGTTTTTGGACATAAATACCTCCTTTGTATCAAACAACCCAACTGATAAAATGGGCTGATTAACAGAGGAATGCTTGTGAACAGGCACCTCAATAAAATAAGAACTGCAGATGGTCAGTAAGCCCATGGAAAGATGTTCCACCTCACTACACAAAAAGAAAATGCAAAATAATGCCACCAAGAGACATCACAGCACAAACAGCGTAAATCCAAAGACTCACAAGTTCACAAGACATGATATAGCCCAGATAGCTCTAGTAGGGTGTAAGATGGTATTACCACTTTGAAAAAAACGATTTAGCAGTTCTTACAAAAACACAGTGCTCACCTATGACCCAGAAATTCCACTCCTATGTATATACTGAGGAGAAATGAGTCCACAGAAAGACTTATAGACAAATATCAATGCAGAAAGTAACTTTATTTATAATTGGCACACATTGGAAACAGGCAAATAAACTTGGATGTATTCATAAATAATATCACAGAAGTAAAGCGTACGCAGTACACAACTGGGATGATTCCCAAAAACATGCTGAGTGAAAGATGTCAGATATAACAGAGTCCATGATGTTTCCAAAGGACATTCAAGAATAGGCAAAACTGGGGCCAGTGTCGTGGCACAACGGGTTAACCCGCTGCCTGTGATGCTGGCATCCCATATAAACGCCAGTTTGAGTACCAGCTGCTCTGCTTCCAATCCTGCTCCCTGCTAATGTGCCTGGGAGAGCATTGAATGATGGCCCAAGTGCTTGGGCACCTGCTATGCACATGGAAGATCCAGATGGAGTTCTTGGCTCCTGGCTTCTGCCTGTCCCAGCCCTGGCTGCTGTGGCTGTTTTGGCAGTGAACCAGCAGATGGAAGATCTCTTTCCCTCTGTTACTCTGCCTTCAAATAAATATTTTTTTTTTAAAAAAAGTAAAACTAACCTGTGGAATTGGTGGTTACATAAGTTACATATTTAAGATATGTGCATTTTGCTGTAAACTGTAACTCCAATAAAGAAAATGGCAAAAAAATTACAGATTACCTAGAAAATTTTAAGAACAGTGAACACTTCATATAAACCTCTGATACGGACAAAGCTACCCTCACTGGGGCCAGTGCTATGGCGCAGCGGGTTAAAGTCCCAGCCTGCAGTGCCGGTATCCCATATGGGCGCTGGTTTGAGTCTTGGCTGCTCCTCTTTCGATCCCGCTCTCTGCTACGGCCTGGGAAAGCAGTGGAAGATGGCCCAAGTCCTTGGGCTCCTACACCTGCGTGGGAGACCTGGAAGAAGCTCCTGGCTCCTGGCTTTGGATCAGTTCAGCTCTGGCTGTTGCATCATTTGGGCAGCGAACCAACAGAATGGAGGACCTCTCTCTCTGGCTCTGTCTCTCTCTGTAACTCTTTCAAATACCTAGAATAAATCTTTTGGGGGAAAAAAGCTACCCTCACCAGAAAATGTGATCTTTCATTATTATTTTTACTATTACCAAAAAACAAAACAAAACAAAAACACTGAAATGGCCGGCGCCATGGCTCACTTAGTTTATCCTCCGCCTGTGGCGCCGGCACCCCGGATTCTAATCCTGGTTGGGGTGCTGGATTCTGTCCTGGTTGCTCCTCTTCCAGTCCAGCTCTCTGCTGTGGCCTGGGAAGGCAGTGGAGGATGGCCCAAGTGCTTGGGCCCTGCACCCCCATGAGAGACCAGGAGAAGCACCTGGCTCCTGGCTTCGGATCGGCGCAGCGCCATTAGGGGAGTGAACTAACGGAAGGAAAACCTCTCTGTTTCTCTCACTGTCTAACTCTACCTAAAAACAAACAAAAAACACAAAAACCACTGAATGAATGGTGTATTTAGTTCAATAATCTATAAAACTATAAGATGAATAAGACAGGGAATTAATAAAGAGCTTTATTAAAGTAGAAAAAAGTGAAAATACTATTTCTTGCACTATGAGGTTTGAAGAATCATCATCATCATCATTCTCGTGATTTTTGTCTTTGAATTTTGGTGTCGAGTTGGGCAAAACCATGCTAACAGAATTCAACGTGGGCTTGATTCACCTGTTTAGTTAAAATTAAAAGCAAGATCTGTTTATTATCCATCTCCTGAAGATGCCGTTTGACAACGTGACGGAAAAGACCAAGGTTGAGAACCACTTATCCAGCAGGTAGCAGGTAGCAGGCTTTGACACACATCAGCCCATTCCAGGCGTAGGATGGCTCCTGCAAGGTAGGGGCTGTCTCCATCTTGGAAAGGAGGCTACCCCCGGCTGCCCGCTCGGCCCTGGCTGTGCGTCCAGGCAATGACCCGTGCCTCCCCAGGCCAGAAAGGCACCGTTTAGATGTCCCCGGGACCCTGAGGGGGTCGGGGAGCCGCGCACGGCCGCCTTCGCAGGGAGTACATCAGGGCTTGGCGTGGGGCGGGGGCCCGTTAGATCCGCGGGCTGGCGCCGGGCAGGTGCAGGCCCTGAGGCCAGGCCGGGGGGCCGGGTCTCCCCTCTGAGGCTGGCGGCCGGCCGGCAGCAGGTGCGGCGGGCCGGGCCGGGGCAGCCCCACGCAGCGCCCCCTGGGCCTGCAGGTTGGCGGGCGGCGGGTGCGCGCGCGGGGCGACGGGGGCGCGCCGGCGCGGCGAGGCCTGCGCGCCAGGCTGCGGGAGCCATGCGGCGGGCAAGGAGCTCCACCGCCGCCACGCCGCGCGGGCAGAAGCGGTCCGGGGCCTCCGGCGCCCCCGCCGCCGCCGCCGCCGCCGCCGCCGCCGCCGCCGCCGCCTCGGCCCCCAACGACAGCCGCACACGGCGCGCCAGCGGCAAGGCCAGAGGCGGGAGCCAGGCGGCCAAGAAGCCGCCGTCGGCGAAGCGGGGGCCGAGGCACTCGCCGCCGCGGGCCCAGGAGGCGGGCCCCGAGGAGCCGCCGGCGGAGCTGGCGCTGCTGGCGCCGCCGCGGCCCCCGACCCCGGCCACCCAGACGTCCTCGGTGTCCACGCTGGACCTGGGCGAGCAGCGGGAGCGCTGGGAGACGTTCCAGAAGCGGCAGAGGCTCAGCTTCGAGGGCGCCGCCAAGCTGCTGCTGGACACCTTGTGAGTGCGGCCGGGCCGGTACGGGCGCGCGGGAGCCGGCGCCACGCGGACGCCCCTCGGCGCGCGGGGCTCACGGAGCCGAGCGGCCCGCCGGGCTTGGCCCGCTCCGCAACGGCGAGGGGCGGCGTGGGCGGCCCGGGGGGAGCCCGCGCGGGGCTCGGGGGCGCGCGCCGCCGGCCGGTTGGCAGACAAAGGGGGCTTGGCGGGCCGCCGCCGCCGGGTGGGCCGCGGGGGTCCCTTCCCGGGGAAAGCGAGTCTGAACCTAGCACGACTTTGCCCGCGTCTGCACCTGCCCCGTCCCCCGGTTTTTTTTTGGATTTGCACCTGTGGTTTTTTGTTTTTGTTTGGAGGTGGGCGGCGGAAAGAGGCGGAGGGGTTGCGAGAGGCGCGAGTAGTGTGCCACCCGGATCCCGGCATTGTTGCGGGCGCTCGCGGGGAGGGAGCGGGGCCGGGGTGCGGGGTGGAGGTGGGTGGGTGGTCCCCGAGAAAGCGGTGCTCGGGACGCGGACCGGCGCTCCCGGGCCAGGGGGCTTTGCTCTGCTCCTCGCCCCTCGGGTTCTGGCCCTGGAAGTCTGGCCGGGCTGTGTGGTCCGATGCTCGTGCCCCCAGAGGACTCTCTTAAGGCCGGTAAACTATCTGGACATCAATGATTTTATGAGTTGTGGAGAGAACGGTTAAGACAGGAGGGGGGAAAAAAAGGAAAAAAAAAAAATCACTACCACCAGCGGAATAACCGAACAGTTTCATAACAGTCTTGAGAATTCACTCCTTTTCGCGAACAAAACAATGCTCCTTTGTCCTTGTCCCGGAAGACATTGTCGTCTTCGGGATGAGTGTTGATGGAATAATGGGTTTTCTGTGTTGCTTCTTACTTTTTTCCCCCATTTATCATGTCAGATTGTACACCAAACCATTTTAAAAAAAATTGTTCATCTAGCCAACGTGGGTTTTTTTTTTTTTTATATATATATATATATATATCTGTGGTTGTGTCTGCTGCTGCTGGGGATAGGGGAATAAAAAAAGTGTTAGAAATATAAAACTCAAATCTGAGGGAGATTTTTACTTTCAAATTGATAAATGGTAACGAAAAGACTTGAAAATATTGATGGAAAAAGATGCTTTTTCCCCCCTATCAGATTGGCATGGATAAGCACTTTTTTTTCCCAAAATCTGCCGAATTATGTACAAAAAGAGCCATTTTTAGGAAACTATTATTGTATTAAAAAGTTTTCGGGAAGGTATAGCAAATAGTTAACTGGATCCCTCTCGGTATAGAGATTACGGAGGCTGTTACTTTGAACGCTGCCAAATGTGGTATCAGGATGTTTTACAATCAGCGTTACTTACATATGCAAGCATTGAAAACACACTGAGTTCTAAGGAGACGCGAAGGAGCATTCAGTCTTAATCAGATACATGCAGATTAAAACTACAGGGAGCTTGTTTTCTGGAATCATTGCTCCAGAAGGCACAGCGCTCAGTCCTTTCGGAAAGCACTGTGCATCGTGTTCAAGTCTTCATGGTCAGTGTTGGTCTCTATACCTTATTTTTTTAAAAAAAGATCAGCATGGTATTTAATACATATGGGTGTGTGTATATGTAATTATGTAAAATACTGCACACAGGAAAAACACTGGAGGGCTCTCTGGCAGGGTCACTGGAGTCTTCCTTGCTTTCTCAGAGGGCTTGTCTGAGCCACCGGACTCGGTGGGGGACCCTGTCTCATAGCAGCCTGTTGCACCTGCATCTCTCTCGCAGTGGAATATTTGGACGGTTTGTTTGGTGGCTGCTTAGGGTCTGTAAGAACATGAACCATGTCTGCTGTGTCTTGCTGATTGCTGACTGTCTGGTGGCCTAACTCTTGAACACTTGTAGTATTTGACATAAGAATAAAAATGTTTGGATGCTGGGGTTAGGGTCCTGCCTCCCACCATACCTCCCCCCCCCCCCCATTTTCTCCAAATTTTTGGAACATTTTATTTTTCAGTTGTATACACGTTAAGAAAGGGGGGGGAAATGAGAGTGTTCTTCTTGAACAAAGAAGGCACTAAATCTATTCTTCTTTTATAAAATTGACAGCGCCTCCCTAAAAGCCAGAATGCCTGGCTTGTCCCGTAGAAGAGACTTTTGTGCAATCCCGCCTCTTTGAACAACAAAGAGACAAAGCGGGAGCCATGCCATAAGGCCCCCGCCCGACAATTCCGAAATTCTTCTCTTTCTGATTTTTGTTACATGCAGTGAGTACCAGGGCCTGGTGAAGCACACAGGAGGCTGCCACTGTGGAGCGGTCCGTTTCGAAGTTTGGGCCTCGGCGGACTTGCACATCTTTGACTGCAAGTGAGTATGCTTTTCTTACACAGAGCTGGCTCACGGGACTCCAGGGGCTAAGACGGGCTGCTCCCAATCTCATCTGGGGAGCCGAGATGTGGATGAAACAACGCTGGCCGGGAGTGATAGCTGTTGAAGCCAGGTGTGAGATACAAAAGGGTTCATTGTTCTAGCCTTTCTCCTTCTGTATGGCTTGAAATTTACAGTGATGAAATTTCTGCAATGATGGGAGAAGGCTAAAAATAACAGTTTGCCTTGTGTGTGTGTGTGTGTTCACGGTGGTGTGTGCCCATGGAGGTTGTGTGTGTGTGTGCGTGCGCGCGCACAGTGGCGTATGCACATGCAGGTTTGTCTGTGTGTACTGTGGTATGTGTACAGGCAGAGATGTGTGTGTGTGTGTGTGTGCGCGCACTAGGAGCTCTTACAGCAAACACAGTCCCTGGTCACACAGGACAGGGTCGCCCCCCAGACTGATACCTCTGATGAGTTGCAGAATCTTGTAAGGAGTTCAGAGCTAAGGAGGGCTGGCGGTAGCGGAGGGCAGGGTGTGTGCATCTGGAGGCTCCCCGCGCCCCAGCTTGCTCCTGCTGTTTTGTGCATGAGGCTATGGTCCCACCAGGATGTGAGGAGGGCCTGCTCCCGCCACCTTGCCTGACACTGCTAGAGCGGGGACAGCAGCTGCGTCTTCTGCGCCAGTCTTCAGCGCGGAGTCATTCGGCAGTATTCTGTGCGCGTTGCCTCTTCGCGGTATCTGAAGTCTGAATAAGAACTACGTGCCGGCCAGGTTCTCCGACAGGACCGGCCAGGCTGCTACCAGTAGAACCCAGCTGGGCAGGAAGCGCTGTGGGATAATTTCTTTGAAGATTCTATACTCAGACTTCTTTTTTTTTTTTTTTTTAAGATTTGTTTATTTGAAAGGCAGAGTTACAGAGAGGCAGAGGCAGAGAGAGAAAGAGAAAGGTTTTCCATCTGCCGGTTTGTTCCTCAGATGGCTGCAACGGCTGGAGCTTCACTGATCAGGAGCCAGGAGCTTCATCCTGGTCTCCCACGTGGGTGCAGGGCCCTACGACGTGGGCCATCTTCTTCTGCTTTCCCAGACCATAGCAGAGAGCTGGGTGGGAAGTAGAGCAGCCAGGACTGAACCGACGCCCAATGTTGGTTGCTGGTACTGCAGGTGGTAGCTTTACCCACTATGCCACACCACTGGCCCTGTATACTCAGACTTTTTTGAAAGGTGGATTGAAAAGAGGGGGCCGGGTTTCATTCCGAAGATGGTAATTCCAAGGATCTGTTTTTGGAGCTAGACTTTCTGTGATGTGGAGATGGGGAAAGAGGGAAACCTGTTTCCTGTCTGTTTTCGGTGTGGATATCTCAGAGGCATAAGATGCTAGCAGTATCTCAAATTGGTATTCCAGGTGTCTCTAAAAATCCAAAGTTTCCCTTCACCGTGAACAACCCGGGCATGGGCGTCCTTTCACTCTGGGTTTACCGAGTGGCCGGTGGCCTTGACTGTGAGCTCCACAGCACATGCAGAGCAGAGGCCCAGCTGGCTGATCTACCTGCCTTTCCCAGATGGAGCTGAAAGGGGCTTCCCCTCAGGGGTGGGCAGCCCTGAGAACACCAGGCTGGGCTGCGTGGGCCCGGGGGATGCCAAGGACATGAAGTTCACGACCTGGAACGTGCTCTTGTCTTTCTGTAGCTGCAGCATATGCAAGAAGAAGCAGAACAGACACTTCATTGTTCCGGCCTCTCGCTTCAAGCTCCTGAAGGTTAGTGCGTCCCAGTGGGGCTGCGTGAAGACCCCGATCGTGAGTGTTTGTGAACCCCCTGCTCCCAGCACACCCCCACCCCTCAGAGGACCTTTTGAGGGCTTTAGTTTTTTTTTTTTACCCCAGTTTCATGTTTACATTTAGAAGGTTGTATTATTTATTTTTCCTAATTACTTAATCTTTCTCTTACATTTTTTTGCTTATTTGGGAGACAGAGAACATTCTCCCATCCTCGTTTGGTTCACTCCCCAAATACCGACAATAGCCAGGGCTTGGCCAGGCCAAAGTTAGGGAGCCGGGAAGTCAACCCAGGTCTCCCATGTGGGTGGCAGGGACCCGACCACTTGAGCCATGACTGCTGCCTCCCAGGGTTCCCATTAGCAGGAAGCTGGAGTCAGGAGCTGGAGCTGGGAGTCAAACACAAGCACTCTGGTGTGGATGTGGGCTTCTTAATCGCTGGGTGAAACGCCAGCCCCAAGGTTATGTTATATTATTCCCTTTACTTTTCGGAGGCAGGGTAGTGCCAGGTTCCAAAGACTCACTTGGCCTGCTGTGTGCAGAATGGATTTTAAGGAGCTAAGTGTAGGGACAGGGAGGCAGGAGGTGCTGAGGGACAGCCAGGCGAGAGCCAGCGGGAGCTTGGATTAGGGTGGTGGGAAATAGATGACCAGGAGGTGTCTCAGCACAGTGGTTCTCAGACCTGCGTGTGTGCACACTCACAGGAGGGTGTGTTAAAGCAGTTATGGGGCCCCACGCCTGATTCAGTTATCCGGCACGGAGCCCAGGGGTTTACAGTTCTTAGAGCTTCCCAGATGGTGTTGGTGCTGCTGATGTGGGACCACACTTTTGAAAAACATTGTTTTAGAGGCCGGATAAATGGAACTGTAGAACAGATTGATGTTAAAGATGAGGAAAAGACCAGGCCAGCATCATGGCACAGAGGGCTAAAACCACCACTTGTGAAGCCAGCATCCCTTAGAGATGGCTGTTCCACTTCAGATCCAGCTTCCAGCTTCCAGCTTCCTGCTAATGTTCCTGGGAAGGCAGCAGAAGGTGGATCAAGAGCTTGGGCTCCTGCAGCCATGTGAGAGACCCAGCCCTGGCTGTTGCAGCCATTTGGGGAGTGAACCAGCAGGTGGAAGACCTCTTGTTGTGTGTCTTTCCCTCTCTCTGTAACTCTGCCTTTCAAATAAATAATAAATATATTTTAAAAAATATATTTATTTAAAAATATATTTATTTAAAAAATATATTATATTTATATATTTTAAAAAATATATAAAAAATATATATAAATATATTTTAAAAAAGCTGAAGAGGGGCCAGTGCTGTGGTGCAGTGGGTTAAAGCCCAGGCCTAAAGCACTGGCATCCCATGTGAGTGTCAGCATCATATGGGCACCAGTTTGAGTCCTGGCTATGGCCTGGGAGAGCAGTAGAAGATGGCCCAAGTTCTTGGGCCTCTGCACCTGCAGGGAGACCTGGAAGAAGCTCCTGGCTCCTGGCTTCATATCGGCTCTGCTCCTGCTGTTGTGGCCATTTGGAGAGTAAATCAACAGATGGAGACCTCTCTCTCTCTCTCTCTCTCTCTCTCTCTCTCTCTCTCTCTAACTCTTCTATAACTTTGTCAAGTAAATAAAATAAATCTTTGGGGGAAAAAAATCTTTGGAAATAAGGAGAAAGGAGTCCATGTTACATCCCACATATTAGGCCTGAGCGCTTAGGTAAATGTGGACACAGGCCCCGCGGGAGAAGCCACTGTGGGGGGAGAAGGGAGCAGTGCTAGAATCGAGAGTTCTGCTTTGAAAACGTTCAAGGTGTCTTTTGAACATTCACGTAGAGACAGGACACGGGCAGCTGGACACATGTCGGGAGTTCTGGAGGGAGAGCAGAGCTGGAGTTACTGGTGGGGGAGTGGGAGTTATTGATGTTGAAAGGAGTATTTTTTATGTGAAGCACAGGGATCTGTGGGGGCTTTTTTTTTTTTTTAAATCCTAAGAATTATTTTATTTGGAAGAGTGATAGGGAGAGATCTTCCATCTGCTGGTTCACTTCCCAAATGACTGTAATGGCTGCAGCTTGTCCGGGGCAAAGCCAGGAGCCTGGAATCCCATCCAGGTCTCCCACATGGGTGGCAGGGGCCCAAGGACTTGGCGCCATGCTCTGCTGCCTTTCCCAGGGGCATTTGTAGGGAGCTGGATCAGAAATGGAGGAGCTAGGACTTGAACTGGTGTCCATATGGGATGCCGGCATCACAGGCAGCAGCTTAACCCCCTGTACCACAGTGCAGGATCTCTGTGAGGGCCTTTCTCTCCTGCTGGCTGGGGAAGAGTGTGAAGAAGTAAGACAGTGACAAGAAGCCTCCACCCCCATCCTGCAGCCACCCAGTTTCTCCTCCTGAGGGTGAACTGCTGTTTGATGGACACCTCTCCAGAGATGTGTGTGCGTTTAGAAGTACCTACAGATAACGTCCTTTAGAAAAAACAAAAGTACTAGCAGCCTATACATGTTGTTTTATACTTTGTGCTTTTTTTTATTTGTTTTTATGACCTTGGAGATTATTTTGTATTTGTAGAGCTACTTCTTTTTCTTTTCTTTTCTTTTTTTTTTTGATAGGCAGAGTTAGAGAGAGAGAGACACACACAGAGAGTTATAGACAGTGAGAGAGAGAGACAGAGAAAGATCTTCCTTCCGTTGGTTCACTCCCACAGTGGCCGCCACAGCCAGTGCTGCGCCAATTTGAAGCCAGGAGCCAGGTGCTTCCTCCTGGTCTCCCATGCAGGCACAGGGACCCAAGCACCCGGGCCACAGCAGAGAGCTGGACTGGAAGAGGAGCAACCGGGACAGAATCCGGCGCCCCAATCAGGACTAGAACCCGGGTGCCGGTGTCACAGGCAGAGGATTAGCCTAGTGAGCCGTGGCGCCGGCCAGAGCTACTTCATTTTTTTGAAAAGTTGGAGAGAAGATGTAGAATGTTCCATTTTGTGCCTGTCCATAATTGATTGTGCCTTCTGACCTCTCTGGATGAGCAGCTCTCAGTTTCTCCAGTCTGTGGCCTTCATAGGCAGTGCCGTAATAATCGGTATCCTTAAGTCACTGGAGACGTGGAATTTATGGATAAGTTTCTAGAAGTGGCATTCGTATGAAAGGATACGTACGCTTGGAAATGGCGGTCAGTGTCGCTGAATCGGACAGATTCGTAGCCCTGTGACTGAAAGCCGAGAGTGCTGTACCTTGCCAGCCAACCGTGGTATCCCGATTTTTTTCACCTGCCAGTGAAGAGCGTCGCTTCCTGGGTCAGAGAGGGACTTCCTGACTGTCCCCTTCGTGCCCTCTGCCGGTTTCCCGATTGTTTTCTCCACTGGGGAGCTTGGCCCTTTGTGATGTCGGGCAGATGTCTCATGCTAGCCTGTCCTCAGTAGAGGACTTCAGTGCAGTGAACGGTTTCCCTAAGACCTTGGGCAGCGGGGTCTGGGGACGTGGAGAGCCAGTCACTGGGGAAAGCTGTCCTGTGCAGGCCCTGGGAGGTGAGCAGCTTCATTGCCTGACACTGGCACGGCAGCCTGTCCCCAGGAGGCTTCTGGTCTTTTGTGGGAGTTAGGATTATGTTTAGGAGTTAGATTATGTCCTCATAATCCTGAGAAGAGGCTGCCCCCTTAATCCTTTCAAAAGACTTTTTTTTTTTAAAAGATTTATTTATTTATTTGAAAGAGTTACAGAGAGAGGTAGAGACAGAGAGAGAGGTCTTCCATCCACTGCTTCACTCCCCAGATGGCCGCAACGGCTGGAGCTGTGCCACTCGGAAGCCAGGAGCCAGGAGCTTCCTCCGGGCTGCCCACGCGAGTGCAGGGGCCCAAGGACTTGGGCCATATTTCAGTGCTTTCCCAGGCCATAGCAGAGAGCTGGATCAGAGGAGGAGCAGCCAGGACTAGAACCGGTGCCCATTTGGGATGCCAGTGCTCCAGGCCAGGGCGTTAACCCGCTGTGCCACAGCGCCGGCCCCTCAAAAGACTTTAAATAACGTGAAGAAACAATCTCATAAAACGAGAACATCTGGGGGCTGGTGTTGTAGTGCAGTGGGTTAAGCTGCCTCGTGGGACAGGCAGCAGGGGATGGCTCGAGGGCTTGGGCCCCATAGGAGACCCAGATGGAGTTCCTGGCTCAGTTCTGGCTGCCATTGCAGCCATTCGAGGAGTGAACCAGAGGATGGAAAAATCTGCCTCTCTCTCCCCTTCTGCTTTCCACGTAAATCTTTGGGGGAGAGGGAGGGGAAAAGAACACCTGTTGTCTGTTTTCGCCTAGGGAGCTGACAGTATAACCACTTACACGTTCAACACGCACAAAGCCCAGCACACCTTCTGCAAGAAGTGCGGCGTCCAGAGCTTCTACACGCCCCGCTCCAACCCCGGGGGTTTCGGTGAGTAAGCAGGAGGGCCTGTGAGTCTGGAGGGTGCAGAGAGGCCGGGCTGCTCGGCTTCCGCGCGCCGGCTGGGCGGTTAGGCACGGGCGTGTCTGGCGAGAACCTTGCTCACGCGTGTGTTAGAAGGGGGCTGTTCAGCAGAGCTGTTTCCCAATGACAGAATGTGGGGCAGGCGTTTCGCCTAGCTGTTAAGACGCTGCTGGGGAGTGCCTGGGGTAGATGCCCGGCTCTGGCTCCTGACTCAGTGTTCTGTTCATGCAGACTCTGGGAGGCCTGGTGATGGCTCAGGTAACTGGGGTTCCTGCCACCCCCGGGGAGACCTGGGTTCAGCTCCCAGCTTTGGCCCCAGGCCCAGCCTCAGCTGCTGTGGGCATGGAGGAGTGCATGCTGACAGAATGGGTGGGGCTCTCTTTGTCTTCCTCTGTGTATGTGTATGTGTGTCTTGTCTGCCTCTCAAACTAAAACAAGAAAAATAGAAACCTTTTTTAAAGAAAAATTGCAGGGGGCCGGTGCTGTGGCTCACGTGGTTAATCCTCCGCCTGCGGCGCTGCCATCCCATATGGGTGCCGGGCTCTAGTCCCAGTTGCTCTTCCAGGCCAGCTCTCTGCTGTGGCCCAGGAAGGCAGTGGAGGATGGCCCAAGTGCTTGGGCCCTGCACCTGCATGGGAGACCAGGAGAAGCTCCTGGCTTCAGATCTGTGCAGTGCCTTCCATAGCGGCCATTTGGGGGGTGAACCAACGGAGGGAAGACCTTTCTCTCTGTCTCTCTGTCTCTCACTGTCTAACTCTATCTGTCAGATAAAAAAAAAATTGCAGGGGCCAGAATCGTGGCACAGCACATTAGGCTGCCACTTGAGATGCTGGCATCCCAGACCAGAGTGCTAGCTCCAGTCCTGGCTGCCATGCTTCTGATCTGATCTAGCTCCCTGCTGAAGCGCCCGGCAAGGCAGCAAATGATGGCTCTGCCAGCGAGTGGGAGACCCGGATGGAGTTTCTAGCTTTGACATGGCTCAGCCCTAGCCTCTGTGGCCATTTGGGGAGTAAACCAGCAGGTGAAACATCTTTCTTTCTCTCTGTCTTATCTTTCCTCTCTCTCACTGTGTCACTCTGCTTTCAAATGCAATAGGATCAAATCAAGTAGCGAATAGAATGTGGCGCAGGTGTTTGTGTCAGTGATAAAGATGCCTCTTAGAATGCCCATTTCCCATATCAGAGTGCCTGGGTTTGAGCGCTCTGTTTCCAGTCCGGCTTCCTGCCCACCCTGGGAAGCAGGGGAGTAGCAAGTGATGGCTCAAGTACTTAGCTCCTTGCCACTCACATGGGAGACCCGGATGGAATCCAGGGCTCTTGGCTTTGGCCTGGCTCAGCCCTGGCTCTTGTGGGCATACGCCGAGTAAAGTAGCAGATAGAAGATCTCTCTGTGTGTCTGTCTCTCTCCCTTTCTCTCTGTTACTCCACCTTTCAAATAAAAAGTACATAAATAAATAAATCTTTAAAAAAAATAGTAGACGTGAGACTGGCTCTGGTCAGATCTGCTCGCCCCCATACAGTAAAGTGTGTGCGCGAGTCCTGCCAGGTCGTGGTTCTTGTTCACAGGTGTCGCCAGACCTGTGTACTCATCGTAGGCGACCAAGGGTTGAGAGACGGGCAGGTGATGGGGCCATGGTGGGGGCAGACCACTTGAGCGGGGGCAAGGGTTAAGGGAGTGAAGGAAGCAAGAAGGAGCAGCGTTGCTAATGCCATTTGTTTAAAATAAAAAAAATTGACCGTTTAGAAAATGAGGAGGGGACCAAAACTCCTCTTCAGGTCCTGCGTGGGTCTGGGGGAGGGTCGAGCCAGTGCTTCCAGCATTGTTGGGAGTGACGTCAGTTGCTGCGTGAACAGGGCTTGAAGATGTCCCTGAGGACTGGGGACAGCACAGCCGGGTCCTGACGTCACGCTGGCCCTACCTGCCCCTTTTCCCCAGTAGCTCCTGTGGGTTCCTCGGCTGTCACCTGGTGCCTCCTGCCTGCCTCACGGGACAGGAAGGGGCTTTGGAAAGCACAGACAGGGAGGTGTGACCTGGTCACAGGCGGCCTGTGGGTTCCTGGGGTGCCAGTCAGGGATTGACTGGGCTGGGCTTGGGCCCTCTTGCTTCCTCCACTACCTTAACGCCGCTCAGCACGGGACACTGTCCAGCCGTGGCCATCTCATGCAAGGTGTCTGATCCCCGTCTGGGGACTGAGGAGCGGGAGCCAGTGGGCTGAGGTCGCCACTGCAGTCATGGCCTCCTTAGGGCAGTCCTGTCACGTGATGTCATAGGCTGTGGCAGGCCACTCGGGAAGCCTGTGGGTGGGGGTTGGGCTGAGAGGCAGTACAGTATGTGGTGTCACCCCGGTGTGCCGCTTCCCCCTAGGAATCGCCCCGCACTGCCTGGATGAGGGCACCGTGCGGAGCGTGGTCACGGAGGAGTTCAACGGCAGCGACTGGGAGAAGGCCATGAAGGAGCACAAGACCATCAAGAACATGTCCAAAGAGTGAGCTGCTCCTCTGCCTCCCCGGCGGGGAGGCTGCGCGGGGCCGGCAGCTCCGTGGTCCCCGTGGCACCTCGGGGGTGCCCCAGACGTGGCGGGCCTGGGATGCTGGCCCTGTTGGCCGCCGCCACCCTCGTCACTGCACTTGGCTCCAGCTACCGGTTTCTTTAGGCAGCTCTTTTCCTTCTTCGGCCTGGATTTTGATGTAGGCTAGTTGACATTCTTCCTTTCTCCCCCCAACTTTTGTGTGATCTTTTAGAAAATAAATATTTTTAACATCAAAGAAGTTGCCGTGGGTCTTCTTTCCCTCTTTGATCGTGCCTCTGGGGCCAGTCAGCTAAGAGCAGGCATTTGCTGAGCACTGCCAAGATGCTGGCAACCGAATTGGGAAGAACACATAAACACAGATTAAAAGAAAAAGTCAGGCCAGCCTTGTGGCCTGGTGGATTAAGCTGCTGCTTATGCCACCAGCCTCCCATATCAGCGCTGACTTGAGCCCTGGCTGTTCCTCTTCCTAGCCAGCTCCCTGCTGAGGCACCTGGAAGGGCAGCAGAAGACAATCCAAGTGCTTGGGCCCCTGCCACCATGGCAGAGACCCCGATGTAGCTCCTGGCTCCTGGCTCCTGGCTCCTGGCTCCTGGCTCTGGCCTGGCCCAGACCTGGATGTTGTAGCCATTGGGGGAATGAACCAGCAGCTGAAAGATCTCTGTCACTCTGCCTTTCAAATAAATAAAAATTTTTTTAAATAAAAAATTGGGGGGTCCGGCGCTGTGGCGCAGTGGGTTAATGCCCTGGCCTGAAGTGCTGGCATCCCATATGGGCGCCGGTTCGAGACCCAGCTGCTCCACTTTCCATCCAGCTCTCTGCTGTGGCCTGGGAAAGCAGTAGAAGATGACTCAAGTCCTTGGGCCCCTGCACCTGCGTGGGAGACCCGGAAGGAGCTCCTGGCTCCTGGCTTCAGATCAGCTCAGCTCTGGCTGTTGCGGCCAATTGGGGAGTGAACCAGCAGATGGGAGACCTCTCTATCTGCCTCTCCTCTCTCTGTGTAACTCTGACTTTCAAATAAATAAATAAATCTTAAAAAAAAAGAAAAACTTAAAGTTGGGGCCAGCGCTGTGGCATAGCGGATAAAGCTACTGACTGCAGTGTGTGGATGCTGTTTCAAGTCCTGGCTGCTCCACTTCCGATCCAGCTCTCTGCTGTGGCCTGGGAAAGCAGTAGAAGATGGTTTGGCTGGCGCCGTAGCTCAATAGGCTAATCCTCCGCCTAGCAGTGCCAGCACACCAGGTTCTAGTCCCGGTTGGGGTGCCGGATTCTGTCCCGGTTGCCCCTCTTCCAGGCCAGCCCTCTGCTATGGCCTGGGAGTGCAGTGGAGGATGGCCCAAGTGCTTGGGCCCTGCACCCCATGGGAGACCAGGAGAAGCACCCGGCTCCTGGCTTCGGATCAGCACGGTGCACCAGCCGCGGCGGCCATTGGAGGGTGAACCAACGGAAAGAAGAGCTCTCTCTCTCTCTCTCTCACACACTGTCCACTCTGCCTGTAAAAAAAAAATGGCCTAAGTCCTTGGGCCCCTGCACCTGTGTGGGAGACCTGGAAGAAGCTCCTGGCTCCTGACTTTGGGTCAGTGCATCTCCAGCCATTGTGGCCATTCGGGGAGTGAACCTCTCTCTTTCTGCCTCTGCCTCTTAACTCTGCCTTTCAAACAAATAAATAAATCATAAATAAATAAAAGATCGTGAATGGTTATGGTCCCTGTGGATCAGGAGGCGCTTAGAGGAGAAAGGGCACTGATTAACAAAGGGAGACTTGAGGGAGGTGCCGTGTCAGTGTTTTTTGTAAGGCACACTGCCCTCAGATTTCTCATCCTACATCCGACAAGATGTATCCCGTAGCTCCTGTGAAGCGCACCGTTCAGCGGTGCTCTGAGCGTGCTCTCAACATGGTGCGGCCGTGACCACGACGCATCCCCACGGCTCTGCACCCGTGTGCCGGCAGCTTGGAGTCTGCTGAGAGGGAGCCAGCCGTCTCCTCGGCTCCTTCCTCCCCAACTGCACGTTCAGTCAGGAAAGCGTTCCTAAAGCATGCGTTACCAATGCTGCAGACGTGTGTAGGGGCCAATAGTCGATGTAACCCCTGCTTTAGGAAGTTTAGTCGTGGAGTGATAGACAAGGAGAACAAAGAAGGAGAGGAACTAAAACGGTCGCTTTGCACGACTTGCTTGGCAGGCATTGGGTGGTCACCGCCGTGGCAGAGTGGCTGATGGCCTGCGGCTGCAGCTTCATGTTAAGGTTGGAAGGGACTGGGCAACCCCCAGGAAATGGGTTTTCAGGGCCAGACTCAAGGTGTTTTTTTTTTTAAGATTTATTTAAGAGTTACACAGAGAGAGGGAGAGAGAGGTCTTCCATTCAGTGGTTCATTCCCCAAATGGCCACAATGGCCCCGTGCTGGGCCAGGCCAAAGCCAGGAGCCTGGAACTCCATCTGGGTCTCCCTTGTAGGTGGCAGGGACCCAAGCATTTGGGCCATCTTTGCTGCTTTCCCAGGCACATTAGCAGGGAGCTGGATCAAAGGTGAAGCAGCCAGGACTCAAACTGGCACTCCACTATGGGATACTGGCATTTCAGGCAGCAGCTCAAGTCACTGCACAGTGCTGGCCCCCAGTACGGGTATAATTTAATAATTCTTTTTCCATAGAAACGATGCCCCCAGTTTTCTGCTATTATATAAGCTGTTAGCCAGTGAATATCCTTTTACATATCTCATGCATATCTATCATTTGAGAAGTGATTTAATCTGTGCCACAGCACTGGCCTGTGTTTTAAATCCTTAAACTTTATAATGTGCTTTAAACAAACTGATAGAATAACCCCCACCTCCAGATATGAGACATCTTCAAGAAGTTCATGAAAATATGTATTATGAGAAAACTATATGGATTTCAAAATTTTTTTTTTTTTGGGTTAAGATTTATGTATTCAAAAAGCAGAGTCACAGAGAGAAAAGGAGAGACAGAGTGAGAAAGAGATTTCTACCGGCTGGCTCACTCCAGGTACTAGCAACGGTAGGACCTAAGCCAAGTAGAAGTCAGGAACTCCATCCAGGTCTTCCCGGGGGTGGCAGGAACCCTGGTGCGTGGGCCATCCTTCACTGCCTCCCAGTCACATAAGCAGGAAGATGCATCAGAAGTGTGGAGTAGCCCGGACTTGCACCAGATACTCCAATGAGGGATGTGGGCATTCCAGGCTGGGGCTTAATCCACTATGCCACCATGACCATCCCCAGAATGCTTTGTACCAAACATAAACTTAGCCTTTTATTCCATTTTTCCAAACGCAGTTTGAAGAGTCCTCGTGTTACTCTTTCTTGTGCACTTTGGCCTCTAGATAACTGTTAGACTTTATCAAGTACCATATAAAAACCATACTAGAACGTTGACCGCAATTGCATTGCATCTGTCAATTATGCAGGGTGAGTAGCCTTCCTCATGTCTCTCAGTTTTATCATCTGGGAAAGTGACACATCTCACCCCTTGGTTCTTTTATGCCCTGAACTCAAATCCCTTTATGTTTTTTCCCTGTATAGAAGCATTATAAAAGGTACATTTTGTGGTAGGTATGTCCCTAGCTGTCTTATTTTTTAATGGTTATGACTGGGATCTCTTAGTTGTTTTTAGTTTGTCATGGGTTATTGTTGGTGGAGACAAATGCTATCATTCTTGGAACGGGAAACTTGTATTAGGCTCTTGGTGGGTTTCCAGTGATTTATTTTTTAAAAAGATTTATTTATTTATTTATTTGAAAGGCAAAGTTCTAGAGAGAGAGAGGGAGAGGAAGAGACAGGGAGAAAAAAACCTTCCATCTTCTGGTTCACTCCCGGAATGGCCAGGCCTGGGCCAGGCCATCGGCCAAGAGCCTGGAACTGCATCCGGGACGGTCTCCCACGAGAATGGCGGGGGCCCATGCACTCAGGCTACCTTCTTCTTAGCAGGGAGCTGGACTGGAAGCAGAGGAGCAGCTGGGGCTCCAACCAGCACTCATACCTGCTATGTGGGTATTGCATGTGGCAGCTTAAGCCAGGGCTGCCACCACGCCAGCCCGCAGCGCCTTTCTAAGCGAATCTATTGAACGTGGCCCTAGAAGTGAGGTCCCTAGCCAAAGTCAGAAACTGCGGATGGACCCATGACTGGGAAATGCCCTACCAGGAGCCTCCTGGGCCATCCTGTCAGGATTTGGTGTTTTCCTGCTTGACTGGGCTCAGAGGAAAGCAGAGGTTTCATACCAGCCGGTTGAGCTCTGTCTAAGGCAGTGTCAGCCACCACGGGTGGTGGGTGGTGGGTGGTGGGTGGTGGGTGGCCCAGCGCCCTTGCAGGGAGCCCTGGACTGGAGAGCAAACCAGAGGTGGACCCCTGCAGTGCTGTTACCCGCCCCCCCCCGGGGGGGGCCTGCTCCAGGAAGTGGGGAGGGTGTTGTCCCAGGGTTGCTTTCTTATCTTCCGCATTCATCAAGGAAGGCATTGGTTGTACCAACTGTGACAATGTCCCAAAGTCAGCTCCGGCGGACTTTCCTTGGCGGGAATCCAAGCACCGGGTGGCCAGACTCTGCTCCCTTTCCTGAAATAAACTTCCGCTTGGTTAGCCGGAGGTTCAGGAGCCATAGAAAGCTCAGGGACGATCCGCTCAGCCCTGTTCTCCCGCCGATGCCTGTCTGGGGCAGGAAGGGGAGTTTGAGCAGGCAACGTCCTGGAGTAGGCGTCTGTAGTTACCTGGGATTTCCACGCAGGCAGCACCTGTGTGTGCTGACGTCACCCATTAGCAGGAGAAACAGTGCTTTGGCAATTCTGAGCTCAGAGGGGTCTGATTAACGATTTCTTTAAGATTTTACTTTATTATTTGATTTGAAAGGCAGAGTGACAGAGACACAGAGAGGGAGAGAGAGACAGATCTTCCATCTCTTGGTTCACTCCCCAGATGCCCACAACAGCCAGGCTGGAGCCAGGAGCCAGGAGCACCACCAAGGTCTCCCATGTGGGAGGCAGGGCCGCAAGGCACATTAGCCGGAAGTTGAATTGGAAGCCAATTCGACTGCCGGGGGAATGGAACAGGTGCTCAGATATGGGATGCTGGAATCAGCAGTGGCTTAAGCCACTTTGCATGCCACAGCGCCAGCCCCCTCATTAACTCTTCACAGGTGACTAGAATTATTTCTGTTATGATGTCACCTCTCCCCAGCTCCTTCCCAGAGCTTCCCCCAGATGGAGCTTGGAAAGACCATGTGTCATTCAGCTTTTAATGACCATTAACTTCATTTCCAAAATCAGTATAATATGATGAGCACGGGCAGCAGCCCCACTGGCAGGGAGAAGAGGAGCATGCGTGGTACAAGCAAGGGGCAGCCTTGACCAAGACCTTGACACTCTTTTCACTGGTTGACCCTCTGCCAAAGGCCCACAACAGGCAGGGCTGGGCCAGGCTAAAGCCAAGAGCAAGAAACTCCCTCAAGGTTGTTGGTAGGGCCAGCATCTGCTGCCTTCCCAGGCACACTAACAGGAAGCCAGATGGTAAGCAGAGCAGCCAGGACATGAACCAGACACTCCCATATGGTGTCTCTCACTGCCCCACAACGCCTGCCCACATAACTGTGTTTTTTCTCTTCCTCCCTCTGTGGTCCCAAGAACACAAACATCCTTGGTTCCAATGGCTCCCTCATCCTGCTCTGTCTGCCCACAGGGTTGAGCTGGTTCACTTTCTGTAGAATTCTCTGACTTTATATGTTCATTTTACACCACCTGACCTTGACATTTCTCACCACTGGAGGATTAGTTTCGTGGACTCCAGGGCAGGGCATCCCTCAGGAAATGTTCAAGACGATTCATTGGTACATGGGCAGGACATATCAACTTATCTCCCCCCACCCCCGCAAAAAAAAGGCTAGTGCTGTGGTGTATGTGAGTGGCAGGGGCCCAACTACCTGGGCCATCCCTGCTGCCTCCCAGGGGCTGCATGAACAGGAAGCTGGAATCAGTAGCCAAAGGTATCAAACGAGGCACTCTGATAGGGAACCTGGGCTACTGCTAAGCCAAATGCCCCACCTCCATTTTTGAGGCTTTTTGACATATGGCTTCTGGAAGATTCTTCCATTTTATGTTTCTTCCAGCAGTATTTATGTGTCCATTTTCCCTCCTCTGGAATATTGGTCATTATTATTTATAGAAATCTTTGCAAATTAGGTAAGTGCAAAAGGACGTTTTAATTTCTGTTTCGTTAGTGGTGTGATTTCTTTTTTCACATTCACTGCCGTGTGTGTGTGTGTGTGTGTGTGAGTGTGTGTACGACTGCTCCATGTTCTCTGCAGGTCTCCTGGAAACCTCTCCCACTGGGGTCCCGTCCTGAGCTTCCTCGGGGTAGTGTCACCCATGTGTGCGTGGACTTGCATTTCTGATGGAAACTAATGAAGTGGATTAGTCCACCCTCTCCTCCCTGGTCATTTGTGGCTCCTCTTTTGTGGATTTTCTATCCTGACTTCAGTTTTTCTTTGGGAGATATTTTCCTATCAGGCTTCATCTGTTACGGAATATTAATACATCTGCAATGTGTTATAACAGTTCAAAAAAAAAAGTTCCTGTGAAGCATCTAATTTTCTCTTGGCACTTAGCATTCCCAGCATGGCATGGTGAGGTCCGCCCCACTCCAAGCGATGTTTGAGTTGTTTTGGTTTTTATGCACAAATTCACCCAGAATGTATTTTTGTTTGTGGTATAAGGTAGGAGCCTTTGCCTTCCTCCAAATACATGGCAAACTCTCCTGACAGTATTTATTGAATGATAAGTCCCCTGAATTAAAATGCCCTCTTTCTGTGCAGTGGCTCCATTTGGGCCTGTTTCTGGATTGTTCTCTGTTGTTCAACATCTCTTTACTCTGTGTCTCTATCTTATTGTTTTGAATGCAATGGCTTTTTTTTTTTTTTTTAAGATTTATTTATTTATCTGAAAGAGTTACACAGAGAGAGGGGAGGCGCAGAGAGAGAGAGAGAGAGAGAGAGAGGTCTTCCATCCGCTGGTTCACTCCCCAATTGGCCACAATGGCAGGAGCTGCGCTGATCCAAAGCCAAGAGCCAGGAGCTTCTTCCAGGTCTCCCACGTAGGTGCAGGGGCCCAAGGACTTGGGCCATCTTCTGTTGCTTTCCCAGACCATAACAGAGAGCCGGATCAGAAGTTGAGCATCCAAGACTTGAACTGCCACCCATAATGGGAAGCTGGCACTGCAGGCCAGGGCTTTAACCCACTGTGCCACAGCGTCGCCCCTCCATTCCTTTTTATAGTTGCATAATAAACAAAATGCCAGGGTGAATATTTGCCCCAGCAGTTAAGAGCCCTGTGCCCCATATCCGAGCACATGTTTTGATCCCTGGCTCCAGCTCCTGACTCCAGCTTCCTGCTAATGCTGACCCGGGAGGCAGTGGCGATGACCGGAGCAGTTGGATCCTGCCGCCCACATCAGAGACCTGAAGTGAGTTCCCTTCTCCTGGCTTCTACCCAGCTCAGTCCCAGTTGTTGAAACAGGCATTTGGGGGGTGAATCAGCAGATGGGAGATCTGTCTCTCTGCTTCTCTGCCTCTCAAATAAAAAGGAAAAAGAAACATTTTTTAAAGGTTTGGGTTCAGCTTGTGTTTTTCTGCCAAACAAAACTACTGAGATTTAAATAGTGATTGTAAAATTCAAACACATCTTTCTTGTATCTTAGTTAAACTTATTCCTAGGTATTTTATAATCGAGGTTTTTTTTTTCATTTTGATTTGTCACGATTACTAATACAGAGAAAGTCTTTTGGAAAGATATGTGTTCATCACTCTCCCATTTATTGAACCATAGTTTTCATTGGCCTCTCTGGTATCTCTAAATAAAGCAGTCTCCTCCAGTACTTTGACTGATTATTTGATTGTTCTGTCCCACTTTCAGAGCAATCTTGACGATAATACTTTTCATTCCTACCTTTTTTTTTTTATAATGTTTATTTATTTATTTATTTTTTTGACAGGCAGAGCTAGAGGGAGAGAGACAGAGAGAAAGAGAGAAAGGTCTTCCTTTTTCTGTTGGTTCATCCCCCAAGTGGCCATTGCGCGCCGGCGTGCTGTGCCCATCCGAAGCCAGGAGCCAGGTGCTTCTCCTGGTCTCCCCATGGGGTGCAGGGCCCAAGCACTTGGACCATCCTCCACTGCCCTCCCGGGCCACAGCAGAGAGCTGGCCTGGAAGAGGGGCAACCGGGACAGAATCCAGCCCCCCGACCGGGACTAGAACCCAGTGTGCCGGCGCCGCAAGGCAGAGGATTAGCCTAGTAAGCTGTGGCGCTGGCCATTCCTACCTTTCGACATAGCACTTTTAGATGGCTAGAGTTCTGATAAAGTCTTCTATACCACTGGCTTTATTCTCACCTGGTTTTCCTTAGGAATTCTCAGTAGGAATTGTGGCTGCACCTTGCTTTCTTTCAGCATCTATAAATAACAAGTATGGTTTTCCTTCTTGATTTGTTGATGTAATGGATTATGGTGATGGATTTCCCCAAGTGGAACCATTCTCGCTTATCCTGCTTGGTCATGATTTTTTTTTTTAATGCACTACTGGATTCAATTTGCTCAGGTTTTCTCTCACATTTTTGCATTTATATTCACAAATAAAATTGCCCATGGGTTTCTTTTCTTATGCTACAGCATCTTCTGTTACGTCTAAGAATTAGAGCACTTCTCTAATTTTCTGTCTCATTTTTGTTTATTTTTTAATTTTTTGCCAGGCAGAGTTAGACAGTGAGAGAGAGAGAGAGAGAGAGAGAGAGAGAGAGAGAGGAAGGTCTTCCTTCCGTTGGTTCACTCCCCTAATGGCCGCCTCAGCCAGCGCTGCGCCAATCCCAAGCCAGGAGCCAGGTGCTTCTCCTGGTCTCCCATGCAGGTGCAGGGCCCAAGCACTTGGACCATCCTCCACTGCCTTCCCAGGCCACAGCAGAGAGCTGGACTGGAAGAGGAGCAACTGGGACTAGAACCTAGCACCCATATGGGATGCCGGAGCCACAGGCGGAGGATTAACCAAGTGAGCCACGGCACCGGCCACTAATTTTCTGTCTTAAATAACACTGGAATTATGCATCGGCAGCTGTAAACCCATCGAGCCTAGGAACCTTCTAAAACCCGGTTCTAATTACCTTTCACATTCCCTCTGTGGTTACTGGGTCTGTTTTCACCGGGAGAGTAGATGCTCATCAATCAAGCGCTCTGCTATTGCATATGATCCGGTTGTTGATTGGTGCCAACTCTCTGCCATACCTATACTCGCACGTCAGCAGCCCCAGCTGAAATTACTCTGGGGAGATGAGGGTGGGAGATTTGGATGTGAGCACCTCCTTGGGACCTGCTTAGTTTAACGACAGCATTCTTCTACTCTGCAAGGACTCAACGGAAGCTGTCCAGTATGCCAACATCAGTCTGTCCAGGGCTCTGAGCCCTCTACAAACCCTGGCTCATCTCCCTTCCCTCCCACCCCTGCCCTGCACGCACGACCCGCCCCGCCTCCTTGCAGTAGGTCCTTGCCTCTCAGAAGGGCTCTGCAAAGAAAGCAAACAGCCACTGCCACAGGAAACCCGGGTTGGGCAGCGCCACCTACAGGTCTTGGGTGTGCGCGCTTGATGCATTTGAAATAAGGCAATCCCACCCCGTGTATTTCCTCATGGTGTGTTTGTGTAGGAATCTGATTATTTGCTTAGAAAATCATCCAGTCTTCTAGTTTTTTTTTGCCACGGAGTTGTATAAAATCCTGTAGTTTTTTTTTTTTTCAGCATTTCCATTTTTGTGGCTATAAAACCATTCTATTCCCAATAACTGCACTTTTTTTTTTAATGGTTTTTACTTGTTTGAGGGGCAGGGAGCTCCTGTCCACTGGGTCACTTCCCTCCCCAAGTGGCTGCAGTGGGGCCTGGCTGGTGCTGATATTGGGAGACTGGATCTTAGTCCAGGAACCCGATTACTTGAGCCATCGCCCCTGCCTCCCACGGTCTGCCCTTGACATGAAACCAGAATCAGGAGGCAGAGCCCGGAATCAAATCTGGGCTCTCTACTATGGGACGTGGACATCGCGACGGCCAAGCCAAACACTCACCCCGTTTCCTTTTTTTTTCTTAATCAGATTTGCCATGTGTAGGCTTATTTTATTTTTCAAAGAAAGCTTTTTCTTTCTATTGGTTTCATTTATTTTTATCTTTCCTCCTTATTAAATCTCTCTCCTCATTGGCTTCCACTGCTGATTTTCTTAAATTGAATAAGGCAATTAACTTCTTTTCAATATTCTTAGTTTATTTTAATTTTTGAAAGGCAGGGAAAGAGAGACAGTGACAGTCACAGAGATCTACCATCCACTGGTTCACTTCCCAAATGTCCAGGACAGCCGGGTCTCGTCCAGGCCAAAGCCAGGAGCCAGGTTCTCCATCTGGGTTTCTGACATAGGTGGCAGGGCCACCAGCACTCCCAGCTGGGGTGTGGGTGTCCCAAGGGTGACTCAACTCTCTGTGTCACAATGCCCGTCCCTACAACTGGAACTTCTTCAACCTTCAAAGCTGCCATTTTCCTGAGCCGGCGGAGGTCGGTGGGCCAGGTTCACTCACTGCCTGTGCACCGTCTGCAGACCTGGAGGACCAGCCTCTGGGACCCGTGGGCTGCGCCGCCTGCCTGCAGGCAAGGGGCGGGGTGGAAAGTGGAATACACGTTGTAATAGAGAGTTTCCACTCGGCATGGGGGTGAGTCGGGTTTCTGCATCGCCACAGTGTCTGCTTATCTACACGGGCACAGAAGAAAAGGATTCGCCACCGCAGTATCAAAAGAAGTTAACTACGTGTGCTTGTTGGGGTGGCGCTGTGGTCTAGCCAGTAAAGCCACCGCCTGTGACACCAGCATCCAGTATGGGCGCCGGTTGCTGTCCTGGCTGCTCCGTTTCCCATCCAGCTCCCTGCTAATGGCCTGGGAAAAGCAGTGGAAGATGGCCCAAGTACTCGGGTCCCTGCACCCATGCAGGAGACCTTGATGGAGTTTTTGCTCCTGGCTTCAGCCTGGCCCAGCCCTGGCTGCTGTGACCATCTGGGGAGTGAACCAGCAGATGGAAAAATCTCTCTGTATCTCCCTTTCTCACCATCAGCTGCTTTTTACATAAAATATTTTTTAACATTGGAGAACAGAGACCTGGAGTATCTCCACGTTTAATCTGTTTTCAATAATGCTCTGAAGGAGAAACCAGCGTTGTGTAGCAGGTAAAGCTATCGCCTGTATAGGCGCCAGTTCTAGTCCCGGCTGCCCCGCTTCAGATCCAGCTCCCTGCTAATGCACCTGGGAGAGCAGCGGAAGATGGCCCAAGATCTTGGACGGCGGAGTTCCAGGCTCCTGGCTTTGGCCTGGCCCATCCACAGCTATTGCAGCCATTTAGGGAATGAAGCAGCCAATGGAAGATTTCTCTCTCTCTCTCTCTCTCTGTCTGTCTCTCCCTCTTTTTTATGAGTCTGACATTCAAACAAATAAATAAATATTTTAAAAAATGTTTAAAGATTCAAAAAGGTCCAAGCAGCTCAGGATTCGGCGGGCCCCTCTGTTCACGTTACACACGCTGTCCTTTGTCATGCACGGGTCCCTGTCTCTCCATGGCCTCTCCTCCTTCACCTCTCTTCTCCTTCACCTTAGGTCTCCTTGAGCTGTGCTTTCTGCCACGCTTCCCACGCTCCCTCTTTGTTCTACGACAGGAGCGTATCTGCTACCTGATACTCCAGTTCAGGCCACAGCTGAACTGCCTTTTTTTTTTTTTTTAAGCCTTGGCCAGTTCTGATGGTCGATCATGGTCATAATCCATTAACTGCCACTTCATGGAGCTCCGCTTCCCTGTGAACCCCCCACCCCCACCCCAAGTGAGGGTTCCGCCAGTGTCACACCTCTGGCAGCTCCTGAGCTAGGTTTTCCAGAGCAGTGGCCCATGTTGAGTGGTGGTACGGGGGGAGGGAGGACTGCAGCTTCTGCTCCTCTGGGGCAGGGTGAGAATTGGCAGCCTTGGCCTGAGCAGGAGAGGGGGTGCTCCTGGGCCCTCCCAAGGGTATGCTCAGCGGCTTGCCATCTTTTTCTGCTGGGCGGAAGCAGTGGGGGAGGGAATTCCCTTGCTCTCTCTTTTTTTCCCATGCTCCTTCAAGGAACGAGGAAAATCTGCTCTGTGCCCCAGGCTTCAGGGTTGCTGGCTAATAAGCAGGTTGTTAACCACACAGGGCATCTGGCTGAGTAGATGCTTGTGCCCTGGGGAGGGGGCGTGTCTGTCTGGAGGAAGGGCTGCCTTGGAGAGTGTACCCAGAGACTCTCTTCTAGCTCGCACAAGGGTCCCCAGGGCTGCATGCCACCTACAAAGCTCCTTTCCCACCAAGGCACCAGGAGGGGCTTCCTTCCGTCCTGGGCTGCTGTCGCTCGTCTGTCTCCTGGCACCAGGGAGAACCTCATCCTGGTCCCGTCTTCTTCATAGAACCTTCATAGGTCCCTTGGCCTTGGGTGCGCCCGCCCAGTCTCCAAGCGCTTGCCTGGCTGCTGTGACACTCAGAGAAGGTGCATGGATGGGGAGAGGGGTGCTGGGAGTTGGTGCTCAAGTGACATCGACCAGCAGACACCATAGTTTGTTTTTAATTGTCCTCCTAGACTTTTTACTTTATTCATTGGGAAAAGGTTGGATTGTACAGTAAGACAAAGGAGAAAAAAAGTCCCAACTACTCGCCACCCAGAAGCAATTATTGATAATTTTGTACTAACAGGTGCTTCCAAAGGTCACAGAAAATGTATTTAAAGAGTGGGTGTCTGGAGAGAGGTAAGGTGCCCGTGTGTGTGTGTGTGTGTCTCCCACAGCAAGTACTGGGGTATCTGAGTTTGAGGGGGTTTTGGCTCCACGCTTGACACCATGCACACCCTGGAAGGCAACAGGTGATGTTGCAAATGGCTGGGTTCCTACCACCCACGAGAGAGGCCTCCAGTGTGTTCCCAGCTGCTGGCCTCAGCCTTCCCTCTTGTGGGCATCTGGGGAGTGAACCAGAAGACGGCAGCTCTCTGTCTGTCTCTGTACTGCTATTTGTCTCTCTCTGCCCCTCAAATAAACAAATGGTTAAAAGATAAGTTTATTTTGGTGCAAAAACAATTTTAAATTTTACATGTGAGGGGGTCTTCTAAAAGTTCATGGAAAATGTGTATCATGAAAAACTATGAATGAGTTTCAGAACTTTTTGCACCAAAATAAGCTTATCTTTTAATTCCATTTTCCGTAACCCCTTTAAATACCCTCATATGTTTCTTTAAAAAAATGCTTATTGGGGCCAGTGCTGTGGTGTAGCAGGTAAAGCTGCCGCCTGTAGTACTGGCATCCCATATGGGCACCGGTTCAAGTCCTGGCCGCTCCACTTCCGATGCAGCTCTCTGCTATGGCCTAGGAAAGCAGTAGACAATGGCCCAAATCCTTGGGCCCCTGCACCCACATGGGAGACCTGGAGGAAGCTCCTGGCTCCTGATTTCAGGTCAGTGCAGCTCCGGCCATTGCTGCCATCTGGGGAGTGAACCAGCAGATGGAAGACCTCTCTCTCTCTCTTTCTCTCTGCCTCTCTGTAACTCTGCCTTTCAAATAAATAAATAAATCTTTTAAAAATGCTTATTTATTTTCATCTATGAGAGAGAGAGAGAGAGAGAGAGATCTTCCATCTGCTGCTTCACTCCCCAAAGGCCCTTAATAGCTGAGGCTTGGCCAGGTGCCCAAGTACCTCAGCCGTCATCTGCTTCCTTCCAGGACATATTGTCAGGAAAGTCGATTGGGGAAGTCAAAGCTGTGGTGTAGCAGGTAAAGTTGCTGCCTGCAGTGCCGGCATCCCATATGGGTGCCAGTTCGAGTCTTGGCTGCTCCACTTCTGATCCAGCTCTCTGCTATGGCCTGGGTATGCAATGGAAGACGCCCAAGTCCTTGGGCCGCTGCACTTGTGTGGGAGACCCGGAAGAAGCTCCTGGCTTCTGGTTGGCCCAGCTGCAATTATTGGGATCATCATTTGGGGAGTGAACCAGTGGATAGAAGACCTGTCTCTGTCTCTCTCTCTCCCTCTCTAACTCTGCCTTTCAAATAAATAAATCAATCTTTAAAAAACAAAGTACTTAAAGACATTTTAAAAAATTCTTTCTAAAAAAAAAAGAAGGAAGAAGAAAGTGGATTGGAAGCAGAAGTGTTAGGACTGAACCAGCACTTAGATATGGGATGTGGGTGTCCCAAGCAGTGGCTTAATCAACTGTGCCACTACACCCACACCACCCACATACCTTCTTAAACTCTTAAGATTTGGAAGCTGGCGCTGTGGCACAGTGGGTTAATGCCTTGGCCTGAAGTGCCGGCATCCTGTATGGGCGCTGGTTGGAGGCCTGGCTGCTCCACTTCCGATCCAGCTCTCTGCTGTGGCCTGGGAAAGCAGTAGAAGATGGCCCAACTCCTTGGGCCCCTGCACCCACATGGGAGACCTGGAAGAAGCTCCTGACTCTTGGCTTTGGATCAGCGCAGCTCCAGCCATTGCTGCTAATTGGGGAGTGAACCAGTAGATGGAAGACCTCTCTCTCTCTCTCTCTCTCTCTGCCTCTCCTCTCTCTGTGTAATTCTGCTTTTCAAATAAATACATAAATCTTTTAAAAAAAATAAACTCTGGTTTAAAAATATTTTTGAATAAGTAATATATGCACATGGTTTCAAAATTCAAAAGGTATAAAAGGTTTCCATTCCATTCCTCTCATCCAATTTCCTTTTTCAGAAATGAGCTGTTACCAAAAAAACCCTAATATGTTTACATACACTCACATATGTGTGTTTGTGTTTCCCCTCACAAATGGTTGCATTTGTTAACAGTGTCCTGCATCATGTTTTTCACTTAATAATATGCCTTGGAGATCTTTCCATGTCAATGCATTGCATTATTTTTTTTAAAAGTATGGGTGCTGGCGTTACGGCACAGCATGTTAACCCACTGCCTGCGACTCTGGCATCCCATACTAGCACGCCAATTCGAGTCTCAGATGCTCTGCTTCCAATCCAGCTCCCTGTTAATGTGCCTGGGAAGGCAGTGGCTGATGGCCCAAGTACTGGGCCCCTGCCACCCATGTGGGCTCCTGGCTTTGACCTGGTCCAGCCCTGGCTGTTGTGGCCTTTTAGAAAATGAACTAGCAGATGGAGGATTCTTTTTCTCTCTGCCTTTCAGATAAATACATACTTTTTGAAAATTGGTTTGTAATGTTATATTTTACTAGTATTCTCACTACTTACTTAACAAATCCTTAATTGATGGGCATTTGGACAGGTTCAGCATTTTCCTCTTTTAAATGTGTTTCGATATTTATCTTTTTCATATCACTTGTGGCATGTGGAATAAGTCTACAGTGCCAGTTAGTGGAAGAGTATATAATTTGGGGGCAGGCACTGTGGCACAGCGAGTTAAGCTGCCATTTGGGATTCTGGAGTCTCGGGCTACTCTGCTTCCAAATCAGCTCCCTGCTGATGTGTCTGGGAAGCTGCAGGTGATGGCTCAAGTACTTGAGTCCTTGTCTCCCATGCAGGGCTCCTCCTGGCTCCTGGCTTTGACCTGGCCCAGACCTCGCTGTTGTTGCTGTCTGGGGAGTAAACCAGCAGATGGAAGATCTCTCTCTCTCTCTCTTTCTCTCTCTCTCTCATTCTGTCACTCTGTCTTTCAAACAGATAAATGCACCTTTAAAAAAAGAGTATATCATTTTATTAGAGATTGCCGGACTGGCTGCCACACAGGTTGTATCATTCGCATGCCTGTACATGTACAGCGGGCTGCTGAAGCCGCTGTACAGCAGTCTGGGTTCTTTGGCCTTCGGACTCTGGGACTTGGGCCAGCAGCCATCTGGGGGGCTCTCGAGCCTTGGCCTTGGACGAGGCTGCATTATCGGCCTCTTCCAGCTTCCCGGCCTGAGCTGCTGCCGCTTCCCTAGCTCTCCATCTTGGACACGGCCGCTGTGTAACTTTTCAGCTTCTGATGGCTGTGGGCTAATCGAGTACCGGTTCTGCGTCTCTGGAGAACCCTACGGATACCAAGGGATGCAGTTACAGTGACAGAAAACGGATTAAGACAGCTGCTTTGGAAACCACGTGAAAATCACATCTGGGAAGTGTTTTTAACGTGTGTCTGCAATCATTTATGATAACAGCAACCTGCCCGGGCTCTGGGCTAGGGCCTTGACATTGACTGTGCCATTGTGCAAACTGTTCTCCACAAGAACTGGAGGCTGCGGCAGGCAGGAGGCTGTTGTTGCCCCGGGGTTTGTTTTTGGTTCTTCCTGGTTGTTTTTCCCAAGAGGCAGATGCTGGCATCTGGATGGCAGAGGCCTCCTTTGGTGGAGGCTGCTCTGGCTCGGCTGGGACCTCCTTCGGCTCGGGGAAGGAGGCCCGCTCCAGGCCAGGCTCTTTGGACTTCCTGGTCTGTTTTCACTCCGTTGTTCCTTGGATCTGAACACTGTCCGAGGCTTCAGAGGAAGTGCAGTGTGTTGATCCTGATGTAGCGCGAGAAGAGAAGGTAGAGGCGGCGGAACCAGAGGAGCTGGCTGCGGTGGCAGGACATGGCCCTCTAGGAGAGGCACAGAGCACGGTTATGGAGCAGGTGCACTGCGGTGGCCCTGAGCCTTCCACACCTGGCCCCCACGAACACGCGTCGTGCCTCAGCCTTGTCTGCCTTCTGCCTAACCCACGAACCTCTCTGGGTTCCGCCTCCTTCCCAAGTCCTACTTCCTCCCCTGGGATGACAGCAGATGGTGCTGATGGTAGCCAGGGTGCTCCTTGGGGGATGCCAGGAGGCAGGCAGAGCAGCCTGCACGCACCGTCTCAATGGAACAACCAGGCTCAAATCGCTAGCAGGCAGTGAGCTGAAGTCTGAACCCAGAACCATCTGTCTCTAGTACTTACATTTCTAATCATGTCACCCTGCTCCCTCACGAATCCGACACAAGCAGGCTACCGCACTGTGCCCAAACTCCTCTGAATTAGGAAAGATGGGAAGACACAGTCTTTATTATAAGAAGATAAAAAAAACTAGGGCCGGCGCTGTGGCATAGCAGGTAAATCCACTGCTTGCAGTGCCAGCATCCCATATGGGTGCCATTTCAAGTCCCAGCTGCTCCACTTCCGATCCAGCTCTCTGCTATGACCTGGGAAAGCAGTAGAAGATGGCCCAAGTCCTTGGGCCCTTGCTCCCGTATGGGAGATCCGGAAGAAGCTCCTGGCTCCTGGCTTCAGATCGGCACAGCTCCAGCCACTGTGGACACTTGGGGAGTGAACCAGCGGATGGATGGAAGACCTCCCTCTCTCTTTCTCTTTCTCTCTCTGTCTCTGCCTCTCTGCAATTCTGCCTTTAAAATCAATAAATAAATCTTAAAAAAAAAGTTAAAAAACTATAGTACAGAGGTGGATTAGCTCTTCTACCTGGTGGGGAATAATACATTATCTTGTTATTCAGACCTCATATAGTTTGGTTTTTATTATTTATTTATTTTTGGACAGGCAGAGTGGACAGTGAGAGAGAGAGAGACAGAGAGAAAGGTCTTCCTTTTCAGTTGGTTCACCCCCAATGGCCGCTGTGGCCGGCGCACCACACTGATCCGAAGGCAGGAGCCAGGTGCTTCTCCTGGTCTCCCATGCGGGTGCAGGGCCCAAGCACTTGGGCCATCCTCCACTGCACTCCCGGGCCACAGCAGAGAGCTGGACTGGAAGAGGAGCAACCAGGACAGAATTCTGCGCCCCAACCAGGACTAAAACCCAGTGTACCAGTGCCGCACAGTTTGGTTTTTAAATAGAGTAGATTACAGCAACTGATTTAACTAGACAAACATATGTACACATTGCAGCCTGCTTTTCTCTAAATGCCATACTTAGATTACCTGCCTAAGCTGTAACATTGCAAACTTTTCTTTTAATATTTATTTATTTGAAAGGGATGGTTAGAGAGAGACAGAGAGAGATCTTCCACTTGCTGGTTCACTCCCCCCAAATGACTGCAATGTCTAGGGCTGGGCCAGGCTGAAGCCAGGAACCAGGAGTTTCATCTGGGTCTCCCACATGGGTGCGGGGGTCCAAGAACTAGGGCCATCTTCTGCTGCTTTCCCAAGCACATTAGCAGGGGGCTGGATCAGAAGTAGAGCAGTCAGGACTCAAACTGGTACCCACATGGGATGCTGGTGTCATAGGCAGCAGCTTTACCTGCTATGCCACAATGCCAGCCCCTTTTGCAAACGTTTTTTAAAAATTTTTATTTAAGGTGGAAGGAGAGATAGCGATATCCTGTATCCACTGGTTCACTTCCCAAGTGCCCACAACAGTCAGGGCCGGGGCAGGCTGAAGCCAGGAGCCTGGAACTCCATCCAGGTCTCCCAAGCGGGTGGAAGGGACCCAAGTACTTGAGACATCACCTGCTCTCACCCAGGATGCTTGTTAGCAGGAAGCTGGACCAGAAGTGGAGCAGGCAGGCCTGGAACCAGGCGCTCTGATATGGGACGCAGGCATCGTAAGCAGAGACTTAGTAACCTCTGTGCCAAATGCCTGCCCCCTCCCATATACTTTAAATCATCTTGGATTACTTATAATAACTAATACAAGGTAAATGCTAGATAAATAGTTGTTAAACTATTGTTTAGGGATAACTACAAGAAAAAAATCTGTACGTGTTTAGTACAGATGCAGTGGTTTTTGAATGTTCTCTGTCTGAGATTGGTTGGATCCATGAATGTGGTGGACTAGCTATTTAGCCCATTTTTATTTATGAAATAAATAAAGAGGAAGCTCCTGGCTCCTGGCTTCAGCCTGGCCCAGCCTGGCTGTTTCAACCATCTGGGGAGTAAATCAGCAGATGGAAGATCTTTCTTTCTCTGTGTCTCTCCTTGTCTCTGTAATTTTGACTTTCAAATAAATAGATAAATCTTTTAAAAAGAAAGAAAGAAAGAGGATCCAGCGCTGTGGCATGGTGGGTTAAAGTACCGGCAGTGCTGGCATCCCATATGGGCACCAGTTCCAGTCCTAGGTGCTCCACTTCCGATCCAGCTCTCTGCTGTGGCCTGGGAAAGCAGTACAAGATGACCTAAGTCCTTGGGCCCCTGTACCTGCATGGGAGACCTGGAAGAAGCTCCTGGCTTCAGAACAGCCTAGCTCCAGCCATTGTGGCCATTTACGGAGTGAACAAGCAAATGGAAGACCTCGCTCTCTCTGCCTCTACCTCTCTCTGTGACTCTGCCTTTCAAATAAATAAATATATCTTTAACAAAGAAGAAGAAGAAGAAAAACAAGTAAGCAATGGAGAATGACAGACACAGAGGCCGCTCCTCTGCTGTTTCACTCCCCAGCTGCCCAGAACAACCAGAGCAGGGCCAGGCCGAAGCCAGGAGCCTGAGCTCAAGCTGGATTTCCCATGTGGGTGGCAGGGACCCAAGCACTTGAGCCATCATCAGCTGACTCCGTGCCAGCTGACCGTTCTCACCAGGGGGGGCCTCCTTGGTCCCAGTTTCTCCTCAGTGCAAGTAGGCTTCTGGTGGTCTGCCCCACTGGCTGTCTCCAGAGGCTCTGGTAGGTCCCGACTCCCCTTAGATTCAACCTGGGACCAGTGCTCCATGTAGAATAGTGAAAAACTTGCAAATTGAAATGTTCAATAAGGGGCCGGCATTGTGGCATAGGGTTTGTAAAGCTGCTGCCTGGGACGCTGGCATCCTATGTAGGCACTGGTTTGGGTCCCAGCTGTTCCACTTCTGATCCAGCAGCAGCGAGAGATGGTCTAAGTGCTGGGGCCCCTGTCATGTGGAAGATCCAGATGGAGTTCCTGGATCCTAGCTTTGGACTGGTGCAGTCTTAGCCATTGCAGCCACTGCGGGAGTGAACCAGTGGATGAAAGTTCTGTCCCTCCCTAGGTCTCAAAGTCTGTCTTTCAAGAAAATAAAAAGTAGATCTTAAAAAAAATGTTAACTCAGGACAGAGGGTGAACCCCTGTGGAAGGTCTCCGTAGAAGTGAGGTTTTGAGGAGCCGGGCAGTCTGGGGTATGGATCTGAGTTGGGGTGCCCGGGGAATTCGCATTCCTCACCTTGGCCCGAGCCACTTCTTCACTGGTGAGCACGAAGAGGACATCCTGGGGAGCAGAGAGAGACCAGGGCAGGTCCAGGACGGCGAGATACTTGCGCAGCACATTCACAGACTGAAGTGTGAGCACAGAGCACCCTGGGAAGAGGGCGCAGGGGGGCGTGAGGGCCATGCCGCTCCCCTCCCAGCCAGCTTGGCTCTCCCTCCTCACCGTGGCTCCAGGCTGGACAGGCCAGTGGTGGCAGCGTTGCCAGGTGTTTCTGTGGCACCAAAGCTGCTCTCTGTGCATTGTTCTTGCAGACAGGAAGAGCCCAAGGGCCACAGAAGGGCTGGCTGACTACCCTTGCCCACTACAGGTGGGTTGAGATCTGCTGACCTCACGGCCAAGGGGAAAGGCGGAGACCATGGGAATCTGTGCCCTGGGAGGTGAAAGACCCGGCTCCTGCTCTGTCATTCAGGAACTGACAGTCTTGGGAGAGGCCCTCCACCACTCCTGACTCTCAGTCTTCGCATCTGTACAATGGAGCTGCTGGTGTGCAGCTTGACTGTCCCACAGGGTTGACAAGAACCAAATGGACCACAGACACCTTGCAAAGAGCTCACAGCTGGGTGAGCCCAGGAGGCCCACGGAGAAAAGGGCACATGCTACTTGTTTCCATCCGTCAGATCTTCACACCGCTCCTGTGAGGTAGGCGGGGCTAGAAACTGGCTTGGAGAGGTTGAGCGTGGGCATCCTGCGGTGAAGGGTCAAGGGTCAGGGGTGGGGGGACGAATACATTCCTATGGGATAGGAAAAGGCTCCCAGCTTATCTACAACCTGGCTAACTAATTGGGGGATGGGATATGAGTCTGGAGGCCAGAATGAAAGGATATGGGGGTGGGGATGGGGTGTGAGAAAGACCTATCCCCGGAGAAAGCTAGACAGGCACAGGGCAAGCACCTGCTGATGGATACAGTCTGGTGGCCCTAGCCTACCCTTGGGTCTGCTTTGCCTGGGGCCCCGTCTCTCTGTGTTTGCAAATTTCCCTCTAATAAGCTTCTGGGAGGGAGTCAAAGAGTGGCCTTTGGCAAGAGAGGCCAGTCTTACCTTTAGGCAACTTCCCATTGGAGTGCAGAGCCCTGGAGGAAGGAAGGGACAGGAGTGAGAGGAGGGCCCTGGGAGGAAGGGTCCAGCCCCACCCTGCCCTGTGGAGTGACAGACAGATGCTGGGACTGCACGCCTCTGGCTACAGTGGAAGGGTCCAGGGTGGGCACCCTGCTCACAACCATCAGTCGTCCCTGGCCTATGAGGCACCCTGGGCCATGCTTTGCCCTTTAGAGATGAAAGTAACTGCCCTGGATCCTGCCTTTAAAGCGTTTCTCTTGGAATTCTGAGTATAGTGGGAGGCTATTTTTTTCATCTTTGCCTTTAGCTCGGTGGAGCATGGGGGCATGAAGGGAGACTGTTGAGAAATACTAATTGACTTTTCTTTCCTAATATTTCCTTTCTCTGTTCTGACCTCCTCCACTCCCACCCACCTTCAGACAGTGCAGGCCATTCGCGCTCACTGCCTGGAGAGGAGGGAGCCGCTGATGGGAGCCGGAAAAAGGTTTCTAGAATGTGGTGACCTGTCCTGGGGGATGCTGGGAGTTTGAGGTGGTCAGAATACCCAAGGAAGGAGGTAGGCAGGAGGCACATGCCTGGAATCGCACTCACAGCCCTTGGCCACCAAGGGATCTAGACCAGGATGGAGTGGGGAGGGAGCCGTGGGTGCTATGGGCCTCCGGCAGGAGGGGAACCAGGGAGAGGCCGAGCCATGGCCAGAGGCTGGGTTGGCGCTGGACAAGTCACAGCAGCACTTTGCAGAGTGGGACGTAAGGCCCAACGTGACAAAGAAGGCCAAGACAGACAAGGCCTGAAGAGTCAAACGGAGCCAGCAGGCAGGAGGCGAGCGAGGAAAGAATGGTGTCAGCAGACGGGCAGGCACACCCGTCAGTTGTTTTGTCTGGAGCCCAGTGGCCAACATCACTGGGGAGAGAGGACCCGGGAGTGGCAGGTGCCTCTCCTAACGGCAGTGGCCCTAGACAGTTCTGCCTGCATAAGGTGGTTCCCTGGGGTTCTCTGCTGGGATGAAGCCCCTCTTGCTTTCCCCATTTCAGTGGAGACTGCAAGGGGCAAGCCAAGTCCACCTTGGGTGTCCTGGGTGACTCTGCATCTTAGAGAGAGAGAGAAGGAGAGAGAGAGAGAACATATCTTTCATCCTCTGGTTCACTCCCCAGTAGCCAGGCCAAAGCCAGGAGCTAAGAACTCCACACAGGAGACCTGAGCACTTGAGCCATCATCGGCGGCCTGCCAGGGTGCACACTAGCAGGCAGCTGGATTGGAAGTGGATGGAGGTGGGACTCAGTCCTAGGCACTCCGATGTGGAAAGGGGGCATCTCAAGTGGTGGTGTAACCTTTAGCGCCACAGCGCTGGCCCCTCAGCTTGTTTGCAGCAGACCCGAGCTGATCTTTTCTCTGGATCCATGCAAATACTTGGTGAAAACCCCACAAGGCTCCGTGTGCATCCAGAATGAGCTGGGGCTGTCTCTCCAGCTCTCTGCGGGGCTTGCTGTCCATGGCTTCAGGGTAACCACGTGGATGGGAAGATCACTCCTGGGCTGCCTCAATTTACCCCGATCTTCCTCAAAAACTGCATATCTGACTGTAACCAGGGGCTGCGTCTTTCCTGAATCTGAAAGGACCTCATGCAGCCAGTAACCCCTGTCCTCCTCAGTGGTGGTCTCTGTCTTTACAGGAGGGGAGAACAGGTGCCCCTCACTCCACAGTCAAGTGCACGGCGAGGGCTGTCTGGAAAGAGGGTATGGGCAGAAATTTCTAGCATTTTCCACTAAGTGTCAGACAATTCAGGGACAAGGCTGGAAGGGCCTCGGGTTGGACTGACCTTGATGGGTATCTGACAGAATAACGGATGGAGAACAAGGTCCCTGGGTTCTGGTGCTGCCTCTGCCATGGTTGCGCCTTGAGGCATGGGCAAACCACTTGAGGCAGGCAGACTTAATGATCATGGGGGTCATGTCCAGTTTCTCATGGTTCACTGCTCTGGGCTGAGAGCGTTGGATAAATATCGAACCTTAAGAGAAGGTTGTAAAATAGGGCCTTCGCTGCCTGTCGCCCCTCTTCCTCTTCAGTGGCTAGGACAGGCCCAGCAGGGGCTCAGGAGAAGCCCCTCCATGGAGGACAGGGGACAGGGCCATTGATCTGGATGACCCGAAGTCACTTGCACTGGTTTTACTGGTAAAGTCAAGAAAAGTGTCGTGAGCCATCTGGCTGTGGGACCCATGAGATTTCACGTCCTATGCGCATCTCCTCCTGCTGCACAGGGAGAGGGGAGGAAGTGCACAAAATCCATAGGGGAAGACGGCAAAATAAGCAAGGGGAAGGGGAGACCACAGACGATGAAGCCAGGCGCGCACTGTTTCTCAGGACTTAACTCCTACAAGTTTTGCTTAGTGCCAAAAGCAAAGAGAGAAATAGAAAATCAGTTATCCTTTTTGCAGTATTCATGGGTTATTATTCATTATTGTTATTCATGCAGCAGTGGTGGTGGTGGGAGGTGGGCTGGAGTTTAGCCTAGTGGGTAAGACGCCCTCATCCCACATCGGAGCACCTGGGTTCCCTATCTGGCTCTGGCTCCTGACTCCAGCTTCCTGTTAATGCAGACCCTTGGAGGCAGCTGGTGATGGCTCAAGTGACTGGGTCCCCACCACCCATGTGGGAGAGACCTGGGTTTAGTTCCTGGTTCCCAGCTTCAGCCCAGCCCTCGTTGTTGTGGGCATTTGGGGGATGAACCAGTGGGTGGGAGCTCTCTGCTGTCTGTCTGCCTCTCAGAATACATAAACAATTTTTTAAAAAGACATCCCATGGCTATCGTTCCTCCTGAGGCTTGGGAGAGATTTCCAACAGGGAGGACGTGTGGTGAGAAGCAGGGAGCCACGTGGCTATCGGTGGCTCTGTGATACTTCAGTGGTAAGATTCACTGGGTGGGGCCAGAGCTATGGCATAGCAGGTGAAGCCACCACCTTCAGTGCCAGCATCCCATATGGGCACTGGTTCAAGTCCCAGCTGCTCCACTTCCGATCCAGCTCTCTGTGAAAGCAGCGAAAGATGGCCCAAGTGCTTGGACCCCTGCACCCACACGGGAGACCTGGAAGAAGCTCCTGGCTCCTGGATCGGCCCAGCTCCAGCTGTTTCAACCATTTGGGGAGTGAACCAGTGGATGGAAGACCTCTTTCTCTCTGCTGCCTCTCTGTTATTCTTTTAAATGAATAAATAAGGCCGGCGCTGTGGCTCAACAGGCTAATCCTCCGCCTTGCGGCGCCAGCACACCGGGTTCTAGTCCCGGTCGGGGCGCCGGATTCTGTCCCGGTTGCCCCTCTTCCAGGCCAGCCCTCTGCTGTGGCGCGGGAGTGCAGTGGAGGATGGCCCAAGTGCTTGGGCCCTGCACCCCATGGGAGACCAGGTAAAAGCACCTAGCACCTGGCTCCTGCCATCGGATAAGCACGCTGCGCCGGCCGCAGCGCGCCATCCGCAGCAGCCATTGGAGGGTGAACCAACGGCAAAAGGAAGACCTTTCTCTCTGTCTCTCTCTCTCTCACTGTCCACTCTGCCTGTCAAAAAATAAAAAAAAAACACTAAAAAAAAAATTTAAAAAAAAATGAATAAATAAATCTTAAAAAAAAAAAAAAGGTTCCCGGGGCTAAGATAACCAGGGGAAAGTGCTTTAGTGGGACCCCTCGACAAGTGAAGCACCCCCCTCCCCCGCCCCAGCACCCAGAGCCGCACCTCACTGCCCTGTGCAGAGCCACGTGATTGCTGTGACCGCTGACGCCCCCTGCATCGAACGTCACCACCTGTGGAAAAGACGGGGTAGGCACTCAGGGCATCTGGACACCAGTCCTCACCCTAACCTCCAGGGCGGCGCTGTCTCCAGTCCCTTGGGAAAGACAGGAGCGCGCACAGGCTGGTGCTGCCTAACTAGTGCACTGGCTGTGTGGGGCCCGCCCCCGCAGGCTTCCCAGTGGCTTCTGGCCGGTGGGGCAGAGTGGAATCCGGCCTTTCAGAAACACCAGTTCCCCGGGATCTCTTTGTTGCATATCTGCTTCACCCTTGATGAGCGCGTTTCGCTTTCCTGGCTGGCTGCTGTGGGGCTTTTGGTCCTACGGACGCTGCCTGACTTACCACATGCGTTTTCCTCGGGCCACCCTAGGGACACAGAGGCTTGAGGGTCAACGCGCACCCGTGCCCCGGGGTGCCCTCCATGGAAAAAGTGTATTTGCTCACAGGCTGCCTCTGTTTCCATTCTTAGAGATTCATCAACAGCTGTTTATCCTTCTAGGTGACAGCATTGCATTTCTGACCAGATAGATTAGAAAAATCAAAGCATCGTTTGAATAACAATAATGCTAGATTGAATAATAAAAGAGATATAAGAAAGGAATCCAGCATTTAGGGACTAGGGAAAGTGAGAAAGGGAGGAAGGTGACTGCAGGTCAGGATGAAAGGACCTGGAGCGGAGGCAGGGAAGGGGTTCATTCTTGGTCTGTTTTAAGCTGCAGAACAAGCTGACTTCATGCCTAGAACTTTCTGTTCCTATTGGAGCAGCTGACACTTTGAGTACAGGCACAGCTCGAACCCCACCTACCACCCGAGCAAGTTCAGGAAGCAGAGGCTGGAGCTGGGGTCACCTTGCTGATGAGCAGGGCAGCTGGGCGTGGGACTTGGAGCCCACGTTCTTTACCAGTGTCCCCTGTGTAAGAAGGGGGCGGGGCATCAGGGAGACACCCCCCCCCCCCCCCCCGTGTGAGGTCAGAAGCCCTGCACTCTCACTGAGCCAGCGGCCCCAGGAGCGTGATTTCAGAGAAGTGGCTTCTCTCTGAGTCTGGACCACCTCATCTGGGAATGTGGTGCTGGGGCCGACATCGGTGCAGGCCGATGGTCAGGTTTATACGGCTATCACCAGGGTCACCAATGGGCCCCAGTGGAAAGAACGTGAACATGGTTCCTTTCACCATGCTCGGCACTGAACACACACACATGCATACACACACACACACACACAGACATACATACATATACAGACACACGTGTGCATACACACATGTACGCACATGATTTGATAATTCAGAAGCTATTTTTAGATCCTACAATCCTGCTCTGGAGCTCTCACTATGGATCTCAACTTACCACTACACTGACAAAGTTAGCGGAAGTGGTGGGTAATGAAGTTTTTTTTTTGTTTGTTTGTTTTTAAGATTTATTTGAAAGGCGGAGTTACGGAGGCAGAGGCAGAGAGGTCTTTTATCCACTGGTTCACTCCCCAACTGGCCACAATGGCGGGAGCTGGGCCAATCTGAAGCCAGGAGTCTGGAACGTCTTCCCTTGTGGGTGCAGGGGCCCGAGGACTTGGGCCATCTTCCACTGCTTTAATGGAAGACTTTTAGTAGGAGGTCAGAACTCACAAGTCTCTGAATGGTTAGTCACTGTATTTCTGTCCTGACACAGGTTAATGTTAGAATCACCAGAGTTCGAATAGGAACAATTGATTATTAGCGATTATTTATTTATTAATCAACGACCCTTTTCACACTTCTGCTTCTTGTGTTTCAGCCTGATTTTATGTTCGCATTTTCCCTTTGCTCTTGAGGTCCCTGAGAGAAGACAGACCTAGCTCGTTAACCCTGAGCCTATTAAGTGTTTCTCCTAAGGGTGTGGTAACAGGTGAGAGATAACAGCCACCTGACCTCACTGGGCATCTACCACGTGCCAGGTGCTGGACTGCGAACCATTCATTCTCACCTTCAATGACAGGACTGTATGCAGTGCCCAGAGAATATATTCTCCTTATAAGAGATTTCTTTATTTGAAAGGCAGAGTGACAGAGAAAGCAGGGGAGGGAGAGAAGAGAGAGAAGCATCTTCCATTCACTGGTTCATTCTCCAAATGCTGGTCCAGGTTGAAGCCAGGAAACTGGAACTCCACCTGGGTCTCCTATGTAGGTAGAAGGGGCCCAAGCGCTCAGGCCATTTTCTGCTTCCTTCCCAGGCATGTTAGTAGGTAGCTGACTTGGAAGTGGAGCAGACGGGACTCAAACAGGCACTCACATAGGATGCCAGTATCATAGATGGCAGCTTAACTCGCTGTGCCACAGTGCCAGCCGTGGGGACATACGGTTTTTTAAATGTGGCTGTCTCCAAAGTATTAAAGACAGGGTTTTGCCAGTGATGATAAATTACTCATTCACAGGCTACCCCCTTCCCTGCACAGTGCAGGCTAAAACCATGCAGCTGCAAAGATGAAGCCGATTTTGGGGTCAGTGGCTGGCCCACGGTGCCCCGGCCTTGGCTGTGCTGGGTCAGGCCCATACCTTCTGGTCTAGTAAGAGAACCAGATCTGAGAGGCAGAGACAGAGAAATAACCACAAAACACGATGTCCAGTCACCAGGCAATCCCTGAGCACCAGTGCACCGTGCCCCTTGGAGGCCTGCTGGAACCCGGCCATCGTGAGATTGGAGACTCTTCGGGAGCCTCGTGGACAGTCAGCATTAATTCACGTGCGGTCAAGGTCATCTCAAGACGGTCTCCTCATAACAGGAAGAGGAAAGGTTCTGCCATGGGCGTGGCCTCCTTTGTGAAGACTGGGAAGCTAATGGTGGATGTATGGTGCTGTGGTTCAAGAGGCCACCGGGGACACTCGTGTCGCGTGTCAGAGTGCCTGGGTTCAAGTCCTGGCTCCGCTCCTGATTCTAGCTTCCTGCTAAAGTGCACCCTGGGAGGCAGCAGGTGATGACTCGAGTCGTTGGGTCCCTGCCACCCACATGGAAGACTCAGATTGAGTTCCATGCTCCTGGCTTCAGCTTGGCCCAGCCCTGGCTGCTGCGGGCATTTGGGGAATGAACTAATGGATGGGGGTGGGGTTCCTCTGTCTATCTGTCTCTCTGCCTTTCAAATACATTAAGTAAATAATGAAACAATGATAACAACAAAACGAGAGGCTCTCCGACAGAGGCTGTCACCCCTTCCTTGGTCCCATGTCATGATTGCGTTGTTTGCATGGGATCTGGCGCTGTGCACAGCAAGGCTTTCCAAGGGCATGCCACTCAGTGCTGAGCCTTCCTATTAGTGGTGTGTGTTCCATGTCCCCAGACACCTGCCGATCCCTGAACCATCGCTCAAAGACTCTCAACCCTCCAGTGTAGCGCTCAGGTCCCAGTTAAAGCGCACCTTAGCCTTGGAACGATCGGGGAGGGCTCTAGTAGGCTGAATGATCATCCACTAAATCTATCCTGACCCCTGCAACCTGTGAATGTCGCCTCACATGCCAAAATAACTTTGCACGTGTGACAGGGTTAAGGATCTTCACATGGGTGAGGTCATCTTGGATTAGCCGGTGGGCCTGAGGTAGCCTCCATCGTCCTTGTACGATGGAGATAGGAGGATCAGAGGGCAGAAACTGGCATGGAACATTTTGAAGTCAGAGCAAGAGGCCACAAGTCAAGGAAGCCAGGTGGCCATAAGAGGCTGGAACTGACAAGGGAACGGATTCTGTGAGGACATGCAGAGGGCAGCAGCCTGCCAAGACCTTGTGTTTAGCTCAGTGTGGACTCCAGAAAGGTGAAGGAATGAGAGTGTGTTGTGTTGAGCCATGATGTGTGTGTACTTTGTTGCAACAGCCATGGGAAGCTAATGTAAGAAGGAAAACCAACCTTGGAGGGAAGGCTTGGGACGTGGCAATGCTGTCTACCTTACAAATGGGTCTAAGACCAGTCACCTTCCTGCTCCCAGGGGCCCTCTACACAAAGCGTTTCACACCCTGTTTTGTTCACTTCTAAGGTACAACCTTCCCGCTCAACAATATCTGAGGCTCCAAATACTGCAGCACTTGACATACTTCCAAAGCCAGAGGCATGAACACAAGGACAGGACTGTTTCGCCTCCACTTTGCAATTCACTCGTCCTACCCACCTTTAATCCTGCACCCTCTTCTCTGGGGATTGCAGGCTCACCCACAGTACAACCAACCCCTCAGCCTTTTGACGCCTCTGCCAGTAGGAATAGGAGGCCTCACGGAGGCAGTGTGTTAGCACAACTCTCCCACCCATCATCCTTCTTGGATCTCAGAATGATCCTACGAGACAGGCAGGGCAGACAATACTAACTCAGAATGATGGATTACGACCCCGAGGTCCAAGGGCAGATGTTTGGCCCAGTAGTGGTCGAGGCACAACTTGGGATGCCTATGTCAGGTATCAGAATGCGAGGCTTTGATTCCTGGCTCCACTCTCGACCCCAGTTTCCTCCTAATGTAGACCTGGGAGGCAACAAGTGAAGACTCAAACCAGTGATTGGTACCTGACACCCAGGTGGAAGACCTGGCCGTTGTAGGCCTTTGGGGACTGAATCAGTGGATGGGAGCTCAGTCGTTCACCTTTTTGTCCTTTCTTTTCTTCTTTCCTCAATAAATACATTAAAAAAAAAAAAAAAAAGACTTGGACTTGAAAAAAGAAACTGAGATCCAGAAACTTGGTTCTTACTCAATGGTTTCACAGTAAACAGACCACCCTGAAAGTATACAAATAAATTTTTTAAATGTCATGGGGAGAGCTGGCACCTTGTAGTTGCTACTCTGTGTCTACTGTGGTTTCTCAGGGCATCAGTCCATTTTCCCTGGCTATCATGAAGCAGCTGAAGCTGGGTACTTAGATGGAAGAGGTTTATTGAGTTCAGAGTTTTGGAGGCTGAAAGACCAAGATTGGGCAGCCCCATCTGCTAGGTGCTGGTGAGGGCCCCTCAGCTGTGTCCCAGTGTGGCTGAGGAACAGAATCAGCCACAGCGCAGCAGGGGGCAGGCTCGTGGGGTGGCCGTTCACTCACAGGGCAGCGCCCCCTAATGGCCTAATCACCTCTCACTAGGCCCCACCTCTTCAAGGTTCTGCCATCTCTCAGAATTGCCTCACTGGGGGCTAAGCTTCCAGCGTGGGCACAAACCACATCCAAATCACAGCTCTGAGGAAGAAGGGAAACGCACAGTCTACTCCCTGCTCCACTCCCCTGGATGGCCCGAGGACGCACACATCCAGTCCAGGCTCTGAGAAGATCTTCCAGGCTTCCAGGCACAACATCACAATTCTCAGTGAACCAACAACATGTGACGAGTTAAACAGAGCAGGCTTTTTTTTTCCCCCAGAGAAACGACAAAAACAAACCAAACTCCTAGAGATTATGCGACTGCTATTTAGGGAGCAGCTTCAGCTTTTTAAAAAGAACTTTTCTTTTTTAGCTGGCCCAAAAGCCAGCTGAGATTTCCCCATACTGCTTCCACCAGCCATGCCCAAGAAACAGATCAGTGAGAGCAGCAATGCTGGCCCCAAGGCTCAGCACACCCATAATGATGATCTCAAACTCATTTTATTGATAAAAGGAAATGATGTGTTTAAGAAATCAACTTTAACATGAGATGAAATAAAACCATTTCTTTGTAGAAGTTAACTACTTAAACTGATGTCACAGCTCTGTCTTTTAAAAAAACAGAAATCACCACCAATCCACTAGTGATGAGCATCCTTGGCACCCGTATCTCTCTCTTAAAAATATTGTGCCTCAGGGGGCTGGTGCTGTGGCATAGCAGATAAAGCTGCTGCCTGCAGTACTGGCATCCCACATGGGCACGAGTTCAAGTCCTGGCTGCTCTACTTCCGATCCAGCTCTCTGCTATGGCCTGGGAAAGCAGTGGAAGATGGCCCAAGTTCTTGGGTCCCTGCACCCAAATGGGAGTCCCAGAAGAAGCTCCTGGCTCCTGGCTTCAGATCAGCACAGCTCTGGACATTGAGGCTGATTGGGGAGTGAACCAGCAGATGGAAGACCTCTCTCTCTCTCTGCTTCTCCTTCTCTCTGTGTGTAACTCTTTCTTCAAATAAAATATATCTTTAAAAAAATATCGCTTCTCGGGGTGGGCATTTGGCATACTGGACAAGAAGTTGGTTAAGAAGCCCTCGTCTGACATTGGGGCCGGCACCATGGCTAACTTGGCTAATCCTCCACCTGGCGGTGCTGGCATCCCATATGGGTGCCAGGTTCTAGTCCTGGCTGCTCCTCTTCCAGTCCAGCTCTCTGCTGTGACCCGGGAAGGTAGTGGAGGATGGCCCAGGTGCTTGGGCCCCTGTACCTGCATGGGAGACCAGGCGGAAGCACCTGGCTCCTGGCTTTGGATCTGCGTAGCTCTGGCCATAGCAGCCATTTTGGGGGTGAACCAACGGAAGGAAGACCTTTCTCTATGTCTCTCTCTCACACTGTCTATAACTCTACCTGTCAAATAAGTTAAAAAAGAAAAAAGAAGAAGAAGCCCACGTCTGACATTGGAGTACCTGGGTTCAATGCCCCGGGTTTGGCTCCTGACTCTACATAGACCGTGTGACGCCAGCAGTGATGGCTCAAGTGATGGGGTTCCTGACAGCAGGCAAGAGATCTGGATTGAGTTTCCGGCTTCTGGTTTCACCCTGGCCCAGTCCTAGCTGTTTCAAACATTTAGGGAGTGAACCAGTGGATGTCTCTCTCTGTCTCTTTCTCTATGCCTGTCAAATAAATAAATAAATTTAAAGAATAAAAAAAATATATCATTTCACATCAAAAGGATCCAGGGCTCCTTGGGGTAGTAGCTGAATTCCAGACCAGGGCAGGATATGTCCAAGATGAATCTGAACATTAAAAAAAATATTTATTTATTTATTTGAAAGGTAGAGTGACAGCGAGAGAGGGAGAGAGACAGAGATCTTCTTCCATCCGCTGGTTCACCCTCCAAATGACACCACGGTTAGAGCTGGTTTCTTTAATGTCAAGTGAGAATTACAACTACACTTATCTCTGCAGTGTCTACGCTGACCCTGCCAATGTGACAATGCTGGGGGAAGTGAAGGCCGGTACCCAGGCTCCTGGGGGCCTGGGGTTTCAGGTAACTGACAGAGGCCATGGGGACACCAGCTGGGAAACTGTTGGCTCCCACCCAAGCACTGATAATCCAGCTCCCCAGACTCACAAAAGAGCAAAAGAGCAATCTAAGACACCCGGAGGAGTGTGTGTTTCTGGGTAGGCTTCAGAGAGCACACTGAGGGCTGTGGCCTCTATTTTACAGACTGGCCCTGGGATGGGGCTGGGAGGGGAGGCTGCACAGCCTGACTGGTGGGACTGGGAGTGGGACCTGGGCTTCCCATGCAGGGTGGCACCCCCTTACCAGATCGATGTCATTCACCTCCACGTGCCGGAGAAGGGTGTTGGCCACGAGCTCTGTGTCCCACTGCACTCCTGGGTCATCTGGGAAATCCCTGCAAGGGAGAAACATGACCTGAACATGGCGTAGTGGGTAAAGCTGCCTCCGTGACCCCGGCATCCTACGTGGGCATCAGTTTGTATCTGAGCTGCTCCACTTCCAATCCAGCTCCCTTCTAATGGCCTGGGAAAAGCAGTGGAAGACAGCCCAAGTATTTAACGCCAACATCCATGTGGGAGATCCGGATGAAGCTCCTGGCTCCTGGCTTTGGCCTGGCCCAGGGCTGATTGTTGCAGTTATCTGGGGAGTGAACCCGTGGGTGAAAGATCTCTCTCTCTCTCATTCTGTCTATATGATTTTCAAATAAATAAATACATATTTTAAAAATTATTTATGGGCCGGCGCCGTGGCTCAACAGGCTAATCCTCCGCCTTGCGGCGCCGGCACACCGGGTTCTAGTCCTGGTCGGGGCACCGGATTCTGTCCCGGTTGCCCCTCTTCCAGGCCAGCCCTCTGCTGTGGCCCAGGAGTGCAGTGGAGGATGGCCCAGGTGCTTGGGCCCTGCACCCCATGGGGAGACCAGGAAAAGCACCTGGCTCCTGGCTCCTGCCATCGGACGAGCGCGGTGCGCCGCCGCAGCGCGCCGACCGCGGCGGCCATTGGAGGGTGAACCAACGGCAAAGGAAGACCTTTCTCTCTGTCTCTCTCTCTCACTGTCCACTCTGCCTGTAAAAAAAAAAAAAAAAAAAAAAAAAAAAAATATTTATGTATTCACTGAGAGACAGAGACAGAGATCTTCTATCCGCTGGGCCACTGCCCAAATGTCCACAACAGCTAGGATTGGGCCATGCTGAAGCCAGGAGCCCAGAACTCAATCTGGGTCTCCCATATGGGTGGCGGGGACCCAAGCCATTACCTGCTGCCTCCCAGGGTGCGCGTTAGTAGGGAGCTGGAATCGGGAGCACAGTGGGGACTGGAACCCAGGCACGCAAGACGGGACGCGGGGGTCCAAAGCGGTGGCTCAGCTGCTGTGCCACATGCCCGGCACCAAACATCCTCAGCTCTGGTGGGTGCGTGCGGTGTTGCGACAGGGGGAGCGGGTAGCTGATTTCCCACCTTTAAGGTATTCAGATTTCAGTGGAAAAGACCAGATTTGTGAAGATGAAGCAACTAGAAATGAAAGGACAATGCCACACCACACAGTGATTGGGGTTTTGAGAGCCGAGTGCCGAGAGGAAGAGCCCGCGACAGTGAGACAAGGCAGCCGCGTTCACGGTGAACTTGGGCACAAGGCACTTTACAAGAATAATAGTAACAGTGTAAAGGGCGTGTCGCCCCTCTCCTCCTCCTCCCACGTGGGAGATCCGCTCACGGTCTCTCTTTCTTTATCTCTCTCTCTCTCTAGCCACCTGCAAAATGAAAACTAGATAAGCGAAAGGCCTCCAAGGCTTCTGGAGAGCCCCTGGTGCCAAGTTCCCAGATAAAAGCCAGCCCTATGCCTGCCTTGCACTCAATGCCTTGGGAAACTGTCACCGCCCCTTTGCTTGTCTTTGTTGAGGTCGGTCTCCAGCTCCTTTTTCTGTCTCTCTTTTCTGGGGGTATGAAAGGCCAGAACCCCGAGCTGTTCCAAACCTAACAGTGTGTTAATCAACAGCACGGAAGTATGACCTCCCCTTGACCTCACGGGCCGTGTCACGCCAAGTTTAAGCAGCTGCCTTGCAAGGTTGTTGGAGTTGGGTCTGAAGCCAGGTTTCTGGCTGCAAAGCGGAGAGGTGCTAGCACCAGGGAGCCGGTGTCCTCTCCCCTGCCACATTCCAGAAGCAGAGGTTCCTATGTCTCTATCAGAATAACCTGCAGCTTAACCTGTGGCCATGTCCCCGCTCTACAGAAGTGCTGTGCCTTTTTCGTACGTGGGTTTATGAGGTCACCAGGCATGGGACAAGGCCTCCATTGACCCCCTTTTTTGAAAACACCTGTCTTATAAACAGACACCCATCTCTCCTTGGCTTGGGTCCTGCAGAGAGAGAGACAGGCTTGCTCTGCTCCCTCTCCCTGTAGTCAAAGGCTGTTCATTGACCTTTTTGGGCCTCGGGGCAAAGGAGAGTCACTGGAGGCTTTTCAGCAGGAACCTCGGCACTAAACAAGGCCGAGTTTTCCTTGGCTGCGGCCACCTGTCCTAAGCCCCCAGGCTGCCTTCTGCGCTGAACTTTCCAAAGCTCTGTCCCGTCAGCCTCTCCCTGTGGGTCTCAGGGTGCTCCTAAGGCGAGCTGGGGAGCTCAGACAGTGGCCGAGAGACACAGCTACAGGAGCCAGAGTGACGAGAGCCACACGCATGCTCCCAGGCGGAGGGCACGTGTGAATGTATCGAGGCAACATCGTCTGGAACTGGACACTCCAGTAGTATTTACCTGGAACTCTCGTACACAAGATGCAGACGGAGTCTAAGAGGAAGGGGAGGAGAGTGCTGGCTAAGCCTACCTGTTCTCAGTGCTGGAAGTGCTGAAACGTCAGCCCCTGGGTCCTGCACTGTGGCACAGTAGGTCAAGTTGCAGCCTGGGACACTGGCATCCCGTGTGACCACTGGCTCGAGTCCCAGCTGCTCCACTTCTGACCAAGCTCCCTGATAATGCACCTGGGAAGGCAGCAGCACACGGCCCAAGTACTTGGGCCCCTGCCACCCAGGGGAGATCTGGATGCAGTTTTAGGATCCTGGCTTTGGCCAAGCCTAGCCTTGGCCATGGTGGCCATTTGGGGAGTGGGCTGGAGAACAGAGATCTGTGTGTGTGTGTGTGTGTGTGGCTGTGCCTTTCTTTTTTCTTTTTCTTTCTTTCTTTTTTTTTTTTTTGACAGGCAGAGTGGACAGTGAGAGAGAGAGAGAGAGAGAGAGAGAGAGAGAAAGGTCTTCCTTTTGCCATTGGTTCACCCTCCAATGGCTGCTGCGACCGGCGCACCGCGCTGATCTGAAACCAGGAGCCAGGTGCTTCTCTTGGTCTCCCATGGGGTGCAGGGCCCAAGCACTTGGGCCATCCTCCACTGCACTCCCAGGCCACAGTAGAGAGCTGGACTGGAAGAGGAGCAACTGGGAAAGAATCCGGTACCCCGACCGGGACTAGAACCCAGGGTGCCGGCACCGCTAGGCAGAGGATTAGCCTAGTGAGCCACGGTGCTGACCGACTGTGCCTTTCAAAGACAGAAAATAAATCTTAAAAGGAAGAACGAAGGGAAGGAAGAAAGGCCACCTTTCCTGTATCCTCAGGGAACCAGGATCTGCAGGGTCTGCTACTGGAGGGAAGTTCCCTCCCAGTGGGGCTCCCAGGAACTGGTATTGCCCCACCCTCTGACAGAGGGAAAGGGGACTTTGGCCTGTAAATATCTGCTCTGTGATGTGGCATGTCTGATATTGTTGCACTGTTTCTGTGACCAAGTCCAAACACCTTGCAGTCAGGCACTTGGGTTTTCCATGATCCATCTCCTGTTTTGATTCACTTCGATTCTCTTTATTTGAGAGCAAATGAAGTAACAGTGTGAGAAAGCACGTAAAAAATGTTAAGAGGGGCTGGCACTCTGGTGCAATGGGTTAAAGCTCAGGCATCCCATACGGATGCCAGTTCAAGTCCTGGCTGCTCCACTTCCAATCCAGCTCTCTGCTAATGCACCTGGGAAAGCATTGGAAGATGGCCCAAGTCCTTGGGCCCCTCCATCTGTATGGGAGACCTAGAAAAAGCTCCTGGCTCTTGGCTTTGGATCGGCTCAGCTCCAGCTGTTTTGGCCATCTGGGTAGAGAACCACAGGATGAAGGACATCTCTCTCTCTTTCTGTCTCTGCCTCTCTCTTGTTCTACCTTTCAAATAAATAAATAAATCTTAAAAAAAAAAACTGTAAAGAGACATGCAAATGTCAAAATTGTGGCTGTTACAGCTGCATTAGTCTAATGTAAGCCTCTTTATTTTAAAAAAAGATTTATTTATTTGAAAGGCAGAGTGAGAGTGAGATGAGAGAGAGATCCTCCATCTGCTGGTTCATTCCCCGGTGGCCACAACAGACAGGGCTGGGCCCGGCCAAAGCCAGGAGCCTAGAATCCACTCAGGTCTCCCATGTGGGTAGCAGGGGCACAAGCACTCGAGCCATCTTCTGCTGTCTTCCCAAGTGCATTAGTAGGGAGCTGGATCTGGAAGTGGAGCAGCCGGGACTCAAACCTGTGCTCAGTTAACCTGCTGTGTGGTAATGCTGGCCCTTATCAGGCCTTTTATTTTTTATTTTATTTATTTATTTATTTTATTTTGACAGGCAGAGTGGACAGTGAGAGAGAGAGACAGAGAGAAAGGTCTTCCTTTGCCGTTGGTTCACCCTCCAATGGCCGCCGTGCTGCGGCCGGCACACCACGCTGATCCGATGGCAGGAGCCAGGTGCTTCTCCTGGTCTCCAATGGGGTGCAGGGCCCAAGCACTTGGGCCATCCTCCACTGCACTCCCGGGCCACAGCAGAGAGCTGGCCTGGAAGAGGGGCAACCGGGACAGAATCCGGTATCCTGACCGGACTAGAACCCGGTGTGCTGGCGCTGCAAGGCGGAGGATTAGCCTATTGAGCCGTGGCGCCGGCCTTATCAGGCATTTTAGAAAGAAAGAATTCTCCCTCCCTTCTTTCTTGCTCTGGAAGTCTCCTGAAAGGCGTTTTGCTGAGTGCCTACACTAATGGTCGGTGGTTTCAAAGTGGGTGTGGGCACCGCTGGAGCTGTCTGAGATGTTCCACAAGAATTTCTGTTTATGATGGTACCAAGATGTCTGTGGGAAATGGAACGAAACAATAAGCTTATTTTGGTGCTTAAAATATCTTTGCATAGTTTTTTCATTATAATGCATTTTCATGAACTTTTTTGAAGATCTCTCTTAGGCATGCATTTCAAATGTTTTTGCACCAAAACAAACTGATCTTTTAGTTCCATTTTCTAAAACCTTTTTAAAGTACTCTTATACATGTTTTTCTATCTGTTTAAACTTCTATTCTGTAGCTATTTTATGAAGTTATACTAACAGTATTTAACATGTTCAGAATTCAGTAAATAAGCCCCCAAATATGGAAGTGCATACTCAAGTTTCTTTCTTGACATCAGAGAAGTATAATAAAAAGTGTTTGGAGATTACCGGTCTAACTTACTCACCATGTACTTTTTTTTCTAGAGAGATATAGCTTCCATCTGCTAGTTTGCTGCCCAAATGGCTGCAAGGACTAGGGCTGAACCAGACCAAAGCCAGGATCCAGGAGCTTCTTCTGGGTCTCCCATGTGGATACAGGGGCCCAAAGACTTGGGCCATCTTCAGCTGCTTTCCCAGGTGCATTAGCAGGGAGCTGGACTGGATGTGGAGCAGCCAGGACTTGAACCAGCGCCCATATGGGATGCCAGCATTTGTAGGTGGTGGCTTTTACCTACTATGCCACAATGCCAGCCCTTCACTCTGTATTTTACTCATTTTTTTTTCTCCTGGGTGTTTTAAAAACAACTTTACTGAAGCATAACTTACATAATAGAAAACTCGTCCATTTCAAAACACACAATTAGTGATGTTTAGTAAATGTTTGGAATATGCACATTTTATTTTTACTAGTGTTTTACCTAGATTTACTTTCAAAAGGCAGCGGTAGCCCGGCCACTTACCTCTTGCTAAGATCTATGGGAATGCAGTAACCCCCCAGGTGCAGTGTGGAGCAGCCTAGGGAGGAACACAGTGGTGGTGGGGGGGCAGGGGCACGCTAAGGCCAGCAGGACTCAGGCTCAGGCAAGGGTTAATAGCCAACTCCTCCCCAGGAAGAAAAGGACGAAGTGCATGTCTGATTACAGTACTCCAGGGTGACTGGGAGGCAATGTGATGTGGTAGGCAGAACCCTGGGCAGGCGGACAGAACGCCCAAGTTCTAGCTCCCCTGCTCGCCACGTGGACACGGGCATGAGCTGGGCTACTTCCAGGCTGTACTTGATGACCTTCTGACGGCCGGCCCTTCCAGCCCTGCCATCTTGGACTTTATGTTGCAAACAGCTTCTTTTTCTCCCTGATTCCTGGCTTTACTGAGTTATAGTTGACAAGCAAACATTGTCTACCGGGTGGTGTTTGGCCAGTTGGTTGCACATCCATGTCCCACATCAGAGTGCCTGGGTTTGGTACCTGCTGTGCTCCTAATCTCAGCTTTTTGCTAGCGTGGCCCTTGTGAGGTTTGAGTAATTGGGATCCTATCACTTACAGGGGAGAGCTGGACTGGGTTCCCTGCTCCAGATTTTGGCTTGGCCCAGCACCGGCCACTGAAGGAATTTGGGTGGAGGGTGGTTCTCCCTGTCTCCCTGATAAAACATATATTTAAGGTATGCAAGATGATGATTTGATATTATGTGTATATATATATATATATATATATAGATAGATAGATTGATTCCACTCCCACAATTAACATATCCATCACCACATATAGTTATAGTGAATGTGTGTGTGTCTGTGTGTGTGTGTGTGTAGTGAAAACACTTAAGATCTACTCAGGGTGTTGCCACCACCTGCAACACCGGTATCCCATTTAGGTGCCTGTTGACTGGTCCACTTCCCATCCAGCTCCCTGCTAATGGCGTGAGAAAGCAGTGGAAGATGGCACAAGTGCTTGGGCCCCTGCACCCACATGGGAGACCTGGAGGCAGTTCCAGTCTCCTGGCATTGGCTTAGCCCAGCCCTGGCTGTTGCCACCAGTTGGGGAGTGAACCAGCAGATGGAAGATCTCTTTCACTCTATTTCTTTGTAACTCTTGATTTTCAAATAAGTAAATAAATCTACCGAGAGAGAGAGAGAGAGAGAGAGAGAGAGAGATCTATTCAGTAAATTTCAAGTCTACCATATATTACTATGCTGTACATTAGTCATTCAAAATTTACTCATCTTGTACCTGAAAAATTCTAATCTCTGAGATGAAATCCTGCCAGTTCTCCCTATCCCTTAGCCCTTGGGAACCACCTCTCTACCAATTGGACTTCTCTAGATTCCACATATGAATGAGGACGTGCAGCATTCATCTTCTATGTCTGGCTTATTTCACTTACTACACGGTTCCTCTGTGATACATGGATGAGACAGAGAGACAGAGAAAGGTCCCGGTTCCTGGTTCCTTCCCGAATGCCCTCAGTGGTGGGGGCTGGGCCATGCTGAAGACAAGAGCTGGTAGAGGAGCCCCAACCCAGGTCTCCTGCAAGAGTGACTTGAGCCCTCACAGCGGCCTCGCAGGGTCTGCACTGGCAGCAAGCTGAAGTCTGGAGCTGGAGCTGGGAATCAAACCGAGGTGGTCCCATGGGATGTGGGCATCCTAAGTGCCAGGCTAAATGCTAGCTCCCTCGCCATGGTTTTGATTTGCATTTCTCTGCTGATTAGTTCAATTGAACACTTTTTCATATACCTGTTTGCCATCTGTATGGCTTCCTTGGGAAAATGTTTATTCAGGTCCTTTGTCCATTTTTAAATCAGATTATTTATTTGTTTATTGTGACACTGAGTTGTAAGAGTTCTTTTTATATTTAGAATTGAATACATTTTTTTTTGACAGGCAGAGTGGACAGTGAGAGAGAGAGACAGAGAGAAAGGTCTTCCTTTGCCGTTGGTTGGCCCTCCAATGGCCGCCACGGCTGGCGCACCGCGCTGATCCGAAGCCAGGAGCCAGGTGCTTCTCCTGGTCTCCTATGCATGTGCAAGGCCGAAGCACTTGGACCATCCTCCACTGCACTCCCGGGCCACAGCAGAGAGCTGGCCTGGAAGAGAGGCAACAGGGAAAGAATCCGGCGCCCGGACCGGGACTATAATCCGCAGGCAGAGGATTAGCCTATTGAGCCACAGCACTGGCCTGAATACATATGGTTCGCAAATATTTTCTCCCATTTTGTAGGTAACCTTTTGTTTTTAAAGATTTATTTATTTAAAGTCAGAGTTACAGAGAGAGGGAGACAGAGAGAGAGAGAGGTCTTCCATCTGCTGGTTCACTCTCCAGATGGCCGCAATGGCCAGGGCTGGACCATATGGAAACTAGGAGCCAGGATCTAGGAGCCAGGAGCTACTGCTGCTGTTTCTTTTTTAAAGATTTACTAATTTTTTTATTTGAAAGATAGAGTTAGAGAGAGAGAGAGAGAGAGAGAGAGAGAGAGAATCTTCCATCTGCTAGCTCACTTCCCAAATGGCTGCAATGGCCAGAGCTGGGTCAATTCAAAGCCAGGAGCCAGGAGTTTCTTCTAGATCTCCCACGTGGGTTCCAAGTACTTGAAACATCCTTTGCTGCTTTTCCCAGGCACATTAGCACGGAGCTGGATCGGAAGTAGAGCAGCTGGAACTTGAAATGGTGCCCACATGGGATGCCAGTGCTGCAGGCAGCGGCTTAACCTGCTAAACCACAGCACCAGCCAGGGGCTTCTTCCAGTTCTTCCACATGGGTAGCAGGGGCCCAAGTCCTTGGGTCATCTTCCACTGCCTTTTCCAGGCCATTAGCAATGTGTTGGATAGGAAGTGGAGCAAACAGGCCACGAACCAGCGTCCATCTCGTTGACTGTTTCTTTGGTGTTTTAGTTGTATGTAGTCTCATTTGTTTATTTTTTGGTTTTGTTGTTGTGCTTAAAGTCATATGCAGGCTGGCGCCGCGGCTCACTAGGCTAACCCTCTGCCTGCGGCGCCAGCACTCCGGGTTCTAGTCCCAGTTGGGGCACCGGTTCTGTCCCTGTTGCTCCTCTTCCAGTCCAGCTCTCTGCTGTGGCCCGGGAGTGCAGTGGAGGATGGCCCAAGTGCTTAGGCCCTGCACCTGCATGAGAGACCAGGAGGAAGTGCCTGGCTCCTGGCTTTGGATCGGCACAGTGCGCCGGCTGTGGTGGCCATTTGTAGGGTGAACCAACGGAAAGAAGATCTTCTCTCTGTCTCTCTCTCTCTCTCACTGTCTAACTCTGCCTGTCAAAAAAAATAAGTCATATTCATAAAAGCATTGCCAAGACCAGTACCAAGGAGTTCTTCCCTATGTTTTCTTCAGGGATTTTTATGGTTTCAAATCTTTAATCCATTTAAAGTTTTCTCTTTTTAAGATTTATTTATTTATTTGAGAGGCAGAGTTGCAGAGAGAGAGGGAGAGAGAGATATCTTCCATTCACTGGTTCATTCCCCAAATGGCCCCAATGACCAAGGCTAGATCAGGCTGAAGCCAGGAGCCAGGACCTTCATCTTCTACTGCTTTGCCCAGGCCATTCCCAGGGAGCTGGATTGGTAGTGGAGCAGCCGGGTCTCAAACTAATGACCATATGAGACGCTGGAGTTGCAGATGGAGGCTTAACCTGCTATGCCAGAATACCAGCCCCAGTCCATTTGAAATTTTCAGCAATTTCTGAATGAGTTTAAGATACTGGTCGTGCATCCTAATATTTAAGAAAGGGTAGAGGTCTTAGCACGGGCAAAACAGGCCTCAGAGATCCTGTCTCCCTTACTTCTCCAGAGCTCTGCTAAGCTCCAAATATTTATTTTATCTTAAAATACTTATTTAATCATTTATTATTTTTTAAAATTTCATTTTATTTGAAAGGCAGAGAGATGAGACAGAGACAGATAGGACAGACAGAGATCTTCCACCTTCTGTTTTACTGCCCAAATGCCAGCTGGAGTTGGGTCAGGTTAAAGCGTGAGCCAGGAACTCAGCCCAGGTTGTCCACATGGGTGGCAAGGATCCAAATGCTGGAGCCATCACCTGCTGCCTCCCAAGGTGCGCATTAACAGGAAGCTGGACCTGGAAGTGGACACTCAGACTCAGGCAGTTTTGATATGGGATCAAGCATCCCCAGCGGGGTCTTAACTGCTGAGCCAAACATCCAACCCCAAGCTCCCAATATTTATAGATGATCTATTTATATTTCAGTATTTTCCCATTACTGTGTGCCCCTGCACTTAGAATAGCACCTGGCACATAGTAGGCATTCATGGAATGCCATTTCCCTCTTACTAGTCTGTAATGTTTTCCTCACTATTTCCTTCTGGTAGTCAACAGAATCTCTATTTATTATTAGGGATTTAGAGATTTATTATGAGGAATAATTTATTAGATATTTATTATGAGAAAGGGCTAAAGCTACTTAGCTCCTGAGTTGTGACCCTAAATTAGGGCTGAGCATATATATTCCTTCCAAAATGTCTTGTGCCATCTTGCTCTCAGCATGTCCGTGATAGGACCCTAATTGGAGCAGCATTTCCAGAAAGGTGCAAACGCTGAAGCCGGGGAAACAGAGCCTTCTGCTCCGATGCCTCTGGGAGCCTCCCTCCACGTGAGGTGCCTCCTCCTCTGCCTGGCCGAGCAACACATCCTGTAGAGCCCGGCTTCAGTGCTGCTCCTCCACGAAGACTTCCACACGTGGTTAGGGGCTGACTCTGGACAGTTAGCGGGCACAGTCTCCTCAACTGTGCCTATCCCTGACATCAACTGCAAGCTCAGGGGCTCCTCAGGCCACCCTTGGGTTTGACAGTTTGCGAGAAGGACTCGCAGTCCCCACTGAAAGCTGTTAAATAAATGCCCGCTTCCAGCTCATTATGGGGAAGGGCTACAGATTCAAGTCAGCTGAGGGAGAGATGCATAGGCCAAAGGGCTGTGACCATGGGGGTTCTGCGGCCTTTCCCTTGTGGACAGCAGGTTCCATGGCCTTCTCCTTGTGGAAGGGTGGTTCCGTGGCCTTCTATTGTGGACAGGCATTTCCGTGGTCTTCTCCTTGTGGATGGGAGGTTCTGTGGCCACTTCCTTGAGGACGGGAGGTTCTGCGGCCTTTCCCTTGTGGACAGCAGGTTCCATGGCCTTCTCCTTGTGAAGGGAGGTTCCGTGGCCTTCTATTGTGGACAGGCATTTCCGTGGTCTTCTCCTTGTGGTAGGGCGGTTCCGTGGCCTTCTATTGTGGACAGGCATTTCCGTGGTCTTCTCCTTGTGGACGGGAGGTTCTGTGGCCTTTCCCTTGTGGACAGCAGGTTCCATGGCCTTCTCCTGTGGAAGGGAGGTTCCGTGGCCTTCTGTTTTTGGACAGGAGTTTCCGTGGTCTTCTCCTTGTGGACGGGGTGTTCTGTGGTCCTCTCCTTGTGGACGGAACACGTTCTTCCCTCGGCATCACTGTGTGACTCTACACGTGGAGGCTGCCGATCAGGGGAGCAGCGCACTTGAGCCCTGGCTTTCAGAGCTTTCTCTGGGACTCCCTACGGAGCCGTGACTGATACATTGATTTGTTCATTGCTACACTGCTATCAGATATGACCCAGATCACCTCCCAGGAGCCGGGGGCACAGGCCAGAGCCCTCCTTGGGGAAGGCCAAGTTCTTTACTGCATGTCCTCCTTGTATGTAAGGGCCCTCATCCAAAGCCTCTGCCAGCTGTGGCCCAGGCAGTCCCACTTAGCACCTGATGAGAGCCAATACTCGACAATTTTCTGTTGTCCTGTGTGTCTCCTTACCTCCAGGAAAACATAACAGACCTGTTGATCATTCTTCTATTTCTCATGTGGTACTCTGTGTCATTCAAGTCAGAGAATTACCTGTTCCAATAAGCAACCACAAAGAGGGACTGTGCTTCGGCCCTGTGGTAGGGGGTTGAGGAAGTAGACAGAAGTCGCCCGTTTGGTTAAAGCCTAAAGCAGGCACGTCAGTCCCTGGGGACTGATGCATTCAAGCGAGAGCTTGGGAACACAAGGACTTTACACTAAATACACTGGGGGACAAAGTGTACGATTTGCACAGGATCCCAAAATAACCCTCTCTCCCCTCGACGAAAGAAAATGGAGAATGCGATGGTGGGAAATTTCAAACAGATAAGCGCCGGAAAAGTGACTCCTTTCAAAGACCAACTGCCCGACTTAACCTTTGCCTGTAGTTCACTCCTGGTCGGCTGGAGGCCCGGGAGCTTGTGCCTTCTCTGGCAGTCGAGCGGCTCTGCCTCAGATAACCTCGCTGGCAGGATGGAAGGGGAGCACTGTGACTCAGCTCTGGACTCTGCCTTCAGAGGAGGTGGCTACTGAGTGACCTCTGCCCCATTTTTCCCTTGGGCAGTCCTTTTCTGTGCCGGCTGGGATTTAAACATGATGACTGGAGCCGGAGTAGCCATCTCGGCCCACGAAGTAATGTGAGTCGTGGAAGACAGACACAGAGAGGAAGGATCAAATAGGAGGAATCCAGGCCCTGAGCACTCTGGAGAGGAGCCGTCACGCTGGCCCAGACAGTGGAACCTCCCCCAGACCACAGTCATTGTGCACTTGCTGATACCCCCAGCAGAATTCCCAGGTCATCTCAAAGCACAGTCAAATCCTGACATATGGGTGCCATGATCTTTAAAAGCCTCTGTTGGGCCGGTGCCGCGGCTCACTAGGCTAATCCTCCACCTTGCAGTGCCGGTACACCGGGTTCTAGTCCCGGTTGGGGCGCCGGATTCTGTCCCGGTTGCCCCTCTTCCAGGCCAGCTCTCTGCTGTGGCCCGGGAGTGCAGTGGAGGATGGCCCAAGTGCTTGGGCCCTGCACCCCATGGGAGACCAGGAGAAGCACCTGGCTCCTGGCTTCGGATCAGCGTGGTGCGCCAGCCGCAGTACGCCGGCCATGGTGGCCATTGGAGGGTGAACCAACGGCAAAGGAAGACCTTTCTCTCTGTCTCTCTCTCTCACTGTCCACTCTGCCTGTCCAAAAAAAGCCTCTGTTGTTTCCAGTACTTAAAAAAAGTTTTATTTTCATCTACTTGAAAGGCAGAGGGGGAGAGAAGGAGAGAGAGAGAGGACGAGAGAGGGCAAGAGAGAGAGAGAGAGAGAGAGAGAGAGAGAATCTTCCATTCACTGGTTTGCTGCCCGATTTTTGTAATGAGGTTGTAATGAGTATCCTTATGCTAACTCTGTATGAATCTCATTTTTTTTTGACAGGCAGTGTGACAGCAGATGCCAAGCCTCCCACGACAGTCAAGCTTTACGCTTAAAAACGCCTGCCACTGCCCTCCCTACCTGGCACAGGTATGGCCCAGGTGAGGGGTTTGTTCCAGCAATAGCCGGGCATTCTGAAGCCATTTCTTCACTGCTCGTTACTTTCCAAATGCAGGCCATAGCAGGCCTACAGCAATGGGGCTTAGAGTTCCTAGACACTTCCTTGAATTATTAGCCAGGTTTTGTTTTGTTTTTTGCAGCAATTTTACTGAAAGAGTTTGGAAATCACGCAGATGCTGATGCGCCTGGGTAAGTCTGTGATGAGGGAAAGCTGAGACAGACCACCTGAAACCGATGGAGAGGCAAGACGGAGTCCAGTAAAGCCGAGATGATGCAGAGGGAACAACTCTGAAGAACCAAGGGGGACAGGGAGCCTCAGACACTGCCTGCACTGGACAAGGACAAAGACAAGGACAAGGGAGTGCTGACTCCTCCTTCCTGGTGCGCAGTTCTCCTTTCAGGAAAATTCCAGTCTTTCAGGTCATCTCAGACATCTCTCTCAGCTCAGTAACGGTGAGATGCAAGCCCTGAATTGTCTAGCAAGGGGGCAGACGTCCTAGGGTGACAGAGTAAGCTGCCACTTGGGGCACCCACACCCCACCTCAGAGTGCTTGGTTCAAGTCCCAGTTATTCTGTTTCTGATCCAGCTCCTGGCCAATGCATGCTGGGAGGCACAGTTGATGGCTCAAGTACTTGGGTCCTTGCCACCCTCGTGGGAGAGCTGGATGGAGTGCTGGGCTGCTGGCCTTAGCCTTGCCCAGCCCCAGACATTTTGGGACAGTGAAGCGGTGGACGGGAGGAAGATATTTTGTTTGCTTTTCCAACAAATAAGTAAAACATTTTTTTTTTTTGACAGGCAGAGTGGACAGTGAGAGAGAGAGACAGAGAGAAAGGTCTTCCTTAGGCCGGCGCCATGGCTCAACAGGCTAATCCTCCGCCTTGCGGCGCCGGCACACCGGGTTCTAGTCCCGGTCGGGGCGCCGGATTCTGTCCCGGTTGCCCCTCTTCCAGGCCAGCCCTCTGCTGTGGCCCGGGAGTGCAGTGGAGGATGGCCCAGGTGCTTGGGCCCTGCACCCCATGGGAGACCAGGATAAGCACCTAGCACCTGGCTCCTGCCATCGGATGAGCGCGGTGCGCCGGCCGCAGCGCGCCGACTGCGGCGGCCATTGGAGGGTGAACCAACGGCAAGGGAAGACCTTTCTCTCTGTCTCTCTCTCTCACTGTCCACTCTGCCTGTAAAAAAAAAAAAAAAAAAAAAGAAAGGTCTTCCTTTTGCCGTTGGTTCACCCTCCAATGGCTGCCGTGGAAGGCGCACTGCAGCCGGCGCACCGCGCTCGTCCGATGGCAGGAGCCAGGAGCCAAGTGCTTTTCCTGGTCTCCCCATGGGGTGCAGGGCCCAAGCACCTGGGCCATCCTCCACTGCACTCCCGGGCCACAGCAGAGAGCTGGCCTGGAAGAGGGGCAACCGGGACAGAATCCGGCGCCCCGACCGGGACTAGAACCCGGTGTGCCGGCGCCACAAGGCGGAGGATTAGCCTGTTGAGCCACGGCGCCGGCAAGTAAAACATTTTTTAAAAAGCAAGATGGCTTATTAGATTGTTTAAAGAAAACAGGCAGTTTATAAAGGTAGAGATGCGGGGCTGGTGCTGTGGTGTAGCGGGTAAAGCTGCTGCCTGCAGTGTCGGCATCCCATGTGGGTGCCTGTCCAAGTCCTGGCTGCTCCACTTCCCACCCAGCTCTCTGCTGTGGCCTGGAAAAGCAGAAGAAGGCCCAAGTCCTTGGGCCCCTGCATCCATGTGGGAAACCCAGAAGAAACTCCTGGATCCTGGTCTCTGGTCGTGCGGCCAATTAGAGAATGAACCAGCAGATAAAAGACCTCTCTCTCTCTCTGCCTCTCGTTTCTCTCTTGTGTAACTCTTTCAAATAAATAAATAAAATCTTTAAAAAAAAAGTAAAGGTAGAGATGCAAACTGCCAACAGTGTTCTTTCCAGAACAGTGCAAGATTAAGGCAAGCTGTCCATGCGGAGACGAGCTTAGGGAAAGGGGCGTGTGTTGGAATTGCTGACCCTGTGTTTCCAGAAATGCATCCTAAGGAAATGATTAGCGCAGCCCCAAGGCCAAAGTCAGCCTCTGCGGAGAGAGCACTTGCCCTGAGACTGCCCTGGAAAGAGGCCGCAGTTCTGCCATCCCGCCACCAGGGGGCAAGTCTCTAACTTCCTGAATTGTGGCTGATGAAAAGTGCTAAAGATAACACAGGGAATTTTGGGCATGTTCAGAGCAAAAGCAAAGCAAGCATAGATACACCCAAAAAGGGGGAATGTGCATGTACAACAGCGGCAAAAAAAAAAAAAAAGCCACTGAACTTCAATTTTGCTTCTGCCTTCTCAAAAAAAAAAAAAAAATGTGAGTCACACTGAAAGAGGAATAGAAATCTTACTTCAAGGAACTGAATTTCGGAAACAAACCTGTGAGAGAATTTAAAAGGCTCTGAATGTACTGAGGTCTGCAGGCATCCTCGCCCGGGTTTCCCAGAGAGCAGAGCCTAGGGAGGAGGCCTAAGCCCAGTGTGTACTTTTCTGGGGAGTGTGAGAAGGAACCTTTAAGGACTTGGGCTGCACCATCCCACGGGAGCGTCTTCAGCGCTGGATGATCGGCACCCCCCTGCTGTCCCAGAGGAGATGCCTAGGACTCTGGGGAGCAGCAGAGAAAGGCTGGAGCAGAGAGCAAGAATGCAGAAGTGTAGGGTGGGCGATGAGGAGCTGTCAGAGTGAGGGGTCAGGGGCCTGTGAAGCTGTGCGGGCAGGAAGGCGTGGGGCAGGGGGAGGGTGCCCAGGGCCGGCCACTGCCAGGGCAGGGCTTGGGGGAGAATGAAGGCAGAGAGCTGTGGATAGAGCTACACGGAGGCACCAAAGGTGGGGCTGAGCTTTTAGGGATTAAAAGCAGGAACACTTAAAGTCGCCTGGGGTCCCTGCCCTCCGGAGGTGAGGGATGGGCTCCTGCGATGCAAAGGCAAACTGTGTGTGTGTGTGTGTGTGTGTGTGTGTGTGTGTGTGTGTGTGAGTACGTGCCCGCGCGCAGGAAGGGTCAGGGAGAGGCGTGGCAGTCCCCCCAGCTCTGCCATCTGGAAGCGGCTTCGGAGCCCCGTGAGGAAAGGGACTGGCGTTTTGGAAGCTACTACAGAGAGCCCAGGGAGCGGACTCTAGGCAGGTTTTGGAACGACACCCTTAGGCCTGACGACCCCTTCCCGGGGCGGGGAGGGGGTGCGGAGCTGGCAGACGCGGCGTTCGCTCTGCCGGGAAATGCCCCAAATCCTCGGCCCCGCCCTGGACTTCAGGGTTCAGTAAACAAGCCGGGCCTTGCAGCCTGTGAGAGTTCATAAAAATAACGTTTGTTTTCCTGCTGGCTGCAGATCCTCAAACTCTGACCTTTCCTACACATTCGAATGACTCACGCTGGCCGGCACTCTACAGCCGCGCTAGGAGGGCCGTGGAGACGCTCGCTGGGGCTCTTCTGGGCGAGGGGGGGCGCCAGGTCCCTCAGGCACTGGCGAGGGAAGCCCCCACCCCCCTTCCCCGAGCCGGTCAAGTCCCTGGGCACGGCTCTGCCTACCCCAGCCAAACCCTGAACGCAGAGACAGACGGCGCGGTTTGCAGCTTGGAACTCACCCAGGGTTGGGTAATCGCTTATCTCCCCGAAAACCCAGTCCCGCTTTTGCACACTGCACTCTGAACTTTAATACAGACGGAGGCGGCGCACACACCCTTATTTGGTCTTGCGGCTTGCACAGCCTGAGTTGCAAGGTTCAGCCACCCCTCCTCCACCCACCTCCTGCACAGTTCTAAACTTGATGACTTCCTTTGTCATCCAAGGCGGGCAAAGGTCAGTGGAGTTCAGAGTTAGCACAGAGGCAGGCCAAGGGCGGGCGAGGCTACCTGGGGCCCTGCGCTCCCCAGGTGCCCCCGTTCTGCTAATACCTGGCCTCAGGGGGCCGCTCCAGGAGGCAGAGGTTACCTCGGGCAGTCTTGCCCGCTGAGGCCAGGGAATCAGATCAAGGCTGACGGCAGGCGTAGGGCGGGTGCGGGGGGGGGGGGGGGCTTCTGGCAGCCTGGGGGTGTCTGCATCCCCAAAGTCAAGCCTGACTCAAACCCAAGGAGGAAAAGAAATAGGGGGGAGAAGGAGAAAGGAAAACAAGAAAGGGGACTGAACAGAGGACATAAAATCAGTTCACTTTGATTAGGTGAATAGTCCGGCAAGGGCCTGATTCTAGAGCTGTTTAGGAGCCCAGGCATGGTTCTGAGAGACTTTCATCCACAAAAGGCTTGGAGCCCCCAAACCTAGCCATGACGTGGATCTTTCCCTTTCTCTTTTTTTAAAGATTTATTTGAAAATCATAATTATAGAGAGAATTTCCCAAGTGGCTGCATGCAATGGCCAGCAGTGGGCCAAGCAGAAGCCAGGAGCTTCATCGGGGTCTCCCATGTGGGTGGCAGGAGCCCAAGCACTTGGGCCATCTTCCGCTGCTTTTCCCAGGCCATTTAGCAGAGAGATGCATGGGAGGTGGAACAGCCAGGACAAGCACCGATGCCCAAATGGGATGCTGCAATGGCAGGCGGCGGCTTTACCCGCTGCGCCAGGACACTGCCTCCCCCATCTTTCTGTTCTGACAGGGCACAAAGGGGAAGGGCACATGATGAGTGTTAGGACTGTACTGAAATCAGTTACCTGTGCCCCCCTTTCTCAGAAAGCCGCCTTTCATATGATTGCAACAGATGATATATGTAAAGCTTGCAACATTCTTGTGAGAGATCCTTCTCAGAAGTTGCCAACTGGGAGACAGGCCTGGTGGTTAAGGTGAGGGCTAACACACCTGCGTCCCCCATGGGAGAACAGGCGTTCTGGGTTCTTGGTTCCAGCTTCCTGCTAAATGCAGACCATGGGAGGCGGCGGTGAGGGCTCAGCAGCTGAGAGACCTGGATTGAGCTCTCAGCTCCCAACTTTGGCCTGAGGGAGTGAATCAGCCATAGGAGCGCTCTCTTTCCATCTTTCTGTCTCTTAAAAAAAAAAAAAAGCCAGCCAGAAAGGGATGGTGTAAGAGGCTCAGGCCTGTCAGAGAGGTGGTGACAATTGGTTTGGAAGTATTCTTGGATGCATGAAAACAGAGAGGAAAAAAAAAAATCTAAGCACAAGGCTACGAGATACTATCTTGAAGAGAGGACAGTAGCATAATCTAAGACTGTCTCTAAATCTGAAATTTGTGCCTCTTTTTAAAAAAATTTTTTTAAGATTTGTTTTATTTATTTGAGAGTTACAGAAAGAGGTAGAAAGAGAGAGAGAGAGAGAGAGAGGTCTTCCAACTGCTGGTTTACTCCCCAAATGGCTGAAATGGCTGGAGCTGGGTGGATCCAAAGCCAGGAGCCAGGAGCTTCTTCCAGGTCTCCCACATGGATACAGGGGCCCAAGGATTTGGACCATCCTCTGCTGCCTTTCAAGGCTCATTAGCAGGGAGCTGGATTGGAATTGGAGCAGGGCCAGTGTTATGGCAGAGTAGGTTAAAACCCTAGCCGGCAGCTGCGGCATCCCATATGGGTGCCATGGGCGCTGGTTCAAGTCCCGGCTGCTCCACTTCTGATCCAGCTCTCTGCTGTGGCCTGGGAAAGCAGTGGAAGATGGCCCAAGTCCTTGGGCCCCCGCACCCGAGTGGGAGGCCCGGAAGAGGCTCCTGGCTCTTGGCTTCGGATCAGCACAGCTCTGGCCATTGCAGCCATCTGGGGAGTGAACCAGCAGAATGGGAAGACCTCTGTTTCTATTACTCTCTGTAACTCTTTCAAATAAGTAAAATAAATATTTAAAAAAATAATAAAAGGAAGTGGAGCAGCAGTTGGCACTGCAGGCCAGGGCTTTAATCCGCTGTGCCACAGCACTGGCCTCCTGCCTCATTTTTTATTTGAAAAGAACCCAGATAACTAGGGGTACCCTCAGAAAAGGGGTCCATTCCTGATTTTGGCAAGCATTTGCAACATCATCAATAACCAAATAAACAAGACAGAAAGCCAGAGAGCAGGAGCCCTGAGTCCCTCTGAGCTACCAACCACTCATGACGAGCACCAGACATTCTGGTTGCTAAGCACCCGCTGGAATCCCGAAGAACACTGCCTGGGGAGAAGAGGGTGGGGAAGCTTTATGGTGGAGATGGTGCTTAGCATTTAGGTTCTGCACAAGATGATGTAAGGGATGCAAGTAGGAGGAGGGATCACGTGAGCTTCCGAATAAAGAAATCCAAGCCTAAAAAGGACTGTAAGAAAAGTCAGACAAATTGCTACAAAGCTTCAGAGAAGGAAAACACGAGGTTTTATGGTAGGGATCAACATAGGAGGAGGCGCTGGTGTTGGATTAGGATGAACGGGGTCTGCGACACGGGGCTGGGATTACAGAGAACAGTCTGAGTGCCAGGGTGCGTGGGATGAAGTCACAGCCGGTGCTTGAGATCAGAAAGGGTCAGCTTTAGCTGGGGCAGATGGCCCTCATCACCTGTCACCCTCCAGAGGACAGGTGTACAATCAGGAGTCAGGGAGAAGTGTCACCAGGGGATTGGGCCAGATCAGGCTTGTGTAGGAAATGAAGCTGCAAACAGTCTGAGGAGCATGCTGGGAGAGTCGAGAACAATGGGGCAGCCACAGTGGCCCAGCCCAGAGGCTGTGGCCAGGGCGATGGAAGAGAGCAACTATTATACAGCTATTATTATCCAAGGCTCTGCCAGATTTAGCAGCTAACTGGATGGTAGGAACAAGGAAAGATGACTCCAGGTTTCAACATGCAGAAAAAGTCCTGTTTTAGGAACACTTAAATATCAAACACTGTTCACTGTACTTACTGATTGCTTGCTTGCTAACACAATCTGAAGTGTCAGATGGGCACAGAAATGGGTGCTCTCGACTGTCAAGAGCTCATCTGAAGGGTGCTTATGCTTTTGGTTTAAGATCCTGGAAATTAAAACAGTACATCAAAGAAATTTTTTTCATAAAGATGATGGTGTGGCCACAGAGAAACTATCCAGGGATTGCCTCAAGAGTGCAAGAACTCCAGCTCGAAAAGCTCTCGTGTACGGGGCTAGCACTGTGGCGCAGCAGGTTGATCCTCCACCTGTGGTGCCAGCATCCCATATGGGCGCCAGTTCAAGTCCCGGCTGGTCCTCTTCTGATCCAGTTCTCTGTGGAAGATGGCCCAAGTCCTTGGGCCCCTGCACCTATATGGGGGACTCAGCACAAGCTCCTGGCTCCTGGCTTTGGATCGGCCCACCTTTGGCTGTTGCAGCGATCTGGGGTGTGAACCAGTGGATGGAAGACCTTTCTTTCTGTCTCTTCCTCTGTCTGTAACTCTACCTCTCAATTAAATAAATAAAAATCTTAAAAAAAAAAAAAAAAGAAAAAAAGAATGGACAGGGGAGGACAGACAGGTTCAGAGACAACAAAGTGTGTTAAGAAAACAGAGGGAGCAGGTATTATGGGACAGCACATTAACCACACTTGGGGCCCCTGTATCCCATATAGGAGTGCCTGGGATTAAGTCCCACCTCCACTTACAATCCAGCTTCCTCCTAAAGTACCTGGCAGGCAGCAAATGATGATCCAAGTGCTTGGGTTCCAGCCCCCATCTGGGAGACCTGGAAAGAATTCCTAGCTCCTGGCTTTGGCTTGGCCCAGCACCAGTTGTGGTGGGCATATGGCGGGGGGGAGTCAACCAGTGGATGGAAGATCTTTCTCTTTCTGTATCTCTCCCTCTATGTCTGTCACTCTGCCTTTCAAATAAGTGAACTTATAAAGAAAAAACCAAAAACAAGGCACTCAGGGGAATGGGTGCTTTCCCCAGTGGTTAAGAAGTTATATCCGGTATCAGAGTCTGACTCCCAGCTCCAGCTCCTGACTCCAGCTTCGGGCTAACACAGACCCTGGGAGGCAGGGGTGTTGGCTGAAGTAATTGGGTCCCTGTAATGTCCACGTGGAAAACCCGGATTAAATTCCTGGCTCAGGGCCAGCACTCTGGCTCAATAGGCTAATCCTCCACCTTGTGGCGCCAGCACACCGAGTTCTAGTCCTGGTCAGGGCACCGGATTCTGTCCCGGTTGCTCCTCTTCCAGGCCAGCTCTCTGCTGTAGCCAGGGAGTGCAGTGGAGGATGGCTCAAGTGCTCGGGGCCCTGCACCCCATGGGAGACCAGGAGAAGCACCTGGCTCCTGCCTTCTAATAGGCGCGGTGCGCCGGCCGCGGCGCTGCAGTGGCCATTGTGGGGTGAACCAACGGCAAAGGAAGACCTTTCTCTCTGTCTCTCTCTCTCACTGTCTACTCTGTCAAAAAAAAAATTAAATAAAAAAAGAAAGTTCCTGGCTCAGCCTTGCCTTGGTCTTTGTAGGCATTCAGGACCTGAACCAGTGCATGGAAGCTCTCTCTCTCTCTCTGTCTCTCTGCCTTTCAAACAAACAAACAAAAATTAAAAACTGGGGCCAGTGCCGTGGCACACTTGGTTAATCCTCTGCCTGCGGCACCAGCATCCTATATGGGCACCGGTTCTGGTCCCGGTTGCTCCTCTTCCGGTCCAGCTCTCTGCTGTGGCCTGGGATAGCAGTGGAGGATGGCCCGGGTGCTTGGGCCCCTGCACCCGCGTGGCAGACCAGGAAGAGGCACCTGGCTCCTGGCTTTGGATCGGAGCAGCTCTGGCCGTTGCGGCCATTTAGAGAGTGAACCATCAGAAGGAAGACCTCTCTCTCTGTCTCAGTCTCTCACTGTCTGTGACTCTACCTATCAAATAAATAAATAAGTAAAATCTTTTTAAAAATGTTTAAAAAATTAAAAAATGGAAGTCAGGCGAGAGAGTCAGTAGAGAATAGAGCAGCCAACAGGACAAGGCTGCCAAGAGGAAGCAGAGGAAGAGGAACACTCAGAAAGGCACCGGATTTTAGTCCTGAGGAGTCAGCAGTGGAGTTGGGTAGGCAGAGCCTAAACAATGAGGATGGCGCCGGGGGCGGTGAGAAAGCAGCACCAGGCCAGGATGGGCCTCCAACACCCTGCTACAGTGATGGGACTGTTGCTAGACCCAAGAGGGGGACCCTGCAAAGGTTTGTGAGGGGGTCCAGTACTCTGCCTCAGCGGGTTAAGCTGCTGGCTGTGATGCCAGCATCCCATAGGAGCGCTGGTTCCAGTCCCATCCGCTCAACTTTTTTTTGACAGGCAGAGTGGACAGTGAAAGAGAGAGACAGAGAGAAAGGTCTTCCTTTTGCCATTGGTTCACCCTCCAATGGCCCCCGCGGCCGGCGCACCGCGCTCATCTGATGGCAGGAGCCAGGTGACAGGTGCTTTTTCCTGGTCTCCCATGGGGTGCAGGGCCCAAGCACCTGGGCCATCCTCCACTGCACTCCCGGGCCACAGCAGAGAGCTGGCCTGGAAGAGGGGCAACAGGGACAGAATCCGGTGCCCCAACCGGGACTAGAACCTGGTGTGCCGGCGCCGCGAGGCGGAGGATTAGCCTGTTGAGCCATGGCACCGGCCCCGCTCAACTTTTGATCCAGCTCCCTGCTAATGCAGCAGATGGTAGCTCAAGTATCTGACTCCCCTGACAGCTATGTGGGAGACCCACAGATAGAGTTTTAGGCCTAGCCTAGCCCCTGCTGTTGTGGCCATTTGGGGAGTGAACCAGCAGAGGAAGATCTCTCTCTCTCTCTCTCTCTCTCTCTGTCTCTGTCTCTCCCTTTCTCCCTGTTACTCTTCTTTTCAAATAAATAGGCCTTTAAAAATAAATGAATAAAGGTTTTTGAGGATTCAATCTAGGTTTTAGGAAGGTACTCTGGGGGGGGGGGGGGCTGTATAAGGAAAAGTCTGTATAGCAGAAGTCCATACAGGAAAATGAATCTTGATGTGAACGGAAAGGGAGAAGGAGTTGGAAAGGGGAGGGTTGCGGGTGGGAGGGAAGTTATGGGGGGGAAGCCATTGTAATCTATAAGCTGTATTTTGGAAATTTATATTCTTTAAATAAAAGCGTTATAAAAAAAAAAAAAGAAGTCCATACAGGAGGTGACTAGGGCCTGCATTGGGATGGTAGGAATGTAGTGATAGGAAAATGAGAAATGATGCAGAATTCGAGTGTTCCTGCCTAGAAGGCTGACTGGATGTAGGGGGGAAGGCTGGGCAAAAGGACAGGCGGCATATGCCAGAGGACCTGTGGGGGTGGGGAGGTACAGAGGCCTTGGCAGGGAGTGCTGGCAGCGCAGACGTGAGAACGCAGACTGCCTGAGAGAACGCTGAAGGTCGAAGAAAGAGCTAGCAAGCAGAGGAGCTGGCCAGGAGCCTGGGAAGGAGGGCTGGAGACGGCCTGTCTGGCTGGCTCTGGATAGTCGGTAAACAGTGAGCAGACACCAGCGACACACCAAGGACTTGGCTAGGTGCTGGTGGCTGAGCACGACGAATACATGGCCTGGCAGTTCCTAAGAGCGGCCTTCATGAGCAGGGTCCTGGTGGCCGGCCAAGTTCACCAGGAGGCAGATGCAAGAAGTGTTCTGCTCCCAGTGAGGAATCTAGCAGCTAGGAGGTAGGCAGAAGGGAGGTGAGAGCCCATGGCCAAGAGCAACTCACGGGTACTGACAGAACTGCAGAGGTCCCCGGAGTTGAGTGTCAAGAGTGACTTGGCCTGGCATTGTGGCGCAGCAAGTTAAGCGTTTACAGTGCTGGCATCCCATTATCGGACTGGAGGCTCCAATCCTGGCTGCTCCACTTCTGATCCAGCTTTCTGCTAGCGCTCCTGGCAAAGCTGTGGAAGATGGCTCAAGTACTTGGGTCCCTGTCACCGACATGGGAGACCTGGATGGAGATCCTGGCTCCCGTCTTCAGCCTGGCCCAGACCTGGCTGTTGCAGGCATTTGGAGGAATGAACCAGGGGATGGAGGATCTCTCTCTCTCCCTTTCTTTCTGTTGCTCTGTTTTCAAATAAATAAATCTTTAAAAAAAAAAAAAAGAGGAGAGTGATTTCTGCTGTGACTGATCTGCCGGAGAATCCTGGGGGCAAACTGACAGGCCAGGAGGCAAACTGTAAGATTTCAAACCTGATGGATGGATTCTCCCTGAACTCCAGTAGCTTCTTACTTGAATTCTTTAGCGTTGACAATAATTACTAAGGCTTTCTGTATCATTGGTGATTTGAAAATCTTTGACAGGGGTTGGCACTGTGTGTGGCTCAGCAGATCAAGCCACCTGCTGAGGATGCCTGCATCCTGTATCAGAGCACTGATTCCAGTCCTGGATGCTCTGCTTCCAATCCAGCTTCCTGTTAATGCTCCTGGGAAAGCAGCAGATACCTCAAGTGCTTAGGCCCCTGCCACCCGTGTGAGACACCCAGGTGGGGTTCTAGGCTCCTGGCTTTGGCCCAGCCCAGCCCTGCCTGTTGTAGGCATTTGGGGAGTGAACCAGCAGATTGGAAGATCTCTCTCTGCTTCTCCTTTTCTCTTTCAAATAAATAAATAAATCTTAAAAATAAACAAACAAGCAATGAGTCTTGAATGAGAGATTTTGCCCGTGGGAAATACCTTTTGAATAGGTATCATTCACCACTCCTAACTGCTGCACCCATACTGGGGGCTGAGTCCTGCGAGCAGCCTGGAGAACTTGCCTGACTTCCTGCTGAGGGCAAACAGCACGACTCGCACAGGACCTGCATTGGGCACTGACCCTTTCACCAACCTCATGGGCGCTCTGGATTCCGTAAGATTATTCTTAGAAAGTCGGATAGTTTCAAGAAGAAAAACTTCCTCCTCCCACGTGATAGTCTTGATTCATTATCCAGAGAATATACAATTAGAAGGGACTTTAGCAGCCATCTAAGTAGTCCTATTAACCTTTGAAAGAGTCAGTTTAGTGCTCCCTTTTGAAACCAATACTGTTAGTATGTTTGGGAGGTCAATATAGTTCTCTTCACAAGGTGTGGGTATTTAGGCTACATAGAAACGGATATTTTCTACCATAGAAATCAGCTATCTAGAGAAAAAACAGACCCATATCAGCTGTCATGTCTAATTCAGCTTCCCATTATGCCATCTCTCTCCTATAACAAGCTTTTCTGAAGTTGTAAAGAACAGCATTGCTGGGGCCAGCTTTGTGGTGTAGCAGGTTAAGCCACTGCCTGTGACACCATTATCCCATATGGTCACCAGCTGCAGTCCAGTTTCTCCACTTGTGATCAAGCTCCTTGCTAATGCACTTGGGAAAACAACAGAAGACAGCCCAAGTACTTGGGTCTCTGCACCCATGTGAGAAACCTGGATGGAATTCCAGGCTCCTGGCTTTGGCTTGGGCCAGCCCTGGCCATTGCAGCCATTCGGGGAGTGGACCAGTGGATGGAAGACCTCTTTCTCTCCTCTAACTCTGCCTTTCAAATAACAACAATAACAAAAAAGAACAACATGGATTCAGTCTGACTCCTTCTTGCACTCTTTCTGGGACTTTGCGGGGGAAAAGAAGGAGACTAAGCCAAGGGACTCTTACCCATTCCTCTCCCATTCAGAACCAGGCAGGGCATTCAGGGGACTGTGGCAGGCGAGGCAGCGGGGAAGCTGGGAAACGTGCTATTTCCCAGGAAACTGTCTGCTGACGGGCAGGTAGCAGTGTCAGGGGAAGGTCTGCCCTAAGCTGAGTTTCAGTCCCAATCAACCCCATCACAGCAGAGCCCCTGCAGACACCCGTCCCTCCCTCTTTCTGCTGTCTGAGGCCACAGCAGAATTTCTGAGGATGAGTGCTGAAAGGTTTCCATTGCTCTAGCTCACACTCGGCTGCCTGCTTCCCGTCACGTGGAAGATGCACCAGTGGGCACCACTCCCAGTGTCTGCTCAGGCTTCTGCACTACATCCTGGCCCGTTGTCATTTGCCCCTTGTCTTTAAAGATTCCACCATGGGTACCCTTTTTCTCCTTTCTTCTCCTGTAGCCTACTGCACAAAAATTCACCAATATCAGCAACCAGATACTTCTAAAAGCAGTATTTCTTAGACACAGGCAAAGAACGAAACATTAAACATCATAGCAGAAAAACATACACAGCCACCAGGCTAGGGATTTGCAGGGAGAATAGATGAGAATTCAAATCTTCAAAGGCATTCCCAGCTGTGGCACGGTTACTTAAAAGCAGAAACAAAGACACATTTGCAGTATTGGCCAGAAACAGCTATTGTGAAGGCTATATCTGGATTTGTAGCTAGCAAGTGCATTCTCACAGATGGGATGGGACTGTTTGTGAAAAAATGTCTTATAATATCAAGCAGTTGGTGTTTCAGAGCAACTGAAAAATACTTCAGATTTTTCTTAGGCAAGGTAGAGTGATCCTAGAGTTATCTAATTCTAAATGAGCCTGGGTCAGTGTTTAGCTTGTAAAAATTAGGGGGCAGTGTTGTGGCACTGTGGGTAAAGCCGCCATCTGTGATGCCAAGATCTCTTACGGGCACCCATTTGAATCCAGGCTGCTTCATCCAATCCAGTTCCCTGCTGATGTCCTGGAAAAAGCAGCAGAAGATGGCCCAAGTGCTTGGGCCCCTGCTACCCATGTGGGACACCCAGATGAAGCTCCTGGTTTCTGACGTTGGATCGGCCCAGCTCTGGCTGTTAATGGCCAGTTGGGGAGTGAACCAGTGTATGGAAGGAAGATCTCTCTGTCTCTCTTTCTCTCTCTCTTCTCTTCCTCTCTCTCTGTAACTTTTCAAATAAATGCATAAATCTTAAAAAAAAAAAAGTTTAGAATGAACTATGCTGTCTAACACTGTTTTCCAATTGAGGTCCACAAGTCCCTGAGAGTTTTGTGGCTAAATTCTTAGAGGCCCGTGAGATCTTGGAGAAATGTTTTACTTTTTTTTTTTTTTCAGATTTTAAAATTTATTTATTTGAAAGAGTTACAGAGAGAGAGAGAGAGAGAGAGGTCTTCCCTCTGCTGGTTCACTCCCCAAATGGCCGAAACAGCCAGAACTATGCTGATCCGAAGCCAGGAGCCAGGAGCTTCTTCCAGGTCTCCCATGTGGGTGCAGGGGCCTAAGGATTTAGGCCATCTCCTACTGCCTTCCCAGGCCACAGCAGAGAGCTAGATTGGAAGTGGAGCAGCCGGGACTTGAACCAGTGCCCATACGGGATGCCGGCACTGCAGGCGGCAGCTTTATCCGCTACACCACAGCGCTAGCCCCTTCCTCTTTTGCGAAGTATATTAAAATAGAACAAACGTGGAGGGGGGGTGTTATAGTGCAACAGTTATGCCCACATCCCATACTGGAGTGCTGGTTACTCTGCTCCCAATCCAGCTTCCTGCTAATGTATTCTGGGAGGCAGCAGGTGATGGCTCAAGTACTTGGGTTCCTGACACCCATATGGGAGACTCAGATGAAGTTCTGGGCTCCTGGTTTCAACTTGGCCCAGGTGTGGCTGTTGTGGGCATTTGGAGAGTGAATGAGCAGATGGAAGGTACCCCCCCACACACCTCTTTCTCTCCCTCTGTCATTTGGTCTTTCAAATAAATAAATAATCTTAAAAACAAATGTCAATAAAAATTTAAAAGCTAGAAGCACACATCCATTTGTAGAAGGTTAACACTGAGCCAAGGTCCATCCTAAGAGGGTAAGGTGCAGGGTCTCTTTATGCATGCGTCTCGAAGGAAAGTCCTTTGATAACCAGCCCAATCTCACAGAGAGGCCAGTGACGCTGAAAGGACTGGCATCTATAACGTGTCAGGCTTTAGCTTCTAAAAATGAGTTTAAAGTGAGTTAATTGTCCACAACAACTCTTTCCAGCTGCGGTTGGCAAGAGAACTCTCGCCTTCCTCTTGGTCTCACATCAGAACTGCTTGTCCTGACTCATTTCTTACACTGAGTTCCAATCTCCTTCGGTCCGGCCTTGTCCTGATGTCTACACTTGACACCTGATGCTGTCTTCTTGGCAGTAACCTTGGGCCTCACTTGACCAGCACCTGCGTTCTCCATTTGTGCCCGGTGGCTCTGGAACACAGTGGACGAACACCTTTCCTGAATATGTCAGTGAAGAAGCCTTGGGGACCTGGGGCTTTGTGAGTCCCAAGGCCCTACAGAGGCCATCCCTTTGCTGAGGACATGAAACTCTTTACCAGGCAGGGGAAACTTGCAGTCCTTGTTCTTGCCCAAAAGCCCTGGCCATGGCTCTGACTCCCCTGCCCCGACGAGTCTCCAGTGGTTTTTAGAGGCAAAAGGGGAAACTCAGGCCTCAGAGGAACATCTTCCCCTGCTGTGCAGTGTGGTATTTTGGGTGTCCCATCTAGCAGGTGTATTGAGAAGCCGAGTCATCCAGGGCAGGTGAGGTGCACCAACACATCTGAGAGCCCCTCCAGCCTCTGCCCTTCTTCTGCATCTTGAAACAAGTTCCGGCAATGCTATCCCTAAACCAGCATGAAAAGCTGTCTCCTCCTGATCTCTCACCTGATTATGCTGACTGTCCCACTGCCCTCTCCCGAGCCACTCTCTACAATGTTGTCACAGTTTCTTCTTTCTTAAAATTAATTATCTGCTTTTTTTTTTTTTCCAAAAAGGGAAGAGAGAATCTGCCATCTACTGGTTTACTCCCCAAATGCCCCAAATGGCTGGGACTGGGCCAAGCTGAAGTCAGGGGCAGGGATCCTAATCTGTGTCTCTCCCATGGGTGGCAGGGACCCAAGGACTAGAACCATCAACTGCTACCTCCTAGGGTGTGCATCAGGAAAATGAAATTGGGAAGCAGACTTGGAATTTGAATCAAGATACTCTGACATGGGATGTGGTATCCCAAGTACGTCTTAACCACATGCCAAATGTCCACCTCTTATTTTTTTTTTTTTAAGATTTATTTATTTATTTGAAAGGCAGAGTTATGGGGGGTGGGGAGAGAAAGAGAGAAGTCGTCCATCCACTGTTTCATTCCCCAAAATGGTTACAATGGCCGGGACTAGAACCAGGCGGAGGCCAGAGGCCTGGAACTTCATCTGTGTCTCCCGCATGGGTGGCAGAAGCCCAAGCACTCGGGCCATTTTCCGCTGCTTTAGCAGGTGCATTAGCAGGGAGTTGGATCGGAAGTGGAGCAGCCAGGACTGGAACTGGCACTTAAGTGGGATGCTGGCATTGCAGGCAGTGGTTTAATCGGCTATGCCACAACAGCATGCCCTGCCCTGTCTTCTTCCTTTTTAAATTTAATTTAATTTTTAATTTATTTATTTTATTTGACAGGTAGAGTTATAGACAGTGAGAGAGAGAGAGAGAGAGAGAGAGAGAGGGAGAGAGAGAGAAAGGTCTTCCCTTTGGTTCACTCCCCAAATGGCCACTACAGCCAGTGCTGCGCTGATCCGAAGCCAGGAGTCAGGTGCTTCTCCTGGTCTCCCATGCAGGTGCAGGGCCCAAGCAACTGGGCCATCTCCACTGCCCTCCTGGGCCACAGCAGAAAGCTGGATCGGAAGAGGAGCAACCGGGACTAGAACCCGGCACCCATATGGGATGCCGGTGCCACAGGCGGAGGATTAACCAAGTGAGCCACGGTGCCAGCCCCAATCTTTTTTTTTTTATTTTAAATAATGAGAGAACCTTGAACAAACAGATGTGGAAAGAACCATAACAATGAAATATGAACAAATAGAGGCAAATCTGAATTTCCGCTAATGTACGCTATGGTGTAACAAATTATGTGGCAAAGGCCAGGATTATTGAGGAAATGTCAGTAACAAGGCTTTAAATAACAGATGTCTGGGTGTGGTCCTGGCAGCCAGCTCTCGGAAACAGATGGTTGATAAGTATTCTCTCTAAATTCTAGGAATTTATTTCATAGGTAAGACAAGAGTAGGCAGCTATTTGATATTCACATCCTGTTTCAGGCTAAGGATAAAAGATGTGGAAACATGAGCAAGCTCATGATAGGAAGTAATGAAATTGCCTTTTACAAAATGAGATAAAAGGCAATGGCGGGGGGTGGGGCTGACGCTATGGCATAGTGGGCTAAGCCTCCGCCTGCAGAGCCGGCATCCCATATGATAGGGCACCAGTTCCAGTCCTGGCCACTGGTTCCAGTCCTGGCTGCTTCTCTTCTGATCCAGCTCTCTGCTATGGCCTGGGAAAGCAGTAGAAGGTGGACCAAGTACTTGGGCCCCTGCACCTACGTGGGGGGCCTGGAAGAAGCACCTGGCTCCTGGCTTTAGATTGGCTCAGCTCCATTGTGGCCATTTGAGGAGTGAACCAGTGGATGGAAGACAGCTGTCTCTCTCTCTCTCTCTCTCTCTCTCTCTCTCTCTCTCTCTCTCTCTCTCCCTCACTTTACCTCTCGGTAACTGTCTTTCAAAGAAATAAAAAGTATTAAAAAAAAAAAAAGGCAATGGCGGGGCAGGCATTGGGGTGCAGCGAGTTAAGCCTCTGCTTGTGATACCTGCAACCCTTATGCGAGTAGTGGTTCAAGGCCCAGTTGTTCTGCTTCCAACCCAGTTTCCTGCCAATGCATCCTGGGAGGGAGGGGTTGATTGCCCAAATGTTTGGGTCCCTGTCACCCATGAGTTCCAGGCTGTGCCTCTGGCCTGGGCCAGTCCTGGATGGAAGATCTCTCTCTCTATCTCTCTGTTACTCTGCTTTCAGGTAAAAAAAAAAAAAAAAAAAAAGACTTTTTGGGAATAGTGTTGTTGATATTGGATCCCAGTTAACATTTGAATTTCAGGGGCTGGCATGGTGGCACAGCGAGTTAAGCTACCACCTGCAAAGCTGGCATCCCATATGTGCACTGGTTCAAGTCCTGGCTGCTCCACTTGTGCACCAGCTCCCTGATAACATACCCGGGAAGATCTGGATGGAGTTCCTGGCTCCTGGGTTCACCCTGGCCCCAATATGGCTGTTGAGGCCATTTGTGGAGTGAGCCAGTAGATGGAAGCTCTTGCTCTCTCTCTCTCTCTCTCTCCTTTTCCCTCTGTAACTCTATCTTTCAAATAAATATATAAATAAATCTTATTTTTTTTTAGCTTCAGAAAAACAATGAATCATTTTTAAAAGAATCAAACCAATGCTCTGATATGGGATGCTGTGTTGTAAGCAGCAGCTCGATCTGCTGCACCACAATGCTGGCCCACAGTGAATAATATTTTTTACTATAATTATGTCCCAAGAAAAATTTGGGAAATACCTACCATTAATAATTTTTTAAATTAATTGAGTGTTTTGTGTTTTATCTATAACCCTATTTAGGGAACACATCTGTTTGCAGGGCCATGAGCTTGTTGTTGAACCTTGAAACATCTGTCGTGAAAGGCCTTAGAGATAATTTAACGCAACCCTCTTGTTTTATGAAGAGAAGACTGTAGATCAGAGCACAGATACTCCTGCTTGCTGTCACACGAGGTAGAGCTAGGGCCAGTCCTGCTGTCGTCAAAGCCGCTTTTCAAGGGCAATTTAATTCTCAATGTTATTTTTGAGACTAGCTTCAGGAGACATAACGAGAGTTCTCTAATATGCCTTATAATCAAATAAACGGAACAGGCTTTATTTGGAAAAAGAATGTGACACATGTTCTATGCCTTCTTTGGGAGCTTGTATTTACTTATTTATTAAGTTACTTGAAAGGCTGGAAGAGACAGAGGGAAACTTCCATCCTCTGGTTTACTCCAGGGTCTGGGCCACGCTGAAGCCAACAGTCAGGAACTCAATCCAGGTCTCCCACATGGGTGGCAGGGTCCCAAGTATTCAGGCCATCACCTGCTGTCCACCAGGGTGAACATAAGCAGGAAGTTGGGTCAGAAGTGGACAGGGATTCAAACCCAGGCACTCCATAACGGGATGCAAGAGTCCCAAGCTTAATCTCTGCACCAACCACCCATCTATTTATTTATTTTTTATTATTTACTTACTTATTTGAAAAGCAGAAGGATAGAGAGAGATAGAGACAACTTAGGAGCTACTGAGGAAACATGTATGTTATGGAATTGAACAATCATTTATTATATATCCCATTTACAGTAAGATTGAGAAATAATAGTTTACACTGGGAATGAGTCCAAGAGAGAGGTTGTCTAGTTAAGTTTTCATGGATAACAGCCAGCTTGTAGGTATCAGGCTGACAACCATTTAATGAAAAACACCCTGAATAAATTCCTCTTGCGGATTCTGCTAATAAGTTGAAACTAAACGTGAGATCACAGACGATCAGTCCAGGAAGGCACCTGGTGAACAAGAACTCGGGCAGAACAAGAACTCCAGCAGGGATGAAATGTGCTGCAGTGGGAAGATGGAGAGCGACAGTGAGGCTGGCATGGGGCTCCAATGCTAAAAATACAGAGTAGTGCTGAGGGAAACCCGGGTAGGACATGGACACAGCTCTACCCTTCTGTCAAAGACTGATGAATGAGATGCAAGGTTATGGAGATCATCTTGGCTGAATACTTGGGAGATGCAATGATTCATACTTGGGGAGGAAAAGAAAAGTCCTTGGAATCAAGTTCTCTGGCAGCGCTCAGAACACCAGCCCTCCTCTCCCCAGCACTGTTCTCCGGCCCTTCCTCATTCCTCCGAGCTCTGGAAGCTTGGGTCTGCTGCTTTGTGATTCTAGTAGTCCCTGCCTTGACTTCTCCTAAGGATGCCATTCCAGCCCCACCTGGAGGCCGATGGATTAAAAAGGCCCGTGCTGTCATTTACTGCTTCCTTATTGCAGCCTCGCTCTGTGGACACTTCCTTAAGGGTGGTTCAACAGCGGTAATGAGACAGACATCCGGATTCCTTTTTCTTTCTTTCTTTCTTTTTTTTTTTTTTTTTTTTGACAGGCAGAGTTAGACAGTGAGAGAGAGAGAGAGAGAGAGAGAGAGAGAGAGAGAGAGAGAAAGGTCTTCCTTTTCCATTGGTTCACCCCCCAAGTGGCCGCTATGGCTGGTGCACTGTGCTGATCTGAAGCCAGGAGCCAGGTGCTTCCTCCTGGCCTCCCATGCTGGTGCAGGGGCCCAAGCACTTGGGCCATCCTCCACTGCCTTCCCAGGCCACAGCAGAGAGCTGGACTGGAAGAAGAGCAACTGGGACAGAATCTGGCACCCCAACTGGGACTAGAACCCGTGGTGCTGGCGCTGCAGGCAGAGGATTAGCCTAGTGAGCCTTGGAGCCACATCTGGATTCTTAGCTCAGCCAAGGTCAGCGAGAAATGCGTCTCTATCTGTTACATTACGGAAGCAAGGCTTTCCTCTGAAAATTCATGATTTCTGAAGTGAAGGGAGACTGACTTGAAAAGCTGAGACAGGAATGAGGAGCTTTGGGAACCCCCAAGAACCAAAAACCCAGAACCCAGAACAGGGGCCAGTGCTGTGGCACAGAGGGTTAAACGACCCCTGTGATGCCAGCATCCCATATTGGAGTGCCAGTTCAAGTCCCAACTTTCCCACTTCCTTCCAATCCAGCTCCCTGCTAATGCATCCGGGGAAGGCAGCAGAAGATGGCCCAAGTGCTTGGGCCCCTGCCACCCATTAGGGAGACCCAGATGGAGCCCCAGGCTCCTGACTTCAGCCTGGCCCAGCCCTGGTCATTGCGGCCATTGGGGGAGTGAATCAGTGGATGAAACATCTTTCTCTATCTCTCCCTCTATCTGTGTCACTCTGCCTTTCAAATAAATAAAATAAACTTTAAAACAAAACAAAACACCCAGTATGGTGAGTTGCTTCACTGGTCTCCTAAGAAGCTACTGAGTCCAGAGCTAAGGCTCTTGTTTTGTACTTTAGGTGAGGCAATGGCATTTTTTAAAAAAAATTTTAAGAGATTATTTTATTTATTTACTTGAGAAGTAGAGTTACAGAGAGAGGGAGAGAAAAACAGAAAGGTTCATTCCCCAGATGGCTGAATCTGCCAGAGCTGAGCTGATCTGAAGCTAGGAGTCAGGAATTTTTCCAGGTCTCCCAGGTGGGTGCAGGGGCCCAAGCAGTTGGGCCTTCTTCCAGTGCTTTTCCAGGCCATAGCAGAGAGCTGGATCGGAAGAGAAGCAGCCGGGGATGCCGGCACCGCAGGCAGAGAGAATAGGCTTAGCCTACTCTGCCACAGCGCCAGCCCCACAATGGCATGTTTTAGGGTGCACACAGATTTCCTCTGGGAGTGCCAACTGCTCACACACAGAGTTCTTCCTTAAAGAATCTACTCTGGCCTTCTGATCAGAAGTCTTGCTCCCATGCCTGTTTTCCCAAACCAAAGATCAGATGGAGAATTCCAGCTTCCCAGGCCCTCTGACTCACTGTCCACTCCAATTTTCTCTTGCAGGAATTTGGAACCGCAATCCAGAGCCTCCAGCCCAGAGGTTCTCAGCATTATGCTTATATTAGGCCATCGTTTCCTTTTTTTTTTTTTTGGTTACTATGAGGGTACTATAAAAAGTTCATAGGATGTGGAATTAGAAGATAAGTTTGGGGCAAGCACTGTGGTGTAGCAGGTTCAGCTGCCACTTGTTATGGTGGCATCCCATAATGGAGTGTAGGGTGGAGTCCTGGCTGCTCTGTGTCAGATCCAGCTTCCTGCTAACGCACCTGGGAAAGCAGCAGAAGCTGGCCCATGTTCTTGTGTCCCTGTCAGCCACTTGGAAGACCTGGTTGGGATTCTAGGCTCCTGGTTTTGCCCTGGTCCAGACTTGGCTGTTGTGGCCATTTGGGGAGTGAACCGGTAGACAGAAGATCTTTCTCATTCTCTCTCTTTCTCACCATTACTCTGACTTTCACATAAACAGATAAGTTTTTTAAAAAATTATTTTGGTGCAAAATAGTTCAAATCCATGCATAGTTTTTCATAATATGCGTTTTCCACAAACTTTCCAAAGATCACTTGCATAACACCTGAGAAAGCCACCTTTATAAAGACAGGTTCATTTTGGATCATGATTCTGGAAGTACAAGATCTAGGGCCTCATCTGGTGATGGTTTTCCTGATGGCAGAGTACCCAGCTGATGCTGGGAATCACAAGAGGCAGGGAGTGTGTGTGTGTGTGTGTGTGTGCACATCTCTCCTTCTGCTTATGAGATCAGTGGGATTCAACCATGGGGCTCCACCCTAACAACCTTATCTCATCTGATCCCAATTATGTTAGAGGCCCACCCTCTAAACACTGTAGGCAATAAGGCTTCCACATTCCTAATATCCCCCATAGCAGGCATGTGAAACATTGGGAACACTTAAACTATAACCAACCCACGGCAAGCATACCTTAGAATCATCTGAAGAGTTTGTTTAAAAAAATAAATAGATAAAAATGATGGGGCCAGCATTGTGGTTTAGCAGGCTAAGCTGCCGCCTGTGATGCTAGCATCCCATATGGGTGCTGGTTTGAGACCCAGCTGCTCCACTTCTGATCCAGCTCCCTTCTATGGCCTAGGAAAGCAGCAGAAGATGGCCCAAGTCCTTGGACCCCTGCACCCACGTGGAAGATGTGGAAGAAGTTCTGGGCTCCTAGTTTTGGCCTGGCACAGCCTCAGCTACTGTGGCTATTTGGGGAGTGAATAAGTCAATGGAAGATCTATCTCTCCCTCCCTTTCTCTGTAACTCCTTTCCTTCCTTCCTTCCTTTTTAAGATTTATTTATTTATTTAAAAAAGCAGAGTTACAGAGAGAGAGAGACAGAGACAGAGAGAGTTCTTTCATTCATTGTTTCACTCCCCAAATGTCTGCAACAGTTGGATCTATGCTAGGCCAGAGACAGGAGTCAAGAGCTTCTTCTGGGTCTCCCACGCAGGTACAGGGGCCCAAGCACTTGGGCCATCTTCTGCTGCTTTCCCAGGCACATTAGTAGGGAGCTGGGTCAGAAGTGGAGCAGCCTGGACACAACCTGGTACCTTTAGGGGATGCTGGTGTTGCAGGTGGTGGCTTAACTGGCTACACTACAATGCTGGCCTATTTATTTTCATTTTATATGAAAGGCAGAGAGACAGAGACAGAGAGATAGAATATCTCCCATCTGCTGGTTCACTCTCCAAATGCTCAGAGCATCCAGAGCTAAAATAAAGTCAGGGGTCAGCACCTCCATTCAAGTCTCACACAGGGGTGCAGGGGCCCAAGGACTTGAGCCATCACCACCTGATGCCTCCCAGGGTGCATATTAGCAGAAAGCAGGAGTCCCAGCAGAGCCAAGATTCAAACCCAGGCACTCTCATGTGGGATGCTGGCATTTCACCCGGTATCCCGACCACTAGTCCAAATGTGCACCCCTTCTTTGGCTAGTTTTAAAATCGGGCCATTACTTTTCTGCTCTAGAGTTCTAACAGTTCTATTTTTAGATACCAATCCCTTACCAGATATGACTTGCACATTTTTTTTTTCCCCTTATCTCTTGATAGTGTCCTTTGAGGAACAGAAGTTTTTAATTTTGACAATGTCCAATTTATTTTTTTCTTTTTCTGGTTATGTTTTTGGTGTCATATTCAAGAAATCCCTGTCAAATCCAAGCTCAAGAAGACTTACTCCCATATTGTCTGTTAAAGTTTAAGTCTGGGGGCCAGCGCTGTGGCGTAGTGGGTAAAGCCGCTGTCTGCAGTGCCAACATCTCATATGGGCGCCAGTTCGAGTCCTGGATGCCCCGATTCCAATTCCGCTCTCTGCTGTGGCCTGGGAAAGCAGTAGAAGATGGCCTAAGTCCTTGGGCCCCTGCACCCCCGCAAAAGATCGGGAAGAAGCTCCTGGTTCCTGGTTTCGGATTGACGCAGCTCCGGCTGTTGCGGCCAATTGGGGAGTGAACCAGCAGATGGAAGACCTCTCTCCCTCTGTAACTCTGACTTTCAAATAAATAAATTAATCTTAAAAAAAAAAAAAAGTTTAAGTTTGGAGCCGGCATTGTGGTGTAGCTGCTGCCTGCGGTGCCAGCATCCCCTGTGGGTGCTGGTTCGTATCCCAGCTGCTCCACTTCTGATCCAACTCTCTGCTAATGACCTGGGTAAAGCAGGGGAGGATGATCCAAGTGCTAGGACCCCTGCCACCCACATGAGAGACCCAGATGGATCTCCTGGTTCCTGACTTTGGCTTTGCTCAGCCCTGGTCATTGTGGCCACCTGGGGAGTAAACCAGCAGATGGAAGATCTCTGTCTCTGTCTCTCTAACTCTCTATTTTCTTAAAGTTTAAGTTCTTACAGTTAGGTCTTTTTGAGACAATCTCTGTGTGTGGTGTAAGGGAGGGGTCTGACTTCATTTTTTCCATGCGGCTATCTAGCTGTCCTGACACCATTTATTGAAAAGAGTTTTCTTTCCCCCACTGAATCGTGTTGGCATCATTGTTGAACATCGATTGACTATGTAGGTGGGAATAGCAGATAACAAACAAATAACAAACAACCACCACAACAAACCTGTCTGTCCTTTACCTCCAAGACCTAGCCAGTTAAGCTGTGTCTGTCTTGAAGAACTAGGCCTAGATGTAGCAACCCATCATCTCAAATTGCACATACACAGGCAGCTGCAACTTTTCTCATCCTAAGGGCTCTCTGGAACATCCCACAAATGACCAAGAATAATTTCTTGGAACTCTGTATTACAAGGAAATCATCTGGAAGGCTGACCTAATTACCTTTCCTGTGGACACTCATTTTATTCATCTATGAGACTTGCGCTTTAGAGAACCGCTTGCTTCGTAAACAAATGTTTGGTTCCCCAGTATAATTTCAGTAGAGGCAAGAGGTAGCTGACTAAATTCTGGTTCCTAAGAAGAGGTTTAGTGGGGGGTAGGGCATTGTGATGTGGGTAAAGCCCTGCCTGTGATGCTGGAGCCCATCACATCCCAGCTAATGGCCTGGGAAAAGCAGCAGATGGCTCAAGTGCCTGGGGCCTACCACCCACATGGGAGACCCGGATTCAACTCCTGGCTCCTGGCTTCAGCCTAGTCCTGCCCTAGCTGTTGTGGCCATCTGAGGAATGAACCAACAAATGGAAGCTCTCTCTGTCTCTCCCTCTCTCTGTAACTCTTTCAAATAAATAAATATTAAAAAAAAAAAAAAAAGGAAAGTTTTACTGGGGTGGGGTGGGCATGGTTGCACAGGATTTGAGTCCCAGCTCCACTTCAATCCAGCTTCCTGGTAATGTGCCTGGAAGGCAGCAATGAAAGCTCAAGTACTTGCTTTCCTGCCACCCACATGGGAGACCTGGATGGAATTCCTGGCTCCTGGCTTTGGTCTGGCCCAGCTCTGGCCATTGCGGCATTTGGGCAGTGAACCACTGGATGGAAGATCTCTCTCTCTCTTTCTCTCTGTCTCTCCTTTTCTCTCTCTCTCTGTAACTTGGCCTATAAAATAAATAAATAAATCTTTTAAAAATATCTAATAAAACTTGTAACTATTAATGCATCCTTATTAAAACAATGGATAATAAAATTATAAAGAAGAAAGTGTATACTCCCTTGGTATTATACTATGTAATCTTCTTTGGTTTTAAATGTGGATAGAGAACCTCATTTAAAATTTTTTTCTTTTAGGGCTAATGCTGTGGCATGGCTGGTTGAGGCCCTGGTCTGCAGTACCAGCATTCCATGTGGGTATTGGTTTGAGTCCCAGCTGCTCCACTTCCAATGCAGCTCTGGATTGCTGGTGCACCCAGGAAGGCAGTGGAGGATAGCCCAAGTCCTTAGGCCCCTGCATCTGTGTGGGAGCTCCAGGCTCCTGGTTTCAGATTGGCTCAGCTCCGGCCATTGTGGCCATTTAGGGAGTGAAACAGTGGGTGGAGGATCTCTTTTTCTCTGTCTCTACCTTTCTCTGTAACTCTTTTTCAAATAAATAAATTAAAAAAATTTTTTTTTAAATTACTTCTTTTCTTAAGATTTGTTATTTACCTGAAAGGCTTGGAGATGGGACAGACAAAAGAAAGATCTTCCATCTGCTGGTTCAATCCCAAAATGCCTGCAAACAGCCAGGGTTGGGCCAGGCCAAAGCCAGGAGTCTGGAACGCAATTTGAGTTTCCTGGGGAATTCCTAGTAGGCATTGGATTTTATTTCCTTGTTCAGCAACCCAAGCAGGTGGACCATCACCTGCTGCCCCTTAAGGTTTGCATTAATAGGAAACTGGATCCTGAAGCGCAGCAGGGACTCAAATTCATAACTGTGATATGGATGTGAGGGTGCCCTAAACTACATGTTAACCACTGTGCCAAATGTCACCCCTGGATAGAAAGCACTGGTTTGTGTTTGGAACCATGGCTATACAATTCTCAACTGCTAGGCAATTAGGCTGCTACCAATTTTTTGCTACTGTTAACAGTGCTGGGGCCGGCATTGTGGTGTAGCAGGTAAAGCTACCGCCTGCAGTGCTGGCACCCCATATGGGCGCCAGTTCGAGTCCCAGATTCCCCACTTCTGATCCAGCTCTCTGCTATGGCCTGGGAAGGCAGTAGAAGATGACCTAAGTCTTTGGGCCCCTGCACCCCTGTGAGAGACCTGGAAGAAGCTCCAGGTTCCTGGCTTTGCATCAGCATGGTGCGGCCAATTGGGGAGTGAACCAGCTGATGGAAGACCTCTCTTTCTTTCTGTCTCTCCTTCTCTCTCTGTATAACTCTGATTCTCAAGTAAATAAATAAAAAACAAACAAAAACACAGTGCTGCAGTGAATATCCCAATATATGAAGTCACCTTGAATCCTATTTTGGCGGTATTTGCAAACCTTTTCTGATGACTAATATTACCTATAAATGCGTCTTTGTTAAAACTGTCCCTCCCTGGCCCCACTCTAGTTCTTTTGCAATGACTCCTCCTAGTCCTGATACTTAAAGGAGCAGCAGCCCTGCAGCTCCCAGAATGGTCTGGCTGTGAAGCAGTATTGAAGCGGCTTTCGGTTTTCACCTAAGGGCTCCCTATCAGTAGGTCCACTTTGGGCTCCTTCCCTGGTTTCTTTTCTAGGAAACATTCCTGTCCTTTGCACCCTTTGGGAGGACTGGAGCCTGCCTTGCTCTTGCCAACAGGGACTGGAACTGTGCCCTTGAGCTTCAGCCCAGTCACTTTGTGTATTTGGAAAAAGACTGCAGGAGGACGCTTGGTGAGATCCACTTTAGCAGCAAACAAATGGTGTCTTTTGAGTTTTGCAGGGAGAAGGCTCTTACTAGGTCTCAAGAGGAGACGGGGTTTCGTCAACAACGTGATCCCAGCAGTCCCAGACTCTGCGTTGTGGCTTTTCTTTCACTGTATGGTTCACATGGATTTACTGGACAACTCAAAGACTTCCAAGAAATGCTAGCAAGCCAGGCCCATTTATGTTTCCTAGCAGATATTGGGTTCTATTTCCTTATTCAGCTAAAATTAGTCTATAAACGTCTCGGGCTTTGTAATAGCACACTGATGTTAAGAAAAATACTTGGAGAAATGAGATTCTTTTTAAAAAAATTTTTACTTATTGGGCGGTACCGCCTCTGGCACCAGCGTCCCAAATGGGTGCCAGTTCTTGTCCTGGCTGCTCCACTTGCAATCCAGGTCTCTGCCTATGGCCTGGGAAAGCAGTAGAAGATGGTCCAAGTTCTTGGGCCCCTTTACCCTCGTGGGAGACCTGGAAGAAGCTCCTGACTCCTGGCTTTGGAACAGCCTGCCTCCAGCCATTTGCGGAGTGAACCAGTGGATGGAAGACCTCTCTCTCTCTCTGTCTCTGCCTCTCTGTGACTCTGTCGTTCAAATAAATAAATAAATATTTATTTTTATTTTTTAAAAACCTCTTTCTCTGTAGCTGTACCTCTCAAGTAAATAAGATCTTTTTTTTTTTTTAAAGATTTATTTATTTATTTATTTGAAAGTCAGAGTTACACACAGAGAAGGAGAGACAGAGAGAGAGAAGTCTTCCATTCTCTGGTTCACTCCCCAGTTGGCTGCAATGGCTGGAGCTGTGCCTATCTGAAGCCAGGGGCCAGGAGCCTCTTCTAGGTCTCCCATGCGGGTGCAGGGGCCAAGCACTTGGGCTGTCTTCTACTGCTTTCCCAGGCCATAGCAGAGAGCTGGATAGGAAGTGGAGCAGCTGGGACTTGAACCAGTGCCCACATGAGATGCTAGCACTGCAGGCAGCGGCTTTATCCTCTACGCCACAGCGCCGACCCCAATAAGATCTTTTAAAAAATAATTTTTACTTATTTGTTTTTATTTGAAAGGCAGAGAGAGAGAGAGAGAGAGAGAGAGATGGATCATCTGTCTACTGGTTACTCCTTGAATGCCTGTAACAGCAGGGGCTAGGCCAAAGAAAAGCCAGGTATCTGGAACTCAATCTTGGTCTTCCATGTGGGTGGCAGGGACCAAGGTACTAAAGCGCTTACCTGCTGCATCTGAGGGTGTGCTTTCGCAGGAAGCTGGAACTGGAAGTAGAAATCAAACCTGGGCGCTCTGATATGGGTTGTGGGCCTCCTGGGTGGTGTCCTAACCATTACACCAAATGTTTATCCTTAGAAATAAAGATTTTTGCTGTGCTGAAATCTTAGAACAAAGGAGGCCAAATTACATCATGGAAAAATAAATACATGTAGAAAAATGCTTCCAACCGAAATAGTCACTTAGAACTTTCCAGGAGGTTAAAAATAACTACTCAAGTCAAGGACTTAAGATTTTAATTAAAGAAAGTAAAATTAATTTCACTGAAATCTCAGAATTTGGCTTGCTAATCTCCATTTCTGGGTAAATAAAGAAACAGTGAGGAAAAGGGATTGGATAACATAGGCACTGTTTGAGTTCTTAAGAGACCACAAATTTATGTTCTGGCCATGGGAAAAAGCTAACAGTGTCAGTGGAATCACTCATTTATTCAAAAGACATAATTGAGCAACTGGTTCCATGTGTCAAGGGTTATATCAACAGTAGGGGACACGGACACAAAAGGATTTATGTCCGAGCGTACTAAATCAGTGTGTAAACTGGGATGTAGTGGGACAATGGGAATGTAACCAAAGTGCACAAGAAACCTGGGCAAATCAGCGACGGTGCTACAGTCTAAGGCAGTTGTTGAGTTGGGCTTGAAGGCTGAATAGGAGGGACAAGGTGAGGAGTGTTGGGTTACAAGAGAGGCACATTGGAGGGAGGAACACAGACATGCAACGGTGGGGATGTGCAAGAACGTGGGTACCTTTGAAGCACGGACTGGGAGGCTGGAAGAAGAGGCATGGTTTTTGACGCTGGGCAGTCCTGCCTATTTTTCTTACGGGAGTACAGGCAATGTGTGTGTGAGCAGGTGCTGAATGATGACACTGAGCAAGGAGGCTGGGATGAGACCACAGATATTTTTTCCTAATATATTTTTAAGTTTTATTTTTTAAGTTGATAAATAATTGCATATCATTATGGAGTACACCGTGATGGCTCTGGGTGTATCCCTGTGGATTGCTCAAATCTGACTGATTAACATATCATACGCATTACCTCAACTAATGATTTTTTTTTTTTAACCACAAACAGCTATGAGACCTGGCTAAGTTTCTCTGAAAAACAGATATGGGGCCTAAAGCACTTTAGTGGGCATGGGTTATAACAGGGGGATCGCCTCTGTTTTATTCTATCATAATCAGGACTCTCCCGATTCCCCACCACCGCAGTCTGAGAAGTTAGAAGCTGTACACCTGACCTTTTTCTCACTCGTCCTCCAGAATGAAGCCCATGAGAAGACCAGAGGGTTTATGAAAAGGCTTCCAGGCATTGTTATCTTTTCAAGGAACTCTAAGTTTTGAGTTTTTTCAAATAAAATACTATAAAAATGTACACAGATTTTTTAAAAAATATTTTATTTATTTGAGAGGTAGAGCTACCTCTAGGTCTTCCATGGTGGTTAGGGGCCCAAACACGTGGGCCATCTTCCACTGCTTTCCCAGGCCATAATCAGAGAGCTGGATCAGAAGAGGAGCAGCCTAGGCATGAACGGGAATTCTTATGGGATGTCAGCATTGCAGGTGGAGGCTAAGCCCATTACGCCACAGTGCTGGCCCCAGAACAGAGGACAATCTAACAGAGGAAATCTAAATTTTTTCCTTATCTCTTTCTGGGGTCTTGCAATGAATAAGAGCCTTCCCAGATCTAATAAAATGGACATCAATCCCAAACAATGCCTAATATGATGACCATAACCAGCAAGCAACATCTGTTAGTGGTCAAACACTGACAGGTTCTCAATCAAATCATTAATCCAGATAAAGTTGCCTACTCCTCTGTAGCTGTTCTCTAAGGATTCCTACTCTCTTAATCACTCCAGCTAACCTCTGGGCAATTTCACTTGCTCCAAAGGCTTTGATCTTCCCATATGCTAAGGATAGCTATTCTGTTACTTCCTTATAACCTAATTCTCCTCCTTTGCAAACTACCCTGGCTAACCTTTATCCACCAGCATCTATTCCTTTATCTCAAATTCTTTCCCTTGAAATCCTGCCACTTCAGCCTCTTACATAAGACTTGAATTCATCTGCTTATCTCCATCTCAGACATTGCTACTCTAAATGGAGACAGTCTCCTCTCACTAGCACAAATGCAACAGATTAACTGGTTTACAATCTTAATCTCTTCAATGCATTCTTTCATCAGAGCAGTTGTTCTAAAGTGCAGAAGTCATCATCCCTCTCCACTGTGGATAGTTTGTTTCTGCGCCATGTCATGAAAGTCCAAACAGGAAGAGCCTCAGGTTCTACCATGGCTGATCGATTCACAGCTCACCTCTGCTGTTGTTTCCATTGGAAACAAACAAACAAGCAAACAGCACAGGGGTGGTGGTGGGGCAAGCTTTTGTGGCATAGTAGTTTTGGCCTAGCCCAGCCACGGCTTGTTAACAGATATTTGAGGAGTGAGCCAATGGATAGAAGAGCTCTCTTCTGTCACTCTGCCTTTCAAGTAAATGAAAATAAATAAAGTAGAAAATAATAATAATAATAATTATAATAAAAAGCAGCTAATGCAGATGTTTAAGTGGAAAAGGAACCTCAGGGAGAATGACTGAGCTCATGGACAATGCAAGGAGCCGTTTAAGCCTAACAATCCACTGGATTTTTCTTGCTAAAGTGGTCTTAATCAGCTTAGAGTCATTAAGAGTTTCTTCCCGTCTCCAGGCTCTGCTGTGGATCTTCTAAAGGTGTTGGACAGTATTCTAGGTGCTAGCCACAGCCTTTCTTTCTGGCCTGCTTTCCTTTGCTTACTTCTGTTTTCCCTACCTTCAGTTAAACTTTGCTGTGGATTTGACACTTGGAATATACCTTGTTGCTCTGCATCCTAGGTAGTCCTGTATCTAGGCCTTAGCCTAGACCAACCTCGTAGCCCTCTCTGGCCTAACCGGACAAAAAATAAAAGTCTCTGAAGGTTATAAAGCACACAGGCTTTGTAACACAGTGAAACAATTAATAACTCCCGATTTTGCAACTTCCAAGTAAGTAATGATTTAAGCAATGGTCATGACAATATTATGAAAGATTGATGGGGGTCTTTATAAATTAAGGGAACAGGCTAGCATTGTGGTACTGTGGGTTGAGCCATCCACTGTGACACCAGTATCCCATACGGGGGCCAGTTTGAGTCTCTTCTGCTCCGCATCTGATCCAGATCCCTGCTAATGGCCCTGGGACGGCAACGGAAGATTGCCTAAGTGCTCGGGCCCCTGCACCCGTGGGAGACTTGGATGAAGTTCCTGGCTCCTTGGCTTTGACCTGCCATTGTAGAGATTTGGGGAGTGATGGAAGATATCTTCCTCTCCCTAACTCTGCCTTTCAAATAAGGAAATCTTTAAGAGGTGGGGGAATGGAGGGAACAGCCATTGCCATCTGAAACTCACTGATCTGTTGTAGGATCACAATAGTGACAGCCAGATAATACTTGTCTCCTGATAGGGTGCACCACAAAGTACATAATGTTCTTACCTGAAAAAGCTAAGACCTGAATGGAATTCACCCTTCACAGTTAATCTTTAGTATGCGAGAAATTAGAGAAGAATAACATAGATACCACCATGAGGAAACCATTACAAAGAATGGGACATTCTATATAACTAAATCAGTTGCTTTATCAGATCCATGGATGAAAGGTGGAAAGAGAATTGAATACAGATATCAACCAACTATTACGTGTGGACTCTGTGTAGATACTGGACAAACCAACCAAAAAAGACATTTCTGAGCTACTTGGAAAAACTGCAGTATGGATTGGGTGTTGAAGCAACCATAAGATTACTGTTCTGTCAATTTGGTAGGATGTGATGATAATGGCATTGCAGCTACAGGAAACAAGTTCACCTGCTTAAGGGATGCACATTTAGGTATACAGTGGTGAAATAACCTGGTGGCTGAGGTCTGCTGTAAGTACTTCAGGCACATAAGAAATGTTAAATGGGGACAGAAGAAGCAAGTATAGCAAAGTCTTGATAATTACTGGCATTAGTTAATAGACGTGGGGGGTTCATGACACTATTCTTTATACTTCTGTGTGTTTTTGAAATTTATAATAAGAAAAAATTAAAGATGTAAAAGTAAAGACAAGTGGGTATTTTGAGACCAAAAAGTCTGAACAGCAGTTGAAAAAACTTATTTCCATTATGCTGTCATTTAAAAACAAGTGTGGTGCCGTGGGTTAAGCCACCGCCTGCAGTGCCAGGATTGCATCTGGGTGCCAGTTCAAGACCTAGTTGTTCTATTTCTGATCCAGCTCCCTGCTAATGCACCTGGGAAAGCAGCAGAAAATGGCTCAAGTGCTTGAGCCCCTGCACCCACAAGGGAGACCCAGAGGAAGCTCCTGGATCCTGGCTTTGGCCGGGCCTAGCTTTGGCTGTTGCGGCCATTTGGAGAGTGAATCAGCGGATGGACGGTCTCTCTTTCCCTCCCTCTCCCTCTCTGTAGGCCTTTCAAATAAATAAATGAAAAAAATAAAAACAAGTATGAAGCTACTCTATTAGACTTCTTAAATAAGATGTTCTTATCCATTCACATTCATTTTGTGTGTCTCTTTAAGGCACCCCTGCATATTTATTGCCAATGAATTTCTATGTTGGTAAATGAGAAATTACCTGTTGTCAATAATCATTACATTGGAGGGTGGGATTCCCAAAACACCACAGCTCTGCAAGAGTTCTTTCTTACGAATCTCCCCTTGATTGTAGTAGTTTCCTGAGGATAACAAATACAGAGTAGCAGATTTCTTTAACCGTGGGGACCTGCCTCTATTCATTCTTATACCATCTTACGGATTTAACATATATGCAGTTATGATAAAAAAAATTGAAGAAAAGGTAATGCTAAGGTTATTGTAAGATGCTTTTGTGAGAAGACTACCAGCAGCACACTCTTTAGGATCACCATTCCCTAGTCCTCTCAATCTCTCCTCACTGCATTTCAGCCACATGTAAGAGGTGGCACAGTATGTTACCGACAGTACTGGCTTCGAGGTAGGCAAATATAGGATCCACCCTTGTGTAACTGCTTAGAACAACTGAGGTACTTGGGTACTCTCTGGGTTTTGGCCTCTATAAATTGATAGTCCTCGAATATGTTTAACATTTATTGAAAGAACAGGGTGTTTGTTACTCCTGAATATTATAGGAAAATGCGCAAGCACCATTTAGGACAATACTCATATTTATTTTTCACGAAAAGATTTATTTGAATGGGAGATAGAGAGATATATCAATCTTCCATCTATTGATTCACTCCCCACACAGCCATAGTAACCAGCTCTGGGTCAAGAACCCCATCCAGGTCTCCCATGAGGGTGACAGGGACCCAAGTCCCTCCCAAGCACACTGGCAGGGAGCTGTGTTGGAGGTAGAGCAGCAGGGACTCAACCAGCAATTGGTGGCTTAACCTGCTGTGCCATAGTGCTGGCCTTAAACATCTTCTTTTCATTGAAGAGTTCTGGACTCAATGGTGAGCATTTGTCTAGCTCAGGCAGCCCATTAATTCAACTCTCCATAAATGACTGCACGTGTGATTTATCCAAGTTCCTTAACTCTTCAGTCCCAGTTTCTTCACCTGCAAAGCGGGGCTAAAGATCTGGTGGATTAGAAAGCACAAGCCAGAACGCCAGGGAGGGATTGTGTACCTTTTCTCTTCCTTCTCTTCCTAATTTACAATCCACGCAGATCAACTCTCATTTCCTTTAGGCAGCCTTCTCCTACTTTCCCTGGCAAGGAATCATTCCAGTTTTCCGCCTGTAAGTATGAATTGCTCTCCCTGGTTAATTTTTAAATGTCATTGACCTTAAAACGCCCGGTCTCACTCAGCTGTGAATTGTCTCCATTCTCCAGCATACTGCAGGCACTCATGAAACACTGAGAAGGCTCAGCTTAGCCTTGTAGGTCAGACAAAAACTCCCAGCAGAAACTTTTAAACTTTGGTAAGTCTTCTTCTGGTGCTGACTTTGAACTATTTGAACTCTGGAGTCAGTCATTACATTGTATCCAACAAACTAACCCTAAAAAGACTATAGACAATACATTTAAATTTTTTTTTTTTTTACAGGCAGAGCTAGATAGTGAGAGAGAGACAGAGACAAAGGTCTTCCTTCCATTGGTTCACCCCCCAAATGGCCACCACAACCAGCATGCTGCGCCAATCTGAAGCCAGGTGCTTCCTCCTGGTCTCCCATGCGGGTGCAGGGCCCAAGTACTTGGGCCATCCTTCACTGCCCTCTCAGGCCACAGCAGAGAGCTGGACTGGAAGAGAAGCAACTGGGACAGAATCCAGTGCCCCAACCAGGACTAGAACCTGGGGTGCCGGTGCCTTAGGCGGAGGATTAACCTACTGAGCTGCTTCGCTGGCCAATACATTTAATTTTGTATTGTATGTATCACACTTTTTGAGCTTTCATTGATTTTCAAATCAGATTAAAAACTATAGTCAGTTTTGTGATGGACACTTTATTTTGTGTACACATGTACACAAACTATATTTCCCTGCCCCCTGCTTTGTTTAAAAAGATTGATTGGTATTTGATGATACATGAAAGGTCAGTGTACACACTATGTACACTGATCATACAAGTCCTAAATTCAGAGGCTTGCCCATTGGTGAGTGATTATGCTTATTAGAAACTGCTTAAAAATTAAACTAGGGGCAGGTGTTTGCCATGGTAGTTAAGACACTGCTTGCTTGGGATGCTCATATCCAGTATTGGAAAACATGGGATCCAGTCCTGGCTCTGCTTCTGACTCTAGCTTCCTGCTAATGTGCACCCTGGGAGGTAGCAGAAAATGGCTCAAGTAGTTGGGTCCCTGTCCAGCTCACTCCCTGGCCCCCCAGAGAGGGGACTCAGATTGGGTTCCAGGCTCTTGGCTTTGGCCTGGCCTGGCCCTAGGCATTTGGGGAGTAAACCAGCAGATGGAAGGTCTTGTCTCTCTTCCAAATAAAATGAAAATAAATAGGAGATTTCCCATTAAAAAATAAAGTAAAATAAAATAAATTGGAATTTTTAAAGGTTTACTTATTTATTTGAAAGTCAAGAGTTACACAGAAAGAGAAGGAGAGGTAGAGAGGGGTCTTCTATTTGCTGGTTCGCTCCCCAATTGGCGCAACCGAAGGAGCTGTGCCAATCCGAAGCCAGGGGCCAGGAGTTTCCCTTGGGTGTTCCCACATGGGCACAGGGGCCCAAGGAGCTGGGCCATCTTCTAACTGCTTTCCCAGGCCATAGCAGAGAGCCCAATAGGAAGTGGAGCAGCCGGGACTCAAACCGGTGCCCATATGGGGTCCTGGCATTGCAGGTGGCAGCTTTACCTGGCCCCTGGAATTTAAAAAATACGGGAGTGGTCAAGTATTTGGTACAGAGGTTAAGATGGCGGTTGGAGTGCCTGGGTTTGAGTGCCAGCTCTGCTTCCAGTTCTAGCTTCCTGCTAAAGCACAGCCTGGCAAGCAGCAGATGAAGGCTCAAGCACTTGAATCCCTGCCACTCATATGGGAGACCCAAACTGAGTGCTGGGCTCCTGGCTTCAGCTGTTGCAGGCAATTGGGGAGGGAACCAGCGGACGGAAGATTTTTATCTCTTTCAAATAAAATGAAAACAAAAATTTAAATGGTCAAAGGACTTGAATAGACATTTTCAAATACAGATAGCCAATAAGCATGTGACAAGATGCTAGCCATTGTTAACTGTTAGCAAAGTGCAAGTCAAAACTATAAGAAGATAATTTCATACCCACTAGGATGGCTGTAGTTAAAAAAAAATGGAACATTACAAGTGTCAATGAGGATGTGAAGAAACTGGAACCCTAGTGCACTGATGATGAGAATGTAAAGCAGAGCTGCTAAGGAAAGCAGCTCAGTAATCCCTCAGAAATTTAAATATAATAGAGACCGGGCACCGCAGTGCAGCAGGTTGAGTTGCCACCTGCAATGCCAGCATCCCATTTGAGCGCTGGTTGGAGTCCCAGCTGCTCCACTTCTGATCCAGCTTCCTGCCAGCGGGCCTGGGAAAGCAGTATAAGATGGCTCAAGAACTTGGGCCCCTGCCATCCACCGAGGAGACCCAGATACATTTCCTTGGTTTTTGCCCACCATAGCCCCAGCTAAGTTGTGGCCACTGGGGGAGTGACCCAGCAGATAGAAGATCTGTCTCTCCCTCTCTAACTCTGCCTTTCAAATAAATAAATAAATCTTTTTTTAAAAAAATTAAACACAAAATGACCCTATGCATAATTCAGAAATTATATTCACAATTTTACTCAAAGGAATTGAAAATTAGTTCCTGGACATATGTACAATCAGTGTTCATAGGAGCATTATTCACAATAGCCAAAAAGTGGAAACCACCCCCGTGTGTATCAAAAGGTGGGTGAATAAGTAAAATGTGGCTTATATGAATACACAAAATGGATTATTCAGCCAGAAAAAGGAGTAAGTTCTGGCATGGATGGACCCTGAAAAATTATGCTAATTAACATAAACCAGACACACAATGACAATTCTTGTATGATTTCTCTTTAATGAGGAACCTAGAAAAGTCTAATTCATAGAGACAGGCTGGGGGTGGGGTGGGAAGGAATGGGGAGTTATTGCTTAATAGGTGTAAAGTTTCTGTTTTGGATGATGAAATAGTGGTGATGGTTACACAATATTGTGAACCTACTTACTGCCACTAAATCAAACACATCAAAATGTTGAAAATAGTAAATTTTGTTATGTATATTTTACCACAATTAAAAAACATTTAAAATGGCAAACTTTGTTATATTTTACCACAATTAAAAGAATATAAAAAAACAGATTTTCACTGGACAAAATCTTTCATTCACAAATTATTACTATAAAACAGAATTCTATCCTTAAAATTGGTAAACCAAATCATTAAAATAAAAAAACTGAAAAAACTATGGAGCACAACATCTCTGTAGCCAAAATCAACAAACACTTCCAGATGCTGTTATTAACCAATAAGCCATTCCTGTAAATAGCATAGTTTTTCATTATTCCCAAAAAAGTCATACTGACTTTTACTAATGGAAATGATACTTTTTGTTAGTTTTTCCCATTTATGACTTATAGATGGTCATTAACAAGAACAAACATATAGGACAGTGTCTTTTTCAAACATGACAGGCATAAATGAATCAGGTGAAAGGAAAAGTATGCACAAATGGGTACAATGGCTAGCTCACTACGGTGATGTTGTGACACCAATATCAAGCTTTTCCAATTTTGATTATTCCCATTCCATACCTTTTTTAAAAAATAATTTTTATATATTTTTATTTCAAAGGCAAAGAAACATGCACACACAGAGACCGGTTGGGGGCAAAGGGGCAAAGGGGATCTCTGATTTCCTGGCTCACTCCCTAATTATCTATAAGCAACAGCCAATGAACTCAATCCAGGTCTCTCCAATGACTGGAGCTACCACCTGCTACCTCTCAGGGTACATATTAGCTGGACTCAGATCCAGGCACCCTAGGCTGTCCCAAGTGGCAGCTTAACTGTGCAAATGCCCACTCCTCCTTCCATACTTTCATCAGATTAGCATTGCTGTACTTTTCTTTCGCACACTTGCAGCTTTTCTTCTTACTGTCTACTGGTGATCCTTGTTGCCCATGGGGTTTCTCTTTAGTCTCTGAAATCATCACTTCCCTCATGTTTCATGAGCATTTCCTTTATGGCTTCTCATAGTGAAACAACTCCTTTATTTCTACACTTAAAACTCTGTAACTCATTAATAAAAACTCTTAAAAGTGTAACATACTCCAATTAAGTAAATAGTTGGCAAGACATCAATATTTTATAAGCATTTCCTCACCAGGTAGGTTCAAAATAGAGGTATATAAGGTTATCTGACATATAAATTAAAATCTTAATTTTAAGAAAAAGGTAGGAGTGGGGTCAGAGCTGTGATGCACTAGATTAAACCTCTGCCTACAGAGCCAGCATCCCATACGGGTGCCAGCATCCCATATGGGTGCCGGTTCGAGTCCCAGCTGCTCCATTTGCAATCCAGCTCCCTGCTAATGGCCTGGGAAAGAAGCAGAAGATGGCTCAAGTACTTGGGCCCCTGCACCCATATGGGAGACCAGGAGGAGGCACTTGGCTCCTGGCTTCAGATCAGCCCAGCTCCAGCTGTTGTGGCATTTGGGGAGTGAACCAACAGAGGGAAGACCTTTCTCTCTGTCTCTCCCTCTCACTCTCTGTAACTCTACCTCTCAAACAAATAAATAAAATCTTAAAAAAAAAAGATAAGCAAGCATACATTTAGAAAGACATAAAATCCTAATAAATATTTAACCTGCCAGGCAACACATCAGCATCATCATTTATGAACAGGTACTGTTTCCAATTACTGGGTGCCCATGCATTCTCTGGTTGAGTGACCACATGGTACCCACATCAACCTAGACTTTATAGAAAAGGACCTAAGTATTTAGATGCATATAATTAAACAGAAACATAACAGTCAGGACCTCTGAGTCATATTCTGAAGTTTCCCTAACTCCCTTAAAGAAATATAACTTGGGGCTGGTGCTGTAGCCTAGTGAGTAAAGCCGCTGCCTGCAATGCCAGCACCCATATGGGTGCTGGTTTGAGTCCCGGCTGCTCATTTCCAAGCCAGCTCTCTGGTATGGCAAAAGATGGCCCAAGTCCTTGGGTCCCTGCACTTGCATGGGAAACCTGGAAGAAGCTCTTAGCTCTTGGCCTCAGATAGGCCCAACTCTGGCCATTGTAGCCATTTGGGGAGTGAACCAGCGGATGGAAGACCTTTCTCTTTCTGTCTCTCCTTCTCTCTGTATCTCTACCTCTCAAATATTTAAGACGTATAGCTACATAGACAGAGGAAGAGACAAAGAGAAAGGTCTTCTATCCATAAATCTTAAAAAAATATATATAATTTGTATTTTAAAAATATTTACTTCATTCTTAAATATACAATCAATACTTACTTTTTTTTTTAAGGATCCCAAATATATTGGGTTAGAAAGCACAGAGTTAGACATGAGACTAACAATTGAGACTGGATATAACTGTATCTCAATAAATAAAATTTTAAATAATCATGGATTACACAGAATTATCAAAAATAACATAAAGGATGTATGGTGAATCAGATATCTGTAGAATTCCTTTCAGCATAGAATACCTGAACATGTGAGATAACAGGCAAATATATTCTAGGCACATGGCCACATTGAGAGGACAGTAAGGTTTTTTTTTTTTTTTTCTCAAGGAGCAAAACAATCAGTAAGCATGAATTCTGAGAGGTATTATAGGGCTGACTTGACAGAATCTGCATATCCTTGGTGGCCAATATTAGGGGAGTCGTGGATAAAGCTTGGGTGCAAATAAAGCCACCTCCATTTAAAGAGGGCGCTTTCAAAAGACAATTCACTCACTCCAGATGGAGTTCTCAGACCTGGTTCTATGGAAGGTGAAATGAGAAAACTGTCCTCCTGTGAGAACTCTACAGCATACACCTGCCTTTACCTGGTGGGGTAGCTTGTATCTTCTAAAAATCCCCAAAATCAGCATTTCTAATCCCACCTGCATTTCTAGCACCTAATGACCCGCCCCAGGAGGTGGCATCTACTTTTCTCCTAGTTACCTGGACATGACTTGTGAATGTAGTGGAAGCGAAACTGCAGGATTGCTAGAGCAAGGTCATAAAAGGCAATACGGCTATCCCTCGCACAGCCTCTCTCTCAGGACATTGTCCAGGGATCCAGCCACCAGCTTGGCAGGAAGCCGAAGCCACATGGATGTTCTGGCCAACATCTCTAGCTAAGTTGCGAGCTGACAGTCACAGGTGAATGAGCCTTCAAGTAATTCCAGTCCCCAGTCTGGAAGGCACTAGTCATCACTGCGTGGATAATTGCTCTGTCTGAAATCATGACACAGAAAGTAATATTGTTTTTTTTTTTTTTTTATTTTTTATTTTTTGACAGGCAGAGTGGACAGTGAGAGAGAGAGACAGAGAGAAAGGTCTTCCTTTTTGCCGTTGGTTCACCCTCCAATGGCTGCCGCGGTCGGCGCGCTGCGGCCGGCGCACCGCGCTCATCCGATGGCAGGAGCCAGGTACTAGGTGCTTTTTCCTGGTCTCCCATGGGGTGCAGGGCCCAAGCACCTGGGCCATCCTCCACTGCACTCCTGGACCACAGCAGAGGGCTGGCCTGGAAGAGGGGCAACCGGGACAGAATCCGGCGCCCCGACCGGGACTAGAACCCGGTGTGCCGGCGCCGCAAGGCGGAGGATTAGCCTGTTGAGCCACGGCGCCGGCCGAAAGTAATATTGTTTTAAGCAGCTAAGGTGTAAGGTGATTTGTTATTCTGCATTAAACAACTAATTCATTGGATTTGGTGTTCCATTCCAGGTTGAGCATTCATAACCTGAAAATACAAAATCTGAAATATAATTTTTTTTAAATTAAGGTTAGGTTACTAGAAAAAGAGGAGAGTCAGATGTACAGATTGCATAAACTGAAATTATTAGATGTGCTTAATATATTTGACACACAAAAAGGAGATATCAAAGTATGAGAAAGCTAACAGATTGTAATATTTGTATCAAGAAGCTCTAGATATGGGAAACAGATTAAAGGACATTACTCATCATCTCAATTTCATCTGTAAGACCTTAATTACAAAACTACTAACAGACATTACAGGAGGTCAATGTAAGTGAAGCAACATACCATATATTTATCAATAGACTCACTGAAACACCAATACAAATGCCAGTAAGATTTTTCCTTGGACATGAACAAGCTAATTCTAAAATGTATTCAGAAGAAAAAAGGTCAAAAATAGCAAACATACCCCAAGGAAGAGAGGGCTGAGCATTATGAAAGCTACAGTAATTAAGACAGGAATGTCAAACTGATTACAGAAACAGTATACAGAGCAGAAATAACATGGAAATGTGATATATGAGAGTTGACAGTTCAATTCAGAGGATGGGCTTTTCCCAGCTCTGATCTTTCCTTCCTTCTTCATATTGCTACCAGAATCAGCTTTCCCAAAAACAGAACTGATTGTCACTTTGCCACCAAATGCATTCAATGACATTCAGGATATGTGTATCTTAACATGTATTTCAGTGGTTACATAAATTGGAGAAATAGTAGAATCAACAAAGTGAAATAGGATTTTTTTATTTAAATAGTTCTCAGAGATGTCAACATTCTCCTAAGGATTGTGAGCCTCTAAATGGGAGACAGCACATCTGGCTAATTTTCCTAGACTTCTCAGGCCAAGGCATTCTTTTTTCTTTCTTTCTTTTTTTTTTTGTTTAAACTGCAGCTTGATGTTTAAACAGTGCTTCTTAAAACATAAACTGGGAATCAATACAGCTATTTCATTGACTGACATGGCATTCAAGGCTCTGTGGATTGGAACCCAGAAGACCCACAGGGCCGGCTCTTTCACTACAGCTGCTCACTTTTGTTATTTAACTTGTGATTTAGCTTCCAGATTTGAGAAATGGGAATAACAAGAGTACCTTGCTCACAGGGTTGTTGAGAGGATTAAATACACCAACGACAACAACGAATTTTTTTTTTCCTGTTCCTCTCCTACCCTTAAACCAGAGATACATTTAGAATTACTTACTCAACCAAGACTTGATTAACGCCTTTACTACCCTAGGAATGACTTGGCCCTTCCTACGTATCTATTCCTATTTTTAAAGCCCAGTTCCAAAGAAAACCTAACTGGAGATGCTTTCCTTATTCTAAGTTCCTGAAAACAGAATGAATGATTTGCTCTTTTTTGCGTTATACTGCTTTCTCCATAACATCACAAAAGCTTTGATTATACTATTATTAGCTTCCTATTTTTCAGGTTAGAATGGTTAAGTCAGCAGTGTGGAGATCATTTCATGCACATGTTATACAACATAAGTAGGTTATTTTAAAATAAATTTTAAAACTATGAGAGAACAATTTAAAATGGCAAGTGGGATTCAAAGTAAATAATGAAAGAGAACAATCTTTATATTTTTTTATTTAAAAAATTTTGATTTCTGGCCCTGAATTTTTGTGAACCTATTGAAAACAGGGAGAAATGTTTTACAAAACACACAGTACATGTAATATTTTGCAAATAAAACCCGGACCTCTTTTCACAGATCTTGAAAACAAACTTGCTTATAATTTGATTCCCACAGTTGTAGAATCAAAATATAAATTAACAGCTAAGAAAACAATGGGCCTATCACTTGCAGCTCTTTGCCATTAATGTCCTTAACAAAGCACAAAGTGAGAAGACGTAATCTCTCAATAAGTACGTGAGTGGTGTAATCTTATGGATAACAATATTTAAAAAATATTAAATCTAGAAAATTTATGAAAAAAATATTAGTCGGGGTGGGTATTTAGCAAAGCAGTTAAGATGCTGCTTGGTTTGTCTGCATGTCCTATTGAAATGCCTTCCAATTTCAGTTTCCTGCTACTGTGCATCCTGTGAGGCAAAAGGTGATGGTTCAAGTACTTGGGTCCTGACAACCTACGTGGGTGACCTGGATTGAATTCTGGGCTCCTGTCTTTGGTTAGATGAGCCAGGACTGTTGTGGATGTCTGCTGAGATATTTCTCTGTATCTCTGCCTCAAAAAAAGTGTATATATAAAATTAAAAAAATATTAGTCAATGCTAGAGGGTCTAAGAGATTAAGAAAGATATTCTCATTGCTGCCCGCAAGGATGTAAATTAGCATAAGGTCTTGGGAATTGAGATTTGTATGCAAAACCTTAAAACAGCTAATTTTAGAAACCCATCCTAATGAAATATGCATAGAACAAGGTCTAGCATATAAATGTTTAATACGCATGTGCTAAATGATAAAGTAATATTAAGTGAAAAGAATATTAAAATGTGATTGTAATGACACATGACCAAATGGGAAAAGAAGTCATGGGCAATTTTATAAATAAAACAGCTTTATTGAGGTGTAAATTGATATACCAGAAAATTCACCCATTTTATCCGTACAGTTCAGTTACTTCATTATACACTTTTGCAAATATCACCATAATCCAGAATCTTGGGCAATCTTATTTGATCTTTTCTGTATCATAAATACAAGAAAGACTCCACTGAAATGTAGGTGGAGCTGAACCCTTAAAAACTACCTACAAACTTATTTCCTATCTAGTCATCTGAGTTCGCCGCTTCATTCGACACACGCATCTTCCTAGCTGCAGGGGGTGAGCGGGCACCATACAGCACGGATTCTGTTCGGTGGATTACGGGGTAGGGTCACCGTTCTTAATTCTTGCGTAAATAAATACATAAAAAGGTTCCATGGAATAACGAGTACAGCCGCAGATCCTAACGGAAATGCAGGTACTGAACGGAACCAATCGTGCTAGCTGCAGACGTCCCACGCCCCACCGGGGAAGCCGGCCGCCCCGTCCCCAGCAGAGGACCTCATTAGGATTTACTTAGCCCTCTAACAGAAACCCCTTTGGGAAGAAGGCAGACTGAGCTCGCCTAGCACCTAAATCCCCCAGTGCAGCCCAGGCTCGCGGCGCCCCGCCTACGGCCTCCTACCTGCAGAGAAGCAAAGCAGGGACACCCGGTGCCTCAAGCGGCCCAAGCCTAGCACTGTGGGAGCAAAGAACATGGCTTCATCGTCGGGGTGCGCTATCACCAGCAGGCTCCGGCTTCCTGCTCCCGGCAGGCCTGCTTGCTCCCGGCTCTTCACTCCTTCTGAGGGGTCCCAAACCCAAAGGAAACCCCACGCCAGGACCACCGCCGCCGCCGCCGCCGCACACACGAGACCGACCACCTCCATGCCGGGTGAGTGGCATTGCGCTTGCGCAGTGCCAAAGGCTGCCGCTGACCCCGACTCCGCCGGGAAAACCGCACCCGCTGCAATTGCGTTCCGCCTTGAAGTCCGTCCTGACGCGAGGCTTTACGGTTTTAACACGGAAGCCGGACACTTCTTTTTCGAGCGCTCTCCATTACTATTACTCTTTTCCCCCCAGCAGTTGAACATTAAGTCCCTGCCCGGTGTCTGAGCTGAACCGAATCCCTTACCACACAGTTTTCTACCCTTTTCCTAGGGTTTAAGAGGGAAGCGTTTTAAAACAACACTGCCCTATCGTGTAGGAAGAGTTCTCCCGTCTTCCACTTGCTCTCTAATGCATTTCTTAAATCTTTGGCCTTTTTTGTAATTATACGACTAGCCAGCCCGTTATCTCGACGAGAGTTTTCAAAAAAAAAAAAAAAAAACCAGCTAGACACACCACCTCTTTCCTTGTTAACTTTGGGATATCCCAAGGATAAGCGGTTTACGAGGTCTGGATAGTTCAGAGCAGGCTGCTCTCACAAGTCGCCGTAGCGTGGGGAGGAACATGGTGGACACAGCTGCCTCGCCCGGCGGGACAGGGAGGACTCGGCCCTGGAAATAGCTCGGGTAGGTCGAGCCCACGTGGGGCCCGAGGAAGCCGCGGCCGGGGTCGCAGGGCCCGCGCTCGGCCTGGCGCGCTTCCCTTTCCCACGCCCGGGGGAAGGCCCCAAGCGCGCGGGAGCCGGCCGGCCGGCGCGCGGGCGGCGCCCCAGCCCGGGAGCACGATGGCTGCCGCGCCGGGGCCGGCTGAGGGCGGCGGCGGCCCCGGCCTAGGTCTGAGGAGGGGGTCGCCGCCGCCGCCAGGCCCGGGGGCAGACGTGACGGGAGCCGCGGCGCAGCGCGCCCCAGGAAGGCCGGCCGAGGCAGCGGCGGCGCTCGCCAGCGGAGGGAGTCGGGCTCTCCGCTCTCCGGAAGGAGGAGGAGCCGGCAGCGGAGCCGCCTCAGCCGCGGCCGCCGGGCTGGGTGGGGGGAGGGAGAGGGGTTGAGGCAAGATGGCGGCCGAGGTGGCGAAGCAGCAGCAGCGGCGGCGGCGGCGGCGGCTGCAGTGAGCTCCCGGCTCGCCCGCGCCGAGCGAGGTCCCGGCGCAGGGCCGCGCGCCGGGGCCGCGTCCTGCTGCTCAGCCCGGGGGGCGCGCCGGCTCCCACGCCCCGCCAGCTCGCGGTGAGTAGGCCGGCCGTGGCGCCCCGCAGCCCGGCCTCCGGGCCCCTGCTCGCCGCGGGGCTTCCGAGGACTCCCCCCCAGGCGCTGGCCTCGGGGGGCCGGCTGCTCGCTCCCGGCGAGGGGGCTCCTCGGGCCCGGCCCGGGTCGAGACCCGCTCCCAGCCGCGCTGCGGCCGCCCGGGGACGGAGTCGGGCGAGGCGGGGAGCTCGGGCTGGGCGAGTGGCGGCTGATGGAGTTTCGGAGAAGAATGGACCGCGGCCCGGCCGGTGCCGAGGTGTCCCGAGGGGACGGGGCGTGCGGAGCCTGCAGGGCTGGCCGCGGCTGCCGAGCGCGGTGCCCGGGTGGGGCCGGCGCAGGTGGCGGGCCTGAGCGCATCCTGGGGCGGAGCTGGTGGCCGTGTTGCGAGCGTGGAAGGGGTGAGGGAGGGTGACAGCGATGGACAAGTGCGTGGACAGCAAACTAGTTCACCTTCCTGAGCGGACGGCCGCCGGGTGTAATGGCGTAGGGATGGGTAGTGGTGGTGGCCAGCGTCCGAACCGTGTACCTTCCGCCGTTTATTATGGGTGTGTTTTCCTGGCCCAGGTCGGAGGGTGCACCTCGTGTGTGGGGGGAGGAGGGCTTTGAGAAACTGTAATTGAGAACCCAGCCTTCTGGGGAGGCGACCGGAACGGTTCCGTGTAGTCACGGATTGGAGGAATGGCTGGGAATAAGTGGTATTTGTGAAAAGTCTGGTCGCGAAGTGTCAGGCCACGGTACGTCGTCTTCAACAGAGTTCACCTGGGAGAGTAGTGGGATGGGTGATTCTAATCTTTGGGGGGGGGTTGGTATATTCACCTGCATGAGATTTGCTTCCCTAATGATATCCTAATTATACTGAAATTTACATTCCTTGTGTGCAGCCTGGTGAGGCGGGGATGGGAGGCAGAACATGGCAGTGTGGAAAGAGCAACAGGCCTGGGATTTTCAGATGCCTGCGAATTAATTCATTCGTTCAGCACATCTCGATCAGTAGGGCTGGTGCTGGCTCACGTGTGATTGTCCCGTGGATAACTGAAGAGTTGGTGGCGTTACTGTATTTAATTTTTAGTAGTTTTTTGAAAATGTTTTGATGTGCGCTTTCATAAAGATCTTTTATTGGATGAATCAACTTGTACTTGCCTGGGCTGTGGAGCAGACCAATTTTAGAATCTTCTTTAGACACGCGTGAAACGGAAGAAATAACCACGAGTTGCTGGAGAGAGCAGTCGTGTATTTTCTCATCCTGTTCACCTCCAGTGGAAGTTTATTATTTATAGTACCCAGTTGCTTTGCCTTTCTTGTGCACACCTGTTAATGGAAATCAAGGTAGATATAGATGTATATAAAATATCACACACCAGGAAGTGACTAGTAGTACCAAAGTACTTTTACAAAAAGCTTTCCATATGTTGCCTCACCCCCCCCCCCCGAGAAAATACTTATAATACAAAGATTCCTGATTCTTTCTGTAACTGTAACATTTTGTAATGTCAACCTTTGTGTGCTTCAGTTTCCTCATCTATATTATTAGGAAAACATCTCTTCTCCTTGGGTTGGCTGTTGTGAGCCTGAGGGGAGTTAAGTTTTGAAATGGCTTTCAGCAGATTGAAAGGGTTATGTTGTAGGAGATTAGTAGCAGCTCCGTCTGTGAGCTCCGGTAGTGCTTTATCTGCACATCTCTCCTGGTGCTTACACTTTCTGCCTTGTGTTGTAGGTATTTATGCACCTGTTTATCTCCTTTTGAGAGCCGGATAGACCTTTCTCTGATTTTATCTTTGTGTTCAAGGCACTAGGTAAAAGTGTGTGTTTGTGAGAGAGAGAGAGAGAGAGAAGGGAGAGAGAGAGAAAGGGAGGGATTGACACTGCAAGTTTTGGTTGAATGAGTAAACACAAAATTCTAGTTAGGAAAATATATTCACATTACAACTTAACCAGCATATATCTGTGACATATCTATAGGGTTGTGATTTCCCTCTGACCTCTAGAGGAGTATTTTTTCAGCTGAATGACTTGTTAGATTTAAAAAATGAAGTGTTTGGCCTGTTCTTTTCATTTAAAGAAAAGCGTGAAATGTTGGAAATTGTGTTTCTTAGAATTTAATTGAATAAAAGTTTGTCCCAAGGCTACGTAAGTTTAGATTAGTCCTGCTTTTAAAAGCGTTTTAAAAAAATGTGAAATGGTGAGATTGTCTTGCCATTGAGGCCTTTGGATACAGATGAATGCCAGGCTATTTGTTACTCAGTTTTTGTTGTTGTTACTCAGTTTTAATTATATTTTGATCTTTTTTGTAGTCTCAAATTCTTTTGATGCCTGGGAATAATAGAGCTCTCACATATTTCCTCACTCTTTTACTTCACATACTGGATTTTACTAGAATATGATACAGAGCAGTAAAAAAGAAAGGTTGACCATATTTGTAGGTTGTACATTCATGTCTTTTTGTTAATTTACTTGTTCCATCACTGTGAGGTGCCTTTTATGTTCAGGGACATCAGTAAATGATGCTAACGTATAAAGCATAGACAGGCAGAGCAGTTCAATACACAGGTAGCTCAATCTGGATGGCCTAACATTTTGTCCTTTGCAGGTTTGAGGATATAAAAAGTACATTTAGATAGTTAAGAAAATGTTTTGTTTCTTTTTCTATCAGAACAGCTTAAGAGTATTGAAAAACAATGAAAAGCTTCTCTAATGTAGCAATAATTGTATGTGAAGCATCTGTTTTTTATTTTGGTATTCTTATGGTGGTGTTCTTCCATGAACATTTGTACTGTTCTTCCCACCATTTTTTTCTTTTTTTCTACTCGAGAAGCTTGTGTGGTCAAAATATTTCTTGGAGAGTCTTCAGATAGAACTTACTCTCACCTCCTCCTCCTTTGCATTTGAAAGTCAGACCATACAAAACCCTGAGTGTTCCATGGCATTCTGAGTCCTTTTGCTGCTTCCGTGTGTGCTGCCTTTACTTTTATTTAGCAGTGAACTCAAAAACAAATGGAACTGGTTAAATAAGATGCTAATGATTTATAGAATAGCGAGTCATGTAGATGATCAGGTTTCACATGTTTTACTTTTGGATAAACTGAGGGTCGCAGAGTAAACTGATTGCCTCAGCTGTTGCATTGGGACAGGAGCAGAATCCAGGTCTGCTGACATCCGGTTTAGTGCTCTTACTGTATACCACACCATCCATGGGATGATTCAGTGTAATGGCTGATGCTTGTAATTGTTGAGTTAATAACAAAAATGGAAGTGGATGGGAAATGAGAAGTCACTTTATTTTTTTAAGATTTATTTATTTGAAAGTTAGAGTACACAGAGAAGAAGAGGCAGAGAGCGCGCGAGAGAGATAGAGAGGGGTTTTCCCATCCGCCGTTCACTCCGCAGGTTGGCTGCAACGGTTGGAGCTGTGCCGATCCGGAGCCAGGAGCTTCTTCTGGGTCTTCCACACGGGTGCAGGGCCCCTAGGATTTGGGTCATCTTCCACTGCTTTCCCAGGCCATAGCAGAGAGCTGGATCCGAAGTGGAGCAGCTGGGTCTCAAACGGGTGCTCATATGGGATGGTGCCCATATGGGATGTTGATACTATAGGCACCCTGAGAAATTACTTTGGCTATTCAGCTGAGGTGTGGAATTTAAGATATTTCTATAATTCAGATACAGTGTGAAAAAGATTGGCTCTAGGGGCCCCACACTGGGCATAGAGAGTTAAGCCTCCACCAGGCAGTTCTTGCATCCCATATGGGCAGCCAATTCAAGTCCTGGCTGCTCCATTTCTGATCCAGCTCCCTTCTAATGTGCCTGGGAAAGCAGCAGAGGATCTTTGGACCCCTGCATCCATGGGGGAGACCCAGAAGAAGCTCCTAGCTTCAGCCTGGCCCATTTGGGGAGTAAACTGGCAGATGGAAGATCTCTCTCTCCCCTACACCATCTCTGCCTTTCAGATAAATAAATCAATCTTAAAAAAAATTGGCCTTGATCAATATCAGTGTTATCGTGATCAATGGGAATTATCTATTTTGCTTAATTTTGTCTGTGTTGACTAATAACTTAAACAAAAATAAATGTCTTTGAGGTTGTCTGGACCTAAAGACAGTTTTGAAATGTAAGTATTACCGTGATAGAAATTGTATTTTGGTACCTCTGAGACCCAAATAGGCTAAATTATTTTAGAAACTTACCTGTTGCTTTCTTCACTTACTCTGTCTTCCTCAATTTTTAAAAAAATTTTTTTTTTGACAGGCAGAGTGGACAGTGAGAGAGAGAGACAGAGAGAAAGGTCTTCCTTTGTCGTTGGTTCACCCTCCAATGGCGTGCACCGTGCTGATCTGGTGGCAGGAGCCAGGTGCTTCTCCTGGTCTCCCATGGGGTGCAGGGCCCAAGCACTTGAGCCATCCTCCACTGCATTCCCTGGCCACAGCAGAGAGCTGGCCTGGAAGAGGGGCAACCGGGACAGAATCCGGTGCCCTGACTGGGACTAGAACCCTATGTGTCGGCGCCGCAAGGCGGAGGATTAGCCTGTTGAGCCGCGGTGCCGGCGTCTTCCTCAATTTTTAAAGTGTGAGGGACTTGAATAGTTCTATAGAAAATTAGATGACAGTCAAACACATGAAATCTATCTTTAATGCTTTGTTGAAAAGCTTACTTTTTTTAAAATTTTAAATGATGTCCCTTGTTCTTTAATTTATTTGAAAGGAAGAGAGATTCATTCTGCAAATACCTGCAGTAACTAGGACTGGGCCACGCTGAAGTTTACTGGAACTCTGTCGGGATCTCCATTTGAGGGTTGGGGACCCGAGTACTTGAGCACCTGCTGCCTCACAGGGAAGTTGGAAGTTGGGAGTTGGGAGTGGAGCCGGGACTTGAACCCAGGCACTGTAACTTGAGATGCAGACATCTTAATGACTAGGCCAGATGCCTGCCCGGAAATGATCATCTGTAATATTAGCTTTCTATAGTTACTCAACGCTGTAACTTTTATTTCAAAGGAAAAGCAAGGGCCAGATTTTGGTGCAGTGGGTTAAGCCACAGATTTCTTTTGAAATATTTATTTATTTGAAAGGCAGAGTTACAGAGAAGGGGAAAAAGACAGACCTGGGCTGTCTTCCGTCCCTTTCCCAGATGCATTAACAGGGAGCTGGATTGAAAGTGGAGTAGCCGGGACTTGAAGTGGTGTTTATATGGCATGCTGGTGTTGCAGGTGGTGGCGTTACCCACTGCACCACACTGCCAGCTGTAGATTATTTTTAAACTGTGATAGCCTTCTCGTGACTACACAGCATGGCATATTTCTTTATTCCATTTGGGATGTTAAATAGTTGCCTATTTGAGTTGTATTAAGAGTTGTTTGGGGCAGACATTTGGCATTGTGGCTTGAGGTGCCTGGGTTCAAGTCCCAGCTCTGTTCAGTTCTAGCTTCCTGCTGCTGCAGACCCTGTGAGGTAGCAGGTGATGGCTCAAGTAGTTGGGCCCCTGCCGCCCACGTGGGATATGCAGATTTAGTTCTAGGCTCCTGGCTTGACTTTGCTGCTGTGGGCATTTGGTGAGTGAATCAATAGGTAGGTGATCTCTATCTGTCACTCAGGTTAAAAAGAAAATTAGCCACGATTTTATTTTAAAAAGTTTTTTCTCATCCTCTTTTCTGGAGTGCCTTACCCATCTAAGTTCTGCCTGTCTGATGGCAGGAGCCAGGTACTTCTCCTGGTCTCCCATGGGGTGCAGGGCCCAAGCACTTGGGCCATCCTCCACTGCACTCCTGGGCCACAGCAGAGAGCTGGCCTGGAAGAGGGGCCATGGTCATGTATTACTTCATCCAGGCAGTCTCCTTCCTTTTCTTTCTCTAGAATTTATACTTTTATCCTGTAAATTGTAGATGCTTTTACCATCATAGTTACGCACATGTCTGCTTAATCCCCATAAGACTTATATAATAGTTCTTTGTTGGCATGAAATAGAGTACTTCCAAAAGTTCTCAAAAAATTAAAAGGTAAACTTATTTTGGTACAAAAATCTTTGAAATCCATGCATTGTGTTTGCATAATACATGTTTATATGTGCATTTTGAATGCTCTTCTGTGTATCTGAGTTATTGTTTTCATTCTTCCCCTTTCCTGTCCAGGGTAATAGATATTTATTGAGTGCATGAACAGAACCTAACAGCTTGAACTAGGGTGGCTGTGATAGATGTCTGATATAGCTGCAGCATTTTGATATGGAATTATTTAAGAAACTCAGAAACACATTTCACTAATGTCAGTGAAGTAACATCTATAATCAGTGAGTTTTCAAGTCATTTCTCTAAAAATAAATTTTGTGTAATTTTCCTGGGATTTTTGGGAGGACAAGAAAGAAGACATGGGATTGGTTCATCCCAGAAAGTGTGTGTATATCCAGATGATGTTGGAATACAAGAATGCTTTAATTTCTAGAGGCAGGGGATTTTGGAGAAGTTCCAGTGCTAGAAAAATACTGTGAACTAGAAATATAGAATGGTTGATGAGATTATAATAGAATTTGAGGATGCTTTTGAAGAAATAGCACTAATTTTATGTAAAAAATTAATAAGATTGGAGGAGCAAGGAAGCGTGAAGTCAAGGTTACCAAATTATTTTGATATTTTCCTCCTTTACAGTGCCTACTTGAGAATAAAATTTGGGCTTTTGTTGTTGTTGTACACAATTAGTGTACATCATGTTTACATTTTTGGAAAATTTGACTTTTAGACTTGTTATAAGGTCACCTTTATGGTTATAGGTTGACCCTTCCCTCCAAACTTTTATTTAACTGACAGACTCTATTAATGACATTTTTGCTGTCATACACAGTTCAGATTCAGTTATTTGTTTTAGGCAGTTCATTTCCCTTGACAATAGCATACAAATTTATGTAATTTTGAAAATGTTTGTTTTAAGTAGTAATCATCATGTCTTTGAACTCGTGTTCAAAGACATTTTAATTTTGCATTATTTTTGATTAAGTTCTTTTCCTTGGTTTTTGCATAACAATAATAGTCATGTATTTGAAAATATTTGGAATGAAACCAAAACTTGTGCTTTCTAGGAGTTGTAGCCTAAAATATGCACAGTGTAAATATACCAGATGTAGTATTATATGCACACTGTGTGTGGTGGTGGGGGAGGGAGAAGTTACTTTATATTCACACAAAACCTATGAATGTGTGAAAGAGGATATGCTATTTTAAAATTCTTTATTATAAGTAATACGTTGTCTTGTGGAAGCGCAATATAGAAACAAAGAGTTTGACTCCCTAGGGCTCCCTGCATTGTGGCGCAGCAGGTTGCCAGCAGGCAGCCCTTATGAGCACAGATGGGAGACCTGGCTTCTTGACTTCTGGCTTCTTGCTAATGCTTCTGGGAAGCCAGTGGAGGATGACCCATGTACTTGGGCCTCTACCACCCATGTGGGAGACCAGGATGGGGTCCTGGCTCCTGGCTTTGGCCGCTCCTGTTTGTTGCCGCCTTATGGGGAGTGAACTAACAGATGATAGTGCCCCTCTCTGTCTCTCCCTCTCTTTCTGTTGCTCTGCCTTATAAATAAATAATCTGAAAAACAAAGAATTGACTCCCTAGGTAAAATCTGCTGAGGGTTATTAATTCTTCTAGATTTTTTTTCTGTGTATAATTTTCTTTATAGTGTAGAGTCATATGCACCATTCTTTTATATATTACTGTTCCAGATATATTTAGAGCTCCCTATCATTAGAAGCTACACAGTCTTCCACTTCCACTGTATGTTGGCTGTTTTCATTATTATTCTGTATAAGGCTTCTGGGTTTCATCCTCTAGTTAAAGAAACCTTCTTTATGCTAAAATTTAAAATATTCACCCATGGGGAGGGAAGGAGGAAGGGAATATTACTATGCCTAGAATTTTATCTGCAAGCTATATTGAATATGTTAAAAACTAAAAGTAAAAAAATTAACCCATCTACTAAAATAGAAAAGCAAAGTGAGTAGCATTGTATGTTATATATTAAATTATTATTATTTTTTTATAGGTAGAGTTACAGACAGAGTGACAGAGAGAAAGGTCTTTCTGTTGATTTACTCCCCAAATGGCCGCAACAGCTGGAGCTGCGTGATCCGAAGCCAGGAGCCAGGTGCTTCTTCCTGGTCTCCCGTGTGGGTGCAGGGGCTCAAGGACTTGGACCATCTTTTACTGCTTTCCCAGGCTATAGCAGAGAGCTGGATTGGAAGTGGAGCAGCCGAGACTAGAACCAGCACCCCTATGGCATGCCAATGCCGCAGGTGGAGGATTAACCCACTCTGCCACTGGGCCAGCCCCTAAGTTACTATTTGTTTTAAAAAGAAAAATAATGTGTACATATTTGCTTACATACCAAAGGATATGTCTGAAAGGATACTTTGTAATGTTGGTTGTTTTAGGAAGGAGAATTGAATGGGTTTCAGACTTTTGACTTTCCTGTTTTGTATTTTTCAAATAAGCAATTCCTCTGATTTTGATTTAATACTTTTATGGTTCTTTTTTTTTTTCTTTTTCTTCTACATTTAATTTGGAATCACTTGATGCATCTGGATTTTATTTCTTATATAGGAAGTGAGTTGGGAGATGAAATTGTGCATGTTTTTTACCCAGTTGACCCGTTGCATCAGCACCATTTAGTGAATTAATCCATCTTTTGCTCCCTGATGCAAATCAACCATAATCATTTATTAAATGTGTTTGAGACTGTTGTTGTTATTGTCTCCTGATCTCTTGCTGTGTATTACTACTGTACCTTCAAATTGCTGTTATTTTATAATTTTACTATTGGTAGGGTTAGTCACCTGTTTGTTCTTTTTTTAAGATTTATTTTGTTTATTTGAAAGGCAGAGTTACAGAGAGAGGTAGAACTAGAGAGAGAGGTCTTCCATGCACTGGTTCACTCCCCAGATGGCTGCAATGGCCGGAACTGAGCCGATCCGAAGCCAGGAGCCAGGAGCTTCCACCAGGTCTCCCACGCAGATGCAGGAGTCCAAGGACGAGGGCCATCTTCCACGGCTTTCCCAGTCCATAGCAGAGACCTGGATTGGAAGTGGAGTAGCCAGGACTCGAACCGGCGCCCACGTGAGATTATGGCGCTGCAGGCCGGGGTTTTAATCTGTTGTGCCACAGCACCGGCCACTATTCTGTTCTTTTAAGATTTTGATAATTTTCTGATCTATGAATTCTTCTGGATGAACTTTAATTTTTTTTAAAGATTTATTTATTGGGGCCAACGCTGTGGCTTAGTGGATAAAGCTGCTGCCTGCCGTGCTGGCATCCCATATGGACGCTAGTTCAAGTCCTGGCTGCTCCACTTCCCATCCAGTTCTCTGCTTTGACCTGGGAAAACAGTAGAAGATGGCCCAAGTCCTTGCACTCCCACGTGGGAGATCCAGAAGAAGCTCTGTGTCTCTTGGCTTCACATGGGCTCAGCTGTGGTCATTGCAGCCAGTTAGAGAGTGAACCAGCAGATGGAAGACCTCTCTTTCTCTGCTGCTCCTTCTCTCTCTGTGTAACGTTGATTTTCAAATAAATAGATAAATCTTTTTTTTTTTTTTTTTTTGACAGGCAGAGTAGACAGTGAGAGAGAGAGACAGAAAGGTCTTCCTTCCATTGGTTCATCCCCCAAATGGCCGCTACGGCCGGTGCACCGCGCTGATCTGAAGGCAGGAGCCAGGTGCTTCTCCTGGTCTCCCATATGGGTGCAAGACCCAAGCACTTGGGCCATCCTCCACTGCACTCCCTGGCCACAGCAGAGAACTGGCCTGGAAGAGGGGCAACCGGGACAGAATCCGGCACCCCAGTCCTGGGGTGCCAGCGCCTCAAGCAGAGGATTAGCCTATTGAGCCTTAGCACCAGCCGATAAATAAATCTTAAAAAAGTTATTTATTTATTTGAAAGAGTAACAGAGGAAGAGAGAGAGCAAGCGAGCGAGAGCAAGCTTCCATCCACTGATTGATTCCCCAGATGTCCGCAAGGGTCAGGGCTGAGCCACGCTGAAGCCAGGAGGCAGGATGCAGGGGCTCAAGCTCTTGGACTATCTTCCACTGCTTTCCTAGGTGCATTAGCAGGGAGCTGGATTGGAAGTGGAGCAGCTGGGGCTTGAACTGGTGCCCATACGGAATGCTGGCACTGCAGGCACTGGCTTAACCCACTATATCACAAGAGAGAAGGAGAGAGAGACATCAATTGATCAATCAATCCTGTATACTCTGTTTCACTCCCCAAATGGCCGCCCAGACTAGAAGCTAAGAACTTTATCTGGGTCTCTCACATGGATGTAGTGGCCTAGACATTTGGGTCATCTTCCATTGCTTTTGCTGGGAACATCAGCAGGGAGCTGGATCAGAAGTGGAGCAGCCAGGACATAAACTGGCACCCATGTGTTATGATGGCATTGCAGGCTGTGTCTAACTGCTATGCCTCAATGCTGATTCCCCTCCTATATTTTAAAACTTTGTTTCAAATAAGCCCTATACATTTCTTATTTACTTAAAATTTTATTTATTTGAAAGGCAGAAAGAGACAGAGAGACAGACAATCTTCCATCTGCTTGTTTGCTCCCCAAATGCCCACAGCAGGCCAGGGCTGGGCCAGGTCAAAACCAGGTTCTTGGTACTCAAGCCTGGTCTCTGGATAAGAGTGGCAGGGACTGACTACTCAGGTCCTCACACTCCCTCCAGGGTGTGCCTTAGCTGGAAACTGGAATCAGAAGCAGAGCTGGCACTGGTAAGATTGAGAGTAACTGGTGGGCACTTAACTTTAGGGTGCTCTGAGAGGCCCTTCTGAGGAGATGACATTTGAACTGAATCCTTAAGTTTGAGGAAGCTGCAGCCACTAGAAAAATCCAGGAAGAGCATTCCGTCTGGAGGGAGGAAGAGGACAAAGGCCCCAGGCTAGGAAGGGCTGGGCTCACGGTGGAGAAACTGAAAGGAAGCTGGGCCTTGTGAGAGTAAGCAGGCAGATCGAGTCGGTCTTGCGGGTCACCTTGCTTAGTTTGGGTTTTATTTGTAGCACATAGGAAGCCCTTTTGGAATCTTAAGGGGTAGAGGGACATGTTTTGATTTATGGTTTAAAAGAACTTGCGGCTTTGTGAATGGAGAAGGTATTAAAGTGCAGTCAGGAGTGTCTTGCAGTAAGAGATGAAGGTGGTTGAGGTGGAGAGGCTGCCTGTGGGAGGAGTGGGTGTTAACTGAGAACTGAGCACTGTAGCTGCTGTGGGAGCCAGGAGGCCTCACAAGTTTGGTGTGTTTTGGTTTTTTTTGGTCCCTGGCTCCATTCCGTGTAGAAACCAGTAAATGTTATTTGAAGTCAAATGCTTTTCTCTGCCTTTGTTTTGGTGTGTGCCTTAGAGTCTGTTCATTGAGCTGTATTTTGTTTTATGTAATAACTGGTAGTCATTTGTTAGTGAGTCAAAGGATAGCATAATATAATCTTGAAGATACCTGTCTCTGAGTTTACAATAAGCTTCTCTACAGCATTACTTAGCGATAGTAATGGAGCCAGACTTTTAGGTGAGCTTATAAACATAAAGTCTTAACATGCTACCTAGTGTATATCAAGGGCTCAAGAATTGGTGACTGCTTTTATTATTCTCAGATATTATCATGTCTGTCAATTCAGGTCAAGCATCTAAATTTTGTCCCATCTCAACCACTGTTTTTTTGTGTCAGTCAAGGAGAGAATTGTCAAGTAATCATCCATCGGCTATGAAATATGTTTGTTTTTATAATTGAATGAGTGAATTGCCCAATTCAGAGAATTAGTAGGATATAGTGCAAAAATACCAGAAAGTTCTCAGCTGGGTTGTTACCTAGCACTGCTGTCTTGGGAAACTTCCTTTCTTGCTTTATGAAAGGGAAAACTAACATTGTTTTTCTTTCATTTAAGAATTATTTACTGAATGCTGTACTCCTAGGTTCTTCCAATAATTATGTGCTTATTAAAGTTTTTCTTTCAATATCATCTGTAGTGGGAGTAGGAGAGTTTAACTCAAAAGACCTTTTTCTTTAGTTTTCATTCATCATCTTCTGAGTAAGGTATCATGTCAGAATTGCTACAAATAAAATTCCCTGTAAATGTCATTCTCTCAGTAGTTTTATTTATTGTTATTTTTAACAAAGATTTATTTATTTATTTGAAAGGCAGAGTTAGGAGGAGAGGCAGAGAGAGAGGTCTTCCAGCCACTGGTTCACTCCCCAGATAGCCACAACTGCCTGTGCTGCACTGATCTGAAGCCAGGAGCCTCTTCCGGGTCTCCCATGTGGGTGGAGGGGCCCAAGGACTTGGGCCATTTTCTACTACTTTCCCAGGCCATAGCAGAGAGCTGGGTTGAAGAGGAGCAGCTGGGACTAGAACCGGCACCCATATGGGTTGTGGGCATCTCAGGCCAGGGCTTTAACCTGCTGTGCCACAGTGCTGGCCCCTTATTTATTGGTTTTTAATGGGGCTTGTTTCACAGGAAAAAAAAAATCTGTTCCAGTATAGCATGACTGTGATCTCCTGGAGTCTGGATCCTGAATTAGGGTCAGGAGGAGGCTTTCCTTAAATCATCCTGTGTGTGTCAGGCTGGTGGGATGCCCTGGGAGGGGGAGGGGCCTCAGCCTTTCCTTGACTAGCACACTTTTGAAGCTGGGCTGCTTTGTGGGAATTAGTGTGACCTAATTTGCTTCAGTTTAGTAATGAATGCAGTATTTTAACATCTGCATGTTATATAGAGACGATTCTCTTATCCATATTTCTGTATCAAAAGGTTTTATTATTTGATCAGTTCAACTGAATTACATCTTTGTGGGATCCTTATTCTGCTTTGGTGAAAAGTAGGCTTAATCTGTCTGTGACTGTTGGTGGATTCGATTTTGTTCATCTGAAGAGGCATCTGTAGTCCTGTCACAGTGAAGTATATTTTTAGCTTTTTTCCAAGATAGCTTAGGCCACCTTGAAAACCTATCCAAGTACATTTTGGTTATGCAGAGATTCTAGGTCAGAAGCCAGTAGTTCCTGGTGAGAAGAAAGTTAGCTTTTTGAGAGACAGAGAGGAGGATTATCTTTGAAATTTTGTTGTTGCAAGATTCAGTTTCCTGTTGAGTAAGTGTTGTGTGTGTGTGTGTGCGCGCGCGCGTGCATGTGTGCAATATGAGAAGATTCAAAAAGAAACTTAAATAGACCAGTTTCATTTTGCCATATTGCCCATTTTCATGATGTGGGAGGCTAATTCTAGATATATCTATGAAATTTAGATAAAATGTGCTGTTGTCACTTAAAACAGTTACATCCAGTTTTAGTATTTTATTCCCATCCTAAAGCATGGTTATATAGATGTTTATGCTATGAGGCAGTTAGTTGCTCATAACTCTTGACTGGCATTCCTAAATAATTTGCCGAAGTTTTACGTTTCATGAGTCAAGCTTGTGACTATTAACCTGAGATAATAATGAGTTTTGGTGCCAGGAATTGAATTCATGATCTGACACTGCTATTTAAGGTGGTCTCTTCCCTTTTGGCCTTAATTTTGAACTGGAGTCTGATTTCAGTTGGTTTCAGTGGACGTTCTGGACGTTCTGGAGGTATCTTGGTGAGCCAGGTCTGCCGTGAGGGGTGAAGGAAGGATAGGGTGGGAGTGCAGGGATTCTGATAAGTTTTGAGAAAGGAGTTTGCAGTGGTTGCTGTGCTGGCTCACTTGTAGAAGGTTCACATATTATGCTAACAGAGATTTTATTTTGCTCATGTTTTAGTGCTTCCTGGGTTGGCATGAAAGTACTTTTAAATAACCTAACTTTTTTCTTTTTAAATTATTTCATTTATTTTATATTTTAATATATGTATACATTACATTTTATATAAATATATTTTATGTATTTAGGTGCTGTTATATTTAATTTTATATTAATGTTAAATATATATCTTAATATATTTACATTTATATTTAATTCTTATTAGGATTTATTTATTTATTTGAAAGGCAGAGTTAGATCTTCCATGTGCTGGTTCACTCCCCAGGTGGCCACAAAGGCAAGAGCTGGGCTGGTCCGAAGCCAGGAGTTTCTTCCTAGTCTCCCATATGGGTGCAGGGGCCTAAGCATCTGGGTCATCCTCTGGGTGCATTTGCAGGGAGCTGGATTGTTGCAGCTGGGACTCAAAACTGTATGGAACCTGTATGGAATGCTTACACTGCAGGCAGTAAATGCATGGTGCCAGCCCCTGTTTTTTATTCCTGAGACATTATTTTTAAAATTCAGAAAAATCACACCACGAAATAAGGTCATTATGATGGGTTACTGACAAATAGGAAAATGGACAACAAGTCTGCTAACTCATATTTGTATGACATTGAGTTTAAGTGTTGAACTCAGAACTCACAATTACTGAAAATTACTGTTTGTTGTTGTTGTTGTAAGAGTTACTTATTTATTTGAAAGGCAAACAGAGAGAGAGAGAGGGAGACCAGGCTAAAGCCAAGAGCCAGGAGCTTCATCCAGGTTTCTCATGTGGGAGCAGGCGTCCAAGTACTTGGGCCATCTTCTGCTGCTTTCCCAGGTGCATTCACAGGAAGCTGGATGGGAAGTGGAGCAGCTGGGCCTCAAACCAGTGCTCAAATTGGACAACAGTGCTGTAGGCGGTGGCTTAATCTGCTTACCACAGCACCAGCCCCCAAAAGTTTACTTTCTAAAGCTAACTGGGTAAATAATTTATTAATAGGGAAATTGGATCAAATTGGCACACTGAATTTTGTGTGTGTGTGTTTGCTCTCTTTCCAAATCTTTTGAAATAATGGAAACAAAATTAAAACTAAGGGACATGGCTGGCGCTGCGGCTCACTTGGCTAATCCTTTGCCTGTGGTGCCGGCATCCTGGGTTCTAGTCCTGATTGAGATGCTGGATTCTGTCCCAGTTGCTCCTTTTCCAGTCCAGCTCTCTGCTGTGGCCCAGGAAGGCAGTGGAGGATGGTCCAAGTGCTTGGGTCCCTGCACCCGCATGGGAGGAAGCACCTGGCTCCTGGCTTCAGTTTAGTAATGGAAGCACCTGGCTCCTGGCTTCGGATTGGCACAGCATAGCCACCATTTGGGGGGGTGAACCAACGGAAGGAAGACCTTTCTCTCTGTCTCTCTCTCTCACTAACTCTGCCTGTCCAAAAAAACCAAAAAACAACACAAAACTAAGGGACTCAAAATATTAAATGACTGAAATTATGTATGGCTGTATAGTATATTATAAAATACATTATGTAATTATTTAGTATTAGATAATATATGATAAATACTTGTGATATAATCTTCATCTTAATTATATATAAATAATTGTTATTCTAAGTTGTTAGTGCATGTGCATCCCCCACATGTCTATGTATATGAAATCTTTATCATGGGGATTTTACATATTATATATGATTAAGATAGGAATTATATGTATATGTATTCTACACATTTTTCCATTTTATATATATAGTGTCCATTATATTTGTATAAAATATTCCCATCATGATTTTACACACACGTGCACACACACAATTTGCTATTCTAAAACATAAACATTTTAGCATGAGAATACTCAGTGGTATGAAGTATTTGTTCTCCCTTTAATCAGCCCGTGAATTTGAATTTGTAAGTTCTCTTTTAGGGATTTTTGGGCCCTGACAAGCTGACTCTGATACTTTTGTGAAAAAGGAAATGTTCTAGAATAGCTCTGGAGAATTTGAAAGTAGTAGCAACAACAAAGCATAGTGAGGGGAAACTTGTCCTGCCAGATACAAAAACCTCGTAGCATTATAGTAATTTAAGAAGTGTGACATTGGCACAGGAAAAGATGGATCAAATTAGTGAGTCTAGGATCAAGACAAGAGGGAATTTCACTTTATAATATGGATACTTTTTATTTTTCTTTACTGTTTCAGGCCCATAGAAATATGCAGAAAGTAATTTAACAGATGTTCACATATCTACCGTATGTCTGTGAGAAAACTTAGTATCTTATCACAGTAGTGTCAGTTTTTATTTTAAGAAAAAAAGTGTTACAGATTACCTTCCTTCCCTCCATCATTCTTCCTTTCTTAGGCATAACTATTAACCTGAAGTAGATGAATGGCAGAACAGCAAAGAGGGAAAACAAAGGGCACTCTTCGTTCACTGGTTCGGATGGCCCCAATAGCCAGATCTGGGCCAGGCAAAAGCCAGGAGCTAAAAACCCCATTCGGATCTCTCACAGGGATGGTGGGGGCCCAAAGACTTGGACCATTATCTGCTGCTTTCCAAGGTGCATTAGCAGGGAGCTGGATTGGAAGCAGAGTAGCCAGGACTGTAACCCAGGTACTCTTGATATGGGATGCTGATTTAACCTGCGCCACAGTACCACCCCATGTTGACATGTGTTCATGCTTTTATTATATGTATATTATTCTGTTTCTAACTTGTCAATATGATACAAATTTTCAATTTCTTGAGGTTTCTTTTTATTTCTTTTTATTTTATTTATTATTTATTTATTTGATTGAGTTACACAGAGAAGGAGAGGCAGAGAAAGAGGGGTAAGAGGTCTTCCATCCACTGGTTCACTTCCCAAATGACCGCAGTGGCCAGAACTGAGCTGATCTGAAGCCAGGAGCCGCTTCTGGGTCTCCCACGCGGGTGCAGGGGTTCAAGGACTTGGGCCATTTTCTACCACTTTTCCCAGGCCATAGCAGAGAGTTGGATTGGAAGTGGAGCATCAGGGACTCGAACCTGTGCCTATATGGGATGCCGGCACTGCAGGTGGCAGCTTTACCCGCTACGCCACAGCGCCGGGTTTCTGTGTTTTAAAACATATAGTGCTGGTTTATTCATTGTAACAGCTGTGTAGTTATTGTGTATATACCATAGTTTATTCATTTTGACTGGAATTAATCTTTTCTTCAAATTTTCTTATTGTAGTACTATAGTAGATACCATTTGGTATTTAACTATGCAAGTTTATCTAGGGTATATACCTATTAGTGAAGTTGTTAAGTTGTAATGAGGACAACATTTCAGATCAGTGCAGAAAGACTGCTATGTTCATTAAGTGTTTTGTTGGTATAATTAACTATTGGGAAAGAAAATAGAGCAAGACCCATTTTAGAAAAAAATAGTTTATTAAGGAACTATGTATGAAAAAATTAAACCTTTAAGAAATGTAAGAGGCAAATGTAGAATAATCATAATTTGGGTATGGAAATGGTTTTTTTTTTTTTTTTTAAGATTGATTTGTTTGAAAGGCAGATCTACAGAGAGGCAGAGGCAGAGAGAGAGAGTTCTTCCATCTACTGGTTCACTCTGACCAGAGCTGAGCCAATCTGGGGCCAGGAGCTTCTTCTGGGTCTTCCATGTAGGTGCAGCCCAGGCAGTTGTGCCATCTTGTACTGCTTTCCCAGGCCATAGCAGAGAGCTGGATTGGAAGTGGAGCAGCCGGGACTCGAACTGGTACCCACATGGGATGCCGGCACTGCAGGTGGTGGCTTTACCTGCTACGCCACAGCACCGGCCCCAGAAGTGGTTTTTAAAAAGATGAATCAGGTTTGGAATTCCAGAATATAGACATATAATATAAAGGTAAAAAGGGCTTAATATTCATAATATACATAGGGAGGAAAGAGAGGACTCAGTTTCCAAAGAGACAGCCTGCAGAAACCCAGGTGTCCACTCAGGCCATTTGCCTGAACTCTCCCTCTCTGACCTTCCGCCTCCCTGACTTTACCAAGTTCGCTTTTGCCGTGGGCTGTCTAGTTCCTCTTCCTGAAAGGCTCTTGTGCCTGTCCCCATTTCCCATCCTTTAAACTTCAACACAAAAGTCCCCTCAGAAAGTAATTATCTAAACTGGGACGATTTAGAGAATGAATTGGAACAGAACTGATCATTACAGTGGGACAAAAGGTGTAAATTGGTGCCATTTTAGGAAATCGGGCATGTGGCCATCCTAGCTGAGACTGGCTTTCTGTGCTCACTCCGCCCCTCATTGCTTCTCTTCTTTGCTCATCAGGTTGGCCCATCAAAGTGCTGCCTCTGCCTCTGCCTCCAGTGACAGCGTCCTGCTAGTGCGTCCATGAGGCAGCAGTTGATGGCTCAAGTGCTTGGGTCTCTGACACCTACCTGTGAGACCCAGATGGCATTTTGGGCGGCATTTGGGGAGTGAACCAGCAAATGGAACCTTTCTCTGGCTCTTGTTTTCACTCTGCCTTTCAAATAAACATTAGGGAAAAGTATTTTTAAAAAACTAGAACTGCACCTACCATATAATACTGAATTATTCTTCTGGGCATATGTACAAAGGAATTGAAATCAGTCTGAGACATCTGTATTCCCATGTTTAGTGCAGCACTGTTCACAACAGCTGAGAAATAGAATGAACCTAGGTGTCCACTGAAGGTGAATGGACAGAGAAAATGTGTATAAACACAATGGAATAGTATTTAGCTATAAAAATGGATAAAAATTTTGTCACTTGTATAAAGAGGGATGCAACTGGAGGACATTGTTAAGTGAAATAAGTCAGACACTGAAAGACAAGTGGCACAATGACCCCTTTATATATAGAATCTAAAAAGTTGATTTCTCAGAAGGAGGGATTACCAGAGCCTGGGTGGAATGTGGGAAAGGGAGGGGAGAGGCTACTTAATGGGTTCAGGAGTGCAAAAATAATTTTTTTTAAATATTTATTTGTTTGAAGGAGACAGAGTGAGGAAGAGAGTATCTGCTGATTTGCTTCCCAAATGACCACAGCAGTTTGGGTCTGCAAACATCCTGGTCTTTCACATGGGTGACAGAGCCCCAGGTGCTTGGGCCATCATCTGTTCCCTTCCCAGGAGCATTATCAGAAATGAAGTAGCTTGGGCTTGAACTGGCACTTTGTTTTGGCATGCTAAAGTCACAAGTGGTGGCCTCACTCGATGTGCCACAATGCTGGCCCCTAGGGGGAGTCTCTCTTAATGTTGTGTAGTAGAGAAGGGTAGCTGGAATTGAGGATTTTGAACGTGCCCAACACAAAGGAATGATAAATGTCTCAGGTGATGAGCATGTGAGTTACCCTGATCTGATCATCACACTGTCTACATGAATTGGGATGCTACACTATACTCCATAAATGTGAGTAATTACTATGTGTTAGTTTAAAAAATACACTAACAAAAATACAGAGGGGCATTGGTGCATTGGTTAAGACACTGTGTGGGATGTCCACATCTCAAATTGAAGTGCCTGGGTTCAGGTCCAAGCTGTGTTTCTGATTCCAACTTCCTAGTGATGTACACCCTAGGTGCACGAAGTGATGGCTCAAGTAGTTGTGTTTCTGCCATCCATGTGGGAGACCTGGATTGAGTTCCTGACTCCTTCAGCATTTGGGAGTTGAACCAATGAGTGGGAGCACTCTCTTTTTCTGTCTCTCAAATGAATAAAACAAAACAAAACAAAACAAAATTAAAGCATATATATGTTCAGTGGTTTTCAGTACATTCAGACCTATATGTTTAGTATCTATGTTTAACCCTTCCCACAGTCAATTTTAGAACATTTCATCCACTTTAAAAAAAAATTCCAGGGCCAGCACTGTGGCATAGTGGGTGAGGCTGTCACCTGCAGTGCCAGCATCTCATATGGGTACCAATTTGAGTTCTGGCTGCTCCACTTCTGATCCAGCTCCCTGCTATGGCCTGGGAAAGCAGTGGAAGATGGTCCAAGTCCTTGGGAGACCCAGAAGAAGCTCCTGGCTTCGGATCGGCTCGGCACAGCACAACTCCAGCTATTGTGGCCAACTGGCAAATGAGACAGCGGATGGAGGACCTCTCAGTCTGCTTCTCCTTTTCTCTTTGTGTAACTCTGACTTTCAAATAAATAAATCTTTAAAAAAAAATCTCTTCAAAACTATGGAAGGAAGATAATTTTCATCATGCTAAGACATGGATGAACTTTGAAGGCATTATGCTAAGTGAAAAAAGTCACCAAAGATTATGATTCTACTTTCATGAGGTTTCTAGGGAAGTCGCATTACAGAGGTAGAAAGTAGAGAGTGGTTACCAGGAACTGGAAAGAGAAGGATGGGAGAGTGGGCATAGGATTCCAGTTGGGAAAAATGAGATAGTTCTGGAGATGGGTGGTGGTGGTAGTGGTTACCTAACGATGTGAATGCACTTAATGCTGTGAAATTGTGCACTTCAGGTTGGGTAAGGCTTGTACGTTTAGCAAGCACAGAAGACCCTGGTTAAATCACCTGCATCCTGTATTGGAGTACCTGGGTTCAATGTCTACCTCTAGCTCGTGACTCCAGCTTACTGCTGATGTAGACCTGAGAGACAAGGGAGATAGCTGAAGAGGTTGGGTTGCTGCCACGCATGTGGGAGACATGATCTGAGTTACCAGCTCCTAGTTTTGTCCTTACTCCAACCCTCGCCATTGCAGGTGTCTTGGGGTGTGAGCCTGGGCACTGGAGCTTTCTAATAGATAGATAAAAAAAAAAAAATCATTAACAGAGTGTTACATTTTACCACAGAAGAAGCAAAAAAGGAACTCTGTATCCTGCATTTTCCATCTCTACTCCATTGTCATGAGTTGAAAACCATGAATCCACTTTCTCTTAATGATAGGTCTGCCTGTTTTTGACTTATATGTGAAAGGAAACTTGTAATAGGTACACTTTATGATGGGCATAGTGTTTTCAAGGTTGTCCAACTTACAGGTTGTATTAGTACTTTTTTTAAAAAAAAGATTTATTTATTTGAAAGTGAGAGTTACACAGAGAAGGAGAGGCAGAGAGAGAGAGAGAGAATGGTCTTCCATCCGCTGGTTCATTCCCCAGTCACCTGCAATGGCTGGAGCTGCACTGATCTGAAGCCAGGAGCCTCCTCTGGGCCTCCCATGTGGGTGCAGGGGCCTAAGGACTTGGGCCATCTTCTACAGCTTTCCCAGGCCATAACAGAGAGCTGGATCGGAAGTGGAGCAGCCAGGACTCGAACCAGCACCCATAGGGGTTGCCGGCACTGAAGGTGGCGGCTTTACCCACTACACCACAGCACTGCCCCCCCACTTCCTTTTTATGGGTGAATAATATTCCTTGGTGTGGATAGACCACATTTTATGGTTCATTAATCAGTTGATAGACATGGCATTTGGGTTCTTTCCAAGGTTTATGTAGTCAGTCTAGGACTTAACTGAGATCTTAAGCTTCTGAGAAGTAAAAACTAACATGGCCTGTATTAAGTAAAGGAAGACTTAATGTAAAACTATGTAGGCAGGCCGGTGCCATGCCTCAATAGGCTAATCCTCCGCCTGTGGCGCTGGCACACCAGGTCCTAGTCCTGGTCGGGTGCCGGATTCTGTCCCGGTTGCCCCTCTTCCAGGCCAGCCCTCTGCTGTGGCCTGGGAGTGCAGTGGAGGATGGCCCAAGTGCTTGGGCCCTGCACCCCATGGGAGACCAGGATAAACACCTGGCTCCTGGCTTCGGATCAGCGCGGTGCACCAGCCACAGTGTGCCGTCCGTGGCGGCCACTGGAGGGTGAACCAACGGCAAAGGAAGACCTTTCTCTCTGTCTCTCTCTCACTGTCCACTCTGCCTGTCCCCCCCAAAAAAAAAGAAAAAAAAAACACAACAGCAAAACCAAAAACTGTGTAGGCAATTTATTAGGTGTCCAAGTACAAGGGAAAACATACATTTGCTCATGTCAGTCTCATGGAGACTGGAATGATGAATCTGGAGCAAAGGCTGCACTGCTGTGTCAGAGGCTGTTCAGACTCTTGTTTCTGCTTGTTTGCATGTCTTCTCTAGGCTGTCTGTAGACTAGAATTTTCTTTTCCCCTGCATCTTTAGCACATGCTTTGCTCACTTTGATGCTGTCCTGCTCCGGCTGCCTTACAGCTCACTTACAACCTGTAGCTGACATTCTTTATCCCACATTCATTATATTGTATACAAATATGTGATATAAAATATAACATTTCATTATATAATATAAAAAACTCTGGGCAGATATTTGGCATAGCAATTGGGATTCCACTTGGGATGCCTGCATTCTGTGTCTGAGAAGAGTCTGATTGGTTTATCTCTAGTTGAGTTGGGGTAGTTCACTTGATTTAAAAGTCGCATGTTAGCCAAATTTTAATTAAGGACAGATTCTCTTGAAAGGTGTGTGTGTGCCTGGATCTGGGTGTGGCTGGCATCTCTAGACACTAAGGTTTCTCCTTCTAAAGAGGGTCTAATTCTTTCAGCCAGTGATCATCAAACATTTTGGTTTCAAAACTCTTTAAAAATTAAGATTCCAAAGAGCTTTTGCTTATGTGGGTTCTATATGTTTTATTTTTTTGCCACATTGAATGTTAGGATGGAAAAATTATGAAGATATTTGTGTACTTAAAAAGAGCTTAGGGGCCAGCACTGTGACATAGCAGGCAAAGCGACGCCAACATCCCATATAGGTGCCAGTTTGAGTCCTGGCTGTTCCACTTCCTTTTCTTCATTTCAAAGTTTTTATTTATTTGAGAGGCAGAGTTACATACAGAGAGAGGGAGAGACCATGAACCGGTGCCTGTATGCGATGCTGGTGCTGCAGGCGGAGGTTTAACCTACTACACCACGTCTCTGGGCATCACACTTCCAATCTAGCACTCTGCTGTGGCCTGGGGATGCAGCAGAAGATGACCCAAGTACTTGGGCCCCTGCACCCACACTGGGGACCCGGAAGAAGCTTCTGGCTTTGGATCAGCACGGCTCTGGCTGTTGTGGCCATTTGGGGAATGATCTCTGTGTCTCCGCCTCTTTCTCTCTCTGTATTTCTGTCTTTCAAATCTTTAAAAAAAAGAATTTAAACTTTTTATGTTTTAAAATAAATAATATTTTTATGATAAATAACTTTGCCAAGAATAAAATTTGGTGAAAAGAGAATTGTTTTACATTTTCTTGAGATTTATTTATTTTATTTGAAAGGCAAAGTTACAGAGAGGCAGAGGCAGAGAGAGGGAGGTCTTTCATCCTCTGGTTCACTACCCAAATGACTGCAATGGCCAGAACTGAGCAGATCTGAAGCCAGGAGCATTTTCTGGGTCCCCCATTTGGGTGCAGGGGCCCAAGGACTTGGGCTGTCTTCCTCTGCTTTCCTAAGCCATAGCAGAGAGCTAGATTGGAAGTGGAGCAACTGGGACTTGAACTGGTGCCCATATGAGCAGTGGCTTTACTTGCCACAGTGCAGGCCCCTGTTTTACATTTTTGTACATCTCTTTAATGTCTGGCTAAAAGAAGCTAGCTTGCTTCTCATATCTGTTTATGAATTCAGTTTCTTGGAATACACATTTTGATTAAAGCTTATGAGGAAAACCTAGTCTCATATACATATGATAAATGTATTTTAATAGTCTTTTAGGATAAATGTGGATATTATTTGGTATTATACCAATGCGTGACAGTTCGTAATTTTTTAAAGGTCAGTTGATAGACAAACTATTATGTATGATTTTATTGATTTATCTTGTATTTTAAATTTTTATTCAAACATAAGTTTGTTATGTTTGAATTGGTCATTTGGAAAGTATTTGTGTGTTGAATTATGTGTGCAGTTCAAGTATTGATAATTTCATTATATAACATAAAAAAAAACCCTGGGTGGATGTTTGGCATAGTGGTTGCCTGCATCACGCATCAGAGAACTTGGGTTCGAGTTTTGGCTCTGCTCCCAAAACTAGCTTCCTCTTTATGCACCCTGGAGGCAGCAGGCATTGGTTTAAGTAGCTGGATCCTTGCCACCATGATTGACCTGGATTGAGTTCTGACTCCTGACTTCAACTTGGCCCAGCACTGGCTGTTGTGGTTATTTGAAGATAGACAGTGAAGATCTCTGTCCTTGCCCCTCAAGTAAATAAAAAATTAAAACAACCCTTACACTTGTTGATTTCATCACCAATGCCTCCAACTTCCAGAAGTCTTTTTATATAGAAAAGCAGTTAAGCTTATGTAGTAGGTTTTTGATTTCACAGATACTGGCAGTTATTTTCTTTAGATTGGTACTGTTAACTTCATTATTTCTTGAAACTTTTCCCATCCCTAATCCTGTCTTACACTATTATTTTGGAGCAGAATTATTCAATAAAGGCAGTATTTCCTCTATACAAATGGCTTACCTTATTGAATTCTGTTTTTTTTTCCTTCATTTAAAAAAAATTTAATTATTTGAAAGAGGGAGAGACAGAGAAGTCTTCTATCTGCTGATTTACTCCCAGATGGCTGCAATAGCCAGGGTTGGGCCAGGCTGAAGCTAGGAGCTTCATTCAGGTCTCCCATGTGGGTGGCAGAGGCCCAGATACTTGGGCCATCTTCTGCTGCTTTCCCAGGCAGATTAGTAGGGAGTTGGATGGGAAGAGGAGCAGCTAGGATGTGAACTGGCACCCATAAGGGTTGCATTTGTGGCAGGTGGTGACCCTACCTGCTACACCAAAAGGCTGGTCCCTCCCTTCAGTTTTTTTTTTTTTGTTGTTGTTATTTGTTCATCAAAAGGCAGAGTTAGAAAGACAGAAGGAGAGATGGAGAGAGATCTTTCATCCACTGGTTCACTCCCCAAAAGTCTGCAATAGCTGGAGCTGGGCCGATTGAAAGCCAGGATCCAGTAGCTTCTTCCAGGTCTCCCACGTGGGTGCAGGGACCCAAGCACTTGGAACATCTTCCACTGATTTCCCACATACATTAGCAGGGAGCTGGATTGGAAGTGGGGCAGTTGGAACTTGAATCAGTGCCCATTTGGAATGCCAGCACCGCAGGCAGTGGCTTTACCTCTTATGCCACAGAGCTGGCTCCCCTACCTTCAGTTTTTAATTTAGAACCCTGGTTACAGTATGTCAGCATCTGTCATTATGAGCCGGTTATCTTCTTTAAAAACTTAATTTATTTCAGTGAGAGAGATATTCTCTTCACTATTTCTCTCCCCCAAATGACTGGAACAGCGAGGGCTGGACCGGGCTAGAACCAGGAGCTCAGAACTCCGTCTTGGTCTGCCATGTGCATGGCAGGGGCCCGGGTGCTTGGAACATCTTCCACTGCCTTCCCATGGGTAGTAGCCAAAAGCTAGATCAGAAGTGGAGTAACAAGCACTTAAACTGGCACTCCAGTATGTGATGCCACTGTTGCAAGTGACAGCTTGCTTTGCCAGAGTAAGTTGGCTTTTTAAAAAAGATTTATTTATTTATTTATTTGAAAGCGAGAGCAAGTAAGCTTCCATTCTCTGGTTCATTCCCCAAATGGCCAAAATGGCTGGGGCTGGGGCAGGCTGAAATATTCATTGATTCATTCATTCATTTATAAAGCAGAGAAAGAGAGAGATCTTCCGTCCTCTGGTTCCCTCCCAGTGAAGCCAGGAGCCTGGATCACCATCCGATCTCTCTCCCATGTGGGTAAGAGAGACCCAAGTTCTTGGATCATTTTCTGCTTCCCTAGGTGCATTAGGGAGCTGGATCGGAGACTGAGCAGCTAGTACTTGAACTGGCACTCCAGTATAGGTACTGGTGTTGCAGGCTGTGGCTTAATCCACCGCACTATGATGCTGGCTTTTTCACAACCCAGAACCATGTGTATTTCTTTCTTTTTTTAAATTTATTTTATTGTAAAGACAGAGTTACAGAGAGAGGTAGAGACATGGTGGGGAAGGGAGGTCTTCCACCCACTGGTTCACTCCCCAAATGGCCACAGTGGCTGGAGCTGAGCAGATCTGAAGTCAGGAGTTTCTTCTGGGTCTCCCACATGGGTGCAGGGGCCTAAGAACTTGGGCCATCTTCCACTGCTTTCTCGGCCACAGCAAAGAGCTGGATCGGAAGTGGAGCAGCTGGGATTTGAACTGGTGCCCATATGGCATGCGGCACTGCAGGTGGTGGCTTTACCCGCTATGCCACAGCACTGGCCCCATTTCTTTTTAAAATATACTTATTTCTCATATCCTTATAGAAAGACATTAGCTGAGCACCTGCTATGTGTCAAGTCCCATGTGAAGATTTTATATACGTTAGTCTCCCTTTGTCCTCTGGGGCTATGCTCCAAGACCCCCAGTGCATGTCTGAAACTGTGGATAGTGCTGAACCCTATATGTCCTATGTTTTTTCCTTTATGTGCATACCTGTCATAAAGTTTACCTTACAAATTAGGCACACAGTAAAAGATCAATATCAATCACTAATAATAGGACAGTTGTAACAATATACTGTGATAAAAGTGTTGTGAATGTGATCTCTCAGAATATCTTACTGTGTTGTATTCACCATTCTTGTGATGATGTGAGATATTATGCCTGTGTAGTGAGATGACATGAGGTAAGTAACTGAGCATTTATCTTATGCTGTGGCTATCTATAACTTTTGTAGGCTGAGATGAAACAGCAAAACTAGTATGACTTTCTTTTTCCTTTTCACAGTTTCATGAATAGAAAATTCCTTTTTATTATAGATCTTAGCAACCTTGGTGTGTAATTTTTTCCCCCTATTAAGTGGAGATCTTTCACTTTTTCGCTTAAAGGGAACACTTTATGGCTTCTCCCTGGTGTGTTTGATTTGCCAGCATCCCCACTCCTGTGCTTTGGGGCCATTATTAAGTTAAAAAAAAAGCTGGCGCCGTGGCTCAATAGGCTAATCCTCCACCTGCAGTGCCGGCACATCGGGTTCTAGTCCCAGTTGGGGCGCCGGATTCTGTCCCAGTTGCCCCTCTTCCAGGCCAGCTCTCTGCTGTGGCCCAGGAGTGCAGTGGAGGATGGCCCAAGTGCTTGGGCCCTGCACCCCATGGGAGACCAGGAGAAGCACCCGGCTCCTGGCTTCGGATCGGCGCAACGCCAACCATAGCGACCCCTTGTGGGGTGAACCAACGGAAGGAAGACCTTTCTCTCTCTCTCTCTCTCTCTCTCCACTCCGCCTGTCAAAAAATAAAATAATAATAATAATAAAGTAAAAAAAAAAGTTGTTTGAACACAAGTACTGCTACTCTGATAGTTGATCTCATAACTGAGCAGGCTACTAAATGACTAATGGGTAGATAGCATATAGAGGTGTTTATGCTGGACAAAGGTGTGATTTATTCCTGAATGAGAGGAAGGAAGGTAGGGGGAAAGAGGAGATATCTTCACCTGCTGGTTTACTCTCCAAATAACTGTAATAGCCAGTTCTGGGCTAGGCCAAAAGCCAAGAGGCAGAAACTCCATCCTGGTTTTCATTACAAGTGGTGCAGCCAGCACTCTAACCCATACTCTGATATAGGATGTGGGTGCTGCACCATAATGTTGGCCCCACAATTTAAAACTTAGGGCTTGTTTATTTCTGGACGTTTGCATATATATCTTCAAGTCATGACTGATGATTAGTAACTGAAACTGTGGTGGCAGTGGTGGACTACTGTACATGTTTTTATTTTACATTGCCAATTTGTCAAATATTAAGTATAATGGAAAAGACTCAGTAACGATCAAACCCTTGCAATTTATATTAAGTAAATGCATGAGAGACAGGTTTTACAGGTAGTTCTGGTTTTGCTTGTATAGCAGTAGTTATAATTTATTAAGTACACTTGGCATTTTTAGTTCTTATGAATTTTTTCCCCATTCTATTCAGGTGGTTTCCTAGAAACATGATTGATTGTTGGACTTGATCTCACAGCCCAGTGAGGACTTCTGTATGATAATGTCAAGTTCAGGTTATCCTCCCAACCAAGGAGCATTCAGCACGGAACAAAGTCGTTATCCTCCCCACTCTGTGCAGTACACCTTTCCCAGCACCCGCCACCAGCAGGTAAGGAACAAGTACTATGTACATTGCATATATATTTTATGGTTTTCTTTACTTTCCGTATTTAATACATTTGTCAGCCAGAAACCAAATAAATGTAATTTAAAAAAATGGCAAGAACAACTCTGAAAGATGGGAACCAAAGTTTGGGAATTTTCTGTTATCTAACTGTCGCCTTCTACCAGATTTCGGGTGTTGCTCATGTCTCTGCATTTGATTGTAGTTGTTGACAGAAGAGTATTGGTTGCCTAGAGTTTCTAAGTTTGTATTACAAATTCTGGTTGAATTTTCAGTTGACGAGTTAACATTGCCTCTATTGAGTGATAGCCTCTATATCTTCTTAAAGAATTTGTTTGTTAGAAGGTGACAGACTTTGTGTGATTGTTCTACTTTGGGTAACATAAAACATGAGGTAGAATGGTCAGCTCAGAGTGGACCATAGTGGTATAAGAGGTTCGGAGTAAAAAGGAGAAAGGAAGTTGTGAAATGATCATCTTAGAGAATAAGAAGTGTGGTCATGGTAACTTAGTGCAAGGATATCCTTTTTTGTATAGGTAATCAATTGAGTCTTTTTTTTTTTTTTTTAAGATTTTATTTATTTACTTGAGAGGCAGAGTTACAGACAGAGGGAGAAACAGAAAGGTCCTTTATCCACTGCTTCACTCCCCAAATGGCTGCAACAGCCAGAGCTGGGCTGATGGAGAGCCAGGAGCCAGGAGCTTCTTCTGGGTCTCCAACATGGGTGCAGGGGCCCAAGCACTTGGGTCACCTTCCACTGCTTTACTGGTCCATAACAGAGAGCTGGACCGGAAGTGGAGCAGCCAGGACAAGAACCAGTGCCTATATGGGAATCTGGTCCGTAGGCAGAGGCTTAGCCCACTTTGCCATAGAGCTGGCCCCGCTTTTTGTATTTTCTGTAAGAAGTTTTTGCCAAATTCAAGATTTTTTCCTATATTTCCTTCTAGGTTTTATAATTTTAGGTCTTACATTTAGGTCTTTTTTTTTTTTTTTTTTTTTTGGACAGGCAGAGTGGACAGTGAGAGAGAGAGATAGAGAGAAAGGTCTTCCTTTGCCGTTGGTTCACCCTCCAATGCTGATCCAGAGGCAGGAGCCAGGTGCTTCTCCTGGTCTCCCATGGGGTGCAGGGCTAAGCACTTGGGCCACCTTCACTGCACTCCCAGGCCACAGCAGAGAGCTGGCCTGGAAGAGGGGCAATTGGGACAGAATCCGGCGCCCCGATCGAGACTAGAACCCGGTGTGTTGGCGCCACAAGGCAGAGGATTAGCCTGTTGAGCCGCCGGCGCCGGCCACATTTAGGTCTATAATCTGTTTTAAGTTTTTTGTTTGATGTGAGTTAAGGGTTTGAGTTGCCATCTTTTGCCATTGTGAATGAGACTAGCTTAGAAAATGTTCCATCTTCCTATATTTCCTTTTTCTCTTTTATTTCTCCCTTCTTCCCTCCCTACCTCCCCCCCCTCTTTCTTTCTCTCTCTCTTTCTCTTTCACAGATCAAGAGTGAGAAAGATCTTCTATCTGCTGACTCACTCTCCAAATAGCCTCAACAGCCAGTTTTGGGCCAGGCTGAAGCCAGGAGCCAGGAATTCCATCCAGGTCTCCCACGTGGGTGGTGGGGACCCAAAGATTTTGACCATCTTCCATTGTCTTCCCAGACATATTAGCAGGAAGCTGGATTGGAATTGGAGTAGCCAGGATTTGAACTGGCAGTTTGTTATGGGATGCTGGCATTGCAGTGGCACCTTAACCTGCTGTGTGACATAGCTAGCCCCTTCCCATATTTCCTTAATTTATGTAGAATTGATATTCTTTCATTCTTATATGTGTAAAAGAATGTATTGTTGAAGCTTTTTATTTTCAAAATTTGCTTATTTTAAAGAGTTACAGAGAGAGACTGAGAGACAGATTCTGTTGGTTCATTCCCTAGGTGGCCACGACGGCCAGTGCTGGGCTAGGCCTAAACCAGGAGCCAGGAGTTTGTTCTGTGTCTCCTGCATGGGTGGCATGGACCAAGCAGTTGACTATTTTCCACTGCTTTTCTGAGTCATTAGAGAACTGGATCAGAAGTGGAGCCTCTGGGACACGAACAAGCTCCCATTTGGAATGCCAGTATTGTAGGCAGTGGCTTTACCCTCTATGCCACAACACCAGCTCCTAGCGAAGCTTATAAGCCTAGAATTTTCTTTGGAAAACATTTAAATTATGAACTCAGTTTCTTTAATTGTTAGTCTGTTTCCTTGAAGCAATTTGAGGAAAACAATTTTTTCAAGATTTACTTACGGGACCAGCGCTGTAGAATAGTAGGTTAAGCCTCTGCCTCTGTCATATGGGTGTTGATTCGAGTCCTGGAGGCTCCAGTTATAATTTAGCTCCCTGCTGATGGCCTGGGAAAGCAGTGGGGCGTGGCCCAAACGATTGGTCCTCTGTACTCACATGGGAGACCTGGAAGAAGCTCCTGGTTCCAGGCTTTGGATTGGCTCAGCTTCAGCGGTTGTGGCCATCTGGGGAGTGAACCAGAAGATGGAAAACCTCTTTCTCTGTCTCTCCCTTTCTCTGCCTCTCAAATAAATAAATAAATAAACCTTTAAAGGAAATTATTTATTTGTAAGGTAGACTAGGAGGGAGAGGAGGAAGGGAAGAAGAGAGAGAAAGAGAGTGAGTTATTGTCCATCCACTGGTTCCCTCCTCAGATGGCCTCAGTGGCTGGGATCTGCCAGAACTCCATCCTGGTCTCCCACATTGATGTCGGGGACCTAAGTACGTGGCATGTCATCCATGTCTTCCCAGGTGCAGTAGCAGGGAGCTGGATCAGTAGCAGAGCAGCTGGGATGTGGGATGCCAGGGTGGCAAGTAGTGGCTTTACCTGCTGTGCCACAATACTAGTCTCTTGAGGCTTGTTTTTGAATTCTTAGGGTGAGTCTAGGGTAGCCATTATTCTAGGTCCAATTCATCTCCCAATTCTAAGTTTGTCTCCTGTGGATGTCCACCTGGTGACTTGTATATTCAGTGAGCTTTTCTCATTCTTGCTGGAGGAAATTTGAATACATCTGGCCCTGAGTGAGCTCGGGAAATTATTTGATTTATAGTTCCTCCAGATCTTTCATCAGTTTTTTTTTTTTTTAGCCCTGCCTTGTCAACTTTTCTTCCTATGTGTTTATAGACAAGAATTCAGGTAAAGAATTAAGGGAATCCAAGATCTGATTTCAGGAAATCTTTTTCTGTGTAACTCCCTTCTCTCAGGAAATTCTTCTCTGGTAACTGTGATCCTGGCTGCGGTTTGCAGGTTGCCTCTGGACAGGTAGCCTGGAGTGTGATAAGTAGGGCTTACTTCATTTGTCGCATTTCTCTTGGAGACAGTTCCTGTGCTGCTTGTTGCCCAGTGTTTGATAAGAGTCCCTATGTTTAGTCCAACTTTTAGGGTATTTTAAGACTCAAAACTTTTTCATTGCTTTGCAATTTTTTTTGTTTGATCAACTTTTTATGTGAGATTTCTTCTTAGACTATCCTAGACTACTGTTACTTGCTTACAGAGGACTCTGAATCTCTTAGTTACTGCTTGTTTTAGCCTGGATATCTCAGCTTTATCTCCTTAGGATTTTAAAACATTTTCTGGAGGCCGGCGCTATGGTTTAGTGGGTTAAACCGCCACCTGTGGCACCGGCATCCCATAGGGGTGCTATTTCAAGTTCTGGCTGCTTCACTTCTGATCTAGCTCCCTGCAAAAATGCCTGGAAAAGCAGTGGAAGATGGCCAAGCTCTTGGGTCTGTGCATCCACATGGGAGACCTGGAAGAGGCTCCTGGCTTGGGCATGGTGCATCCATGGCCATTGTGGCCATTTGGAGAATGAATCAGTGGATGGAAGACCCCCCCCCCTCTTTCTTTCTCTTTCTCTTTCTGTGTATAACTCTGCCTTTAAAATAAATCTGTAAGAAAAACAAAATTTTTGGCTGACCTTGAATTCACATACCAGAGTATTCACCACTTTATTGTGTAAATATAGTGGCTTTCATTAAATATATTATGTTGTGCAAATGTCACCATTACCTGTGAGCCGCGCTGGCACACTGGGTTCTAGTCCCGGTCGGGGCGCCGGATTCTGTCCCAGTTGCCCCTCTTCCAGGCCAGCTCTCTGCTGTGGCCCGGGAGTGCTGTGGAGGATGACCCAAGTGCTTGGGCCCTGCACCCCATGGGAGACCAGGATAAACACCTGGCTCCTGGCTTCGGATCAGTGCGGTGTGCCAGCCACAGCACACTGGCCGTGGTGGCCATTGTGGGGTGAACCAGTGGCAAAGGAAGACCTTTCTCTCTGTCTATCTCTCTCACTGTCCACTCTGCCTGTCAAAAATAAAAAAATAAAAAATAAAATGTCACCATTTCCTAATTCCGGACATTTATATCATCTGAATAAAAAAGGTATACCTAATAGCAGCTAATCTCAATTCTTCCAGTTCTCTGGCAGCCACCAATCTGTTTTTTGTCTCTATGGAGTTACCTTTTCTAGACATTTCATAGAAGTCTTTTGTGTCTGGCTTTTTAAATATGACATAATATTTTCTGTGTTTTTCTACATTCTAGCATGTGTCAATACTTTATTCCTTTTTTATCACTTAATAATATTCCATTTTGTGGATTGACCACATTTTTTTGTTTGTTATTTGATGGACATTTGGGTTGTTAAAAGTTTTATCTGTGTACATTTCTGTGAAAATTTGTGGACAAAATTTTGTGTGTGGTTACATGCTTTTAATTCTTTAGGGTTTATACCTAGGATGATTATTCCTGAGTCGTTTACTAATTCTGTGTTAACTATATATTTGTTTTAAAAAGCTTTTGCCAAAATCAACAAAAGTAAAGTAGATGGGAAAACATAAAATACTCAATTATAGTGGAAAAACAATTTCTCTTCACTAGCTGGCTGATTCTCTGGATTCCAGTTTCTTCATTTGTAAATACAGATGAACTTAACTAATGACGTCTGTGATCCTTTCAGCTTAATCATTTTGAACTTAAAGATTGGAATATATCTTAGACTCTCATGTTGAACTCATGAGTTTGAGATTTTTATGTAACACATGTTAGTAGTTACTGTAATATTATTAGAGAAATGAGTCAACTATCGATTGAACTTGAAATTTCATTTTGAATGATTGGAAATGCTGTCCTGTTAAAATGTTGATTGTTTAAGCTTGTAGGGAAGAGTTAGGTCAGGGAAGGGTTGAGATTGTCATTGTTTTTTTGCTGCTTAGTGGCCATTCCTGCCTCTGTATTTGTTTTGAAGTCATGATGTATTTGTTTTGAATTCCCATTTTGGTCAGTAACTGATTTGTGATCATTGGATGTTAGGAGTTTGCGGTCCCTGATTATCGTTCGTCTCCTCTTGAAGTCAGCCAGGCGTCACAGCTCTTGCAGCAGCAGCAGCAGCAGCTCCGGAGACGGCCTTCCTTGCTTTCAGAATTTCACCCAGGTTCTGACAGGTAATGAGGTTTCTTTCATTTCTCCATCTAGGATTGTAAGTGTGAAGTATGTGTGTACTTCATAAGTGTCAATTTTTATAGTGTTTATTAACCAAGCAGTGACTGACTGATTGTTAAAACTTTGTATATTGAGCTATTTTATATTGATTGATCTTTTGGAGGAGTAATAATAGTTAACAAGGTCTTAAAACTTTGTAGTTTTAGAGTTAATGTTATGTAGAGGAAAATCAGTAGACTTAGATTTTAATCCTTGTCAGCACTTTGGCCTTGTTCATGTTGTATAAACTACTGGTGTTCTTTCTCAGTTTGGGCTGCAATTCAGAACCACTGGAGATGCCCAAGTCCCATCATAGAACAATTACAGCAATCTCTGGGTTTGGGCCCAGGCATTAGTTTAATGGCCAAAGTTTCCCACATGATTCTCATTTGCAGCCAGAGTTGCAAATTACTAATTTAGACTCATTAAGCTTTAGTTTTCTGGCCTGTAACACTGGGGACAATAACAGATTATCCTTAAAGGACAGTAAATAATCCATCAGGTAGTATACACCCTGCGGGTGAGGTACTTTTGGTACTTGCTCCCATCCCCAATGTCCTTACCATCCCTGCTTTCTTTGACTCCATTCTCCCTTTTAATCTAAAGTTGTTGTTGTTGTTGTTTAGAATTTATTTGAGAGGCGAGGTAGGGGGAGCTCTTCAATTTGCAGGTTTACTTCCCAAATGTCTATAAAAGCCAGGGTTCAGCCAGGATGAAGCCAGGAGCTGGAACTCCATCTTGATCCCTCACGTGGGTGACAGGAATCCACCTGTTTGGGCTGTTTGCTGCTGCCTTCTCAAGTGCACTGGCAGGGAATTGCATCAAAAGTAGAGTAGCCAGATTTGAACTGGCACTCCAGTATGGGATGAAGGTGTTGTGAGTGGTGGCTTAACTCACTGTGCCATAATGCCCAACCCATCTAAACTTTTATAGAAAACTGATTATATTGTTTTTATTTGAGGTATACAACATGTTATTTTGGGATTCATATAGATGATAAAAAGGTTAGTATAGTGAAGCTCTATCCATATCTGTCATTACCCATAGTTATCCTTTTTTAAAAATTGATGGCGTAAGCACCTAAAATCTACCCATTTAGCTTGAATTCCCAGAATAGTACACTTTTATGTTGTATGTAAGACTTCTAGATTCATTCACTCTACATTTCTTTTCTTTTTTTAAATTTTTTTTTTGATTTATTTTATTTATTTGAAAGACAGTTACAGAGAGAGGTAGAGCCAGAGAGAGAGGTCTTCTATCTGCTGGTTCACTCCCCAGATGGCCACAAAGGCTGGAGCTGTGCTGATCCGAAGCCAGGAGCTTCTTCCGTGTGGGTGCAGGGGCCCAAGGACTTGGTCCATCTTCTGCTTTTCCAGGCCATAACATGGAAATGGATGGGAAGAGGAGCAGCTGGGACTAGAATCGGGGTCCATATGTGATGTCGGTGCTTCAGGCCAGGGCTGTAACCTGCTGTGCCACAGTGCCGGCCCCCATTCTACATTCCTTTTACCTACATCTCATTTCCTTCCCTCCTCTCCTGCCCCTGCCCCTGGTGACTGTTTTTGTTGTATAACTTGTATATTTGTACCTTTCTTTTCTTTCCCTTTCTCTCTCTTTCTTTTTCTTTCTTTTCATATTTGCTTATTTGCAAAACAGTAGCAGAGAGAAAGGTGGAGACTGAGATCTTCCACTAGTTCCCCTAATGGCCACAACAGCCAGGTCTGGACCAAGCAGACCCCAAGAGCCAGGAACTCCATCCAGGTCTGCCACATGAGTGGCATGATCTCAAGCACTTGGGCCATCTTCTGCCTTCCCCGGCACATTAGCCAGAAGCTGAATTGGGAGCAGAGCACCTAGAACTCTAACTGGAGCTCTGATACTGGATACCAGTGTTGGAAGTGGTGGCTTAATGTACAGCGCCACAAAGCCAGCCCACTTTTTACATTTTAGCTTCTAGACACCAGTGAGATCATGCAGTACTTTTCTTTCTGTGTTGGTTTATTTCACTTAGCATAATGTCCTCCAGGTTTACTCACTTTATGGCAGATGGTAAGATCTTATTTTTTAGGGGTAAATAATATTCATATATTTAATCAGTCACACTTTGTTTAACCATTTGTCAACAGAAACTTAGGCTATTCCTTATCTTAGCTTTTGTGAATAATGCTGCAGTGAACATGGGTTACAGATATGTTTATAGAGTATTGATTTCATCTCCTTTGGATGTATGCCCAGAAGAGGGATTGTTGGATCATGTGGTAATTCTATTTTTAATTTCTTTAGAAACCTCTGTGTTTTCTATAATGGCTGTGCCAATCTACATTTCTTTCAGCAGTGTTCCAGAGTTCCCTTTTCTTCAGTTGTGAGTGTTACCTATTGAATTTTTGATGACCATCCTTACTGGGTATGCTGTGGTAGGCTGTGAGGTAGCCTCATAGAGGTGTTGATTCACATTTTTCTGGTGATTAGTGGTATTGAGCATCTTTTCTTATACGGTTGGCAATTTTTAAATATGTTTTTATTATTCATTTTATTGAGAAGCAGAGAGAGAGAGAGAGAGAGAGAGAGAGAGAGAGAGAAGTGTTCTCATCTGCTGGTTCACTCTCCCAAATGCCTGCTAGAAGTCTGTAACTCAATCCAGGTCTCCCACATGGGTGGCAAGGACTCAACTGCTTGAGCCGTTGTCTGCTGCCTCCCAGAGTGTAGATTACTAGGAAGCTGGAATTAGGAGCAGATCTGGGACTGAAACCCAGATACTGATAAAGCTGCTGCTTAACTGTCCACTAAACTTCTGTCCTAGTTTGGGGACCTGTCCTTCTGTACTTCAACTGTTGAGTCTTTATTCAGAAAGGAGATTGGCGATGCATCCATTGGAATGATCATGTGACTTTTGTCTTTACATGTTTTGTATCATATTGATTAGTTTGTGGATGTTAGACCAGGGTTAAATCTTAGTCATGATGTATTAACTTTCGATGTGCTGTTGTATTCAGCTTGTTAATATCTTATTGAGGGTTTCTGTGTTGATGTTCATCAGAGAGATTGGCTGTAGGTTTCTTTTCTTGTGATTTCTTTGGCTTAGGTATCAAAATGATGCTGGCCTTATAAAATGTTTGAAAGTATTTCTTCCAGCCCCATTTTTGGGAGGAATTTAAGAAGAATTGATATTAATTCTTCTTGGAAAGTTTGGTAGACTCTAGCTGGACTTTTCTTGTTTGAGAGATTTTGAATTACTTCTTCAGTCTCTTTATTTGTTATTGGTCTGTTCAGGCTTTCTGTTTCTTCTCACTTGGCTTTTAGGTTATCAGTTTGTTGGCATATAATTGTTCAGTAATACTTTGATTCTTTTATTTTTGAAGTATCTGTTATAATTTCTTTTTCATTTCCAGTTTTTTGTTTGAATTCTGAAGTATTTTGAAATATAATAACTGCTTTTATTAAATGCACATTCTAGCTTTTTTTAGCAATTATATAGGATTCTGATTTCCTATTTAAAATGTGCTTATTTAGATTTTAAGATGATTATTTGAATTTATTTGACTACATTTAAAATCATCATACATCACATTTTTGGTGAGGTTTGTGGAGAGAATTCAGATCATTTTTCCCTCTGATAGGTAGCACATATATAAAACTTTTGTTAAGAAATGGCTAAAAATAAGGGGCCGGTGCTGTGGCTTAGTGGTGACGGCATCTTCTATGGACACGGTTTGAATCCTGGCTGCTCCACTTCCAATGCAGCTCTCTGCTATGGCCTGGGAAAGCAGAGGAGGATGGCACAAGTTACTGCACCTATGTGGGAGACCAGAAGAAGCTCTTGGCTTGGTATTGGCTCGGCTCCTGCTGTTAGGGCCATTTGAGGAGTGGACCAGTGGATGGAAGACCTCTCTGCCTATCTTTAACTCTGCTTTTCAAATCAATAAATCTTTAAAAAAATTAGAAAGTGGCGAACAATGTACCCTTTATTTATTTATTTTTTTCAAGATTTATTTATTTGAGAGGCAGAGTTAGAGAGAGAGACATAAAGAGAGGTCTTCCATCCACTGGTTCACTCTCCACATGGCTGCAGTGGCTGGAGTTGGGATGATCCAAAGCCAGGTTCCAGAAGCTTCTTCAGATCTCCCACATGGGAGGGGTCCAGGCACTCGGGCCATCCCAGGCCATCAGCAGGGAGCTGGATCAGAAGTAGAGCAGCCAGGAATTGAACCGGTGCCCATATGGGATGATGGTGCCACAGGTGGACTTAACCCACTATGCCGTAGCACCAGCAAAATGCACTTTATAAGTAAGGAAAGACATGCAATTATTATAAACTACTATAATCTTAGAAAAGCAGGATTCAAAGAAGGAAATAGAAGAATCTTGAATGAATTGGCCTCCTGTTTCTTACTTCAGTTCCCTAAGAGTCAGTGTTGAAAAAGGGAAAAAAAAGCAAATTGATAAAATCCTAGGACTTCTCATGAATTCTTCTTACTGGAGAAGAAAATTAAATGAGGGGTAGTGGTGAGAGGTTTGTTTGGAAATTCCCGTTGTGCTGTCCTGGTTTCTTAGTTGCTGCTGCCCTTCCTGCCCTTCCACGTGTAGCCAGAGCCCTCTGGAGGGGTTTCCATGTCTGGCTGGTAGAGTGGTCCAGGATGCGTAGCAAAGGCTGTTACTTACAGTTCCCATCAGGATTTCCCCTCCTTTGCCTCACTTCTCTGCTCCTTGGGTATAGAAAAGTTTCTGGAAAGCCATACCCAATCTGCCACTTGTCGCTTGGAGAAGGCAAACATGCCAGGCAAAAATGGGATTGCTCATGGAAAACCCACTTAGGTGATTGTGACAGCCTGGAAAGGGCTGCCACAGTATACCTGAGCAAGAGATTAAGGAGTACCCTGAAAAAGGCAAATATATTCCTGCATGAGAAAATGAAAGAAAACAACACAATGTGTTAAAGATAAAACTCCTGTGTAAGAAACATAAATTCGTACTGTGCCGGATAAAAGGGCCTATAACAGTGAAGTCTTTGAAAATAAGACAGCTAAATGAGATAAAATGATAGATTTGACATTCTAGTGCTCCCAACCCACCATTAGAAATTTCATCATAAAATGAGAAGGAACGGGAAATAAGGTGAAAAGTCAAACATTTGTTTGCCTTGAAAGAAAGTCTGAAGATACTCAGAATGAATGCAGAAGAAAAGAACAAAGATTAAAACACTTAGAAGTTGAAAATGGAAAACAAATAGAGATCATGTAGCATATAATGGAATGATGTTTTGGAGGTGGTGAACCTGGTTGAGGAATAGAAATAATATTCATAATAAAATGTTTCCCCCTTAAATGTAAGGAAGAACTCTATAGATTGATAGGATCAGCACCGTGACAGATCCTGGTTCAAGAGTAAGTCAAAGAATTACGAATTCAGGAAGCAAAACAAATCCTCCACAGTGTGGTAGAAGGATGACTTAGGCTTCAAACTTCTTTTTTATTCTTTGCCTTCCATCCTTCCTCCCTCCCAACCCCCCATCCCGCCAAGAATTATTTTATTTGAAACACAGAGACAAAGACAGAAACAGGGAGATGTAGAGAGAGGAGAGAAAGATCTGCCATCTGCTGGTTCACTCCACAACAGCCCGGGCTAGGCCAGGTCAGAGCCAGGAGCTTCTTCTGGGTCTCGCACATGGCTGCAGGGGCCCAGGGACTTGGGCCATCTTCTGCTGCATTGGCAGGGAGCTGGATTGGAAGTGGAACACCCAGGACACAAATTGGTGTCCATACGCGATGCCGACATTGCAGGCAGAGGCTTTACCTACTGTGCTATAACACTGGCCCCTGGTTTTAAACTGTATTGCAGAATTGATTGACAGAACATAATGGAGGAATAGCTACAAAAATATGAGAAAAAGAAATTGAGAACCCAGAATATTATATCAAACAAGTTTAAGAAAAAAGATAATAGGCAGACATTTTAGACACCAAAGCACAGTGCGAGAATTTCTAGGTGATATGATCCAGCCAAAGAACTAAAGCTATAGCCAACTTCAATATAAAATCCATATTTTTTTCAATAAAAAATCCATATGGGAGATCACTGTCTCTGTCTCTGTCTTACACACACACATAGACACACAGACATACACACACAGAGTATATAATGTGATTCTTTCATTTGCCTGTAGATCCATCCATTTTTACTTGAAAATAAATTGATGTCTGAAATGGTAGTCACTTAACAATATAATTGTTTCTGTATTATGGTGATTTGTCAGAAATGTTTTGTATTATTAGAATTTTGTTAGCAAATATGTATCATCTCATTGGCACAGCACTCATAGACAGTAAGAATCATTTTTATGTGAATATCATCTATCATGTTTATTTTAAAATTCCATTAGAAAGTCCACATAACAAGAATATTTAGATATTTAGATAAAGATGCAGAGCAGATGGTGTAGTTTCAGATGCTATGAAAGATACACTGAAATTTCAATAATTGTTTTTCCCTTGAGCAGCAAAGGAAGAAACAAAATACTGTTTGAAAAAAATTTTTTTGAAGTTTTAAAAGCAAGGAAATTTAGTTTTCAGAGAATGGTCTTACCTTAGTTGGGAATAAAATCAGATTGCTATGATTCTAGATGATCTTTGTGTAACACTTTATTATTTTTAATTTATATCCTGTATATAACTCATTTATATTTCTGTTTTTTTTTTTTTTTGAGATTTATTTATTTGAAAGAATTATACAGAGAGAGAAGCAGAGGTAGAGAGGTCTTCCATCCCCTGGTTCACTCCCCAGTTGTCCGCAATGGCCAGAGCTGTGCCAATCTGAAGCCAGGAGCTTCCTCCTGGTCTTCCACATGGGTCCAGAGGCCCAAGGACTTGGGCCATCTTCCACTGCTTTCCCAGGCCATAGCAGAGAGCTGGATTGGAAGTGGAGCAGCTGGGACTCAAACTGGCTCCCATATGGGATGCTGGCATTGCAGGCAGTGGCTTTACCAAGTACGCCACAGCGCCGGCCCCGATTTCTGTTATTTTTAAGTTTATATACTAAGAAACAGACAGAGGGAGGGAGGGAGTGTATATATCAGAGCTCTCATCTGTTGGTTCACACCCAGTCTAAAACTGGGAGCCTGGAAACTTCGTACAGTCCAAGTTTCCCATGTATGTGACAGTGTCACAGCTGCCTGAGCCATCACCTCCTGTCTCCCAGAGGGCACATTAGCCTCAATCGGAAGTGAATCTAGGTCTTGAGTGTGGAGCAGCACTCTAGCCCAGGTACTCCGACTTGGGATGTGGATGTTCTAGCCAGTGCCTAAACTGCTAGACAAAATGCCCACTTCTGGACCAGTATTTTAAATAGCTATAAACTGATATACACTAGCAAAGTGGGAATTACTCTTTCTTTAAAAAATAAGCTATATGTATATTGGTCAATCATTTTATAATTTTAATTTGTTTGAAGATATTTATAAATGGTGCTGAGAGATAATGAAAGTCAATGAAGTGTTTCAATTTTAAAAGCCTATGAAGATTGCATAGTATGAAATTTTGGCATTAGGCTTTTCATTTTTTTTTTATACTTTTTTTTTTTTTTTTAATTTAAAAGGCAGAGTTAGAGAAGGAGGGAGAGACAAGAGACAGAGATTGTTCATCTGCTGGTTCATTCCCTAAATGGCCACAGTGGCTGGGGCTGGGCCAGGCTGAAGCCAGGAGCCAGGAGCCAGGAGCTTCTGGGTCTCCCATGTGGGTGCAGGGGCCCAAGCACTTGGACCATCTGCTGCTGCTTTCCCAGGCTTGTTAGCAGGAAGCTGGATTGGAAGTGGAGCAGTCAGCATTTGAACAAGCATCCAAATGGGATGCTGGCATTTCAGGCCTTGGCTTAACTTGTTATGCCACAACACTGGCCGCTGTATACTACATTGTGTTTATATTTCTATCAGTTGATGGGCATTTAAGTTATTTTTCTTTTGATTATTATGAATAGTGATGCTAATAACATTCTTTTAAAGATTTGTTTTATTTGAAAAGTCGAGTTAGAGAGGGGGAGAGAGAGAGATCTTCTATCTGCTGGCTTACTCTCCAAATGACCGCATTGGCCCAGGATGGGCCAGGCTGGAGCCAGGAGCTTCTTCTGCATCTCCCACAAGGATGTGGGGCCCCAAATACTTGGGCCACCCTTTTAAAAAATTATCTATTTATTTATTTGAAAGAGTTACACAGAGGAGGAGAGGCAGAGAGAAAGGTCTTCCATCGCTGGGTCACTCTCCAATTGGCCACAGTGGCCAGAGCTGCACTGGTCTGGAGCCAGGAGCCTCCTCCAGGTCTCCTATGTGGGTGCAGGGGCCCAAGGACTTGGGCCAACTACTGCCCAATTGAGAGAGCCGAATTGGAAGTGGAGCAGCCAGGACTCGAACCAGTGGCCACATGGGATGCTGGCAATGCAGGTGGTGGCCTCACCTGCTATGCCACAGCTTCGGCCCTGAGACTTAATCTCCAGTGGCATAGCGCTGACGCCGTCACAAGTTTAAAAGTTCTGTTTTCTGAATGTTCTTAAGCCACTTAAAATTTTTTGCTAGGAGAAATCTCATGTTATATCTTTGTATTCTAGATTTTTTAATTTAAGTTATACAACCTTTCCAAGAACCTTTTTCTATTTAATTGTTTCTAAGTTTATATTCTGGGGTGGGAGTACAAGGGACAAAGGTTCCTTGAAAATAAGCATGCTCTTTACTTGAGGGTCTAACCAGGATGTTAGCAGGAGGTTGTACACCAGTTAAACATGTTGAAGTGTTTATTTTCTTTGTATGTATTAGGCCTCAAGAAAGGCGAACTGGATATGAACAGTTTCATCCAGGCCCGTCCCCAGTGGAACATGATTCACTGGAATCCAAGCGACCGCGTCTGGAGCAGGTTTCTGACTCCCACTTTCAGCGAGTCAGTGCTGCGGTTTTACCTTTAGTGCACACGCTGCCAGAAGGATTGAGGTCTTCTGCAGATGCTAAGAAGGTAAATATTTGTTCTCTTACTCTGTGGAGCTGTAGCTCTGTAGCGTTTATTTAGCCGTTTTCAGGCACAGTGCCTAAAACAAAGTCCAGTTACATGAGTCTCTAATAGTTAGTACTGTGGGAAGTAAAAATTTTGTTGAACAAAAGCAAAAACCACAGATTCGGTGCTCCAAACTTATAGTCCGTGTTTTTGGCATTTTGTTAAGTGGGAACAGTCTTAGGACTGTGATAAAGAAAACTTTCTCTCTGATAATTTCCAAGCATTTTATGTGGGCTTGCTGTGATATGAAATATGGCACAGGTACTTACTCAAAGTCACCAGTTTTGTTAAATTTAAATGAGTCTCTTAAATTCAAAAATAAGTTATTAAACCTGCTATAAAGCAGAAATCACATTTTTTAGGTAAGGTTTAATTGTGTCATAAGTTTTTTCAAAAGTAAATGTATTCAAATATATTCAGTGTATTCAAAAGTAAATGTATACGTAATACATTTTATAGAAAATTTGGGAAATAATAGGAGCCAAAATTATTTACAATTTTATAACTTGAAGATTATCTCCCACTGAGTTTTACAAAGTTATAATTGAGGGATAAAATTGATATAGATTTATGGTACACAAGATGACATTTTGCTACCTGCAAACACTGGAAAATGGTTAAATCAGCCTAATTAATGTATCCATTACCTTGCATTTTTTGTGTTGAGAACATTTAAAATTACTCTAATAACCGTTTTCAAATACATAACACATTACTAACTAGTTAATTGAGTATCTGAATAATCAGATAACTATTCATATTTAGGGTTTTTAATTCTAATTTCATATATTTTGTTATTTTTAAAGTTTTTATTCATTTGAAAGGCAGAGTTAGGGGGAGAGAGAGAGAGAGAGAGAGAGAGAGAGAGAGAGAGAGAGAGAAGGAGGTTGTCCATCTGCATTTTCACTCCCTTGATGTCTGCAATAGACAGGGTTAGGCCAGACCAAAGCCAGGAGCAAGGAACTGCATCATCCAGGTCTCCTCTGTGGGTAGCAGGAACTTAAGCACTTAGGCCATCATATGCTGCCTTCCAGGAGCATTAGCAGGAAGCTGGATCAACAGCAGTTAGAGGGTCTGGTGTTGTATAGCTGGTGAAGACGCTGCCTGTGGTGCCAGCATCTGATAGGGGTGCTGGTTCAAATCCTGGATGTTCCACTTTCGATTCTGCTCTCAGCTGTGGTCTGGGAAGGCAATGGAAGATAGACCAAGTCCTTGGGCCCCTGCACCCATGTGGGAGACCCAGAAGAAGCTCCAGGCTCCTGGCTTCAGCCTAGCCCTGCTCTGGCCATTGCGGCCAGTTGGAGGCACTCTCTTTCTCTCTGTCTCTGCCTCTCTGTAACTCTGCCTTTCAAATAAATAAATAAATCTTAAAAAATAAAAATAGCAGTTGAGAAACTGAGACTCAAACCAGGCACTTCGGTGTAGTATATGGGCATCCCAAGCAACAGCTTAACCTGCTGCAGCATAATACCACTTCCCTCCCTCCTTCCCTTTTTTTTTAAGATGATTTATTTGAGAGGCTGAAAGAGAGAGAAGGAAAGGCATCTTCTCTTTGCTGGTTCATTCCGCAAATGGTTACAACAGCTGGGGCTGGGACAGGCTAAAGCCAGGAACCTGGAACCCCATCTTGGTTGTGCACGTAGGTTGCAGGGGCCAAGTACCTGCAGTTTGCCCAAGTGCGTCACCAGAAAGCTGAATCAAAAGGGGAGCAGTTGGGATTTCAGGTCTGGTGTTGGCTTAACCTGCTGCATCACAACATTGTCCCCTAGTGCCCATTTTTGTATCCTTTCTGACACCACCATGTATTTATTGTTTAAAAGAAAACATGATTTTTTAAAGTTGGATTTATTAGTGAAATTGAACTTTCTTTGTTTACTGGTTATGCATCTTTCCTAGTTTGTGAATTGTTTTTCACATTTGCTGTCTATTTTTCTGTTTATATATTCATATTTTGCAAACGATTTTTTCATTTCATCATTTGCCTTTCAAAATTGCATTCATTATTTTGATAAATAGAAGATTATGTTTTTTATTTTGCTCCATCAATTTCTATTTTTTTAAAACAGTGTTTTTTGCTGTTGGCCTTCTTGAGCCCATGCTTGTTTGGTTTGCTAATAATTAGCCTTCCATAAATATTTGCTGTTACTTGGCTTTTATTTTGAAATACGTTGTGAGGTGAGAATCTAATTCTTTTCTTCAAAATAGCTTCCTGGATGTTCCTGTACAAGGGTGTAAGCACCTTATAGGTGGGGATCGTATGGCTGTTTTGGTCACCACTCTGTCTGGTTCCCTGTCTTGTAAATGGACACTTTAGGAATTTGATTTTTGTTAAATATGTAATATTTGTTAAATTGTTAAATATATTGTTAAAATTTTAATATTTGTTAAATATTTAATCAGAAGGGAAGTCAGTGGAAAATATTAATCTATAGTAGTTCTTAGGACATGTGTCATCATCACTTGGGGAGCACTTTGGAAGTTTGCTAAATCAAAATCCAGTGTTTTGTTACTATGCGTGTTTCTGTATCATAAGCTCAGGTGTGCATAGTAGGAGAATGATACTAATAAAACGTGGTCATCATGATAGAGCACAGAGATTTTGTCTTGCACATTAGTGTTTCAAGGTTCTCAGGGTCAAGCTCTCCTATAATTAAAGAACGATTACAGTCATTAAAATACGTGAAGACCTTGAGAACATTTTCATGTACTGCATTGAGTCTTCGTTTAGTGTGTGTAGGAGCTGGTTTAGTGAATTCAAGAACTGCTGTACTTTTTATAATACTAATTAGTGGAGATTTGATTGGCAGGTGGGCAGCAGTGTCTTTCAACAATCAGGCTACATGACCACTCCCCTGTGGAAGTGGATAAAAGACCTGGAGCACGGTGGGCGCACCCTTGTTCTCCCTCGCTGCCCTGGATCCCCTTGTTGCCTGGAGCCTTTGGTGCAAGTGGCCCTGGGCCGCCAGGTCTCTGCTTGCCTTCACTTCACTGCTCATGCTAAGCTGCTTGTGGCTGCTCATAACCAAATGCTCGCTGCATGTGGCTCCCGGCCTGCTCTCTGCTCAGTGTGGACCCCAACTTAATATCCGGACTCCTGCTCCCTTAAAGCCCTCACTCCCCTATGCTTTTCTCTCCCTAAATAAAAAGCTTAAAAACTTAAAAAAAAAAAAAAAAAAAAAGAGAGAGAGAGAGAACATTTTCTCTTGTATTTCTTGTTTGTGAAAGTTGGTCAAGATTCCTACCCTAATTTTTTATTTGGAGGAAATGTACTATTTGTTTTGAAAGCCATTGACCTCAAGGGTTTTTAGAGAAATGATGAACTAAATGATTTAATGCTGCCAATGTATGCTGAATACAAATGATTCTAGAACTTTAACTGTGTTATTAGATCTATTAGAATTATTACTGCTTTTTTTTTTTTTTTTTTTTTGACAGGCAGAGTGGACAGTGAGAGAGAGAGAGAGAGAGAAAGGTCTTCCTTTTGCCGTTGGTTCACCCTCCAATGGCCGGCGCACTGCGCTGATCCGAAGGCAGGAGCCAGGTGCTTCTCCTGGTCTCCCATGGGGTGCAGGGCCCAAGCATTTGGGCCATTCTCCACTGCACTCCCTGGCCACAGCAGAGAGCTGGCCTGGAAGAGGGACAACCGGGACAGAATCCTGCGCCCTGACCAGGGCTAGAACCCGGTGTGCTGGTGCCACAAGGCGGAGGATTAGCCTATTGAGCCACGGCGCTGGCCAGAATTATTACTGCTTTTCTTAGTTGAATAGGCTAGGGTATAGCAATTATCCTACTTTCCCCAGAAATACTCTTACGTGTATATAGTACATACTGTTACAGAATATGAGGCTTTTCAGCAATACACATGTTTTAGCTGTAATCTCTGTACCAAGGTGTTTTGAAGCAACTCTTCAGGTATTTCCTATATTCATGCTTGATTTGAATTACTCATTTTTCAGTTACTTCTTATTTAATACATTTTAGGAATCTGTAATCTTAGGAACTATCCTCATCTAGGCTTTTCACAGCCTAAAGAAAACTAGTGCTTTACCCTAAAATTCCTCTGTTTTATAATATTGCTTATGTCTTCACCTCAGACTGGAAACTAATATTGTGTGTGTGTGTGTGTGTGTGTGTGTGTGTTGAGGAGGTGATAGATTTTGGGTAGTGGAGTTTTCTTTTTTTTTCTTTTAAAGATTTATTTATTTGAAAGAGTTATAGAGAAAGAGGGAGAGAGACAGATCTTCATCCGCTAGTTCACTCCTGAAGTGACTGCAATGGTCAGGGCTCTGCCAGGCTTAAGTCAGCAGTCAGGAGCATCTTCCTGGTCTCCCACGTGGGTACAGGGGACTAAGCACTTGGGCCATCTTCTGCTGCTTTCCCAGAGACTTTAGCAGGGAGCTGGATTGGAAGTGGAGAAGCTGGGATTTGGACCAACACACCTGCTATGCCAAAAGGCCAGCCCCAAGTAGTGGAGTTTTTTTTATTAATTTTTTTATTTTTGAAGGCAGAGTTAGACAGAGAGAAAGGTCTTCCTTCCGTTGGTTCACCTCCCCAAATGGCTGCCATGGCCGGCGCACTGCGCTGATCCAAAGACAGGAGCCAGGTGCTTCCTCCTGGTCTCCCATGCAGGTGCAGGGCCCAAGCACTTGGGCCATTTTCCACTGTCTTCCTGGGCCACAGCAGAGAGCTGGACTGGAAGAGAAGCAACCGGGACAGAATACGGTTCCCCGACTGGGATTAGAACCCAGTGTGCCGGCGCCGCAGGTGGAGGATTACCGAAGTGAATTGAGGCGCCGGCCCGTAGTGGAGTTTTAATTGTAGTTCTCTGCTGATTTGAGATGTGTTGGGATCATTTTTTTTTTTTAAAAAACGTTACATACATGCATATAAATAGTTCATTTACTCTTTGTCTGAGGGGAGAAAGGCAGAGATAGGCAGAGCTCTGATCCACTTTGTCTCCAAATGCTCAAAATAGCCGGAACTGTACCAGGCCAAAACTGGGAGACAGGAGCTCAGTCCAAGTCTCCCACGTGAGTGACAGGGACCCAGCCACCTGAGCCATCCTCTGCTGCCTCCCAGGTCGTGTATCAGCAAGAAGCTGCAATTGGAAGCAGAACTAGGGCCTGAACCCAGCCACTCCAATATTGAGACACTCGTGTTCCAATTGCCAGGGCAACCAACATTGCTCGCAGGATGCCTTTTTTTTTTTTTTTTTTTGGTAAAGTGGTTATGTGTGTTGTAATATAGAAAGGCTTAGTTGCCTTTTGTGAGGGTAAACCCAGAGACCATTGTGACAAACGTTTTTAAGCCAGTTCTTTGACTTCTTTACCTCAGTTTTGGTTTTTAGAAAGCTTGAGGCTTTTTTGTTAGAAACTTTTAGCCATGTGATGGTAAGTTGGCTGGACACAGGTTTTACCAAAGTGACAGAGAGAGGGAGGGAGAGGTGGAGAGGGGGGAGGGAGGAGGGGGAGAGAGCAAGAGGTTGGTCTTCTTCATTTGGTTCACTCCCCAAATGGCCGCTATGGCTGTAGCTACGCCGATCCAAAGCCAGGAACCAGGTGCTTCCTCCTGGTCTCCCGTGCTGGTGCAGGGCCCAAGCACTTGGGCCATCCTCCACTGCCTTCCTGGGCCACAACGGAGAGCTGGACTGGAAGAGGAGCAACCAGGACTAGAACCTGGTGCCCCGACTGGGACTAGAACCCCAGGGTGCCAGGGCTGCAGGTGGAGGATTAGCCTAGTAAGCCATGGCGCCAGCCTGGACTTGGGCTATCTTGTACTGCTTTTTCAAGCCATTGCAGGGAGTTGGGTCGGAATTGGAGTGATTGGGATTCGAACCCCTATATGGGATGGCAGCACTGCAGGTGGTGGCTTTACTCACTAAGCCACAGCACCGGTCCCTCTCTATAACCTTTAGAGTTTTCAAAATAGTGAATGATGCATCTAAACTATAAGCATGGTATAAATATCCATGGGATTTGTGAGTGTGTGTGTGTGTGTGTGTGTGTGAGAGAGAGAGAGAGAGAGAGAGAGATTATAAAAATTGTTAAACTACCGTTAGAGAAATAATTTGTCTACTTATTTTTTAAACGTTTATTTATTTGAAAGGCAGAGTAATAGGATAGGGACATGGGAGACATACTCCATTCACTGATTCACTCCCCAAATGATGGCAATGGTTGGGTCTGGACCAATCTGAAGCTGAGAGCCTGGAATTTCATCTAGGTCTCCTGTGTTAGTTCAGGGGCCCCTGCTCTTAGGCCATCCTGTGCTGCTTTATGAAGTGCATTAGCAGAGAGCTGGAATGGAAATGGAGTAGCTGGGACTTGAAGTGGTGCTCATATTGGATTCCTGCATCACAGGCCGTGGCTTCACCTGTGGTACCAGAACGCTAGTCCCCACTCTGTTTTTAATTTTACTTTCACAGTTAAGACCATGTTAACTAATACATGATAATGTGGACTAGTAATGAGAAATAATTGTTCTTGATTTCCTTCTCTAAAGGATCCAGCATTTGGCGGCAAACATGATGCTCCATCCTCTCCGATCTCTGGGCAGCCCTGTGGAGATGATCAAAATGCTTCACCTTCAAAGCTTTCAAAAGAAGAGTTAATACAGAGTATGGACCGTGTAGATAGAGAAATCGCAAAAGTAGAACAGCAGATCCTTAAACTGAAAAAGAAACAAGTAAGTGTGTCTACATAGTACTTAATATATTTTAAGAATGTATGTTCCTTGAAAGAAATTGCTGTTGAATTTTCCATGTTTGAGAATTTATATACCTTATATATATTTTTTGGGACAGTTACAGAGAGGTAGAGACAGAGAGAGAGGTCTTTCATCCGCTGGTTCACTCCCCAGATTGCCACAATGGCCAGAACTGTGCTGATCCGAAGGCAGGAGCCAGGAGCTTCCTCTGGGTCTCCCACGTGGGTGCAGGGTCCCAAGGACTTGGGCCATCTTCCACTGCCCTCCCAGGCCATAGCAGAGAGCTGAATTGGAAGAGGAGCAGCCAGGACTTGAACTGGTGCCCCTATGGGTGCTGGTGCTTCAGGCCAGGGCTTTAACTCGCTGTGTCACAGCGCCGGCCCCACCTTACATGTTTTATGACTTGATTTTTGCTTTTTGTGGTTAGTTTCCTGTTTCACCCGTTAGTTTCCCCTGATGATTACATGATCTGATTATATGTTTATATACAGTAAAATTTGTTCATTCAATGGTGGTATTTTTGGTTCGGAAGTAAAGTTTTTTTTTAAAGGTTTATTGGGCTGGCTCTGTGGCATAGTGGGTAAAATTGCCACTTGTGGTACCAGGATCCCATCTGTGTGCCAGTTCAAGTCCCTGCTGCTCCACTACCACTCCAGCTCCCTGCTGATTTGCTTGGGAAAGCACTAGAAGAGAGCCCAAGTACTTGGATCCCTGTAACATATGAGAGTCCTGGAAGCAGCTCTTGGCTCCTAGCTTCGGATAGGCCCAACTCCAGCCATTTGGGAGTGAACCAGTGGATGGAAGATATCGCTCTATAACTCTGCCTTTCATATAAATTAATTAATTAAAAAGATTTATTACTTATTTATCTGAAAGGCAGAGTTATAGAGCGAGAGATGGGGAAAGATGAGATCTTCTGTCTTTCAGGTGGGGAGGCACATGTCTTATCTGCTGTGCCAAATGCCCACCTTGATATTATTTTTTTTATTTCCACTGGCAGCAGCATATATGAGTACCAATTTATATACGTTCCATTCAAGGAAAAAATGAATTCTGACCTCTAATTGAGGCTGACACAAAAATCAGTATCCAGGGATGGTGTTGTAGCAAAGTGAATTAGGCAGCCACGTGGAATTTCAGAGTGCGAGTTTGAGTGCCAGCTACTCTATCTGAACCATCTCCCGACTAACACATCCAGGAAGCAGAGTATGATGGCTCAAAGTACTTGAACTCCTGCCACCAACATGATGGCACTCCTAGCAGATATTTTAGGCATGAACCAGTAAGATGGACAGAAGACTTAGAACGATGCACACAAGAAACATAAATAATCCAAAAACAAGTTCACCTCATTTCTAATCAACAAATGCAAACTAAAAGAACAATGTCACGCAATAACTGAAAAAGTAAACCAAGCAAAAGGAAAGATGTTTATAAATTGGTACTGACGTTACTCATTGCATCACAGTGCTTCTCCCTCCCCTGCTGCTTCTGTACCCTTGGAGGCAGCAAATAGTTGCTCATGTGCTTGGATCCCTGTCACCCATATGGGAGACCTAGATTGGGTTCTGGAGTTCTGGCCTCAACTGTGCCAGCCCCAGGTGTTGTATGCACTTGGAGAGTGAACTAGTAAATGTAAGATCTGTCTTTCAAGTACAAAAGAAAATAGTTAAAAATTTTAAAAATAGGCTGGCGCTGCAGCTCACTTGGCTAATCCTCCTCCTGCGGTGCCAGCACCCAGGTTCTAGTCCCAGTCGGGGCACCGGATTCTGACCCGGTTGCTCCTCTTCCAGTCCAGCTCTCTGCTGTGGCCTGGGAAAGCAGTGGAGGATGGCCCAAGTGCTTTGGCCCTGAACCCACATGGGAGACCAGGAGAAGCACCTGGCTCCTGCCTTTGGATCAGCGCAGTGCCCTGGCCTAGCAGCCATTTGTGGGGTGAACCAATGGAAGAGGAAGATCTTTCTCTCTGTCTCTAACTCTGCCTGTCAAAAAAAATTTTTTTTTTTGAAAATAGACAAACTATGTATAAGTTTCAAACTTTTTTGTTTTACCAAAATAAACCTTTATTTTAAAATTTATTCTTAAGAGGGAGAAAAGAAACAGAGTATGCTCCCATCTGCAGATTCACTCTCCCCAAATGCCCCCAACAGCTAGAACTGGGCTGGGTCAAAGCAAGGAGTTGGGAACTCAGTCCAGGTCTCTCATGTGGGTGACAGGGACTCAACTACTTGCGAGCCATCCTCTGATGCTTCCCAGGGTTTGTATGGGCAGAATTCAGGAGCCAGAGCTGGGAACTGAACCCAGGCACTGTGATAGGTGATACAGATGTCTTAATTGGCATCTTAACCACTTTTCTGGAGTTGGATATTGAGCCCAAGTACTTGGATGTGGGATGTGAGCTATGGGCATCCAAAAATGTCTTAACTGCTAGGCTAAAGGCCTGCCCCATGTTTTAACTATTTAATATCTCAGTAAGCTTTTATTTTTGTATTTTTGAAAGATTTATTTATGTATTTGAAAGATGGAGATCTTCCACTTACTGGTTCACTCCCTAGATGGCTTTAGCAGCTGGGTTTGGTCTATGCTGAAGCCAGTAGCTTGCAACACCATCCTGGTTTCCCATTTGGAAGACAGGGATCCAAGACTTGGGTCATCTGCTGCTGCTTTCCTGTTCATAGTAGCAGCGTGCTGGATCAGAAACGGCACAGATGGGACTTGAACCAGCAGAGCAGTAGGCCAGGTCTCAGGCACTGGTTTAACCTGACGCATCAAAATGCTGGTCCCCCCCATAAAACTTTTAGAATCACATTGTTCAATTACCAAAAAAATCTTTCTTGAGTTTTCATTGGAATCATATAGAATGTAGAGATAAATTTGGGGAGAATGATGTCTTTACGATATTGAGCCTTTCTGTCCATGAATATCATATGTTTGTCCATTTCTAGAGATCTTACATAGCTTTATCCATAAACATTTTATATGCCTTGTATTAGATTCAACTTTGGATACTTTTTATTTTTTAAATATTTGTTTATTTGGAAGGCAGAGTTACACAGAGGTAGAGAGAGAGAGACAGAGAGACATAGGTCCTCCATCTGCTGTTCACTCTGCAGATAGCCGCAGTGGCTGGAGCTGAGTCACTCTGAAGCCAGGAACCAGGAGCTTCCCCTAGGTCCCCTACGTGGGTGCAGGGGCTCAAGGACTTGGGCCATATTCTGCTGCTTTCTCAGATGCATTAGCAGGGAGCTGGATTGGAAGTGGAGCAACTGAGACTCAAACAGGAGCCCATATGAGATGTCAAAGGAGGCTGTTTAACCCTCTGTGTCACAGTGCCAGCCAAAATAAAGGTTTTTTTAACTGTTGCATTTGAGATTTCAGTTTGTTTTTATATTGATCAACAATCTCAGTGAAGTGTATATGTGTACTTTCTGTTTTTTCGGAAGTCTCAAATCAGTATATCTTCTATTGCATTGTCAAAGAACCATTAGATATAATACGGGTTCTTGTTTTCTGTAGCTGGACAACTTTTAGATCTTATTTGTCAGCCTGCTGAACTGCTGGTTTTTCAGAGACATAGACACTTTCCACAAAACTTTCTGATACCCTGTTTTTAATTGTTATTGCCTGCTGAATCAAAGCAGCTGAATTTGAAACAAATTCAGTGGCATTTCCTTTTAGGACTGATTCATCTTTCTGGGCTTGAGATACTGAATAAGCAACACCTGGCCTCATCTGAACTCTTTGGATGTCTTTTTCACCCAGGAAATTTTGGATTTCAACAAGGGACCCGTTCTGCATAATCATGTTGAGGGGGAAGTGAGCACACACGGAAGCCCAGTGTGACCCCCTTGGTCATGTTCTGTACATGACTACAGGTGGTGCCAACAGCTGCCAGTTCCTTTCTCTTTCCCCACTGTTAGTCAGCTTGGAGTCGCTTCCTTTTCCTTCAAGAGTCTGAGTTCTGCGTTGATGTGACTGAAGTTCCTTCACAGTAGCTTTAGGGTACCTCTTTAGATGGATGTAGACGTTGTCTGGAATGCCAACAGTCTGATTGCTGAGAATGGTTTTCATTCTCGTGGTAGAAGTGGCAAAGAGCTGAACAAAAATATATATATTAAGCTTATTTATTTACGGATTGTTTTGGGCTTTCTATATAGGTAGTGGTTATATCAACAGTTTAAAAAGTGTTTTGTTTCTTCCTTTCCAGTTCTTAATTCTTTATTTTTCTGTTACCTTGTTGCTCAGGTTAATCCTGTTACACATTATTTTAGGTGGTCATGTTGCTCTGCTCTGCTTTTACAGGCATGCCTTCTAGATCTTAACACTGATAATGTTACTGAGCCTTCTTCTCTCACATGGCCTTCTATTCCTAGTGTGCAGAATTTTTAAGGGTGAATGTTGAGTTGTATCATAGGCTCTTTGAAAAACATGTTTGCTGATGAAGCAGTTTTTTTCCCCTTTAACCTGTTAATACAGTGAACTAGCCTACTTAATTTTGTAGTGATAAATTAGCAGTGCAAGAACTGACGCTGTGGCGCAGCAGGTTAATGTCCTGGCCTGAAGTGCCGGCATCCCATATGGGTGCCAATTCAAGACCTAGCTGCTCTACTTCCAATCCAGCTCTCTGCTATGGCCTGGGAAAGCAGTGGAAAATAGCCCTAGTGCTTGGGCCTCTGCATCTGTATGGGAGACCCAGTAGAAGTTCCTGGCTTTGGATTGGTGCAGCTCCGGCCATTGTGGCCAACTGGGGAGTGAACCTCTCCTCTCTGTGTAACTCTTTCAAATAAATAAATTTTTAAAAAAAATTAGTGCATTTTTAGGTTTCCTCTTAGGCATGGCACATTATCTACTTTTTATAAATTGCTGGGTTTTATTTAGCAGTATTTGTTTTGGGGTTTTTTAATCTATTCGTTTGGGAGCTAAGCCAATAATAATCTTGACCTGTAGAGTCCTTGTCTGGTTTTGGTAACAGATCATGCTAATGTAACATTTCTAAACTGAAGCAGTTTCAGGTTGTCATGATTTATTTCCTTAGTTTCTGGTAGAGCTCATACACTGGTAAAACCAGCTGCTTCTAGTGGGGACTTCTAACTGTAGATTCAATTTTTAATATATGTGCTGCCAAAGCGAGCACTGTAGATGCAGTTTTTTAAAAACATTCTTCAGGAGGTAGTTTTCTTACCCCTTATTTTAAAAAAAATTATGTCTTACATTCTTTTATAACTTTTTTTTAATTGTCCGTTTGAAAGGCAGAGTTACAGAGGGAGAGAGTTAGAGACACAGACAAATCTTCTATCTGCTGATTGATTCGCTCCCCAAATGGCCACAAGGATAGGAGTCCAAAGCTTCCTCTGGGTCTCCATGTGGATGGCAGGGCACCAAGCACTTGGGCCATCATCCGCTGCTTTCCCAAGCGCATTAGCAAGGAGCTGGATTGGAAGTAAAGCAGCTGAGATTCGAACCAAAGCCTGTATGGGATGCTGGCGTTGCAGGCGACAGCTTTACCCACTATAAAACAGTGCCAGCCCCCTCTTTTTATAACTTTTTAAAAGATTTATTTATTTGAAATAGTTACAGAGAGAGGTAGAGTCAGAGAGAGAGAGAGAGAGAGAGAGAGGTCTTCTATTCCACTGGCTCACTCCCAGATGACCACAACATCCAGAGCTGAGCTGATCCGAAGCCAGGAGCTTCCTCCGGGTCTCCCACACGGGTGCAGGGGCCCAAGGACTTGGGTCATCTTCCACTGCTTTCCCAGGCCATAGCAGAGAGCTGGGTTGGAAGAGGAGCAGCTGGGGCCAGAACCAGTGCCCATATGGGATGCCAGTGCTTTAGGCCAGGGCTTTAACCCGCTGCACCACAGCGCTGGCCCCTCCATTATTATTTTTAAAGTTTTTTTTTTTTTAAGCGTATCTTTATTCACTATCTGGTTATTTTCTCTCCCTAAGTTTTCTCTGGCTTCCATTTTTAAAACATCAGCCCTCAGTGTCATTTGTGTGTTTTTTTCTTTAAGATTTACCTTACTTACTTGAAAATCAGAGGTAGTTATACAGAGAGAGAAGGAGAGGCAGAGAGAGAGAGTTCTTCTATCTGCTGGTTCACTCCCCAATTGTCCGCAATGGCTGGAGCTGTGCTGATCCAAAGCCAGGACCCAGGAGCTTCTTCAGGGTCTCCCACATGGGTGCAGGGGCCTAAGGACTTGGGCCATCTTTTTTTTTTTTTTTTTTTTTTTAAATTTATTTGACAGAGTTAGACAATGAGAGAGAGAAAGAGAGAAAGGTTTTCCTTCCGTTGGTTCACCCCTCAAATGGCCTCTGTGGCCGGAGCTATGCCAATCTGAAGCCATTAGCCAGGTGCCTCCTCCTGGTATCTCATGCGGGTGCAGAGGCCCAAGCACTTGGGCCATCCTTCTCTGCCTTCCCAGGCCGCAGCAGAGGAGCAACCGGGACCAGAACTCAGCGCCCATATGGGATGCTGGCGCCCTAGGCGGCAGATCGACCAAGTGAGCCACAGTGCTGGCCCCTCATTTTTTTTTTTTTTACCATGATGCATTTACTTATTTGTGTTTGCAGTTTCTTTTAATCTGTCCAGCTTAAGATTCATTAAGCTTTGTGAATAGGAGGGCTAGAGTTTCTTCATCAGTTTTGAGTACTTCTGAGCTGGTTATTTTAATATCTTTTTTTTTAAAGCAAAACTTTTTCTTACAGTTCTTTATTTCCTTTTGAAATTCTAGGTAGATGAAATATCTTTTCAGTCTTCCAGGTCTTTAAATTGCTTCTTTTCACCATTATTTACTTTGGGCTTCATTTGGGGCTATTTTTTCAGTCTGTCTTGCAGTTAACATTTTCCAGCTATATTTAACCTGTCAAATCCATCTTCAATTTCAATAATTATGTTTTTATTTCTGTAATTTTTATTTGGCTCATTTTCAGATCTGTGCAGTGTCTTATAGGATCCCATTAAGTTTGAATATACCTGACCATTTTGTTAAGATTTTGTGCATCTAATTCTCCTCCGTCCTTGTCTCTTTCCCTTTTCTCACCTTAGTTTCTTTACTGTAAAATGGTGGTAACACTACTAATAACACCAATTACATCGTGACTTTCTATGAGTTAAGGCAATTTAATATATTGCATAGTATGTTAATGCTTAGTGACGTGTACCCCATTATAATAATTTGAGATAGTGAAATATGTTTAGTGTATGAGCATAATGAGATTTTTCAAGGGCTTCAAATTTTATGTAAAATAACCAGAGTAAATATGTAGGTACACGATAGCCTGTATAGCAAGATAATATTATGTAGGGCGAGAGTTGTGCTGCAGCAGATTAAGCTGCTGCTTTTGCCACTAGCATCCCATGTGAGAGTGCCCATTGACTCCCAGCTGCCCTGTTTCCCATCTACTTCCTTGCTAATGTACTGGGAAGGCAGTAAGAAGATGCCCAAAGTACTGGAGCCTCTGCAACCTACATGGAAGACCAGGATGGAGTTCTTTCCTCCTGGCTTCAGCCTGGCCTGGAATCGCTGTTGCAGCCGTTTGGGGAATGAATCAATGAATGTAAGGTCTCTCTGTCACTCTGCCTTTCACATAAATAAATACATTTTCAAAAAAATGTTATGTGTTTATCATGTATTAAATCATGTGTCTGGGACTGGTGCTGTGGTACAGTGGGTGAAGCCACCGCCTGCAGTTGCCGGTGTATCATATGGACGCCGGTTCGAGTCCCGGCTGCTCCACTTCTGATCCAACTCTCTGCTATGGCCTGGGAAAGCAATAGAGGATGGCCCAAGTCCTTGGACCTCTGCACCCACATGGGAGACCCAGAGGAGGCTCCTGGCTTCAGATCAGCTCCAGCTGTTGTGGCCAACTGGGGAATACACCAGCAGATTGAAGACCTCTCTCTTCTCTGCTTCTCCTTCTCTCTGTGTGTAACTCTGACTTTGAAATAAATAAAAATAAATCCTAAAAAAAATTATGTGTCTTACACAGTTTCAATAAAGTTACAATAAGTTTATATTTGACAGAATAATTGTAAAATTAGTGTAAAAGAGCAGATAAATGAGAAACAATTTTGTTCTTTTGTGTTTATTCCTCGCCTTTATAATGTGTTTAAGAATGTATTTGAGAGAGGGCCAGCAGACGGAGATCTTCCACCCCCTGATTCACTCCCCAAAAGCCTTCAAGAGCCAGGGCTGGGCCGGACTAAAGCTTGGAGCCTGCAAGTCCACTGGGTCTCCACGTGGGTGTCAGGACACAAGTACTGGAACCATCATCTGCTGCTCCCCAGCATGCGCGTTAGCAGGAAGCTGGATGTGGGTGTCCCAAGCGTGACTTAACCTGCTGCACATAAAATAGTTTCATCTCAGAGCTATTTAGATACTAAGATCAAAATTTGACTTTTTTTTTTAAAGATTATTTATTACATAAGGGAGATTACAAAAAAAGCCCTTTGAGCAGGAAAGAAGGGGCACCATTGAGAACTCATTCCCATAAAATTGATCTCAGAATTCTAGATATCTTTCCTATATAGATAACAGACTACAAGAATACTTAAAATTCCAAAGTGGAAGAATTATAAGCTATTTTCTTGGATTCTTATTGTTTGATTTAGTCATGATCTGATTTCTAGAACTTGGCACTTTATCAGTTTTACTTAGTGGTACAGATGATTTTTTTCCTGTAGGCCTTACACTGGACCTGATTTTCTGTTCATCATCTAAGATGGTTTAATATCTCCAACAGTAGCTATATGGTGTATTTGTTCATGTGGATATTTATTGAGCACTCCTAGGTTTAGGTGTTGATAAAAAGCAGTGGATGAAAACAGCTGAGTCCCTGCTTACTTCATTAATACTAATGAGTCATATTTACTGAACATTTATGGTTATAACATGCTTTATGTGTCATTTAATACATTTTTAAAAAGCTTTATTTATTTTGAAAGTCTTATAGAGAGAGGGAGACACAGAGATCATCTATCCACACTGGTTCACTCCCCTGAGAGCTTCAACAACCTGGGCTCAGTGAGGCCGAAGCCAGGAGCTTCATCCGGGTCTCCCCTGTAGGTGGTAGGGGCCCAAGCACTTGGGTTATCTTCCACTGCTTTTCCCAGACCATTAGCAGGAAGCTGGATTGAAAGTGGAACAGCTGGGATGGGAACTGACGCCCTTATGGGATGATGGTGGTGCATGTGGTAGCTTTACCCATCGTACCATAATGCAGTCCCCATTTAATCTTTTAAAAAAGCTATACAACAGGTTGTGTAGTTACTCCTGGTTTATGTGCAAATGTTTAGATACTTGTGTACATGGCATAAGGACATGTCACTGGTGATGAGGGTCAAATTCCATCAGATGAATACAGAATGCTTTCTGGCTGTTAGTTGTACATGCCAGTAGACCATAGCAGTGCTCATTGCCTCTTACTGGAGCATGATAAGATACACAGTGTTGGGGGTGGTCAGGTACTGTGCTAATTTAAGGGATTAATTGCCAAAATCCTGTCTACTATGGTTTCCCCGCCAGATCTTAGTATATACCGTGTATCTGTAATACTTAAAAGTACTTTTCCCGGCCAGCGCCGTGGCTCAAAAGACTAATCCTCTGCCTTGCGGCGCCGGCACACTGGGTTCTAGTCCTGGTTGCCCCTCTTCCAGGCCAGCTCTCTGCTGTGGCCAGGGAGTGCAGTGGAGGATGGCCCAAGTGCTTGGGCCCTGCACCCCATGGGAGACCAGGAGAAGCACCTGGCTCCTGCCATCGGATCATTGCGGTGCGCCGGCCGCAGTGCGTTGGCCGCGGCGGCCATTGGAGGGTGAACCAATGGCAAAGGAAGACCTTTCTGTCTCTCTCACTATCCACTCTGCCTGTCAAAAATAAAAAAAAAGAAAAAAGAAAAAAGTATTTTTCCCATGCCTTCACAAGTCATTGTGATAGAAGTATAAAGGGTATTTTTAGTAAGTTTAATTTCTGTTACTGTTTTGCTTTAAATTGATCAAAGTTTAATTATTAAAGGATGTTTCCCCTTGGTTTTATATCTACCCATGTATGTATGTATCATAAGGTGATTTGTGTTGTCTAGTTGTTAATTAAAATCAGTGTTTTTTCCTTGAAGCCTTGGTTCTGTGAGACTACCCCCAGATTAAATGGTTATCTTAGAGAATCAGCAAACAGTGCATTTGTTGTCTGGCAGTTAACTGCGGGAGATGGTGATGTGGAACAGAGCCTAACTCTTCGTTCTTTTCTGGGTCTCTTAGCAACAGCTGGAAGAGGAAGCAGCCAAACCTCCTGAACCTGAGAAGCCTGTGTCTCCTCCTCCAGTTGAGCAGAAACACCGGAGCATCGTCCAGATTATCTACGACGAGAATCGGGTACGCTTGTGCTGGCCTCTGATTTCTACTATTGTTTTTAATGCTCATAAACTTTTGTTGCAAAGATTGATGTGTTTTCCTTACACACTAAAAAAAGTTGATAGTTGTACTTGAATATTTCACTTTAGGTTATCTATTATATAAGTATTATTTAATGAGTAGAATTTTATCACCTGAGTCTCCTGTTGTAGGAATATTTAAATGCAAATTTGGTAGCACCTAATACTAAATATCTATACTGTAGTTTTCACTTTGTAAGGGGGATTTAATTAGGTGACTATTGGTAACATTTCGGTACAAATCGGCCATTGGATGTGGACATGGATTTCGTTATCAGATTCAAATTCATAGGTGGGCTATGTTTGACCTGTATTTCTAGAGTTCAGAGTACACTTAACTTTTTTTGGGGGGGAGGGGGACAGGCAGAGTTAGAGACAAAGAGAAAGGTCTTCCTTTTCCATTGGTTCACCCCACAAATGGCCGCTACGGCCGGCGCGCTGCACCACTCCGAAGCCAGGAGCCAGGTGCTTCCTCCTGGTCTCCTATGCAGGTAAAGGGCCCAAGAACTTGGGCCATCCTCCACTGCCTTCCCAGGCCAAAGCAGAGAGCAGGACTGGAAGAGGAGCAACTGGGACCGAATCTGGCACCCCAACCGGGACTAGAACCTGGGGTGCCGGCGCCATAGGCAGAGGATTACCCAAGTGAGCCGCGGTGCTGGCCGGTACACTTAACTTTTTAAAGATTTATTAAAACAATTTCTTCTTTCATACCCTTAATAAAAACGTTCACAGATTTAAGAAAACCAGGCCTGAATTCCATGATCACTTTTGTGATGTCACAGATTTTTTTAAGACTAATTAATTGAAAAGCAGAGTGACAGAGATAGGGGGACTTAGAGATCTTCCATCTGCTAATTCACTCTCCAAATGGCCACAACTGCTGGAGCTGTGTTAGGCTGAAGTCACGTGCTAGGAGCTCTATCTGGATCTCCCATGTTGGGTGGCAGGGACTCAGGTACCTGAGCTGTCATGTTTCCTAGGTGCATCGGCAGGAAGCTGGATTGGAAGTAAGGCCGCCGAGGCTTGATGTGGGATGTGGGCCTCCCGAGTGGTCACTGACCGGCTGCACCACAGTTGTTCATTACTTAAAATTGGGTTTTTAACTTGGCTCAGGAACTAAAAGGAAAGTGATTTACCCTCAGTATAAAGAAAATTCTTCAACAAAACTACTTAACAAAGTAGGCTTTCAGAAGTCCTCAATCCAAAAGTATATGCTTCCTTCCTTCCTTGTTTTTTTTTTTTTTTTTTATCTTAAAGATTTATTTATTGGGCTTGCACCGTGGCTCAATAGGCTAATCCTCCGCCTGTGGCACCGGCACCCCGGGTTCTAGTCCCGGTCGGGGCGCTGGATTCTGTCCCAGTTGCTCCTCTGGGACAGCTATGGCTGTCCAGCTCTCTGCTGTGGCCCAGGAGTGCAGTGGAGGATGGCCCAAGTGCTTAGGCCCTGTGCCCAGACCAGGAGAAGCACCTGGCTCCTGGCTTCGGATCACCACTGCACCAGCTGCAGCAGCCATTGGGGGATGAACCAACGGAAAAGGAAGACCTTTCTCTCTGTCTCTCTCACTGTCCACTTTGCCTGTCCAAAAAAAACCCATTATTTATTTATTTGTTTGAAAGGCCTCACTGGAATGTAAGAAATGAAAAATAATGAGCAAGCTTCGGTAGAGAATTCCAGCTTGTGTTTAGTTTTTTTTTTTTTTTTTTTTGACAAGCAGAGTGGATAGTGAGAGAGAGAGACAAAGGTCTTCCTTTGCCGTTGGTTCACCCTCCAATGGCTGCCGCGGCTGGCGCGCTGCGGCCGGCGCACCGCGCTCATCCGATGGCAGGAGCCAGGTGCTAGGTGCTTTTTCCTGGTCTCCCATGGGGTGCAGGGCCCAAGCACTTGGGCCATCTTCCACTGCACTCCTGGGCCACAGCAGAGGGCTGGCCTGGAAGAGGGGCAACCGGGACAGAATCCGGCTCCCCGACCGGGACTAGAACCCGGTGTGCCGGCGCCGCAAGGCAGAGGATTAGCCTGTTGAGCCACGGCGCCGGCCTTGTGTTTAGTTTTTGTATACAGAAAGATGCTTGCATTAATCTGATAAATGTTTCTTGGTGTCCAGTGTCCATTAACATAACTTGAAAACTCCTTTCAGGCCTCTTCTTGCTGTTTTAGCTTTTATGGATTTGGTTTGTGTTCATTCTTTGAAGAAAAGAAATTGAAAATAAATTTTTTTTAGTATTAAATTTTTTTTTTAAAGTTTATTTGTAAGGCCAAGTTACCGAGAGAGGTCCTCCATTCACTGATTAATTCCTCAAATGACTGTAACAGCTGGGCCTGGGCCAGGCTGGAGCCAAGAGCTTCCCCCTGGTCTCCCACATGGGTGCAGGGGCCCAAGCACTGGGGCCATCATCCACTGCTTTCCCTGGTCCATTGCCAGGGAGCTAGATTGGAAGTGGAGTAGTTGGGACTTAAACTGGCACCCAAATGGGATGCTGGCACTGCAGATACCTGCTTACCCCACTAAACCACACCGCCAGCCCCTGGACTTACCTTCTTACAGTGAAGTGGAAGTAACTCACAGTAACTGTGGTAGTCATCTTTTATATAGTAAAAAAATTGTGTTCTAGCAGTAGTCATGTGCTGGGCTTGGATTTGCACAGTTCTGGAATCTAAGACCTTCACTGCCTCTTTAGGTCTTTTTGGTGAATGACCTTACTTGTCTTGACTACTGGCATGGATGGAGGGGGCAATGACAAAAGAACATCTCCCCCTTATTCCTTGTGTGACAGTAGTCTGTTATGGTTGGAAGTAAGCCAAGTGTGGCTTAATAGATGGGACCATTATCACACATAAGGCATTCTCTCATTTAGGAAGTTAGAAAGAAAGCTGTCCTAAAGTGACTAATTTTAACATTGGCTTACTAAGAGAAAAGTTGACTTGGTATCATATTTAAACTTTAGACCAAGTTTGTTTAGTCTCTAAACAGACTGTTCTCCTGAAATATTTTTTAAAAAGATTTATTTGAAAGAGAGTTAGAGAGACAAAGGTTTTCCATCTGCTGGTTCACTCCTCAGATGGTCACAGCAGCTGGAGCTGCACCGATCTGAAGCCAGGATCCAGGAGCTTCCTCTGGGTCTCCCATGCCAGTGCAGGGGCCCAAGCACTTGGGTCTTTTTTATTGCTTTCCCAGGCCATAGCAGAGCTGGATTGGAATTGGAGCAGCCAGGACTCAAACCAGTGTTCATATGGGATGCCAACGCTGCAGGTAGCAGCTTTACCTGCTATGCCACCGTGCTGGATCCTCCTGAACTATTATTAATGATTAACAATTCAGTTTGCTAGTACCCTGCTCAATTGTGAGTTCCAAAAACATTCACAAATGTTTATACAATTTAATAATACACATAAAAAACTTAGTTGTGAGGAGGTTTCAGAAACATCATGCTTGTATCTTTTTTTAAAGATTTATTTATTTATTTGAAAGTCAGTTATACACAGGAGTGGCAGAGAGAGATCTTCCATCTGCTAGCTCACTCCCTAGTTGGCTGCAATTGGCCCCACCCACCATACCAGAGCACCTGCCCCGTATGTTTTAAAAATACTTATTTATTTGAGAGAGAGAATGAGCATTCTCGTCCATTGGTTCATTCCCCAAATGACTGCAGTGGTCAGTACTCTGCTGAAGCTGGGAGCAAGGAACTCCGTCCAGATCTCCCACATAGGTAGAAAGAACCCAACTGCTTGAGGCATTACCACTGCCTCCCAGCATCCGCATTAGCAGGAAGTTGGAGTTGGGTCACAGAACTATTGATCAAAACCTGACACTCTAATGTGGGACAGGGGCATCCTAATGGGTGTCATAACCACGGGACCTAACACTGCCCTCCTTATATTTTGATTGGATAAGTTGTAAGAGAATGATTAACAGAAGAAAAGTGTCCATAGCAGAGAGGACATTTAGTACCACGATCTCTGGTCTCCTCGGCCAGTGCCCTAGGAATTATCTGTTGCTCTCCCTTTGCCTCTCCATGTATGTTTAGTTAGTCAATGAAGAACTTCAGGTCCTGCTTTCTGAATACTGGTCTGGTCAGTTTTCTCCTCTCCACCCCATTTGCCATTTAGTTTAGTTCGAGCCTTCATCTCTCAGTTACTGAATCTCTTTCAGCTCCTTTTCTTTCTAACTCATCCTTCATGTTTGTGTTCTGTTGCATAATTCTCCAAATAAAGCCTTGGATGTTTTCCACCTTTCTACAGAATAGCCCAAACTTTTTAATGGTGCTTATAAGCCTATTTTTCTGGGCTTTGCCCATACTCCTTTCTTAGTGACAGCTTACCACAACAGACTGAGAGTGTTCACTTGAAGTTGCAGGCACCTTGACCCCATGGTGTTTCCCATGCCTGTAGGTGGTCAGTGTTTTGTCTTTCCTGTTTGTCCAACACACTCAAACTTCAAGACCCAGGTCAAATACCATTCTCTCTCTGAAGCCTTATACTTCTGTGTGGCAAGGGTTATCTTCTCCTTGTCTTAGAGTCTAGCAAATGCCTGGCACATACAGTGTTCTCAACACATGTTTGAAGAAGCAATTACTTCTGTTTGTATACTTAGAATAAAATGTATAACATGGAAATAAAACAGTGTTAAGTTAAAACTATTGATAGTTTTTATTCTTTTCAAGGAAGGTTTCTGTTGGATAGCACTTTCAAAATTGACATGTTAAAATACATATATAATTGAACATTTATTTACTACTGAGTACTTATAAACTAGCTGTTTACTTTGTTATTCAGCTGTTACTATGATAGGAAAGAAACTCATTGTAAGTTTTTCTACAAAGAAGCCAGACAAAAGACTGGCCACTTTATGTTATTTATTCTTACTAAACTTCACTAAAGAAGATATCAGTTAAAGTATGTAACGTGTTTCCAATAAAGAATGGTCACTTCGTCTCTTCAGATTGTCAGCATCTGTTTGCTTTTAGGAATTCCTTAGGTATTGCTTTCAGTACACGTGTTCACCTTATAACAGTAGAATTTTTGACAATAAGAATGAGTTTAGCTGTAGATCAGTCTTAGATAAATATTGTTAAATAGGTAGTGATTTTGCACTTATGTAATCTGATTTTTAATTTCCACAATACAACAATGTCTTTATCTCTAGAAAAAAGCAGAAGAAGCTCATAAAATTTTTGAAGGTCTTGGCCCAAAAGTTGAACTGGTAAGTAAGAAATTTCTGTTTTTCTTTCCAGCAATTTTTCTTTCTTTCTTTCTTTTTTTTTTTTTTTGTAATAGCTCTTCTTGGGATAAAATGGAATATAACCCAGTTATTTTGAGATGAGAGAAGTGTAGCTGGACAAGACGTTTATGATCTGGTTTAAAATCACGGTTAATGAACTTGGTTATGTTGCAGAAGCATCATCCTGAGCATGTTTTTGTCTGAACAACCATTTAATCACTCCAGGTGGAAGGAAAAAAAAAATCAAGAAAAGAACTAGCCCTTCAGATCATACTGTGGAGTAGTGACATTGCTTACTCTTCCTTTCTCTTTGAAATTAAAAATCTAAGACTAGTTGTATTTAGCATGTGATATAGTGAATTTGAAAACTTTCCTCAAGAAGTGGTATTATCAGGAGTTGAGATCAACAGAATTATTTAGGGTTCCCAAAAGTCTGGAGGTTTGGTAAGAGTATATTATTATGTAGACCCATTAGTACTTTACCTAGGCATACCTTAAAGTATTGTGTTTTATCACTTCATAGACATAGGTACATTTTATACATACATATTTAATTTTTTTTGTAGCCACTCTATAACCAGCCATCAGATACCAAGGTGTACCATGAGAACATCAAGACGTAAGTATTTCTCATTTTTGCAGTTTTGCAGTTAAAGACTTATATTTTATAAAGAGATCATTTTTATGTTATCTGCTGACATTACTTAAAATAGTATAGGTATGTTTTAGATTTGTGTAATTTGCTGTCATTTTACTATATGTTATCTTCCTCTGGCTTCTTGGGGGTTGGGGTGACAGCTTTGAGTTTCCGAGGCCAAAAAATAAAATAAATTATTGCATAAAACTAGCTGGTTTTATAATCTGCTAGTAAAAAAAAAAGGTGGATACTTAACATTGAAATGGCTTACCTTGAGGCTTGAATTTTTTGCCTCCTGTTTTGTCTTTTTTTCAGTGGAGTACCTGCAAGGCGCATGATGAAGTAAGATAATGAAGCTTTTTCATTTAAGACTAGTGATGACACCGTCCCCCACCAAGCCACATCTGCCATTGCAAAGTAGAAGTGCCACGGATCATTTTATCATTATTCAAAATCCTATTCTAGGGAAATCCCTTCCATGACTCTTGCTAATGACGGTATTTGTAGACCCTTCTGCCATTTAAATGTCCTGGTGCCTTGGAAGCGCTCAGTCACCTCACGTGGGTGAGGAGGCTGCTCCAGAATGTAGTTTGCTTACTAGCCTTGCTCATCCGAGTACCAGGCCTTTATGGATGCAGATTTTGGAATAAGAAAATAAGTGAAAAGAAAACCTAATTTCTTGATCTGATTGAAGGAAGAGAGGAAGCTAGATAGGTATCTTTTTTTTTTTTTAATTATCATAGTTAAACATTTTAGGTGAATTATTCTTAGTTTGTTACAAAAATGTGATATTTCTACTTTATATGTTTTATTAAGTATAACCAGAACATTATAATTATTTTACTGGTATAGTTACTAATGAGCACATTGCTATTTATATATCTATTTTTTTCTTTTAAAAATTTCTAATTGAGTGTGTGCAATAGTTAACTACTTTGCAGAACTGGTGGCAAATATAGTTTGCATGGTAGTATGCATGAAAATAATTGAAGTTTGAATAATTTTAACTTTTGTTAAGTGGTTCCTAATGGAAGTCATATACTTATGCACTTTTCTGTGAGATGCTGCTATGGTATTGAGAACCCTTAGAAGCAGGCGAGGCAAAACTCATGTAAAGCATATTTTGTTTTGGAACTGTTCAGCTGTTTTAACATTTTTAAAAAGAAGAGTAGTAGATAAAATCTAGTTGGCTACTTTTAATGACTCTTTTTTCCCCACAAAGCTTCAGTTATGTGTGTATTCTGTCTTTTTTTTCTCCCGATATACGTTAGAGAGCATTTGTGTCTTTGATTTATTTACATTGCCTGTTTAATGCTCATCACATTTTCCTGAGATGGGTTGTTGACTAGATGACTTCATTTAAATTCTTAGCAAACATTCAAAATTGTACTTCCTGATTGTTGTTTGCCTTTGAGTAGCACATAATCACAATTAGAGCCGACTGAGCATCTGGGAATGCCCCACTGTACGATGCCTCTGCGGTATTTACTCAGCTGCATGCACCCATGTGAAATGTTGAGTAGCTCTTCTTTTATCATCATCATTTGCTTCGTATGAAATAGCAAATGTACCATTTAATGATTCTTTTCATCTTTTGGCTACTTTTTCATATACCCAGCTCTTGATTGTCCATGCTTATTTGAGTGGAGCCAGTGTCACTGTTAGTCCCGAGTGGCAGATAATCCAAAAACTTTACTTCTACTTGCCTTGGCTTTGTATTTATATTTGAATAATCAGCTTGAAGTCCTTTCGGGAAGTAGGTGGGGTATAAATATTTATGTTTGAACCTGCATGTCATTGTTTTTGAAGATCACAATGCTTCACCTTTAAAAAGTGAAACTGTCATGTTAAGATACATGAGAAACCTTCCTGTCTTGTCACATTGCCCTCCGTTTCTTAGCATGGGTTGTGTTGTTTCTGTGACTGAAGTCAACCTTCTGTTTAGTGCGGAAGTCACTTCACTAAATGTGTTGATGTGCCTTCTCCTCAGAGAGGGGAGCACCTTACCTGAAGAGGGGGGTAACTGTAAAAGCTCCTTTTTTTCTTCTCACCTCCCGTTCACCAGGAGAATCAGAGGTACTGGTATCATCAGAGTTCTTAAGAAGAATCAGTAACTGTATAATTATAATTTTGAAATAAGATGCCCCATAATGTGATATATTGAAAATTACTCTTATAAAGTCTTGCTATAGAGTGGGTCTTTTCTAAACATTGCAAAAATTACAAAGTTTTATTTTGCAGGGTGAAAAAATTAGGATTAACTTTGATCACATCGTAGAGTCTTAAGTGCTCTTTGCCTGTTTTACAGTGTGTCTGGAAAAATAAATACACCATTGAATTGTGCTTTTTCTTAATGTCATGCAACCATATTTTTCTCTTCTAGAAACCAGGTGATGAGGAAAAAACTCATTTTATTTTTTAAAAGAAGAAATCATGCAAGAAAACAAAGGGTGAGGTCCTATCCTTGTTAACTGAAATTTGTACAGCTTTCACATTCATACTCATTTAGGCATTCACTTTCCCATTATTAGAGGAAATAGTTCTTAATTTTATTTAAAAATAAATGCTGATCTAAACACTAACAGTACATGTGACAAATATTAATATAATTCTAGTAACATTTTGATATTATAAATCACATTTAGTATCATTATCAAATTAATTTCACTAGTCATCTACGTATAATATTTTCATCTAACCAAATAAAGAAAATGGTGAGTAGTTATAAAAATATTAAGGATAAGCAGGATGTTCTACATTTACTCTCTTAAGCCTCAAACAAATGTGGGTAAGTTATAGTTATGCTGAGTAGACATTACTGTTATTTTCTTACTTGAAACTGTGTCAGCTAGGTTTCAGATTTCAAAATTCAAATAGTTCTCATTCAGTTATGATTTGCTGTTTCAAAGTTTTGTGATTATAGTTTTTCTGAAAACCAAGTTATAGAAAATGTTAATATTTTCATGTTATTCTAATTTTAATAATAATTTCATGTTATTCTAATTTAAATGTTGATACATTTAAATTCAAATATTTAATAAATGAATAGTGCTTTTTAAATCTACATTGAAAATGAACTTTGTGCCTTATGCGGAGAGTTTAATGAGCTGTAAAACTCGGGAGGCAATGATGTGTTTTCATGCAAAGCTGATGTTCTGGTCTGCCAGTCTTTAAGCCTTCAGATACAGTCTTAAATTGCTGGTCTTGATTTTTTTTTTTTTTTTTTGCCAAGAATGTGCAAATTAAGTAAGAAATTAACTCAGGTTTTTTTCTGTATAGCAATTTTGTTATAATAGCTAAGTTAGCTCTTCGTTGATCATATACAGGAGCACAAACTTTTTCACACTTCAGAGTGTAATTGTAAAATTTGTGTGCTGAATAAATATTTATTGACTGTGTTCTCCATCACATATATTCTACACAGGTGAGCAAGATTGTCATATGGTTTCAGCCCTTAGGGAGCAGAGAGGTCAGCAGGCACTGCGATATTGTGATCATCTTGCAGCTGCAGACATACAGATGACTGTGACGGGGAAACCTTGTTGCAGATATGAATCAGAAAGGGAAGTTGTACAGAAAACCATACGTTGTATAGACTTGTTCTAGCAGAGGGACTAGCATAAGGAAAAGTGGAGAAAGTGTGGCCAATTCAGAGGTGGCTGAGCTGAGACTTAGTTGGGAGTGAGGTAAGATACGGGAAGGTGGCCTGAGTTGTGTACTGCTTTGGGAGTGACCTAGGAGATTGTGGATCAGATCCTGAGGACACCTTACAAGTTTTTAAACTGAGACGGTTCAGGTTTGTGTTTTTAATACTTTGGCTACAGCGTTAAGAATGCGTGGAATACATTTTGGAGACTATTATTTTAATCAGGTCAAGGGATGATTTACTCTAGATTAGGGAGGCAGGAGCAGAAGTAAAGAAGATGAAGGTGAAGGATGCCAAAGAGATGTGGGAGTTGAGCAGGATGACCAGGAAGTGGTGGTGTGGTGTGGTGTGCTGCAGGGTGTGTGAAGCAGACAACACCCCTTTCTCCAGTGCCACTGTGCTGAGACGACCAATGCTAGTGTTTGAGTCCTTGTGCCCTTCTCTGTGTTCACGTGTGTTGGATACATTCACAGTTCAATGTTCATGAAGGAGAGTTCTTCTGTCTTCTCTGTTTAAGAAAATGAAGTCATAAAACATTGATTGGAAGGCATGAATGCATACTTCACTGGGTTTCTTTTTTATCATAAAGTATATGTACCTTTTCCACACTGTCAAAAATGTCTGATGCATAGCATTTGTTTATGATTACAAAAATCTGCAAGCAACAAAATTTCCACCAATAGAGGGACAGTTAAAATGTGCACGTTTGCTCTGACAGATTGGAAGAATAACAAGAAGATGTTAATGTGATTGCCTTTGCGTGATTGGTCAGATTGTGAACTGCTTACATGTTTCTAATTTTTTTTTTTTTTTGGTTTTTGACAACAAAGACATGGTTATCAGGAAAATAAAAGCTGGTCAGTGGCTAGTAGTTGTTTAATTAATCGATAATTTGTGTAGTCTTAATGTTAACTAAAAAAATCCTGCCAAAATATGCTTTATATGCTGATTTCAGATAGGAATCAGAGTTCCCTTTCTTTCTCCTCTTTTAGATCAAAGACATTTTCTTTCACAATTGAGCCATAGGCCACATGTACTTCTGACTTAACCTTAAGAGATAGCATATATTTTACGGTATTAGGTTTGTCAGAATCAGTTTCATTTAATTATTATTAATTTGCTACGGGTATTTAATAGGAACAAAAAATCTGCCAGCGTTATGATCAGCTCATGGAGGCATGGGAGAAAAAAGTGGACAGAATAGAAAATAATCCTCGGAGGAAAGCTAAAGAAAGCAAAACAAGAGAGTACTATGAAAAGCAATTTCCAGAAATTCGAAAACAAAGAGAACAGCAAGAAAGATTTCAGCGGTAAGTAGTTTGAGTCACATTTCTGTTCTTTCACAATATTTATAATTTCCTGAATCTGATCATTAAGAAACTTTGTAAAGGGATAGGTATTGTGGCATAGTGGGTTAAGCCACCACCTGTGATGCCAGCATACCATGTGTGCCAGTGTTTGTCCAGGCTGCTTGACCTCTTCTTCTTCTTCTTTTTTTTAAAGATTTTGTTTACTTGAAAGAGTTACAGAGAGGCACAGGCAGAGAGGCAGAGAGGCAGAGAGAGAGAGAGAGAGATATCGAGATTGATATCGAGATCTTCCATCTGCTAGTTCACTCCCCAAATGACCACAATTGCCGGAGATGGGCTGATCCAAAGCCAGGAGTCAGGAGCTTCTTCTGGGTCCCCCACATGAGTACAGGGGCCGAAGCTCTTGGGCTGTCTTCCACTGGTTTCCTAGGACATAGCAGAGAGCTGGATCAGAAGAGGAACAGCTGGGACATGAACTGGCACCCATATATGATGCCAGCACTGCAGGTGGAGCCTTTAGCCCACTATGCCACAGTGCTGGCCTCAAATAAATAAATCTTTAAAAAATAAATAAAATTTAATAAAGAATTTTTATGCTGAATGGAAAATTTTATTACCAAGCATTAATAATATATCTTAATGAACTTAATATTAATTGTTATATTTAATCATATTGTTGAATCTAAATATGTGTATTGTTAAAAATATGTGTATATTTTGAAATTGTTCAGTTCCTGAAAATATCAATTTTATTGGTAATGGAAGTTAGTAATCACAGATTGAATATCCCATAGTCCTCCATTTTCAGCTTAATGAAGCAGCATTAAAATAGCCACTAATTAAGCAACTTTAATTTTGATAGAATAGTTTCTGATTTGTTTTGACTTTAGGACAGCAGGTACTTTGTGAAGCTCTTAAAAGCTTTAGTTTTTTTCACTGCCTCATTTAAGAGTCATATAATCTCCTTTGCCCACAATTAAGTTTTTGTGAGGGATATTGTTTGTTTTTTCTTCCCTTTTTAAAACGTTTGACCTACTTTCTAGTTTGTTATCTTGTTTGCTAGAAGGCAGAAAAAAGATAACTGTTTGAGATTGAAATTGCATCATTCACTTTTTTTTTGTAGAAGTTCCTCATAACCAGTTTTCTTTTAATTTGTTTATTTTCAGTACAGACTCATACACATAATACAACACAAACACACACACACACACACACACACACAAAGCTATGAGTAGTTCTACCATTTGAATCTTGGACAAGTAATCTTTAGGTCAGTTGTGCATTTAAATTCTTATTAATTTAATAGGTGACTCAAGCTTGTTACTTAAAAGTAGTTACTCAGTAGTATGGTGGTATCTTCTCTGACTTTCCAAATGTTTAAAAAGACCCATTCAGGACTATAATTCAGTTGTGTTCTTTATGAAAGGCTTTTTAAATGTATTTTTACTTTCTTCCTCATATTCAGAGTTGGGCAAAGGGGAGCTGGTCTTTCAGCCACCATTGCTAGGAGTGAGCATGAGATTTCTGAAATTATTGATGGTCTCTCTGAACAGGAGGTAAGAAAATTAATTGATTTAATTCAAGTTGATGATTAATTATTAAAGCATTTTAGTGCCACAGCCCAGGATCTAAAGGTTTATTTGTATGTAGATGAAGGAACTTGGGGAACTTGGAGTTTGGACTGTTTCATAGATACAAGCCAACCATGGAAGGGCTTTAGCCAAGGCATTCACATGATCATATTGGTATTTGGGATCAGGGAAATCTGGAGAGAGATGAATAATCTGTTATGATAAAATGAAAAATCCGAGTCAGGCCAATGGTGATGGGGTGTGGACTGATAACAGAGAGTATTGAAGATGGAATGGACAGAGCAAGGTAGATGGATTGGATATTTATGGTGAGAAAGAAGAGAGATGGAAGGGGACCCCTGATTTCCAGTTTGGGGACTGAGCTGGTGGTTCCATTTCCTAAAGTACTGAAGGAACATGTTTCTCAGATGGCAATGTATTCTCCATAGGGTGCTCGTTTGCCTTGGGACAGAGTTGAACCAGAGAGACTAGATATCATAGCTGTGTGCAGGTAAACAGATCCCAGTGAAAGGAGAAGGTCTTGATGAGCATATTGCCATTAGAACTGAATACAAGGGGTGGGCATTGTGGCAGAGCGGGTAAAGCCTCTGCCTGTGCCGCCAGTATCCCATGTAGGCGCCCGTTTGTGTCCTGGCTGCTCCACTTCCAATCCAGCTCTCTGCCATGGCCTGGGAAAGCAGTAGAATATGGCCCAAGTGTTTGGGCCCCTGCACCCATGTGGGAGACTGAGAAGAAGCTCCTGGCTTTGAATCAGTCCAGCTCCAGCATTGCGGCCATTGGGGAGTGAACCAGCGGATGGAAGACTTTTGTCTATAACTCTACCTCTTAAGTAAATAAATAAATCTTTAAAAAAACTGAATGCAAAAGATATTTTGCACCAAAGTAAGCTCATGCTTTTAATCTCATTTTCTGCCAAACTTTTTGAAGTACCCTTTGATATATTGTCTGAGTCCAACAGCAGTGTTTCTACCCTTATGAGGGTTCCTCACTCAATTTTCTGAAACAGAATTAGTCAACATTGGATTAGTCTCACTTCACATTTATGTCTGTTATGTGTTTTTTTCCCCTTCTTTCATTATTTATGATTGACTTGAGTGTTACCTTCATGGATGTGGTTATTTGGCCTTTGGGGCCATCTTGGAATTTTCAGTACCTCATATTTAGCAGCATGTTAGTAAAAAAATGTAGAATAAGAATGATTTTTTTTTTGACAGGCAGAGTGGACAGTGAGAGAGAGAGACAGAGAGAAAGGTCTTCCTTTTGCCGTTGGTTCACCCTCCAATGGCCGCCGCAGCCAGCGCATTGCGCTGATCCGAAGCCTGGAGCCAGGTGCTTCTCCTGGTCTCCCATGGGGTGCAGGGCCCAAGCACTTGGGTCATCCTCCACTGCACTCCCGGGCCATAGCAGAGAGCTGGCCTGGAAGAGGGGCAACCAGGACAGAATCCAGCGCCCCGACTGGGACTAGAACCCAGTGGCCCGGTGCTGCAAGGCGGAGGATTAGCCTATTGAGCCGAGGCACCAGCTAAGAATGAATTTTAATCACTAATATTGAGACTACTAAGCTTTATTCCAAAACCCATCCTACTGCTTTGGATTTTTTGCAGCTTTTGATTTTATCTGTGGCTTTTCTTAAGCCTCACCTCAAAATTCTGAGGTTTGTGGTTATTTGAAGTGGTGACTCCTTTAATGATCTAGGGTTATTACTCTGCTGGGCCGGTGTGTGACACAGCTGCTTAAGCTGCTGCTTGGGACACTGGCATTCCCATGTTGAATGCCCATTCAGTTCCCAGCTACTGTGGGTCCCATTCAGCTCCCTGCTAACGTTCCCAGAAGCAGCAATGATGGCTTAAGAGTTAGAGTTCCCTTCACCTATGTGGGAGACCTGGATGATGTTCTTGGTTCTTGGCTTCAACCTGACCTAGCCTTGGTTGCTGAAGCCATTTGGAGAGCCACCAGTGGAAGATTAATTGATCTGTCTTCTCCACCCCTCTCCGCTCTGCATTTTGAATAAATAAATCTTGTGTGTTTTTTTTTTTAAACAGACTATTATGTGGCTATATAATTCAAAATAAATGTAACATGTTAATGTTTTTGAGAGCTTAATATACAGTTAATTAAATTTATAAAATTAAGTAATTAAACTGAAATGTTGAATGATTCAGAAATATTTAGATAAGTAAAGATCCCTGCTTATATTTTGCTCAATGTATTTAAAGGTAAAATGTCATGTCATGAGTCCTTCTTACCCTCCACCCTTTAATATTGCTTCATTTGGCTAAGTTCTCTTTCTTTTTGTGGGTATTGTTTGGGATGTGGCTGAATAATTATGCTTGCTTTTGTTTGTTTTAAAGATTTATTTATTTATTTGAAAGGCAGAGTTATAGAGAGACAGAAGTCTTCCATCTGCTGTCACTTTCCAAATTACTGTAATGGCCAGAGCTACACTGATCTGAAGACAGGAGCTTCTTCTGGGTCTCCCACGCGGGTGCAGAGGCCCAAGGACTTGGGCCAGCTTCTACTTCTTTCCCAGGCTATAGCAGAGAGCTGGATTGGAAGTGGAGCACCTTGGTCTCAAACTGGTGCCCGTGGGGGTGCTGGCACTGCAAATAGTGGCTTTATCTGCAACACCACAATGCCAGCCCCTATGTTTGCTTTTTTAAGGAGGGCAAGTTAAATATAGTTACTCTTTAAAATTGCCACCTGTGTTATTATATATATGTATATGTATATATATAAAAGCTTATGTAAACAGGTGAAAGTTTGTGGAATAGAGGGTTGTAACTATTTTGCAAGGCATAGCTGCGGATTAAATAATTTGCCCAAGGTCACAGACTAGTAAATTATAGAACCAGAAATCTGATTCTAGAACTTTGTGTTCTCTTCCATATCTATACTCAGTCAAATCCACTCTTTCAACAAATATCCACACCTCCCTGTTAGGTGCCAAACTTTGTTCTAGGCATTGGGAATACAACAGTGAGTGAAGCCATCAAGGTATAGGATCTCATTATATTAAATCACTAGTGAGGAAGATAAAGATTTAAAAGTTTGAATAATATTCACTTAGTCTGTGTTATAGAAAACACAGTCTGTGAGTTTTTTTTCAGGATGAGAAAATAACCCATTTATACAGAGTTTGTATTTCTTGATCATTTGTGGCAGGATTTTATGAGTGTTTGATTACTGTTTTGCATTCATAATTGAGTAAGAGTGTGTCATATATTCTCCCAGCCTCTTATGTTTCAGAATTCTAGTCAGAATATCCCTGGAAGGGATGAAGTACTGTAGAAGCTCTATCTGAGAGGTGCTTGAGCCACTTTAGATATCAGACTGTTTTTGGGCAGAAGTAGATATTTGCAGGTGGTTTTCTTTCCCTCCTTTTTGACTTCTTATATCCTCTTTTCCCAAGGAGAGGCTCTAACGTGGTTTGGGGGCCAGTTGAAAACATAATAGTAGCATTGTTTTTGTTGTTGAGAATATACTCTTTTAATGATAATTGTAATTAAAAAACTTATTTATTTATATGAAAGGCAGATTTACGAGGGGATGCAGGGAGACATAGATCTTCCATTCTGTGGTTCACTCTCCAAATGGCTGCAACAGCCGGAACTGGGCTGGTCCGAAGCCATGAGCCAGGAGCTGCTTCTGGGTCTCCCAAGCGGGAGCAGGGACCCAAGCACTTGGGCCGTCTTCTGCTCTCCCAGCTGTATTAGCAGAGATCTGTATTGGAAGTGGAACAGCCAGGACTTGAAATGGCTGCCATAAGGCATGCGTGGCGGTAGTGTTACCCTACACCACAGTGATGGCCTTAGGACAATTGTAATATTCAGTCAGACATATGGGACTGTTTTACTCAAACATTTCATTACACTGTTAATGTTGAGGTTTCAGCCATTCCTAAAGCTGTATTTAAAATCTTCTAAGCATGTTCCAGAGCACGTTAGCCTCACTTCTGTCCAGGCAGTGTGAGATACACTCCTTTAGGAATACTTCATGTTGCCCTTGGAAAATTTCATGCAGAAAAACCACATATACATATATATTTAATAACTTTGCATCTTTTAGTAATATATTCAGAAGCTTTAAAACATAACCATAAGGGCAGGCATTTGGCCTAGCAGATACAGTGCCTGCATCTCACATTTAAGTACCTGAGTTCAAGTTCTGGCTCCATCTCCTGACTCTAGCTTCCTGCTAATGTAGATCTTGGGAGGCAGCACTGATAGTGAAGTAATTGGGTCTCTGCTACCAATGTGGGAGACTGGATTGAGTGCTATACCTTCTGATTTCCTTCCCCTGCTGTTACCTTCCCCTGCCATTATGGGAATTTGGGATGTGAACCAGCAGATGAGAACTCTGTCTCTCAAATACACAGATAAAAATTGATAACTATAACATAATGACATATTCTATATTGCTTTTTTTTTTTTTTTTTAAGATTCTATTTATTTGAGGCAGAGTTACAGAGAGGCAGAGTCAGACAGACAGGTCTTCCATACATTGGTTCACTCCCCCAAATGGCCACAACGGCCAGAGCTGGGCCAATCCAAAGCCAGGAGCCTGGAGCTTCTTTGAGGTCTCCCACATGGGAACAGGTGCCTAAGGACTTGGGCCATCTTCTACTGCTTTCCCAGGCCATAGCAGAGAGCTGGATTGGAAGTGGAGAAGCTGGGACTTGAACTGGTGTCCTTTGGGATGCCGGCACTGCAGGCAGAGGTTTTACCTGGTATGCCACAGCATGCACCCCCACCTTCTTTTAAAAGATTTTATTTAAGAGGTAGAGTTAGAGAAGGAGAGACAAAGAGGTCTTCCATCCCCTGGTTTACTCCCCAAATGACCTCAGTGGTCGCAGCTGAGCTGATCCAAAGCCAGGTGCCTCTTCCAGGTCTTCCACAGGGATACAGGGGCCCAAGCACTTGGGTGAATTCTGCTTTCTAAGGCCATAGCAGAGAGCTGGATTGGAAGAGGAGTAGCTAGGACATGAACTGGTGCCCATATGGGATGCCAGTGCTGCAGGTGGAGGCTTAGTCTACTATGCCACAGCATTGGCCCCTCTATATTGCTTTTAAAATTACCTCTGAAATGCATGTTTGAAATGACATCCATCCCTTGGAATTTGTAACAATAATCTCTGCCTTGATGACTAAATCCATGTTAAATAATTTTGCTTACAGTTTGATTCTAGTAGGGGACCTCCATAAACATCCAAAATTTGGTTTGTTAGGTGAGGTGATTTCAAGGCAGTGTGATATTCAAACTGATGAAGAGCACCCTGTAAAGTTAGATTTTGTAAAGACTTGACAATTAGATATATCCACTTTTATGAGGAAAGTTTTTAGGGAAAACCTTGTCTCATTATGTTTGGGTAGATACTTGTAGATTTGGTAAATGTTTTTTGTTGAAAGTTTGGCATTATAAACTTCCTAAATTATTTGAGAATGATGAGTTGTACAGATGTAACAAAGTTTTAGTTGACATCAGCTGATAATAGTAAGGGTGGCAGTCTTAAATTCTGATTATGTGAAATTGGCCAGAAGTTATTACTTAAGTGAGTTTAAATAATTAAAAGTCAGGGACTTAGATTTTAGATGGCTATTTGCTTATTTTTTTATTGTTTTCTAAGATAACATTAAGATTTGCTCTCCAAAGTGCTATTCAAACTATATGACTTACTTCATTGAGCTTTACGTTACTTTAAATATTCTGGGTCTGAAACTTCATTAAGTATCAGCTTCATTTACAGAATTCTTCTCAAAATAGTAGATTATCACTAAGTGAAAAAGGTGTATACTCTCTTCCTCTGTATTTCATTCAGTGGCTATTAAGGTGCATTAAAATTGTTATACATTAGATGCTGTGGTATTCATTGCTGTTGTCATTAAACTACATATGTTTTACTGTATATTAAGACCACTGGTATTGACATTTTAGTTTGAACTTTAAGTAAATTTGATGTTTCTTTTCTTTCTCTTTTTTTAGAATAATGAGAAACAAATGCGGCAACTCTCTGTGATCCCCCCTATGATGTTTGATGCAGAACAAAGAAGGGTCAAGTTCATCAATATGAATGGGCTTATGGAGGATCCTATGAAAGTTTATAAAGATAGGCAGTTTATGAATGTTTGGACTGACCATGAGAAGGAGATCTTCAAAGACAAGTAATTTAAATTTTAAATTATTCTTTAATAGAATTCTGTGTAAATTGGTAAAAAGTATTTGACATTTAATTGTAAACTGAACTGTTATCAAAAAGCTTGGTTCCCTTTTTTGGCATCTGAATGGGTATTGTGAAAGTAGAGAATATGATTTTCCTGTAAGTTTATAGGTGTGAAAATACGTGACAGATAAGAACTGGGATCAGAGTAAGAGTAGCTCCCAAACTTGGTTGCTGTCTGAATCACTTTGTAGAATTTTTTTTTTTAAGATTTATTTATTTTTTTTTTGAAAGATCGAGTTAGAGAGGCAGAGAGAGAAAGAAACCCTTCCATCTACTGGTTCACTCCATAAACGGCTGCCAGTGGCTGGAGCTGGGCCAGTCCAAAGCCGGGAACCAGGAGCTTGTTCCCAGTTTCTCATATGGGTGCAGGGACCTAAGCACTTGGGCTTTCCTCTGCTGCTTTCCCAGGTGTGTTAGCAGGGAGTTTGATCCGAAGTAAACAGCTGGAACTCGAACTGGTGCCCATATGGGATGCCGGTGCCCCCACTATGCCACAACGCCAGCCCTTGGGGATATTTATTTATTTGAAAGAATTAGAGAGAGGTTTTCTGTCCGATGGTTCACTCCCCAATTGGCCTCAGCAGCCGGACTTGCACCTATCCGAAGCCAGGAGCTTATTCTGGGTCTCCCACGCGATTGCAGGGGCCCAAGGACTTGGGCCATTGTCTACTGCTTTCCCAGGCCATAGCAGAGAGCTGGATCGGAAGTGGAGCAGCTGGGACTCGAAACCAGTGCCCATATGGGATGCCGACACTACATGCAGCAGCTTTATCTGCTATGCCACAGCGCCGGCCCCTTCCCTTAATTCTTCTTCTTCTTCTTCTTTTTTTTTTTTTTTTTTTGACAGAGTTAGAGAGAGAGAGACAGAGAGAAAGGTCTTCCTTCCGTTGGTTCACTCCCCAAATGGCCACTACGGCTGGTGCTACGCCGATCCAAAGCCAGGAGCCAGGTGCTTCTCCTGGTCTCCCATGTGGATGCAGGGGCCCAAGTACTTGGGCCATCCTCCACTGCCCTCCCGGGCCACAGCAGAGAGCTGGACTAGAAGAGAAGCAACCAGGACTAGAACCTGGTGCCTATATGGGATGCCAGTGCTGTAGGCGGAGGATTAGCCACATGAACCATGGCTCCGGCTCCTCCCTTAATTCTTAATAGCCCAGTCTTTTGCTTACTCACACAAGCTAAAACCTGGCCTGTTCCTATAAATAATAAAAGCCTTATTGACCCCTCCAAAATAGATGTCACATTATGCCTTCTAACCCAGCAATGGGGACCCTTTTTGTTGCCAAAGATTTTTGGATATTTATAACATCATTCACAGGACATACAAAATTATCAACTTAAAAAAATTAGCCTGCTAAAGATTAAGATTTATTTTATTTATTTGAAAGACAGAGTTACAGAGAGGCAGAAGCAGAAAGAGAGAGCGGGAGAGAGAGAAAGGGAGAAGTCTTCCATTTGCTGGTTCACTCCCCAGTTGGCTGCAACGGCTGGAGCTGTGCTGATCCAAAGGCAGGAACTTCTTCCAGGTCTCCCAAGCAGGTGCAGGGGCCCAAGGGCTTGAGCCATCTTGTACTGCTTTCCCAGGCCAAAGCAGAGAGCTGGATCGGAAGTGGAGCAGCTAGATCTCTAGCCAGCACCCATATGGGATGCTGGTGCTTCAGGCCAGGGCATTAACCTACTGCACCACAGCGCTGGCCCCTTGGGGTGCTTTTTTAAAGTACATATTTCTCTGCTTTATCATAGGCCATTCTGGGCAGTGCCTAGCAATCTTTGCATTTAGTTGTCTCTAATGATTAGGAATAGCAGGAATTAGTTTGTATATAATATTTCTTTTCCCAAATTCTTTTCTCTCTCTCTCTCGAATTGTTGAAATGTTTGTTTGTGCATGTTTTTGTTTTATTTTTCACTCAGGTTTATCCAGCATCCAAAAAACTTTGGACTAATTGCATCTTACTTGGAAAGAAAGGTAAGAAATGATTTATACTGAGAATGTTTTTAGGTTTGTATTGGTTGTTTCTTGGGTACTTTTGTGTTGTAACATATATAAATACTTAGGTAGAAGTGATTTTGCAAAGAGCTTGATACAAAAAAGATTCTTCTATGATTAGCATAATTACATAAAACATATATGAAATGGTAATTACTATTTTAATAGAAATCCTAAGCAGAGAATTCAAACTTTTATGGTTAATGAAAAATGACCTTTTTTTTTTTTTCACTTACTGATTTCTTTCTTCTTTTTTTTTTTTAATTAATTTGAAAGGTAGAGAAACCACGCTCTTATATCTGGTGGTTTATTTCTCAAATGCGCACAATAGCTAGGGCTGGGCCAGGCCAGTCAGGAGCCTGGAACTCAGTCCAAGTCTCTCACATGGGTGGTAGGGACCCAATTCCCTGGGTTATCATGCTGCTTCTCAGGGTGCACATTAGCAGGAAGCTGGAATTGGAAGTAGAGTTGGGACTTGAACACAGGCACTCTTACAGGGAGTATGGGCATCTCAAGTGACCTCTTTTTTTTGTTTGTTTGGTTTTTTTGACAGGCAGAGTGCACAGTAAGAGACAGAGAGAAAGGTCTTCCTTTACCATTGGTTCACCTCACAATGGCCGCTGCGGCTGGCACACTGTGGCCGGCGCACTGCACTGATCCGAAGCCAGGAGCCAGGTGCTTCTCCTGGTCTCCCATGCAGGTGCAGGGCCCAAGCACTTGGGCCATCCACCACTGTACTCCGGGGCCACAGCAGAGAGCTGGACAGGAAGAGGGGCAACCGGGACAGAATCCATGCCCCGACCGGGACTAGAACCCGGTGTGCTGGCGCCGCAGGCTGAGGATTAGCCTATTGAGCCATGGCACCGGCCTCAAGTGACCTCTTAACCACTGCACCAGAGTCCTGCTCTGACTTTATATATAAGATCAAATCACATGGATTGCAGTGCATTTTGAACCCCATTAAATGTCTGATTAAAATGCTAGTCTCCTGATTTCCTGTGAATTTTTTTTTCATGGTGAATTAGTTTTAGTTTTTTGAGTGAAATATCTAGAGATATTTTTAAGATTTGTAGACATGTAGCAGTAAAGGGAATATTGGTTAATATTTCTTAGTTCTTGATATCTTCATTTGTATTGAGACAACTGTCCTTTCCATTTACATTGTGTGTGTGTGTGTGTGTGTGTGTGTGTGTATGTATTTGGGTTCTAGGTTTGCCTTAAAGTGCTAGTCATGTTTGTTTCTCTTCAGTTTATGTTTTGAGAACATCAGAATTTTTCTTGAAAATACCAGATTTTTTAAAAATGTTACTGCATTAAAAAAATCTTTTTCCTTACAGAGTGTTCCTGATTGTGTTTTATATTACTATTTAACCAAGAAGAATGAGAATTATAAAGCCCTAGTCAGAAGGAATTATGGAAAACGAAGAGGGAGAAACCAGGTTTGTGGTTTGTGTCATTTTTCTATGAAAGGTGTTTCAGGGTTGGTGGAAATGTGAAAAGGAGCCTTGCACTCAACATATACTTTAGAGGTTGATGTCTCTATTAAATAGGATGTTATGCTTATTTTGAAATCTTCTATTTTGAATGTATTTTACATTTATAGTGTGATGAAATTAATTTAAAAACATTTTAGCCTTTCCTGTTAGCTCAATCTTGCATTTCAGTGTCAACAGTAATCTCTTAATAGCTATCTAACATGCCATCCTTATCAGTCCTTTTGTCTGAGGAGGGGACAAGGTAAGGTGAGGGAGAAAGATTGTATAGCATAGTAACTAGAGTAGAGGGTTGTTTACTGAAATACCTGGGACCTGATCTTGTTACAGATTAACTTCATTTGTGGAGTTTAGATAATTGTACCCTTAAAAAGCACTTTACCTAAAAAGGCAGTTTTCTTTTCACAAGTATGTGTTTTCACAGTTGCTATTCAGTGGTTTCAAAACTATTTCTACCAAAATAACCCATTAGCAGCTGTCACAGCTCGTGTATGCATGCATTACCAGTGAGGCTGCTGTGTATGTGTTATCTCCTGTTGCTCTCCACACCCATATAGATCCTGCAATATAGACTTGCATGCCTGTGCTCTCACAGATGCTGACTGTTTATCGGCATGGCTCAGTCTCTTCTGGATTTCTCACACAGCCATGCTTCCCATGTGGAAGGGTCTTAGTCCCTTTCTTCCTGGGTATCCCTGGTTACCGGATACAAATTATCTGACCCAGTTCTCTCATTCACTGCCATAACTTTATGTTTCCTGGGTCATTGTTTCCTATGAAATATTCTACCCTACAGATGTGGTTAATGTTTTCTGGAAACAGTATGTTTTTAGAAAATTATGTATTAAGAGGGAAAAAGAAAAAGCCATCTTTGTGGTCCATTTTCCAGGAGTATACAATGGTTAGGATTGACCAAGCTAAAGTTGGCCATTGGGAACTTAATTCAGATCTCCCACGTGGGTGGCAGTGACCCAAGTGCTTGAGCCATTTCTTGCTGCCTATCAGGGTGCGCATTTGCAGGAAGCTAGAATGAGGAGCTTGAACAAGCAGTTAAACCCAGGTACTCTGATAATGAGAGGAAGGTGTCTCAAACAGCATATTAGCCCCTATATCAAATGCTCCCTACCCCAATGTACTTTTTAAAGAAGGTCCAACTGCAAATTTGTTTTTAATTTATCTGTTAGGTCTTCAATTTTTTTATTTATTTGAGAGAAAGTTCATATCCTCTGGTTCATTCTCCAAATGCCCATGATGAATCAAATACCTGCAGTGGCCAGGGCTGGGCCAGGCTGAACTTGGAACTTGGGAACTCAGTCTAGGTCTCCCCTGTGAGTGACAGGGACCCAACTGTCTCAGTCATCCCCTGCTGCATCCCGTGATGAACATCAACAAGAATCTGGAATAGGAAATGAAGCTGGGACTTGATCTCAGGCATTTTGATAAAGGTTGTCTCTGTCTTAACCTCTAGGTGAAGTGACTGTTCTTCAAACCAGTTTTATAGTTCAATCTGTTAGTATCCCATGACAAATAATTATGGTTCTAGATATATTTTAATTCAATGCATATTAGAGATTGGAAACCAAGAAGCACCCAGAAGTATTATTGGTGATTTAGAATTATAAATTAAAGGCCGGCGCCTTGGCTCAATAGGCTAATCCTCTGCCTGCGGTGCCGGCACACTGGGTTTTAGTCCTGGTCTGGGCGCAGATTCTGTCCTGGTTGCCCCTCTTCCAATCCAGCTTTCTGCTATGGCCCAGAAGTTCAGTGGAGGATGGCCCAAGTGCTTGGGCCCTCCACCTGTGTGGGAGACTGGGAGAAGCACCTTGCTCCTGCCTTTGGATCAGCGTGGTGCGCCGGCTGCAGCGGCCATTGTGGGGTGAATCAACGGTAAAGGAAGACCTTTCTCTCTGTCTCTCTCTTACCGTCCACTCTGCCTGTCAAAAAATATTATAAATTACATGTCAGTAATAACGAGTCTGTTTATATTGTTTTTGTTAGAAGTAGTAATTTATTGGCCGGCGCCGTGGCTCAACAGGCTAATCCTCCGCCTTGCGGCGCCGGCACACCGGGTTCTAGTCCCGGTCGGGGCGCCGGATTCTGTCCCGGTTGCCCCTCTTCCAGGCCAGCCCTCTGCTGTGGCCCGGGAGTGCAGTGGAGGATGGCCCAGGTGCTTGGGCCTGCACCCCATGGGGAGACCAGGAAAAGCACCTGGCTCCTGGCTCCTGCCATCGGATGAGCGCGGTGCGCCGGCCGCAGCGCGCCGACCGCGGCGGCCATTGGAGGGTGAACCAACGGCAAAGGGAAGGCCTTTCTCTCTGTCTCTCTCTCTCACTGTCCACTCTGCCTGTTAAAAAAAAAAAAAGAAGTAGTAATTTATTTTCTTGAGAAATGCTGCACTTCACAGCATAACCTTGCTGACAGAATATCTCTTATACCTCCTAGTAACTTATAGCAAAGCATAAAGTCAGTTTTCAGGAACCACATTCTTCATTTACTCTTCATAGGAGTCCATGGTCATCTTTCATTATGACCACTATCTTTTATGTCAGTGTGGTGGTTTTTTTTTTTCCCGCAAAGTCATATACTTAGGTAAATATAGTAATTTGGATACTGGATGAATTTCTGTCCAAACTGTTGGCTGGTCGGACAGGTTAAAAAATTGGATGTGATGGAAAGAGATTTAGTCCTAAAAATGCTTCTTCCTCTATTTATAACTCTGGATGAGTCATTTCATGTGCTCAGCCCAGTTCTCCATGTCTGTGAGTGTTGAGGCAGTAGTAGTCAACTTGCAGAGTTAATATGACACTTGCTATTTGTGTAAATCCCTGGAGTAAGGGTGAGCATCTAGAGTGCCCAATAAGAAGTAGCTGTGATTATCTTTATGGCTACCATGATGGTGTATTTTTTTGGAATTCATTCTTTAGGAAATTGATTTGAAGTTCAGTTGGCTTAAAGATTAGTTACTAATATATTTTGGTAATTATAGGCATAAGATACTTTCTTCTTATTGCCTGAAGTACATTTTTGAAGCAAGTATTTCCCAGTGGTCAAGCAGTACTTTGTTCTTTCTGCCTTGTACACTTTTTTAAAAAGATTATTTATTTGAAAGGTAGAGGTACAGAGAGAGAAGGGCAGGGGGAGATACTCTCCCGTCTACTAGTTCACTCCCCAGATGGCTGTAGTCTCTAGGGCTGGACCAGACCAAAACCAGGAGTCAGGAACTTCCTCTGGGTCTCCTACATGGGTGCAGGAGCCCAGGTACTTGGGCCATCTGCTGCTGCTTTCCCAGGGGCATGAGCAGAGAGCTGGATCAGAAGTGGAGTAGCCGGGACTCGAACTGGTGCTCATCTGGGATGTTGGTGCTGCAGGCAGCAGCTTTATCTGCCACACCACAGTGCCGGCCCTCCTTATACATTTTTAGTTAATTGTTGCTTCTTGTTCTTAAGTTTAGGCATACTGTTTCTGGAAATCCATGTTTTTTTTTTCTATTTTCTAGAGACTTGTGCCTCTAACATATAAATATACAGATATTAGATATAGTAGTAGTGAATTTCAGCAAAAATTACCTTTCATCTTGCTGTAAGAGTCCTCTTCTGCATTTCTCTGTTAATGTACACATACCCCTCACCATAGGGGGCTTTCAGAGGGACTTGAGCTCTCCTGCTCCAGCCAGTGTACTGGGGAGGGTGGAGGAAGCTCACCTGTAACCTCCAATCTGGCCACAAGGATTAGTGCTTTACAGATATGCCTTGAAATGGAGAGATTCCTTCAACCTCTTTTCTAAACCAGAGCTAATTCTGTTCTCTCTCTAATGTTAGTGGCAGTCCTTGGGATAGGTCTGCATGTGTATTGCCACTAGGAAAGTTCTGTGGTTGCTGTTAGCTGCATGTCCTCTCGTATCACTGTAGCCTGGTCATTATAGAGTGGTGACAGGTTTTTCTGGAGAGGCGCCACAAACTTGGGCAGACTCTACTCCAGCAAGTCCTTCAGTTTCTTTGAATCATATCCATATTTCTACAGAGCTGCCTGCCTCTCCCAGTTGACAAGTGTAAGCCAGTGCTACAGTTGATCCTCAGGCCCTAGCACCAGAGAAGGAGAGTGAAGTCAGCTATTGACTGGATTCCAGGCTGCAGGAAATGTGTGGCATTGCTTACTTTGTTTGAAGTCCTGTTTGAAGCTAGAAGAAGAAAAGTATTAGAGAAAACCAGGGATCCTCAAAAGTCCATGGAAAATGTGTATTATGAAAAAATTATTCATAAATTTCAAATTTTTTTACCCTGAAATTTATCTTTTCAGGGCTTTTTGAAGTAAGATGGTGTATATTGTCCCTATCTGAGGAAACTGTCCAGCTGTCTGCTGACGTCCCCATCCTGTCTACAGGGTACACATAGCTCACGTGCTGGGCAAAAGATGAGCTTTGTCATGGGTGTGTCCTTTCCCTGGTTTGGAGTAACAAATAGACGCTGCATTTGTTGCGGAGTGAGGTTATCTGCATTTGAACTAGAATTTGTAGCCACTGTAGACTGTAAGGGGTTCAGATCTCCAAAAGACCTTCCTATTGGTAAAGCAGACACAGTGAGTAATTTGAAAATATCCTTGATTTCCCAGGTTTCTTTTTAAGTAATAAATGCACAGAAAAATGGGAAACTGACAGGATAAGGAATTTAGACTGTTGGAAAAACAAGTGAGGGAATTGTGGTGTTGAAATGATTTAGTAGGTGAAATTGTAGAGAGTTCTTTTTGTTTTTTAAATGGTGTTCCCTTTCTTAAAGAAATTTATTTTTCTTTGAAATTAGTGAAAAGTAGTTAAAACTTACTTGTAAATTGAAGTATATTGAAAAAACTTGTCCCCCTTTTGGTGTATGTTGGATATTATGGAAAGTAGAGAATATGATCTTCCATAAGTTTACAGGTGAGAAAATAGGTGTCAGGTAAAAATTGTGGCAAGAGTTGGGGTGAGAGCGTCTCCCAAACTGGGTTACTGGCTGAAAGACTTTGGGGAGATCTTTTTTTTTAAAGATTTATTTACTTATTTGAAAGACTGAGTTAGAGCGAGAGAGAGGCCAAGACAGAAAGAGATGACTTCCATCTACTGGTTCACTCCCCAAATGGCCTCAGTGGCCAAGGGTGGCCTGATGTGAAGCCAGGAGCCAAGAGCCAGGAGTTTCATCCAGGTCGCCCATGTGGATAAGGAGGCCCAAGCACTTGGACCATCTCCTGCTGCGTTCCCAGGCACATTAGCAGGGATCTGGATCAGAAATGAAGCAGCTGGGTGTTGCCCATGTGGAATATCAGTGTCAAAGGCAGAGGCTTAACCTATATCACAACACTGGCCCCAATGTGCATTTTAAAATCTGAAGAATAATGCTGAGGCATGATAAGTCATGTAATGAAATCATGTTTGCATTCTAGGGAATATTCATGAAATCAGTCCATACCCCCAAAAGAGAGAGAAAGCTATCATAGGGAGATGGTGTGAAATGTGAACAAGGACATATTTGTAAAATATTAGTTCAACAATGTTTGGCAAATGGCAATAGGAACCAAGAAGGATACTGATTGTTCTTCCTTCCTCAGGATGGGCAGGGCACCTCTGGCCGGTGGGCTGTATAAGGCCCATGAAATCGTTCAGTTTGGCCCTGCCAAGACAACTGTATACAAGACTCGAAATTCAATAAATCCTTAGCAGGCTAATTTTTTTAAGTTGATAATTTTGTATGTCCTGTGAATGATGTTATAAATATCCAAATGTCTTTGGCAACAAAAAGGGTCCCCATTGCACATGTGACATCTATTTTGGAGGGGTCAATAAGGCTTTTATTATTTATAGGAACAGGCCAGGTGTGAGTAAGTAAAAGACTGGGCTATTAAGAGTTAAGGGAAGGGGCTGGCACTGCGGCATAGCACATAAAGCTGCCGCATGCAGTGTCAGTATCCCATATGGGCATTGGTTCGAGTCCCAGCTGCTCCACATCCGATCCAGCTCTCTGCTATGGCCTGGGAAAGCAGTAGATGATGACCCAAGTCCTTGGGCCCCTGCACCCACATGGGAGACCCGAAAGAAGCTCCTGGCTTCGTATCAGCACAGCTCTGACCGTTGCGGCCAATTTGGGAGTGAATCAGCGGATGGAAGACCTCCCTCTCCCCCCCTCCCTCCCTCCCCCCCTCCCCCCCTCCTTCTTCTTCTCTCTCTCTCTCCCTCCCTCTCTCTCCCCCTCTCCCTCTGCCTCTCCTCTCTTTGTGTAACTCTGCCTTTCAAATAAATAAATAAATCTTGAAAAAGAATTAAGGTAGGCATTTGGCTGAGTAGTTAAGACATCCATATCCCACATTGGAGTGCCGGGGTTTGAGTTTCAGCTCTGGGTCTGACTCAGATTCATGCTGATGCAGACCCTGGAAGGCAGTTGGTGTTTGCTCCAATAGTTGGATCCCTGTCACCCATCTAGAAGACCTGGATTGAGTTCCTGGCTCCCTGCTTTGACCCTGGCTGTTGCAGGCATTTAGGGAGTAAATGAGCAGATAGGAGCTCACTCTCTCTTTTTGTCTTTCTCTTTCTGCCTATCAATAATAATATAATAATAATCATAATAATAATAAAGAGTGAAAGAAAGTTTTATTTAAATAACTTACATACATATTGTCTGTTGAAAGGAACAGGTAAGGACAGGTAGAGTTATTATGAGGCAAGATTGACATTAGTTTAAATAAAGAAGAAGGATTGAGATGGGCTGGCAAATGGTTTTCACATAGCTGGAATAAAGGGCTTTGATTTATGCTATGTGCAGCGTATATAGATACCTGTTATCACATGCTCCACTGGGAGCAGCAGACACTTGGATGATGAGTCCTTATCTTTGATGAAACAGGAACACAGGGACAGATGCTGATAATCAGACAGTAGACACCCCTAGGGATAGTGCCCCCAGGGTGTGGACATGTGGCAGAGAAGGAGGTAGACCGGGCTGGTGTTCCTATTTTGGAAGTCTGAGGAAACACCTCTTAGGAAATGTAACATTTTGAACTCAATCTCAGAAGGCATGTGGGAGTTTACCAGGCAAGGAAAGGTAAGAAGAGTGTTTCAGGCAAAGACACCAAAGTGCTGGATGTTTAGGTGAGTCCAGCACAGCAAAGAAGAATTGGAGGGAGGTGTGCAGGGCCCACGGGCTGTGCTGTGAAGGCATGTCGGTGCTCAGTCCTGATTAGGTTGTGCAGCGCTGGTTTCTGAGGTGAATAAATGCAAGCTTAATTTCACTTTTTTCTTTGAGTGTCATAGTTTTAGCAGTTGGGACATCAAAGATGAAAGGGTCCATAATCTATCGACTCACTTTCTTCATTGTTCTCTCTCAGGCTTTGTCCATGTATGTCTTATTGTGATTATAATTACAGCTTAGAAATATCTGAGTGTGGGGCCGGTGCTGTGGCTCAATTGGTCCATCCTCCACCCGTGGCGCCAACGCTGGGTTCTGGTCCCGGTTGCTCCTCTTCCAATCCAGCTCTGTGCTATGGCCTGGGAGAGCAGTGGAGGATGACACAAGTGCTTGGGCCCCTGCACCCACATGGGAGACCAGGAGGAGCACCTGGCTTCTGGCTTCAGATTGGTGCGGCGCCGGCTGTGGCGGCCATTTGGGGTGTGAACCAATGGAGGGAGGACGTTTCTCTCTCTCACGCCTGTAACTCTACCTGTCAAATACATTAAAAAAAAAAAAACTAAGTGTTTTTTCTTTTCACTTCATTACGTGTTTAGTATTTTCTCAGATTATTTGAGTCATAGTATCACCATAGCTATCTAGCAGTCTATTAAATGTACATTCCCCTCTTCCCAAGTATAAGAGTATCTCCCATAGCATTATCCATAATGATGAAAAAATGGAATATATTAAGTACCTAACATTAGAAAGGTAGTTTGATAAATGTATGGGTAGAAGTGGAATACTTGAATGACAGATTAGACGCAGGAGTTTTAGACAGAGGCAACCAACCTTATATTTCTAAGTGGAGTCAATATTTTTTACCTCATTAATCAGTCCAAAAATCTGAGCACTTTTTTTTTCACATGTGAGTTTGACTTTTCAATAGACTGCATTAAAAATCATGGACTGACTTTTAATCTATGACTGTGTTGTAAGAATCATTAAAAATTTTAGATAATTATAATTTGTCATTACAATGTGAAGAGCTGTTTCTGTTACGTTTGTGTTTTACAAACTGTTTCATTTTAGCAGCAAATTGCCCGACCCTCACAAGAAGAAAAAGTTGAAGAAAAAGAAGAGGATAAAACAGAAAAAACAGAAAAAAAAGAAGAAGAAAAGAAAGATGAAGAAGAAAAAGATGAGAAGGAGGACTCTAAGTAAGTAAAATAATTGGTGAAATAATGAGTTAAATGTTATAGTTATTTTAAAATATTAAAACTGAGGGGCCATTATGTTTAATGGGTTAAGCCACCTCCTGAAACTCCAGCATCCTATGTGAGTACCAGTTCCAATCCTGGCTGCTACATTTCTGAGGCAGCTCCCACTAATGCTTCTGAGAAAGCAATGGTAGATGGTCCAAGAGCTTGGTCCCCTGCCACTCATGTTGGAGACCAGATGGAGTTCTTGGCTTATGTCTCCTTTACCCAGCCCTGGCTGTTGGTGACCTTTTGGGGTTTGAACCAGTGGATGGAGGATCAGTCTCTCTCTGTTTCTCCCTCTCTCTGTTTAACTGCTTCTCATATATATAAATTTTAAAAAATAACAACACTCAATCTGGAAGGTATGAAATTTTAGAGACAGAATTAATGGGATGTGTGCTTTGATCGTCAATAGTTCTTATTATGATTAAGAAATGGAATATAATGGACTTACTTGCTAGATGTGAGTTATTAATATTCAGAAGGAACAGGCCATGATAAAATAATTATCACCAAAGCATATTGAATGTAATTTAATCTCTGATTTGGAAGATTCCTTGGGATCTTTTTTTTTTTTTTTTTTTTTTTTTTTGAAAGGTCGAGAGAAAGGGGGGGAGAGAGAGAAAGAGAGCTAGAGAGAGATTCTGCTAATTTGTTCTCCACATGACCACAGCAACCAGATCTGGGCCATGCTGAAGCCAGGAGAGTCAGGAACTCCTGATCTCCCACATTGTGTGGCAGGCACCCAAGTTCTTGGGTCGTCTTCCGCTGCCTTTCCAGGCACATTAGCAGGAAGCTGGGTGGGAATCCAAACTGGCACTACAATGTGGGATGCCAGCATTGCAGCTTACTACCCCACAGTGCCAACCCCTCAGGATTTTTTTGAACCTCAGATTTTATATATTAGCTAGTCTAAAAGTGCTAGAAAGAAGAGTTTTCATTTATATAGCAAGTTATAGTCCAGGTTTATTGACTTTATCATATAAAATAGAGTTCTTGATTTGTTTGTTCTTATTGTTGTTTTCCTGATTATAAAAGTAGTTCTTTTGCATTATAGAAAATCTGGAAAAGAGAACAAATAAAATGCACACTAGTCTATGATTCTACTCAGAGATTGCTGTGTCTAAAGATTTGGGGTGGGGCAGGAGAGCTTAGCAGCTGGTTTGGTTGCTTTTTTCCTCAAGGATTAGCTTTGTAATTATGTAGACTAAAATTTACCAATCTTTTTTTTTTTTTTTTTTTTTGACAGGCAGAGTGGATAGTGAGAGAGAGAGAGAGACAGAGAGAAAGGTCTTCCTTTTGCCGTTGGTTCACCCTCCAATGGCTGCTGCGGCCAGCGCATTGCGCTGATCCGAAACCAGGAGCCAGGTGCTTCTCCTGGTCTCCCATGTGGGTGCAGGGCCCAAGTACTTGGGCCATCCTCCACTGCACTCCTGGGCTATAGCAGAGAGCTGGCCTGGAAGAGGGGCAACCGGGACAGAATCTGGCACCCTGACCAGGACTAGAACCCGGTGTGCCAGTGCCGCAAGGCGGAGGATTAGCTTATTGAGCCACGGCGCCGGCAATTTACCAATCTTAAGTGTATATTTTGGTGCCTTTTGACAAGTGTAGGCACTCACATAAATGTTACTGTAATCGGGATGTAGAATGTTTTCCTTGGTCCAGAACATTCCTCATGCTCCTTTGAGGTCAGTTTCTCTGTCCTTGTTCTCCACCTTCAGTAGCCACTTTGCCTTTTTTAGAATTACATGTAAATGGATCATACAGAATGTAGATTTCTGTGTGACTTCTTTCACTTAGCATAAATGCATTTTAGAATCTTGTTACATCTGTCAGTGGCTTGTTCCTTTTTAATATTGTCACTTACATACTTCTATAGTCCTCTTGAAAATATGTAAAGCTCACCAAGTTTTATGGCGGCTAAAGAAGCCTAACTCACGAGGGACATGGTTTTAAGAGGGCCAGATTATTACGCATTGTAATATGTACTTCAGGGAAACACTTACAAAGGAATAAAGGGAAATTTTTATTTTAGATCAAACATTTATTGTACCATGTAACTCATATAGAACTGTCACATCTTGATTTTACTTAAAACAAAAAACCCTCTAAGGTATTTAACCAGCATTTGTTTATAACCTTTGTGAGCTAGGTTTTTCAAAGAATTCAGAAGTATGTAAAAGATGTGCCATATCCAGGTAGTTGATGATCTAGGATGGGAAAACTAGGCAAGGTACTAGTACAATTTAACTAAAAGACGGAAGCTTGGAAGTAAGAAATGAATAGAAACAATAAAGTTTGTTGGGAGATTCTGAAGATGTTGAAGTTACTTCTGTCTAAATTGTTGAGATGACTTTATAAAGGAGGTGGTGGTAGAGTAGAGAAAACAATATGAATAGTTATATAAATGGCAGCTAATGGGGTCTGGCATTGTGGCGTAGTGGGTAAAACTGCTGCCTGAGATGCCAGTATCCCATCTGGGTTTGTGTCCTGGCTGCTCTACTTCCGATCCAGCTCCCTGCTAATGGCCTGGGAAAAGCTGTGAAGGATGGCCCAAGCACATGGGCCCATGCCACCTGTGAGAGAGACCAGGATGTAGCTCCTGGTTTCTAGCTTTGGCCTGGCCCAGTGCTGGCCATTGCAGCCATCTGGGGAGTGAACCAGCAGATGGAAGATCTCTTTCTCTGTAACTCGACTTTCAAATAAATCTTTAATAATAATAATAATAATAATAATAGACCAGAATTGGGGGTACTGAAGTACTGAGTCCAGTGCTAATAGGAATAGAGATGCTATTGTTAGTGGAAGGAACATCACTAAGATGAAATAACCAAAACTTGCCCTTTGATCACAAAGGATTTGGAAGTAAAGGCAAAGGGCGAGATCTAAAGATGGTGCTCACTCTGTGTAACTCAGTGGTCTTTAATGTGGACTGTCAACATAAGACAGTGAGTGAGTGAGGTAGAGTAAGAGGCACAGTAGTGAGAATGAGTATGTATTTGTTGAGTGTTTAGTGATAGGAAATTAGGGTGACTGTTCCAGTAGGTATTTGGAAAGGTGAATCTGGTCCTTAGGAGACAGAGTCTGAGTCCCAAGGCTGTAAATGAGGAGTCATTGCCAGTGGGTCACCTCACAGAGCTCTAGGGCCTCCAGGCAGATCATTGGTCAGTCTCTATATGAGAGAATGAGAGGAGAGTCAGTATAGCTGCAGGGTCATTTCCAGTGCTAAGTTGAAAAGGATATGAAAGGAATGATCCCCAGAGTCATCAAGTGCATCAGGATGAACGTGGTGAGCATCGAGAAGAGGCCATTTGATCTTGCAGTGTGTAGGTCACGGTGACTTTTGACAAACACTGTTAAGATGCTGGAGAATAGAAGCCAGATTGACAAGAGTATAAGGAAGCAGAGGGAAAGAGCTACTTGGTAACCTCTGTTTAGGACCAAAGGGGTATGAGCTACTGAAGTAGTTTTTCATTTTGTGGGAAAAGGCTGTACCTTGGAAAACCATGCCAGGTCTTTACTTAAAGTAGATAAAATTAGAAATAATCTTCTATTAAACAAGAATAATTGAGTCTTAGTATCTATCCATTCATTTCCAAGAATGTAAATTAAGATCCTTGTTTTTATATATAATAACCATATATATAATAACCACAGGAGGTAAGCTGTAGAGAATCTTCCAGTATTACCTACAGTACTCTATTAATAGTAACTGCAATTCACTGAGTTTTTCCTGAATGCCTGAGATATCATATGATAAGCAATGGATAGCATGAGAGAAGTTAACTTATTAATAGTAAGCACATATGATACTTACCATGCTTTAGGCTGCGTGCTGGACTCTTGTTAATATCCTCATTTCACAGATGAGGCACATGGAGGTGAGGCAGCTTGTCCACAGTCATTCCAGGGCTAGGAAATACCAGGCAGCCTGGATCTGAAAGCTGTTCTGTATGTGAAGCCGCACTGTCCTCTGTGCATAGTTAGTGTCAGGGTAGATGAGAATATGGAGTTTGGTCTAATAAAACAGTACTCTGGATTATTCCTGCTGAAAAGTGTCTCTCTTGAAGATCACCTGTTTTCTTTGATTCATCTCACAAATGAGACGATGTAGAACAAAGCCCGCAAACCAAGACTCCTAGCATTTGGTATGGTTCACGACCTCTGGAATGCAGATCTAGGGGGTTTTCTATGGTCATTTGACACTTTATGGTAGAATGTTTTAGTTTCTAAGTTAGTTGATTTAAGAAACACATTTAAATTTTAAGCCAATTAATATGTAAAATAGGCATTTGTGAAATCTTAATTTGAGTCAATTAAAACTCTTCATGACGTGACAGTTTTTCATGATTTTTTAAAGTGAGATAAGGTAGATTTATTCAATTTCTACTTAACGAATGTGCAAACTGCAACTTTCTGTGATGTATGTGTAATTTAAATCACACAAGGTTTACTTGCTTTGGCTTCCAGAGAAAATGTCAAGGAAAAGGATAAGACAGAAGGTACAGCAGAAGAAACTGAGGAGAGGGAGCAGGCCACACCCCGGGGTCGAAAGACTGCCAACAGTCAGGGCCGCCGGAAGGGCCGGATCACCAGGTCCATGACCAACGAAGCTGCAGCTGCCAGTGCTGCGGCCGCAGCAGCCACTGAAGAACCCCCTCCGCCTCTGCCGCCGCCACCAGAACCCAGTGAGTGGAAGAAGTGACTGTGTCTGGGCTCTGGTTTATTTTAGGGTTTTGTTTCAGTGTTAGGTAGAACAGGAGGGATGGTTAATATCAACAACCTAGAAATAATCCCACTGTGTGGGCCGCAGTTCTTGAACTTCACGAAAATTTTTTATTTATTTTTTTTAATAGAAAAGAACATTAGCCACGGTCTTGGTTACCTTGATACAGCTGTTATTCTTTTCCACTTTGTTGCAATCCTAGTTTGCATGTCACTTTGTTTTATGATGTTTTAACTTGGTGTATATCATAAATATGTTCTTTTTAGTTTTAACTAATCTCCACCCACTTTTATTTTTTAGCAGTGTGTGATGTTGGCTTGTAATGAGGCATGACTTAACAATTTCCCTTCTGCCAAGTGATTAGGCTTTCCCCTCACCATTCACAACCAGTACAGGGAGCACTGTAGTGAAGAAGTCTACTCACGTAGCACTTTTTGTTTGTTTTTCTAAGAATAAATTCTTAGGCAAGGGTATAGGAGGTTTAAGAATGCAAACGCTTCTCTCTCTGATGAAATAGCATTTCATTAGTTTGTACAAGGATTGTGTTCATGCTGAGTACCACAATGTGAAGGATGGGAGAAAATACAACTTCTGGCACTGGCAAGAACGATGTGGGGGAACTGACTGGACAGGGTGAGGAGTATAGGCTGCGGCAGATGACAGTGGGCCTTGTTGGAACTGTATCTTGCTTTGCTAACAAAGTGCGAAGCTTGAATGGTTCTTAAATAGAGGAGTGCTATGATTAGATTTGTATGTTATAAATATACAAATTGTGGAAGTCATGTTGGATAGGATAAGGGCTGGAGCAGAGGGAACAGTTAAGAAGACTCCTTTATGTATGCAGTGGCCCAGACAAGGAGGGGATGGATTCAGGAGGTAGGAGTTGACACTTGCCATTAGATGTGAGTGATAAATGCAATGGAGAATTCAAAAAAAATTAGTCTGAGGAGCCAGTTAATAATTCAAATGACTAGGTGGATGGTGATGCTATTAATTGAGAAAGGTGCTCACTTCAGGCCTGATATTTTTAGTTTCTTTTCCTAAAGTAAAAGAGGAAGTGTTCAGTTCATGATCCATCGATGCCTACTGGATATGAGACAGTGAGGGGTCCAGATAGAAGGGTCTCCAGGAGCTGAGATGAGATGGAGACTCAGGGATGGAGGGGGCATTGGGCCTGGATAGGAAGAAGACAGTAGTTTTTTCATTGACATTATTAGGTAAGAGGAGAGGTGGGGTAGAGATCCACTCAGTGGGAAGGCACGAGGTGAGGTGAGGCTTCTCCAAAAATAAGCTAAAGATGTTCAGACATGTAGATACAGATTATGTGATTGATCAGAGTGAAGGATTTATTTTTTTCTGCCTGATCAAGTTCTTTGTTTTTCTTTCAGTTTCTACAGAGCCTGTGGAGACTTCTCGCTGGACAGAAGAAGAAATGGAAGTTGCTAAAAAAGGTACATTGCAGTAGTTCAGGTTTGTTTTGGGGAGGGAGATTATTAATAAGTGAAATGAAGCGAGTTTTTTTTTTTTTTAATTGAAAAAGAAATGTCTACCAAAAAGGTAAATACAATTTAAAGCAAATTTAAGTTTTGTTTTTGATGAGATATCTCCACTGTGCAATTTTTAAAATGCCTATTTTTGAGGGATTTAAATTTCTCCCTACAGTTTTATTTTGAATGTTATTTTATTAAAGAGCAAGTAGCTATTTTCAGTTTACCAAAATAGTTGTGATTATATGCTATTGAAATGGTTTTGGAACAATTTTGAAAGTCTTCATATCTGTTATTTAAAATTTGGATTCAACAGAATGGTAGAACTTTCTCAGTTTGTATTTGGTAAGTCATTTGATGATAAACCAGTGACTGAGAAATTGCACTCTGTTTCAGAGGAGGGAGCCTAAACTTTGAAACCCTGCAGAGGAAGCTTTGAATCCTGTCTCTGCCACTTTCATAGCTCTGTGGCCTCAATCTTAACTCTGGAATTTCATGGGCCTGTGTTTCTCTGTCATTGGCTTATTAATGTACTATAATTTGAAATTGAACTATGATGTCTAATAGAATGTCAATTAACAGTTAATTAAAAAAAAAAACTTCTAGAGGTTAAGCATTTAAGAAATTATTGTAGGCCGGCGCCGTGGCTCAACAGGCTAATCCTCCGCCTTGCGGCGCCGGCACACCGGGTTCTAGTCCCGGTCGGGGCACCGGATTCTGTCCCGGTTGCCCCTCTTCCAGGCCAGCCCTCTGCTGTGGCCCAGGAGTGCAGTGGAGGATGGCCCAAGTGCTTGGGCCCTGCACCCCATGGGAGACCAGGAGAAGCACCTGGCACCTGGCTCCTGCCATCGGATGAGCGCGGTGCGCCGGCCGCAGCGCGCCGGCCGCAGCAGCCATTGGAGGGTGAACCAACGGCAAAGGAAGACCTTTCTCTCTGTCTCTCTCTCTCACTGTCCACTCTGCCTGTCAAAAAAAAAAAAAAAGAAATTGTAAATAGCTTGACATTTTAGTGACATGTTTCAGATTTGTTTTCTATTTAGTGGATATGAATGGCACATTTTGGAATCATACATGAACCCAACTTCACCAAAAATAAAGCAGTTTATTTGCTATTATTAGCAAATGCTAAATTTGCATTACTTTAAAAAAGATTCATATTTATTATCTGATCATCAAAAAATGTGATGGTTAAATAAGTAAGTATTAGCTATACCATAGAGTAACCTTTTTCTGGTAAATACCCTCTTTTCAGTTGTTATGTATCAGGCAGGATTTAGAAGTGATCTTCCAGTTTTTATTAGTAGGAAACTCCTTGTATTAAACTTGAAAAACTGATAGTTTCCTATGAATTTGAACTGAGAATTCCTACTTGGGTGTACTGATATTTAATGCATATATGTTTGTACAAATGCATTTATATATATATATATATATATATATATACCACATTCTTTGCATATATTAGTGTGTATATGTTTGTATGTGTGCATACATGTATTATTTGATTAGAGTTGTATTCAGTTTTGTGGTTTCTGTGATGTATTACTACCACGGTATTTCAAAAAACATTTCGAGGGCATTGCTTGACTGTGAATTGGCTGAGGATCAATGCTGATTATAAGTGGTCTTAGCATACTTATATATGAATTTGTCTTAGTCGTTTACATTCGGTTACCTTTTAAACTTTATATTGATATACTCAAGGATGCAGAAGTATCTAATCACGCACTCTGCAAGTATTAGAGCCATCACTATGGGTCCAACATTGTCCTAGCCCTGTGGAAGATATATGGCAAGGATAAGGCTTAGTCCTTCCAGTATAATGGTATAATGGGTGTATTTTAATTGGAGGTGGGGGATAATAGAGCTGTAAAAGAATTTTGTGATAAATATTTCAGTAACACTGAAATAAATATTTCAGTAACACTCAAGTTTATCAGTAAGTAAATGAAAGCACTCTTTTAATGTTAATGATTGTTGATTTAATGTTTTGCTTTCTTACTTTATCTGATGACTGTTTAATTAATGCTTGGTCTCTTTTTAAATACAGGTCTGGTTGAACATGGTCGTAACTGGGCAGCAATTGCCAAAATGGTAGGAACTAAAAGTGAAGCCCAATGTAAAAACTTCTATTTTAACTATAAAAGGCGACATAATCTTGACAACCTCTTGCAGCAGCATAAACAGAAAGTGAGTATATCAGGGTGATAAATCTTTTACTTAATTTTGTGTCTTGTATTTTTATTTAATGTATTTGCCTATAAGAGGCATGCTAGTTTCTTGGTACAGATTGACTACTTCTCTATTTACTGTCCAAGGAAAAAAAGAGTTTCTGCTTGTGCTAATGGGAATTCAGTACTTCTGAATTCCTGCAGACTGGATTAGAAAAATATATAGGGGTGGTGCTGTGGCATAGTGGGTAAAGCTGCTGCCTGCAGTTCCAGTCCCAGCTGCTGCACTTCTGATCCAGCTCTCTACTAAGGCCTGGGAAAGCAGCAGATGATGGCCCAAGTCCTTGGGCCCCTGCACCCATGTGGGAGACCCGGAAGAAGCTCCTGGCTCCTGGCTTCAGATGGGCTCAGCTCCAGACATTGTGGCCATCCAGGGAGTGAACTAGTAGTGGATGGAAGACCCCTTCCTCCCTCCCTCCCTCTTCTTTCTCTCTGCCTTTCAAATAAATAAGTAAATCTTAAAAAAAAACAAAAACAAAAACAGTGGAACACAACAGTCTGCATGTGTGTGTGTGTATATATAAGCATTTTGGAGTTTGAATTTAGTTGGAACTATGTTGGTCATGTTGGATGAGTTTAAAAAATGTATTTTCAGGTGTAGAGGGAATTGACCTACTGGCTAAAACTGCATCTTATATTGAGATGTCTGGGTTTGATTCCTGGCTCCAGCTGCCAATTCCAGCTTCTGCCAGTGTAGACCCTGGGAGGCAGCAGTAATGGCTGCCACCCACATGAGAGCCCTGGATTAAATTCTTGGCACAGGCTTATCCCGGCCATTGCATGTATTTGGGGAGTGAATCAATGGGAGAGAGCGCTGTCTCTCAGATATATAAATAAATGTGTGGTGAGTGTCTCTCTGGAATTTTTCTCTTGCATTCAACTAGGAACAGAAGAATTAATTTTTTAGCCTTCAGAATTTCATCTAGTAATGTGACTAACATTGGGAAATGATGTTTCTTTTAGTTAATACTTTAGCTTGACTTTATTTATTTGAAAGGCAGAGCTAGAAGGACAGAGAAGTCCTGCATCTGCTGATTCGCTCCCCGAATGGCTGCAACTGCCAGGGCTGGACCAGACCGAAGCCAAGAGCCAGGAGCTTACTCCTGGTCTCCCACATGAGTATAAGGCTGAAGGACCTGGACATCTTTTGCTGCTTTCCTAGGAGCATTAGCAGGGAACTGCATGTGGAGCAGCTGGGAGTCAGACTGGTGCCCATACGGGATGCCAGTGTCATAGGCAGCAGTTTTATCACAATGCCAGCCCCTAGATTGGATTTTTTTTGTTTTGTTTTGTTTTGAAAAGCAGAGTTACAGGCCTGCGCCGTGGCTCAACAGGCTAATCCTCCGCCTTGCGGCGCCGGCACACCGGGTTCTAGTCCCGGTCGGGGCATGGATTCTGTCCCGGATGCCCCTCTTCCAGGCCAGCCCTCTGCTGTGGCCCAGGAGTGCAGTGGAGGATGGCCCAAGTGCTTGGGCCCTGCACCCCATGGGAGACCAGGATAAGCACCTAGCACCTGGCTCCTGCCATCGGATGAGCGCGGTGCGCCGGCCGCAGCGCGCCGTCCGCGGCAGCCATTGGAGGGTGAACCAACGGCAAAGGAAGACCTTTCTCTCTGTCTCTCTCTCTCACTGTCCACTCTGCCTGTCAAAAAAAAAAAAAAAAAAAAGAAAAGCAGAGTTACAGAGAGGCAGAGAGAGAGAGAGAGAGAGAGAATCTTCCATCTGCTGATTCATTCCCCAAATGGCTGCAACAGCTGGAACTACACCGTTCTGAAGCCAAGAGCTTCTTCCGGGTCTCCCATGTGGGTGCAGGGGCCCAAGGACTTGGGGCATCTTCTATTGCTTTCCCATACCATAGCACAGCGGAGAGCTTGATTGGAAGTGGAACAACAAGGACTCGAACCAGCGCCCATATGGGTGCTGGCACTGCAGCTTTTACCCATTAACGCCACAACGCTGGCCTCCTAGAGGATCTTAACTAGCACCCTCATGTAAACTAAGAATGAGGACTAGATAACTGGTGTTTTTTTGCAATTGGAGCAGTAATAATAATTTTTCTTCTCTTTGATGAATCTTGCTGAGGGAGGATGACTATTAAAGTAAAATGCAATACAGGTTCTGTGAGGTGCACATACCAGAGAACCCCAGGGAACCATGGGTCTGCAAACTTAGGAGACCTTGAGTATACCTTTTAGCAAAATGAGTTTGTAAGTACAATGTAAGTAGTTAATGTCTTACATTTAAATATGTACTTACATACCTTTGCAGGTAGGCAGATCCAGGAGAGTAATGACCAATTTTACATAAAAACAGAGATGATAGAGGGGAACACATTTTTTTCTTTTTAAGATTTATTTTTATTTGAAAGGCAGAGTTACAGAGAGGCAGAGGGGGAGAGAGAGAAGTCTTCCATCTGCTGGTTCACTCCCAGATGACCGCAACAGCTAAAGCTGCGCCCATCTGGAGCCAGGAGTTTCTTCCAGGTCTCCCATGTGGGTGCAAGGGCCCAAGCACTTGGGCCATCTTCTACTGCTTTCCCAGGGGCATTAGCAATGAGCTGGATCAGAAGAGGAGTAGCCAGGACATGTACTGGAACCCCTATGAGATGCTGGCACTGTAGACGGCAGCTTTACCCGCTACGCCATAGTGCTGGCTGTGGGGACATATTTTTTTAAAAAGAGATATTTGACAGCCGGCGCCGTGGCTCTACAGGCTAATCCTCCGCCTTGCGGCGCCGGCACACCGGGTTCTAGTCCCGGTCGGGGCACCGGATTCTGTCCCGGTTGCCCCTCTTCCAGGCCAGCCCTCTGCTGTGGCCCGGGAGTGCAGTGGAGGATGGCCCAGGTGCTTGGGCCCTGCACCCCATGGGAGACCAGGATAAGCACCTAGCACCTGGCTCCTGCCATCGGATGAGCGCGGTGCGCCGGCCGCAGCGCGCCATCCGCGGCGGCCATTGGAGGGTGAACCAACGGCAAAAGGAAGACCTTTCTGTCTGTCTCTCTCTCTCTCACTGTCCACTCTGCCTGTCAAAAAAAAAAAGAGAGATATTTGACTTCACAAATTTTTAGATTCACTGGCAAGACCATTAGTAACTTGTATATAAAAATAATTCTTAACTAACGAAGGAAGTTGATTATAGCATTTGTAATAATACCAAAAATACAAAGTTACTTACATGCCTTAAAATAGGAGAATTTTAACTTTTGTATATTGATATAATGTTTTTATGGATTTATTAATACAGGTAATTTTGAAGAATTTATAACTTAGGGAATGTGTTCAGTTCATGACTACAGTAGATTTCGTAAAGTAGGATTACAACTACATAAAGGCCACGGTCTGTATTTACTGTATATATAAGGATTTATGCATTCATACATGTAGTATATGCATCTTGAAGACTAAAAGGAAAATATATCAGTGTACTTAGAATTAGCTGTTAGAATTATGAGCCATTACTTTTAAAATGTATTTTATTCCACATTTCAGTGTACATGTTATCTTTAGTAGAAACTGTGTACATATTACTAGGAAGATTATCTGGAGTAGAAGAGCATGGAGATTTGTAGTTTCAAAAATGTTTCGATGCTGCTTTTAATCAGTTTGGTGAAATGATTCATATTCACAGAAGATCAGTTAGTGATGGCTCAGACATGCTTGTTGCACTTTAACCAGAGCTATTGTCAAACATACAGTTTTTTTTGTCTGTTTTCTACCAGGGTTCTGTATTATTTCAGAAGGGAAAAGACTTGTTTTTCCTTTTAGTTATGCCAATCATGTGTCATTTAATTTATTATTGTTTACTTCTTTAGGCCTCTCGGAAACCTCGGGAAGAGCGAGATGTGTCTCAGTGTGAAAGTGTCGCTTCCACTGTTTCTGCTCAGGAGGATGAAGATATTGAAGCCTCCAATGAGGAAGAGAATCCAGAAGACAGCGAAGGTATCTCAAAATCTTAGATTTAATCTGATTTCTGCTGTCCCAAATTCATAATCTTTAGCTTAGTTATTTGTGTAGGAATTGCTTGTTTAAGGAAGAGTGTTTTCATGTCATTGTAGACTTTAACCTTGAACATAATGTCTGTATTCATATAACCAACAAGTATTTAGGTGGCACTTAAGATAGTGTAGGTGCTACAGCCAGGAAGTTTTGAAAATGGCGGTCCTGCTTCAGATACTAAGTACTTGTGGCAAGAACATGTCTGTGCGTCGGTATCATTGCTGCATTTATTTGTCAGTTGATGTCATCAGTTACATTTTCCTCTTTTTTTCTTTACTGTGAGTTTGATTTATTTCATACCTTCTCAAAGGATTTATGTAATGTTTACATGAAAAAGAATGAATGATTCTACAAGTAGGGAAAAATACCAACACAAAAACTTAAGGAAAAAATTTGTTTAATTATTTAAATAATTAAATTAATTTAAAATGTTTAATTATTGACAGTTTTCTGAAATTTTTTTTCTTGAGTTTTTGCTAAAGGAAACAAAAGTACTTAATTTATTTCAAATTTCAGTTTTAAGTTTTTATGGATTTCTCTTGTAAATTGAACTGCTTCTAATAAGGAGATTTTCATAATGTTCTTAATAGTTCTTTGTATATTAAACATGTTCATGTTTTGTGTATGTAAATATTTACTCCATCTCATTTGCCTTTTGTTTTATTTTTGAGTTACTGGAGTTTAAATTTTATATGTCATTAGAGCTGTTTATCTTTTTCCTTTATAAGCTGTTATATCTTATGTAAGCTTGGGAAGTTCACTCCCTTCTAGTTTTAGAAATACTAGATTCTGTTTTATTTTTTCTCTATGGGCAGTTGTTTTGTAAACTTAAATGTGCTTTGCTTTTAAATAATAAGTGAACTTTTACTGTGAGGTTTTTGTGAAAAGTGAGGTAGTTGTTATAAGCATAAAGAGAAGATTGGAGCAAGCTGGGCTAGTTGAAGAGCGCTGCAAACAAGAAAGACAGTGTGGTGTGTTTATGGTCCTCTCAAAGAGCTCACCAGATTTTGTCCCCTTTTAACAGGTTTGTATTTGGCTGCTAGTGATCCTGGGGTTATAAACGAAAATGAAATCTGTATTCAGTCGTCCTCCTCAACCATGGTCTAAAAATATTTGGAGACCACATACCACATTTCCATAACTTTCATTATAGTGTATTGTCACAACTGTTCAGCTTAGGATTCATTATTGTTTTAATCTCTTATGCTGCTTAATTTATAAATTAAACCTTGCCATAGGTGTGTATGTATAGAAAAAACATGGTATGGGATTTGAACCTATCTATAGGTGCAGGCCTCTGCTGGGAGAGTCTGGAAATGTCTTGCCCACAGATAAAGGGTAACAACTATATTCATCTCCTTGGACTGCCATAGCAGAGTACTGTAACCTGAGTGGCTTAAACCGCATACATTTATTTTCTCCCATTTCTGGAAGCTGGAAGTCTAAGATCAAGGAGCTGGCAGAGTTGCTTTCTGATGAGGACTCTCTTCCTGGCTTGCAGATTGCCAGCTGCCTCCTCCCTTTGTCCTCACATGGCCTTTCCTCTGTGTGCACTCCTGCTGTCTTCCTTTTCAACAACAGTCCTACTGGATTGCCGCCCACCCTGTGACCTCATTTAGCCTTAATTACCTCCTTCCAGCCCTGTCTCCAAATACAGTCACACTGGGGTTTAGAGCCATAACATAGAGATTTTGGGGTGGGGAAACAACTCAGGCCGTGACAAACCCTATCCATGGGTAGGCTCACAGATCCTCAAAAACTAAGAACCAAAAATGACTCTTTTTTATTTTCTTTCTGTTGTTTTGTCTTAGTGTGTGTGTGTGTTTTCAGATTGTTAGGTATGGTATTAAAGTAATGTGTCCATCTGACCTAGTGTTAGGTAGCATGTTCACATCTTACAGGTATTTGCCTTGTGACATTGAGAATAGTTTCCTGTTAATAGGACGTGAACTTACCAGTAGAATCCTGAGATCTCTCAGTTCTTTTTGGTTTAACTTCATTTGGAAAGCATTGAAGTGAAGAATGTAAAGGCTGTTTACATGGTTTATGATTTCACACTTATTAATCTTAACGAGACACTATAGGTGCACTGTTGATTGTGTGGCAAGCCTTTTGCCAATGGAGAATGAAGGCAGCTGCTGAAGGGACAGTTAATTCCTCTGTCTGTTTTCCTAAAACACATCTGACTCTGTGAGTATCTTTCACCATCACAGGAGTTCAAGCAGAAAGGCTGAAACTTTACCAAAATTTGCATTTGTTTTTGTTCTCTTGCTTCACATCACTCCTGAAGGATTTTTGTATTTTTAGGAGAAAAAGCTAGTCATATTTGACTGCTAGTTGGTGACGTACTTCTCCTTCTAAGTGTCTGTACTGTTTTGTGGTTGGAAGAAGATAATTGAAAAATGCTTATGTTAAAGTGGTATCTGCTGCATAATCACTGCCATACCTTGATTGTAAAGACTTGTCAGTTTGCCCTGGGATTTAAGCCTTGCCATTGCTATATAAATAGAAGTGAAGGTTGATTTAAGGTTTTTTGTTTGCTTCTCATTATTTTGATAGCATCTTTCACTGACAGTAATTGCTACTCTCTATGAGTCCTTCCTACTTATGAGGTACCATATCAAGTTTTTGTTGGTCTGTCTTTTGTTTTATTTTTGAGACTTGCTCTCCAGGGCTGCACCCATCTAACTACTTAATGTTTCCATTTAGATGTCTAGGAACCACCAAATTCTTTCTGCTTTGCCATTCCCTCTCCTCAAGTCTTCCCTGTGTCAGTTAAAGTTCCTTTGATAATATTCTCTCATACCTCACATGCAGTCTGTCAGCAATCAGATCCTTTCCCCCACCTCCCTTTTTTTTTTTTTTTAAAGATTTACTTTATTTGTAAATCAGAGTTAGAGGAAGAGAGAGAGATCCTTCTGTCCACGGGTTCACTTCCCATATGGCCACAACAGCCAGGACTGGGCTAGGCCAAAGCCAGGAGCTTCTTCTAGGTCTCCCACCTGGGTGACAGGGGCCCAAACACTTGGTGTATCCTCCACTGCTTTTTCCCAGGCACATTAGCAGGGAGCTGGATGGAAAGTGGAGCAGTCAGGACTTAAACTGGTGCCTGTATGGGATGCCAGCACTGCAGATGATGCCTTAACCCACTGGACCCCAGTGCTGGCTGCAGCAGTATTTTTTTGGTTGATCTTTGTGCTTTTTTTTTTTTTTTTAATTCTAGTTTTGTTCCTTTCACTCAGCAGCCAGAGTGCTCTTTATACATTGTAAACTAGATATTGTTTCCTATACTCCAAATTCTGTAATATTTTCCCATCTCATTTGGAATAAAAGCCAAGGCTTTACCGGGTCTTATGAGGTTCTGCCTGAGTTCTTTGAACCTCTGAACTTCCTGCCACTACCTTTTCTGCTTATTCCCTCTGCTCCAGCCACATTGCCCTCTTTGCTGTTCTTGAGTCCAGCAGCACCGTCGCCCTCCCCTGCCTGCTCCCCCCAGTCCCTTCCCTAGGTTGTGTTCATGCTCACTGTCACCTCCATCAGGCATGTGTTCAGATGTCACCCTCTGTAATCCCTCCTCACCCTCTGCTCCCCAATTTTTGTTACGTAGTCACTGCAGTTCCTACCACCTGACTTGCCACATTTATTGTTGTCTTTTACACTAGAATGTGGGTTCCATGAGTGCAGATTCTTTTCTTTTACAGCTTTTTTTAAAAACAGGTATTTTCTTTTTAAAGATTTATTTATTTGGGCCGGCGCTGTGGCTCAACAGGCTAATCTTCCGCCTTGCGGCGCCGGCACACTGGGTTCTAGTCCCGGTCGGGGCGCCGGATTCTGTCCCAGTTGCCCCTCTTCCAGGCCAGCCCTCTGCTGTGGCCCAGAGTGCAGTAGAGGATGGCCCAAGTGCTTGGGCCCTGCACCCCATGGGAGACCAGGAAAAGCACCTAGTACCTGGCTCCTGCCATCGGATGAGCGCGGTGCGCCGGCCGCAGCGCGCCGGCCGCGGCAGCCATTGGAGGGTGAACCAACGGCAAAGGAAGACCTTTCTCTCTGTCTCTCTCTCTCACTGTCCACTCTGCCTGTCAAAAAAAAAAGATTTATTTATTTGTAAGGCAAGAGTTACAGAGAGGTAGTGGCAGAGAGAGAGATTTTCCATTCCTGGTTCACTCCCCAGATGTCCATAACAGCAGGCACTGGGCTGATCTGAATCCAGGAGCTTCTTCTACATCCCCCATGTAGGTGCAGGGGCCCAAGGACTAGGGCCATCTTCTACTGCTTTCCCAGGCCATGGCAGAGAGCTGGATCGGTAGTGGAGCAGCTGAAACTGGAACCAGCGCTCATATGGGATGTTGGCACCGCAGGTGGCGGCTTTACCTGTTATGCCACAATGCCAGCCCCTTTCAATGCTTTCTACCTAGAATCTCGACTCTATATGCATAGTAGGTGCTTTATACATATTTGAATGAATGAAATAATGAATTTGTAGAGATTTTTCAAACTTTTTTTGGATGGTCATGTAAGTTTTGATTTTATTGTGGCTTCAGAGTTTCATGTTTGTGTAACATATTTCTACATATTCCCCAATATTATGTATATCCGGTCCTAAATTTTCTTCTAAACATTTTTAAAATCTTTATTCCATCTGGAATTATTTTATACGTCGAGTAAGTTAAGGCCTGTGTTTTTGTTGTAAAGAGCCAGTTCTAACAGAAGATTTTATTGATAAATATTGATTTAAAATACCTCCTTTGACATATCTTAATTTTCTAGGCATGTTAACATCTGGACCTTGTCTTGTCCAGCTGCTGTGTGTGACCTGTCATTGTAGCAGTTCTCCCGTGTTCTGGTGCACTGGCTCAGTTATCATTTTCACTGTTTGCAGACACATTTTCTCCCACTTGATTACTTTCCATTTTCTTCGATTTTCTCAAAGACTCTGTTCTTTCATGTGTATGCTAAATTGTTTTATCTAATATCAGACGCTTTTCTTACAAACTGTTTTATGGATTCTTGTTGGAAGTGTGAACATCTGTGTATCCTATTTATAACAGTGGCAAATTGGAAGTAATCCAAAAATTCAACAGAGGAAGGTTAAGTTAATTTAGACTTTTCATTCATGACCTTACATTCATTCCGTAATTCAGCCAATATTTGAGTCTGCTGTGTGCCAGGCACTGTGCTTGTCACCAAGACTTCAGAGAATAATAATATATGATCTCCATCTTAAGGAATTGATGGCCTGGTAGAAACAGCCAATAAGCAAATAACTGTGAACACATGCCAAGTTGTAAATCTAGTGCTATAAGAGCCTAAGGAACAGGAGCTAACTTGGTTTAGGAAGCTATGGAAGGCTTTTTAAGCATGTGATGTTTGAGCTGTTTCTACAGGAAAAGTAGATGACAGAACCTTTTAGTAGGGGTGAACGGCATGTACAAGGTCTCTGTGATGGAGGATGTATTGAGGCATTATGAGAACTGAAAGGCCAGCTGTGTGCAAGGTACACTGGAGATGCTGCCAGGCAGACTTTACAGGCCATCCTAGCACCTTTGGAACTTTATCTGAAGAGTGATGGGTCTCTATTGAAAAGAATACAGGAGAGTGAGTGAGATGTTACGGCAAGATTTGGCTTTTAAAAGGTCACTCTGGATTTGATGAGGAGAATGGTCTGAGGTAGAAAGTGAGAAGAGTCACTTACAGGCTAGAGGGGAACTATGAAGCTGAACAGAGTTTTTGAATTAAAGGGATATTTTCACAGAGAAAATCAGCCAGGCATGGGGATCTATAGAAGGAAGCTTCCAAAGATGACCTCTAGATTCTGGTTTGTAATTGGATAGTAAACACTAGAAATAATCTGACTTGGGAGCGTTGACAGTAGACCTTTGATTTTAGTAAAGATGTCAAAAGTATTAAAACTGTAATTATAAAATGATGCAAACAACATGGGGAAAGACCTGTTACATTAAATTAAAAATCTATGAAGTATAACTCCAGAAGCTTCCTGTCCAGTGTCATACTACTAATTATCTACTTGTGGCTTTTGAATGCTTGAAATATGACTAGTCCAGATTGAGATACACTGAGAATATACACTAAGTTTAAATTTAAAGGCTTAATACCAGAAAAGGTAAAGTTTTACTAACTTTACCGATGTGATTTGGATTAGATTCCCACTGGACGGGGGTCATTCTGGAATGTGATCTCTACTGGGTTTAAAACACACACACACACACACACACACACACACACACACAGAAAAAGGCCTGTAAAATTGTGCCAGAACATTACCAGTTACGGCCATGGGTGTTGTTTAGTTTTGTTGTCCTGTCTTTTGTTTTTCAGGTTTCATATAAATTATTTTTAGACATTCAAAAGCCTTTATGCTTTCGATTTCAGAAGCTCGAGGCAATTTAATCTTTCTCTTGCATACTCTCTGGAAAACTTTAGCTTTCTCAGTGGCTGTAAATACTTCAATGAGGTCATCCAAGGAGTGTAATTCATCCTAAACAACCACTTTCAAGCATGGTTTCTGTCACCATCTGAAGCGTGTTCATTATCAGATTTTTATGCTGTATCATTATCTTTAAGGTGCTGAAAATAGTTCTGATACAGAAAGTGCTCCTTCTCCTTCACCAGTTGAAGCTGTCAAGCCCGGGGAAGACAGCACTGAAAATGCCCCGTCGCGAGGAAACCCTGAGCCCGTGGCTGAGCTCGAGTCCTCCACTGAGGCAGCTGCACCTGGTGCATCTCCTTCCTCAGCAGCTCCAAGCACAAAACCAGCTGAAAATGAAAGTGTGGAGACCCAGACGAACGACGCCATCAGCACTGAGACGGCAGAGCCGATGGACATAGACCATCAGGATCACAGCACTGAAGCAGCTTCTACTCTTGATACCCCCACCACTACCAAAGCAGACTCTGTGGATGTTGAAATTAGGGTGCCAGAAAACAATGCTTCTAAAGTGGAAGGTGATACCAAAGAAGGAGACATGGAGAGAGCCAGTGAAAAGACAGAGCCTAGAGATGAAGACTTGGGGGTGGCCCAGCAGATAGATGCCCAGCGACCCGAGCCCCAGTCAGACAATGATTCCAGTGCCACGTGCAGTGCTGATGAAGATGTGGATGGAGAGCCGGAGAGGCAAAGGTGAGACTGCCTCCTTAAGTATTACCCTTTTCTTACTCTCAGCTGCTGGCAGGATCACAGCATGGTGCTGGCTGCAGAGAGAGGACTCCTGCAGTGACAAGTTATAGTTCGTCTTTATAATTTCAGTATCGGACTACGGTGTTCACCTGTTTACAAAGCCAAGAACAATTATATGATCATTACTTCGTTTCTTAAAGAAGCAGATTATAAATTTTTCCTATATCTGTCTTATTATATATCCTATGTGATAGCAAAAAAACAAAAGATGGAATTTCAGCTGACAAAGTTATGACTAAAACCACAGATGACTGTCATGCCTTAGCATGGTAGCAGTGGCATGTGGTGTGATGGAGTGGGAGGTGAGAGGTGTGGCCTCAGCTGTGCTTTCCTCTAAGGTGGTACAGTCTCCAAACCAGGCTACCCCTGCAGCATAGGAGATGTAACAAAATGCTAACAGGAGAAACATTTTAAGTGTTTTGAAAATACTTTAGAATTTTTTTTTGGTAAAGATTTATTTATTTATTTGAAAGGCAGAATTAGAGAGGTCTTCCATCTGTTGGTTCACTCTCCAGATAGCTGATCCAAAATCGGGATCCAGGAGCTTTTCCGGGTCTTTCACGTGGTTGCAGGGGCCCAAGAACTTCGGCCATCTTTTACTGCTTTCCCCGGCCATAGAGAGAGGTGGATCCAGAAGAGGAGCAGCTGGGACCTGAACTGGCACCTATGGGATGCTGGCACTGCAGGTGGCAGCTTTACCCGCTATGTACAGTGCCAGCCCCTAGAACATGTTTTAAATACAAGTTTTTTAGTCAGTTAAATTTTTAGATTATTCATATTTATAATTTACTAAGGGGTTTCCAAAAAGGTTGTGGAAAATGTTCCTTAATTTTTAAAAAAGATTTATTTATTTATTTGAAAGAGTTACAGAGAGGTAGAAGCAGAGAGAGAGAGAGAGAGGTCTTCTGTCCATTGGTTAATTCCTCAGATGGCAGCAACAGCCAGAACTGCATCAATCCAAAGTCAGGAGCCTGAAGCTTCTTCTGGGTCTCCCATGTGGGTGCAGGGGCCCAAGATCTTGGACCATCTTCTGCTTTCCCAGGACATAGCAGAGAGCTGGATCAGAAGTGGGGCAGCCAGGACTTGAACTGGCACCCATATGGGATGCTGGCATTGCAGGTAGTGGCTTTACCTGCTATACCACTGCACCAACTCCCCTTAATTTTTTTTTTTTTAAAGATTTATTTAGAGGCTGGCGCTGTGGCACACTAGGTTAATCCTCTGCCTGTGGCGCCGGTTCTAGTCCCAGTTGTTCCTCTTCCAGTCCAGCTCTCTGCTGTGGCCTGGGATAGCAGAAGATGGCTCAAGTGCTTGGGCCCTTGCACCTTCATGGGAAGACCAGGAAGAAGCACCAGGCTCCTGGCTTTGGATCAGCGCAGCTCCGGCCATTGCAGCTGTTTGGAGAGTGAACCAACGGAAGGAAGACCTTTCTCTCTGTCTCTCTGTCTCTCTGTCTCTCTCTCTCCTCTCTTTCTCTTTTTCTCTCACTGTCTAACTCTACCTGTCAAATAAATAAAATCTTTAAAAAAAAAAAAGATTATTTAAAATGAAAATCACAGTTACAGAGAGAGGGAGAGAGAAATACCTTCCAACCTCCGGTTTGTTCCCCAGATGGCCACAACAACCAGCACTGGTCCAGGCTGAAGCCATAAGCTTTATCCAGGTCTTCCACACAGGTGCACGGGCCCAAAGAGGTGGGCCATCTTTTACTGCTTTCCCAGGCCATAGCAGAGAGCTGGGTTGGAAGAGGAGCAGCTGGGACTAAAACTGGCGCGCACATGGGATGCCGGCGCTTCAGACCAGGGCGTAAACCCACTGCGCCACAGCACTGGCCCTTAATTGGAAGTCTTTCCTGGTGTTTGCTTTTTCTTGAAGAAACTGGAATCACCTAGAACCATAGTTGGATGACGGATTGGTACAAATTCTAGTGCGCATTAATCAGAAACTCAGCCAGATCCTACCTTTTGTTGACCTTTCTCTTCCTTTTTTAATAAGAAAGAGACTAATAGCCATTCAGCAACCAGTCTACCTAGGGTTCACCTTTCACTAGGTGTCCTGGAGTCTATATGTTTCCAGTCTGTATGTAGAGTACTTTATATTATTTATTTGAAAGGCAGAGTTACAGAGTGGCAGAGATAGAGGTCTTTCATCTGCTGGTTCACTCCCCAGATGGCTGCAGTGGTCCCAGAGCTGGGCTGATCCAAAGCAGGAGCCAGGAGCTTCTTCCAGGTCTCCCATGTGGGTACAGGGACACAAGGACTTGGGCCATCCTCTACTGCTTTCCCAGGCCATAGCAGGGAGCTGGATCAGAAGTGGAGCAGCCGGGTCTCAAGCTGGCTTCCATATGGGGTGCTGCACTGCAGGTGGTGGCTTTACCTGCCATGCCACAGCACCAGTCCCCAGTACTTTATATCTTATATGCTCTATAGGGAGATTTGATACTAAAATAATAATATTGAGCATTACAGTGACATTCTCTCAAAGTATTTTTGCGTAATAGAGCTATCATTAACCAAATTAAAATAGTTTTGCTTATCCATTGGCTTACCAGAAGGTTTAGCCAGTTATGATCATTCTTTTTCTTTCATCTCAGAGTAATTTAAATTTAATTTTAATGGTTTAAATGTGAATGTGTTCAAATTGTATAGTCCTTTTTAGAAAGCATTCATTAATGAAACTTCTCATTGTAAATAAGGATTATCTATGTTTTTTGGTATCTCTATGTGTACATGAGTGCAAAAATTGGTTTAGCAGTAATCGTAAAAGGTGAACATCCTAGGGGATAAGAATGACATTAGGCTTGAAATTGAGAAGCTGCTTGTAAAAATGTAACTTCTGATTGATACAAAGTTTCTATCACTTCCAAACTACTGGAAAACATGCTTCATTTTCTACATATTTAATATTATCCTTGTTCTTTATACGTAAATTGTTTCCTTTTATACTTTCTGATTTTCTTACCAACTTAAACATTTAAATTTATTCACCTTCCCCCATGACTGTGACAGCATTGGTAAATATGACAAAGACCGTAAGACATGGCACTGGTATATAGTTTCTTGGGTGTCCTAAACTCAAGTGTAGGTATAGGAATCAAATGAGTTGGGTGGCGTCGTGTGGTCATGAGTAAACGTGGCAAGTCGGAGGCGTGCTTTGGAATGAGGCGGCTGCCAGACTCAGCCTGTGGGAACACTGGTTTCTCCAGTGTTGGTTCTCCATTTTTCACAAGAAGCCAGAAGTTTGCAATTTAGGGTGAAATTCTCAATTTTAAAATGGTAGCAACTTACTGAAATGTTTAGAACAGTACTCTGTGATTCTAGCAAAACATCCTGTAACAGGTAACTAGTTTTAAATCTTAGTGGTACAACAGGACTGAGTATATTTTAATGGTTGTGGACTAAGAGTTTTTTGTAAATATAGGTGATTGAATTCAAATAAATTTCAGCCTGTAAGTCAATATTAGGATTTTCTTCTCTTTATTATTTAAATATCTTTTAAGAGTTGATGTGTGACAGGCATCACGGCTCACTTGGGTAATCCTCCGCCTACAGTGCCGGCACCCCGGGTCCTAGTTCCGGTTGGGGTGCCGGATTCTGTCCCGGTTACTCCTCTTCTACTTCAGCTCTCTGCTGTAGCCCAGGAAGGCAGTGGAGAATGGCCCAAGTCCTTGGCCCCTGCATCTGCATGAGAAACCAGGAGGAAGCTCCTGGCTTCTGGTTTCAGATCGGCGCAGTGCGCCCGGCTACAGTGGCCACATGGGGAGTGAACCAACAGAAAAGGAAGACCTTTCTCTCTGTCTTTCTCTGTCTATAACTCTGCCTGTCAAAAAAAAAAAAAAAAAGAGTTGGTGTGTGTGTGTGTGTGTATGTATTAACTTAGAAGGAATAATTATATATTTGAAGTCTCTCTAAGCAAAAATATATTGATTTATCTTTTTTTTAATTGACAACTGCAGAATATTTCCTCTGGATTCAAAGCCTTCATTATTAAACCCCACTGGATCTATATTGGTTTCCTCCCCAATAAAACCAAATCCGTTAGACCTGCCTCAGCTTCAGCATCGAGCTGCTGTTATCCCACCAATGGTAAGTTTTCAATGTAAGAAAATTGAAGTTGAAATGTAAAGACCTCTATAGACAGATTTTTCTCTTCTGCAGTTGATTCTTAATGTTTTTTTAAAAATGTGGTGAAAACCACATTGCATGAAATTAACCGTCCTAACCAATTTTAAGTATACAATTCAGTAGTGTTAAGTGTATCCACATTATTGGGAAATTGATTCATAGACTTTCATCTTTCAAATCTGAAATTCTGTCCCTCTTAATAACTCCCCATTCCTTCCTCTCCTAGCCACTGGTAACCATGCTTCTACTTTGTGTACCAAGGAACTGTTTTCCCCACAGCACTTGATTTAGATATGTTCGTCTTATCCTTGCATCATCCAGTTCTCCAACAGTCTGGACACCAAGTAGGTGTCCTACAACTCAACTCAGTTCTGACATCAGCTACCCGGAGCTAGTGTGAGATGCCATGGCTATAAGGACTCAGTCCCACAGATGGCCCTCACTTTATAGAAAAGGCAACCCTGTCAGTATTGGGTCCTCCAGTCACCTGCACTTCAGTTCAGTGAGGCCACAAATCGGAGCATCTTCCCACCCTCGCCCTCATTGACAGTTTTTACTTGGATGAGTCACAGAACTCAGGAAAATACCTCACTCACTGTTATGGCATGTTGGAAAGGATACAGCTCATGAGCAGCCAGATGGAAGAGGTATGGACCGAGGTATCATCCCCTCGGTGTTCACCACCTTCCCAGCATCTCTGTGTTACAACAGGGAAGCTCGCTGAGCCCCCAGGGATTTTATGCCTATCTCTGATGATAATTGGTAAAAGTTACATGTGTGCTTATGATAGACTTGCCAGAACAAATTGGTTTACTTAAACAGGTCCTTGTTGAGTATCTGCCTAGTTTAAAACAGCATTCCTTTTTGAAGAGTTTTATTTATCTGTTTATGTATTTGAAAGTCAGATGACAGAAGCGGCAGCATTCCCCAAATGCCTGTGATAGCTAAGATTGGGCTAGGCCCACGCCAGGAGCCAGAAATTCCATCCAGGTCTCCTACCTGGGTGGCAGGGAACCCAAGTACTTGGGCCATCATTTGCTGCTTCCTGGGCACATTAGCAGGAAACTGGATTTGATTCAGGGACAGGTATCCCACGTGCCAACTTAACCCACTGTGCCTCAACACCCACCACTTAAGATAAAATTTTATTGCTGATGGGGATATTTTTGTATCATAGTCTCTAACATTAAAAAACCTTAGCAATTGTTCTGGATAATAAAGCAAAGAAAAAAATTCTTAATAATAGCATGGTGGGTAAAGCTACTGCCTGTAATGCTGGCATCCCATATGGGTGCCAGTTTATGTCCTCACTGCACCACTTCTGATCTAGCTCCTTGCTAATGGCCAGGGAAAGCAGCAGAATTTGGCCCAAGTGTTTGGGCCCCTGCTACCCACATGGGAGACTTGGAAGAGGCTCCTGGCTTCAGCCTTGCCCAACCCTGGCCATTGTGACCATCTGGAAAGTGAACCAGAGGATGGAAGGTCTCTCTCTCTCTCTCTTTCTCTCTCTAGCTCTGACTTTTTATATTTAAACAAATATTTAAGAATATAAAATGTAATTTCTCATGAGGTTAAAAATTTCTGTGGGTATTCAGAGGAAGGAGCTTTTTCTTAGAGACTTTAAATTCCACATAGGAAATAATGTGATTGAATTAAAGCAGGTCATTTGGCTTTATAGCAAAAGGAGAAACAGCCTTGTTTATATGTAAAGCAAAGGTTATGTGTGTTTTAGAATCAGTGAAAAAGTCCTACTGTGGTAGAGGAAAACCTTCAAGTCTTCAGATAATCGGATCTCTAGGGCTTCCTAGTGCTGTTATCTGTGAAGTGTTTGGCCATGAACTGTGTTCTGGGCTGTTTATTTAGCATTAGACAAAACAACCGAGTTCTTTTTTTTGTGAAGTAGGAGAAACAGACCTAAAAACAAGCAAGCCTGGGAAGCAGCACCGTGTTTTTCTGCATGGCTAGGGAGCCTCTCTGAAGGAGTTGATGAGAACTGGCTGTCGGAGGGGAGAGATGGATTACTCAAGGATGATGACCTGGTTTCTGGCTAGGGCAGCTGAGATTCCATTTCTAAAAAAGATGATGAGCACTAAAGGAGAAGCATTGAGTTTAGAAAACGCAAAGTCCTGATTTGAATTAGTTCTGAATTGCTTTGAGATATCCAAGAAAATTGTTAGGTAGGCAATTTTGTATGTAAGTGTGGGACTTGGAGAAAGTATCTTAGAAATAGGAACTAGATGTGTCATTAATGTAAGGATGACATTTAAACCCACAGAAGTGGATGTGGTAATTGAAAGACAGGGATGTAGGGGTGAGACCCTAGGCCAGGCCACAAGGAACGTGGCCATTATAAGCCGAAATCATATGGATGTGTTTTAGCTTCTAATTTTAATGTTTTTTTATCATAGTTTTTGTGATTTACATGTGTTCAGCTCTGAAAAGAGCTGTCTAGCATTTTAAGCATTATTTTTGAAGATTAAAATGGTAAAATAGGCTGAAGCAGTAATATGAATGAAGTAGCATTACTTGTAACAGATGGCAATCATTACTACATTGGTTACTGGCATATTTAGATTTCTTTTCTTCTGTAGGTCTCCTGCACCCCGTGTAGTATACCAGTCGGAACCCCAGTGAGCGGCTATGCTCTCTACCAGCGGCACATTAAAGCAATGCACGAGTCAGCACTGCTGGAGGAACAGCGGCAGAGGCAGGAGCACATTGATTTGGAATGCAGAAGCTCTACAAGTCCATGTGGCACTGCCAGAAGTCCAAACAGAGAGTGGGAAGGTAGGTGGGTGGCACTGCCACCAGAGAGAACTTCCCTGAAGGGAAACAAAGCTAAGTCCAAAAGTAGTATCTTGTGTGCTTTATATGTTAAGGGCTAATCAACTGATTTGACTACATTTATCCCTAATAGATACAATTCCTTCAGTTGACCTTAGGTAAACTATTAAGGAATGTTAGTTTTATTGACATTATTGATGGTGGTAACATTGTTCTGGTTAATGTGAATTTTCTAATACCCATCTTTATGCTGAAGACTTTATCAGAGCCACGCTTTATGCTCCATTCGTCTGAATTTTCAGAGTAACTGAGAATTGTTGTCTTGTCCTTGATGCAAATCATGCACAGCAGCGTCATGTTCTGATTCTGTGATACGGTGGGGGACAGCTTTTTCTAGTGGATAGTGCCAGTCAGACCCTGGCTTAACTTTACCCTGGCATTTGCCAGCTGTGTGGCCGTAGTCAAGTCACTTAATCTTCCATAGCATTAGACTTCCCATCTATAAGGTGGCAGTAATATATATTACCTTGCTGGGCTTGTAAAATTAAGAATGAGCATTTAGTAGTATTATATACAACACTTGACTCAGCATGATTTTATGTATAATATAGCAATTATATATTTATATAATTTTATATTTATATAATTATATATAATATATAATTAGCATTTTAGTATATTCTCAGCACATTAATAGATACACTATTATAGATACAGTAGATATTGTGGAGGCACCTATCAGTGTTATGTCACTGTTGTTATTTCAGGTGACACATTTGAATAGATGTGTGCTGTTTGTTGGAGTTACAATACACTTTTACTTTCTTGAAATGATTTCTAATTTTTATAAAGAATTAATTTACTTGAAAGTAAGAGTGACAGAAGGAGAAAAGGAGAGAGAGAATACATGAGCGAGCCCTTCTATCTGTTGGTTCATTCCTTCAAATGTCCACAACAGCCAGGGATGGTCAGGCTGAATCCAGGGGCCAAGAACTCCATTCAGATCTCCTGTGTGGGTGGCAGGAACTGAAGTACTTGGCTATCATCTTCTGCCTCCAGGTTCATTAGCAAGAAGCTGCATCAGAAGCAGAGGCAAGACTCACTCGTAGATGTGAGTCTCTTCCTCACTTCAGGATGTGGGAGTCCCAGGCAATGGCCTAACTCACTGTGCAACAATACTTCTGTGATTTCTACATTATAATAAATTCTTCTGACATAGAACAAGAATATGCATGGATATTCTGGGTTTTATTGAATCCAAGGATTATCTGTATATTATAGAGTGCTTAGCATGTAAGAAGATAGTACCTTTTATTGATAAATGGGAACTGGGAGCTTTATTTATTTTTTTTTTTAAGATTTCTTTATTTGCAAGGCAGAGTCAGAGAGGGAGAGTGAACCATGCACTGGTCTCCAGGTCTCCCATGTGGGTATCAGGGGTACTGGTACTGGACCGTCTGCTGCTGCTTTCGTAGGTGCATTAACAGGGACCTGGATCAGAAGTGGAGCAGCTGGGACTTATACGCTGCTCCTGGGGGCTGCAGGCATCACAGGCATCAGCTCAGTCCTCTGTATCACAGTGGCAGCCCCAGGCCTGTGATCTTTAAAATGTCATGCATTTTAACGGCTAGTTAGTGTAAGATGGAAACTGGAGAAGCTACCTGATTCTGCCAGATATCCGCCCCCTGCTCAGACACACTAGTAATGAGTTGTTAATTACATAACACACTTTGGGCTGGCGTGGGGGTGCACTGGGTTAATCCTCTGCCTGCGGCGCTGGCATCCCATATGGGTGCCGGGTTCTAGTCTCAGTTGCCCCTCTTCCAGTCCAGCTCTGCTGTGGTCTGGGAAGGCAGTGCAGGATGGCCCAAGTGCTTGGGCCCCTGCACCCACGTGGGAGACCAGGAAGAAGCACCTGGCTCCTGGCTTTGGATTGGCGCAGCACCAGCCACAGCGGCCATTTGGGGAGTGAACCAACAGAGGGAAGACCTTTCTGTCTGTCTCTCACTCTCTGTCTCTCTCTGTCTTTCTCTCTCTGTCTATAACTCTACCTGTCAAAATAAAATTAAAAAAAAAAATTTAATTACATAACACACTGAACCTTTATGTTAGAGTTTTAAATACAAATAGTTTAATGTTTCCAGCATAAGCCTTGTGATAGTAAAATTAAGAGCCAGAGAGTAACACCCACCAAGGCATATAAGAGATGCTAAATGAATATTTCTGGAATGAAGTAGAATTGTCAATAACTTTTAGCCTCTTATTATGTTCTATCTAGAGAATTCTTTAAAATAAAAACATTGATTTGAAAGGAAGAGTTATAGAGGGGTAGGAGGAAGGAGAGAGAGAGAGATTGATTAGTTGATCGATCGATTTTCCATCTGCTGGTTCACTTCCCAAATGGCCTCAATGGTCAGAGCTGGGCCAATCCAAAGCAAGGAGCCAGGACCTTCTTCTGAGTCTCCCACGCAGGTACAGAGACCCAAGCACTTGGGCTGTCCTCTACTGCTTTCTAGGCCATCAGCAGGGAGCTAGATTGGAAAGGGGGCAGCTGGAATTCGAACCAGTATCCTTATGGGATGCTGGTACCACAGGTGGAGGATTAACCTACTTTGTCACAGCAGTGGCCCCTAGAATTGTTTCTTTTGTGCATTCTTATTACAAGAAAATCTGTTAGTGGGGAACAAAATGTAAATAATTTATTGATCTATGTATTCCTTATAAAGGTGATTTAGGATAGATTTTGTGAGGAAGAAGTATAAAACTTAGCAAAAATAACTTTTAAATTTTTAAAAATAACTTTTAAATAGTTTTCCTTGGTTGAACTAATGCCAAAACATAATTTTATTCACTTAATAATATCTGGGTCTTTCTAATATGTATATCAACTTGTTACTTTGGAACCTCTATCTTTTCTTAGTCTAGTTTATAAAATGAGTTGTAAGGAATCTAGAAAAACTGAACCAGGCTAGAGCCCAACATTTTGAGACTCGAAACTGAATTTGATTTCTCTGTGGTCAGTCACATTAATCTATTTGATCTTCTACTGGGTGGTATCCCAATTTTAATCATAATGCAGTGATTTTAAAACCAAGCTATCATCATACCTTGGATTAGTATGACATTAAGATGCTTCTCTACAAGGTGGGAGAGTTGGTTAGATTTTATCCTATCCACAGGTTAAGTTTTAGTTAACCCATATACTGTATATACTGTATATTCATACAGTAATTTACTTAACAAGTGTCCGATATCTCTCCTTGATTTTTTTTTAAGATTTATTTTTATTTATTTGAGAGTTATAGAGAAGTCTTCCAGCTGCTGGTTCACTCCCCAAATGGCTGCAATGGCCTGAGCTGCACCAATCTGAAGCTGGGAGCCAGAAGCTTCTTCCATGTCTCCCACACAGGTGCAGGGGCCCAAGGACTTGGGCCATCTTCTACTGCTTTCCTAGGCCATAGCAGAGAGCTGGATCCGAAGTGGAGCAGCTGGGACTTGAACTGGCACCCATATGGAATGCCAGCACTTCAGGCAGTGGCTTTACTTGTTATATCACAGTGCCGGCCCAACAGCCTGGGTTTTAATCTGCTGTGCCACAGAGCCCACCCCCTCTCCTTGATTTTATAGCTCTCCTGTCACTCATTATATAGGACGATCTTTTAAATAACATTTAATGTTTACGGTTAGGTTGCATGTGTATAGAATGCTTGACTCTTTTTTTTTTTTTTAAAGATTTTATTTATTTATTTGAGAGGAAGAGTTACGGACAGAGAGAGGGAGAAATGGAGAGAATGGTCTTCCATCTGATGGGCTCTCCCCAAATGGCCACCATGTCCAGAGCTGGGTTGATCTGAGAGCAGGAGCCAGGAGCTTCTTCTAGGTCTCCCACGCTAGTGCAGGGACCCAAGCACTTGGGCCATCTTCTGCTGGTTTTCCCAGGCCACAGCAGAGAGCTGGATTGGAAGAGGAGCAGCTGGGACTTGAACTGGTGCCCATATGGGATGCCAACACTGCAAGTAGAAGATTAACCTACTATGCCATAGCACTGGCCCCACCTCAGATGTTTTAATGCAATTTCTTAAATAGCCTATGGAATGTTACAAAAAACAAAAATGTAGATTTATGTAGAGAACGTCAACAAATATTGATTCAGCCCCCCCAAGTTAGACCTGTGTTTTTTACTTTTCCTTCCATGTTCTCATTTGGAAAGTGATGGGCAGCACCTATTGTCCTCCTTATTTGGTTGATTGTGTCAATCTTCTCTCTCTCTTTTTATTTATTTATTTATTTTTTTGACAGGCAGAGTGGACAGTGAGAGAGAGACAGAGAAAGGTCTTCCTTTTGCTGTTGGTTCACACTCCAATGGCTGCTACGGCTGGCGTGCTGCGGCCAGCGCACCACACTGATCCGATGGCAGGAGCCAGGTGCTTCTCCTGGTCTCCCATGGGGTGCAGGGCCCAAGCACTTTGGCCATCCTCCACTGTACTCCCTGACCACAGCAGAGAGCTGGCCTGGAAGAGGGGCAACTGGGACAGAATCCAGTGCCCTGACTGGGACTAGAACCTGGTGTGCCAGCGCCGCAAGGCGGAGGATTAGCCTAGTGAGCCGTGGCGCCGGCCTCAATCTTCTCTTAATGTGAAGGGTGCAAATAATTACTGTAGATGTGCCTTTTTGAGTTTCTTAACACTTTTCTCATCTTTGGAAGAACTTTGTAAGAAACCTTAGGGAATTGTTTTTACTTTCCTGTAGTATTTACATGCATTGTCCAATTTTTCTGATGATTTTGAAGCCTTTTTCTTGCAGTGAAGTAACTCAAACTTATACATATAAAGTTAGAATTGAGTTTCTAAAGCAAGGTTTAAAAGGGTTAATGCTTCTGTGTAACTGAATTCAGGTTGTTCTGGGTTTCTTTTGTTTCTCTAGCTCTGGGTACATGGTGATCTAAATAGTTGTGTTTAGAACCAGCTAGATTTCCATTCTTTTTTAAAAAATGTTGATATTACTGGTGGATTTTTAAATATATTACTAGAAATTGTGATCAGGCAATGAATTCTTAATACAATCATCAATTTAAATTCTGTAGAAAGAAGTGATTTTTCTTTTGAAGTAGGTTTGTTTCATAAATCTGTTGACTCAGAATTAGGACACTTAATTCATCATACTAATATAGCAGAAAAGAAAACTATATCATCATCTCGATAGATACCTCAGGCACAACATGCATTATACACAGTGAGACACTGTCGTTGTGTGATTTAGAGCTACAGAGTCTGGAATTACATTGCTTTTCAAAAGTTTCTGGTGGTATGAAGGCAGTTGGGCAATTAGATTTGATTCTTCTTAGCTTTAGTTTCTTTGTGAAGGCTGAGATATTTCATGTAGTACAGTGGTGCCCAGCACTTTATTGATTGATAATACAGTAATTGGTTCTGATTTTTAAAAAATATCTGAGTAGACAAAACTTTATATACCTTTCGGTAATGAATCCCTTTTGAAACCAATTATAGATTTTAAAACTTAACAGTGAAATAGTAGAGACCTTCACATTGACTAAGAACGAAGAGGTGTCCCATCTGTTAATACAGTGTAGTTGGAGAAGAGAAGTTTGAACATTTGAATAGGTAAGGCAAATTGTAACTTGAGGATAAGATTATCCACCTAGAAATCCTAAAGGAATCAATTGAAAAGTTATTAGAGCTAAAAGGAAAATTGAAGCTTCTTAGAAAAAGTAGAAATTCGCATCTCTCTGATACATCTACAGTGTTGTGTCAAATATACAAACATGTATATATGAAAAGGTGATTTTCCTAGCAACAGAATATTAAATATGTAGGAATAACTTTTGACAAGTAATGCACCAACATATATGAAAAAAACTAAATTCCTTTAATAGAAAATTCATAATTATAAATTATATAAAATCTCTACTATTTATAATGCAAATTAAATGGAAATTCGAGTGATACTTTGAGGAGAAAGTGCTGAAAATGTTTTTAAAACTAAATTTATTTGTAAGGATAAATGGATAAGAATAGGAAAAAGTAATGAAATGAATGGTAATTTTTTTCTGGCCGATGTTAAAATGCTACACATCTAAATGCATAGAGATGATTTTTACTTTGTACTGATTTAATTTTCAAAAATAATTCCAGTATGTCAATTTCATTTAAATAAAGAAAAAATATTTATATGTATTTAAAGTTCTTAATCTGACTATATTTTGGCATGCTCTGTAAATGTTTAAAGTTATTTTATACTGTTTGGAAATAACTTGTGTGTTATGTAATCGTCATTAATATTATTACAGATATATTCATGGTTTTATAAGTTTCTGTAGGATTTTTTAATTAGCTTGATCTGCATCTTTGAAAGTCTTCCATTTCTTAAACTTATTTTTCTCAATATTAAGAAATGAGCATCAACAGGCTAATTTTAAGAGTTAAAACCCTTGAAGAACTTAGCTGTAATTCAGGCAAGACTTGAATTCACAGAATTGCTTGCTAATCTGATGTTTGCCTGTTGTGATTCTCTTGCATGTGGAAACACTTGATTCTCCTTAAGAGGAAAAGAAACATTTTTTTGTCCCTTAAAGAGAAAAATGATGTCATTTTTACTTAGAGTTAGATTGAGAGAACTTCCTAACCTCTCCGTGTTAGTTTTCTCACCCCCAGGAATTTCCAACTTTGATTGTTGTATATAGACTAGATCTGCCCATGGATGGTGTGGGCTTGGTCCTTTCACACTTACTATTATTTTGATAACTTTAACTTTCATAGGAAAATCAGTCGCCTATATGCCTTATGCTGAGGTCAGACGTACTGTAGAACAGGAAGCACAGGTACACAGTACCGCAGCAAGGTCAGCCTCACTGTAGGTGCTCTCCAAGAGAAGTCAGTTGAGCCACTCCACAGCCTGATATGAGAGCAGCCCGCTCTAGTGTCCTGCTAGGTAAAACTCCTCGGTGCAGTGGCTGCTGGCCATCTACCCATAGCGGCTCCACGTGGGTGAGTTAATCTCATTGAAGAGCTGCTCTGCAGGACACGTCCTTGCTGTTTGAGAACAACCTTCTTGTTTCTCTGCATTCCATCTTTAGTTGTATTCCGTTGAGATTCACTGGGCCGCTGGGAAATGTACGTCAATACTTTTACATTGTGATACTGATTAGCTTTTGATTGAAGAATGCATGTGTTTTCTGACAGTCTTGAACTCCACCATCCCTCTTCAGCCTGCAGAAATTCAACTGTTCTGTGAGAGCCAGGCAATTAGTGTTGCTCAAATTATGCAGCATGAGGAGAGGACGTCTCACTGGTTGTCGATTGTGTCTGCGTAGTCTGAAGCAATGATAGCAGCTGGCCCTTAAGCACCGTTTTTTCTCACCTGCGTTGTGAGGTCAAGAGTGACAGTGAGAAAAAAAATCATTGAAGACTGACATTTGCGTAGACTAAGCAGGAAGCATTTGAATGAGTATCAGCTTGAAAGCTCTGATGTGAAGGGAGTTGAATGCTTCAGCCTCACAAGTACCATTTGTGACGTGATTGTATATAGGCTTAAGAGAAAGAAGCTCACAATAGAAATGTTCATCCTTGACTTCATTTTATATCTGCAATTTAATTTGTGATTTGCAAATTTAGAAATGACTGAGATAAGTATCATGTTGCAAACGAGGAAATTGACTATTTTAAATCACCTTTTCCTTTTCGAAGTCCTCCAGCCTGCTCCCCATCAAGTGATAACTAATCTTCCTGAAGGGGTTCGGCTTCCAACAACTCGACCAACCAGGCCGCCACCACCCCTCATCCCGTCGTCCAAAACCACAGTGGCTTCCGAAAAGCCGTCTTTCATCATGGGAGGCTCCATCTCACAGGTAAAATGGCTGTGCTTTACTGTAGATTTCCTGTTGAATGTCTCTTAGGAGAAACTTTTCCCTCTTCTCATGCTAATTTATCAAGAGTACTAATAAAGAATAATGTATCTGAATATGAATCTTCCAGAGACAATGATCAAGAAAGGCAGCATTTGCTATACTCTGTTCATAGTTTGAGTGGCCAGGGCATACTACCTGTTCTGACTTACCAAAGGTGTATGTTTGCCCTGAAGTGTAGTGTAATGTAAAGTAGACTGGAGTATTTTCAACTAGTAGAATATTTATTTTAAAGGCTGTAAATATTAAATTGTTTTTTATTTATTTTATAGGAAAGTCCTGCTTTATTCTGATTTTGGCCATTAAATCTTCTGGTATTTTTTCCTTTTTCAGTTGATAGGATTTGATCTTAATAGTTCAGCCAGTTTTGGCTAATGTGTACAATGTGGCCCAACTCTAATCAAGTCACTGAACATTTTGATTACTTCAGAAAATTTTTCTTGGCTTCCTGTGCAGGTCTCCTCCCCACCACTGTTATACTTTCTGTTTTCATAGGTTCATCTTGCTTTTTCTAGGACTTCCTGTGAAATGAATCAAACTGTGTACATTTTTTTATGTCTATTTTCTTTAACTTGGCATAGTGATTTTAGGGATTCAGTCAGGTTTTTGTATAGTAAGTACTTTTCCTCTTTACTGCTGAGTAATACTCCATTGTTGGAACAGTTTGTTTATCCAGCCCTGTTGGTGGAAACCTGAACTGCTTCTACATTTTGGCTACTAAGAATATAGCTGCTTTGAACATTCTTAGAGTAGGTTCTTTGTGGACATATAGTTCCATTTCTCTAGTGGAGTTACCTGGGAGTGGGGTGTGTGTGTGTGTATGTGTGTGTATGTGTGATTTCCTAGAGTAGTTTTGTATTTGTTCTATTTTCTGGTCAGTCTTTTTCATTTTAGTCATACTAAGTAAATGTGTAGCAATATCTCATTGTTAGATTTTGCATTTCCATGACAACAAATGATGTTGAGTACTTTTTGTGTACTTGTTAATCTGTCTCTGTGACGTAACCACAGGTGGAGCATCCCTAATCTGAAAGTTCAAAATCTGAAATGTTCCCAGATGTAAAACTTTTTGAGTTTGATCACACAAATGGAAAATTCCATATTTAACCTCATATGACAGATTGCAGTCAAAACACAGGTGTGGGGGCCGGTGTTGTGGCATAGTGACACTATGTGGGTAGCTGAAGTGGGTGCTGGTTCATGTTCTGGCTGTTCCACTTCAAATCCAGCTCTCCACTAATATGTCTGGGAAAGCAGCAAAAGATGGCCCAAGTGCTTGAACCCCTATACGCACGTGGAAGACCCTAATGAAGCTTTAGGCTCCTGGCTTTGGTCTGACCCTTTCCTAGCTGTTGTAGCTGTTTGAAGAGTGAACCAGTGGATGGAAGATCAGTTGATCTCTTTCTGTTTTCCCCCATCATTCCCTCCGTCTCTCTTCTTCTGTTCCTCTCATTCTCTAATTGCCTTTCAAATACATCCTAAAAAAAAATAAAGCCACACAGGTACATTAAAAATATGTATAAAGTTACATTTGGGCTATGTGTATAAGGTATATATAAACCATAAATGAATATCCCTTGGATATTTAATTAGGTATATACAAATGTTCCAAAATCCAAAACACATCTCTCTGATTAAGAATTATTAAGAATTATATTTTATATAATATATATATAATTAAGAATTGTCTGTTACTATTGAGTCTTTCTGTTACTGAGTTGTAGAAATTCTTTATTATGGTTGAAAGTTCTCTATTGGATGGATGTGTATTAGAAATGTTTACTCTATTTGTGGCTTGTCTTTTTATTTTCCTTGATGTAGTATGTATATACTCTTTTGTCCTTATGATTAATTCTGTTTCATTAAGATTTCTTTGCTTTTTCCAAGCTTGTGAGATAATCTGAGTTTTCTTGTGAAAGCTTTCTAGTTTTGAATTTTATGTTAAGGCCTATAATAAGTGTTAAATAACTTTTGTGTGTGGTATGAGGTTAGAATTGACATTCAGTTTTCCACTTGGATTTCTAGTTCCAGTGCCATTGGATGAAAAATTTTTCTTCCTCCACTTGACTGCTTTACTGTGTTAGAAATCAGTTGGCTGTGTATGTGTGTGTCTATTTCTGTATTTTCAGTGTTGTTCCTTTGTCCACGTTTTTGTCAGCACCACAGTTTTGATCTTTCTAGCTTTATAGTAAGTGGTGGTTTTGTTTCCTAAGATTATTTTGTCTATGCTATATCTTTTGCATGTCCCTATAAATTATTTAATCAGTTTTTCAATTTCTTAAAAAGCTCAAAGCCTGGGATTTCATTGGTATTGCATTAAATCTACAGATTAGGGGGTAGGTGCAGGGTCGTAGTCCACCTAAACGAGGATGGACTGAGTCCAAAGAAAGGTAAGTGCACCACTCGCCCGTTCCCGGAGACGATCAGACGCAGTGGAGAGTCAAGTCAAGCAAACAAGAACTCAGTTTATTGCGCGCGTAGCAAAACCTTTTAAAGCACAAGACTGCAGGATTACTAGGGTAGGGCATAAGGACCAACCAGTTACTTAAAAGGTCATTTTACAGGGTGATTTTCTACAGGACCAGCCACATGTCTGTACATTCATCATCAGTTGTCACCTCCCCTGATGCTGCGCAGGCAATCAGCTTTGGTGGTAGACAACTTTGGATACTGCCCACCTTACTTTCTTTGTGCGCCATCTTTGAATTGCCTCCTGTGCCTAATTTCCCCACAGTAGGAATGGACAGTATTGAATCCTCTAATCCATGAATGTGTATTTTATCTTTTCTAAGATTTATGTATTTATTTGAAAGCCAGAGTTACACAGAAGGAGAAGCAGAGAGAGAGAGAGAAGTCTTCTATTCTCTGGTTCACTCTCCAATTGGCCACAACCACAAGAGCTGAGCCAATCCGGAGCCAGGAGCCAGGAGTTTCTTCCAGGTCTCCCGTGCAGTTGCAGGGGCCCAAGGACCTGGGCCATCCTCTACTGCTTTCTTGGGCCACAGCAGAGAGCTGGATCAGAAGTGGAGCAGCCTGTACTTGAACTGGCGCCCATATGGGATGCGGGTACTGCAGACGGCAGTTTTACCTGCTACACCACAATGACGACCCTTATTTTATATTTTTATAAATGATACTATTTAAAATTTATTTTTTTTATTTTTATTTTTTGATAGGCAGAGTTAGACAGTGAGAGAGAGAGAATGGTCTTCCTTTTTCCGTTGGTTTACCCCAAGTGGTTGCCACGGCCGTGAGCTGTGCTGATCCGAAGCCAGGAGCCAGGCGCTTCCTCCTGGTCTCCCATGCAGGTGCAGGGCCCAAGCACCTGGGCCATCCTCCACTGCTCTCTCGGGCCACAGCAGAGAGCTGAACTGGAAGAGGAGCAACCAGGACAGAATCTGGTGCCCCGACCGGGACTAGAACCCAGTATGCCGGCGCTGCAGGCGGAGGATTAGCCTAGTGAGCTGCGGCACTGGCCTAAAATTTTTTATATCCCAGTTTTTGCTTTTATATAGAAATATAATTGACTTCTGTATTTTCATTTGCCTCCTGTAACATTGAGTTAGTGCTTCTAGTAGGATTTTGGTTTTTAAATTCTTTTTTGTTTTGGTAGATTTCTTTATGTATGCATGTTTTCTGCAAATGAGGATAGTCATATTTCTTCCTTTCTAACCTTTAGTCTGTATATTTCTTTTTCTTGTTTTTTTTTTTTTTATTTTTATTTTTTTTTTTACAGGCAGAGTGGACAGTGAGAGAGAGACAGAGAGAAAGGTCTTCCATTGCCGTTGGTTCACCCTCCAATGGCTGCCACGGCCGGCGCTCTGCGGCCGGCGCACCGCGCTCATCATCCGATGGCAGGAGCCAGGTGCTAGGTGCTTTTTCCTGGTCTCCCATGGGGTGCAGGACCCAAGCACTTGGGCCATCCTCCACTGCACTCCCGGGCCACATCAGAGGGCTGGCCTGGAAGAGGGGCAACCGGGACAGAATCCGGTGCCCCGACCGGGACTAGAACCCGGTGTGCCGGCGCCGCAAGGTGGAGGATTAGCCTGTTGAGCCACGGCGCCGGCCTCTTTTTCTTGTTTTATTGCACTGGCAAGATAAAACTTTCAAGTGATACTGGATAGAAATGCTGGGATGAAGGCATTCAGTGCTTCGCAGTTAGCTATGATGTTAATTGTAGGCTTCTCATTGCTGCCTTTAACCAAGATGAAGGGTTTCCTTCAATTCTTAGTTTGCGGAGTTTTTTTCCCTCTCAGTTTTTATGCTTCTTAGCATTTCTATTTTGTTCTTTTTTATGATTTCTTTCTCTTTGTTGCTATTCCCTTTTGATGAGACCATCATTCTCATACTTTGCTGTAATTATTTACATGTGATTTTAGTTTTTTGAACATATTTATAATGGCTGATAAAGTGTGTGTATTAAGTGCAAAGTTCAGACAGTTTCTGTTCACTGCTCTATTTCACATGTGTGGCTCCCATTTGTTTCTTAGTCTGTTTAGTAATTTTTGGTCAAAGCTAGGTATTTTATGTAGTGTGACAATTCAGGAAATCAGATCTGCATCCTCCTTCTGCCACCCTAGGCCTATTGTTTCTTTTTGTCCTTTTCTTTCATTTTCATTTATTTTATGCTGACTTTATTCCCAAGCCGTAAGTTTTGGTTTCTTAGTGTCTTCTGGGCTGTCTTTCTTCTGTGCCATGTCCTCTGCTGGTTTAGGGACGGTTTTTTCCTTTTAGTGAGGATCACCTCCATGTGGCATGGGGAGCTCACGTATGAGTTCATCCCAGCATGAGCTCTGTAGGGTTGTTGGTGCGTCTTGGGGGCTTTGTTCAGTGAATGTGTTGAGTGGCCAGAGAATCTACATCCAAACCCTTTAGTTCCCTATCATTCTCTGCATATCTAAGCAGGTACAACAGAAACTCAGCACTCTTTTTGGCCACTGACCCTGTGTCCAGCCTCACTGCTTGGCCTGAGCACTCCCAGCTGCTCCGCCATTGCAATAGCTGAATGACTTGCTTGCTTCTTTCATGTGGCATCTTTCAGATACTTGAGCTTTTTGGATGTGCATATGCTTGATAGCCTGGGCAGTTTCTCAGGTGTTCTTGAAGTAAACACAAAGATTGGAACCTCTTGATTTATATGATTTTGTGGGATTTTTCTGAGTCAAGTGAGTAAGTTACGAACCATTATTACCCAAGACCACACAGGAGAGGGGCTTGTTATTTCTATTTCTGTTTTTAGTTGTTATTTATTTGTTTAATGACTTTCTTGAACTAATTTTGTAGAATCTGAATTATTTGTCATATGAAAGTTCTGCTTGGTTAGCCTAGTGGTCAGTTAATGATTAGACAGAGAATCCCCAAATTTGTAAAACCATTAATTTTCCAGTCTTTGTTTAGGGGTTCTTTGTGTATATTGGGGTGTGCCTTTAGCACTCAGTCAAGGCAATCGGCAGCTCCACTTTCGTCTTCGTTTCCTGCTCTGCAGAGCTTTCATGTCAGCCAAAGGTGAGAGTTTAGGGCCTTCTCACATCTTTCTCAGAAATATAGAAGCTTGGACGGTGCCGTGGCTCACTGGGCTGATCCTCCACCTGCGGTGCCAGCACCCCGGGTTCTAGTCCCAGTTAGGTGCCGGATTCTTTCCCGGTTGCTTCTCTTCCAGTCCGGCTCTCTGCTGTGGTCCGGGAAGGCAGTGGAGGATGGCCCAAGTGCTTGGGCCTGCACCCGCATTTGGGACCAGGAGGAGGCACCTGGCTCCTGGCTTTAGATCGGTGCAGCATGCCGGATTGGAAGTAAGACAGCTGGGACTTGAACCCATGCTGATGTGGGATGCTGGTATTTCAGGGGGCAGGTTAACCAACTGTGCCAGAACACTGACCTTTACAAATAGTATTCTTAATTTTGCCTGACAGGGGTATAAACTTCTATACAGACATGTGAACATTGACTTTATAATTGACCTCGTAAAAAGACAATGTTTAGTCTTTAAAATATTTTTCAGGGAACGCCTGGCACGTATCTGACTTCTCATAATCAGGCTTCCTATGCTCAAGAGGCGGCTAAGCCCTCGGTGGGATCCATCTCTCTTGGCCTGCCACGGCAACAGGAGTCCTCCAAATCAGGTCAGTGTGTTACAGCAGGACACATCTGCATTTGTAGCATCCCAGCCAGTAATTCAGTACTCAGTTTATTAATACTTCTCTGCTTTTGTCCACAGCTGCTTTGCCCTACATCAAGCAGGAAGAATTTTCTCCGCGAAGCCAAAATTCCCAACCTGAGGGTTTATTGGTCAGGGCCCAGCATGAAGGTGTGGTCAGAGGTAAAATATGCAGAAACGTTAAACTTTTAGCCCCAGTGAATTTTAAAGTCATTAATATGTTTTAATACTGAATTTTTAAGTTACAGCCTTTAAATTCTAAATTGAAGGGATGGACATTTGGCCTGGTGGTTAAAATGCCAGTTTCGACACACATGTTCCATATTGGAGTTCCTGGGTTTAATTCGTGGCTCTGGTTCTTGATTCCAACTTCCTACTAATGTAGACTGTGAGTGGCAGTTGTGATGACTCAAATAATTGGGTTCCTGCCACCTATTGGGATACTTGGATTGCATTTTTGGCTCTCAGCTTTGACCTCAGCCCATCCCTAGGGCGTGAACCAAATGAGATAGGATGAGATCTGTCCTCTGTCTCTGCCTCTGAAAAAAAGTGGAAAAAAAATTTTTTTAATGATGTATTGATTTATTTATTTGAAACACACAGTGAGAGAGAGATTGATTGATTGATTGATTTTCCATTTGCTGATTCGTTCTCCAAATAACACAACTGCCAGGTCTGTACCACTCCAAAACTGGGAACCAGGAACTCCATCGTCATCTCCCACTTGGGTGCAGGGGCCATCATCTGTTGCCTTCCCAGGCACATTAACAGGAAGCTGGATAGGAAGCAGAGCAGCCAGGACTGGAACCAGTACACCAGTATGGAAATTCAGGATTGCAAGCAGCAGCTTAACCCCTGCACCACAGTGCCCAAGTCAAAACTTTAAGAAGGAAATTGTAAATAGTTTTTCTTTCCACGTAAAAATGATGTTAGGGGCTGGTGATGTGGCATAGCAGGTTAAGCTACCATCTACAGTGCTGGCATCCCATATGGGTACCGGTCTGAGTCCTGGCTGCTCCACTTCCAGTCCAGCTCCCTGCTAATGTGCCTAGGAAAACAACAGTGGAAGATGGCCCAAGTGTTGGGCCCCTGCACCCATGTGGGAGACGCAGAAGAAACTCCTGGCTTTGGCCTTGCTCAACCCTGGCCCTTGTGACCATCAGGGGAAGTTAACCTGTGGCTAGAATCTCTCTCTGTGTCTACCTGTGTCTCTGTAAATCTGACTTTGAAATAAATAAATAAATCTTTTTACAGAAAAGATTTAAAAACTTTAAAGTTCCATATTTGATAGTTTTTCTTTTTTTTAAAAAGAAATTCATTTATTTGAAAGGCAAAGATCCAGAAAGGGAAAGATATCTTACATCTGCTAGTTTGCTCCCCAAATGACCACAATACCTGGGGCTGGTAAATACCTGGGGCTAAAGCCAAAAGCCAGGAGCTTCCTCTGGGTCTCCCATGTGATTGACAAGGGCGAAGGGCTTGGGCCATCCTCAGTTGCTTTCCAAGGCTCATTAGTGGGGAGCTTGATCAGAAGTGGAGCAGCTGGGTCTTGAACTGGTGTCCACATGGGATGCGGGTGCTGAGGCATTGGCCCAACCTTCTACACCACAGTGCTGGCCCCTCAGTAGTTTTTATAATTGCAATATTTTTTTAGAGGTATATGTCAACAAATAAGAACTATTTGTTGTGTTTTTTCATTGTCTTCTTACTCATCTCCCAAAATAAGGGTTGGTTTTCATTTTGGGAGATAGGGAGAGGTAGGGGATATCATTTGCTAATAATTTTGTTTTTATTCAGGTACCACAGGAGCCATCCAAGAAGGAAGTATAACTCGGGGAACTCCAACCAGCAAAGTCTCAGTGGAAAGCATCTCGTCCCTGCGGGGCTCCATCACTCAGGTTTGTTATGATCACCCCCAGTCCGTGAGTGCGGGATGTCACACTGAACAACAGCCGGGGAAAAACAGAAGCAACATCTCATAGACTGTCCCAGTTCTCCAGTTTTGTAGCTAAGTTTACTGTTCTGGGTGGTGGGACTGGATCTGAGTGACAGTAAACCTCAGATCTGCAAAGCACCCCTAGAGAAGGCATTAATGCATTGTTTTGTCCACAAAATGTTATCTATACTGCCTTGGTTTGAAAAGGTCACTTACTTGGAAATTGACAGAAGAAACAGGGTCCTCCTTGATGGAGCTTTCACTGTCTGGGTGGCAGAGCTTTTTACCACATGTTCTGCTTAAAATAGAAATTGAGAAGAGAATTGTTACAAATTATTTGCTTGCTTTTTCTCCTTGTGAAGATGTAGGTGTACAACCTCAGTATGTTAGCTGCCTTGTTAGAATCACATGCTAAATTATGAGATGTGAATGGCATTGATAAAGGCAGCAAGTATTAAATATTTTCCTCTATTTTGAGGGGAAAATAAGTTACCAATTTTTATTCACAAGTGGCCTTTCTTTTACTCAGATGTTAATGTGAGATGTGAAATAATCTTTAGCCTCTTATATAGTTGTGGAAAGGAAAATCCCCTTTTTGGAAATGGTTGTATATAGAAACCTGTGCACTTGCAGGTGTCTGAGTTTGTGTGTCTTCACACGGTTTCAGTTTCCCGTTCTGTCCCCTAGAACGGTAGTTCCCAAGGTGTGGTCCCTGGGTCATCTGCGTTAGTTTCGCCTAGGAAGTTGCTTTGTATATAAATTCTCAGCTTCGTGCTCAGATTTATCTAAATCTTAACTCTTTGGGAGTGAGGCCCAGCACTCTTTTCCCAGGCCTGCCAGTGATTCCACTCAGGCCTTGCTAACCAAGTGTGGTCTGTGCCCTGACATATTAGCATCCCTTGGGAGCTTGCTAGAATAAAGCGGAAATGTTTGTCCACAAAGGACTTTATGCATCCCAATCTAGATCCGGCTAATTCTTCGCTAGGGCTTGGTTTATAGAGTATATGGCATATAGTGATCTAGAAAGTTAGATACTAACTCTTCAAGTTTCTCCTTGCACATTTGGCCAGTGTGTTTCAGTTTTTAGGACAAGCTAGCTTTAATAAAGACAGAAGAAAAATAAGTTGACTTCTTGCATTATTTTTCCTGATCACTCTAGAATTCACACTCTGGGCAGGAAGACAGAATCAGCTGGGTCAGTTGAGGCTGTTTTATTTGTTCATTTATTTGTTCACTTCCAAAGTTTACAACTGAACTCACTTCATGGAGGATGAGTAAACACATGGTTCTCATTCTCTCCTTGCTGTAAGCATGTAATTTCAATCATGCTTATTGGGGTTTCAGGTATTTTCAGAGTACCCTGGGACCCAGGATGTTTACCAGGACTAGGTTTAAGCCCCTCACTCCTGTTTCAACCCATGCAGCTCACTTTTTAAAGATGACCAGGGGCTGGCACTGTGGCATAGCACGTAAAGCTGTTGCCTGTGGTGCCAGCATCCCATATGGGCATCGGTTTGAGTCCCAGCTGCTCCACTTCCAATCCAGCTCTCTGCTATGGCCTGGGAAAGTAGTAGAAGATGGCCCAAGTCCTTGGGCCCTTGCACCTGCTTGGGAGACCTGGAAAAAGCTCCTGGCTTTGGATCAACGCAGCTCTGGCTGTTGTGGCCAGTTGGGGAGTGAACCGGCAGATGGAAGACTTCTCCCTTTCTCTCTCTCTCTGCCCTCTGCCCTCTCTGCCTCTCTGTAACTCTGCCTTTCAAATAAATAAAATCTTAAAAAACCTTGAGCAATTTATCTTAGAAGAAATGTTCTGTAACTAAAAAAAGGTTGAGAGAGTAATGGCCATTGGCCCAGAAGAGGACTAGTCATGCTAAAATTTAGGTGATAGGACCTCCACATAATCAGTATCACAAAGCAAAGACCCATACCAGAGTTTTCTTCCCCCCTTATTGATGACCAAAGCCCTAACTCAGCAGACAGTTTGATGTCAAATTCTTTCTTCCTCTTACTACGCATATGAGAGAAAGGTGTAGTATCCTAAATTTAAAGCTTAATCTGTCACATTTTACTTTTATTATAAACTTTAAAAAGTAAAATCTGTATTTATCTGACACAGTGAGAATACTCCCATCTGCTGGTTTACTCCCCAAATGCCCACAATGGCTAGGACAGGGTCAGGCTGAAGCTCAGAGGAGGAAACTCAATCCCGATCTCCCACATGGATGGAAGGAATCCAGTTACGCCTGCTTCCCAGAGCCTGCATTAATGGAAGCTAGAACTGGGGTCTCAGTCAGCAATTTCTATCATTTATTTATTTATTTATTATTTAAGTTAATTATTTGAAAGGCAGAGTTACAGAGATCTAGAGGCAGAGTCAGAGAGAGAAGTGCTCCATCTGCTGGTTCACTCCCCAAATGGCCACAATGGCCAGAGCTGGGTCAATCTGAGCTGAGGAGCCAGGAGCTTCTTCCAGGTCTTCCATAATGAGTGCAGGGGGCCCAAGCCATCCTCCACTGCTTTCCCATATGAATTAGCATATGGGATACTGGCAGGAGCTTAACCCACTATGCCACGGTCGGTCAGCAATTTAACATCCTGGTGAAACACGGCCTTCTAAAGGCTTTTTAATATTTGCATGATTTTACACCTTAAAGTAAACGAACTTCTTTTCTCAGAGTTAAGTCCCTTAATTATAGATTTGACTTCAGGTGGGGAATACAAATGAAAAACCCATCATTATTTTATAGTTTTATATGACAAGAGTTTGTGGATGAAGATATGGGATTTCTTTATGTTACAAAAAGTTTATTTAATTGAAAGAGTTCTTCTATCTGCTTGTTCAGCCCCCAAATGCCAGGAGTGAGCCAAGCCAAAATTAGGAGCCTGGAACTCAATCCTAGTCTCCCCCATGGCAGGCACGGACCTGCCAGCACTGTGTCTCAGGGTGCCCGTTAGCAGGAAGCTGGTATTGGAAGCGGAGCAGAGACTTGAACCCAGGCACTCTGATGTAGATGTGAGCATCTGAAGCTTACCGCGGCACCAAGTGGTTCAATTTATAAAATTTGCTCATAAAAATTAATTCCTGATCTCTTCTCATGTGCTGATGCTTTCTTCTTTGAAGCTACAGGTGAATCTGACTCTGCGTGAGGTGCGTTAGATTTTCTGATCATTTTCCTTTCTTGTAAACTTGAGTGACTCCTCTGGTGCTTGTGTTTGGTGTGATGACAGGGTACCCCGGCTCTATCCCAGGCTGGCATACCAACCGAGGCGCTGGGGAAGGGATCCATTTCTCGAATGCCTATTGAAGAGAGTAGTCCTGAGAAAGCCAGAGAAGAAGCTGCATCCAAAGGCCATGTTATTTATGAAGGCAAAAGTGGACATATCTTATCCTATGATAGTAAGTACTGTGTGCACACCCTGCAGTGAACATTGTAATGTATGTCAGAAACAGGCTGGTTTTCCTGCATTCTGGCAGTGGGGAAGGCTGTAAATTTTTGCCAAGCCCATGTTTTCTTTTGGTAAAAGAAGCATTTTATGAAAATCCGCTGAGATAGTCAGTGGAGAGTGATCTGCAATGCAAAGTGAGTGCTGAGTGTCCCGTGTAAGTGGTTGCTAACATCATCGTTGACTGTGGTCAGTTTAGCCTAAGAAAACAATCTCTGTTCAACTTAAATAGAATCACTTTTATTTAAAAATAATTAATATTTTATGAGTTGAATTAGTGTGTAGAGGCCAGCACTGTGGTTAGCGGGTAAAGCTGCTGCCTGTAGTGCCGACATCCCTTATGGATGCCAGTTCGAATCTTGGCTGCTCCACTTCCAATCTAGCTCTCTGCTATGGCCTGGGAAAGCAATAGAAGATGACTCAAGTCCTTGGGCCCCTGCACCTGCATGGGAGACTTGGAAGAAGCTCCTGGTTCCTGGCTTCAGATTGGCATAGCTCCAGCCATTGCAGCCTGGGGAGTGAACCAGTGGATGGAAGACTTCTCTCTCTGCTTCTGCCTCTGTAACTCTGACTTTAAATAAGTAAATAAATAAAAAAAAAGAATAGATAATAAGTCTTATCTTGGAAAGAATATTGAATTTAAATACTCTTTAATAAAACTTTTAATGTTTATAACTGTATGTAAGCATTTTCTTTAGATGTATTCTTTTTTTTATTAAAAGGTTTATTTGTTTATTTTTTTGAAAGGCAGAGTTACAGAGGGAGAGAGGGAAAAACCTGCTGGCTCACTCCCCAAATGGCTGCAATGGCTGGAGCTGGGCCAGACTGGAGCCAGGGGCTTCTTCCTAATCTTCCACATGGGTACAGGGGTCCAAGCATTTGGGCAGTCCTTTGCTGTTCTCCCGGGTGCATTAGCAAGGAACTGGATTGGATATGGAGCAACCAGGACTTGAACTGGTGCCAGTATGGGATGCTGGCATCTCAGGTGGCAGCATTACCCACTATGCCACAGTGGCGGTCCCTTAAGATATATTCTTAATTTACATTTTTCCCAATAGTAGTATTGTATAAGAATCACTCAAATGTGATAGAAACATTAGCCAAGGGTGTGACTGAATTTGAGTTTTCATTTGCAACCAACTATCTGTCATCATTAGGTATGATTTCTCTTTGTCTTCGAATTTAAAATATAAAGAAATAAAGTGTGCGAGGATAGTGTCTGATGCTGCGTAATGCATGGTCGCTTTCTTACTTCCTTGTGTCCTGTTTTAACATGCTTCATATATTCTGATTAACACTGTGTTTCTGCCCAAGCCAGAAATCTGGGTATCTTCCTTGTCCTCTCTCTTTTCATATCTAGCAATTCACTGAGTTATTTGGGGTCTATTTCCTGATGCCTCTGGAGTCTGTCTATAATTCTGCATCCCCATTGTTACTGCCATCTTTCCTCCGGTTCACTCAGTGGCTCCCTGATTTCCCAGCATGCTTTTTGTCTTACCCATATTCAAAGCAGTTCGTCATATAGCTTCTTGTTGATTCTCCATGGCCTTCAAGGTAACCACAAACCCTGCCCATGGTTTCCCCATCCCTCCATGACCCACTCCCAGATTCTCTTCAGATTGCTCTCTTCCCACTTTTCTCTTCACCTACTTTGTGTACTTCCTCTACCCTCTTCTGGCCGACTCCACTTTCCACAGGAGTCATTTATTGAATTGAAGTTTTTTTAGTGTACTTAGAGGGACTTAATTTGTTAATCTTATCTATAAGCATATATTGTTCTTGATACACACAGTAAGCATTCAGTAAGTATGTCTGTACAAATGAAAACATTGTCATGAATATCATGTATACAGCTGATGATACTACTGTTTGACAAAATAGACTACAATTAAAATAACTTATTTAATGTCCATTGTAGATCTTGGTCTTTGAGCAATTCTTGTTTCTACATTTTTTAGATATTAAGAATGCCCGAGAGGGGACTAGAAGTCCAAGAACAGCTCATGAAATCAGTTTAAAAAGAAGCTATGAATCAGTGGAAGGAAATATAAAGCAAGGAATGTCAATGAGGGAGTCTCCTGTATCAGCACCATTAGAGGGTAAAGTGTCCCTACATGTTGTTTAGATACCTGTACTTTTGTTCAGTGAGTTTGCAGTGTTGAATTGTATTCAGTCTCTGTCATTTCTACCTCAGATTCATTTATATTAATGAGTTTAAATTTTCACTCATATCTCCGTATAAACCAAGTGTCACATGACAGTGGATGGAACTGCAAGTGGAATATAATTGGTCATATCATAGGTAACAGAATGCTCAGTTTTGAATGCTCAGTTTGTAGATTACTTTCTGTTTGAGTTAAGTGAGTATAAAAATGGAAATTTTATTATAACTTTATTTTGAAATTGTGAGGCAGATAAAGTAGTGTAGTGGATAGAGCAGAGATGAATCTGAATTCTAGCTTTATCCTTTCCTGGTCTGTTTGTCTCTGCCTGTTTCTTTCTGTGTAAATTAAGGGATTCTGCCTCCCATTGTGTGAGGATAAGAGAGCAGTGTTAGCTGGTGTGGATCATGTGATATACTTTTAGTAAATGATCACCTTGGTTTGCTTTGCTTTTGTTAATAACTTGCCTTCTTTAAATGTTTACCTGTTCCAACTAATTTTAATATAGATAAAATGCTACATGCAGGATGAATTGTACACACATTGCTCAGAGCTGGGTTTTTTAAATATTAAAAACTAAACCATTTATTTTTGCTTTAGAGTATTTGTGTATGGTTATTTACAACTCAATTCATATTTTGCAGCAGTATTAATATGAAACTCTTAAATTCATTTTGATTTGCATGTTTCTTGTAATTTATTTTCCCTATTTTTGTGGTACCCATATTTCATGTTTTCCCTTTTTCAGATATATTTCAGAGCAAAGCAATGATTTCAAATCCTGTATCTTTTCTACCTGTGATAAACTATGGGATTTGCTTTTTTTTTTTTTTAAGAATATTTATTTATTATTTGAAAAGCAGAGAGAGAGAGAGAGAGAGAGAGAGATGGAGACCTTCCATCTGCTGGTTCACTTCCCAAATGGCCACAATGGCCAGGTCAGGGCCTGGTTGACACCACAGGCCAGAAATTCTGTCCTGGTATCGCACATAGGTAGCAAGGACTCAAGTACTTGGGCCGTAATCTACTGCTTCTCAAGAAGTCAGGCACATTAGTGGGGAGTTCCCAGGGGCTTGAGCTGGCACTGCAGTATGCAATGTGGACATCATAAATGGCAGTCTTAACTTGCTGTGCTGAAACACCCACCCCAGCTGTGGGATTTTAAATTGAGCTGTGAATGTATCCTTTTTTGACTGATGCCTTCTATGGCCATTTTGTATTTAGGAAAACTTTCACAAAGGACTGAGTGATATCATATTGGGTGTTTTTATGTTCTCCATGATACTCTTCTGGGTAGTTCACACATTTAAAATGATAACTCTTCCTCTCCAGAGCTTATACCAAAAATATATATTCTCAGGGCAGCATTAAGTATATTTAAATTGACACATAACAAGGTTACTTTAAAAAAAATTTGTGGGAAAATGGAATTAAAAGAAGAGTTTGGTGCCAGAAATTTTAAATCTATGCATAGTTTCTTCATAATAATAGTTTCTTTATAATAATAGTTTTTCATGAACATCTTGAAGACCCCTCTTGCATTGTGTTTGGTAACTGAGTTGCTTTCTTATTCTGAAAGGGCTGATATGCCGAGCATTACCCAGAGGGAGCCCTCATTCTGACCTCAAAGAGAGGACTGTGCTGTCTGGCTCCATAATGCAAGGTAAACTTTGCCTTTTTATTTATAACTGCCTCACTGGCAAAACAGTTGAATAGTGATTTTTAGTGTGCAAATCCTGCTTTTCAAGATATTTTCCCTTTTCAAATATTTAATAAATACTCGATTATAACTTTCTTGTCTATGAGCTACAGAGCTTATTGGAAGATGATAGTTCACTAGGTTTTTAATATAGACCTCTTTATTATATAAAAACCATTTCTGTGAGACTCTGATGAATGATATGTTATATCTTGAACAACTCTAAAAAATGGTTGATGAATACATATTTGAGGATTTATGATAAACAGGTAATCAGTTGGAAACAGCAAGAGGATAAGGCATTATTTTAAAATTTATGGTAAGTATTTATGATAGAGTTACTTTATTCAGTATTAAGTATATATTTCTGTAACATTGTGAACTATCAGTGTTTTGTTTTATTTGAGAATTAGAAAGGCATGGCCCAGTATTTTTTTAGTAAGTATACTCTCTGCATCCTTTTTGAAGGCACACCAAGAGCAACAACTGAAAGCTTTGACGATGGCCTTAAATATCCCAAACAAATTAAAAGGGAAAGTCCTCCCATCAGAGCATTTGAAGGAGCCATCACCAAAGGCAAACCGTATGATGGCATCACCACCATCAAGGAGATGGGGCGTTCCATTCACGAGATCCCACGGCAAGACATGTTAACGCAGGAGAGCCGGAAGACGCCAGAAGTCGTCCAGAGCACGAGGCCCCTGATTGAAGGTTCCATTTCCCAGGTGACTAGAGCATGGCTCTTTGCTGTCAGCACTTTCACTTCAGACTGATATTTATGGAACATCGTTCAAAGTATGATTAACTATAAATAGTTCTGAAGAGGTCAGATCTCTTGGAAGTAAGCAAAATTTTATGTACTCTTTATCATTAGTTTCTCTTGTGCTCAGACGTGGAGCGTATCAAGTGGGAAAGTGCGTAGCTCAGGATCAGTGGGTGTGTGACTGAGGCGTTCACACAGACGACAAAGGTTACCATGGGGAACACTAGCTGCCGAGGGCCAGTGTGTTAACCTGAGGTACAGCCGCAGATGACTTGGCTGCCTGTCACGTTTGTTTCTTTCCCTTTAGGGCACACCAATAAAGTTTGACAGCAACTCAGGTCAATCTGCCATCAAACACAATGTCAAATCTTTGATCACGGGGCCTAGTAAACTCCCCCGCGGAATGCCGCCTCTGGAGATTGTGCCAGAGAACATAAAAGTGGTTGAACGGGCAAAATACGAAGACGTAAAGACAGGCGAGCCAGTGCGTTCCCGGCACACATCCGTGGTGAGCTCGGGCCCCTCCGTTCTCAGGTCCACACTTCATGAAGCTCCCAAAGCACAGCTGAGCCCAGGCATTTATGACGACACCAGTGCTCGGAGGACTCCCGTGAGTTACCAGAACACCATGTCCAGAGGCTCACCCATGATGAGCAGAGCTTCCGATGGTATGTTACCCGCTGCAGCCCAGTTGGATCACTGTTGACATGTCATAATTCTACGTATTCGTGGGGTACAGTGGACTACTTGAATACATGTGTGTGTTATACAATGTTTGAATCGGGAATTAGCTTATGCCGCACCTCAAACATTCAGTACTTCTCTCTGTTGAGGTCTGAGTACCCTAAAATTTATTTATTTTCATTTATTTGAAAAGCAGAAAGAAGTCTTTTCTTATGCTGGTTCACTCCTCAGATGCAACAGCTGTGACTGGGCCAGGCTAAAACCAAGAGCCCAGAACTCCATCTGGGCCTCCCACATGGGTGGCAGGGAGCCACATCACTTGCTGCCTTGCATCACTTGCTGTCATCACTTGCTGCATTAGAAGCAGAGCTGGGCCAGAGCTGTGGTGCAGTGGGTTAATGCCCTGGCCTGAAGCACCGGCATCCCATATGGGTACCAGTTCTGGTCCCGGCTGCTCCTCTTCCAATCCAGCTCTCTGCTGTGGCCTGGGTAAGCAGTAGAAGATGCCCAAATGCTTGGGCCCCTGCACCCACATGGGAGACCCAGAAGAAGCTCCTGGCTCCTGGCTTCGGATCGGTGCAGCTCCTGCCGTTGTGGCCACCTGGGGAGTGAACCAGCAGATGGAACACCTCTCTCTCTGTCTCTACCTCTCTCTGTAACTCTTTCAAATAAAATAAAATAAAATAGAATAAAATAAAAAAAAGCAGAGCTAGGATTTGAACCAAGGCACTCTGATACGGGACGTCAGCACCCCAAGTGGCACCTCAGACTGCTGCTCAGGCACCCACCCTGGTCTGAGCGTTCTTATTGCACGTTTCCACCTCTTGCCTTGTTAGCTGTTGATTCACAGGATCTGCACGTTTTGCTTGATACTAAAGGGCTGTGGCAGGCTGTCATTTTAAAAGTAGGCATCATTATAATAGGTAACACACTTAATACTTACATCAGATACAGTGTGTGATAGAATGCAGAAATGCTCTAGAGTAAGTTTATTTCTTGACTGGATTTTCAGCTAATCACTTAAGATTTTCCTCGAGGTCAGTTTTGACAGTTGTTTCCCCAGCAGTATGGTGGTTGAAGATTAGGTTGCTGAACAAGCAAGATTGCTAAGACTTGAATCAAGTTCTTACTGTGTAAACTTGGACAACTAAATTTTTGATGCGTTAGTTTCCTCATTCATGAAATAGTGATGTAATATTAAGACGTAGCCCACTGGATTATTATGAAGTTGATGTGCTGTGTTGTTATAAAGAACTTAAGAGTAATGTGCAGTGTGTATGCAGGTCGTGATAAAGGTGGACTGCCCTTGTTACTATTACAGTTATTATTCCTATCAGTGTAATGCCATGCTGCTAGCAGCTATGTCAGTAAGGTGAGAGGCACTGATTTTTACCAGGTGGTCCCTAAAACAACCTGAGACCATAAAAGTGCATCTGGTTGCTTTTAATTACATCTCAGTACATGTTTATTTGCAGTTCACATGCAAAGTCCTTGGCTGGATGTCTGAAGTGTAAAGGTGAAGAGTGTTTTGTGTGGCAGGAGAGAAGTAGCACAGAGGAGAAAGGCAGTACCTGGTAACGGGTAGGGTGATGAATCCACGGCCTTTTGGTGCTGGCTTTAAAGGAGAATACCTGCCCTGCAGAGGGCAGTGGCCCCCACAGCTGAACGAGTTGGGACTTGGAATGGGGCATGACAAACCATAAGGATGGTTATTTAGCATTGACAGACGTATTTCATCATGCCAAGTTTGTATTATCAAAATTTTAGTAATTAGTTGGTGGTGAAGGTTGTATAATATCATGTGTTTGTCTAAAGCGACCAAATGAGTAAATATTATGTGTATTTTACACAATTTTAAAAATTGAAGGTGATGGCTGTTAAGATATTGATTATGATAGGCATTGGTAGAACAGTCTAACCCCATCATTTAGAAAAGAAGAGGCTGGAGTATGGCAGATACTGGTGCTGGCCAGGCAATGAGAAAGCCACTATGGAAGAAAAGAGCAAAGAAAAAAATAAGTGGAACTGACGGATGGTGAGGCAGGCTGTTGGGTAATACAGAGAGTAAGAAGAGATAGAGATTTGGTACATGTGGAGCCAAACAATTTAGAATTCTGAAGTAATACAAAAAATGAAAACATTCATTATAGAGTTTAAAGAGGAGTGTTGGACTGCATTTTTTAAAAAGATTTATTAATTTACTTGAAAGAGTTAGAGAAGGAGAGACAGGTCTTCCATCCGCTGGTTCACTCCCCAGATGGCCACAATGGCCAAAGTTATGCTGATCCGAAGCCAGGAGCCAGGAGCTTCTTCTAGGTCTCCCATGTGGGTACAGGGGCCCAAGGACTTGGACCATCTTATACTGCTTTCCCAGGCCATAGCAGAGAGCTGGATCGGAAGTAGAGCAGCTGGGACTCCAACCAGCACCCACATGGGATACCAGCACTTAAGGCAGTGGCTTTACCCACTATGCCACAGTGCCAGCCCCTGGAACCCCTGGCCTGCATTTTGAATCTTTTTTTATTAATTTTTTTTCTTTTACTCAATAGACTTTTTATTTTATTTTTTTTTGACAGGCAGAGTGGACAGTGAGAGAGACAGACAGAGAGAAAGGTCTTCCTCTGCCGTTGGTTCACCCTCCAATGGCCGCCACGGCTGGTGCACTGCGCTGATCTAAAGGCAGGAGCCAGGTGCTTCTCCTGGTCTCCCATGGGGTGCAGGGCCCAAGCACTTGGGCCACCCTCCACTGCACTCCCTGGCCATAGCAGAGAGCTGGCCTGGAAGAGGGGCAACCAGGACAGAATCTGGTGCCCCAACCGGGACTAGAACCCGGCGCCACAAGGCGGAGGATTAGCCTATTGAGCCACGGTGCTGGCTAATTTATTTATTTTTTGACAGGCAGAGTAGACAGTGAGAGAGAGAGAGAAAGGTCTTCCTTTTGCCGTTGGTTTACCCCTAGTGGCCGCTGCGGCCGGCGCACCACGCTAATTGGAAGGCAGGAGCCAGATGCTTCTCCTGGTCTCCCATGCAGCTACAGGGCCCAGGTCCCTGGGCCATCCTCCACTGCACTCCCGGGCCACAGCAGAGAGCTGGACAGGAAGAGGAGCGACCAGGACAGAATTCCGCGCCCCAACCGGGACTAGAACCTGGTGTGCCAGCACCGCAGACGGAGGATTAGCCTATTGAGCCATGGCGCTGGCCTGCATTTTGAATCTTAATGTAAGGTAGAAGAGTACTGGTGCTGTGTTCTCCAGATCTCAGAGCTGCTACTTGCATATTTTGTCAAAGTGAATGTTAAATGTTTAGGGTGAAAAGAAGATCAATATATTGTATGAGTATAGTCTGTATTTGTGCAGAAATGAATAAATATTTTTGTACAGTTTGCAAATTTTATTAAGAATTTGTGACACTGGCTTTTTTCCCAGTTACAATTTCTTCTAGCAAGTCTACCAATCATGAAAGGAAATCCACACTGACTCCTACCCAAAGGGAAAGTATACCAGCGAAGTCTCCAGTGCCTGGGGTGGACCCTGTCGTGAGCCACAGCCCATTTGATCCCCATCACAGGGGCAGCACCGCAGGAGAGGTCTACCGGAGCCATCTGCCCACACATTTGGATCCAGCCATGCCATTTCACAGGGCTCTGGACCCTGGTAAGTAAATGTTGTGATGATTTAAAGCAAAGAAATAGTAAGTCTTCTGTTGCAGTACATATGCAGATGACTATACGTATCATCAGTGGTATACTTGGTTTCACTCATTGAACATTTGGTACCAGCAACCCCTCAAAGAACTAAAACTGTAATAAGCTTCAAGTGATGGTAATTAGTGAGGCTAATTAAAAAAAGTGGTAACCATGAAGAATTATTTTAAGATAACAGAGGCGTACCTTAAACATGTTAATTTATAACATAAACATTCATTAACCAATATTTTGATAAGGCCGAGGCCTTTATTTAGTAAACTTCACCATTGTCTGTCTTACATAAAAGACAAACACGGCCCAGTGTTGTGGCACAGCAAGTTAAGCCGAAGCTTGAGACAACCAGCATCACATGTCAGCACCAACTTCGCTTCTGATCCAGCTCCATGCTAATGTCCCTGGGAAGGCAGCAGATGATGGCCCAAGTGCTTGGACTCCCGCACTGATGTAACTTTCAGATAAAAGATTTTCTACAGGTATTTTGCTACTAGGAAATGTAAACAACCTTTAAAATTCTTAGGTTTTTAATTTGGCCCACTGATAAACTTCCCAAAGGACTGAGGGGATACACACATATTCTGTCTCTCAGTTTTTTTTTTTTTTTTAAAGATTTGCTCATTTATTTGAGAGAGAGAAGAAAAAAGAGAGAGAAATCTTTCATCTGCTGATTCGTTACCCAAATGACCACAGTGACCAGGGTTGAGCCAGGCTGAAAGCAGGAGCCATGAACCTGAAACTCCATCTGGGTCTTTCACAAGAGTGGCAGGGGCCCAAGCCTTTGGGCCATCTTGCAGTGGGTTCCCAGGTCATTATCAGGGAGTTGGATAGGAAGTTGAGCAGCCAGGACTTGAACTGGTGCCCATGTGAGATACAGGTGTTGTACGTGGTGGCTTTCCCTGCTATGGCACAGTGCTACCGCCCTGTGTCTCAGTTTTAACGTCAAGAATGTGAGCACAAAGTTTAGATAGGAAGAGAGGTCTGAACAGGAAATATATACGTGTGAGTGAGGCTTAGTTGGCAGTGGCAGGAAGAAAAAGGACTGGGCCCTGGGAGGACAAAGGGGAGCTCATTGTGCTCCGGGTTTAGGCCCCAAAGACTGACCAACTTCCTTCCTGCCTTCCCTCCCTTCCCCCCTTCCCTTCCTTCCCCCCTTAGCTCCCTTCCCTCCCCTCCCTTCCCCTTCCTTTCCCTCTTTCTCTCCCCCCCCTTCTTTCTTTCTCTCTTTTTAATTTTAAAGATTTATTTATTTATTTGAAAGGCAGGGATAGGAGAGAGAGAGAGAGAGAGATCTTCCATTCTCTGTTTCACTCTCCAGATGGCTGCAACAGCTGGGGCTTGGCCAAACCAAAGCCAGAAGCCCAGAGCTGCTTGTGGGTCTCCTACATGGGTGCAGGGTCCTAAGCATTTGGGCCATCTTCCACAACTTTCCCAGGTGCGTTAGCAGGGAGTAGGATCAGAAGCAAAGCAGCCAGGACTTGGACTCCATAAAGGATGCTGGCGTCTCAGGTGGCAGCTTAACCTGCAGCACCACAATGCCAGCCTTGCTTGCCATCTCTAAGCCTGCGCTGAAGTGTAAATGAGGATAGAGACGCTATCTTCTACTTTTCACCATACTGCTGCTGCCCTGTGGGTTTTTTTTTTTTTTTTTTTTTTTGTCATGCTCTAACCGCTGGGTTAGAACACTATAACTTTTGGGCCAAATATAGCTGCCACCTTTTTCAGAAAATAAAAGTTTATTAGAATACAACTACACCAAATCTTTGTTTTGTCTGTAACTTCTTGTTGTGGTTCTGTGGCAGAGCTGAGTTGTTCTGCTAGAAACTAGCACAAAGCCTAAAATATTTCCCATCTGGCCATTCACAGAAAAAATTTGCCGGTCCCTGCTCTAAACACAAACACTGAATCAATGCTTGTAGACTGATCCGATTTTTACCACCAGGAAAGGAAACTTAATATTTGTTATGAGGAACTTTCACATGCACTTCTATTTGCTTGTATTGGGAGATTAGTACTACACACATAGTCTTATTTTCAAACACAACTCTTGAAGAATTCAGGTGAAAATAAAGTTACCTGTCAAATATTGGAAGTAAAACCATGTGAGACATTTGTAATACCCTTCTCCTCCCCCTTTTCAGTTACATCTCAGATACTAGAATGAGTTAGAGTTCATATTGATGATATGTCAAGGTCTTTAATCCCTGTAACTAATTAGTAAGTAAAAGTTCTGTGTGCACTAGCTTAGTTTGCTGGCTGTTTCCTTATTCTTTGTGTGGGTGATCTTTATCAGATGAATTTCACTCAGTATGAAACTCAGTGCCTTTCTCTCATTCTTTCACTCAGCAGCTGCTGCTTACCTGTTTCAGAGACAGCTTTCACCAACTCCAGGCTACCCAAGTCAGTATCAGCTGTATGCAATGGAGAATACAAGACAGACAATCTTAAATGATTACATTACCTCACAGCAGATGCAGGTGAACTTGCGCCCTGATGTGGCCAGAGGACTCTCCCCAAGAGAACAGCCACTGGGTCTCCCATACCCACCAACAAGAGGTGTGTGTCTCTGCAGTTCAGAATTCATCAGTTTATGATGTTTACATACTGTTTCTTAGATTCTCAATAAATATGCATTGAATGAAAATGCTGCAGCCTTCCCACTACACAAACTAATGTGTCAAGAAGAGGTGCTTTGTTAAACACTAAAATACATAATCCATCACTGTGCTAAATATTTGAAATCTATGTTTGACCAGTTTGCTGTCTTTAATCTGTCCATATGTTGAGGTTATTGGTGTTGAGCATGGTATTTAATGTCCTTTCTAGATTTAAAGACAGTCTTAAAAAGTAATGATGATCTTAAACATTTTTATGTAACTGAGTCCAAATGACCTTTGAATTTAGACGTAGATAAAGTTCAAAAGCCTGTGTGTCTTTGGAATAACACTTAACATAAATTGTATTTGTCTTCTGCATAGGAATCATTGATCTGACCAATATGCCTCCAGCAATTTTAGTGCCTCACCCCGGGGGAACAAGCACTCCTCCCATGGACAGAATCACATATATTCCTGGTACACAGATTACTTTCCCTCCCAGGCCGTACAACCCTGCGTCTATGTCTCCTGGTAAGATCCTGCAGTGATGGGCCTCTGCCATAGGACAGACATGCTCAGGTTTTCACAGCATAGCCTTTTAAGGTGCTTTGGGCAGCTTCTTCCCATTTGGTCTGCTGTTTTTCATTTAACATTTAGTAATGGTTACTATGTGCCATTTGTTATTAGATACCCTGGAAATACCCTAAATGCTTGTGTTGCATTCTGTTATCTAAAACTCTTAGTAAAATAAAACTTCCTACATCTCAGATTTGGAGGATTTTTGTTGTTATGCTTGAAAAAATTCTTATGCATGAATTTAAAACTTGCTTGATAAACTTGGTAGGTTGACATTTTTGTCATTAAATTTCAGATTGATTTGTTTTACAGGACACCCAACACACCTTGCTGCAGCCGCAAGTGCTGAGCGGGAGCGGGAGCGAGAGCGAGAGAGGGAGAGGGAGAGAGAGCGAGAGAGGGAGAGGGAGAAAGAGCGAGAACGGGAACGCGAGCGAGAGCGGGAGCGCATCGCCGCAGCCTCCTCCGACCTCTACCTGCGTCCAGGTCAGTGAGAGGCTCCTCCTGCGGCCTCCAGACAGCTCTTGGGGATCTGGTCTGGTGGGGCATTAGAACACTGTGGAAGATGGAAACTAGAATCCTAAGAACCGAAGTCATCCCAGGGTTCAGGTTGCGAGCAAGGAAAGGTGGGTTTTACATGGGAAAAATGAAGTTTGCATGATGACGGTCTCATTTTGATTTGCCTAAGCCGTTGGTTATGGTTGGGCCTGAAAGTCCTCTGTGCAGAGCTCTTAAAGCGGAAAGAGCTGCCCAGGCAAAGAGTCCTATATATGAAGTGTTGCTGAATTCTAGTTGAAAGAAGGACTGGAAAATACGGTAGAAAGTGGTGCGGCATCTTGATTTAGAATGAAGTGCTGCTATTCTGTTCAGAAGGGAGTCGAGTGTTCAGAGTGTTCAGAGGGACACTTACACAAGTGTGCCTGAGATGGATTAGAATCCTGAAGGTGCACATGGGCTGGTACCACAAGGCCAGTGAGACAGTGTTAGGAGTTCCTGTGACTGCTAATGATGGTCTGGACTATTCTAGCAATGATGAAATGGGCAGAAAGTAACTGCTGGGAAGACTATGAAGGTAGAACCAAAGAAGCTTAATAAGCAGGTCTGGGGAGTGAGGGCAAGATAGAAACAGGATTTGGTCTGCAATTAAGGAAGAGCATGATCAGCGAAAGCAAAGAGATGATGATTTTTCTTTGGGACATAGTAATCTAGTGCATCCGTGAGCCATCGGTCATCCATGATAAACTTTCCAATTTCAGTTCTTTGAATTAAATCGTTGAGCATGTCCATCCTGTCCTATATGCAGCTCTGGCGCTCAGGAGAAAAGGCAGTTTGGAGGTGCTGACTGAAGAGTCACCCACGAGAGTTGAAGCTGTGGCTCGAGTACGATTTCCAGTGCTATGGTGAAAGGAGGGCTCGGTCAGTCTTCAGAGAGTGCTGTGAGGGCTGATTTTGGTTGGCCACCAAAGGAAGCAGAGAGGCAGGAGCAGAACCCAAGGCCACAGTGGCAGGAAGGCGTCATAAGAAGTAGGCCCTTTGCAGTCCATGAGGATGGCTTGGCAGTAAAGGAAGGAGCCCAGAATCCAGTCATGTTGGCTGTGGTAATACTGTTCCCGAGAATAGCATCTGTGCAACCTGAACACGTTTAGATGTCACTTGTTACCTATGTACAAACACAATAACAATCACTATGAATCTGACCATAGGAAATGCTTTAATGAATTGTGAGGCAGCACCATAATATTGACTCTATGTTGCTCATGAAAGCACGTGGAAAATTAAAGCTACATAAAGACGGTATATAATTTTGATAGGAAATATGTTTTTAAAGTGTACGTGATCCCACAGACGGGTAAGCATGAGGATTTAAGACAATAAAGTACTGTTTTGCCCCATCAGACATTTAAGAAGATTGATAAATGTTCTGTGTTGCAGTGTCTAAAGAAACACACACACAGAAGCATGGGTAGTGTAAACTGGGGTGTCCCTACTAGACCCGGCAATTCCACTTGTAGGAATGGATCCCATAGAAGCACTCATAGAAACTAATGAATAGTCAGAAGGAAGCAAATTGTGGAAAAGCCTGTGTGATTGGTGCTACATGTGAAAGCAGGAGTGTGTGCTCAAACTGCTCACTCTTAGGAAGTCAGCAAACACTGCAGAGTTGGAATGAGGCCATAGAACAAGAGGAAGTAGAGAGGGAATTGATTTGAGAGGGAATTTGTGCTCAAGTTCCTCCAAGTAAAGTGGTTCTATGCAAGTCCTAGCCCTGTCCTTAATGGGAGAGCTAAAGTTACGTGAAAAACTGGCGTGAAGCTTTGAAGAAATGTGTCTATTGGAGCCAAGCCATGGGGAAGGATATTCTGAATGATTTCATCTCACAGGAGTAAAAGTTATCGTGGAGAGCGGTGACATGGTGAACCAGGAAGTGCTAAGGTGGAGTAAAAAGCTCGAACCCTGGCGTCCCAGTAGTACACAGTTTTCATTCAGATGCTTAGGAAGCCATACCAAGTCTTTAGAAATCACACACACCAGAATTTGAGGAAGAATCTGAGAGGTGACCTTTTCTGATTGATAGTCGCACTTTGTTGTTGGAGCCAGTTTTGCTTTTGTCTGGAATCAAGGTTGAAACTTGTCACAAAAAGGGAAAGTGGCAGTACATGTTACCTGCTGTTTTGTTTCTGGTTTTATTGCCTCTTTATTGAGAATATGTGGAACAAGTTTCTAGAGTGGTCAGAAAATAAGTTATCAAATTTCCTGTCTCATTTTCCTTTTTCAGTGAGAAGTATTAGGAAACCGGCAGTCAATGGTGCTGCCTTTTGTGTCCAGCTTCTTTCTCACAGCAGGGCTCTCTTCCTTTTTCTGCCCCTGCAGGCTCAGAGCAGCCCGGCCGGCCCGGCAGTCACGGATACGTTCGCTCCCCGTCCCCGTCAGTAAGAGCTCAGGAGACCATGTTGCAGCAGAGACCCAGTGTTTTCCAGGGAACCAATGGAACCAGCGTAATCACACCTTTGGACCCAACTGCTCAGCTACGAATCATGTCAGTTGCTTGTTACACGTTTTGACTGCACACACTCACCAAGCCTCACATAGACGTTTTAAAATTGGCAGCTGCAATCATATAAGTCATGATTTTCTCTCTGCTAATTTTGTCTTGCAATTTGTGTTTGCATCTCCCCACCCCACCCCCAGTAGATGACCGTCCCTTCACAGAGCTATGGTTTGGTTTTCTTTACAGGCCACTGCCCGCTGGGGGCCCTTCCATAAGCCAAGGCCTGCCAGCCTCCCGCTACAACACTGCTGCGGACGCCCTGGCTGCTCTTGTGGACGCTGCAGCTTCTGCACCCCAGATGGATGTGTCCAAAACAAAAGAGAGTAAGCATGAAGCTGCCAGGTTAGAAGACAGTTTGAGAAGCAGGTCAGCAGCAGTTAGTGAGCAGCAGCAGCTAGAGCAGAAAAGCCTGGAGGTGGAGAAGAGACCTGTTCAGTGTCTGTACACTTCTTCAGCCTTTCCAAGTGGCAAGCCCCAGCCTCACTCTTCAGTAGTTTATTCTGAGGCTGGGAAAGACAAAGGGCCTCCTCCAAAGTCCAGATATGAGGAAGAGCTCAGGACCAGAGGGAAGACCACCATTACTGCAGCTAACTTCATAGACGTGATCATCACCCGGCAAATTGCCTCGGACAAGGATGCAAGGGAACGTGGCTCTCAAGGTTCAGACTCTTCCAGTAGCTGTATGTATCTCAATCTGAGTTGCACAGTGTGATGTCTGAGTAAAGAATGCCTTTCTTCTCTAGGGAAAGCAGAACTGTATGGTATTGAACAATCCTAATGTTTGATGGCCAGTGTAACAGAAAAGGTTTTATGGGTTGACAGGGCAAAAAAGTGTATCTTTCACTATTTTTATGATCATTTAAATATCTCAGTGTCCTAAATGTAAGCCTATCAACATGTTTCCAAGAGAAAGCTACCTTTTTCACAGCATTCAGTTGGGAAAGTAGATAGGTAAAGACAGCCTGTTAGCACGCCAAGGTGTCCGAAAGTGACAGATGTGCTGCCGCGGCGCACTTTCTTTAGAGGCGTTTGCCAGGGAGTGGTTCAGGATCTCCACTGATCCCCCAAAGCCTGTTCAGTCCCCTTAGGGAAGATGTGGGTGTGTAAACAGTGACAGCCTCACTTTGGAATTGTTAATTATACTGTACCCTTCTCGCAAGTTGGATTTTGCCCAAGTTTGGTTAGTCACTATGGCAGGGTAGACTCTGCAGAACTACACTAACATGGTTGAACAGTTACTTTTTAAAAATTCCTTTCTAACTGTTGCCTAAATTCTGCATGGAATTTCAGAAAAAACAAGCATTTAAACGAGAAGCTGCTAACAAATGGAGATGATTTAATCATACAGTTGTCTGTTATCTCCATTAAAGAAATTGAGAAGAGTTGGAGGTAATGAAAAAAAGAGCTTTTGTGCACCAGAATGCATGTATCGACCTTTTTACTTCTAAGTATCCACTTAATTATTAATTGCTTAGGTCCCTAGCTACCGGTTGTTAAGGTTTTTGGAGAGAGGGAGGTAGCTTGTATAGAAGCATGACTTCCTTTTAGCCTGGCATTAGGAAAATTCCACAACATAGGTTTTCTGCTTGTACAGAGTGGCAAGCTGAGGAAGAAGAACGGCAGGGATTTTAGAACGAGGCCCTAGCACACAAGGTGGCTCCACCTGGGCTGATGGAACCCGTGTAGTGTACAGGTTGCCTGATCACCCCCAAAGCTTGAGCTAGGAGCTGCTTTTCAGGTCTGAAAACAGAAAGCCCAGGTTCCTTCTGAGTGGCCATGTCTTCCTTCTTTTTTTTTTTTTTTTTTAACACCACAAGGCTGTGAGTTGCATGAAATTCACAGGCTGTTGGTAATTATTCAGTGGTTTTCAGTTTGACTCTTGAGAGCCTCCCTCACTCACCCTGGAGATGAAGTACATTGCCTTGACCTTGCCCCTAAGGCTTCATAAGCAGTGTGAACGTGTTTTGGGATCAGACGTTGTTTTGGCTGATGGTTGGAAGTTGTCAGCAGGTTTGGGCTGATGGTACATAAACAGTGATAAGTCCGTGCCTCAGTGATGGTTTCCGTCCACTTGGGCCGGGAACTGCATTTTCCTTGACCTGGGTAGCAGGAGGAAGGGTTGTTGAGGACGAGGGCGCAGGTGTTAGCTAAGCAGTCGAGTGTCTTCTCGTCTTACGCCTGTGTCTAGCTGCAATCGCACATCCTTTGGGCCTGTGATGGTTTTCTCACTTGGCGGTGCAGCCTATAGATGCAAAGTCCTCTGAAGGCGGGAAGTTCCTGTGCAGGAAGTTGCATTTGCCTTCCGGACTCAGGGCCGCGGCCACGGCAGGACTCTCCCCGGGCCCTTCTCTGGTGTGGAGGACGCCCTCCCTCTCTGTGAATTTACTTCCCTTCACACACTCCCTGCCGCAGCTGTTGATTATCACAGTGTAACATGGAACTGAAGAATTAATCTGGAGTAATATTTGTCAGCAGTATTCCTATTATTGGAGAAAATTATTATATAATGTTATATAACTTAAAGCTTGAAGTCACCATGTAATGAAGCAGCTTTATAGCCTTGAACTTTTTCTAAGAGTAGATTGTCCCATAGAACTGGGGTTAGTGGAATTAATTAGCTGTTGCAAACTGCTCCTTCGTTTGTTTATTAATTTCTTCTGATGAGTAGTTCCCTGATGAATTATTTTCCATCTCCGAGAAGAACATCACAAATCTGTTCTCAGTTCCGCCTTACCTCATTGCTTGGTACAGACTGTAACAACTTACATATTTATTTGAGGGAGAGTGCCCATCTTCTGGTTTACTTCTTGAATGCCTGCAGTGGCCAGGGCCGGATCCAGGAGCTGGGAATGCAATGCAGGCCTCCACGTGGGTGGCAGGAGCACAGTGACTTGAGCCATCTACCACGCATGGCCTTCCAGGGTCTGCACTGGCAGAGAGCTGGAGGCAGGAGCCAAAGCCCAGAACTGAGCTCAGACATTCTGATGTGAGCATCTTACCCACCAGGCTGAACACCTGCCCCCTAACATAGGCTTTTGAAAAAGACATTGGAATCCGCAGGATTTCAGAAATCCCATCCACTGCAGTGTTATAAACACCGAGGCACCTCTGTTATAGTCCGTTGATTTCAGTAGTTTGTATCGATAACTTGGAATGCCATTTAACATTTCTGATAAGAAACCTAAAATATGAGGTTTGAATAACTTGTGCTTTTGAAACGTTTCATAGGATTAGTTTTAAAATAAGATTTTTTTCTTAAAGTGTCTTCTCACAGGTATGAATCGACTAGCGATGCTATTGAGGTCATAAGTCCTGCCAGCTCACCTGCACCGCCCCAGGAAAAACTGCAGGCCTATCAGCCAGAGATTGTTAAGGCAAATCAAGCTGAAAGTATGTCTCTCTTAGCCACTGCTGACATATTTGCATGTTTACATTGATCATTGGCTGCTTATCTGTCTAGACCATGACTTGTTTTGTTTCAGGGTAATCTTATGTCCATCTGCTTTAGAAACGTTTGAAACTGCACCAATGAAAAGCAGCTTTTAAGCTATTATTAATCACACTTTTGTTTGTATTTTAATGACATAATAGTTGATATTAATGTTGGTTGCTCATTTTACTACTCCCGACTCCTGTCGGTGAAGAATTTTTTTTTTCCAAAATTAAGATGCATAAATTCTGAGTTTTGAGAGATGTATCACATCCTTTTCGTGTGTTCTTTTGAATTCAATGTAATCTTTGATCATGAGTAAAAGACAAGGGCATCGCTGAGTAAGACATCTATCTGTCCTCCGTCAGACGATGCAAGCAGACAGTATGAAGGACCATTACATCACTATCGACCACAGCAGGAGTCACCATCCCCACAGCAGCAGCTGCCCCCGTCCTCACAGGCAGAGGGGATGGGGCAAGTGCCCAGGACCCACCGGCTCATCACACTTGCCGATCACATCTGTGTAAGCTTTTCATTGTTATAATCCGATTTTTTATTTTTTGATCATGCAGAAAGCAGATATATAGAAAAGGAAAACCACAAAATAAGATGTGTGTAGATGTCTGCTTTAATTATGAAGTCTACATTATTTACGTTTTATTTGAGAGACAGACACACAGGAACTCCTATCCACTGGGTTTACTCCCCAAATACCTGCAACAGCTTGGGGCTGGGCCAGCCTGAAGGTGGGAGCCAGGAACTTAATCTAGAGGCAGGAACCCATTTACTTGAATTGTCACCTGCTGCCTTCCAGAATGCATATTAGCAGGAAGCTGAAATCAGGAGCAGATTTTGGACTTGAACCCAGGCACTCGGATGGGGATGAGAGTTTTTCTACACTAGGGCAGATGCTGGCCTCAAATGCTACTTTCTTTTGCAGGAATATAATAAGTTTAACCATTTCCTTTTTTTCTGTGTCACAGCAAATTATCACACAGGATTTTGCTAGAAATCAAGTTCCCTCGCAGACTCCCCCACAACCTCCCACTTCTACATTCCAAAATTCACCCTCTGCTTTGGTGTCAACGCCTGTGAGGACTAAAACATCAAGTCGTTACAGCCCGGAGTCCCAATCTCAGTCTGTTCACCATCAGAGACCAAGTTCCAGAGTTTCTCCAGAAAATCTTGTGGACAAATCCCGGGGAAGGTACAGTCTTGACTGCAAATGATAGGCAGATTTCCCAGCAGTCCAATAGTCTGAATATTCCTGCAAGATAATGGTTCATGTCTCACACCACCTACAGCTCATTTGCCTTATTCTCTGGAAAGTGTCCATGAGGTTTCTCCATTACACGTTGCTCTTGGGGTGCCTGCTGCCTGAGCAGTTGGTGTGCTTGTCTTTAAGTCCATCCACTAGTTAGTTTTTGTGGTGGTGTTTGCTGGTTTGCAAGGACAGTTATGGAGGAGCACAGTTTGAGTGGTCCAGAATTCAGAATCAGCTCACTCTCTCGGGTTTCTCCTGGGTTAACAACAACAGGTATTTAGGAAGGTGACATTAAACAAAGCAAAGTGAGACGAATGGCAACATGATAGGAGGAAGGAGATAGTTTTTTTTTGTTTGTTTTGTTTTGTTTTTTGACAGAGTGGACAGTGAGAGAGAGACAGAGAGGAAGGTCTTCCTTTTGCCGTTGGTTCACCCTCCAATGGCTGCCACGGCCAGCACGCTGAGGCTGGCGCACCGCGCTGATCCAATGGCAGGAGCCAGGTGCTTCTCCTGGTCTCCCATGCAGGTGCAGGGCCCAAGCACTTGGGCCATCCTCCATTGTACTCCCTGGCCGCAGCACAGAGCTGGCCTGGAAGAGGGGCAACTGGGACAGAATCAGTGCCCCAACCGGGACACTGCCGGCACCGCAAGGTGGAGGATTAGCCTATTAAGCCACTGCGCCGGCCAGGAGATAGTTTTTTAATGTCAGGACTATCTGGTAAAGAGAATATCTTCTTACCTACTGTTCTACATTGGGATTAAAAAAAAAAATGGAGACAAGGTTTTTGGTTCAAAGTGGTAGACTAAACATTAGTATATGTGGAATTACAGTTAAATAGCACAGGGGAAGTTCATAAGAATGCTAAGAATAAGACTGGGATATCAACAGATCAGAGTCTGCAAATACCTGGAAAACACACAGCAGACTCATGAGCCCAAGGAGTGGAAGCCATAGCTCACAGCCTAAGAAAAAGTCATCTGTAGCAAAAGATTTTTCCAGCCTGCCTACCGACCCCTCATGTTTAAGAAGCTAGATGGCCTGTATTGCCAACATTTTAAATATACAAAGGGAGAGGGCACAGGACAGCACATCCGCCTGTATCTGGCTCTGGCAATCAGAAGGGGATGGCCAGTCCTGTTTGATTTTTTTCTCTCTTGCCCCACCCTACAGTTGGATTATTTTGAAGCAAAATTTTGACGTCAGTTCAAGAAACTGGATGATATTTTAAAAGGATTTATTTATTTATTTGAAAAGCAGAGTTATAGATAGTTAAAAACAGAGAAATCGATCTTCCATCCATTGGTTCATTCCTCACATGGCCGCCAACAGCCAGGTCTGGGCCAGGCCAAAGCCGGGAACCTAGTGGGTAGCAGGCGGCCTATTCACTTTTTTTTTTTTTTTTTTTTTTTTGACAGGCCATCTTCCTTTGTTTTTCCAGGTACATTAGCAGGATCAAAAGTGTGTGTAGCAGCTAGGACTCAAACTGGTGCTCATATGGGCTGCCCATGTAACAGGCTGTGGCATAACCCTGCTGTGCCACAACACCGGCCCAAAGCTGGATGGTCTTAAGAACAAAATGAAAGCACATTTATTCTCTTTCAACCAAAAGAGAAAAGAATAGAATTATGAAAAACAGAAAGCTTTACAGCAAGTCCTGGTCCATTCCTGATGCAAAGTACCCAGCACCCCGTAGCAGTGTCTAAGCCACTGACGGCATTCATGGAAAGAGCATGCATGTGTCTTTTACTGCTGACTTCCAGATCGCTACACTTGGATGTCTTCTACTGGTCTCAGTAAAACCATCTGGTTTTCTAGTTTAAAATGTTTATACAATCCATAATGTTCTAAAACACCATTGATTTTTAACCTATAAGCAAACCAGTTCTAGAGTAGATTCAAATGCTGTGAATCACAATAATGGCTGACAATATTGGGGGATGGGGGAGGGAGTGGACAAGCAAGACAGGTAGAAGATGACTCATTCTGTGACCCCAGTAGGTTGATTGGGAATGGAAGTATCATTTGTGAGTTAATTGGGCATAACTATAATAATAATAAATGTAGATGCTGCAAGTTACAGGTGGCTCCTAATATGCATAATTGCTAAGTCAAAACCATTTTGGTCTAAATTGTGTTTATCCCACATTATCTTTACCAACATGGCATCCAGAGGAAAAACTAAATTGCAAAGAACTCCTCAAAATGGTATAACTGGAGCCTATGTTCACTAACTTGACAAAACTCTAGTTTTCAGGTTAGTACTTAACTCCTTCACCTAATGGGGAAATAATGGGGAAAGAAATGGCAAGTTATGACTCAAAATAAGCAGTCGCCTTGGACCTCCTGGCCACGGGAAGAGTGGGGGCCCTCTGCAGAGGGACACGCAGAGGCTGTGGACAGTTCAAGTAGCAGTAACAGCCTGTGCGATAGCCGGGTATTTGAGGACTACTGAAGCAACTGAGTGGAGTCAGGAGTTAACCAGTTTGTGTTTGGGATAAGCCTAGGTGAGCCTTTGAAGCAAATCTGGTATTTTACATGTCACAACAGCAGGCCTGGAAAATCCCCAGAGAGGAGTCACGTCTCTTCGGAGCCCTACGAGCCCATCTCCCCGCCCCAGGTTCCCGTTGTGCACGAGAAGCAGGAGAGCACGCTGCTCTTGTCTCAGCGGGGAGCCGAGCCTTCGGAGCAGAGGTGAGGGCCTGTCCAGGAGACTTTGCAAGCCAGTCCTTTTTTTTTTTTTGTTTATGTGTCAGGATGGGGATCTTGTAGGATCCTTCAATCTGTTTTCCTAGTGATCTAATGCCAGCAGATATTAGTGAAAAAATTCCATTTATTTACGTTAGAGATAGTGTGTTAATTATTCTTGAAATTCAGTCTTTCTTAGTCTGTTTTTTTTTTTTTTTTAACTCTGTTCCTGGGGTTTGTGGCACCCATGGCTTCACCCAACAGGTGAGTGCTTACCATGCTCCAAGCACTACTGAACACCTGTGCTTTCCTGCCTCTCACTACTGTTTCTAACCCTCCCTGAGCCCACCCTGGGAACTCGACAGTTCTATCCCCATTTGGATTCCGTCTCTTTGCCCTCCTCTCCATCCTTCTACCAGAATGGCTTGTCCAGAATTCAGAGAATCAAGCACAAGGCATTTGATTCTTTGATGGTCAGCTCATTCTGCTCCTGCAACTCCATTTCCTACTACTTCATCCTTATACTTAAAAAAAAAATTCTTATTTGAAAGGCAGAGTTACAGAGTGAGAGACAGAGAGAGAGATCTTCATCCACTGGTTCACTCCTGAGATGGCCACAGTGGCTGAAGGTAGGCCTAGGCCAAGTTAAGGTTAGGAGCCTGGAAGTCCACTTAGGTTTTCCACATGGGTGGCAGGGGCCCAAGTTCCTGGGCCATCTTCCGCTGCTTCTCCAGGCACATTAGCAGGGAGCTGGATTGGAAGTCGAGCAGCTGGTACTCAAACCGGTGCTCATAAGGGACGCCAGTGCTGCAGGTGGCAGCTTAACCCGCTGTGCCACAGCATTGGGCCCCATCCTTACACTTTGTTCTCTCTTCCTCTGTGAACTCTTCTGTCCATATCCACGCTGTTGAATACCTCCCGGCTGCTCTCTTAAGTAAACATGTGACTTGTGGTCACCCTTGTAGTAAGGGAGAAGAGTCCAGTCTTAATCCAAGATTAACTCCAAACAGCTAGTCCATTTCTTTGAATGTGTTATTTATTCACATTTATTGTATACAGTCACAAACAGCCAAAAAGTAAGTGGATCCATTTTTGCAGAGGAAGTAATTTTATATTAAATGATACACGTAAATGTTTTCCCCAAGTTTGTGAGTTTTTTGAGGACAAGGACCATATCTTACTCATTTTTCTGCCACTGTAATTGTCTTGGCATATGGTGTCTGTATTGAGTGATGAATCCACATGACCTGATTTAGTTACCAACAGCTTTCTCTCCATATGTTCTGTTACCATCTCTTACTCTGACTTGATCTATGAGCTGTTAGGGAAAATTTGTTTTTAAAAATGTTAGTATAGGAGGCTGCCAATGAAGTTTGAAACCCTTTACATTAAACTCAGCTCAGCTGTTAGTTGGCTTGAAATGACTAATAGTTTTCTGTTCAACACACAGAAAGTATTCTGTTGTAGTCCAAGTACTTAGATATAAGCACTTGATATAGGCAAGTGCTGTTGTAATTTTAATGTACTTAAAGGTATTTCTGCCAGAACTGTTCCTGATTTATGTGATAGCCATATATGTATATATGTGTTAGTGCTGTTAAATAGAGCGCACTATGAAAAGATGTTTGACTTTTCCCATGGATACTCACGATCACTGGCTGCTTGTTCAGTCCATCAGAATCACTGCGCTCCACCTGGGAGGCACCAGTGATGGCTCCAGTAGTACCAGGATTGAGTTTCTAGCTCCCAATGCATTGCTGGCCAGGGAGGGCTTTTGTGGAGTGAACCTGCGGATGGAAGCTGTGTGTAGCTCTCTGTCCCTCTGCCTCTCAGAAAACAAATAAGCCCAAGTTTTCATTTCATTATAATTTAGGACTTCATTCTTGAGACCTGAAGTATTTGATTTTGTCCTCAAAAAGGTGTACTAAATTGGCTTATGATGACATGTTGTCATTAGGATTGTAACATGGGATGAAGAGGCTGCAGCTGTCCAAGCAGTCTCTCACCAGCACTACTGTTAATAAGAACGTCCCCAGGGTTAGGACTGCATGATTATAATAGACTTTCCTGTGTTCCTAACAGGAGTGATTCCCGCTCACCAGGCAGTATTAGCTACTTGCCTTCATTCTTCACCAAGCTTGAAAACACATCACCAATGGTTAAATCAAAGAAGCAGGAGATTTTTCGTAAGTTGAACTCCTCTGGTGGAGGTGACTCTGATATGGGTAAGTGGGATTTCTTTCATGAACCCCAAATAAAACATGCATTACTATTATCTCCAACATTGCCTGTCCTGTAATCCTTGAGTTTGAAGGCTCATATAGGGCATCCATCTAGCACATCAGTTCCCCTCCAACATGTGCCTGTCCGTGAAGAGTTCCTAATTAGGGAGCAGGAATTCAGGAACCCCTTTTTTTGAAGCTTTGTGGACCGTTCTGTGAGGTGGGGCTGGATCAACGCTCCATTTCTCTTTTTAAACCCCCTGGGCCATCACCACATGGCATCTCTTCAGATATTTGAAAGTACGTCCTTCTTGAGTAGCCTTACCTCTGAAAATGGGTCATCTGTCACATTCTCGTTCCCAGTGCCCCCTACAGGAAAACACACATGCCTTAGCCTTTTAGTAGGCTGAGTGAGGCAGAGTAGTGTGATAAGACCTGCTGTGGATTCATCATTACGAATGCAGCGCATGACTGTGTGTGCTGTTTTTGTTGGGACCTCAACATTGTGAGGGTTTAGTGCGCTTGGTGTGAATACGCATTTTCAGGTCAGGTCTCTTGGGGTGCTCTTAATCTACACCTCCACCTGTTCTGCTTCTGCTGTTACCATCTCCAGGTGTAGGACAGTCTGAGCTTCCCCCCTCCCAGCTAAGTTTCCTACCCTGCCAATGTCTGTCCAGGTCAAAATTCAGCCATCAACATTCATATGCAAGTGCAACAGATAAACTCACCATCTCAAACTATAACATTGGGAGCAGGGGGTTGGCCTAGGAGTTAAGATAGCGCTTGGGACACACACATCCAACACTGTAGTGCCTTAGATCGAGTCCTGGCCCTGCTTCCAATTATAGCTCCCTGCTAATGCACACCTTGGGAAGCAGATGATGGGTCATGTAGCTGGGTCCCTGCCACCCATGTGGCACTTGGGAGGACTGGATGGAGTTCCTGTCTCCTAGCTTCAGTCTGGCCCAGGCATGGCTGCTTGGGGATTTGGTGAGTGAACCAATGGATGGGAGACTCTCTCTGCTTGTCTTGCTCTCTGTGTGCCTCTCAAATAATTTAATAAATATAAATACAGCAGCAATAATGGTGGCAAAGGTAACTTAACACTGCGTGCTAGGCACTGTCTAGATTCAGTCCTCACAGCCACCCTGTGTGCTACATACTATAATTATCTTCATTTTACAGCTGAAGGAACTGAGACTCAGGTTTGGGAGCTGGCACAGGTTATGTACGGTACATAGTGGGGCTCCAGTCCCCCTCCAGGGCCCATGCTGCTAAGGACATGTGAATGGCTGCTGACGGTTCTGCACTTAGGGTACTATGAACCAAGTTCTTGGAAAGCTCTAGGGCAGAACCTTCCCTTTGGGTTGATATGCATGCATTTATTGAATCCTCCTTACAGTCTGCTATTCAACACACGCTCTCTGCTGTCCCCTAGTCTGGTCTTTGCTTCTGTTGTCCCCGTGATGGAGACAGACTTGGTGTACTGCCACCTACTGTTTGTTTGATCTTTTTACCATCCACTGTTCTCCTGACCCTGTCAAAACAAATTGTGGGCTGTGAACTGTGAACTGCTGGGTGGATGTGTGTCTGCATCTGTGCCCCTTTGTGATTAGTAAATGTTGAACATCAAAACAGAAAAAAAGCATGAGTGCAGTGTCACTCAACTTACCCTTGCTCCTCCTAAATTCTCTTTCCAAAGTGTCAACCAGAATTGCTGTCAGACCTACAGAAGAAGTCTTTTTTTTTTAAACTAGCATTTGTTTTCTTTCTCTGGTCTTCAACTCTTTTATCTATTATTTACAGCTCCTCAAATATCACCAATAAAAATAGGGGGACCAGAGATGCATTCGCCAGTGCTTAGAGACGCACAGGTCTTAGGGCAGCCAGCTGTGGTCTGCACCGCTCCTCTCTAGCCTTTGTCATCGTTTGAGTGGGACAAAAAATTCTGACTCAGAAATGCTGTGTATGAGTTGGAGTCAGCTTTATGGTTTCCTAGTGGTTTACGTTGTATTCGGGAAGTAGCTCACTGGTCCAAGGATCACTGACTTAGCGAAGTTGCATGTTGGGTGTTTTAGAGTAACAGATGGTCTCTGCTCTGAAGATGTGATGTAGCAACAGGACGGTGTGTTAGCCTCAGAAGGCAGTGCCTCAGCATCTGGGAGCATCCTGATGCAAAACTTGATTGTGGAGAGAGGAGTTGATACTAAAAAACCGCTGGGCTCCTGGGTAGCCCCTTGGCCCAGGCACATTCAGTCCTACACCTAAGTCAAAGCCATCTGCAACCAGCACAGCTCTACTTCAGCTCCGTGTTCCCACCAGGGACATGAATGAGTGTATTCTTTAAAAACCTCAATGCTTTCACCTCTGTTTGGTCTCTGCCACTTCTGACCCAATGAACAACCCTTTCCTGGAAGTACTTTCTCTTGGCTTTCAGACAGCATGCTCTCTCCTCTGGCCATTTCTACTTTGAGTGGCCCTCGATTGTTGATGGTCCCCCTCCCTCCCTTGTTTCATCCACTCCAGTGGTTTAAATGACACTCCTATGCGAGCACTACCCAAGTCACACACAGACTGACCTTTGTCCACTAAGCTCCTTCGTGTACTCCTGCAGACACCGTTTTTTCCTTGAACATCTTCCTTGCTCCCTCATGCTCCCCGCACCGCGTTAGCTCGGTCAGCTCCCTCTCCTGCACGTGGTGCCTCCTAAACAGCTCACGCCTGCCTACTTTCCCTTTCCTTCATTTCGGAGCAGTTAGAACGTCCATCTGTTCCACACAAGGGATTCAGAAGACACCACAACCAGCCAGTGTGCTTATCAAAGCACCCCAAGAGTAGACAACTTGCATTTTTTCTAAGTTACCCAGGTGATTCTGGTTTGTATGTCTCAAAGTAGCATAGTATCTAAGGATTATCATTGGTTGAACCCCAGGAAATTGTCTTCATCTGACTGTTTCTGATCAGTAATTTTGAACCAGCCTGCTCAATAAATGCTTGGGGAATGAATGATGTGTTCTGGTCCCAAGCTCTGAGGCAGTGACAAGGCCGTGTGGTTTCAGCTTCAGTTTATTGGCCATGGTCCCTGGCCCTAAGAATACACGTGCTCTCTACTGCTTCCTGAGTCTTCCTGGGGACTGTTCTCCTCCTCCTGGCAGTTTAACCCAGAACATCCAGCCCACGAGCTGTGTAAGGCTCACAAAGTCATTTAGTCTGGCCCTGCCAAGGAATTGTGGGCAGGACTGGAAATTCAGTAACACTACTGCAAGCTAATTTCTGAGTGGATAATAATGCATGGCTCACAAATGGCTTTATCAATTCTGTGTTGTAGCTCTGGCAGAGAAACTAGAACTAGGGGCTGTTTACAGCGTCCCACGTCGAGTTACCTGTAGGCACATGCACACTCCCGTCCTCACAGCGCTCGCCCCGACACGGATCTGTTCTTGAGCAGTCTCCTCCACAGCATGCCCTGGTCTTGTTTAGCCACCACTCACTTCTGCATTCTTTTTTCTTGTTTAAAATTCTCAATGACATGTTGGGAGAGGTGATGGAAATAACCACTTACGTCCCCAGAATGCCTTCCCCTCCTGGCACAGTGTTTTATGGGTGGTTGCCCGCTGTGCTGTCATTCAAACTGCAGATTACACATGGCACAATTGAGAAGAATGAAAAGAATCAGGGACAGAGGCAAAGTCTCTCGCCTTATGAAAGAGTGCCCTGAGAATGTAAGAGGTTTCTGTTTCCATGAAGGGAAATCATTTTCATCACATTCACTGAGGTGGCTTTTCCCGGAACCTTCACCAGACTGCCTCAGACCCCCTGGCGCACGCCGGCTCATCTTCAGGTCCAGGGTTTCCCCTTCACCACGGAGACTGCACTTCTGTTCTGAGACAGCAGCTTCCTGTTTGCCCAGGATTGCAGAGTTTCTTCTCCTTCCCGGTTCTATTGCTCCAGTTTTGATTTTCCTACCCTGATTTTTTATTTCTTTTTTTAAAGTAGTTATTTTATCTTTGACTTAATGGGTAAAATAAGTTGAGATCATGGGGAGATAAGGTTAATTTTATTGTACGACATTTGAGACTTTATTTTGATGGACAGGATTATCATATCTCAGTTAACTCAAATGTTTGTTTAAATACAGCAGCAGCTCAGCCAGGAACTGAGATCTTTAATCTGCCAGCGGTTACCACGTCAGGTAAGATTCAAAATGTATTATTTATTAATTTGAGATGGGTAAGGTAGCAGTCGATCCAATAAATATATTGAATATCAACTGTATACCAGGACTTCTCCAGTATGTAAAAATGAGTAATTTATTCAGGGAAGAGATAGTCAATAGCACAGAAAGCAGAACTGCAGATTCAATAAATACTTAGAAGACAATCAAAAACTGTTAAAACAGGAGCTGGTATTGTGGCGCACCAGGTTAGCTGCTGCTCGCAAGAAGGTCAGCCCGTATTGGAGTACAAGTTCGAGTCTCAACTGTTCCACTTCCGATCTAGCCCCCTGATAATGTGCCTGGGATGGCAGCAGAAGATGGCCCAGTACTTGGGCTCCTGCCGCCCTAGGTGGAGTCCAGGCTCCTGGCTTCAGCCTGGCCCAGCCCTGGCCTTTTCAGCCATCTGGTGGAGTGAACCAGCAGATGGAAGATTCTCAATCTCTGTCTGCCTTTCAAATAGAAAGCTAAATCTTGAATTAAAAGCATTAAAACAGTTAATTGAGTGACTTGCTAGTAGCAGAAGTGTGGCAGCTGAATCAGCTGGGGAAACCAATCTCCCCGTACTGTTCTCTGTGTGTGGGCTGTCAGGATTGTTGCAGGCCACCTGCCGAGCGCTGTGCACATCGAGTTGGAGGGCTGCCTCTGGCCTGTCACTTCTCCATCTCCGATCTGCCTCTTGGAATCGAGTGGAAATGCTTCTGGTTGTCTCTTCCAGGCTCAGTTAGCTCTCGAGGCCATTCTTTTGCTGATCCTGCCAGTAATCTTGGTCTAGAAGACATAATCAGGAAGGCTCTCATGGGAAGCTTTGATGACAAAGTAGAGGAGCACGGAGTGGTCCTGTCGCAGACTGTGGGAGTAGTGCCTGGTGGCGCCAGCACGTCAGTTGTGACCAGTAGTGAGACACGGAGAGAGGAAGGGGACCCATCACCTCATTCAGGTAATTTTTCATTTCAGTGATCTGCTGCCATTCTCAGGAAAAAGCCACTTCTCTTTCTAAGTTCTGGTGCGTCACTAAGTGACTTCACTGAGATCTCGGACACTGCCCAGACACAGGAGCAGAGAGCGCGTTTTTACCCAGCAGCTTACCTGCCTTGGCATTGCAGCCTCTGCTTTTGTCTGCATCTATCCTGTCTGTACACACACACTGGACCTGCAGTCAAAGTGCAACCTCCTATTCTGTTTGTAAATAGAAGTGACTTACTATTCTAGTAGAAGTGATAGCTACAGTGTGACAGGATTGAAGCTAGGCCGTAGAAAAGGCCGGACAAAAAGGAAGGCCTCAGAGTCCTCCAGGTGCCATCAGCCAGGAAGCCACCGCTGCTTAGCTGAGCGGCGCCACTGCACACATCTGTGTCCAGAGAAAAAGACAGAAGTTAGAATGGGGTCCTTTTACACTTTGTTAAAATCAAGCATACAAAAAAACCATGACTTTAGGCTTTAATGTTTATAAGCACCTTCTTAATCTTCTGAGAGCTGACATCTATCTCTTGGGCTTAAACAAGTCCCTGAAGGTCAGTAATGTTTGTTTAGTTTAGCTTTCTTTCCCTGTCTTCAAACAGAGGATCTCACTGTGGTTCAAAGATTCAGGAGATTAGTGGGGTTTTTTGGTGCTTGTTTTAAGCCTGCGTGTAGCTTTAAGCTGACATCAGTATTTTCTGTTCTGAAGAATGCGCACCGTCTTCCCTTTCTGCCCCTACTGTCAAGTGTCTATTGATGGAAAGTGTGTGTCTGAAGGCTCTAAGAGCAGTGATGGTTACGTAGCTCCATCCTGCTGCCACTTCTGCAGGACCGGGGTGGGGAAATGCTCGGGTCATGACCCAGGCTCGCATCTCTTCTGAGATGTTTGCGTCTGAGCTCAGTCGTCACGCCCCACCCCTGCCGAGCTCACTAGCTGGAGACTAGAAAAATAGAAAGCAGAGCCTCTGCTGGGGTCCTGGTGGTGGCACAGATTCCATTCCAGGTTTCCCCTGGGTGTGCTGAGGAAGCTTTAACTGCTCTGCTTGCTTCCCTCTAAATTGGGAGGTGAGAGGGGGTACAGTTAGTGAAGATCAGCCTGCTTTATTTCTTCAGCAACCGTATTTTTTAAGTTTATGGCATAAGGATGTATCTGTTCTGGTCGCTAGAAGTGAAATTCTGGGGTCTGTTTTAAATAGCTTTATTTCACTACTTTCTAAAATCCAGATTTTCATTTAGTATATTATAACCATTGGCATTGTGGTAGACTTCTAAGTTGAGAACGTAGAAGTGTCTGTTAATTATTTCACTTGAATTTTACTTTTAGGAGGCGTTTGCAAACCAAAGCTGATTAGCAAGTCAAACAGTAGGAAATCAAAATCTCCCATCCCTGGGCAAGCCTACCTGGGAAGTGAACGGCCCTCTTCGGTCTCCTCTGTGCATTCTGAGGGGGACTACCACAGGCAGACGCCAGGGTGGGCCTGGGAAGACAGGCCGTCTTCAACAGGTGAGCAGTCCCATCCAGCCACTAGTAAATGAGACTTAAAGCACCTTTTTGATTACTTCTTTGAAAATTAGAAATTTTAAGCTTTGGAAAACTACATTCCCATGTTTTTACCATTAATGGACTCCACCTTCCAGAATGGAGATTGAATGTACGCAGTCTTAGCAATGTTGAGAACACAAGCCTGACTGCCATCCACAGAGGAACATCTGTGGGAAGCTCCTCCCTTCTCCTGTGTTGTGCAGAGCAACTAAGTCTGCAGTTTCAGTTCCTTCTTGAATATAAAGTGCCACTCCAAGGCCACCCAGCCTTCCATACAGAGATTCCTAGAGAAGATTCCTAGGGAATCTTGAAGAGCTCTTGTGCAACCAGGTCTTATTTCAGTTAAAGCTGAATACTAGCACTTGGAGTCTCCGCAGAAACACCTGGCTTGGATTTACAGGCTTAACTGTAGCAAAGTGTTTCCCTTCTGGGCTCAGCAGCCCTCACCCCTATGGTTCCCCCTCCCCCTTCCCAGACTTGCAGACTGAATCGCTGGCTAGAGGCTAAGTGGTGAAACCTTGGCTTTTCCATATTCCATGCATTTTGCTTTTGTTGTGTCACGTGACCACTGGACGAACCCTGTCCTCCTCCACTCCTGAAAGTGTTGGATTGGAGGTGGGACAGCAGGTGTGCCCCTGACGCCATAACGCCTCCTTTTTCTTTTGTCAGGCTCAACACAGTTCCCTTACAACCCCCTGACACTGCGGATGCTCAGCAGCACGCCACCGACGCCGATCGCATGTGCCCCCTCTGCTGTGAACCAGGCAGCTCCTCACCAACAGAACAGGATCTGGGAGCGAGAGCCCGCCCCACTGCTCTCGGCACAGTACGAGACACTGTCGGACAGTGATGACTGAGCCGCACAGACGGGGGGACGGACACGGCATGGGGAGGGGCTCGTTCTCGGGTATTTTAATTGCAGGTCAAAAACCTGCCCATATGATTTGTGCCCAGAGACTTTTCAGGAGAGCCAGGGCCATAGATGATGGAGAAATGATGGAAACTCATTTGGAGCATCAAACGGGAAGAAACAGAAAACAGCCTTTGATACGCCGCAATTCAGTGGATTCTCATAGTGGAGGGTTGAAATGTGGAGTTTTTAAAAGTGGACAATTCCTGTTCCTACATCTGTTTGTAAAGAAAACCATGATGTCTTTAAATCACTCATGTAAATAGATGACCTTTTTGCAGTGTAGCCCCTTGCTGTAGTATCTGGTGTACTTATGTTCAAATCAGCGCATCACCTCGGGGGTAATTTTTAAAAGATCTTTTTGTCTATCTTTTTAACCCTAGCCTTCTTTAAAAAAAAAAAAAAAAAAAAAAAAAAAAAAAAAAAAAAAACCTCATACAGCCCAGATACATAATGTTGGCTGTCACGGGCATTGTACTTTATCTGATTTTGTTTCCTCTAAATTCAGCTTCCCAGTGATGTTTAAAATCTGTGAAAATGTTTAGGTTTTTAACACAGACCCTGTCATGAAGTCTGTACGTTAGGCTCAAAGGCAGGAGCGATGAACTTCCTGCCACACTGTAAGTTCCCAGTGCAAGCTTTAATTTTTCATTAGTAGCACTGAAAAAATATTACTGCATGGGTATGTTCTAGTTGAGTTTTTAAAGTTTTCCAGGCTTCTTTGAGGCACACCTCACTGTTATGCACACTGGTGATTTAACCATACCCCTAGGGATCCCTTTTCTCCTGCATTTGATGCAGCCCAACAAAGCTTCTGTTTTGAAATAAATCTGACTACCCTGTCCATAGCTACGGCAGATCATGTGTGATTCAAGGCTCTTGGTGTCTCAGGTTCCCAAGGAAAAACTTACATACTTTTCTTTAGTTTGATGTCTACGAGTGGCTGAGTCTGTGTGGTATCTCCACCACGGAGCTGTGCTTCCTGCTGCCTGGACAGCCCGCTCCGAGGACCCGTCCTGGCCCGTCTGTGCCTGCGGAGCTTCCTCTGGACGAGAGCACTGCTGAAGGTTTTCGTTTCATAGATTATCAAGATGTAAATAATTGAAAAGAATGAACTGGAAACTAAGTGTAGTACTTAGTTTTTAGTGTGGTCAGTTTTTAGTCTTCATAAGAACTCCCTGAATCTTCAGATTCTTAAAGTATAACTTAATCACAGCATTTGAGCATCCTTCCATAGTCTATCCACAGTAATGTTCTGGGGAGACTGCCACTGGTAACTGGGTAGGGGAGAGATCAGAGGGCTAGGAGGATAAAGATTAGCACTTTACAGACTTCTAAGCAGACCTAAAACTTTTTTTTTTTTTTACAGGCAGAGTGGACAGTGAGAGAGAGAGACAGAGAGAAAGGTCTTCCTTTGCCGTTGGTTCACCTTCCAATGGCCGCCGCGGTCGGCGCGCTGCGGCCGGCGCACCGCGCTTGTCCGATGGCAGGAGCCAGGAGCCAGGTGCTTTTCCTGGTCTCCCCATGGGGTGCAGGGCCCAAGCACCTGGGCCATCCTCCACTGCACTCCGGGGCCACAGCAGAGGGCTGGCCTGGAAGAGGGGCAACCGGGACAGAATCCGGTGCCCCGACCGGGACTAGAACCCGGTGTGCCGGCGCCGCAAGGCGGAGGATTAGCCTGTTGAGCCACGGCGCCGGCCCAGACCTAAAACTTTTAAGCACCACTCGGGTCTCCCAGCTGTGCACCGAGCCAGCCCCTCAGATGGCCTGTCATAACGCTGTCTAATCCCTAATTTAGCAATGGAGACACAGGTGTTCATCCTTTGCCCATAGAGTTAAGTGACAAATTAAGCCATAAGCTCACATTTATCTGGAGTGAAAGCCTTCACTCCTGTCACTGGTCCACTCCTGTATACTTCAGGTTTTTAAAATAAGCTTCAGGTCAGGTTTCATGGGCAGAGTTCCCATTGTTTGGCAAGTTGGTATCTTTAAAATAGTATTCACACCCATGCAATTTTCACATAAAAGAAAGATAATAAGCCAATGTTCCACTTAACAGTTTTCTGCCAAAATTTTTTTTCAGGTACTGGTAGTATTTTAGAATTTGTTAGTAATTTATCTTGCCAGCTGACCCCCCCCAGAAATGATTATGATTGCATTTAACTGACTCAGAACCAGGATGGTTTTTGAGAACAGACAGGTCACTCCTGCAGCCCTCATGACGGTGCATCCATGTGGAAGGGCAGGTTCACCTCACCCTGCTGTCCACAGCAAGCAGAGCACTTGGAGCGACTGCCGCCACCATGAGCTGCAGATCAGCGCGTGAGCTTTGCAGGCTGAGGCGTCACTGTTGCGATGCTGCATCTTTATGATCTGTTTCACACCCAGAACACAATTCAGGTCTTCCTAATACTGTTAAAAGAAGTATTCTGACAGCCAATTTTCCAGTGCATGTTCAAGATTGGGAACTTCATGTTTAATTTCGGTACACTCAATGATTCTATGTTTAAAATATTTATGTCCTGAAAACTCCAGTGATGAAATACATTTCCAAATTTCAAACTGCACTGTTCTAAAGACTGCAGACCAATCCAGTAAAGGGGGTCCGTTCTCCTTTTACTTCACTACCTTGTTTCACAACAGTGCAAATGAATTACACGACTGGGCTGTCGTTCTGAAAACGACTTGAGTTCACCCAGCAGCGGGACCATGAAGTGAATCACTGTGAAGGACCGAGTTTTCTTAAATAAAACTTGGAGTGAAAAACCCAGCTCTCAGTAACCGTGCAGCGAACATTCTCGATGCAGGAGGTTAGTGGCTGGCACCAATTATTCTATTTCCAAAAAATTAAGACTGGGTTGCACTGAAATGCAATCTAATTTGATTAAAGGAATAAGGTGGGTGGTAGCTAATAGGTGAACTTAGATAGTAAAGTGGGTAAAAATTTACATTGTAAAATATAAAATTCTAGTTTTAGTCAAATCCTTGAGGATTTGTTCTGAGTTTCTAGTATTTTCATTAACTTTGCAGTAGGAATTTTTCTATGAGAAATTCAAAGATTACTGGAATACATGTAATATTGTTGTAGCGTTTCTAGTTTATTAAGAAAAGATTCTACATATGAATCAAAAATATCAGTTTCAGTCCCACTCAACCCCCCTCCCCCAGGAATGCCAACAATATCAGTGTTTCTTCATGGGACCTAGAAAAACTGTCTCTAGACCATTGCGATTTGCAAGACGGCTGTGATAGGAGCATCCTCCCGTGTATCTGGCACGGATACACTGAGGCAGTGTGATAAAACCCTAGCAACACAGCGGCCTAGTCATGTGCACTCATCTGACACAACCTCCTGTGTTCCTCCCTTTACAGATGAGGTGACTGGGATCCCAATCAGTGGTTCACTACAGCAGCAGAGTTGTAAAACGCCACACCTGTAGGGCCTACAGTGAGGCAGCTCTGGGGTGCGGCCCAGGCGAATGTATCTCACCTTGGTCGACTCAGCTCACATGTCCGACATTGCAAAGGAGTCTTAACACTGACAAGAGGCTGCCGGCTCCTTCTCTCTACCCCGTTTTCAACACTTACAAAACTAGATATGCATAGTTCACTTGTATGTATGAACACATGGGTGCCATACTTCCAAGGGCCTGATTCCCACTTTAAAATTTCATGCTTGATTCTGGTAGCAAAGAGAGATCACTTTTCCTCCTTAATGCATTCAATCCCACCCTGTGCTTCATGAAATAGATAAGAAAAGTAACTCACCATAATCCCCCTCTGCCATGAGCCAGGTAGCTCTGGTCTGCCAGATATTGGTAAAGTGAGAGAAGAGAGGGCAGCGAATCAGTGGAGCAGAATCTTAGGGCAGTGATGCCAGGCAGCTTCCACACCCGCCCGCCAGCGCAGCACAGACGGCGCCCGACCACGGCTCACAACCAGCGGCAGTGCACGCAGCCTGTCCTTCACCAAGGCTAAGCTGAGGAAACCTGACGCAGAACAAGGATTGAAGCCGTGGATTTGGGTGCCACGGAGACTGGGAGAACAGCTGTTCCTGGGAGTCACTCTGCCTACAGCAAAACGGACTCAGAGCTTGATCAGTTAAGTCAGAGGACTGCTTATTCTGGACAGCTCAGCCAGCTCCTCCCTGATGTGCTGCACAGAAGCCTCATCTCTTTTCAGCTCTGCTTGCTTCAGGGCTTCCTGGTAGATCTCTCTTGCTTGTGTATATCGTTCTAAAATAACCCAGAGAGAAGGCAGAGTGAGAAGAAAACGGATGTGGCCAAGTGATCCTGAAGAGAAAGCACTCATGAAGACAGTAAGCACACCGGAAACACACCCGTATCTAAGTCACAGGCTGCAGCTTCTTCATTTCATCTCCGTGGGGCACGCTGGCTTAGGGAGGCTGGGACCCGGCCCAGAAGGTCAAAGTCTAAGCCGCTGAGAGCCGTGGCCTCTCCAGGATGCCCCGGGGCCTGGCTCGGTGAGCCGAGGGTCTCACCGGGAAGGTACGTGCAGTAAGGCGCTTGTCACCCCAGGTTTCTGAAAACGACAGTTGAGATCCTGAGCGTGCTGATACCCAGAAATCTCTGCCACAGAGAGATCCCCAGTCACACCAGCACACTGCGAGCAGCAAACCGCAGCTGTGGGAACACCGGCACTGGAGGAATGAGGTACTGTGACTGCGAGTTTTCTCTAGCCTGATGTGGTTCACTAGGCTTGTACAACAGTCTAGGAGTGAGAAGAATCGAGCTAGCCTTTTTTTTCTGCACTTAACCAGCCTTCTAATTGTGGAGTTTCCTCACTGCCCCTCCCTTCCCCACACATCACATCCATAAAGCCAGTGGCGTCCCTGTCTGAGCCCGGGGGACCCACCTCTGTGCATGAGAACCGCAGCTAGATTGCTGAGCACCATGTGCAGCTCGGGGTGGTCGATCTGTCTCGCCAGCTCCGACGCCCTCTGCATGTGAGCAAAAGCCTCATCAAAGCGGCCCTGTGCATCCAGGGTAGTAGCCAGGTCGCTCATCAGCACAACAGTCTGCAAATAAAACAGACAGACACGGATAGTTAAGAGCTGCCTCCCAGCACTCCAGAAATGGCAGGGATGCCAGCCTTTAACGGTGGGCCTTTATTATTCACATTTGATAGTGGATACTATTGGTCTGACGCTCTGGGAAATGATACAGATCTAGAAGTGGATCTGCAGAGCTCTCCCGTGCATCCTCTGTGCCTGTGACGGCTGCTTGGAGACCAGCAGGTAGCGTGCACAGGCGTCCAAGCACGTGCCCAGGAGGAGGTGGGCACTGGTCTTCTCTTCCTCGGGATAGGATTAATCCAGCTAGTTATCAACTAAACACCACCTGAGAAATGACAGCAAAAAGCGGTTGTGAGGCGACCCCACTCGAAGCTCCGCGACGTTGCACGTGGTCTGAGGCCCTCAGGGCCGTATTCCAATTCGGCTAGAACGGCTTTCCTACTGCCAACCCCGGGGCTCTTCAAGAAGCAGAAACATCAGCTATTTTAGAACACTTTGGCCCCAAGAAAGGGAGAACGGGAACCTGAAGTCCATGCTTGCCGCCTCCTCCTCACTGCTGCTGCAGTAGAGGACCCTGCCGAATAAGGCTGACGTCCCTTTCCAGAGAGAAAGCCACAGCTCAGAGTCCCTTAAACATTCTCACCCTCCATCTACCCCAGCCTCGGAGACACGTTCAGCTCACTGGCTGGGGGTTGCAAACACTCACAAAGCAATCCACTTCTAATCCGCTAAGAACTTGCTTTAATAGAGGACGGACAAAATGATTTCAGTTCAACCATGGTACTTTGTTAAAAAAACCTTCTAAACCACTGATTCAAGTTTAAGTCCCTCCTCCTTTCCTGTCACTCACTCCCTGCCATTTTAACTGCAGGGTGACGGAAGCAAAGGCGTTCACATTTATTAAGCTGAGGAATCTGCGAACCCCACTCTGAAATCCATGCTGTGTGCTCTGAAGCCATGCAGGCACAGGGGCCTGGTTAGATCTGCCTGGTGGGAAAGCTGGTCTGCCGGGCAGATCCCGTAAGAGCAGTAGCCCGAGGCGGCTGCACCTGGGGCCACCACTGACTGTGTCCCCAGTGCGCACTCGCACCCTCGTTCGGAAGCCTCTCTTCCTGTCCCTCTTCTAGGTCTTCCTCCCTTACCTGGGGGTGTCTTTCTCCTTGTATTTCCTCAGAGATCTGCAGAGCTCTCTCGTACATCCTCTGTGCCTGTGACGGCTGCTTGGAGAACAGCAGGTAGCGTGCACAGGCGTCCAAGCACATGCCCAGGAGGAGATGGGTATTGGTCTTCTCTTCCACTGAGAAGGAAAGAGCAGGCTGAGCCGTGACAGGCACTTCATAGAAGGCGAGGCAGGAATCTGCCAACAGATGCTCGTCACGTCAGTTAGCAGAACCCACAGACATCGCAGCAGTATGGGACGCTCAGTGCTTCCCATCACTTACACTCTGTGCATCAACACCCATCTAAATGACAGTCAGACTCGGAATCGTGGCGCTTCCCCCTTACACAGCAAACAGCCTGTGCATCAATTATCACGTGAAATATTTTCAGTTTGAAACTAACAGCAGAAACACAGAGCTAGGGAACAGGAACCAAAATGAGCTTGCACAAACAAGTAAATGCTTCTGAAAGGTGATCTGAATCACACAAACAGTAATGGGCAAGATTAAGTGGGAATTCTGCAAACAATTCGAGGGGAAGTAAAGAGGTCATTTCAGGCAAGGTTAGGTAAGGAAAGCACCAGGTTCCCGGTTGTGTTATCAACAAAGCCATCACTCATTCCTACCAAACCCTTTTCTTCCAGGTCTTCTAAGTTTTTAAGAAAGTTACAGATGCTCTATAGAATTTTTTTTAAAACTGTGACTAAATAACAGAACAAATAAAGTTTAAACTATGTTTAAAGTTAAATTAGGATCAGCTTTAAATAAACTTTCTTACAGATTCACTTTCAAAGAAATACAACAAAGACTATAAAATTAAAACAATTTATGGATAAATATAACCCATATAAAATACAAAAACTAAAGTGACATCAACTCCATCACATGTAAAGGTCATTTCTATAAAAAGAATATTAAAATACCTAACTATAGGCCAGCGCCGTGGCTCAACAGGCTAACCCTCCGCCTGCAGCACCGGCACACCGGGTTCTAGTCCTGGTCGGGGTGCCGGATTCTGTCCCGGTTGCCCCTCTTCCAGGCCAGCCCTCTGCTATGGCCCGGGAGTGCAGTGGAGGATGGCCCAAGTGCTTGGGCCCTGCGCCCCATGGGAGACCAGGAGAAGCACCAGTCTCCTGCCATCAGATCAGCGCGGTGCGCCGGCCGAAGCGCGCCGGCCGCAGCGGCCATTGGAGGGTGAACCAACGGCAAAGGAAGACCTTTCTCTCTGTCTCTCTCTCTCACTGTTCACTCTGCCTGTCAAAAAAAAAAAAATACCTAACTATAAGCACACTTTTTAAAATGCTGAACAAAACCTTACAATCACATAGCAGTTTAATACTGGAAAAAAATGTGAAATAAATGGTTATATAATGAAGATCGGCTGAAGGACAATGAGAAGTAAATCTTTCTGCCCCTTCAAGTACAGTAAGTCCAAGAAGATAATCTGTAACGGATTTCAGACTTAGAATAGTGCCTTCTCTGAGAACTTCTGAAGACAAAGAAAACTGTTGGCCACAACAGTAGCACCCCAGAACAGAATGTTCCCACCACTCTAGTTCTGGAGGACAGAGTGCTGAAACTTACTTCTGGGAATCTGTGCCAGTTTTCTCCAGATGCTTCTGTGTTTCGGGAAATTATACTTTTTAATATATTTCCAATTAGAGAACATGTCCAACACTATAAAGAATAATTTTCCAGTTTTACCCGTTACCATAATGGCAAATAACAGTGGCCGAAGACACAGGAAGCTTGAGGAACGAGGTGCAAGTCTTACCTCTAGTATCTGTTCATTAGGAAGTTTTTCAAAATATATTTTAAATCACAGCACCTTCTGACCACAACAAACATGGAACTATCTTTTGAAAAACTTTCTAAAAATAGGACTAAGGGAGAAATAAAAAACACTACCACAGAACTTTGAGAAAACAAGCCTTCATAAAGAAAATCTTTAGAAATCAACAGTGAAAAAAAACGATCCAGCCTGCTGCTAATTTAAGAGAACATTCCATAGATCTAATGAGGTGCCAGAGTTCCTTTCCTAATTAATAATGACAAACATGTTTTTTTGAAATATTAACACCAAAATTGTTAGAAATTATTTCTAAAAATCAGCTTAGTAACAACTGAAATAAATTGGGGTCACTTATGCAAGAAGCATACTTATCAAACTTGAATTATTTTCATAAATTACTTCCAATAAACTAAGATCCACCACAGAAACTTCAGTCAGAGGGTCCGTGAACGTGAGGGGAGTGTGGCGGTGCGGCAGTGCGGTAGGCTGGTTAAGCCGCAGCCTGTGATGCCGGCACCCCACACTGGGGGCCGCTCCGCTTGGTGTGTCTCCTCCAGGCAGCGCCTCTGCTGTTGACAGCTCTATCAGTATCTGCAGCATGTCTGCCACATCAGCAGGTACTCAGTATGTCCTCTGAAGGAATCAACAAATCATTTAAAATAGAAGGGTGCTGGGTGAAAATGGAATATAGTGAAACTAAACATTAATTATCATCACAGAATTGACATTAGCATGGTGCATGTCTATGAAAAAAAGTAGACGTCAATACAAAGCAGCGAGAAAAGGCTGGACTATCCACTTGGCTGGGGCAGTGTAGCACATGCGTATTTTACAACTCTGGGTGAAGAGTAAATGTAGGGAGCTGGCGCTGTGGTGCAGCAGGTTAAGCTGCGTCCAACAACGCTGGCATCCCATGTGGATGCTGGTTCAAGTCCTGGCTCTCCACTTCCGATCCAGCTCTCTGCTAATGCACCTGGGAAGTCAGCAGAGGATGGCCCAACTCCCTGGGCCCCTGCCACCCATGTGAGTGACCAGGAAGAATCTCTCGGCTCCTGGCTTTGGACAGGCCCAGGTCTGGTCATTGCAGCCATTTGGAGAGTGAGCCAGCAGATGCAAGACCTCTCTCTCTCTCCCTCCCTCCCTCTCTGCCTTTCAAATAAATAAACTTAAAAGAAAAAAAAGATGCTTGCATTTTTAAAAGTCATTAAGAAAAAGACAGCCAGCCCCTCAGAAAATAAGCAAAGGATATGAAGAGACAATTTTCAGAACAGAAAATCTAAATGGCTAATAAATAAGTGAAAATGTTCCATTTCAGTAGTAAAGAGAATCACATATTGAAGCCAAAATGGAATCTCTTCGTACCCATCCACCAGCAGCTATTCGAAGTGTAACAATCACAAGAATGTATAGGGAGCAACAGGAGCCCTAAACACGAGTGCTGGAAACGCGGCCTGGGAAGGGCACACTGCTTAGCAGTCTGCTGACGTCCACCGTACACACCGGCACTTCACTCGCCTGTCCAACACCGAGGGTCTGTGCACACTGCTCAGCGGTCTGCTGACGTCCACCGTACACACCAGCACTTCACTCGCCTGTCCAACACCGAGGGTCTGTGCACTCTGCTCAGCGGTCTGCTGACGTCCACCGTACACACCAGCACTTCACTCGCCTGTCCAACACCGAGGGTCTGTGCACACTGCTCAGCGGTCTGCTGACGTCCACTGTACACACCCTGCACTTCCCTCGCCTGTCCAACACCGAGGGTCTGTGCACACTGCTCAGCGGTCTGCTGACGTCCACCGTACACACCGGCACTTCCCTCGCCTGTCCAACACCGAGGGTCTGTGCACACTGCTCAGCGGTCTGCTGACGTCCACCGTACACACCGGCACTTCACTCGCCTGTCCAACACCGAGGGTCTGTGCACACTGCTCAGCGGTCTGCTGACGTCCACCGTACACACCGGCACTTCACTCACGTGCCTGGAGATAGAGATCTGAGTGTTCAGCGAGTATCTGAACAACCCTCCGTGTACAACCAAGTGTGGCATCAGCCCTACTGCATGCTGTTCATTGATATCTAAGAGTGCAATAAATAGGCAGGCATCAAATTCTATGTGGTTGTTAGGCAACGGGAGTACTTAGGAGTTAAAATACACAAAAAATTTTTGAAGCAAATATGGTAAAATACTGAAGTGTGACAAAGCTAAAGGGAAGGTAAACAGGTGTGACATTCTTTTCGCCTTCCTTTTGCTTGAAATCTCTAACAGAAGAAGAAAAGCATAGAGCTGACTCCGAGGACAGTGAATCGGTAATGTGGAATACAAGCTGAAAAAATTCCCAAGATACAGACCGGAAAACCGAGGGAAGGGAGGACGAGTGTGAGAGAGAGAGAAGCAACTACTCAGGCGAACGACAGTCCCCAGCGGGCAGGAGCAGGGGCCACGCGCAAGGACGGGCTGCACAGGCTCACAGGGACAGGCCGCTCCGGGAGCTCCCTGGCAGCACGCCGGCACAGCTTCTGAGTCCTACAAAGCACACACATGGAAGAGAACCGGCCACTCACCAAACGAGACAAACTGGCTTCAGAATTCTCTACAAGAAAGTCATCTAAAATTACAGCTCCGAGATTAAAAAAAAAAAGAAAAAAAAAAGTTTGGGAATTAGAAAGGTTGGTGAGTGTTCTGCAGAGGAAACTGAAAATGGAAATTATTTTCCTCTAAAGAAGTAAATCTGCTTTGAATTTTTTTAAAGAGCCATGAAATATATTTGTTTGAACGAGAGACAGTGAGTGAGCGAGCTGCTGAGCGAGCACCTATCCACCACCTCTCCAGCGGTTCAATCCCCAAATGTCCACGACAGGCAGGGCTGGGCCAGGCTGAAACCAGGCGCTGGGAATTCAATCTGCTGCCTCCCAGGGTGTGCAGGAGCAGGAAGCTGGAATGCAGAGCAGAGGCGGGACTCGAACCCAGGTACTCTACGATACGATACGGGGTTCCGGCACCCCAGAAGGCAGCCTCACTGCGCGCCAACGCCTGCCCCTTGAGGACGTGATTCCTGGAGGAGCGCGTGCCTGCCCTCCAGAGTATCAGTGGAGGCTGCGAGGGAAACGTCCCCCTAGCAGGGGCTGAAGACAAAGGAAGCAGCAAACAGAAACACGCTTTCACATGCACAATCACAACAGCTGTCACTGAGTTGAAAAAGCCTTAAAATTCTTTACCAGGAGACAATGAATTTAACTCAGGTTTAAAAAAAAAAAAAAAATCCAACCAGAGCCTTCTACAAAAGGCACACTGAAAAACAACTCAGAGTTTAAGAGTAACATACGTAGGTAATGTGAAACCAGCATTTGTGACAAACACCTTAAAGAGGGAACAATCACTTCCTGATGAACGGCCAGCTCACAGTGAAGATACCTTTCTGGGCTGTAGACAGAGCACAGGCGCTCATATAAACATAAACCAAAAGGTTCTGCCTACAGGAACGGGACGAAGCCAGCAGGGCTACAGATGGGGAACACTGCTGTCGTCCAGCCCGGCCTGGCAGGCACACCCAGAGCACACCCGCTTCCCACAGCACACGCAGCACTCTCCGGGGTGAATCACTCGCAAGGCCACAAAACCCCTCAAAACATCCAAAGGACTGGAATCATACAAAGTACTACGTTCTGCAACCACAATGGGATGACATTTGAAATCAACAGCAGAAGGAAATTTGGGAAACTCACAAATACTTGGAGGTTACTCAGCACAGTTAAATACACAAAGGACCAAAGAAGAAAAATTGGAAAATACGTTGAGATGCACAAAATGAAAGAACAAATCAAAACTAACGGGATGCAGCTAAAGCTTATAGGTGTGGATGCCACGCTAGAAGGGAAGGACATCGTATTAACCTCATCTTCCTCCTAAGAAACTGGAGAAATGAGCGCAACACACTCAAAGCAGGCAGGGAAGACAGCACCACGGGTAGAGCGGAAGTAAAACAGAAACAACAGAGGAAACGAATGCAAGCGGCACTTCAGAAATAGCAAGGGGCGGCACTAGCGCAGCAGGGAAAGCCCCCTGCAAGGCCGGCATCCCAAATGGGCACTGGTGCTAGTCCCGGCTGCTCCACTGCCGATCCAGCTCCCTGCTAATGCACCTGGGAAAGCAGCAGAGGATGGCCCCAGTGCTTGGGCCCCTGCACCCAGAAGAAGCTCCTGGCTTTGGTCCGGCACAGGCCTGGCCGTTGTGGACATTTGGGGAATTAATCAGTGGATGCAAGGTCTCTGTCCCTGTCTCTCTGTAACTCTGCCTAATGATAAATCTTAAAAGAAAATATCCAGAAAACAAAGAGCTATTGTGAACAGTAAGGAAGATCCTTCATAAACTAAGAGGTGAACTTAATACAGAAGCCCAACCATTTAATACAATGGGTTAAGAAACACATCACAACCTACAAACTCTTACAAAGCACGAGTACCAGTCGTGGGGCAGCGCATTTAGTTCTCTGAGGAAGGCTCTACTATTCTCATTTGACAAACGAGCAAACTAACAGAGAAGCGAAATCACCTGTCCATAGCAGACTGGTGCTAAGTACCAGAACCAGAATTCGAACTCGGGCTCTGATTTCAAGCACCCATAAAACCAAATATTAAGATTATACTTCTGGCCGGCGCTGTGGCTCAACAGGCTAATCCTCCGCCTTGCGGCGCCGGCACACCGGGTTCTAGTCCCGGTCGGGGCGCCGGATTCTGTCCCGGTTGCCCCTCTTCCAGGCCAGCCCTCTGCTGTGGCCCAGGAGTGCAGTGGAGGATGGCCCAGGTGCTTGGGCCCTGCACCCCATGGGGAGACCAGGAAAAGCACCTGGCTCCTGGCTCCTGCCATCGGACGAGCACGGTGCGCTGGCTGCAGCGCGCCGTCCACGGCGGCCATTGGAGGGTGAACCAACGGCAAAAGGAAGACCTTTCTCTCTGTCTCTCTCTCTCACTGTCCACTCTGCCTGTAAAAAAAAAAAAAAAAAAAAGATTATACTTCAACTTTCCAGAGTTTTATCTGGAATATTAAAATGGATGAAATTTTCAAGGGAAGCAGGGTGGAATCAATATGAAAAATCTTGTACTAATTTGAAGACAGTATGTAAATCCAACACATCACAGACTGGAAAAAGTATGTCTTAGACACACAAGACAGTATCGTACATTGTGCTTTAAAAATATAATTCCTCCAGAAAGTTTCTTCTCGGAAAATAGTGCTAGTTCTTATACCCATACATTTATTCATGCAACAGATAATTATTATTGCTTGCTGTGCACCCAGCATTGTCCTAGATCCTAAGATTTAATCAAGAAAATCAAAGAACCTTCAATATCTGAGAAATCAAGAACCAAGAGAAAAGCTGCCAGAGAATGAACTCAAGAAGACCTGGCCACCGGAGCTCCCTGCAGAGTCTACCATGTCTAAGCAGCAGGTCACGCCCACGCAACGTCCTGCACCTAACTCGGAACCCAAACACAAGGAGCATCCCAACTCACTCGATCACATTCGTACAATCCTTCAACAACAAATAAATACAAGAAAAAAGCCACAGCTCGCATGTAAGAAAAAAACTACAGGGGTGGACATTTAGCCTCACCGCTGGCTAGACGCCAGTCACGACACCTGTATCACATATCGGAGTGCCCGGTTTTCCTGTTCAGCTCCACTCCTGACTTCAGCTTCCTGCCAAGTCAGTGCCTGGGCATGGGCTGGCGCTGTGGCGTGGCAGGTAAAGCCATGGCCCGCGACACCAGCATCCCATACGGGCACTGGTTCCTGTCCTGGCTGCTCCACTCCCCATTCGGCTCCCTGCTAATCATCTGAGAAAAGCAGCAGGGGAATGGCCCAAGTGTGTGGGACCACCTGTGTGGGAGACCCAGGTGAAACTCCCGGCTATTGCCTGGCTCAGCTGGGGCCATTGTGTCCGTCTGGGGAGTAAACCAGTAGATGCCACTCCCTCTCTAACTTTTTCAAATAAATACATAAATCTTAAAAAAACAAAAACAAAACAAAACGAAACACAGCCCGGGAAGCAGCAGTGATGACCCAAGTAGTTGGGTTCTTGCTACCCACGGGGGAGACCTGGATTGGGTTCCTGGCTCCTAACTTTGAACTGCCCAGCCCCAGCTGTTGCAGGCATCTGGGGAGTGAACTAACAGATGGGAGCGCCCTCTGTGTCTGCCTCTCAAAAAACATAATTTTTAAAAACTAAAATTCAGTATCAATACTGTAAGTTCAGCTGCCACCTGCGACACCTGCTGAGCCTCAGCTGCTCTCCTCAGATCCGGCTCCCTGCTCCTGCAGCTGGCAAAGCAGTCTGGGTGCTTGGGACCCTGCCATGCTCGCGGAGACCCGGATGGTGTTCCAGGCTCTTGGCTTTGACCTGCCCAGTCCCAACAGTTCCGGAAGTGAAACAGCGGATGGAACATTGCTTTCTCGCTCTTTAACTCTGCCTTTCAAATAAGTAAATACACCTTCCAAAACAAGTATTATCCAGAGATATATCCTGCAAGCATGCCTAGTTTGCTCTTAACATATATAATACTAAATTACTTATATACTTGGTGCCAAGTCAGATTTAAGTTGTCTGTCACTGTCATTATTGCATGTTGTTCTGAAGTCACAGCCAAGGAACTAAACTTAATAAAATGGATACGGAGCCCAGAGAATAACCAACCGAAAGGAAACAGCGTCACGATTTCCCAAATGTAATGAAGACAGTGTATGTATCAAGTGAGAAGCTAACAGTCCAATAACATGGCCAGGCAGAATGGAACTGAATGACCCAGCAGTCACATCTGTCTGAAGTACACTGGAAGCAGGAGCCCCACAGGCACCCAGTGGGAGGACACAGTATTTCAGAGTTCACCCTCTGCTCTCGGAAAGCTGTTTTGGCCTGGGTCCGTCACATCACTCAAGCCTCCAGAGGGGACTCCTGTCCTCAGCAACGGGTCCTATCAAGGACTTGCCAAGGACTCAAACAGCACGATTCAACTCCAGCCAAATAAAAAGGGAAGGATGAAGCTACCAGGGGACTTGAGGAAGGAGGACCGTTATCCTGAAAGAAACATCTTTGGTGTGGGCCTGTGACACAGCAGGGTAAGTCTCTACATGGATGCTCACATGGCACACCAGAAAGCCTGGCTTCAATCCCCACGCAGCTCCCTGTCACACACCTGGGGAGGCAGCAGGTGGCGGCTCAGTACCTGGGTCCCTGGCACCCACAGAGGGGACCAGAATGCAGTTCTAGGCTCCTGGCTCCGACCTGCTCAGCCCTGCTATTGAGGGCACTCGGGGAGTGAATCAGATGGAAAAATCCCTGTCTATCTGCCTTTCAAATAAAAAATGTTTAAGTCCCTGGATGAGACTCCTGGGAATGCCACTGTCACTTTTCAGCCTCAAGGGGATCCTGAGGAGAGAGCCAACATACTGAGGGGACAGTGGGAGTGATGGAAAGAACCTGACCCTCAAGATGGTGCTGCCCGCAACTGACAGCGCTCCTACTGCTGAGCTGCCAGCCACGGGGACAACAAGCATCCCTCCTCTTTAACCCAGTTTCCTGCTACAACGGCTGTTGGGGCATGCTAACTTACTCAGATGGCAAACTAACCCATAAACAGAATGCAAATCTAGTAAGTCCATCTCCCAGCGCCAGGAGCCAGGAGCTTCTCCTGGTCTCCCATGGGATGCAGGGCCCAAGCACTTGGACCATCCTCCACTGCCCTCCTGGGCCACAGCAGAGAGCTGGACTGGAAGAGGAGCAACCAGAACTAGAACCCGGTGCCATCTCCCAGCGCTCTGGGACTTGACAAAAAAGATACCAGGAATCCACGTTAAAAATATCTAAAATTCAAGTAAACATTGAAGAGTGGGAACAAATTTTGCAAAAGCAGCATTTATGTACTGTTATTACCCTGTAACTCAAACATATAATCCATGTAATTCAAACGATGTGTACTGTGATAAGACTCATCAGATGAATACATCACCTGGGAAACCCAAGTTTCTTAGTGATTATGATCTTTAAGAAAATAGTTATCAGGGCCGGCGCCACGGCTCACTTGGCTAATCCTCCATCTGTGGCGCCGGCATCCCATATGGGCACTGGGTTCTAGTCCTGGTTGCTCCTCTTCCAGTTCAGCTCTCTGCTGTGGCCCGGGAGTGCAGTGGAGGATGGCCCAAGTGCTTGGGCCCTGCACCCCCATGAGAGACCAGGAGAAGCTCCTGGCTTCGGATTGGCCAGCGCCAGCCGTGGCGGCCATTTGGGGGGTGAACCAATGGAAGGAAGACCTTTCTCTCTGTCTCTCTCTCTCACTGTCTAACACCATCTGTCAAATTAAAAAAAAATACTTATCAACATCACACCAAAATAAATTTAGATATACATTTAATTAAAACTGTCTTAAAAGGTATCTTTCTAAGCACTTGGCTCCGGAAGAGCTACAACACTGCCTTCCTTGGTGTTTTGCAAACCCTAGACAACACCCAGCACAGAACACTGGACAATCAGTGCACATTACAAATGAGTCAAAGCGAAGGAGAGAAGCACAAATTCAGATCTAACTCCCAGAAGGTGAAAAGCCACAGGCAAGTCACAAACATGCCCTAAACTGGATGCAGGCTGTGTGATTCACTTACATCAACTTTAACAGGAAATATGCAAGGACTAAGTGGTGTCTTCTAAAGGTATACAAAGGTAAAACGAAAGAAAAACCAAGAATGATAGAGACAAGATCCCGGAGAGCAGTATCTTGGGTAGGAAATGGACTGGGACTGAGGCTACACATAAAATTTCCAAGGCACAGTAACAGGGGGAGGCCTGCTCCTCTCCTGAGTCCTTAAACCACACAATGTTAGCGTCACATTCCCACTCAAAGACCACTGTAGACACGAGCTGGGGAAGGCACAGTGTTAATATTCTTACAGACACGTACTGATCAATGAGTCTCATTGTCATCATCATCAAGCTAGGGTTAATGAGTGCTGGGAGGAAGGGGCACACAGCCTTATCACAGTAATGAAGACTACTAACAGTCCCTGCTTAGTGCAGCTACTGTGTGCGCAGCACTGTCCTAAATGCTTTGTATAAGACAGTGACTCGCCCAACCTGCCTCCCTCCCGCCAGAGCGGTACTTTCTAATCCCACGTGGGGATCAAAAGCACACAGATTAACTAATGTGACCATGCCCCAAAGTAAACAAGTACTAAGGTGACAGTCCTTCAAAGGGCAATGTGGCAATGTTCAGCAACCTTAAAACGTGCTTTTGACCCAGAAATGTCGGCACGAACAATCAATCTACCTTACAAAACAGACCTCGGGGCAGGTGTCTGCAGAGCAGCTGACGGAGCGCCTGGGCCCCGGCACCTCCCTCCTCTCCCGACACCGACGCCGTATTCCTGCTAATCACATCCTGGGCGGCAGCAGGCTCAGGTATCTGTGTCCCTGCCAACCACAGGCAAGGCCCAGACTGAATTCCCAGCCCCAGCTGTTCAGGGACTTTGGGGAATGAACCAGCAGATGAGGGATTTCTGTCTGTCTCTCTCTCTCTCTGCCTCCAAATAATCAAAGAGGAGACTGGACTACTGAACACATGCATTTATCTCCATTCCTTTCTAGAACACAGCCAAAATAAAAGTTAAATACTAAAAAAATATAAAGCCACAAGGAAAAGTAGAGACAAAAATCTAATTCCAAAATGTAAAGACTAAGGCAAGTCAGAAAGTGCCCTAAACTGAGTATGTGCTATGTTGATTCATTTATATAAAACTTTTTGAAGATTTATTCATATTTTTTTCTACTTGAAAGTCAGAGAGAGAGAGAGAGAGAGAGGCAGAGCAGGAAGTAAGACGGGAGAGAGACTGATTCTAGTTCACTCGCCAAATGGCCACAAATAGCCCAGGCTGGTCCAAGCCAAAGCTGGGGGAACAGAGCTCCATCCAGGTCTCCCACATGAGTGCAGGACCCAAGCGCTTGAACCGTCTTCCGCTGTTTTCCCATGCACATTACTAAGGAACTGGATTGGAAGCAGAGCAGCCAGGACTTGAACCAACACTCTAATACGGGATGCTGGCATCTCAAGTGATGCCTAACCCACTGACCTACAACATCAGCCCATTTACAAGTTTTAGTAAGAAATATGTAAAAACAGGACCAGGGCTGTGGCACAACAGGTAAAAGCTGACACGTGCAGTGCCAGCATCCCATGTGGACACCGGGTTGAGTCCCGGCTGCTCCACTTCTCATCCAGCTCTCTGCTAATGTGTCTGGGAAAGCAGTGGAGGATGGCCCAGGTCTTTGGGACCCTATACCCATGTGGGGGTCCCAGATGAAGCTCCTGGCTCCTGGCATCAGCCTGGCCCAGCCTTGGCTATTGCAACCATTTGGGGAATGAAACAGTGGATAGACTCACTCTCTCTCTCTCCTCTGTAACTCTTTCAAATAAATAAATAAATCTTTTTAAAAAAATGAAAAAACTAAACAGTGTCTGCTTAAGGGATCCAGAGATCAGAGAGATCAAAGAACTGTGGAAGATGAAATGCAGAGTGACAGTAGTAACTAAGCGCATGCAAGAAAAATGGGGACTGGAAGCCTGCAACCCCCCATGGCAGTGAGAAATGAGCCAGCACGTTCCTGGAAAACCAGCACACCTCCGCAACTAAGAAAGCAAGTACTCAGGCTAAGTGAAGAATCTGCTGCACGCAGGAGGTCTTCAGAAAATTCATAGAAAATGGGTATGAAAAAACCATGCAGAGATTTCTAAATGCTTGATGCCAAAATAAACTTGAAGTGCTTGAAGTTCCCTCATACATACAACAGCTCCAGCAGCAGGTGTGACAGTTAAGATGCCACCCGGGATAGCCACAGCCCCTAACTGAGCACCTGGCTCAGGTCCTGTTGATTCCAACTTCCTGCTAATTGCAGTGCTTGGGCCTCTGCCATCCGCATGGGAGACCTAGACGGAGTTCCTGGCTCATGGCTTTAGTCTGGCCCAGTCTGGTCTGTTGTGGTATTTGGAGCATGAACCAGCAGGTGGAAGATATCTAGCTAGATGACTAGCTATGTATAAGATCAAAAATACTATTTTGCTTTTATTGTTTTTAAAATACTTCGTCTGCTGGTTCACTCCCCGAATGGCCAAAACGGCCAGAGCTGAGCCAATCTGAAGCCAGGAACCAGGAGCGTCTTCCAGGTCTCCCACACAGGTGCAGGGGCCCAAACACTTGGGCCATCTTCTACTGTTTTCCTAGGCCGTAAGAGGAGAGTTGGAGAGGAAGAGGAGCAGCCAGGACTTGAACTAGTGCTCATATGGGATGCCGGCACTGCAGGTGGAGGCCTAGCCTACTATGCCACAGTGCTGGCTTCACAAATATAGTTCAGTTCCCTGCTAATGGCTTGAGAAAAGCAGTGAAACCTCTCTCTCTCCCCATCTTTCAATTAAATAAATAAATATTTCAAAATATATATTCATTTACTTATGTTAGTTCGAAAGGTAGAGAGAGATCTTCTATCTGCTGGCTCACTCCCTAAATGCAGCCAGGGCTGGGCCAGGCCAAAGCCAAGAGCCTAGAACTCCAACCAAGGCTCCCACATGGATGACAGGGACCCAGGTGCCTGAGCCATCATTTGCTGTCTCCCGGGGCAGGCAGCATCAGGAAGCCGGGTCAGCAGCAGAGTGGTGGGGAGTTGAACCCAGGCCCTGTGATATGGAATGTGGGCATCCCCCAGTGATGATTCAACCACTGAGCCACATGTCTGCCTTGGAAATGCTCTCTTAAATTAAGCCCTGTTACACTATTTAATTTTTAATACTATATAATATTAGACATTAATTTCAAAAACAAAAATGTAAACTTTTTTTTAAATAAAAAGGAGATCTGGATTTATTTGAAAGGCAGAGTCACAGAGAGGGAGAGACAGGCAGAGGTCTTCCATCTACCTCCTGGTTCACTCCCCAAATGGCAACAACAGCCGGGGCGGGACCAAGCTGAAGCCAGGAGCCTGGAACTCCCTCTGTGTCTCCTGTGCGTGGCAGGCGTCCGAAGACTCTGGGCGCCACCCAGGGCTTTCCCAGACACAACAGCGGGAACTGGATTGGAAGTGCAGCAGCCTGGACGGAACCGATGTCCAGCTGGATCGGAAGTGGAGAGTTGCTGGCATTGCAGGCAGCCGCTCAAGCCGCCGTGCCGCAACGCCTGACCCCTGAAGCCACTGCTGACCCTGTGAGGAAGGACTGTGGGGTCCGCTGCTTGCGTGTATGCCCTTTTCCTTTCGGCCTGTGGGTTCCACACAAGCACCGTCTCCCACCCCTGTCGTGAGTGTTTCCACGCATTTGTGACAGATGCCCTGTCGTGCTCTGCACCCCACAGTCTAAGGCTCCAAAGTTCTGAGCACAACGTGGGTGCTTGCGGGGCTCTGGGAAATGTACAATGCAAACTTGTTGTAGCATATTCCAAAAAATACAAATAAAATGCAAGTAAATCTACAGAACTACTGTTGGCACTTTGATATCCAACACTGAGTCCCTGTACTTGGACGATCATGAATCAACATATTCTAGAATGCTAGGCTCCTCTTAACTGTACTGTTTTGCAACTGGCATTTTAATTTTTTATGGGCATATGAGGAAATATGTTACATAGCTACAACAAACAGAACAAAATAATTACCCTGGACCAAGTTTTTCTGTGATCTTAGGTCCTGTTTTCACGGAACAGAATCAGTGAATGCCAATGAAACCACGTGAATCTGGTCATTGATTTGCTCTGCTCACAATCCGAGTAGGGGCTAGGTGGTGTGGTGCAGCAGGTTAAGCCTGTTTGGGATGCCTGCACCCCACAGCGGATTCCCAGGTTGGGTCCTGGACTCTCCACTTCCGATCCAGCTTCCCACTACCGTGCCATGGAGGCGGCAAATGACGGTGGAAGAATGCAGGTTTCTGCCACCCACACAGGAGACCTGGGCTTGAGTTTCTGATGCCTAACTTCAGTTTGGACCAGGCCCAGCTGTTGCAGGCATTTAGGGAATCAAACAGTGGATGGATGATCTATTGATCTGTCTCTGCCTTTCAAATCAGTAAATAAACAAATCTTTTTTTTTTTTTTTTTTTTTTTTTGACAGGCAGAGTGGACAGTGAGAGAGAGACAGAGAGAAAGGTCTTCCTTTGCCGTTGGTTCACCCTCCAATGGCTGCCGCGGATGGCGTGCTGCGGCTGGCGCACCGCGCTCATCCCATGGCAGGAGCCAGGTGCTGGGTGCTTTTTCCTGGTCTCCCATGGGGTGCGGGGCCCAAGCACTTGGGCCATCCTCCACTGCACTCCCGGGCCACAGCAGAGGGCTGGCCTGGAAGAGGGGCAACCGGGACAGAATCCGGCGCCCCGACCGGGACTAGAACCCGGTGTGCCGGCGCCGCAAGGCGGAGGATTAGCCTGTTGAGCCACGGCGCCGGCCAACAAATCTTAAAAAAAAAAGTGGGCCGGCGCCGTAGCTCAACAGGCTAATCCTCCGCCTTGCGGCGCCGGCACACCGGGTTCTAGTCCCGGTCGGGGCGCCGGATTCTGTCCCGGTTGCCCCTCTTCCAGGCCAGCCCTCTGCTGTGGCCCGGGAGTGCAGTGGAGGATGGCCCAAGTGCTTGGGCCCCGCACCCCATGGGAGACCAGGAAAAAGCACCCAGCACCTGGCTCCTGCCATGGGATGAGCGCGGTGCGCCAGCCGCAGCACGCCATCCGCGGCAGCCATTGGAGGGTGAACCAACGGCAAAGGAAGACCTTTCTGTCTCTCTCTCTCACTGTCCACTCTGCCTGTCAAAAAAAAAAAAAAAAGTGGAAATGTATTTCTTCCCTAGAGAAAATAAGGTTAAGAATAATATTGATGTTATTACAATTGCTTCCTAATTTTCACTTCTGAATTAACTGCTCATGTCTAGAAATACAAATGGTCTTGGTATTAAAAGAATGTGGCTCATTCTCTATACCGCATTACTACTCAATGTAAAAATAAACTTTTTATTTTATTTTATTTCTTTGACAGGCAGAGTGGACAGAGAGAGAGAGAGAGACAGAGGGAAAGGTCTTCCTTTTTGCCGTTGGTTCACTCTCCAATGGCCGCCACGCTGCGGCTGGTGCACCGCGCTCATCCGATGGCAGAAGCCAGGTGCCAGGTGCTTCTCCTGGTCTCCCATAGGGTGCAGGGCCCAAGCACTTGGGCCATCCTCCACTGCACTCCCGGGCCACAGCAGAGAGCTGGCCTGGAAGAGGGGCAACCGGGACAGAATCCGGCGCCCCGACCGGGACTAGAACCTGGTGTGCCGGCGCCGCAAGGCGGAGGATTAGCCTATTGAGCCACGGCGCCGGCCCAAAAATAAACTTTATAATAGAAATTACTTTGCTCCGTCCAGTAAGAGCTCCTTTGGGGATGGGGGGAAGAATGTTTTCACAATGTACTGGGACCCAGTTATTTGAACCATCATCTATTTCCTCCCAGGGTGCACAGCAGCAGAAAGCTAGACGGGAAGCGGAGGATCTGGTACCTGAATCAGGTACTCCGACGTGAGGTCCAGCTGTCCCAAACCAAGACTGAACCATGACGTAAGCCAAAAGCCTGCCCCTTATCCCAAGCCGAAGATCATCTCAAGGTCTTTTGACTTAATAGTCTCTCTGCTAAGGCCAGGAAAACGATGCCAAACACCCACCCTAATTTATTTCCTAAAATATAAACAGCATGGGAGGAAAAAGCCTAAAAGGAAAAAACCCTCAAAAAAATAAACAGCAACTCTTTTTGAGATGTTATGATTACAGATCCTCCTCACTTTCTGATGCTTTTCCAAACTTCCTCATTGGTAACTGGCGTTACTCGTGAAGTCCGAGAAAAGGCGTGCTATACATGAGAGATACCAGGTGTGTTAACAGTTCAAAAGCGACTTCCTCCACGGCTACACTTGTTTTCAGACCTTGTGTGGATTTCCTCAAAGCACGTCCCACATTTCACTGAGCTGCAGGCATTTGCTGGTCTTGGCTGAGTCTCCTGTGGTTCCGTTCAGTAATTACGGAGCCTGTATCACCCGCCAGGCACCCTTCTAGGCACCGAGGATTCAGCAGGGAACAAAACAGATGAAGAGTCTATCCCTTTTGACAGGGAAGACAAACACTAAACGCACCTGAAGAGAAACAAACTTCCAGCGGTAATGCAAACAGAGGCCGACAATGCACACACTTCCACTTTCCAGGGCGATGAAGGAAAGGAGAAAGCGGTAGGGACACACTACAGAGGCGACTGTTTTAGTTGGGCCAGGCCCCCGAGAGGAGGGCCTGGAGACCGGAATGGAGCAAGGGAGCTGGCCATGGAAAGACCTGGGTGAACAGTCTCGCCAGAGGAATACTCAATACACGGGCCTTGAGGTGATCTGGAGAATGGGACAGGCACAAACAGCAAAAAAAAAAAAAAAAAGAAAGAAAGCAAAAGTGTGACAGTGGGGTGAGCAAGGGGGACAGCATCCAGGAACAATGCGCAAGTCAGGGGACCCAGACCAGGGGCAGCCTTAGGCCCAGCAGGGGTTCTGAATTTCTGAATTTACTCCACAGGGGAAGCAACAGCTCAGACTCTAGAAAGGTCTCTGATGCATGGCTAACAGATTATGTGAGCAAGTAAAAGAAAGCAAGCAGGAAAACCTGGGGAGAGATCACTGTGGGCATCCACGCAAAAAACCAACAGCCTGGACCAATCTGGTAGGGCAGGGGTGAAACACGGTCTGATACGAACACATTTTGATAATCAATCCAATGTAACTTGCTGCTGAATCAGATATGAGGAATGTGGAAGAAGCCATGGACAATCAATTAGGTTCTTGGCCAAAGCAGCTGGGCGATTGTTGGTGCCACTTACTAAACTGCCAACAAATGGTGGAGACCACAGTCACGCGTGGCAGAAATCAAGACTCATTTTGAGCATGTCACGTCATCAGGCGGACACTGTATCCATCAGTGAGGTTCAGGTGCAAGTTGGGGCTGAAGGTGTATAATATTTAAAGGTGTGGAACTCAAGGGTATCTCCTAGGATATGAGGCAGTGAGAAATCAAGAGGAGGACTGAAGACATCCTAGGGCCGGCCAACATGTAGAATTTGGTAAGGGGAGGGGAGAAACCAGTGAGGTGAGGTGCACCAGAAGCCAGTTGGTACAGTGGTCCAGCAGGAATAGTGTTCAGCTGATGCTAAGGAGTAAGTTAAGGACTGAGACACAACATTGGCTTTGGCGACTATGTTAATGGTGGCTTCACTGGCGTGATGAAGAGGAAAAACTGATTTATGTTGTTCAGGACAGACTCAGAAGACAGACAACCTTTCCCTGTGAACTACCTTGGGCTCGCAGAGTTGACGGCTACATCCCTAGCACCTTGCTGGCTTCGGGCATCGGGCAGGTGTGAAACGAGTTATTTGTGCATGTCAGCTGTGACCATCCCCAGTCCCCCAGCGGTCAAGAGCTCCTGCTGTGCCATTCTGTCCCTGTCCTCCATAGTGAGTGAGGAGGCACCGCGAGACCCGAGCTACTTCTTGCCTCCTCCTCCTCCACTGACTACCAAGTGATTACCAAGATTACCGACTGGCAGTTGAGGTGAGAGAAAGGCCTTCCCTTTCTGCTCCCCAGTTTCCCAGAGGTTATGTATTTAACAGATAAATTATGAACCCGTCACCAAGTGGGTTAGCCAAAACACAACACACGACACAACGGTGGGCAAGTCATTTAAACCAAACATCTAATTCTGAGCCCTCTGCTTGTACATCACTCAGGGATCTTTGTGGAGAAAAGGCGACATCCAGGAAAGAGGCAGGCCTCCTACCTGACATGGCGTCTTCTGCCAGCTCCTTTTCTTTCTCAATCTTGTCCTCCAGGGTTGAGATGCAGAATTCATAGCCAGCAAGAGCAAATTCCTGTCTGTAAGGCAAAGGTCACTTGTTGGCCATTTCCTTTTTCTCAGACTCCTCTGCTACCCTGGCTTTTCCAGCAGTGGTCGGCGCATTATCAGGGAAGGCAGTGCAAAATGGAGAGAGGGAATTTTGCTTATAGTCTCTAATGAGCGTGGACCTGCGGCTGCTTAGGGGTAAGTCGTCCACTTGCTGTCACGTAAACCCATAAAAACCGGGGAAAGCTGCCCTGACCTTAATAACCGGCAGATCCAGCAGCCTGCACCACCAGGCAGCCTCAAGTGACATGGCGAGCCAGCAGCTCCAGCCAGCCTGCACTGACAGCTCCTGCCGACATCACCTTCTGCGGGGCTTCAGCTGCACCACACTTCTTCCAAGCTGCAGGTCTTTGATAAAAAACTTTCTCTGCACAAGCTAGAAGGCATTCAAGGCCCCTCAGTGAGCCGGACAGGACCGAGAACAGGCACACTGACTGCTGGGGGAAGCTGAAAGTCCCCTCTCCCTCCAGGTGCTCGGCTTTGCTCTTCCATTTGGGGCTCGGTCCAGTGCTTTGCTGGGGGAGAACTGATGACCCCACTGTTCTATCACGTTCCCCTTCTTTCCTCCCACCCAAACTTCGGTTGGAGGGGCCCTTTCAAGACAGGACACACAGGCAGCGGGAGCCCCATCAGAGCCAGGGGTCTACAAACAACTCCCTATCAGCAGTCTTAACTCCTATCAGCATTTCCAGGGCTCGGGATCTGGCTGTGTCTTCTCTGGTCTCACGTTCCTCTTAATAAAAAAATGAGGCAGAAAGCATTCGGCTCAGTGGTTAAGACACTGCTTGGGAGCCCACATCCCAAACGGGGAATCCTAGGTCCAGCCCTGGCTCCGCTCTGATGCAGCTTCCTGCCAGTGCACATCGTCTCTACGTGCTCTACAAGCAAAGCCTCCAGGAAGGGGCCCCAGGGACACTCTCACCACCCAACTTTGCACCTGACTTCCTCTCTTGTTGACAGTCACCCAGCAGAGTGACTTCTTCAAAAACAAGAGATCTTCATGAAAAAAACTACACGTGATTTCAAGATAATCTTAGGTTTCATTCCATTTTTCCAGACTTTTCTAAGCTCCTTTGCACGTTATCCCTAGCAGCTTTCCCATGGCTCCCTCCTCTTCTAGGAAGAGCTAAGGTTCTGCCTCTAACTTCCCTTCCCGCTGCAAGGACTTGGTTAGCTTTATCATGGGGCAGCCAGAGGCGTGAGGGCTGTGCGCTCCACTCAACAGGCTAACAGAAAACAGCACAGGCAAAAACAGGAAAAAAACTGAAGACTGCCAAGATGAGGCATGGGGCACGCTTGAATGTGCCATCCAAGTTTCTGGAGCTCCAGACACTTTGTAGGCAAATGAAGACGACATAACACCCCAGGGTCAGAGTTTCCTGCCTGTAGCCCTGCTCCCCTGGCTGCTGCCACACTAAATCCAGGCTCTACTTACTTATTCTGTGCAGCATAGATACTGGCCAGCTTCAAGGAGATTTCAATTATTGCGTTGTCTTCCTGTTGAGAGGAAAAGAAATGAAGGGAATTCATGATAAGCAAAACTCCCTCACAGGGATGGTCGGCGCTGTGGCTCACTAGGCTAATCCTCCGCCTGCGGCACCGGCACCCGGGGTTCTAGTCTCGGTTGGGGTGCTGGATTCTGTCCCGGATGCTCCTCTTCCAGTCTAGCTCTCTGCTATGGCCCGGGAGTGCAGTGGAGGATGGCTCAAGTGCTTGGGCCCTGCACCCCATGGGAGACCAGGAGAAGCACCTGGCTCCTGGTTTCGGATCAGCGCAGTGCGCCAGCCGCAGTGGCCACTGAGGGGTGAACCAACGGCAAAGGAAGACCTTTCTCTGTCCCTCTCTCTCTCTGTGCACTCTGCCTGCCAAAAACAAACAAACAAAAAACACAACTCCCTCACAGGCTATTTCAAATCAACTCCTCGCCTGACTTCGACCTCAAAGCCATATTCTGTTCTTCTAGAGGAATTAGCTAACTGAATTCCTGAACAACTATGCTCATGCACTAGGGAAAGACTGGTAGCTTTTATACATGCAGGGGGAAAATAAATCCACCTTTATTGGCCAACGTGTGTGCTAAGAGCTGAGAGTTGTCTACAAGCAAGACTATTTTGAAAACTGCTCAGGGAAGAGCCAATACGAGGTAACGTTCTTACCTGCTTCATGCCCCCTCCAAGCAGGTAGCTCATTGTTGCTTTAAAAAGCTGTTCCGCCTAAAAGCACAAGGAAAAGATTTTTTTTTTTTACTTGGCCTCCACTACCTGCGTAACCTGGGAGTCTAGGTCCCAGTCGGGTGCGCATCCCTTAAGACAAGGACATACACTGACACACAGAGAGAAACATCCCCGTGAAAGGAAAACAGACCAAAGTACCAGGGCCCTACGTGCCCCGTGCACCTTAAACTTCCCTATGACGACTCAAGTCCAGCTTCAGGGATGCTCTTCTCATCCAAACCTACTGCAGCATCAGTCTCTTAACAGTGACTCCTTTGTCTTTTTAACTTAGAGAATCCCCTCAATTTTTAGCAGATCGCCCTTCCTTGCAGCTAGGTGTGGTCAAATGATGATGTTTCAGCCATGAGACAGACACACAATGAATGCAGACAACTTCTCAATCATTTCTCATGGGACAGCTGCTGGCCCCCTTTCCTGGCTCCCTTCCTCCTGGCTGGTGGTGACCACCTACACAGATGAGGATGTATCTTAGAAGCAACCTGAGAGCCTTCAGGGCTTGGCCTATCTCTGGACTACTGCATTATAAAGAGATACACCTTCATTCTACTTGGGTCACTGTTATTTTGTGGCCTCATTGTTCCAGCAGCTTAGCCTACAGCCCTTCGACCACAGTTCCCTTGAGGCCAGTCCTGCACAGATTCAACATGTTGTCACAAAGTGATTTACTTACGTTTTCAAGTTGACCCCGAATGAATGCTAAGTTGGCCATCTGAAAGCAAATTACAAATTGTTTTTCAGTTTAGAACACTGTGTTCTTACTTAATTTCAAAGCCAATAAGTAAAAGGTTTTTACTCTCTACATGGGGGGGGGGGGGGGAGGGTCATCCGTGAAATCATATGGCTACTGCAGGCAGGCCTCAGAATTCAATAAGTCTACAGCAGGCTCATTTTTAAGTTGTTAATTTTGTATGGCCTGGGGAATGATGTTATAAATATCCAATGGCCCTTGGAACAAAAAAGGTTCCCCACCCCTGCTTGGAATAAATAAAATATGTCACCAATTAATCAGCTAGAAGCACAGTATTGCAATGGCTGTGGCGTAGTGGGTAAAGCTGCCGCCTGCAGTGCCGGCATCCCATATGGGTGCCGGTTTGAGTCCTGGCTGCTCCACTTCGATCTAGCTCTCTGCTATGGCCTGGGAAGGTAGTAGACGATGGCCAAGTCTTTGGGCTCCTGCACCCACAAGGGAGACCTGGAAGAAGCTCCTGGCTTCGCATAGGCACAGCTCCGGCTGCTGCAGCCAATTAGGGAGTAAACCAGCGGGTGTAAGACCTCTCTCTCTCTCTCTCTCTTTCTCTCTGCCTCTGCTTCTCTATGTAACTGTGACTTTCAAGGAAAATAAACAAATTAAAAAAAAAAAAAAAGTGAATTCTGGGGTGGACGTTGTGGGGCAGCAGGTCAAGCCACCAACTTGTGAAGCCAGCCTCCCATACCAGAGTTTCAGTTAAGAGTCCTGGCTGCTCCGCTTCCAATCCAGCTGCCTGCTAATGTGCCTGGGAAAGTGGTGGAAGATGGGCCAAGCCCTTGGGCTGCTGCCACCACGTGGGAGACCAGGACAGGAGTTCTGGGCTTCTGGCTTCAGCCTAATCTAAACTTGGCTGTTGCAGCCATTTGGGAGTGAACCAGCAGATGGAAGATCTCCGTCCCTCCCTCTTCACTTTGCCTTTCAAAGACATAAATCCCTTTTTATTTTTTTAAAGTGAGTACTTTGTTGCACATATTTTGCTGATAACCAAATCTAAGTCGGAAGAAACAAATGATAATGATATTTGTTTCTTTTTTGGTCTGGAATTGAGATATCTTATAAGTAACAATATAGCATCTTTAAAAAACAGAAACCACAAGAAGAATTTAGTTTTTTAAAAAAATGAGCTTTAGGACCTCTTGCAGGTCAGCAACATAAAGCCAGAACAACCCTTCCCTTCCATCCACTTTGCACATCAGCACTGGGACTGGCCAGCAAGTTACCAGGTCGTAAGTGTAAGTGATGGCCTTCTTGTTATCGCTCTCATAGGCGAGGCGAAGAGCATCGTGCAGCATCATCTCGGCCTCTTCCGGCTCATCTTTCATGATACTCAGCTGAAGACAGAAGATTAAATCAATCAATCAATAAAACAACAGCGAAATCCAAAGAGAGTAGACGCAGGAGCTACCAGACAGAAGCGGACACGCAGCATTTCCCAATACACAGAAGCGAGCCGTCTGTCTGTCCATCAGGTATGTACTGAATTCCTACAGGCACCACGCGTTGCGTCTGCGGAGGTGATGGGGAGGTGGGCCTCCTGCGTGGCTAGGCTGGCCATGTGACAAAGTTTTGGGCAACAGATGAGAGGGAAAGGAGTGATGGGGGGGTTCTCCTCTAATGGGAGTCAGGGAAGCTTTCTAAGGAAGCGACAGCTCAGACGGACGAGGATGAGTCAACCAAACAAAGAACTGGGGGAAGAAGGACCCACGGAGAAACGAGAGAGCAGAAAAAGAGTGTGGCCCCTCTGGGCTGGAGAGGATGGTTCTGGGGAAGAAATGAAGGGAGTCAGAGGGCTACTGCCCCACGGGTGGGCAAGGTGGGAGGCTTGGATCACTAGGGTCTTAGGGGCCACTGCGAGGTGACTGGACTTTCTCATGAACGCGGTGGGGTGCCACTCCGGTTTTCATGCAGGAAGGTAACACCCAATTGATGTAAATATGCTAAGAAATCATTCTGTCTCCTGGAGACTGGATGGCGGAAGCCAGGGTTGGTGCTAACCAGGGCGAGAGCGAGGAGGGCAGATGGCGAACAATTTCACTTTGGATTCGGGGGCTGCACCGCTGAGTGTACTGGGAGGCAACACACGAGGTACACTGAGGTTTCTAAGCTGGGATACTTAAGGTAGTGAGGGCGGTAGAAGCAGGTGTCGGGGTGGCACCTGGGGTCCAGAGTTCAGCCTGGAGCAGACAGCAGGTGGGTAACACACAGAGTGCACGGTGTTGGCACTGGGCACTGAGATGGAATCCAGCCCAAGAAAGAGAACAGATAACTGGGGTGTGTGGGGGGGAGCAGAGGGCACGGAGGAAAAGGAGGAATGGACAGAAAGAAGAGGATCAGACTTCGGATCCTACCCGGCCCGTCCACAGGGCGCTACAGTATAACCCGAGCGAAATGGAGCCAGGTCAGCTCCCGAACACTGTGGACGGACACACGCCCGGTGGGGGACGCCGTCCTCCGCTGTCCGCACCTGGACGGATTCCCACCCCCCACCACCACCCGCGCCCAGCCCCGTCCGACCCGCGGGCCTCCCTCCGCCCTCGCGCAGAGCGGCAGGTGCACCCCGCGCGCCCGGCCCGGCCTCACCTTGGCCCGCTTCAGCAGCCGGATGATCTCGGCCTCCGCCTCGTCCGCCGCGTCCTCGGCGGCGGCCGCGCCGTCCGCTCCCCGCTGCTGCTGCTGCTCCTGCTCCTCCGTCTCGGAGGACCTCGAGAACCAGGACAGCGCTGCGGGAAGGGGCTCCGAGGTCAGCGGGCCCGGCCCGCGCCCCTGTCCCCGCCCGGCCGGCCCCGCCCGGCCCGCGCCCCTCACCTGCCAGCAGCGGCAGCAGGCCCGGGCCCCCGCCGTGCGGCGGCGCGGCTCGGGAGGGCGCCGCCGGAACCCCGGGCCCCGCGCCTGCTGCGGGCCCCGGGAGCAGGCGCGGGGAGCCGGCGCGGCACCGCCGCCCCGCGGCCCGCAGGAGGCCTCGGCCCAGCGTCCGGCCGAGGAGCCGGTACATGCTCCCGCCGCGTCCTCTGCGCACTGCAGGCCCGGCGGCCCCGGGACGCCCCGCCCCCTGCGCCGAGCCCTCGCCGGATTGGCCGGGCCGTGACGTGACGTAACGGGCGGGAGGGCGTCCTCGGGGCTGTCCGCATGCGCGGTGACGCACGCTGACGTCACTCCGCCGGGCGCTTCCCCCTCCTTCCCCGGCGGCGGGGATCTGGTGGTGGGCGCTGGTCCGAGGCAGGCGCAAGCCCTCGAGGCCATGGCTGTCGCGTTGCCTGGCGTCGTGGAGGAGCTCCTGAGCGAGATGGCCGCGGCCGTGCGGGAGAGCGCGCGAAGTACGGGCGTGTGTGGCGGCTTCGCGGGCCGCGGCGGGACACAGTGCGGGGCTGGGAGACGGGCGACGGGGCCGGGGGCTGGAACGCGCAGCAGCTTAAGGACGCCTTATGGAAAGATGAGTTCCTAAGTTGACCACGTTTCCTTTGCTGTCAAGTTCTGATGTCCGGCCGCGGTGGCCGGAACGCGTAGGCAGCGGCCGCGGTGGCCGGGACGCCGTGCAGCGCCTTTCCCTGTCTGGCCAGCAGGGGACGCTCTGCGCCCGCTCTCCGGAGTCCCCGCGTGTTCTGAGATGCCAGTGGTCACCTACACGCGCGGGCTTTTGTTCGCAGAAGCTGTGCGCTTGGGGAGGGGTTTGTCTTGAGTTACTGTGTCTTCTTAAAGGACTGAGGGAAGTAAGGCAACTTTTGGTCTTTGCAGTCCAAACTAACACGCTTCAAAGATGAGCCAGCTGGGTGCTGACCCCTGGGTGGGTGGGAGGAACACAGTTGGCTGTGAGCGCCTAGCAGTGGCTCTAGGATTTGGTGGCCTGGGCGTTTGGAATGCCTTGCCTTGTCACGAGGGCGTAATCCGTGCGCTGACCGCCGTGGGGGCCCGATAGGTAGGTACGGGTGACCCAGCCGTGACTCAGACACGCAGCCGCTGCCTTTGATGCGGGTTTATTTTCGGCAGGACTGTCTTCTGGCCACTTCAGGATCTTTGTGCTCGTCACGCCCCCGGGCTAAGCCGCGTTCTTCCGTGGTAGCTGTTTCTAGTGCGGGTTTCCAAGTTTACACTTTGTGTGTGATGACGTCCAAGCTAGTCACAGATGAGCACTGTGGGAAAGTAGGATGACTTCTCCTTTCTTGTTAGTGTCCCCTGCAGTTGTAACTGTCCTGGCTTATGTGTGCTTGTTCAGTGTTCCTAGACTTAGCCCTGATCCAGCCTCAGCCTCTTTCTTTTTTTTAAAGATTTATTTATTTATTTGAAAGTCAGAGTTACACAGAGAGAGAGAGAGAGAGGTCTTCCATATGCTGGTTCACTCCCCCGTTGGCAGCCAATGAAGGAGCTGAGCTGATTTGAAGCCAGGAGCCAGGAGCTTCTTCGGGGTCTCCCACATGGATGCAGGGGCCCAAGGACTTGGGCCATCTTCCACTGCTTTCCCAGGCCATAGCAGAGAGCTGGATGGGAAGTGGAGCAGCCAGGGCTTGAACTGGCGTCCATATGGGATGCCGGCACTGCAGGCGGCAGGTTTACCTGTTACGCCGCAGCGCCGGCCCCCAGCCTCAGCCTCTTTACAAATGTTCTAAGTCTCTACTCAGGATGTTCACACAAATGCAGTGTGTGTGTGTATTGATTTCATTTTCCTCTTCTGACTGCCTCCTAGGGACTGTCTGATCGGTTGTCTTCTCCTGAGCTCTCCTTTCACTGTTACTACTGTGGGAATTCTCAAGCTGTCTGGGGCCCGTTTCGTGGTTTCCTACTTTATCGAATGGCACACACGCCTCTAATAGCTTTCTGAACAAGAGGGCGTAAGATGTACTGTTTCAGGGTTCACATGCCTGCAGAGTTCCTTGTCTGCCCTCACACTTAATTGTTGCTTCGACCAAGTATTAAATTGTATGTTCAAATCCTTCTCCAGCTGTCTGACAGCACCGCCCCACGATCTCTGGTTTCCAGTGTTACTCCTGATTTTCTTGTGTGAACTTTATTATTCTCTGGAAGTTGGAGCTACAGTCATCCTCTAGTTTCTGTGGGGGATTGGTCCCAGGACTTCCGCTGGCAAAGGTTAATCCACACACATCCTTCCATGTGTTTTAAATCATCCCTAGATTACTTACAACACCCAGTGTAATCTAAATGCGATGCCAGCAGAGTGTTTTACTCCATTGTTTAATGAATGACAAGGGGGGAAAAAAAGTTTGGACATATTTAGTGCAGGTGTGAATTTTTTTTTTCAAATAGTTTCTATTGGTAGTCCACTGAATCCACATATGTGAAACCCATGGGTGTGGAGGGCGGGCTGTATAACCCAGCATTGCAGATTTTCTGATTGTTTCGTTCTGTTCTTTTCACTCCACCAAGTGGGCATGCAGCGGACCCTTTCATGTCCTGAAATTCTGGGAAGTGTTCTTGAATTCTTTCCTGATGGATTCCCTCCGGCTGTTTCTGAGTGTCTTCTATTGTCCTGCCGAATGACATGACATCCCTGTTTCATCTTGCTCGCTCGACTTCCCTGGAAATTTTCTTCCATTTTGCCTTCTAGATTTTTCTGTTGAGTTTTTTTTTTTAATTTCTGCTGTCACGTTTTTAAATTGACAGCTTTTATTCCTGAAGGCTCCTTTACTGACTTGTTTTTTCTCTGATGATATTAATGGCACATGTATGGAATTCTCTCATCTGCAGTTCTCCCTCCGATTAGCAGTCTTCTGTTTGCTGGGTCCTGTCTTTTGTTGTCTCACAGTCCTTACTGTCCAGTCATGTTTCAGAGCGGAATACTAAAAAATGGGAACTTGGGGCCGGCGCTGTGGCATAGTGAGTAAAGCTGCCCCCTGCAGTGCCAGCATCCCATATGGGTGCCGGTTCGAGTCCAAGCTGCTCTACTTCTAATCCAGCTCTCTGCTGTGGCCTGGGAAAGCAGTGGAAGATGGTCCAAGTCCTTGGGCCCCTGCACCTGTGTGGGAGACCCGGAAGAAGCTCCTGGCTCCTGGCTTTGGATCAGTACAGCTCCAGCTGTTACAGCCAATTGGGGAGTGAACCAGCATATGAAAGACCTCTCTCTCTCTCCCTCTTCTCTCTCTGTAACTCTTTCATATAAATAATAAAATAAATCTTAAAAAAAAAAAAAAAGGGACATTAGGTGGCAGAGGAGCTGGCGGAGTGACCCTTGCTCAGATTCCCCAGTGACGACTTTCGGTCTCTGTCTTAGAGGATGAGGGCCTGGTCTCTTGTATTACAGGAGCTGCGTTGGGGAAGGGAGCAGGAGGCCCCTTCCCCGCTTTCCAGTGTGATACTTGCATCCTCTGTGCCTCTGTTTCCCCCAGTGCTGATACCTGTGTTTGAAACTCTGTAAGCTTAGTCTTTTGCCGGAGAGAGGGAGAGGCAGTAGAGGTAAAGGGGAACTGGGCTCCTACAGCTTCCTAAACTTATTTCCACAGAGCCTTACCTTAGTGTCCTTGCTCGGTCCCACCCCAAGACCTATCTGGTGCACCAGTTTCTGAGAGTGTTTTGGGGGTGGATAGGAAGGGGCAGTAACTCTGGAGTGTGAATCAGGTGCGTACTTGACCCCCCACTGCTGGCCTAGGATGCTATCTTCTAAACTAGCTTTTACACTTCTGTCAGCGTTCACTGTATCTTAACGATTATTTCTCTTTCTCATCCTTGGGAGGTTATGCTTTTTAAAGAAAAATCCTTTAATTATTGTTTTCGTAGTGTTTGGAAAAATAATAGAATTAGATGCATAGGCTCAGTTCAACACCTTACCAGAAGTCTTTCAGGCTATTATGCTTTTTAAGATTTCTCTTTTTGGTCATCAGTTTAACCTAATTATTTTTTTTTCCATTCCTGTTTTATAGTTCCTGATGAACATCTTTTATCGTAAGTACAGATCCTATTGTGTTTGAATTTTTTTTTTAACCATTAATGTACTGGGTCATTTTTAAAAGATGCATCTGTTTGCTTGTTTGTTTATTTGAAAGGCAAAAAGAAAGAGCGGGAAAGACAGAGAAAGAGAGACCATCCATCCGCTGGCTTACTCCCCAAATGCCTGCAACAGCTGAGGCTAAGCCAGACTGAAACAGGAGCCAGGAAATCTATCCGGGTCTCCTCTGTGGGTGCCAGCAACTGAAGTATTTGAGCCTCATCTGCTGCCTCCCAAGCACATTAGCAGGAAGCGGGATCAGAAGTGGAGTGGGTGGGACTCCAACCAGGCACACAGATGCTGGATTAACCACTACACCAAACTCCCACCTCCAATGACTATTTTAAAAACAAAATGGGTTGGGCCTGACGGCACGGCTCACTTGGCTAATCCTCCGCCTGCAGCACCAGCATCCCATATGGGCTCCGGGTTCTAGTCCCGGTTGCTCCTCTTCCAGTCCAGCTCTCTGCTGTGGCCCAGGAGAGCAGAGGAGGATGGCCCAAGTGCTTGGGCCCCTGCACCTGCATGGGAGACCGGGAGGAAGCACCTGGCTCCTGGTTTCGGATGGATGCAGCGCCAGCCATAGCAGCCATTTGGGGGGTGAACCAACGGAAGGAAGACCTTTCTCTTTTTCTCTCTCTCTCACTGTCTGTAACTCTATCTGTCAAATAAATAAATTTTTAAAAATATGTTTAAAAAATGGGTAAATAGTGGAAACATGCAGAAAGCAAAAATTTGGGAGAATGATAATTTTGACTCATGGCTATAAGAATACAAATTAAAATAATAAGAATTTTTCATCTGTAAAACCAGCAGACACAGGAAAGGTGTTGGCAAGAATATAGGGAAAGAGACAACTGATACCTAACTGGTAGGAATGTAAATTCAAAGGCAATCAGATAATAGGAGCGTTGGAAGTGATCATATATGTTCACAGGGATTTTACAGTGAACATTTTCATCCAGTATTACCTATGATAGCCACAAAACCAAAAGAAAAAAACTCTAGAAACAAACTATCCAAAAATAATAGTGTTTGGAGAGAATAAAAGTGATTCATCTTCACACCATTCTGTATTTCATGCATTGAAGAGGTGTTCACAATAGGTCGTAAAGAACATAAAAAGTGAAAAAGATTCTTAGTTATGGGGGCAGCACTGTGGCTTAGGAGTTAAGCCACCACTTGTGACATCCCATATAAGTGCTTGTTCAAGTCCTGGCTACTCCACGACCAATCCAGCTCCCTGCAAATGTGCCTGGAAAAGCAGCAGAAAATGGCCCAAGTGTCTGGCCCCTGCACTCAAGTGGGAGACCAGGAAGAAGCTCCCAGCTCCTGGCATCAGCCTGGCCCAGCCCCAGCTGTTGTGGTCACCTGGGGAATGAACCAGCGGATAGAAGATCTCTCTTAGGGTAACTATGCCTTTCAAGTGAATAAAGAAAAAGTTTAAAAAAGGAAATGCTTAGTTAACTGTGATTATCTCTGATTGGTAAGACTGTCACCAAATTTTATTTCTTTAGTTCTTTGTAGACTGACTATGAAAATTTCAAGGGTATTCTTTCCCATTCCTTCAGTAGTTTATTGCACATGAGTTTGTTGGGAAATGAAGTTATTAAGTTGAACATTTTGAAAGCCTTACTAGTGGCTATCTTCTTAATCTATGTCAAGCCACATGAGTTCTTTAAAACATCAGCTTTTTGGTTTTAGCTCACTCTAGCTAGTTGCTTTTTAGTTTATGCAAATAACATTTATTCAATAAAAAAAAAAAAAAACCCTTTGGTGCTTGGGGGCCGGTGCTGTGGCACAGTGGGTTAAAGCCATGGCCTGTGGTGCTGCCATCCCATGTGGGCACTGGTTCAAGTCTCAGCTGCTCCACTTCCAATCCAGTTCCCTGCTAATGCACCTGGAAAAGCAGCAGCAGATGACCCAAGTGCTTGGTCCCCTGCACCCATGTGGGACACTCAGAAGAAGCTCATGGCTCTTGGGAATGAACCAACAGATGGAAGATCTCTCTCCTTCTCTCACTCTACCTTAAAATAAATAAATAAATCTTTTAAAAAACTTTCTTGAAAAATAAAAACAAAGCATCAACAATCATACCACCTAGTCCTAATCGGTCTAAAATTTGCTTTGGTGCTCTCTTTTCAACTTTTAATTTTGAATTAATTGTAGACGTCCTTTAAAAAATTAACATCATTGGTAGTTGCTAAGTCTATAATTATACCCCCCAACCTTTCTCATCTAACATTATATCAAAAGAATTTTCCCATATACCAGTTTTTTTCCCTGAAATAACTTCACAGCTGGATGTCCTTATTACTAATCAAAAAGTCATGTCATCCAGACATGAAAATCTCCGAGTAATACTGTACTGGTGAGGACATGGAGAAAACCTGACTTGTCAGTGCTGGTGGGATGCCACTTCCACTGGAGAAAGCTGTCGCCGGCACTTACTAAAGGTGACAAACAGGCCGGCGCCGTGGCTCAACAGGCTAATCCTCCGCTTTGCGGCGCCGGCACACCGGGTTCTAGTCCCGGTCGGGGCGCCGGATTCTGTCCCAGTTGCCCCTCTTCCAGGCCAGCCCTCTGCTGTGGCCCGGGAGTGCAGTGGAGGATGGCCCAAGTGCTTGGGCCCTGCACCCCATGGGAGACCAGGAAAAGCACCTGGCACCTGGCTCCTGCCATTGGTTGAGCGCGGTGCGCCGGCCGCAGCGCGCCAACCGCGGCAGCCGTTGGAGGGTGAACCAACGGCAAAGGAAGACCTTTCTCTCTGTCTCTCTCTCTCACTGTCCACTCTGCCTGTCACAAAAAAAAAAAAAAAAAAATACTAAAGGTGACAAATGTGCATTTCTAACACTAAGCAATTCTTTTAGTTAGAAAAACAAGATTTTTCATATATGTAGCAGGGGACACGTACAGTGATAACTAAGCATTAGTTAAAATAGTATAAAATGGAAACAGTTGGAATGTCTATCAAGAGGTGCTTAATGAATAAAACTGTACATAAAATGGGCTATTATTCAGAAATATATACAGCAACATGATCGTCTTTTTTTTTTTTTTTTTAAGATTTATTTATTTAGTTGAAGGGCAGAGTTTGAGAGGAGAGAGAGGTCTTCCATCCACTGGTTCACTCCCCAAATGGCCAGGCTGGGCCAGGCTGAAGCCAGGAGGCAGGAACACCATCCAGGTCTCCCACATGGGTTCGGGGACCCAAGCACTTGGGCCACCTTCCACTGCTTTCCTAGGCCATAGCAGTCAGCTGGACTCGAAGTGGAGCAGCTGGGACTCAAACCAGCGCCCATATGGGATGCTGACACCGCAGGCAATGGCTTTACCTGCTATGCCACAGCACTGGCCCCAGGCGTCATCTTAAAACATACACTGAATTTAAAAAATGCAAATTACCAAAAGAAGACTACAATATACTTTGTATTCAAAATTTATAAAATTTCATGTGTGTGTAAGGAGACTTCAAAAGTTTGTGGAAAATGAAATTAAAACATAATGTTTTAGGGGTGCACATTTGGCCTAGCAGTTAAAACACATCCCATATCAGAGTGCCTGGGGTCAATTCCTGGCTCTGGCTCCAGACTCCAGTTCCTGCCAACACATCCTGGGAGGCAGCAGGTAATGATGGGTCAAGTAATGGAGTTCCTGAACTTGGCCCCAGCCATTGTGGGCACTGGGAATGAACCAGCAGCAATGGTGGTTCTCTCTCACCCTCTTCCCACCTCTCAAATACTTTTTTTTTTTAGAGATAGTGCACATTTTCTCAAACTTTTTGAAGTCACATCATATATGCATATACATGCACATACATACAAATGCAGATGTTCTGTGCGTATTGAAATAGAAGAACATTAACCAGAAGGAAACCAACAAATGCATGTGGTCGCCTCAGGGAAAAAGGGAAGCCAGGAGAAATACACCACAAAGAAGTATGGAGAGGACCTTACCTCGAATGGTTTATTCCTTTTATTTAAAAGGATAAGATCTGAAATAAATGAACAAGTGGTTAACATTTATTAATTGTGGGGAATGAGTCTTTAGTTTTTGCTTCATTATTTATTTTGTTTCCAATTTAAAATTATTTTTTAAAGATTTCTTTATTTATTTGAAAGTCAGAGTTACACAGAGAGGGGAGAGGCAGAGAGAGAGAGAGGTCTTCCATCTGCTGGTTCACTCCCCAGTTGGCCGCAACAGGCGGAGCTGGGCCGATCCCAAGCCAGGAGCCAGGAGCTTCTTCGGGGTCTCCCACGTGGGTGCAGGGGCCCAAGGACTTGGGCCATCTTCCACTGCTTTCCCAGGCGATAGCAGATAGCTGGATCAGAAGTGGAGCAGCCAGGACTCGAACCGGCACCCATATGGGATGCCAGCGCTGCAGGCCAGGGCATTAACCCACTGCGCTGCAGCGCCGGCCCCTTAAAATTATTTTTTTAAAAACCACTGAGAACAGTTACCTTTTGGGTTGTGTTACTAAGGTGACCTTGAGAACCAGGCGTTCTGAATTAGCCTTTCCTTTCACCAGGCTGAAGTTTATCTTTGGTGCATCAGCAGTGCAGGCTTTGGACCTGGTGGATCGACATTCCGTCACCTTAATCTCTTCCCCCAGTGGAAGGCGTGTTTACCAGGTAGGCGTCTAGAAGTGGGGCTGACTCAGCAGAATGCTCCCATGACCTCTATGGCAGCTAGTGCCCAGCTATAAACAGGTCCTGGACTACGGGAAAGCTTTTTACCCAGCATAGTAAAGTTCACTTACTGTTCTTGTTTTAAATTTACAAGTGTGTATATCAATGGTATACAACATGTTTTGATATATGCATTCCTTGTAGAATGACTAAATCAAGCTAATTAATATCCATCACCTCACATACCAGTGAGAACACTTACGTTCTTAGAAATTTTCAAGTTGTACCACACTGTTAATAACTGCAGTTGCCATGGAGTTACATCCGCAGGTCTCTGAGCTCCGCATTTCCTGCCTAACTGCAACCCCTCCCTTTGAGTGACTCTTCCCATTCTCCCCCAGCCCGTGGTAAACGTATTTTGCTTCTGTGAGTTGAGCTTCTTCAGGTGCCACACGTAAGTGGTGAAGTCAGTGGTCTAACGTCTTAACGGAGTGTGGTCTACTTTTCCTTTCCTGTTTGGTGGCTGTGGCACAGACCCCCACCCCAACTCTCCGCCCAGCCCCCGATTTGACATTTTCACCCGGTTCTGGCTCTCTTGCTCACAACAAAAGCCAGAATGCGTTTTGAGATCCTTCCCCGTGCTCAGATTCACCTCTCAGAAAGGATCTTTCCACACGGTTGCCAGAAGTACTAACAGAAGTCAGACTGCTGGACTCAGGCCAGCTCCTCGAGTCTCATTGTGGCCCTCTTGGGACTTGGCAATAGAAGCAGGTAGATATGTGAAGTAAAGAGTTTTTTACCGGACTCTGAATTCCTTTTGTGTCTGACCAGAAACCCAGCAAAGCATTTATTTTGTAGGGAACTGAAATGCGGAAAAGTAAAACCAGCAGTCCCATCTGGCTCCTCACACGGCCTCTCTGTGTCATCTGAGCCTTGAGTGAAGACTGTGTCTAAACAGTGGCGCAGCTCTGGCCGCCCGCGCCTGCTGAGCCGTAGGAGACAGTGAGTGCAGCTGGGCTGGAGGGAAGGGACGTTAATGAACTAAATTAGGAAAACATTGGCAGGAGTGGCTAACGCTTTGTGTCTCGCATGGAAGCTAAAAGAATCATCCGTCAGCTCTTGTGTAGAATCCAGGCCTTGCGGAAAGGAGATTTTTCCGCGTCTGAATTCTGCTTTACTTTCAGTGAACTTCTCAGGGCTGGGGCCGTGCGAATTAATTCTTAGGCAGTGAATGGCTTCAGCGGAACTTGGGCAATCAGATGCCTTTGCTTCATGAATGAACTTGCCCTCCCGCATTGCTGCCCAACTTCATTGACCGGCGAAGTCTTCATGCGTTTCTTCATTAAGGAGAATGGAGTAATGAGTGTCGGGTGCTGCAGTTAAAACTCACAGATGGCGTTTTCCTGTCAAGACAGACCCACTCACCACTTAGAGATTAGTAATCGGAGTCATAACTTATCGTTTAGACCTGAGCGGGTGTTTGTCTTCTTTCCTGCTATCTTGATTTTTGATTTTTATGTAGCTAAAATGCCCGAAAAACTACAGGGGTCTTCAGATTTTCCCTATGGCTTTCGTCTTGGGTTCTTGGGCTCGTAACGTAAACACTTGACCTGGGCAAGCAGACATCTAGTTGCTCTCTAGCTCCGTGGTCTAGCTTTTAGTTAAAATTTCAAAAACCTTGTTTGGAATATTTGAATTATTGTTGACTTTTGTTCCCATCAGCGGTCACTGTGACTTGTTTTTGTCGTGGGCATCCTGTATTACATTACATTGCTTTATTAGTCATAAAATGCTAACTGCCTAGAGTTGTGGCCGTCCGTTTGGACTTTGAGTTAAAATGAGACTGTTGAAACCTTACACACCCTCAAATTAACCTTAATGGTTGCACTGTACAGTAATTTAGTAAGAACCTGGCTGGATTCTGGGATACGCAAGTGTGTCCATGGATCCGTCTACCCCATAGGTCAGCCCTAGATTCCTGCTGTCTTTCAGAGATGACACATACTTAGTCTACAGCCACTGTCACAGTGCTGTCCCAGAGTCCCTTTCTGTCACTTTTCAGGTTCACCGGAGGGGAGGGGGCCTCAGTCAGGAGAGGCTAGGCCGTGGCTGAGAGGCCTACGGGAACAGACTTAACATCTCTCGGGCGTGGTCACCCGGAGGCAGCTGCCCCCGCCCAGAATGCCTGCGCTCAGCGGCCTGCCTGCGAAGCAGCCCCGCCTGAGATGTGGCGGACCTCCCCACAGAGGACAGGGCTCTATACCCGCTCACTTTTAACATCTCTGCCTCGCTACTCACATCTGCTGGCCAACACAGCCCCGCGGCCAGCCAGTGCTTTCACAGGCCAGGAATGCAGAGGCGGGCGCCTAACATGGGCAGTGCCAGATAACACAGCGCACTGCTGCGAAGTATCTTACAAGGCTTGGCGTGGTCAGAGAACAAAACCATACCCCAGAAGGGACGATCGTCCAGGCGCAGGACCTCCTGGGAACCTGACTGCTACCATCCTGTGAGGGGCATTCCTACCAGGACACTCACAGTCTAAGTAGTCTCTTTCCTGTGTGTTTCTTTAAAAAAAAAAAGAGAGGGAGGGAGGGAGGGAGGCACTCTCCTGGGGGTGAACATTCCAGACTGTGAGAGAGAAGAACCAGGAGCGGTTCCTGGGAGGGGAGGTTGTTTCTCCACTGAGGGATGAAGAGACCGAACCTGAACCAGATTGTGCCTGTGGTCAATTCCCAGTTCCAGACGTTTCCAGGACGGTTGGGCTCACTGGTTGTCTGCTGCTGGATAAGCAAGGGGCGAGCTCTCTGTGGTGTGTGCCACCTCTGCAGCTGAGCAGGCCACCCAGTCTCCAAGGCGCAGCCTAGGAAGCATCAGGCCCGGGGACCTCTCCGTAGCATCCCTGCCCCTTCCTGAGTCACCAGGGAGCGTCCCGCCGGACTGGGAGCCCACGGAAGAAGGAACCAGTGAGAGCTCCACGTCCATGTGGGGCCGAGGTGGTGCCGCCTCGGTGTGAATCTAGAGAGGAGAGATGGGGGAGGTAAGGGGGAGGGAGTAGACTCTCGGAGGTGGTGAGAGACCCAGGAATCCCGTCACTGCCGGGAGCCTGCTGGTCTCCGCAGGACTGCGCAGGAAGCCGTCTTCTGGTGTTCTCCCCTAGTTTGCTCTCTGCAAACTGCGGACATTGCTGCACCGATACTCACTGGCAAGTGATACGGCCGTAACCTGGCAGGGCCTTGCGTAGGAAATCCAGGAATGTGGCGTGTCAGTGCCTAATTTGTACTGGGGCTGAAATTCCTCCTGGGGAGGCATCTTCTTACCCAACGGGTGCCCCTCTCTGCTTACCCAGCAACCCCAAGGGCTCCTGCTGACTCATCAGAGCACGTGGCCAGAGGGCTCCGTCACGTGAGCCACTGAGCCCGGGACAGAAGGACCCTGCCCGAGCCTGCTGATTCTTCTCTGGCTAAGGCTTGCGCTGGCTGCCGCTTATTCTCTGTAGGGGAGGGAATCCCCGTGTGCCGATGTAATTCCACAGACAACTCCCCCTCCCCGCGCGCACACACACACACAGGCTTAGCTTTTTAGTTTAGATTGCCGTCCCCGGGCCTGAACCCTCACTCGCTCTGCAGCAAGTTCCTGAACAGCAGTTCACTGTAAAGTAACCTCAGGAAGTCTCGGCTTCCCTCGCTCACTGATCATCTCCAGCTGCAGCCTGGAGTCAGCTCTGAGAACGAAGCCGCCGGCAGAAACTTCTCGGCACTCGCTCCGCCGACTGCTTGAACCAATCTGTGCAGTCGTGACCTTCCAGACGCATCTCACCTCCCCTGGACCCCTCTTTGGTGCCCCTGCCGACGGCCACCGAGCCCGGCTGTCCCTCAGCTGGCCTCTCCTGGCCCCCGTGTCTGCGTCCTGCGGGCTGAGGCGGCAGACGTGGGCTCACCTCCTCGCCCGAGACCTGCTGCACCTGGGCGGCCGCGTCATCCCCTAGGCAGAGTTCTCGGTTTCATGCACTGCTCCCTGCTTCTCAAATGCTCTCCACGAGCCTTCTCCCGCTTTCATTCCCCGAGATCTGTCTTACTCCTGCCCCCTCTCACCTCGTTTCACCCTCTCTGTGGGTAAATGCAGGCGGCTTTGGAAATGGGCACTGGAATACCAAAGGTTGAGAAGCCGCACAGTGAAATGGAGATGATGGAAGCGTCCAGTCAGCCCACTGGGCGCCGTCACTGTGCATGGAACAAGCTGGCTCGGGAGACTGTTCCATTGCGCTGGATGAGGCCCTGGAGGGCAGAGCACTGAGAGAGAGGGGAGAGGACTTTCCCTTTCTTCCCATGGCTGAGTCACAAAGTCGATCGCGAAGGGGAAGAAGTGGCACCGTCCAGGCCCTGATGACCTCTGCCCTCTCCTTCTAGGTACTGGGAAGCTCCGGGAAAACATACACCTGTTTGGCCTCTTGTCATTACTGCTCATGCCCTGCATTTGCCTTCTCAGTTCTACGGAAGAGTGACAGCCTACTGGTGAGGAGGGGGAGGGCTCTTAGCATCTGCAGGCCAACCAGGAGACAGTCTGATAGCCCTTGTGTCATGTTCTAAAAGTTGTGCAAAATGGGAATTTTAGTGTATGTTGCAACAAATAGTTTTTATTACCCTTAACTTCAGTTAATCATCTCTCAGGGTGTAACCTCCCAAAATGCAATGTCATCTTTAGAACCACATCAGGTTCGTGTTTATTTCATGTAAGAGGTCACGGATTAAACGCAGGGGAGAACAAGGTAATCACAGAGGCTGACCTCTGTGATGCCCAACAGAAATAGGAACTAAATTAGATGATGGCCACGGTGCTTGTCCCCAACTCCAGCCATGAGGTGCCTAAGACAGCCTTCCACACAGGGTAAGAGTGCCTTCGCCTGTCCCGTAAGCCTTTGCAAATGTTGTCAAAGATCTGAGCCTGGGGTAGGGCCAGGACATACTACTAATTCCAAGAAGAAAGGCACTGAGGCTGGCGCTCTGGCGTAGCGGGTAAAGGTGCTGCCTGCAGCACCAGCATCCTATCAGTGCTGGTTCAAGTCCCGGCTGCACCTCTTCCAATCCAGCTTTCTGCTTATGGCCTGGGAAGGCAGCGGAGGGTGGCCCAGGTGCTTAGGTCCCTACGCCCACATGGAAGCAGCTCCTGGCTTTGAGTTGGCCCAACTCCAGGCTTCATGGCCATTTGGGGAGTGAACCAGCAGATGGAAGACCTGTCTCTGTCTCTAACTCTGCCTTTCAAATAAATAAAAAAGGCACTTTTTAAAAAGATTTATTTTATATATTTGAAAGACAGAGTTACAGAGAGAGGCAGAGACAGAGAGGTCTTCCATCTGCTGGTTCAATCCCCAGATGGCCACAATGGCCGGAGCTGCGCCGATCTGAAGCCAGGAGCCAGGAGCTTCTTCCAGGTCTCCCACGTGGGTGCAGGGGCCCAAGGACTTGGGCCATCTTCTGCTGCCTTCCCAGGCCACATAGAAAGCTGAATCAGAAGTGGAGCAGCCGGGACTATAACTGGCACCCATATGGCATGCCGGCGCTCAGGCCAGGGCACTGTCCTAAGAGCAGGTAGCTACTTTTTTGATAAAAGATTTTATTTACAGGGGCCAGCGCTGTGGTGTAGTAGGTAAAGCAGCCGCTTGCAGTGCTGGCATCCCATATGGCCACTGGTTCGAGTGCCGGCTGCTGCACTTCCGATCCAGCTCTCTGCTATGGCCTGGGAAAGCAGCAGAAGATGGCCCAAGTGCTTGGGCCCCTGCACCCGTGTTGGACACCTGGATGAAGCTCTGGTTCCTTGCTTTGGCCTGGCCCATCTCTGGCCATTGCAGCCATTTGGGGAGTGAACAGCTGATGGAAGATGCTCTCTACCTCTGCTTCTCCTTCTTTGTAACTCTTTCACATAAATCTTTTTAAAAAGGAGCCAGGAGTTTCCTCTGGTCTCCCACATGGGTGCAGAGGCCCAAGCACTTGGGTCATCCTCCACTGCTTTCCCAGGCCAGAGCAGAGAGCTGGATTAGAAGTGGAGCAGCCGAGACTCGAACTGCTGCCTATATGGGATGTTGGGACTGCAGGCAGCAGCTTTACCCGCTAAGCCACAGGGCCAGCCGCACCATTAACTTCTTAAACATCTCAGGAAGTGGGAGGCGAGTTGGACAATGTGTCCTTAAGGAGCCACATTCGTAGCTGTTGCGCCATAAGTTTATTTCACCCTAATATGCTAGGATTTTGCCAGGGCCCCTTCAGGATCTAAGGCTGTGTCCTGTGACTGGGATCCAGCAGTCAGGGGTGGGGTGGGTAAGGGGGCAGTAGACTGTAGCCTCTGCGGACATGGCTGAAAGGGGGAAGCGGAAATGCCTGTCCTCGCAGGGTCACCGTCAGATGGAGTGAGAAGCGCTGCACCGCAGGGTTCCTCCAGCAACAGTTGGTGGCTGCTCCTGAGGGCAAGGCAGGAAGAAACAGCCTAGGACTACAATGTGGAGCCCACCTGCTTGGCCCAAAGCAGAAGGCACAGTCAGTCTGTGCCTTCCGACGGCCGGAGAGAACACACCTGTCGCCTCTTCCCATCTGCAGGCTGCAGGCAGGGAGTGGAAGGCCCGGGAACGCAGTCAGGTGCTGCTCCTCACAGGTGTGTGCGTTCTGTCTTCCAGTGCAAGCATCTCTTGGCAATCTATCTTAGCCAGGTGATGGGGACCTGTCAGGAGCTGAGTGTCTCTGACAAGCAACTCACTGACATCTTGTTGATGGAGAAGCAACAAGAAGCCCAAGAAGAAGCCACTGAACATCAGTGCCTTTAATAACGGACGCGCCACTGAGAAATGCATTTACCATGTCAGGACTCGCGTGGGAGAAGTGACACGGATCTTCCCAAAGCTTCTTGTCGCCGTTCAGTCCCTCACGGACCACAGGACAGGCTGTGGGTCAGCGCCATGGGCAGGGAGAGGGTGTGTATGGTTAGAAGCCGTAACAGTCTTGGCAGGAAAAACCTGAACCATCTTCTGAGCCCCTTGGGTAAAAAGTGACCCTGGATGGAATCAAGCATTGTAGACTCAAATAAAGCCCAAGATTGCATCCACCATTCGATTCTTGAGTGACTGAATTACTAATTTTTTACAGACTAGAATGGTAGCCCAAATTGAGTCAGGTGAGGTTTAAATTAATAAGTGTTCATGTCGGCACTGTGGTGAAGAAGGTTAAGCCTCTGCACACAGTGCCAGCATCCCATGTGGGTGCCAGTTCAAGTCCCGGCTGCTCCACTTCCAATCCAGCTCCCTGCTAATCTGCCTGGGAAAGCAGCAGCAGATGGCCCAAGTCCTTGGGCCCCTGCACTAGCGTGGGATGAACCTCCTGGCTTCAGCCTGCCCAGCCCTGGACGTTGCGGCCATTTAGGGAGAGAAGCAGTGGATGGAAGACCACTCTCTGTCTCCTTTCTCTGTATGTCTGCCTTTCAAATAAATAAAGCTTTTAAAAAATTAATATTGCTGATTCTTTTCTTGGATCCAGAAAATTATTCTGCAGCTGTAAGACATGAGAACTAAGCAGCAGCAAGTATGGAAAGGCTCCAGGGTTCCTAGAGTGAGAAAGCCTCAGGTCCGGGGTGTTGGCGCCAAGCAGTGTACATGGGCTGCACGCTCAGCGAGGTCATGCCTAGAACAAAGCAAGAGCTGGTTTTGCCCTGCAGGTGTTTTTGACTTTCTAACAGGACAAATTGAGGAGTAGACCAAAAATCACGTCCTGGAAGGAAGCTCCAGATACTCCTAGAGATTTTCAGTCTGAAGAAGAAAAGATGGTGCCGCTTTGTGGCGTAGTGGGTAAAGCTGCCACGTGCAGTGTCAGCATCCCATATGGGCGCCGGTTCGAGTCCCGGCTGCTCCACTTCCTATCCAGCTCTCTGCTGTGGCCTGGGAAAGCAGTAGAAGATGGCCCAAGTCCTTGGGCCCCTGCACCAGCATGGGAGACCTAAAGGAAGCTCCTTGCTTTGGATTGGTGCAGCTCCAGCGATTACAGCCATCTAGGGTGGTGAACCAGCGGACGAAAGACCTCTCTCTCTCCTCTCTGTACTCTGCCTTTCAAATAAGTAAATCTTAAAAAAAAAAAAAAAAGAAGGAAGAAAAGACAAGGTAACGTTAGAAAGGGGAGAGAGGGGATACCATTGGACCCCAAGAACACTGAGAGATGAACCTAGAAACAACACAGGTTTCAGCAGAGAACCAGAAGGGGCAGGAACTCGCCATCTCCAGCGGGGTTCCTAAGTCTGCAGTGTTCCAGCAGGGGACAAACAAGAAATAGATGGCTACAGCCTAGGAAGCCCCACTCGTGTCCCCAAACAGGAGGTGCTGGTGCGTGGAGGCTGAGGGAGAAGCCCAAGGCCACAGATGGCACAGGTAACACCTATCGAGTTTCTGCTCCATGGGGAGCTTGGACTGAGCATCAATTTATTTCCTGAAAAAGCAGCTGCAGACTCAGGTGTAGAGGTAGATGCAGCTCTGTTACAAGCCAGTGCCGTACCCTAAGCTTGTTTTGTTGTTAATATTTTTATTTCACTTAATATACACACACAGTTAGATAATTTTACTAAGTAAGATTTTCACACTGTAGGTTCCAGCAGCTTAGCCAAACTTGAACTTGGGAGAAAAGCAAATTTCACCGCCTCGCCCCAATAAGAGGGAAGTGGGTAGGGGAAGGAGCCCATCTCTCCAGACTCTTCTTCTGGGGTAGCTTTCGGTATTCGGAAGAGATTAGCACTTAAAATCGCTCCCTGATGATAATTCTGCTTAAGAATTTACGAGCCTGTCATTTCCCCAAATCAACACAGTGGTTTCCTGGTTGAAGAATTAAACTTTTACTTTTCCTGGTTGTCTTCCCAGGAACAAGCATACATTTTAGTACCACCAAACTTTTCTTTTTCCATTCTCTAAGTTAGAAAACATTTGCAGTATAGGAGTTCACAGTGTTTCACAGTAAAAACAGTTCGTCATTTGCTACCACAAACGAGGCAGATGCTTACAGATACAGAGCAGTCTTTCAGGACCTCTCCAAGTCAATGGTATCAACCACATAAGAGCAACCGAACACAAGCATAAATATTCTTGGACGTGTCCACCCGTGGAGCCCGCTAACAGCACGCTCGTCCTAGGTGGGCATGTGGAACTCCAGGAGGACGCTCCTGAGGAGATCAGCCAGTCGTGTCCTGTCCTTTTGTTTGTTGTGAGTCTGTGCCTTCTCCAAGAGGCCGGAGCCTGGGTCATAGGCCCATGCTGAGAACAGGCTGGGCTCCGCTCTGCCCATTCCCACTCTTGACATCCGTCTGGCAGAGAACATACCTGGAGATGATTTTGTGAAAAGTTTCCCGGAAGTCTCGGTTCCGGTAGGCGTACACGATGGGGTTGACGACGGAATTGGCGTGGGACAGGAGAATGGCCGTGTTCATGGCCCACTTGGGCTTATCCTTGGCCTGAGCCGGCTGAAAAAGAGTGACGCAGTTGATGGCATGGACCGGCAGCCAGCACAGGGCAAAGATCCCCACGATCATGGCCAGCGACTTGGCCGCGTGGATCTCCCGCTGAAGGGTGGTCCTCGAGTGGTCCATGAGCTCGGTGCGCTGGAGCTGCCTGCAGGCCACCAGGAAGATCTTGATGTAGATGGCCAGCATGATGAGCAGCGGGGGCAGGACGCACCCGAAGAAGTTGAAATAGACCATGTAGCTCATGGGGACCACGTTCTCAAAGAGACACTTGACGAGGCAGCAGCTCTCGTTTGTGGTTCCGTCCCGCGGCTCCGTGCAGTTGGCAGTGGCACTGTCCTTGCTGCTCCACCCCAGGAATGGAGTCAGTCCGATGCCAAAGGCGAGGACCCAGAGGACGGCAATGACCCCTCTGGCTCGGGTCCCAGTGACCAAGCTCTTATACCTGTTGAGAACAGCACACGTTACGGTCGGGCTGCCGTGCAGTCAGGAGCTCTCTGCCACCCAAGAGCGGATGCCACCTCCGCTGTGGTCTTGGGGCCCTTCAGCCCCAGTGGCCGCTCCCTGGCACCACGGCCTGACCCCCACTGGGGATGTGCGAGCAGGTGCAGGCAGCTGGGTGCAGACGAGCTCAGTGAGGTTTTCATTCCTGACTTGGTAACTCATTTCCCTTTAGTGCCGGACGACAGTCCCAATTTTAAGGCATGCGGGGTGGGGGTGGGGGGACAAGAAACCTAAGTTTGTAAACAGTGTGGAGAGAGGTGTGCTGTGAAAGTGACCAAGCCGAGCGAGGAAGGTGAGGACCAGCAGGGGTCACGGTTTCAGAGGCCAAAGGAGGCTTCACTGATGGGGTGCACTAAGGCCTGAGGCCGTGAGCGCCGGAGCCCCGGGACAGGCAGTGCTCCTGCCTGAGGCTCCGGGCAACAGCCTTTCTGGGCTCCACCAACAGCCTAGGAGGTGTGCTGTGCACCACAGGCAGAGGCGTCCTGGGGTGCCCCGCCTCGAGAGTCGGTAACAATTCAGAAACAGGAGGCCGGCACTGTGGTGCAGGCTAAACCGCCCTCAAGACACTGGCATCCATACTGGAGCGCTGTCCCCGGCTGCACCTGCACGCGCCTGGGAAGGCAGCAGAAGATGGCCCAAGTGCTTGGACCCCTGCACCCACGTGGGAGACCCAGGTGGAGCTCTGGGCTTCTGGCTTCAGCCTGGCCCAGCCCCAGCTACTACAGCCATTTGGGGAGTGACTCAGCAGATGGAAGACCTCTCTCTCTTTCTCACTCTGCCTTTCAAATAAGTCTTTAAAACAAAATGGGAAATAGCAAATAATAAATTTTGTTAATAATTTTAAACCATTAAATGCTATTCGAATCCACTAGAAAATGTAAATACCCCTTTGACATTTCACTATGAACTAGCCTATATGTGGTGTAAGGCAGAGTATAAACTTTGCTCTTAATAACTGGTCCATAATATGTCTGCGATACATGGTGTAAGTGCATGTAGTCAGTGTAATATGTATTGAGTAAATGAAATTAAGTCTTCCCACGGTCTCTACGGAAAAGCGGGAAACATCTCATTGGCGCGCCCTGGGCACCTGTCTCTGGAAAGTGCCCGTTTTCCTTTGCCTGCGAAGGCAAGCTCATGTCCGCGCGGCCCCACAGCCAGGGTCTCCCTGCTGGCGTTCTGAGCAGCCCACACACACCTTTTCCTCTTCCAAGGGTCACGCGGGGCAGAGGGGGCCTCGCCCGCTCTCCGGCCCCATCCCCACATGCGGCCCAGAGCCCGACAAGCTGCCTTCCCTCTCTCTGAAGGACACGGCCTCGGGCCTCTGACCTGGCGCCTCCAGGCCTGGCCGGCACCCGGCACAGCGGGTGCGGAGCCCACACCTCGTCAGTCACTGACCTGGTGAGCAGTTCTAGGTCAGGAGTATGACGCGGCGGCTGGGACAGGCAGGCTAACCTAGGTCCTGCCCTCTCTCCCCTGCCCCCACGCCGGGTCTCCTCTGCACCAGGCCGTCAGCCGAGCGGCCTCCACAAGGGGTGCGCAGGGCTCGGCTGCTCTGCGTCCTCTCGGCCAGTGAGTCCGGATTGCCTCCTCGGGCAGGAGCGTAAAGCCGCTCGTTAGGAAGTGTCATTCCTTGCCACTGCCCCGCCAGCCCGTCCCTGCAGGATGAGGAAGCCCCCAAAAGCGCAAGGCCGCAGGGCCACGGGACTTGAGGCCCAGGAGGCAGCCTACGCCAGAGGCCGGCCCTTCCTCCACCAGCGCTGTCCACAGCGCTCACTTCCACTCTCTCGTGTGCCTGGCCCAGGGTGCACGTGGGAGGTGGTTCTGGCCAGTGCGACCTCAAGGGGATTCTCCTAGGGGAGCACCGGGAAGATTCCACCTGCCGAGGAAAGGAGAGAGACCCATGGCAGGAACCCCCCGTCTGCTCTTAATGCTCTCGGAGTAAGCTGTGATGCCTACAGCTGCAGCAGCCATCCTGTGACCACGAGGGACAAGACTGAAGGAAGGAGAAGGAGAGACCCTCGGTCCTTGATGACACCCTTGAACCACTAGCCAACTCTGGGACCACCACGGTGCCACACTGCTGTTGCAGGAGATAATTAAACACCTGGGCTGCTTACCACTCTGTTAGCTGCAGCCAAAGCATACACACTGAGGGGCGGGCACTTTTATATTTTCTTGAGCAACTTAGGCCATCTTCCGCTGCTTTCCCAGGCACATTAGCAGGAATCTGGATCAGAAGTGGAGCAGCTGGGACCCGAACCAGCACCCATATGGGTTGCCGGTGTCACAGGCGGTGGCTTTACCCACTGAGCCACAGTGCCAGCCCAACACTGGCTCTTATTTTACTTGAGTGCCCTGTACAAGGGGTGCTGGGGGTGGCTTCCCACTGCGGTTCACAACTGCAATCCACCCACATCAGAACATCTCAAAACCACTGCGTCCTGCACTCGGGAACACCTGCTCCTAGGAACGCCCTCACCGACTGTTCCCGGTGGGTTCCTTACTTCATTCACAGAGTTCTTCCTTCCTTGTCTTGTTTGTTTGGTTTGGTTTTTCAGATAAGTGTATTCTTTGTTACACTGGTTTTTAATTTCTTTTCTCTCAGTTTGTACCAGGTTGAATGCAGTTCATAGATACAATTCTAAGAATACAACGATACTCCGGCTCCCTCTCCCCCACCCTGGAGTTCTTTCTTTGCACAGGTTCTGCTGTGAGGCACTGGAATCAATCACTGGCCTCCAGGAAAACAAATACCGGTGAGTTAAGAATTCAGAAGGGTGCAGCCGGCCCAAGATGAGCAGGCTGCAGCGGTGAAGGGAAAATAGGGAGATGCCGATCCAGGAAATGAGGGCAGGCCTCTCCCGAGCCGCGCAGTGAAGTCTGGAGAGAGGAGAGAGGTGCGCTGCAGGTGGCACGCGGGAAGGCTCACGGAGCGACAGTCACCTCCCTACAGGAGCCGAAGGCCATGAAGCGGAACCTAAGGGGAGGCAGGGGCCCGGATCCTGAAATGTCAAGGTCTTTTTTTTTTTTTTAAAGATTTATTTATTTATTTGAAAGGCAGAGTGAGAGAGAGAGAGAGAGAGAGAGAGAGAGAGAGAGAGAGAGAAAGAGAAAGAGAGAGAGAGAGAGAGAGAGAGAGGAGAGACAAAGAAATCTTCCATCCACTGGTTCACTCCCCAAATGACCACAACAGCCAGGGCTGGACGAGGCTGAAGCCAGGAGCTTCTTCCAGGTCTCCCATGAGGGTGCCGGGGCTCAAGCTCTCGGACCATCCTCCGCTGCTTTCCCAGCTGCATTAGCAGGGAGCTGGATAGGAAGCAGAGCAGCTGGGATCAGAACCGGTGCCCATATGGGATGCAGACCTCAGCTTTAACCTCCTGAGCCACAGCGCCGGACCCACGTGTGGTCTTTCAAGGTAGGGGTGGGGGATGCTCTACAAAGAGGAGTGAATAGAGCCAAGAGGACAGCTGCACCCCGAGGCCCAGGGAGTAGGTGGCAGTTCCGGCGGCAGGGCTCAGATCAGGCCGGATGGTGCAGGGAGTGTTCAGAGAAGAGGCTGGGGACGCGGGGACTGGGTCACATCACCGCACAGCCTGGGAAGCAGCAGTGGGACTGAGGCTGGTGAGCCAGGGCAGCAGGCAGAGCACTGCTTGAACAATATTTTCTGGGAACCGAAAAATCTGTAGCCAAGGTTGAAATATACAAACCCACGCCTCCATCCTCATCTTTAATACCCCAGCAGTATTTGGAACGCTTCATTTATTTGAGTGGCAGAATTCCCATCCACTGGCTGACTCCCAAGCTGCCTGCCAACAGCTGGAGCTAGGCTTGGGCCAAAGTCAAGAGCTGGGAATTCAATCCGGGCCTCCCACATGGGTGGCAGGGATCCAACGGCCTGAGCCAGCACCACTGCCTCCCAGGGGTGCACCAGCAGGAAGCTGTCATCAGGAGCCAGAGCCAAGAACTGGAACCCAGGATCGCCAGTGTGGGACGTGGGCATCCTAACTGCTAGGCTGAAAAACACTGGCTCCCTGGTACCTGCAACCATAAGAGTAAAGACAGACTTCACGATCCATCTCTATCTAAAATAACTAAGCTCTCACTAATCTCCCCCCAGCTGCCAGTCATGCTGTCCGCCTTTGAACTGTGCGACCAAACACCAAGTTTTAGAAACAGATAGCTACAGACTCTTCCCCCCACTAGTTCACCCCCCAAATGCTCCCTGGGCAGCCAGGAGCTGTGTGCCTTCTCCCCCTCACCAGTGAGAGTTCCTACCATTCTGCCAAAGCAGACATTTTCCTGCTTAAAGAGCTATACACAGGGCCGGCGCCGTGGCTTACTTGGCTAATCCTCCATCTGTGGTACCAGCACCCCAGGTTCTAGTCCCGGTCAGGGCGCCAGAATCTGTCCCGGTTGCACCTCTTCCAGTCCAGCTCTCTGCTGTGACCTGGGAGTGCAGTGTAAGGTGGCCCAGGTTCTTGGGCCCTGCACCCACATGGAAGACCAGGAGGAAGCACCTGGCTCCTGGCTTCGGATTGGGGGGGTGAATCAAGGGAAAAGGAAGACCTTTCTCTCTGTCTCTCTCTGTCCACTATGCCTGTCCAAAAAAAAAAAAAAAAACTATACACAGGCTCTTGAGTGCTTTTCTCACAAATCCTAGCTCCTCCAGTCCCCCAGCCCTGAGCCCACACTCTGTAGGCGGCTGCATGGGAACTGGGACTCGGAGGAAGGGGCTAGGGTCTGCTGCCTGTGGGGAGGGGGACCATGGAGGCAGCCAAGGGAGGTGTGTGATCACTCTACTCCGCAGGGCCAAGCTTTCCGGACCCCAATGACAGAGCCAGGACTTGCACTGGAGCTCCCGCTCCGTCACGGCGGGGCAGTGGCTCTCCTTGGACGCACACGCTTGGCCCCAGGCCCAGGGAGGAGACAGGGCTGCGGCAGAGAGCCAGCAGGTGTCCCTGTGCTGGGCAGGACTCCGGAAGGCTCTGGTACCTCCCTGCCCCAGCTGTGCCCCATCCTGTCCCTGAACACCTGCCCCTCCCCACAACCACCCTTGCCGCAGGCTCCACACCCGGAACACCCTGCAGTCTGCACTCGTGTGCCCCCTCCTCAGACGTTCGGGAAGGGCACAGGTCATGCTTGCACCAGTCGTTCCTCTGGTGCGGAGGGCCGAGGGAGCGGGAGGCCTTTCCCATGCAGGGGAGTCGGTGCCAGGCGACAGAGGAGGGGATACAAAACCAGGGCAGGAACAGGCCCAGCCCTGGGGGCCGCACAAGAACAGGGTGTCCTGGGAAAGTGCACGCTCAGGAAGTGACTGTGCCCCACCGTGTGCGTGCGTGTGTGTGTGTGAAGCTGTGCTCTGATCCATCCATTCTCTTCATAAGGCGCTCATTAGCTAAGGAGATGGATAGGAAGGCCGTCACGTGGAGGGAATCAACAAGAGAAACTGTGTGCGCTGGGGTTACATAACGCGAGGGGCCACGGCCAAGGGCCGCCCAGCAAGTGCTGGCCCGGTTCCCGGGCAGGGTCTCCTGCTGCTCAAACCAGGCCACCTTCTCCGCCTCAGAAATCAACTCCCCGCTCTCAGTCCAGACTCCCACGGGCACCCATCCCGGGCAGCGACGCTCGGCCAGGGGCTGGAGGGAGCTGAGCTCCCCCTGGGAAGCAGCGGCTCCACAGCCACCTCCGAGTGGCTGCTGAGGGCGGGGACAGCAGCACCCACGCGTGCCAAGTGCTAAGTCGACACATACGGACTGTCTCTGTAGACTAAAGCGGGAGATTCTTTTAAAAAATTTGTATTGTTTACTTGAAAGGTAGAGTTACAGAGAGGGAGGGAAAAACAGAGAGAAATCTTCCATGCACTGGTTCACTCCCCAAATAGCCACAATGGCTAAGGCTAGACCAGGCCGAAGCCAGGAGCCAGGAGCTTCTTCCGGGTCTCCCAGGCGGGTGCAGGGGTGCAAGCCCTTGGGCTGTCTTCTGCTGCTTTCCCAGGTGCGTTGGCAGGGAGCTGGATCGAAGTGGAGCAGCCAGGATGCTAACAAGCACTCGTATGAGATACTGGGTCACAGGCAGTGGTTCAATCCCCTACGCCACAACACTGGCCCTGGATTTTTTTTCTTTACATTCTGTGCAGGTGACAAGTTTTGTTCCTCCGTATAAAGCAGTATGCACGTTCTTAGAAAAACCTCACGGTCCCTAAAACCGCACACAGGTAACAGGAGTCACGTGAAGAGTGGGGTCAGGCAGACAACTCAACACTACAGAATGTGGTGACTACAGCGCCGACAATCACTGGGGACACTCAGTGGATATTAAAACGAACCCAAAAAGTCCAGATATCCTGGCAAAATTTTAATTTGAGGAAGGCTGACAGGTGCCACAGCAGTGCTAACAGAAGGAGACCTGAGCCAGGCGCTGTCACCACGCTGGGCGCAGCAGCAGTGCAGGCTGCCATAGGCCGGGGTGCAGCTCTCTCAGGAAGGGTGCCAGCATGGCGGGGGGTAGGGTGGGGGTGGGGGAGACTGTCCTGGTTTTCTATGTCCCTGAGAGCCCAGAGGGGCCCCCGCTACAGAGCAGTCAAACTGAGGGCTGTTTCCTTTGCTGCTGAAGACTGTAAGTGTTCCACCTCCTTTGCCTAGGCCAACTCATGGATAAGCCAAAGCAACGCGGGCCGTGAACCAACACCCTTCCCCTGCCCCCATCACACGCGACCTGGGCCACAACACAGAAACACAAGGAAGCAGAGCAGTCTGCCCGAAGTGCGGCACGGCGCTCCCGCCGCACACCACGGCCGCCCAGGGCACCTGTGCCACACACTCACCACCTAACTCTGCGTTTCCTGTCTCCTCCCACTGAGTGACCGGCGAGCCCTGCTATGGTTTGGACAGGAAAACTCATACAATGTTTAAGCCCCAAAGTCTAGGTGAACATGCCATGGATTCATGCCAATGGTTGATGGGCTTAGGGTGGGTACTTGATCTAATGATGGCACCTGAGGGGGGCCTGGCGGGCAGCGTTTAGGTCATGAGGGCATCTAGGTTTGGGAAGGGCGCTCTCCCAGGGGCTGAGTGTGGCCCAGCTCCTCTCTCTGCTTCCTGGCTCACCGTGTGGTCGCTATCCTGCACCTGCTCTTCCAGGCCAGAGGCCACCACATGCCATCTAACGGCCGCAGGTCCTGAACTGTGAACCTCCTGAATATAAGCCGGAATATACCTCATCCATCTCAAGAGGCTCCTCCTCAGCCATTTCAGTTAACATTAAGGAGAAGCTGACCAATATCACCACTCCCCAATGGAAGACACCTGACACTGCCTGGCAAGCAGGCCTGGAAAGAAAGCCGAAATTTCTAAGAGCCAAAACTCTTGGGGGTGTGTGTGTGTGTGTGTGTGTGTGTGTGTCAAACGTCCTCTTGCAGCTCTCACTAGACCAAGACACGGGGGCATGAGCCTGGTCTGGGTTTCGACTTATAGAGCACCAGAGGCATGCTGGGTACAAGGGGGTATCTCTACTGTGAGCACTTGCCTCCCATTCAGGTTTCCCATGGAACCAAGCAGAAGGTTTTTAAAGTATTCATTAAAAAAAAAGTGTTCATGAACAACAGAAAAATAAACAGAAGATTCAAAATAGTACTCTACTAAAGAAATAGAATTAACCTATTAAGTCTCAAGTTCTCAATTCTGCCACCAACCTAATGACATAGTATTTATTTCAAAGGTACCATAGGCAGTTTACTTACTGCTCAATTTAAGTCTTTATAAAGCTGTCCTCTCTATATGTACATCCATATAGGACAATGGGACATGGGACACTGTGCAATGATAAATAAAAACCTTCCCCCTAAGAAAACTGAAGACCCAGATGTCTTCACAAATGAATTATAACACACATTTAAGGACCAAATAAAACCATTCTGGTGTTGTGGCGTAGTAGGTTAAGCCTCCGCCTGCAGTGCCGGCATCCCATATGGGCGCCGGTTTGAGTCCTAGCTGCTCCACTTCTGATCCAGCTCTCTGCTACTGTGCTTGGGAAAGCAGTAGAAGATGGCGCAAGTCCTTGTGCCCCTGCACCCATGTGAGAGACCTGAAGAAGCTCCTGGCTTTGGAGCAGCTCCGCTCCGGCCACTGCAGCCATTTGGGGAGTGAACCAGCGGGTGGGAGACCTCTCTCTCTGGCTCTGCCTCTCAAATAAATAAATAAATCTTAAAACAACGACAAAACCCCTGTGTAGAGAGCAGATGCGGTCTGACTTTACTCACATGAAGCTCGGGTCCCGGAGCGGAAGAGCCTCTCCAGCACTGTGGAAAATGTACTGCAGACACTCTGCCCTGTCACTGCAGGTGGCCACAGAGTGGCCTGTGGGAAGGAGAGTGCCCGCTGCCACCAGATGACAAGCTGCACCCCACCCAGGAGGCTGCTGGCCCCCCAGGGTTCTCGCCTGCTCCAACAAATCCAGGCATCCGCAGATCTCGGTGGTGGACCCGGCTGGGCTTGAGCCCTGCCCACTGCCACATGTAAAGGCAGCTGGGAGAGCCGCCATCATCCCTCGCAGCCACCTGAGATCCATGCAGGAGGAGCACGGGGGCAGAAAAGACAGACGGCAGCACTCCCCAACAGTTGCCACAGCGAGGGGCAGGCCAGGCTGGTCTGACTGTGACTCAGCCGGCAGAGGCTGAGGGGCGGGGACCAAGACCACATCTCTCTCTGGGGCTGGTTTCCACGGACTCTGAGTGTTCTCTTACATCAGCTAGAAGCCCAAGACAGCTCCTGTATCTGAGCTCCCTCACACAGAGTAAGTGACCATGACTGAGACAGGGCCACTGCCTGAAGCCAGAGCAGAGGAGAAAAGAGCAGTGTTTCCTCTGGCCCCACGGCGCCCTCCACAGCTGGGGCTACGACGCGCTGCTCCAGGGACTCACTCCACTGGTCCAGAGGGCCAGCCTCCGTGTACACACGAGGGCAGAAGAGGCCATCTGCGGCACCTGCTGTCGGCGTGTCCCATAACCGCTGAGGCTAACTTGGACAGCTGGATGACTGCAGTGTCAGCCAGCTTCGTCCACTGTAGCCACCTTTCCCTTTTTGATTAGTAGGGAGCCTGTGGTACAGACCTGGAGACCCTGTAACTATCTTACTCCTCGTCAGGCCGTCACCCGAGTTTTAGCATCACTGATGACTCACACCTGCATCAGTTACTACTATGATAGCTGCCCAATGGGGATTTGCTCGACTCAGTCATTTCTTCTCAATAAATATATGGCAGTCTACTATAAGCGAGAGTTCCTCCAACTTTTTTTTTTTTTTTGTAAGATTTATTTGAAAGGCAGAGTTAGGGAGGGAGAAGGAAGGGTAGAGAGAGACAGAGAGAGATATCTTCCATCCACTGGCTCACTCCCCAAATGGCTGCAACAGCCGGAGCTGGGCTGATCTGAAGCCAGGAATCAGGAGCTTCTTCTGGGTCTCCCACATTCATGCAGGGTCCCCAAGTATTTGGGCCATCCTCTGCTGCTTCCCTAGACACATGAGCAGGGAGCTGGATAGGAACAAACCCATTATTCAAAAAAAATTCTCCTAGGGGCCAGTATTGTGGCATAGCAGATAAAGCCACTGCTTGTGACGCTGGCATCCCAAATGGACAACGGTTCATGTCCTGGCTGCTCCACTTCAGATCCACTCCCTGCTAATGGCCTGGGGAAAGCAGCAGCAGATGGCCCAAGTGTTTAGGTCCCTGCTACCCACGTGGGAGACCTGGATGGAACTCCTGGCTCCTGGCTCTGGCCTGGCTCAGCCCAGTTCCTGGAATATCTTTCTCTGTCTCTCCCTCTTTCTTTCAGTTATAAATAATCTTTAAAAAATTGTTTTAAATCTCCTAAATACAAGTTTACTGCTAGGACCCAGAAAGAATGCTACGCCAGTAGCAATGAGCAAAGCTATCCCATTCTTGATTTCTGTCATTCACCATTGAACAAACCAAAGCTCCAAAGCTGGAAAACATGAGGTGGACCCAACCCAACCGTTCTGGGCCAGAAAATAAGAAAATGAATGCTCAACCAGAAGGGAACTTGCATCGGCCAAACACAGGCACCAAAATGAGTAACGCGAATGGATCACGACTCTGCGAATGAAAATAAATCCATAAGCCCACACCGATGTGTCAACAAACGGTTTAAAGGAGGGCGAAGGCAAAGTTCTTCACAGAAAAATGTAAACTGATAAAGGCAGAAGGAGGAGGAGAAAAAAGGGAGATTACCATTCACAACCACCATCGCAGGAACCAGTTCAGGCAAGATTTGTCCAAGGGGAAAACACACCTCCCTTTCCTATGAAGAGCCTGAAGACACCGCCTCACCACGTGGCCAAGCACACAGCACCCACCAGGGGACACGCCGACCCCGGGTGCCTGCCCTGAGCAGGACACAACACCACTCCTGGAGACAGGGCTGCTGCCACACACGGCCAGGCTCAGAGCAGCCACAGGGAAGCAAGCAAACCCAACCAGACGGACAATCGCAAAACAACCGGGACTGCCCCAAGACGTCAGTGTCTTGAAAGACCAAAAGTAAACCACACATGCAAAAAAACTAAGAACCTGCTTCCGCTGACAGGAAATTAAGAGAACGTGTTCAATGCAAGCATGGTTGTCACTGGGACCGGATTAAAACTGTAGGGAACGTAACTGGGATAACCGGGGACCTGTGACTGAGACAGCAGTGTCTGTGGACATCCTCAGTGTCGGCTTGCACACCACCGTCCCACTTCAGAGTTCCCGGCTGCTCTGCTTGCGATCCAGCTCTGCTATTGTGCCTGGGAGGGAGCAGAGGGTGGCCCAAGTGCTTGGGCCCCTGCCAACCAAGTGGGAGACCAGGATGGAGCTCCAGGCTCCTGGCTTTGGCCTGGCCCAGTGCCAGCTGTTGCAGCAATCTGGGGAGTTAATCAGGAGACTGAAGCGTTCTCTCCTTGTCACTTCCTGTCACCGTGACTTTCAAGTAAATCTTAGAAAACAGAAACTCCTGAATGTGCTAGTTATGCATAGATGTACCTGTGTTTGAGACAAACAAAGCAAATATAGTAAACTACTGTGTGAATCCACGTGCAAGGTAGATGGGAATTCACTGCACTCACCTTGCAACTTGGAGGCTGTGGAAAAGCACACTCTTGAGTGACTCATTTTTGAAGCCCGAGACTGCCTCGCCCAGTCAAGTGGATATAAATCTATGCATGCAGCAGCGGTGTGTGTGTGTGTGTGTGTGTGTGGGTGTGTATCCACGAGCGCACACTCACACACACTGCACTCACTCTGTAACTGGCTTAAAACCCTGTGCAGTTAAAAAGCTCAGTCACCAATGGCTTTGCCAAATGCCGAGCCTGGGAGATACTTCCTGCCCTGTGACACGGCCGGCCACGCCCCGTGGAAATCCCTCTGGTTTCCGTGGCGCCAGTCTAGTTTCTCTCCTATGCCAGCTCTGAGTGTGCCCAACGGAAAACAACCAGCTCAGGCATCCATGTTGGAGCTGACTGACCCGCCCACACCAGCACACACACAGATGCAAGCGTGCACACGTGGACACATGCTCACATGTGTGTGCTGCTGACTCCTAAATGTGTCGCAGGCCAGTGGTGGGACAGAGTCCAGGGGATGCGAGGGAAAAACAGCTGTGAGCCCTGCTCCTGACAGAGGAGGAGTGGGAGACCTTAAACAGGTCACAAGTAACGAAGAAAACAGCTGCTGGCACGCAGAGACCCACGCAGGAAGCTGGGTGCCCTCCGCAGGACACGTCAGTGTACCGAGCACGGTACAAATGAGTAACAGTCAGTGGATGAGGAGATGGGGAGGCGGGCACCCCCACTGCAGAGCGGCCTCAGAGAGCCTCCGGAGCTAGTGCGCAGGAGCAAAGGAGAGGGAGTGGCAGGAGGGGTCAGAGGCCAAGGGACAGGAGCCCTCATCCCCAGGTGCTGGGAACACTGGGTAATGGGAAGAGCGTGATCAGGCTCATTGTAGAAAGATGGCAAGTGCGGCGGGCGTTGCTGGGCACTGAGCTAAGCCACCACCTGCAGCGCCTGCATCCCACATGAGCACCGATTCCAGTCCCAGTAGCTCCGCTTCCGATCCAGCTCCCTGCTAATGCACCTGGGAAAGCAGTGGAAGATGGCCCAAGTACCTGGGACCCTGCCTCTCACGGGAAAGACCCAGATGGAGTTCCAGGCTCCTGGCTTTGGCCTGGACCAGCCCCAGCTGTTGCCAACACCTGGGGAGTGAACCAGTGGATGGAAGATTTCTCTCCCTCCCCCTCCTCACCCTGCAATGCTATCACTCTGCCTTTGAAATAAATAAATAAATCTGTAAGAAAGAAAGAGGGAAGTTATGTGAGGAGTAGGCTACAAGGACAACTGTGGATGCAGAGAGCTCAAGAGACGAGATTGGCTTCCTGGTGCTGGGTGGGGGCCGAGACGGAGGGGCTGGGTCCACCGCCAGGTGGAAGCACTGACCCCAACTCCCCAAGACTCAAGCACCTGCTTGAACACGCAGGAACCTTAAACACAACCCATACTACAGCTGGTGCCAAAGGCCCCTTTCTTCAGGTGGCACGGCCAGCTGTCTCCAGATGCAGGAGCCACCCTGGACTCCCCCTCTCCCTCACCCAGCATCCACGAGTCACCAAGTCCTCCTGTATTGTCCCCTGCCATCTCAGTCTCGGAGCCAGAAGCACCTCTCTCAGAACATGCTATCCACCAGCCCCGCTGGCTGCTCATCTGGGCCGATGGACAGAGGCAGACCTCATGCCCATTGGTCCCTGCTCTGCCTGGTCCTGGCCAGATACATTTCCAGGTCTGGTTGACTGACTGCTTCTACTGACTCTGGTTCTTGGGACTCCTGCCCTGGACCCCTGGGTGCCTACGTGGCTTTACTGGTGGTCCCTCGGCTCCAGACCCTGCCAGACCTTTTGGCTGATACCAAACATCAACATCTGGGGGAGACGTCATATTACACCTATCTCCCAGGACCCCCAGACTCTGCCTCCCCCTCCACAGCCTCTGCCCTGCTCCTGGACGACAACCGGCTACCCCAGACCATTTTGTCCTCTCTAAGCCCTCCTGCCAGCTGTCCACCAGAGAGCAGCCTGTGGCAGGTGTTTGGTACAATGGTTAAGATGCTGCCTGAGATGCCCACGTATCACAGCATCTGGTACAAGTCCTGGCCACTCCACTTCTTGCCAACGTACATCCTGGGAGGCAGCTGGTGAGGGCTAAGTACGTGGGTCCTTACGACTCATGGGAGACCTGGCTGCAGTTCTGCCTTCCTGGCTTTGGCCTGGTCCAGCCCTGGTGGTTATGGGCATTTGGGGAGCAAACCACTGGATGAAAGAGCGCACTCTCTCTCTCTCTCTCCACCCCCCCCCCCGTCTTCTCCCTCCCCCTAAACAGATAAAAATAAATAATTAGAAAACGGCTGTGAAAGCTGCATGACCAGCATGAGAGGCGAGGGCACGTCCCCTCCATATCTCCGGAGGAAATGTGTAATCTAGACACGAAGCAGACCGAGCTGTGGCGAATCTTTTAGCAACAGATAGCTGCTAAAAACAGACTCCACCCGACCTGGACATCAGAACCATTTCCCTGAGCAGCCTGGGGAGTGGGGCGGGGGGAGGGAGCCCTTCCTGGCCCCCACCCCAAGCACTCTGCTCCCTCTGAAGTCAACACTCAGACAATGCAGTCCAGAAACCTTCGGTACAGCTACGGAGCGAATGAAAATGGCATAAACCCTGACAACATAAAAGAAACAGAATGTGCTCAACACACCCTCTATGTAGACAACGACATAAGAACAACGGTGGCCTCTCACAGGCAAACTGGGAACCCAGAGATCAGAGACAGGCGATTTCCTGCCCTTACATGTACGGCTTCAGTGTCTTTACAACTGTGTGAATTAACCTTTTTTTGTTTTTACTTACTTATTTCCATTTTATCTGAAGGTCAGGTAGAGAGATGAGAATTTTTTTCCACCTACTAATTCACTCCCTGAAGGCCCACAAGAAACAGGGCTGGGCCAGGCTGAAGACAGGAGCCTGGAACTCAGTGCAGGTCTCCCAGCTGGGTGGCAGGAACCCGGCTACAGGGTCATCCATCCCCTGCTGCCTCCCAGGGTGCACGTTGGCAGGAATCTGGATCACAAGCAGAGGAGCCAGAACCTGAACCAGGCACCCCACCAATATGGGATGCAGGTATCCCAAGTAGCATTTTTTTTTTTTATTTGACAGGTAGAGTTATAGACAGAGAGAGAGAGAGAGAGAGAGAGAGAGAGAGAGAGAGAGAGAAAGTCTTCCTTCCATTGGTTCACCCCCCAAATGGCCGCTATGGCTGGCGCTGTGCCAAACCGAAACCAGGAGCCAGGTGCTTGCTCCTGGTCTCCCACGTGGGTGCAGGGGCCCAAGCACTTGGGCCATCCTCCACTGCACTCCCGGGCCACAGCAGAGAACTGAACTGGAAGAAGAGCAACCGGGACTAGAACCCGGTGCCCATATGGGATTCCGGCGCCACAGGTGGAAGATTAACCAAGTGAGCCACAGCACCAGCCACAAGTAGCATTTTTAAATACTTATTTATTTTATTTGAAATGCAGAGTTAGAGAGAGGCAGAGGCAGAGAGAGAGAGAGATCTTCCATCTGCTGGTTCACTCCCCAGTCGGCTGCAATGGCTGGAGCTACACCGATCCGAAGCCAGGAGCTTCTTCCAAGTCTCCCACATGGGTGCAGGGGCCCAAGGTACAGGCAGTGCTTTACCCGCTATGCCACAGCACCCGCCCCCCAAGTAGCATCTAAATTGTGGCACCAAATGCCCACCCCATGAATCACCTCTTTGAAAGCAAGATCTCTGTTAGATAGGCTGCATGCCAAGAGTCACAGTACAGTTGACAGCAACCAGAAATAAGGACTGGCACTGTGGGACAGGCTGTTGCCTGGGATGCCAGCATCCCAGCTGAGTGCCAGTTCAAATCCTGGCTGCTCCACTTCCACTCTGCCTTTCAAACAAGTAAATAATTTTACAAAAAACAGAAAGCAGGGCTGGTGCTGTGGAGTAGCAGGTTAATCCTCTGCCTGCAGTGTTGACATTCCATATGGGCGCCGGTTCTAGCCCAGGCTACTCCACTTCTGATCCAGCTCTCTGCTATGGCCTGGGAAAGCAGTGGAAGATGGTCCAAGTCCTTGGGCCCCTGCACCCACATGGGAGACCAGGAGGAAGCTCCTGGCTTCAGATCAGCCCAGCTCTGGCTGTTGCAGCAACTTGATGAGCAAATCAGCGGATGGAAGACCTTTCTGTCTCTCCCTCCCTCTGTCTGTATCTCTGCCTCTGAAATAAGTAAATAAAATCTTAGAGAGAGAGAAACCAAATGTACAGACCTGGGAAAGATGGTAGGGCCTCACATTTCCCCATTTTTCCTGACAGTTAACAGATGCTTTCTACAACCGATGGAATCACTAGTGTACACTGAAATACTCATGGGAAAAATCAAACCATGATACAAGCAGGAAGGAGCTGGATAGGGGGAAGGCATGGCTGAGCCCCTGCTACTCACAGCAGGCAGGCAGATGGCGGCGCAAAGCCAGGGTTCCAGTTGAGTACAACAGGGCACGGAGGGGATTGCCCCGGCATAAGACTGGTGAAGAGCCGGGGTTCACTTCCCTTTCTGCACCCTTCGGTGATTTCTGTGCCTGTGCCTCCTGGCTGCTTTCTAACTCAGGAAAACACAGAACACCTTCACAGATTCACCAGAACCTTCAGGGCAAAACCTACCCCCACCATGAGACTCCACACCTCCTAGGAGGACCTGCGGCTCCACCCAGCCACGGCCCCCACGCTCACCCTCACAGCGGGTGTGCCGAGCCCCTGCTCCCTGGCACATGTCCCACTCCCCTGCCAAAGCCAAACATCGACCCTCTGGAACAAGCGCTCCAACCCCTCCACCCTGACCGCATGAACAGCTGTCCTCCAGCGCCTGTGAGAGGCCGTCCAAGCACACTCGCTTGCTCTCTCTCTGCCCCAAGTTCCTGCTACCGACCAACTGACAAACCACGGTGTCTCCAGCCCATCACTTCAAGATCAAGGGCATATGCTGCTAATGCCCTCGGGGAGAGTAAGCAAGGCTCAAGCTAAAGCTTCGAGGAGGGAGGGGGTGGGATGAGAGCCTGTGCTATCCTAGGTGGCCGTGGCCGTCTGTCCCACGGAATGGTTAGGGAGTCCTCGGGCAGCCACCACTGGAGGCGTCCTGCACCACTGCAGGGTCGGGAGTGTCTCCCTTCAGCATCACATGCGGTTGGCAGCTCCCGAGAATGTGAGGCCCAGGACCCAGCGTAACTCTCTGAGCCTGAGTCATCTGTGAAGTGTCTGAGCCCACGGGGTCGGCCTAGAGCTTAACAGAGGCGAGGCGTGGAGGGCCCCTGAGGCCAGAGACCACCATGCATCCAGAAAGGAGCAGATTCTCTCTCAGGCCGAAATGCCATGCACCCTGGTCTCTTTGCTCGTGCCCCGGGCGCTGCTCTGCTCAGGGGTGGCTGGTCCCTCTGGGCATGCTGAGTGGCTGTGGGCACAGCCCAGTCTACAGAGCAGGCTCCTGCGTTCTGGAGGAGGCCCTGGCACACCTATGCCATGTAAGCTCCAGGCCCCGGATCCCCACCCTTCAGGGGAAACGTACCCCTGGCCAAGTACTTGTCAACTCCACTAGCATCTCCCCTGCCCAGGGGGCTCCACGTGCTCCTAATCACCAGGCAGCCAGGCCTGGTCCGACTCCACCCACGGGGCGGGGACCGGGCCATCAGGTGCCCTCTAGGTTGGATGGCTTCAGATCTGACCAGGTTCTCAAGGACCCCACTGACCAGAGCAGACCTCTGCTCCTGCCCAGGCACCTGTGTGCCGAGGAAGCCCCATGCCTTGCAACAAGCCCCGAGCTGGGCTGAGGTTGCCGTCCAAGTTATAAAACATGGGCGGTGCCCAGGAGCAAGCTGCTGCTGGTGTTAAGGTTGTTGCTCCAGGCTGGGAGGTGCGGTCTAGACAGTGACAGAACAGCAACACCTGGTCTGGATGACTCTGATGGGGTGACAGGGTGGCTCCCAACCTGTGTGTGCATGGCTGCGGAAGCCACCCCAAGCACCTGCTACCTGCTGCTTGCCTGGCGGCCCAGGACATCTCTGAGCCCCTCTCTGCCCTGTCCTCCCTCAGGGCTGTGAGAAGTCCTCTCAGAAGATGGTTTTCCTTTCATTTACTCACTTAAAACTCACTGGGGGCCGGCACGGTTGCGTAGTGGGTAAAGCCACCGCCTGCACTGCTGGCATCCCATAAGGGCGCTGGTTCGAGTCCCGGTTGCTCCACTTCCCATCCAGCTCTCTGTTGTGGCCTGGGAACGCAGTGGAAGATGGCCCAAGTCCTTGGGCCCCTGCACCCCTGTGGGAGACCCAGAGGAAGCTCCTGGCTCCTGGCTTTGAATTGGTGTAGCTCTGGACATTGCAGCCAAATGAGGAGTAAACCAGTGGATGGAGGTCCTCTCTCTCTCTCTGCCTCTCCTTCTCTGTATTAACTCTTTCAAATAAATAAATAAATCTTAAAAAAAAAAAAAAAAAACCTGACTGGACCAGCTTTTCTCCTGCCATTATCCACCAGACAGCTCAGAGCCGCACAATGAATCTGCCCTCTCAGATCCTCCCTTCCCACACACATCCTTTTCTGCACTGTCCCCCCATGCCTGCCCCTGCTGTCACTCCTGTCTTCATCCACAGCCTGGTTGCCTACCCCAAGCCAGGCATCAGGCTGCATGTTGGGTCCTACAAAAGAACACCAGGCCCAAGCTGGCACCATGGCACAGCGGGTTAAGCCGCCACTTGCGATGCCGGCATCCCGTAAGAGTGCAAGACCCAGCTGCTCCACTTCTGATCCAGCTCCCTGCTAATGCGCCAGGGAAAGCTGTGGAAGATGGCCCAAGTGCCTGGACCTCTGCCAGGTCTCCACATGGGAGACATGGACGGAGTTCCAGGCTCTGGCTTCACCATTTGGAGGCGTCAATCAATGGATGGGAGATCTCTCTCACTCTCCCCCTGTAACTGCCTTTCAATTAAATGCATAAATCTTAATTTTTTTTTAAATTTAAAGATGCAGCAAGTTGGTCTCCCATGCTCTGGAGGCTGCCTTCCCTCCAGGGCTCTGGGGCAGAATCCCTGCCATGGCCCCTTCTGGGTTCTGGTGGCTCCTGGCAGCTGTGGCTGTGGCCATAGCTCTCGTCTCTGCCTCTGTCTTCACACAGCCTTCTCCACAGTCCACAAGGCTGTGCCTGCATGCAGGGGCCACCCAGACGATCCAGAGAAGCTCCTCCCCTCGGGATCCATACGCTATGGACACACACATATGCCATGTAAATGCATATTCACAGGTTCTGAGGATTCAAAACCAGACCTATCCTGTTGAGGGCCACCATTCAGCCCACTACGATGGGAAAGATCTGCAAGAGGAAGATGAACAGTGACACAAGGTGGAACTCCAGGAGGGGAGTCCTTGGGAGGCTGAGGGTGGTAGGGGTCCAGAACTAAACATTTTCCTTCCTAGCTTTCTGTTACACAACATTAAAGGTATAGGGATTACCACTCAATTAAAGAAAAGGTTTCACAGGAACACGCAGAGCTCCCTGCCCACTGCCACCCTGAGCAGAGGCCGCGAGATCACTGAAAGCACGCAGTCTTGCTCAAAGTCTCTAAGACCCACCTCGCAGACAGCACAAGTGGCCACAGAGGGACCATGGCCGAGGGCAGGGAGGGTGCCGGGTCCAGGTCTGCAGACGCGCCCCTCCTTTCGTTGACCCAGCCAACCGCATGCTCCCTGCACAACACCTCCTCCTGCTCCGTGGAGCACAGCCAGCTTCGGTACCACAGTGCCAGGGAAGCTGAGCCAGGGCATAGGGCATGATGGAACGAGTCAGCCGGCCCCCAGCTCAGCTGTGAGTGTGGCACTTGGGAGGCACGGTTAGATTAGGGAGGGAGTGCTCCTCTCTGAACTGGCCTGAGGGTAAACACCTGCCCCCACCCCCAGCCCAGGAGCCGATGCCCTGACCCCAGGTGCACCCCATCACCCCCACTCCTAGTCACGGCCTTGGAACTGGACCCTGTGTCAGTGCCAATGTCAGGAACCACCTGTGCACGTGAACTGGAGCAAGCGGGCTGTGTGTGTGTGTGGACACCCCATCACCCTACTGGGGGCACAGACCCATCTTGTCCAAGCCAGGCCCGAGGTGTCATTTGTGTGCCCAGCATCGCCCAAGGGCTCCCTTTTCCTTCCACAGTGTCATCTTCACGGTAGCAGACACCTTGGCAACTGGGTGGCAGGAGGGAGCTGCGGCCTTGAGCCTCGCACTGGGAGCCTTGGGGCACAGGGGCCACCTGGCAAGTGAACAGGGCTAAGGCAAAAGTGGGCCTACGCCTGCCCCCCTCACTCCCTGGGCCTCGCCCTCCTCAAGGCTTGGCTTTGGTGGGGGGTGAAGATGTCTCCTCCCAAACAGGCCCTTCACACTCTGCTCCCACCTGGAGGTCCATGACCTGGGGGGGCAGGGGGTTCAGGGCAAATCACGCTTGGGGCGCCCTGCACCACACAGAAGGGCCCTGACTCCATGGGGTTCCCAAACTTTAGTGACCCCAAATCCCTGGTTAGACACCAGCATGGCGGATTCCCTGCACTTCTTCTCACTCAGCTCACGGGACGCATGCCCTATTAGCAGAAGGGCAGAAACAGCGGGGAGCAGGAGGCTCACCCAGGCTCGGCCCAGGAGGGCTGAAGGTGGCACAACACCTCCCCAGCCCACCGGGGTGGGCGCCGCGCCACAGACAGGTCTGTCACTCCTACTTTCAGAGAGGTGAGGGCTGCTTGCACACACTTCTTCCAGACCTCTCAGCTAGGGGAGGGCCTCCGGCCACCCAATGGGCATTCTTCCCTCCCTGCACCTGCCTCTGGCCTTCCAGCCCTTAGCAAACACAGGAGACGCCAGGGGCCTGTGATTCACCTCTTTCCCCACAGCCACACCCATTTTCTTGAAGATCCCACCCAGCACAGACCAGGGCAAGAACTAACAGCTTTAAATATTTAGGTACTTCCTGCTGCATATAGCATGAGAGAGCCTTCCAGTAACTCCCAGGAGAGCTGAAGTGTCCCTGGGTCTCGGCCAGGACAAGCTCCAGGGGTTTGCACTAGCTGGGCAACTTTCCCTGGGGGCACGTGATTGCCAAACGGCCACCAAGGGACCACGGAGATCCAGGTGTGGGAGAGGGGAGCGGTGCATGCTGCGGCCCCACCCTTGGAAATCCCTGGGTTCTCAGCGCACCTCACAGGTTACCTGAGAGTCCTGGTGGTCAGATGCCAAAGGCAGCCCAGACATCCCCGCCAGGCCTGCAGCCTGGCCAAGTAGGAGGTTCCTGTTTTCACTGGGATCCAGCTCCCAGGCTGGTGGGAGCATTCTGCTCAGTTCCCACAAGCACCTTCCCCTCACCGCAGGCGGGTGCTTCTCCCCAGCTCCCAAACACTAGCGCCAGACACAGCCCGGCCAACACAGCAGGGGTGGGTGCACGGCGCCGGCTGCCTGCTGGAGTCCCAGCTCTGACACTCACTCCGGAGGTGCAGGTGCGGTGCTGAGCAAGACCCATCTTCCTAAAGCTGCGGCTCCCTCATCTGGAACACGCAGGTAGCGGCACCTGCCCCGGGGTTACTGCCAGGATCAAAGGATCCCGTGCATTTACCATAAACTGTCTGCCACACGTCTGGCACTCAGTCAATGCCCTGCCCTGCCCTCCGGCTGCTAGGAATTCAATTCGTTTCCTTGTCTCCGTTCCGAATCCCAGCTCACCTGTGAAATGCCAAAGCCAGGCACCACAGACAGGCTGCTTTCCACTAACCCTCACCTCTGACTCACCAGCACTGCTCAGGGCTGGCTCCCCCCCACCCCCCCATACTACCATTTCTCGGTGCGGGGAGAGTGGATGGGTAAGTTCGCCAGAGTTTTCCTAAATCAGCCCTCTGGGACAGAACAGCAGGGGGTAAACAAGGTCACGCAACAGCACGTTACACTCAGGCTTGGGAGACGGGCGAACCTGGAGCGCTGTGACTCTTTTTTAAAGCATATGGAGGTGATCTGAGTCACCGCTAAGCGTGCAGGCATGTTCCTGGGTCGGCCTGGCCGTCTCCTTTGCAGCCGGCACATTCCCAAGCTGGGTCGCCAGGGGCATCCACTCTACGGGACGGATTCCCGCTGTCCGAAGCTGCCTTGCCCGAAGCCTGCCCGCCTCCCGGACCCCCAGCCCTCGGCCGCACCTCTCCGGGGCCTGGCACGGCCGCGGGGTACGAGGGCTGGGAGGAAACAGCCTTTGCCACAGGGGCGCAGATGCCGTGGCTAAACCTTCCGCGCCCGGGGACGCCTGCCCGCGCGGGCGCCGCACTCCCTGGGACCCGGAGCTCCCCCACGCAGAACCTCTTAGAGGGAAGCGCGCACGAGGGGCGCCCGGGGTGGGGCACTGCAGCCACCAGGGTCCTGCTCCGGGTCACCGACAGGGTCTGGGTAGCGCGCGCACGTGTCTGGAGGGGTGGCGGCGTCCTCCAGGCCGGGAACCACAGCTCCCGTCGGGCAGGAACGTGGGCCGGGAGAGGGGCCTCAGGGTCGCGGGACGCCGCGCGCCTCACCTGAGCGGGACAAGGATGGCCAGGTACCTGTCGACGGCCACGGCCAGGAGGCTGAAGATGGAGCTCTGAGTGAGCACGAGCACGAAGCAGGCGAGGAAGAGGCAGCTGTGGAAGTCCGTGCAGAAGCCCAGGCTGATGGTGATGGCAAAGGGGATGGCGAACAGCCCCACGGCCACGTCCGCTGCCGCCAAGGACACCAGGAAGTAGTTGGTGGGTGTCTGAAGCGCGCTCGACGTGCCCACCGCGGCGCACACCAGCACGTTGCCCGCAACCGACAGTGTGGCGATAGCCAGTTCCAGCGCCACGTACAGCGCGTCCTGCGTCTCCAGCTGCATGGCCGGAGCGCCCGCACCTCGGGCGTCGCCTACTGGGGCCGGGCCGGGCGCGGGACAGCCGCGTGGGCCCCGCCGGGCATGGCCGGAGCGCCCGCACCGCGCCTCCTCCAACCGCGTCTGAGCAGCCGGGCTGGTGCGCTCGCTGCCGGGTCCCGCGGCGGGGCGGGGGGCGGGGGCGGAGGTAGGCGGGGCCGTAGAAGACGGGCGCCCATTGGCCGGTGTGCCCGCCCGTCTCGGATCGCGGGCGAAACGCAGCTCCTTCGCAGGAGCCGAAGTCCACACCCGCACGTGACAACCCTTCGTTTTGGCCGCGGGTGGCGTCCTAGTGTCGAAAGTAAGCTAGAAGAGTCCCCAACTTTTCCTCCAGTTGGAATTTAACGGGGCTGTCCGAGCGGTCGCGACGCTCCCTCACCAGCCAAGTGGACGACCTGAGGCCTCTGGGGGACCCCGCCCACGCCCCTGGACGCCGCAGGGAAGCAGGCTTTGCTCCTGCGGCCCCTGGGTCGCACACTCCCTTCCCAACTGCCCCGTGGCCGCCGCACCCGAACAGCAGGGACCCACGGGGGCGCTGCAGCCCCACGCCGCCACACGTGGCCACTCCCCGACAGCTCCCTCTCTGCCTCCGACGCTTCGCGTCCGCCTCCCCAAAATGCCAGTGTTCCTTGATCCTTCACGTCACGTGGGTCAGCTAAGGCTCCCCATAGGCTCCTAACACCCTTAACTCCAGAATCTCCCCTCCGCTCCTCACCGCCCCCCAGGCTGAGCCAGGGCTGAGCATCCCACTGCCGGCTGTAGCACTGGCTCCCAAACCCAGAAAGTGCAAAACCAAGCTTCTCTTGACTCTATCCCCAAACCGGCGCTGCTGTCTCTCTGACTCTGCCCTCCCCACAACCAAACTGCTCCTGCTTCCATGGCTTTGCCTCTCTCCACAGGCACGGACAGGCTCCAGGTCCCTGCTCACCACCTGCTCCTGCCACCCTTCCCCCTCCCTGCCCTAGTCCCCGCCACCGCCGTCATTCTAGAACATTCTTGGAAGTTCCATTCCTCCACCCGAAAGCCCTTGCTAGAAGTCATCAAATAGGATGGTTAAAGAAGATTGTTGGGCAACAGGAAAACATGCTGGCAAAATGTTAAGGAAAAAGACAAAACATGGGCGTGGCTGCTAAAAGGGTACAGGGTCTCTTTTTAGAGTGATGAACAGTTCTGTGTATACACCAAAAAACCACTGAGCTGTACATTTAGATGAATCATATGGTATATGAATTGTATCTCAATGTAGCTGTAATAACAAACTCTCAGCTTCCAGGAGGCACGAACACTAATACGTGACAGGAAGCACAACAAAGCAGATGTCACTCCCAGTAGACGTCTTAGCTGGGAGCTATAGTGTGAATGTCCCCACCAAAAATAACGTTGAAACTTTTTTCTAAGAGTTAGGATTTTTAAAAAATTATTTATTATTTGTTTATTTGAAGGCATAGAAACAGATAAATAGAGACAGAGCTCTCCTAGGTGCTGGTTCACTCTCCCAAATGTCGCAAGAGCCAGGAGCCAGGAACTCAATCTGGGACTCCCACATGGGTGGCAGGGACCCAAGTACGTGGGCCAACTCCTGCTGCCTCCCGGGGTGCACATTAGCAGGGAACTGGATCAGAAGCAAAAGAGCCGGGACTCACTGGCTGCAGGAGTCAGTGCCAAACAGAGCCTTAAGGGCCTTACAGCTGCCCAAACACCCATTAATCATGCTGAAACTTAATCCCCATTGTGAAGCACTGCTCCGAGGGCGGACACTAACCCGCCTCGTGTATTTGGATATGGAACTCTTGGGAGTCGATTCAGGTTAGATGGGCTTTAAACAGCAGGCCCGAGTCCAGAGGAACTGAGCTTTGTGAGAAGAGCAGAGAGGGCTGTGAGGCCATGCACTGCCTCCAGACTGCAGAGTCTTCAGCAGCAAGAAGAACCTCAGCAGAGGTGGCCGCTTGACCTTGAACCCAAGCTAAGAACAGGGAGCTTAGTAAACCTTTGTTCTTTATATAGTACTCAGTCTGTGATTATAGCAACAGAAAATGGACAAAGATCCTGGGTGAAGTTATTATAGAGGATTTTAAAAATCTATTTTTCATGACATTTTGTTAACTTCTGTAACAAAAAACACGATTTATAAGTTAAAATATCAGCGAGCCCACCCATTCCAGGCCGTTCAGTTCTAATTTCACCTGTTCCACTGGCCATGTTCCCACAGCACTTGACCCAAACTTCTGTTGCCACACAAACTGGCCTGGTGGAGGGATCAAGGACCCTCTCCAAAAGCACCTGTTAGCATGGAGTGGGGGAGGGGTGAAAGAGAAGCAGCATCCTGGGGTGGTAGCTTTTGCAGAGCAGGGGGGAGGTGGCAGGGTCGGGGAGGCGGCAGGGTCCTGCTTCAGGTGCTGGGGCACCAGCCCTGGAAATCTGGGCAGGGCCTGAGGACCAAAGCAGCACCTGGCCAGCTTGCTACTGAGTGGTTCCCGCACGCTGCAGCCTTGGGGCACTGGGCTCAGCTCCAGCATTTTCAGTGCCTATAGCCCCTGTTTCCCCTCTCCAGAGCCCAGCCTCCTCCAGGAAATCCCCCAAGCAGAAAGAGGCTCACAGGGCAGGGCCGAGTGCCCCCTGCCGTCCACTGTGTCCCAGGAAGCTGACAGGACCCCAAGAGCTGCCCTGCCCACTGGCCTCACCCCAGCCCCCACCAGCACAGCGCCCTTTGGCTTGTGCAACCAGCTCTCCCTCTTCCCAAAGTTTGTGTGAAATGGACTGTTTCCCTAACGCCATCCACTCCTGGTCCAGAACTCATGCTAGGATTTGGACTGGACTCACCACTGTGGGAACAGGTAATTAGTGTTGTGGAAACAGGAGGAAGGGTGGCGCCTGAAGGGAGTGGTGGGCTTTAGTCTTGAAAGCAACCCGAGTGCAGACCAGAGCCCACGACCTGCAGCAGGGGCCCCATGTTGACTCAGTTCTGCTGCTGACCTCAGACAAGTTCAATCTTTCTAGGCCACCGTTTCTATGTTCAAGACGGGATGATAAGCCTACTTCACAGGGATCAAGAAAAGAAAGGACAGGGGATCCATGGGCCAACTGACCACTTGTAGGAAACGGACACCTTGAAAACTACTGCAGCGAAGGGAGCATTTGGATAAACTAGGACTACAGCCCTAGAAACCCAAATGGGTCTCTAACTGGTAAAAGCTGACCCTGCCCCCCAACTGGCCCTCTTTGGACCTCTTCTAGACTGCAAGGATCCATCTTCCCATCTCTCATCATTGTCTGATCTTGCTTTAGCTGCCAGAGCTGAATCCAGGAGGCATCTAGATGTTCTCAAGAGAAGGCCCAGTTACCAAAAATGCCATCAAAGACTCAGGTTCTGTTTTATGCTCTGTCATCTTCAGTAGCTTTCCTCTTAGACTTTGCACCTCATGGTCACAAAATGGCTGCCATCACTTGCTCATTAAACCTGACTCAAAGCAGAAAGGGGCTAGCCTCCCTACCTTTTATCACGGGGCAAAGTCATGGGTCACATGCTACCCTAAGCCAATCATGAGCATAGAGAAATGGAATGCTCATGCTTGGCTTAGGCCAAACATGCTTTATTTAATGGGGCAGAGGGTGGGGTCGATCTTTTCCAAATGTGTTGCCATTTCAATAAACTTGGGGCTCTTTAAAACTACAGTGGAAGGGAGGAAAATGCACATCACCCTTCAGTGTCCATGTGTGTGTCAAAGGGAACAGTCAGAGTGCCTAACGCCCTGCTGGCTGTACACAGACACAGTTCTTACTGTCTCCAGCCTTCATCCTCCACGAGATCCTGGCTGTTTCTGGAAATCAACACACAACTTCAGGGCATGTCACTGGACCTCAACCTCCCACCTCCCTCGGCATCCACGGCTTTCTCACTGGTTCAAGTTTAAGAGAAGCTCCATGCTTCCTTAGGATGAGCCTAGCCCCAGGAGGGTCCTCAGCCTCTGAACTGCTGTCAGGTAGGTCTTACCCAATCTCCAGAGGCAGCTCTGCACCCAAGAGATGGGCACCACTGGGGACTACACCCCACTTACACGCCCCCACCACATGTTCCCAACACTGGTGGATTCTAAGTCTACGCACTCAAAGGCTTTTGTGTTATTTCTCTGTAGTGGCTTTCCTAGGGACCTTGAACAACGCTTGTGAAATAGTGATATGTATACTATTTCAGAAGGGGAATGGGTACCAGGTGGCGTACTTTATTTCTACGATTGTGAAATATGATGAAGGTTAAAATAAGGATGAAATTATATGATAAAGATACATATATTTGAATGTATACAAGGAATCTTTGAAAAGTCCATGGAAATTATGTATTATGAAACAGCATGGATTTCAAATTTTTGCAATAAAATAAATATATCTTTTAATTTTCATTTTCCATTAACTTTCTGAAGTACCCTTGTATGTACCTGTAAAGATGTGCATATACATATAGAGAGAGGTATATACAGAAGGAATTACAAAGTATTCGTTCTGTTTCTACATGAAGCAATGTTACACATTCATAGTCACTCTGCCCTCAGAGATTCAGAAAAAATGTAACTCCCTTATGATCTAAACTTCCCTTGACTTCTCCATGATCCTCCCCTCCATGGGCAGTGGAGATACTCAAGATTCACCAGTTTACAATCTTACATTCAAATAAGATGACAGTGAAGGGAAGCCCAGTTCCATCACAATCCAGATTGATCAGCTCAGAACTGAGCAAGAAGACAGAAAGCTAAGGACAGAGGGAAGCAGAAAGAAGTGACTGCCGGCTAGGTTTGATGTTACAGAGAGATAATTTTATATACACTTGGAGAACTTAATAATTAATGATAGATACCAGGAAAATATTAGTTTTCAAAGAATTATTTATTTATTTGAAAGCCAGAGTGACAGAGAGAGAGATGAGATTTTCTATCCATGGGGTCAATCCCCACATTGCTGCCAAATCTAGGGCTGGACCAAGCTGAAGCCAGGAGCCCAGAACTCCATCTGAGTCTCCATGTGGGAGGCAGGTGCCCAGGTACTTGGGCCATTCATCCCTTCTTTCCCAGGCACATTAACAGGGAGCTGGATTGGAAGTGGAGCAGTACTTGATCCAGTTCTCCAATATGGGATCCCAGGGTCATAGGTAGGCAGCAGCTTAACCCACTATGCCATAAAGCTGGCCCTAAAACTAAGTGTTATTAAAGGAGGTAACTAGTAATTCTAGAAAAAAACGAAAGGTGACCAAGAAAGAAAATGTGATGACAGTACATAGGTGTCTCAGTGTAAATAAGTATGAGCACCTAGCCAAAATACCATAACTTCCGAGGTTCTTAACCAAGTGATACTGTCTGCTAAGCTTAAGAGAGTGCTTTTTCAATGTATGTGCAGATGTTCTGAGTTCCCATTGTTTGTGTTCACTACTGGCAATTGGTGGGCAGAGACCAGAGATGTTAAATGTCCTTTTCAAACATTGATCCCAGTTAAAATTTTAAGTCAGTTACTATGAACATGTTAAAGGACCAAAGAGGATCATGAATTAAAAGAGGCAGGAGTTTGGCCTACCAATTAAGACACCCATATCCCACATCAGAGTGCCCGTGTTCCATACTTAGTTCCAGCTACTGAATTGAGCTTCCTGCTAGTGCAGGACCTGGGAGGCAGCAGTGATGGCTCAAGTAATTGGGCTCTTAACACCCATGTGAGAGGCATGGATTGAGTTCCTGGCTCCTGCATCTGCACAGCCCAGTCCTGGCCAGCACAAGCACTGGGGGAGTGAGCCAGCAGATGGGAGCACTCTCTCTCTGTGTCTCTCAACTAAAAGAATAAATATTTTTAATAAGATAATTAATGCTGTGGCATAGCAGGTAAAGCCAATTACATACACCCTGGGAGGCAGCAGGTGTTGATTCAAGTACCTGGGTTTCTGCCACCCCGTTGGAGACCTGGAGTTTCTGGCTCTTAGCTTTGGCCTGCTGCAGCCCTGGCTTACTGTGGGCATTTGGGGAGTGAATCAGCAAATGGGAGATCTCTCCCTTTCTCTTGGTGCATCTTTCTATCTCTCAGACACAAATAAAAAGAGTGGGGAAAATGCACACCATGCAAAAAGTAGCCAAAAGAGAAGTGGAAAGGCTACACCAATATTACACAAAATAGAGTTTAAGATAAAAATCAATACAAAGACAAATAACAATTTGAAATAAAGTCACTATTATAAATATGGATGCACCTAATAATAGAGCTCCAAAACACATAAAACAAAAATTGCCAGAATTGAAGAGAGAAATATACAATTCAACAATGATGACTTGGAGATTCAATTTTCTACTTTCAGTAATGGACAGAACAACTAGGCAACTAAATACACAGAAGATCAAAGAAACAGAAGACCTGAGGTACCAACTGGGACTCATAGACATCTGTAGAACACTCCACCCAACCACAGAATACACATTTTCTCAAGTGCAAGTGAAACAGTAACAAAACAGACAATATATTAGGCCATAAAACAAGCCTCAATGAGATTAAAGAGATTGAAATCATACAAAGTACGATGGAATGAAATTAGAAACCAGTAACAAGTAGGAATTTTGTAGAATTCACAAATATTTGTAAATTAAATGACATACTTACAAATTAATCAAAGGGCCAAAGAAGAAATCATTAAGGAAATTAGAAAATATTTTTTAAGTTTACAACAAAGCTACAGTAAATAAGACAATGTAACACTGACATAAGAACAGACACATAGGTTGATGGACTAGAATTAGAATTCCAGAAATAAACCCTTATATTTATGGTTAACTGATATCTGACAAGACTTCCAGGACAACTCCCTGGGGGAACAGTCTCTTCAATAAATGGTACTGGGACACTGGGTATCCATATGCAACAGAGTGAAGTTGGACCCCTCCTTCACTCCATCTACAAAAATTAACTGAAATTGAAAGAACTTTTACAATCTTAAAAAGACAAATAATCCAATTATTCTTAAAAGGGACGAAGGGTCTGAATGGACATTTCTTCAAACAACAGAAACACAAATAAGTCATATAGCTTCTAACTGGATCTTGTGTAGACAGCAAAGTAATGGAGGCTGAAAGTGACTAGATGACTCTCTGAGACCCACCATGAATATGGGGAAGTGCAGAGCTGGACCTCAACTCAGTCTGTCTTCATTCTGGCCGCCCCCCTGGAGTTGTCCACCTGATGCCCACACCCCAAGGCCAGATCTGCCTGTGTCTCTCTGGCAAACAGAGGGCATGGAACTGTTCCTGAGACAGGCTGCTCCTTCCCAGTGTTGAAGGACAGTCTACCTCACATCACATATGAAGGTGTGCCAGGGAGAAATGAAGCCCTCAGCAGAGGCTCCAAGCGTGAGCGCTCCAGGCTGTAGAATGAATCTGAACACCAGGCCTCCATCCTCTCCTCCTCCCTGTGTGGCCCCAAGACTGTACCGAATCCTGTGCAGAATTTGGCCCATCACACACGTGCAACCCAGCTGCCTTTCCTTCAACAAATGAAAGAGAAGAAATAAGGTGGCCTCTCATGGGTGCACCTAAGGGTCACTAGCCAAGCCTGAGGCAGGCCACCTTCTATCTCACTCTGCTACCCGAGAGTCTCCTCCTGCCCATCCAGTGTCTAGGAAGCTTGTTTAATTTCTATCAAATGCTTAAAATGCTTGCCCCGTCTCTGGAAAATTCTAAAGTTCCTTCCTTTGTCATCATTCACTTGTTTTGTTGTAGCTAATTTCAGAGACCTCAGGTGGGAAATGACATTTTGCACTAGTGTGGTTTGCAAAATACATCCATTGAGGAGGCTGAAAGAGTCATGCAAATTTTCAAATCCATTAATCAGCTCTCTTCACCACAGAGATCTGAGTTATCTATTCTAATTTACAACATTTACTTCACTGCTTCCATGAGAAATGTGGGACACTGCTTCAGGTCAGTTGCTCAGTGTTGTCACAGGCAAGAATGAGGATCTTGTAGCAGCACTGGGCTGTGAATCTTCAACAATAATCTCTCATTTTTCAGCTTCTAACTGAACTGCATTGTTGTTCATGGGGTTGGCAATAATATTCCTACCCCAGAGGGTAACTTGTGACTAGCCTAAACCAGACAGACAATCTCTTCCCCCTTTGTCAATGACCGGTCTAAGGAAGAGGCATGTGACTAATTCCTAGGAGGATGTAAAGGGAATTATACTGCAAGGTTTGGACCTCCTCCTTCCCTTCCTGGGACACTGCTGTGTGAAAACATGGTACCTGGACCCGTGGCAGCCACCTTGCAACCTTTGAGGTAACAGGTGAGAGGTTTGGAAAACAATGCATTCAAGGTGATGGGGAAAGATGGAAGAAAGAGTCTGTGTCCCTGGTCATGTCTTTGAGCAGCCAATCTGAGGAACACCTGTCTCTGGACTTCTGTCCCACAACACCATAAACATCTCTGTGGTCTAAGCCACCACCGGGTCCTGTTTTCTGGGATTCAGAGCTGGGCAAATGTACTGGTTAAAGGTATCTTGGTTCCTGGCTCATCCACTGAGATGGAACTTGTGGAAGAGAACAGTGGTTACGATGGAGCTCAGAAAACAATGCCCCCAAGACCAGCACTTTGACACGCTGAGAACATGCCCCAGAATCCACCTCAACACCAAGCTCTCTCTGATACTCCACCGTCTGCTCCCCTCCTGGGGGAGGACTATCTGCAAAGTTCACTTACCCACCTGACCCGATCCACCAAAATAAGACACAACAGCCTGCAGTCATCACTCTGAAATTTCATTAAGAAGACTGAATTCTCACAGCAGGAAGACTTAAGTCTGTCAACACAACTGGATGGACTTGTCACACATCACTGTTCTCTACTGTGGTTCCATAAGGAATCACTTACGAATCACTGTCTGTTCTACAGGAAAGAACAGACTTTGTCCCATGCTATTGTATGTTCTTCAAGCCCATGGACTTCTCCTAAGAACTGACTACATTTCCATTCCTCCCCTCCCTATAAAAAAAAAGGGGGGGGGGTTTATACGTTTCTGTTCCCTTTGCTCCTATAACAGGAACACTTTAACCTGGTCTCCAGGGCAGGGTGAACTCTCCCTCCAGGACTGGGATCACCACTTCATCTCTTTGAACCTGATCACTTCAAGTATGAAGTGAGAAAGCTTAATCCATTGTCCTCTGATGTCTCTCCCCCTCCAAGCTCCTGCTGACCAGAGTCCTAATGCTGCATCAGCTCCAGAAACCTCCAAGTATTTTTGGGCAGCCCGGGAAAGGATTAGCCTCCACTTAATCAAGCTCCTCTCTTCCTGGCATCTTGCCCAATAGTTCAGATTGGGGGGGAAGATGAAAAAATAATCAAAGGAGAATTACCATTAGCTTAAGAATAAAGCTTGTCTGGGTGTGAAAGTAAAATTGGCCTTCTAGGGACTCAAGATGGAATTCACGCTGCTGGCCCAAGCAGACTGTAGCATCTTTGTGATTAGTTTTTACTTTACATAGAGCAAAAATACATGCTCCTAGAAGGCACTAACACTCACAGAATACTTAAGACAGTAAAAGTGCCCTGCAAACTCTCTGTTCTTACACCCCACAGTTAAATTCTGAATTCTGTTCCAGGTGTTTTTCTGTGCTTATACAAACATAATGCATTATGTATAACGTATGCATTACAGAATCAGAGATCTAGTGATGACACTTCCTGTGAAAGTGTGCAAAAGACATGAAACCAGGGATTGGTGAACCCAATGTGTAATTTTTTTTTTTTTTTTGACAGGCAGAGTGGACAGTGAGAGAGAGAGACAGAGAGAAAGGTCTTCCGTTGCCATTGGTTCACCCTCCAATGGCCGCCGCAGCTGGCGCGCTGTGGCCAGCGCTCTGCGGCCAGCGCACCGCGCTGATCTGAAGGCAGGAGCCAGGTGCTTCTCCTGGTCTCCCATGGGGTACAGGGCCCAAGCACTTGGGCCATCCTCCACTGCACTCCCTGGCCACAGCAGAGAGCTGGCCTGGAAGAGGGGCAACCCGGACAGAATCCGGTTCCCCCGACCGGGACTAGAACCTGGTGTGCCGGCGCCGCAAGGCAGAGGATTAGCCTGTTGAGCCACGGCGCCGGCCCCGATGTGTAATTTTTAAAAACAAAAATCGGTTTTGGGATGGGCATTGGGTGCAGCAGTTAAGATGCTCTTTGAGGGCTGGCACTATGACTCACTTGGTTAATCCTTCGCCTTAGGCGCCGGCACCTGATATGGGCACAGAGTTCTAGTCCCTGCTGCTCCCCTTCCAGTCCAGCTCTCTGCTGTGGCCCCGGAAGGTAGTGGAGGATGACCCAAGTGCTTGGACCCTGCACTCACATGGGAGACCAGGAGGAAGCACCTGACTCCTGGCTTTGGATCGGCATGGTGCGCCAGCCGTAGCGGCCATTTCGGGGGTGAACCAACGGAAGGAAGACCTTTCTGTCTCTCTCTCTCTCTATCTAACTCTATCTAATAAAAAAAAAAAAAGATGCTCTTTGGGACATCCTCATTCCATATCAGAGTACCCGACTCTGAGTTCCAGCTTCATTTCTGATTCCAGTTCCCTGCTAATGTGCACCCCAGGAGGCTGCAGGTGACAACTCAATATTTGGGTTCCTGGCACCCATGTGGGAGACAAAGATTGAATTCCAGGCTTCTGGCTTCTTTCTCTGGTTTACTTCCAAGTAAAGTAAAAATAAAGACAGACGTTACAAATGTTTTAAACATAGAAGATTCTTTTCAACAATGTGGATAAAATAAGCTTTTTTTTTTTTGTAATAGCAAAGACCTTAAGTCTGCTGATTCCCTCAACTGCCCACAATAAATCACCATCTCCAGAAAGTTACCATTCATGTCTCCCTTCCTTCATAAACAGTGCACAGCAACACTCAGTTCTACCTAGTTTTTCCAGAACAAAACATCATCAATATTTTCCTCTACTTCCCATCTTTTTTTTTGAAAGATTTATTTATTTGAAAGTCAGAATTACAGAGAGAGAGGCAAAGACAGAATTCTTCCATCTGCTGGTTCACTACCCAGACGGCTGCCACTGCCAGGGCTGGGCCAAGCCAAAGCCAGGAGCTGGGAGCTTCTTCCAGGTCTCTCACGTGGATGTCAGGGGCCCAAGCACTTGAGCCATCTTCCACTGCTTTCCCAGGCCATAGCAGGGAGCTGGATCAGAAGCGGAGCAGCTAGGACATGAACCAGCACCCATATGGGATGCTGGCACTGCAGGTAGCGGCTTTGCCCACTATACCACAATGCCAGAACCTACTTCCAATCTTATAATCTTATAAGGAAAAAGTTCTTTCACTGTTGCTTTACTATACATTCCCTCATTTTCTACTGAAATCAACCTTCACTTTATTTTTTCTAATGCTTAGCATTTTTTCCTAAGAATTGCTTATTTAATCCATTTTTGCCTGAATTCTTTGTCATATACTCTGAGGAACTCCTTTCTGCTTAACTAATTTATCTGAAGGCCAGAGAGAAACAGAGAGGTCTCCCAACTGCTGGATCATTTTCCAAATGCCCACAACAGCTGGGGCTGGGGCCAAGAGCACCGAGCTCAGTCCAGATCTCCCATTTCTTAAGCCATCACCACTGCTTCCCAAGGTCTTCATTAGCAGGTAGCTGGAGTCAGGAGCCACAGCCAGGAATCAAACCCAGACACACTGATGTGGGATGCAGACATCCTAACTGGTATCTTACCTACTAGGCTAAACACCTGTCATGTATTTTAGTTATTATGTTGTATATTACCTGCTATGCAATGCAAATATTTTTACCAGTCTTCTCCCACCTCTGCCCCAGTCTGCTTTTTATCTTTTAATGTTATGATGTCTTCTGTCACACAGAAGTTGTCCATTTTTATGTGGTTAAGCATATCTGTCCACCTCTTCCATTTATGGCTTCTGGGGCTTGGGTCCTGCTTAGAGTGTAAGAATCTAGTTTACTCTTTCTCCACAGGATAGACAAAGGGCCCTGAATTCCTGAGTTGAGCTGTGCATCCTCTTCTAATGGGTTGCAAATGCCTCAGGGTCAGATACTAAACCCCTACAAGCAGTCTGTCTTCTCTTTGGATCACAAATCTGTTTCTTCTCTCTGTTGCTTTACCCCTGCTCAACTTTGAGGAGCACTGCTTCTTCACTGTGTACGGTGATTTTCTGGCAGGACAGGACACCCTGCCCCCCTTTATTATTCTTATTCCAAATTGCCCTGGCTTCCTTCTTCCTGGTAAACTTACACTCACTGTCAAGTTCCAAACAAGCGCTGTCAGGCCGGCGGGGCTGAACAAACACTCAGGTGGGTATTACGGAGTAGAGCAGACACTAGTTTTTTGAAATGAAAAAATCTGGGCATTTTAATGATAGTTTTGATATCAGGCACTCGAGATTGAGGTCAGGAAAATAACCATGATGCTCGGGGCCTGCTGTTTGTGAGCATTTCCTCTCGTTGCGGAGCCTGGAGGCTCATCTAAGTGCCCGTGGGGCCCTGCTCCACCCAATGCAAATCACCACCCTGGAGAATTCAAATGTCTCTGTGTCAGTGAGCAGTGTGGCAAGTGAGTAAGCACAAGCCCTTCCTGAGAGGCCCCGAACGCAGGCCTGGGGTAGGGTGCCCCCTCCACCCCAGGCCTCAGCGCCCGTAGTCACCACCTGCCAGATCTGATCCACATCTGACCCACACAGCCCAGGATATGGAGACACACTCTGCGCCAGTGCTGTGACCTCGTACCAACAGTATGGCCATAGGATATAGCCTTTGTCTCCCCAAATCCCCAAATTTACATTTAACTATTTTTGAAACCACAGGCAGCAAAGGACCTCCCCCACCTTGCACAGCAGCAAGCTTCCCGTAGCTGCCTAACATACTAACAGCCCATAATTGTTCTTTGCATACTTGTTGCTTAGTAACCTGCAACCCCATAATACTTGCTTTAGCCAATAAAAAAAATTCTGCTGTCTTTCCAGGGTACCTAAGAAAACTGGACAGAATGAGTTTCAGCCTGCCCTGTAACTGGAGCCTTCGCAGATCAGCTCAGACTAACAGAGAACTTACGGTGAACTATAATGTCCAATGACGAACCTCAGGTAACATTTCAGCAGCCATCTTTGAACACACCCGATGGATGTTATGACATGATTTGTCACCCCTTCCCTGTGCACTTACGTCCTGACACTGTTTCCCCCAGTTCTACCCCAATTACCCTAACTCCACAAATTCCCAAACCTCTCTCTGTATGGGGAGATCGATTTGGACCTTTCTCTTACTGGCTTATAGTGGAGATAAGCATTCTCTTTCTCAGAAGGTGAACCCCATGTTTTTTGTTTGCTGTTTGTTTTCATAACACACAGAATGTGCCTGAGCAGGGAACCCTGAGATCAGTTCTCAAGTGTACACTGGCATTAAGTACTTGGCATTAAGTACTTTCTCACTGTGGTGCCGTCATCACCACCATCTCTGGCTTCTCATCCTGAAATACTAAAACTGTCCCCATCAAGTTCCCCCATCCCCACCACCCCCGCAGCCACCACTGCTCTCTACCAATATGATCACCCCAGGGATCACACAACATGGGGTCTTCTGTGGCTGGCTTCTTTCACTTAGCCCAGTGCCCTCAAGTTATCCATGCTGGAGCATGTATGAGACGCTTCTTCCTTTTTTCTTTTTCTTTTGAGGCTGAGTAACATTCCTCTATGCATGGATCTTTTTTTTTTTTTTTTTTTTTTGACAGGCAGAGGTAGAGAGAGAGAGAGAGAGAGAGAGAGAGAGAGAGAGAAAGGTCTTCCTTCCGTTGGTTCACCCCACAAAAATGGCTGCTATGGCCGGCGCACCGCGCTCATCCGATGGCAGGAGCCAGGTGCCAGGTGCTTCTCCTGGTCTCCCATGGGGTGCAGGGCCCAAGCACTTGGGCCATCCTCCACTGCACTCCCGGGCCACAGCAGAGAGCTGGCCTGGAAGAGGGGCAACAGGGACAGAATCCGGCGCCCCGACCGGGACTAGAACCCGGTGTGCCGGCGCCGCAGGCGGAGGATTAGCCTGTTGAGCCACGGCGCCGGCTGGATCCTATTTTGTTTCCCGTTCACCCACGGCTGGGCACTCCGGTCCGCTTTCACCAATGCTGAATGATGCCGCTGTGCACCTCAAGCTGACTCAGGATGAAGGGCTCACAAAGCTCCTCGGCCACCCCACAACCACGCCAGTTCTCCACCAGAACACACGCTCATCGGATCCTAGGACAGGCCGGGCTAACCGTGTGGTCAGCATTTGGCTCCTGGCTGGGGGCGGTTTCCATTCGAAACCTGATTCTTCAAGAGCGCACACCTGGCCTCCCCGGCATGGTCTCCAGATCCCACCTCATCCTCCACAACGTCCCCCAGCTGACCCAAGCGTCCACCTCGCCGACGCCCGCATTTCCACAAGGCCGCTAGGAACTCAACGGAAGATGCCTCGGACAACGCCCCGCGGCCTCTCTAGAAACCCTCCCCGGGGCTGCTGCTGGCCTCACAGCTCTCCTGAACCCTGCATCCCACAAGCCCCACTCTTCTAGAATATTCCTTGCTCTGTTTCCATAACGACCCAGGCTCCCGGAAAGCACGCAGGGGGCGACCCCCTTCCGCCAGGGTCCCCGCCTCTCCCCACAGGCGCTTTCGGCAGCCTCTGCAGCGTCGCCCGCCCCTCCAGCCGCCGGTTCCCAACCTCTTCCCCTACAACCTTCTTCCTCTCCGACCCACCTGAGGGCCCCACGCACGCCCTGGTCACGGTGTCTTCGGGTCCTGGCGGAGCGCTGGCACCTGTCACGACGGCAACCGAATGGCCTCCAGGATGTCAGCCTCAGGCATCTCCTTTCCAGTCCCAGCCTTATCAGCCCGTGTCCCAGCCAGACAACCGCAGCACCCGGGAAGCCCTGTGGCATTTCACGGTGGGCCCTTCCGCCATGGGCGAAGTGCGCATGCGCGTGAGTGAGTGCGCATGCGCGTGCGCACGCGTGGACGCACCCAGGCCCACGCTGTGGCGCTCCTGGGCCCAGGCTCTTGTTCATGGGCGCGCTTCCTCCCTGGCTTCCCGGCTTCGTGCTCAGGCTCCTTCCCCCCGAGCCGGCAGATGTGCCCTAATCCTTCCGTCCATTGAGAAAAAAGAACACGAAACACCGCCTAGTCCCACATCCTCTTCCCGCGCACCTCGCCTCATTTCCCCTTTCCAGCAGAACTCCTGGGCGAGGTCCTCCCTGGGCTTCCACTTCCTCCCGCGTGTCTCTCTTCCACCTCTCACGCGTCTGTCCCCAGCCCACTCTGACACCGACTCCTACAGTCTTATCTTGTCAGAGCTTGTCAAACCCAACAGGCACCCGCAGGCCTCAGCCTTGGGGCAGGGGCCCGTCTGTCACGGCCATCACTCCTGGGGCCTGGAAGCCGTTGGTTGGGCCATCAGGCCTCCCTGGGCCCCTGGCCGGCCTTCCCTGCCGCTCTGCTCGTCCCCAGCCTCTCCAAGGAGGGCCTAGGGCTCTCAGAGTTTTCTCTTTTCTTTCTGGGATCCAGATTTTTCCTGCTAGTCAGCTGCTCCCCTGGGACATGGAAAAGCCTCCCCACCTGACCCTTGAGTACCCTCCAGCCTTGTTCTCCGCAGCAGCGGCTCTGAAGGCTCAGCCCGCACCCCGCGGCTCAGCCTCGCCCGCTCTCTCACTCCGCAGGGCCACCGCACCGCACCTGCTGCCACTTTGCCAGCCCGCTTCGTCTCTCACCTGAAACATCTCAGTGGCCTCCCGACCAGGCTATATTTTAATAAATTATTTTATCTTTATACTCTTGTCCCTCTAGGATCACCTCTCTGCATGGCTTCCCAAACGATTGTTTAAAAATGTCAATTACATTCCTGCTCAGACCCCTCCAATTACTTTATTTACTTATTTATTTAAGAGGCAGACAGAGAGCTATCTCTCACCCTTTGGTTCACTTCCTATAGGCTTGACAACAGCTGGGGCTGGACCAGGCCAAAGCTAGGAGCCAGGGATTCAATCTGAGTCTCCCATGTGGGTGCCACTACCTCAAGTAATTCATGCAGGAAGCTAGAATTAGAGGTAGAGTCAAGACTCAAACCAACCTCTCCCATACAGAACAGGAGCACCCTAACCAACTGCTTTGGCCCTAAGACAAATATTGGCCTCTTCCTCTAATTACTTGTGATAACACCTGCCAGATTCTGTCCTCTCTCAAGCCACTGTCACCAGCCGCCTTGCACATCCTCTGCTCACATGGCCTTCCTGCTATCCAACCCCCATTCCCTGCTCCTCTCTTCAATGCAACCAGTGCATCCCTGCCCCAGGGCCTTTGGATGTGCCATTCGCAGCCCATCAAATTATTTTCCAGATTGCCACACGGTTCCCTCTCATACCTTCAGGTATTTGAATGAATTTCGTTACCCCTTCAAGGATGATTTCTCTGACCATCCTCCCTAGTACAGCAGCTATTCTGTGGGCTCTTATTTTCTAGCCTGGATCTGCTGCTTTTCCTAATACTTACCAATACCTATCATCCTGTACACTTGTTTCTTATATCTGTGTCTCCTACCAGAATGTGAGCTCCAAAAATGTATGAACAGAGGTTTTCTTTTTTTTTTTTTTTTTACAGGCAGAGTGGACAGTGAGAGAGAGAGAGAGACAGAGAGAAAGGTCTTCCTTTGCCGTTGGTTCACCCTCCAATGGCCGCCGCGGTCGGCAAGCTGCGGCCGGCGCACCGCGCTCGTCCGATGGCAGGAGCCAGGAGCCAGGTGCTTTTCCTGGTCTCCCCATGGGGTGCAGGGCCCAAGCACCTGGGCCATCCTCCACTGCACTCCTGGGCCACAGCAGACGGCTGGCCTGGAAGAGGGGCAACCGGGACAGAATCCGGTGCCCCGACCGGGACTAGAACCCGGTGTGCCGGCGCCGCAAGGTGGAGGATTAGCCTGTTGAGCCACGGCGCCGGCCTTCTTTTTTTTTTTTTTAAGATTTATTTTATTTACTTGAAAGACAGAGATACAGAGAGAGGTAGAGACAGAGAGAGAGATCTTCCATCTGCTGGTTCACTCCCTAGATGGCCACAATGGCCGGAACTATGCCGATCCGAAGCCAGGAGCCAGGTGTTTCTTCCGGGTCTCCCACGTGGGTGCAGGGGCCCAAGGTCTTGGGCCATCTTCTACTGCTGTCCCAGGCCATAGCAGAAAACTGGATTGGAAGAGGAGCGGCCGGGATGAGAACTGGCATCCATGTGAGATGCCGGCACTTCAGGCCAGGGCTTTAACACATTGCACCACAGCACCAGCCCCCAGAGTTTTTTTTTTTTTTTTTAACTTCTTTTATTTTAAAGTCAGAGTTACACACACACAGAGAGAGAGAGAGAGAGAGAGAGAGAGCGAGCGAGCAAGAGAGAGCTTCTATCTGCTGGTTCATTCCCCAATGGCCACAACAATTAGGGCTGGATTAGGACAAAGCCAGGAGCCTAGAACTCTATCCAGGTCTCCCAAGTGGGAGCAGGGGCCCAAACACTTGGGCCATCTCCTGCTACTTTCTCAGATGCATTAGCAGGGAGCTGGATCAGAAGTGGAACAGCCAGGACTTGAACTGGCACTCATACGGGATGCCGGCATCTGCCAGGACACCAGGCACGGAGGACTCAAGTCGAAGGTGCAGGTGAATCTGCACTGGGGCTGCTCAGAAACGCTGGGCTGAGAGCATGTGGTAAATAAAACAGACACAGGGTTACTGCTTATTCAGAGTCAGATACAAGCATTACAGCTATGCTCAAGGATAACATTGTGTAGAAAGAAAAAAACTGCTTTGGAGAAAAAAAAAATGAAGCATTCCATTCATCCCATGCCTTATCCTCAAATCTGCCTGATTTTCATTCTTTCTTTGAGGAAAGGCTCACAATGACTGTTTCAGGTTAATTACTTAAATATGCAAGAAGCAGAATAGCAGCAAATCCTAGCACTAACTGCAGAGTGAATTGACACAGAGTTCACTGACATTTGTCATTCATGTATATTTGAAAGGGAGAATTTTGATACAATGTAACAATATAGCCTATGTTAAAGTGATAAAGGTAACATACTACTATGTAAGACTGCTATTTCTGAATGTGGTAAATACCAAAAGAAATTTCCAAAGGCCTGGACAATGACTAACAAAGGGTAGAGGAGAAGGAATGTAAGGAAGAACTAGAACAGGAGGCGACTGCTGCCTGTTCTTTTTCTTTCTTTCTTTTTTCCTTTCCTTTCTTTTCTTTCTTTCTTTCTTTCTTTCTTTCTTTCTTTCTTTCTTTCTTTCTTTTTTTTTTTTTTTGAGAAAGAGAGAAAAAACGCTGGTTCACTCCCCGATGCCCACAACAGCTGGGGCTGGGACAGGCTGAAGCCAGGAGCTGGCACCTACATCTGGGTCTCCCAAGTGGGTGGCAGGGGCCCAACTCAGCCATTTTCTCCTGCCCACCAGAGTCTACACTGCAGGAATCTGGGGTCAGGATGCAGGGCCAGTTGGCAAACCCAGGAACTCCAATGTGGGAGGTGGGTGTCTTAACCAGTTAGCTAATCAATAAACACTCACCCCAAGATTGCTGTCTTTGGATATAAACCTTAAATACTATTTGAATTTTTTTTTAATTATTTAGTTAGTTGACAGGGTGACAGAGAGAGAGGGAGAGACAGAGAAAGAGATCTTCCATCTGTTGCTTCACTCCCTAAATTGCTACAACAGCTAAGGCAGGTCTAAGCAAAAGCCAGGAACCCAGAACTCCATCTGGGTCTAGGAGTCCAAGTACTTGAATCATCTGCTGCTGCTTCCCAGGCACATTAGCAGGGAGCTGGATCTGAAGCAGAGTAGCCTGGACTCAAACTGGAGCTCCAATATGGGATGGTGTTGAAAACAGGGGATCAACCTGCTGCACCACAATGCTGACCCCACCATTTGACTGCTTAGCGATAAGCTTGTGTTATTGTGCAAAAGGTAAATATATTTATTAAGAGTGCATATAGGCCAGCGCTGCGGCTCACTTGGCTAATCCTCTGCCTTGCGGCGCCGGCACACCAGGTTCTAGTCCCGGTCAGGGCACCGGATTCTGTCCCGGTTGCCCCTCTTCCAGGCCAGCTCTCTGCTGTGGCCAGGGAGTGCAGTGGAGGATGGCCCAAGTGCCTGGGTCCTGCACCCCATGGGAGACCAGGAGAAGCACCTGGCTCCTGGCTTCAGATCAGCGCGGTGTGCCGGTGGTGGCGGCCATTTGAGGGGTGAACGAATAGAAAAGGAAGACCTTTCTCTCTGTCTCTCTCTCTCTCTCACTGTCTAACTCTGCCTGTGAAAGAGAAAGAAAGAAAGAAAGAAAGAAAGAAAGAAAGAAAGAAAGAAAGAAAGAAAGAAAGAAAGAAAGAAAGAAAGAAAGAGAGAGAGAAAGAGCAGCAGGTGATGGCTCGAGTACATGGGCCCCTGCCCCCTGTGTAGGAGACATGTACTGAGTTCCTGGCTCCTGGTTTCAGCCTGGCCCAGCCCTGGCTGTTGCAGGCATTTGAGGAATGGACCAATGAATGAAAGATCTTTCTTGGCTGGTGCCGCGGCTCACTAGGCTAATCCTCCGCCTGCAGCGCCGGCACACGGGGTTCTAGTCCCGGACGGGGCGCCGGATTCTGTCCCGGTCGCCCCTCTTCCAGGCCAGCTCTCTGCTGTGGCCAGGGAGTGCAGTGGAGGATGGCCCAAGTGCTTGGGCTCTGCACCCCATGGGAGACCAGGAGAAGCACCTGGTTCCTGCCTTCAATCAGCGCGGTGCACCAGCCGCGGCGGCCATTGGAGGGTGAACCAACGGAAAAGGAAGACCTTTCTCTCTGTCTCTCTCACTGTCCACTCTGTCTGTCAAAAAAAAAAAAAAAAAGATCTTTCTCGCTCTCTGCAATTCAAAGACATAAAAATTTAAAAATAAGTAAACTGTCTAAAAAAGAAATATAGATAAGTCCAGGGTGGGCATTTGATTTGATTTAGTGATTAACACACCCACACATCCCATGCTGAATGCCTGAGTCTGATGCTTGCCTCTGATTCCAGCTTCCCTGGGAGGTAGGAGGCGATGGCTCAAGTGGTTGGGTTCCTGACACCCATCTGAAGCTCCTGGACTGAGCCCCTGGCTCCTCCTGGCTTTTGGGCCATTGCGGGTTTTGGGGGAGTGCTCTGTCTCTTTCTCTCTCCTTCTGCCTCTCATATATATACAAATTTTAAAAGTACGTAAATCCATACTCTACACGGACACCAGGATAAGTCCCAGAAGCATCAGGCATTTCAAGTAGAGCAATGAAAGCTCTAGAAAGAAACACCAGAACACGCCCTTATAACCTTGCAGTGGGGGAAGGGCTCTCCGGCTTTGACTTAAAAATCCAAAAATAAACCATCATAAGCAAAGACAGAGACAGTTTTGGGAAACGACTTGCATCTTCCTAACGTGCAGAAAGTCCCACGACAACGTTTCTAAACACTCAGGAGGAAATACGGTTATGGGATGGAAATTCACAGAAAACAGAAACCACACGGAATTTGGGAAGAGAGTCAACCTCTCTCATCACAAGATACACAAGAAAACGAAATTCAGAGACCGCTGCTCACCCATGGGACAGGCAGAAAGCCAAGGGTGTGATCACACTTTGCGAGTCCACCTATGGGGAAGGAAGACCTCTTCCCATGACACTGATAGGAGAACAAGGAAGCCCGTTCCCACAGAGGCCATCTAGCAGTTTCTAGCAAAAGTGTAAATGTGCATGGTCCTCTGATGCAGTAAGTGTATATTTGAACTTTATACATGAGAACCTTATTTTTAAAAAATTTAATTTACTAGGAAGAGTTACAGAGAGAGAGAGAGAGAGAGGTATATTCCACCCACTAGCTCTTTCCCCAGATGGCTGCAATGGGCCAGGCCAAAGCCAGGAGCCAGGAGCTTCTTCCGGGTCTCTTACATGGGTAGCACGGGCCCAAGCACTTGGGCCATCTTCTGCTGCTTTCCCAGGCACATTAGCAGGAAGCTGGATTGGAAGTGGAGCAGCTGGGACTTGAACTGGCGCCCATATGGGATGCCGGCATCCCAGGCAGTGGCTTTACCCTCTGTGCCACAGCACCGTTCCCAGAGAACCGCTCTGTGTACACGTTACTCATGACAGCAATATTGGGCGGGCATTTGGCCTGGTGGTTACAACTGTGGTTGGGATGCCCACATCCCCCAGCAGAATGCCCCGGTTCTATTCCTAGCTCTGGCGCCAGACTCCAGCTTCCTCTCAGTGCAGACCCTGGGAGACAGTGTTGGTAAGTTAAGTAGCTGGGTCTCTGTCACTCATAGGGGAAACCTGGAATGGGTTCCCAGCCTCAAGTTTGGGCGTTTGGAGAGTGAACTGGTGGATGGGTGGTCTCTGTCTATCTCTCAAATAAATAAATAACAGTAACAATAAAATTAAAACATTACTGCAATACCAAAGTACTGGAAACAAGCCCCATGTTCCTCACCCATGGGGTGATCTTCTGTCCCAGTTGGCTTGAGACAGCACTGGTTGACTCCCTTGGCCCCAGTATAAGTAAGAGAGCCCCACCTTCGCTCTCAAAAGTGTCCTTTTTGATTGACATAATGTCATAGTCCATTCGCTACTGCTATAACAGAATACCACGGTCTGGGTAATAGAGAAAGAAAGGTAGTTCTGGAAGCCAGAAAGCCCAATATGAAAGCATTGGCACCTGGCAATGGCCTTGACACCACTTCACGCCCTGGTGAAAGGCAGGAGAGACAGACGGGGCCCCTGCTCAAGGTAAGCAATCCACTCTGATACCAGCACTAATCCACTCCTTCATCACGGCTCTGATCCAGATCATCTGCTTCCCATCCAGCTTCCTGCTAATGTGAACCCTGGGAGGCAGCACATAATGGCTCAGTACTTGGGTCCCTGCCCACCCATGTGAAGACCTGGCTGGGGTTTCTAGCTCCTGGCTTTGGCTTGGCTCAGCCCCTGCTGTTGTAGGCATTTGGGGAGCAAACTACGGAATGGAAAAATATAGGGAACTAGGCAATTAGAGCTATCATCACATAATAGAGTACCACACAGCTGAAAAAAAAAAAAAAAGAATGAGAATGCTCTCCATGTAGTGGCAGGGGACGCCACTAAGACACATAGCTAAGTGACAAGAAAAACAAACAAACGAACAAAAAACCTCAAACAAAAAACCAAAAAGCAAAGTGCTACCTTTTGGGTTAAAAATAAAAGGTGGGGGGCCGGCGCCGTGGCTCAACAGGCTAATCCTCCACCTTGCGGCGCCGGCACACCGGGTTCTAGTCCCGGTCGGGGCAACGGATTCTGTCCCGGTTGCCCCTCTTCCAGGCCAGCCCTCTGCTGTGGCCCAGGAGTGCAGTGGAGGATGGCCCAAGTGCTTGGGCCCTGCACCCCATGGGAGACCAGGAAAAAGCACCTAGCACCTGGCTCCTGCCATCAGATGAGCGCGGTGCACCGGCCGCAGCGCGCCGACCGCGGCAGCCATTGGAGGGTGAACCAACGGCAAAGGAAGACCTTTCTCTCTGTCTCTCTCTCTCACTGTCCACTCTGCCTGTCAAAAAAAAAATAAAAATAAAAAAATAAAAGGTGGGGGCGGGGGAGGTTGTAAGATTCCCCTTTGCTTACATATGCCTAAGAAACTCTGGAAGGATACACAAAGTAACTGGTAACAGCAGCCACCAGTGTGTTGTGAGTGTGGGAATGAAGATGGAGAGGATGGGGGTCTCTCATGACTAAAACCCAGTGTGCCGGCACCGCAAGGCGGAGGATTAGCCTGTTGAGCCACGGCGCCAGATAGCCCTTTCTTACCTTCTTTAAGACACTATTTCTGGGGCTGGCGCCATGGCTCACTTGGCTAATCCTCCGCCTGCGGCACCGGCATCTCATATGGGTGCCAGGTTCTAGTCCCGGTTGCTCCTCTTCCAGGCCAGCTCTCTGCTGTGGCCCGGGAGTGCAGTGGAGGATGGCCCAAGTGCTTGGCCCTGCACCACATGGGAGACCAGGAGAAGCACCTAGCTCCTGACTTCGGATGAGCATGGTGCACCCGCTGCAGCGCGCCAGCTGCAGCACACCGGCCGCGGCGGCCATTGGAGGGTGAACCAACAGCAAAGGAAGACCTTTCTCTCTGTCTCTCTCACTGTCCACTCTGCCTGGCAAAAAAAAAAAAAAAATACCTGAAGTCGGTATTCCTAGTCCACTTAACCCAATCCTAAGTAATATGTAAGTAGGCTGTGAAACCACTGAAAAGATGTTGATTTTGGTGGCCTATTCTCGATGTGATAATAGGAGATTCTTATTTTCTTTGTACATTTTGGTGTTTTTTTTTTTTTTATTTTTGACAGGCAGAGTGGACAGTGAGAGAGAGAGACAGAGAGAAAGGTCTTCCTTTGCCGTTGGTTCACCCTCCAATGGCTGCCGCGGACAGCGCGCTGCGGCCGGCGCACCGCGCTCATCCGATGGCAGGAGCCAGGTGCCAGGTGCTTCTCCTGGTCTCCCCATGGGGTGCAGGGCCCAAGCACTTGGGCCATCCTCCACTGCACTCCTGGGCCACAGCAGAGGGCTGGCCTGGAAGAGGGGCAACCGGGACAGAATCCGGCGCCCCGACCGGGACTAGAACCCGGTGTGCCGGCACCGCAAGGCGGAGGATTAGCCTGTTGAGCCACGGCGCCGGCCCATTTTGGTATTTTATATACAGAACATGTATGAGGGCAGTTCAAAAAGTTCATAGAATTTCAATTCCATTTTCCATATTAGGAACTACCCTCATATTTTAGCAACAATTGTCTTTTTTTTTTTTTTTGACAGGCAGAGTGGACAGTGAGAGAGAGAGACAGAGGGAAAGGTTTTCCTTTTGCCGTTGGTTCACCCTCCAATGGCGGCCGCGGACAGCGCGCTGCGGCCGGCGCATCGCGCTCATCCAAAGCCAGGAGCCAGGTGCTTCTCCTGGTCTCCCATGGGGTGCAGGGCCCAAGCACTTGGACCATCCTCCACTGCACTCCTGGGCCACAGCAGAGAGCTGGATTGGAAGAGGGGCAACTGGGACAGAATCCGGTGCCCTGACCGGGACTAGAACCCGGTGTGCTGGCGCCGCAGGCAGAGGATTAGCCTATTAAGCAACGGTGCCAGCCAACAACTGTCATTTAAAAACATCGACATGGGGATCTGGCGCTGTGATGTAGTGGGTAAAGCCACTGCCTGCAATGCTGGCATCCCATATGGTCACCAGTTCGAGTCCTGGCTGCTCCACTTCTGATCCAGCTCTCTGCTGTGGCCTGGGAAAGCAGTAGAAGATGGCCCAACTCCTTGGGCCCCTGCACACAGGTGGGAGACCTGGAAGAAGCTCCTGGCTCCTGGCTTCGGATCAGCGCAGCTCCAGCTGTTGCGGCCATTTGGGGAGTGAACCAGTGGATGGAAGACCTCTCTCTATGCCTCTCTGTCTCTCTCTGTGTAACTCTGACTTTCAAATACATAAATAAATCTTAAAAAAAAATAAAATAAAAGTTCAACACAGGCTGGTGTTGTGACACAGCAGTTGGACTGTTGCTTGGGACATACCATACTGGGATGCCTGGATTCAAGCCTTGCCTCTACTTTCTCTCTCTCTCTCTCTCTCTCTCTCTCCCTCCCTCCCTTTTAAAGGTTTACTTATTTGTTTAAAAGGCAGAGAGAGAGAATCTTCCATTGGCTGGTTCACTCCCCAAATCAGCCACATTGGCCAGAGGTGGGCTAGACCAAAGCCAGGAGCCAGGAGCTTTTTCTGGGTCTCCCATGTGGGTTCAGGGGCCCAAAGACTTGGGCCATGTTCCACTGCTTTCCTGGGCGCATTAGCAGGGACCTGAATCGGAGTAGAGCTCAAACTGGCATCCAAACGGCATGCCAGTGTTATGGGCTGGGAATTGGGCCTAAATTAATTTTCTAGGTTCTTGCCTTTTACTTAGAGAATTCTAAATTCAAGCCCAAACATGGCATGCAGTGTGATGAACTCTATTTACAAAGTGAGAATAATACATAGGTCCATTAGGGCTTTAATAAGGGAGAATGGGACCAAAGAAAGGGAATTATCATACCCTGCTCTGCTCATCCTGAGTCTACATGGAAGAGAGAGAGAGCTTCCGCTCTTCCTAGCTGTGTACTTGGGAAAAAAATGGAGGTGTTTACGTGGTACCGCCCCCACGTGTCAGGGAAGAGGAGGTACTTCCTGGGGAGGAGTCCCCTGATTGACAGGTAGATGAACATGACAACACAAAGTGAAGTAGGTGCAGTTTCCAGCTCATGAACTTACATCTATCTATCTATCTATCTATCTATCTATCTATCTATCTATCATCCCACATCACCAGTGTCATAGGTGGCTTTACCACTATGCCACAGTGCTGGCCCCCTGCCTCTACTTTCAATCCAGCTTCTTGGGAGGCAGCAGATGTTAGCTCAAGTACTTGCGCCCCTGCCACTCACACAGGAGACCTGGATGGGCTCTCTGGCTCCTGGTTTTGGCCTCTTCCAGCCCTGGTTGCTGGCAGGCATTTGGGTAATGAGCCCGTAGATAGAAGTGTGTGCTCTTTCTCACTCTCTTCCTTTAAAGAACAACACAATTACATGAAATGAAGCTTCTAGCTTCTGATTTTGCATCAGGAGCATTTCATTTGCAAAAGAGATGATGGTGATGGTGATGACGGTAGGGGTCCCATCTCTTGCAGCCTCTCAGAGTAGCCCCTTGTAGCATTAGGGAGCTCCCCCACCCCCTGGCACCCCTGCAGCTGCAGCTGGTGAGGTGTCCAGCCTCCAAGTTAAGGGGAAGCTGCCTGTTGCTTTAAATTGTAAATGGACTCTCCCAGGCTGTGCAAGGGGAGGTCTGATTGAGACTTGCCAAGTCCCTAGGCTCTCTGCTGGGAGACAGGTTTCCATTGTGGAGAAAGACTCCATAGCCTGGGGACAGGACCGTGAAATACATGTGGGTTCCTGGCTGACTCACCCTGGGAGGACTGGGAGGCCAACAAATGTTCTTGGACTTCAACGCTGTTTCCCGCATTACCTTAGAGACAAACAATGCTAGAACGAGGATCTTTGTAGAAGACGTGTCGAAAGGGGCTCAGAGAGGTCACCTGACCTGCAGCTCCCAGACGCTGCAGTAACACACGCGTGACTCATCCTGTGGGGCCCCTTGGTGAGCTTCTCCAGATGCGTTCTCTGCCTGAGGGTGGAGGCTAGGTTCACAGTCCAAGGGTGGAGGCCAGTCCTTGGGTTCCCAGTGGAACAATTCTCCACAGGATGCTATAAGACATCTTCCTGGCAGGTCAGTTTTACTCCTGAGGAAGGAAGTCATCATTTTTACAGTAAAAGATTATTGAGGGGGCCAGCTCTGTGACATAGTTTGTAAAGTCGCTGCCTGCAGTTCTGGCATCCCATATGGGCGCCAGTTCGAGTCCTGGCTGCTCCATTTCCAATCCAGCTCTCTGCTATGGCCTGGGAAAGCAGCAGAAGATGGCCCCAGTCCTTGGGCCCCTGCACCTACATGGGAGAACCAGAAGAAGCTCCTGGCTCCTGGCTTCGAATCAGCACAGCTCCAGCTATTGCAGCCAATTGGGGAATGAACCAGCGGATGGAAGACCTCTCTTTGTCTCTGTCTCTGCCTCTCTGTAACTCTGCTTTTAAAATAAATAAATAAATCTTTTTTTTTTTTTAAATCATTGAGAGGATATGAAGGGAATAGAGATCTTAGTATTTTGAACCATTTTTGAAGGCTTCAAAATAAAAGACTTTAAAAAAAAGCCTTATAGTAGACAGCTTGCAATGTTTGGAGAACATTGAGCTGTCAGTGGGATACTTTGAGGCAAAAGGTTTAAAACTCCAACTGAGAAGTAGGAGTTTGGCACAGCCATTAAGACGCCACTTGGGATGCCTGCATCCCATACGGGAGTGCCTAGGTTCCAATTTCCTGCTAAGGTGCACCCTGGGAGGAATCAGGTGATGGCTTAAGTACTTGGGGCTTTGCCAGGCTCCTGGCTTCAGTCTGCCTAGCTCTAGCTGTTGTGGGCATCTAAGCAGTAAACCAGTAGACGGACGAGATTTCTGTCCATCTCTTTCTTTTTCTGTCTCTCTGCCTTTCAATTAAAAAGAAAAGAAGTAATTTTAAAATGTAACAAATCTGGCCGGTGCTGCGGCTCACTGTTCTAATCCTCTGCCTTGCGGCACCGGCACACAGGGTTCTAGTCCCGGTTGGGGTGCCGGATTCTGTCCCAGTTGCCCCTCTTCCAGGCCAGCTCTCTGCTATGGCCCGGGAGTGCAGTGGAGGATGGCCCAAGTGCTTGGGCCCTGCACCCCATGGGAGACCAGGAGAAGCACCTGGCACCTGCCTTCGGATCAGTGCGGTGCACTGGCCACAGTGCGCTGGCCGCGGCGGTCATTGGAGAGTGAAGCTACGGAAAAAGGAAGACCTTTCTCTCTGCCTCTCTCTCTCACTGTCCACTCTGCCTGTCAAAATAAATAAATAAATAAATAAAATGTAACAAATCAATAAAAGGCAGCTGAAAAAAGTCTTGTCTTTTCCATTCCACAGCAACCAGGGCCTCCTGCTCCCTGACCTTGACCTTCCCTTCCCACCCTCCGGGCATCACTACAGCAACACCTGGTGGCTGTCTACTGGAGACATTCGGCCCCTCCAGTGTACCTGCCACTGGGCTCCCAGGCACTCATTTCATGCTAAAAAGGTGGTGCCAGGATATAACAGTGGACCCCAGAGCTAGTCCCTGTCCTGGCACAGCTGTGAGGAGTGGGAGGGTGGGGGCAGACATTTGCCCAAAAATAACACCCGCGGCTGGGTAGTTGTAGAGCCGACAAATGGCCTTGAAAGGAGATGAGAGATTATTTCAGGGAGCGGAGTTTCATGGGAAAGGGAGATTGAGGGAATGTTTTTCTATTTGAGGCAACCCCTGAAAGTGGGCAAGTGGAAGATGGGCCGAAATTATTCCACCAACTGCAGTGGAATTTGGAGGGGGCCCCTTCAAAGGCTTTGGGTAGAAAATGCGAATCGAACGATCCAGACAGGGTCCTAACACGGCCTTGGACTAGGCCCCTGGGCCCTTAGAACAAGGGGCCTCCCATGGGCTACCATGGTGGTCTGAAGGCAGGGAGCCTGCTTAATCCATCTTCTGTTACTATAACAAAGTCGCAGAGGCTGGGTAACTTACAAAGAAAAGAAGTTTGTGTAGCTCACAGTTGTGGAGACTGAAAGTCCAAGGAGTTCTGGTGAAGTATTGCCCCTCGCCCAATCCCTGGCTCCAGTGCATTCAAATGCTACGCTGCAGTGGAGTCCTTGCTGAACACCTGTGTTAGCTGCCTGGGAAACAGAGCAGAAAAGCTTCCTACTGGAGACAGAGAGGGGCAGACACTGCGCTAGCGGTGGGCTAGGGATATGGTTTGTCTCACTCAGGACTTATAATTTGTTTAGCCAGAGCTCCTCCGGCTTGCAGTCACTGTTTATCTGGAATCCAAATTTAACTGGGTGCCCTGTACTTTCTCTGGTGACCCTGCTTGGCCTACAGGCCAGGCCATCAGGCTGAGGAAATTCTTTTGCAAAACTCACAGCTCCTATATCCCCTGGTCTCACATCGCTACTGGCAGGCTCACATAAGACCCATTACCAAGCTCAAACTCAGTGTCCCCAACGTGACACCATTTAAAAAAAAAAAAAGCTAAGTTTTTTCATTTTGTTTCAGAAGCAGAGAGACAGAGGAGAGAGACAGCTCACATCTGCTGGTTCGCTCCCCAAGTACCTGCAACATCAGGGCTGGGCCAGGCCAAAGCCAGGAGCTAGGAATTCAATCCCGGTGTCCCACACAGGTGGTCGGAGCCCAGGTACTTTACTTGGACTGACGCCTGATGTCTCTGATGGTGCACATTAGCAGAAGCTGGGAATTGAACACAGGCACTCTGAAATGATACGGGCATCTTAACCAGTAGGCCAAACACCTACACTCAAAGACACCAAATGTAAGGGGCCAAAAGAGGGGACAGAAACGCAGCCCACGGTAGCAGCTGAATGTTTGGGTTTTTCCGCTACCAAATCTCTTACGTGAAACCCTAACCCCCAAGGTAGGCAGGTGGAATCACTGGGAGGTGATCGGGCCAGCAGAGATGAATGGGGTTAGGGCCCTTATCAATAGATTCTGGCGAACCGCTCATTCTCGCTCGGCCATGTCAGGTTACGACAGGCAGCTGGCTGTTGGGCAACCCAGGAGGGGCCCTCACACTGGGACCCTGGTGTTGGGCTGCAGAACTGTGAGAAGTAAACATGGGCTGTTTCTAAGGCAGCCTATGGTACTTTGTTATAGCTATCCACAGGACAAAGACACTCACGAAACAGATGGGAGAGGAGGATAAGGGGAGGAGGAGAGAGGTGGGGAGGAGCCGAGGGGATGTGCTGGGTGAAGACGGAGGGCTGGCCACTGACCTTGACAGGTGGAGGTCATGGTGGCCACCTGGAGATGGGGGTGTGGCCTAGGAGGGGGTCCAAGAGGCCGCAGTGGCAGTTCATTCCGAGATGCCCTCCCTCTCTCCTGGTTTCACAGACACTGTGAAAGTCACTGGTGAGAGGCTGCTGTAGTGCAGCAGGTTAGGCGGCTGCTTGAAGCGCCAGCATCCCATATCCAAGGCTGGCTGGAGTACTGGCTGCTCTGCTTCTGATCCAGCTCCCTGTTAACGCACCTGGGAAAGCGGTTCAAAATGGCCCAAGTGCTTGGGTAGGTTCCTGCCACCTACATGGGCGTTCCTGGCTTCAGCCCGGTCCAGACCTGCTGTTGTGGCCACCTGGGGAGTGACCCATTGGATGGACGATCTCTCCCCTCTCCCTCTCTCTCGCCAATAAATAAATACATCATTTTTTAAAGTCACCCGGTGAGCCTGGAGACAAAGGTTCCAGTGCAGGAGTCTGGGGAGACACCGGGGCCGTGGCAGCCAGCACCGCCCACTTCCTCAACTGCGCCATCTTTCTGATCCCTGAAAGAACACAGGGAACTTTCCACACAGTGCCGGGTCCCGGTAATGCAGGGCCTGCCCGTAGGGTGTAGGGTCTGGGCCGGCCAGCGGCCAGTTGGAGGGGACTCCGGGGGCTGGGAGCGTACACCTGTCTCTGGGAAGCAGGGGCGCCCCCTGGCGCGGCCACCCGCGCAGTCCCTCCTTCATGAGGAAAACACCAACACTTCCCTCGCAATGGTCCCAGCGGAGAAAATCCCCACTTCGTTCCCGGGAGCAGGGCCCTGTGTGTGGAGGCTGGGCCCCGCCTCTTCACCCAGCACAAATCAGGAAGTTCCGGGAGGCCCTTTTGGTTTTTGCTAGTGATTGGTTGGGCCAGGGCATGTGACTTCGTTTTGTCCAATGGGATGGAAGCTGGGGGATTGGAGGCGGGCTCTGGGAAAGGCTTCGCTGCAAGCGGCCTTTGTTTGCCATCAGAAAATGACATTTTCGCCCAGACTCTGACTGAAGATGTGTTGAGTCTCGGTGTGGGGCCTCGTTTCTGATCTCCACCGGATGAGAATTTGTTTTTTAAGTGACAGGTGGGCCACGCTGGTGTGTCGAGTGGTGACTGGTGGTGCTGGCTTTGGGGCCAGCCTGCTTGGGCTATGCCCTCCCAAAGCTGAGTTACCGTAGGCAGACCATTCACCTTCATGAAGCCCGGTTTCTTTGTCCACAAAATGACCTAGTGTCTACGTCATGGACTTGGTGACCCGAACTCTTCAAGCGCTGCATCAGTCTTGTGGCTGGTGCAGGGTTTCCAGCTACAGTAGCACAAGGTTCCAGTATTCGGGAAGCCTGGCTAGTTAGGAGGAGGATACGGCCCAGCCTGGTCACCCCCGCCCTTGGAGGGAGACAGCCCTAGTATGCTAAAGGACTGGCCACATTCATCCCTAGCCTAGCTGACAGGTCATGGATAGGCTCCCGAGCAGGGAAGCTAACCAACAGCTGGCTGGTGTCCTGTGAAAGGCTCTGGTATGAACAACAGTGCCCCACAGAGGCAGGTGGGATGGGGAGGCCTCATGGTGAACCAGTCTGATTCTTTACCTTGTATGATGATCAATTTTAGGTGTCAATTTGACTGGGTAAGGGTTGCCCAGATAGCTGGTTAAACTATACTTCTGGGTGTGTTTGTAGATGTGTTTCTGGAATGGAGTAACATTTTAACTGATGAACACGGCCCTACCCAGTGTGGGTGGGCATCACCCAGTGCTTTGAAGACTTGAGTAGAAGTGAAGACAGGTTGGGCTCTCTGCCTGAATGCCCGTGTGGGACAGCCATCTCCTGTCTGTGGTGATGGGACTTCTCAGGTCCTCAGACTTGGGCTGGAATCTACACCTTTGGCTCTCTGGCTCTCAGGACCGTGAACGACCCCAGTGGCTTTCCTGGGCCTCCTGTCGTGGATGACAGATGTTGCAACTTCTCAGCCTCCGTGGTCACATGAGCCAGTTCCTCATAATAGATTTCATTATCTATCACCCACCTCTCATCTATCAGCTTCATTATCTATCATCTACCTAATCTATCAGTTCTGGTTTTCTGGAGAACCATGACTAATACAACCTGATAATTTTAACTAGGAAATATAGACGGATTCAACCAATTATTAGTGGGAGGGGCAAAATCTGCTCGTGGGAGTCCTCAAAATCAGCATTTCCCATTTGTACAGAGGGACATATGATGACAGGACAGAGATGTAGGCCCGCTGGCACTGAAGATGGAGGAAGGGGCTCAGGGCCCAGGGCTGAAGGTGGCCTCTAGAGGATGCAGAAGGCAAGGAAACAGATTCTCCTCCAGAGCCCCTCCCACAAAACAAATCCCGGTCCTGCAGATGTCTTGATTTTAATCCAATGAGACCAGCGCTGGACTGTTAACCTCCAGAACTGTAAGGTAACAGTTCTGTGCTGTTTTGGGCTAACTTTCTAGTCATTTGTTACAGCAGCAAAGGACATGAGTACAATGGCCCATAGTGTCATCTGACCTCTAGAAGGCTAGAGGGGGACCCTTGACCCCAGCCTATGGGGTGGGTACAAAATAATGATTGCTTTGACTCCCAAAGGCCTGAACTTTGGGAGAGCTCCCTCCCTCTTGTTTAAAGAGTTGGGATTTAGAGCCCAAGGGAGTTTTCCTTCATCAGTTTCCCTTGAAAATGATACTGGAATATCTACAAATTGTCAAATGGGTCCAACACAGACAAGTTTTTCTCCAAGGCTGGACTAAACGTTAGATGAAGGAGGTGTTTACAGTTGAGGGCCAGGTTGTACCCCAGACAAATGCACCTGAAAGCATAGTCAGTGTTGCGAGACACCCACAGCTGAGCCCACTGTGGGAACCACACGTGCCCCATCTCCTGCTCACTCTGGGGCATGTGACCACTGGCTGCCATGGCAGATGGCAACAGGCACATTTCCCTTTTTATCCAACACTGTTCCACCTCCCCACCCCTTGCCTCCAAACATAGGCAGCTGAATTTGTGGGAGTTAAATGTATTTGAGTTTATAGGGCTTCCCCTGAATTGTGTGTGGCTTGTCTTCCTTAGAGCCCTGAGCTGTGTGTCCCAGTGACTGGCCAATGGCCCGTCTGGGTCTCTGTGCTGGGCCACTGGACAAGCCCAGTGGATTCCCCTGGCTCCTGAGGTCTGAGACTCTGGCCTGGTCCTGACCTTTGGCTTCGCCTTTCTCAGGGCTGGGTCTCTCCCCAGCTGGATTTGTTTTCTAGGATTGGCCTTCCTAGGTCTGAGGCCACACATAGCAGTTAAAGAAGGCGGGGGCTAACTTTTCCCATGTTCTACTTTCTGTTTTGCTTCATTTTTTTGGATACAAGAGTAATGATACCATGTCAAGAATGATATAAATAGTAGCACAGATGGACTAGTGGGAGGGGCAATGGGGCTTTTTTGGCCAACCCTACGAGATGTCCAGGCCAAGTAATTTTATGGCTTAATTTCCATAATCTAGAAAAATTTCACTGAAAAGTTTTAGTAAGGCAGGAGAGTTAAGTTAGACTAAATTCATTTAAAGCATCTGGAAGAAGGCCGGGAGATCCTGCTTGGGTGAGTGTGGTGTCATTTCATTCATGATACCAGAAGTAAGGTGTGCAAAGAAAGAAGGAAAAATGACGATGACCTCAGGAAGGTCAGGTTTCAAGTTTCTCCCCTGGGAGGCAGCAGGTGATGACTCAAGTAGTTGGTTCCCTGCCACCTGTGTGGGAGGCCCGGATTGAGTTTCTGGCTCCTGGCTCAGACCCAGTCCAGCCCCAGCTGTTGTGGGTATTTGGGGAGTGAACCAGCAGAAGGGAATGCTGTGTCCTTCTGCCTCTTAAACATACAAATTAAGAAATGTGTATTTGAGACCTTTGTCTCTCTCTCACTGTCCACTCTGCCTGTCCAAAAAAAAAAGGAATGTGTATTTGTTTTGTTTGCTCCCTCTTGGCATAACTCCCTCCCACTTAGCGCTCACCTTGGTGTGATCTCCCAGGTCTCAGCTGGCATATGTCACCCATGCAGCACTGCATGTCATATGCACGTTTTTCACAGCCTGACAACGTCTTGTGAGGGTCCAGAAGGGTGAAGTGCGGTCTTAGCTGTGGACAGAAGGAGGCGGGGGAGTCATCAGGCCCTGTCCCTTGTGGAAAGTTCCAGTAAGGCCCAAGACAGCAGCCAGCAGTGGAGATGCTGACTGACAAGGATACATGCATGAAGCTGTTGCTTTGTTTTGCCAACGTTCCGTGTATGCTTGCTGCTTTGAAACAAGCAGTTATCAATAAATGTCACTGGGAAAAAAGAGACATCATCAGACAGAAACAAAATATATTTATTAGAAATATCACAGTCGCATGTCGTACGTACACTTTCATGTTAATAGTTAAATACATCTATGTCAGCATGTCATACCCTGACAGTGCTTGGTACAATCTAGTGTGCTCTTGATAGAAACGAGGCCACAGATGTATCAACTGCATTCAACTAATGTAGTTAAAATTAGTGAGCTACTCAGGATGTTACAGATTTAGCCAAGCTCTAACCTGGGTTAGAGCGAAACGGGGGCAAATGCAGATGTCTAAAAGACTTTTTGAAAAGGCTGCACGGGGACAGCCTTTTCTGTGTGTCGTTGGGAAGTCATGTCACATGGCACTGCAGCCTTGGCAAGCTGAGAGCTGAGGCCGCAGCGGGCTGGTGGGTTTGCTCTAAACCACTCCGTCCTTGGTCTCCACTGGCCGGTGACGTGCCTGCCCGTCACGGGGCGGTCAGGGGAGAGCTGAGAGAAGATGGCCAGGGATGCTCTTGTCCTTGCCAGCTGGTTAATCACTTTGGGACTGGATTTTTGACTTTTGGCATCTGGTTTGAAAATAGTTTACAACTAGGCCAGCGCCGCGGCTCACTGTGCTAATCCTCCGCCTTGTAGCACCAGCACATCGGGTTCTAGTCCCGGTTGCCCCTCTTCCAGGCCAGCTCTCTGCTGTGGCACGAGAGTGCAGTGGGGGATGGCCCAAGTGCTTGGGCCCTGCACCCCATGGGAGACCAGGAGAAGCACCTGGCTCCTGCCATTGGATCAGCGTGGTGCGCCGACCGCAGCGCGCCGGCCGCGGCGGCCATTGGAGGGTGAACCAACGGCAAATGGAAGACCTTTCTCTCTCTCTCTCTCTTTCTCACTGTCCACTCTGCCTGTCAAAAAAATAAAAATAAAAAATAAATAAAATAAAAAGGAAGTAGTTTATAACTGCTGTGCAACAAGTCAATGAATAGAAACAAAAGACCAGCAGCGTTCTTGAAGTGAGAAGAGACTGGGATGACAGAAGTTTCTCAGAATGTCACCCCCATAAGGCAGGGGCCGCGATGCTACTCTTGGTCAGCTGTAATGCAACCCACAAAGCAACTCCCAATGCGGAGATCCACACGGACTTTTCTTTACGCCTTCTGAGTTTTGCATTTCCGCAGCCGTCTTTTGTATAGAAATGACACCTTAAGAAAAAGCCAGGTAAGTTGGCTAGCTTCTGGCCGAAGGAAGAAATATGGCTACCGTGGCCTGTGAGAAAGCCTCACTCAGGAAATAAAACTGGGAACGGTACAATTTGCTGAGGAGAACCAAAGAAAACATCGGTTGCTATTTCCTTTTCTCAGTTTATCCATTTTCTACACTCACATTTGTACTCTGAGCTCTCCAATTAAAAATGGACCTTTAGACCCTCCCCTTGGCCCAGCTTGGGAGGGCCCACTTCCCCCAAGTCCTCTGCATCCATGCCCTGCTGGCCAGTGCCTGGCCTGGGGGAGGCCGCGACCTCTGCTGCCACCTCTGGCTGAGCCCGAGGGCCTTCCTCTCACCCTGCGGCCCCTGGCTGATTCCCCTTCTACGTGCATGTCCACCGGCAGGCAGAGTGGTAGCCAGGGACGCCGCTGGAGTTATGCAAACCAATTGCACAGGATCTTTCTTTCCCAGGACATTTCCTTCTTTCTTTTGAACTCACAGGGCATCTGGGTCAAGTACTCCGTGATGGAGGAGGAGGACTGGTGCAGAGAGAAGGAAGCGGCATCCCCCAGCGTGGAGACGGCTGTGCCCAGAGCTCCTTCTAGAACATTGACGTAATCAATGGAAACAGGCCGGCAATCACGCTAACCACCTCTCCGGTATCCCAGGACCTCAACTGCGTCTGCTGCACAAAACCCCGGAGTAATCCCAGCTTAAACACAACCACCACCTGCTCAACCCAGCAACTTGGGGTTTTAGTCCCCCCCACCTCAGCGGTGAGCAAAGCAGAAGCATAGAGATAACGAAGATGCATCAGGTGAGTCAACAAAAGACAGGTGCATGAAGCAACACAGGTAATGATTTTCACTGGGACACACTCATCAGGAAGGAGCAAGTTAAATTTGTTCAAGCTTTCATTAGGAAACAAAGGGGCCAGTTCTGTAATTAATGCTAGTCCCGTAAACAGCAGCCGGACAAGCCCTGGGACTGCCCAGGCAAGGGCTCTCTCCTCTCAGTGGCTCTCCCACAGCCAGGCATCAGAGTTGCCTGGAGAACTCTGAGAATACACAGACTAGGTCTCTGGGCCCATTCCAGATATTCAGGATCAACTGATGGGGTCAGGCCCAGAGTGGGTTTACCAGGAGCTCCTGCCAGAGTCGCAGGCAGGAACCACAGGCAGGCCGGGAGGCGGAGGCTCTGGTTCTGGGCATTGCAGCAGCCTGACAGTCAGGGATGCCCTGGCCTGCAGAGCCCGGCTGCTCCTTCCAATGGCTGGCCAGGGGAGGAGACAGAACTCGTGACTCTCCCAGAACAGGGACTGCATCCGCAGCCTGTGAGGAGCAGCTGGGATCAGCCACCAGAGGCTCACTTTACACAGAAATGGCAGGAATTGGACTTCTCCGGGACCCTTTGGCAGAGGGGCACCAACACACAGGTATTTGGCACTTAAAACAGCACTGCGTGGGCACTTAGCATTTACCTCAGCGGCCTGTGTGAATTTGCCCCAGAGTCGCCGTGTGGTTACCTGCTGCCCGTGCTGCCACTGAGGGAGGCGTGGCCAGGACGCTGACAGGGGAAAGTGCACTTCTTTGTTTAGTATAAATAGAGCCACCCCAACCACCCCCAAGGACTTCTTTTTTGCTATGCAAATATGAAAGGCCTAAAAAAGTGCAGAGGACCAAGTCCTAGAATTGAAATACTGTTTAGAACCTCACACCCTTGCTCGGTTCATTTGTGCAAATACGTGAGGCCTGACAGACTTGGGCCCTTTCTCAAGCACACAAGTGACCTGCTGTCAGGCTGTGTGTGGGGGACAAACATGCATGGGTGTGAATGAGAGTGTCGGTGAATGGAGGACAACAGGTGTGGGTGGACGTTGCTTATGGTTTCCCTTCCAGCATGGAGGCTGGCGCACACTTCCTGCTGCGGAAGGGCCCTTCAGCAGGGCACCCAGGGCTCCTCTGCATTCTCACATGCTTCGCTTTCATCCGGAAAATCGAGTGAATTAGACAACAACAACAACAACAAAACCAAGTAATCAAGTCCTACGGAGGTGTCAACATTATCACCTAGAACTTGAGCTCCCAAAAAGGCGAGGCCACTGTGTGTTTCTAGGTTGCTCCAAAGCAAATGTTTCTTCTTCTTCTTTTCTCTTTTGTGTGTGTATTTTTGGGGGGAAGAAGATGGAGGACAGGACTGAGAAGGGCAATGTTTTTATAAAGGCAAATGTTAGTGTCAAAGTGTGACTTAGGTGCTGTGAGGGACGTTGTGTGGGTTTGTGTGAAACCACCAGACGGGACTAGTAGGCATCCTGCCTCCCATGGTGATGAGCCAGGGCCGGGCACCCTGGTGTGGAAGGAGGGAGGCCGTCCTCTGGAGAAACATCCCCCTGCAGAGCCAGGATTCCCCAACTCCCACTCCATGCACATTTGCACTGGACACAGGCACACAGCAGACCCCAGCTCTGTCTCTTATTTGTATGTCGGTCCACCTGGCTGGAGCTGTCCTTGGAAATCGGGCCAGCAGGGTGGTGCGTGGAGCAGCAGGGCTGGTGGACAGTGACCGGGACTTCCAGGACAAACCGCAGGTGCCGCCAGCTCTCGCTTCCTCCGGCATTATGTCTCAAAGTACTTGTAGATCTGGGCCACGTACTGCATCACGCTCTGCCAGTCAGGCCGGTCTGTGTGCAGCATCTCGCTGAGCTCCTGCGGGGGAACGGGACAGGTCACAAGGGGCACATCTGAGACCCATTCCCACGAAGGGACTGGTGCTGCCCCGAAAGCCTCTGCCTTCACAGCAGAGGGCGCAGGACAACACAGGCAGTGTGCGTTATACGTCGTGAGTTCAAAGGACAGCCTTTCTTCTTATACAGTGGGGAGATGCTGTCGCTTTTAAAAATCCTAAGACATGACCTCTGGTGGCCTTCCTTTTTAGCAACATGACAGCATGAAAAGCAAGTTTGAAACAGAGGCAGTCACTCATATCCTCCCCATCGTAAAATGGTTTCCACTTTTCTAAATTACATTCAAATGTACATTTTCAATTCCCGGGCTTCCGTTAGAGCGGACATACTGCTAGGCTCTCTGGTTTTCACTGAACATTTTCATGCAGGATTTCCCAGGCTGCCTGCACACTGTTGAAGGGATTGCCGTGCATAATGGACACGATGTGAACTGATGTCCACGTTTTCACCAGTACAGACTGCAGCATGCATCTTTGTGCGGTTTTATCTCCTTCCTAGCATTAGGTGTTACCATTTCTGTGTGGGTTTTTTTCTGGCTAATTTTGCAAGAGCATGCTGCCAGAAAGTGACAGGCAGGGGCTGGGCGCTCAGTCGAGCTTCTGGAAATCTGTGCCACTGAGCATGTCTAATAATTAACTTTGGGATTGAATTTGGATTCTTTTGTGGTCACAAGAGAACAGTAGGAAAGGACCTGATGTAAAGCCAGTGGAAAAATAAGGCTGAACTTCCTACATCTGCTCCTGGGTGCCACAGAGCCAGCTGGCTGTTAATAAACCATTTATCTTCAGTGTCTACACCATCCAAATATACTTTACTGATTTCGCTCACTGGTTATGCTAAAAATGTATGGGCATATCACTGTTTATGGGGAATGAGTGGAAATGCAGCGAGTAGAACATCCTACAGAGATATGCCCAGAACTGTTGTAAGAGAAAAACAAAACTTTCACAGAATACAAAGGTTTTATAAAAAGTCACCTCCTCCCAGACTACTGTAGTCAGGAGAGTGCACATGGACTAGAATCCTAATCACAGGATGGTTGCTCAGAAGATGAGACAGAGAAGAAATGATAAGGGATCAAGCTGAAGAGGAGGCAGCAGGGCTCTGGGACAGGAAGGAAGCCTGCACAGGCTGCAGAGAGGGCAAGCCTCCTCTGGGTGCCCACTTTCAGTGAGCTCGGAATTCACAGTTTGGAGGTGAATGTTTCAGCTAGCAGTTGAGATGTGGTTTAGGGCACTTGCTTCTCATACCCAAGTGCCTTGGGTTCAATGCCCAGCTCCAGCTCCAGACTCCAGCTTCCTGCTAACGTGCACCCCAGGAGGCAGTGGTGACGGCCAAATAATTGGTTTCCTGCCACTCATCTTTAAGACCTGGATTGAGTTCCCAGCTCCTTACTCCTTTTTTCAAGCATCTGGGGAGTGAACCAGTAGAGGGGAGCGCACATCTCTCTCTCTCCTCTCTCTCTCTCTTTCTCATAAATAATGATTAAAGTCCAGAATTAATTTCAGATGATTGCCTTTAAAAATAATATTCACAAACTATTTTACACACTTGAATCTAGCAATTAATCGCATCAAAATATTTTGGTCCATTGTTAACATCACATTTGGAAACGTTCAAATGAACGTTTTGCACCTGTTCAGGAGAAGAGGGACTGTTGTATTAGCAAAAATCTTATAGTATGTGGCATTTGTTTGAATAAGTAGCTAACACCCCCCTCCTCCAACACCAGGCACTTCTGATTTCACTAGTGAATCCTTTTTCTTTCTTTTTTTTTTTTGACAGGCAGAGTGGACAGTGAGAAAGAGAGAGACAGAGAGAAAGGTCTTCCTTTGCCGTTGGTTCACCCTCCAATGGCCGCCGCGGATGGCGCGCTGCGGCCGGCGCACCGCGCTCATCCGATGGCAGGAGCCAGGTGCTAGGTGCTTTTCTTGGTCTCCCATGGGGTGCAGGGCCCAAGCACCTGGGCCATCCTCCACTGCACTCCTCGGCCACAGCAGAGGGCTGGCCTGGAAGAGGGGCAACCGGGACAGAATCCGGTGCCCCGACCAGAACTAGAACCCGGTGTGCCGGCGCCGCATCACTAGTGAATTCTATCAAATACTTAAGGAAGAAATAATACCAACTTATTGTCATCCAGAAAATAGAAGAGGAGGGAAGAGCTCCCAACTCATTCTATGAGGCCAGCATTACCCTATCAGATCCAGAAAAAAACATTACAAGAAAAAGAGAGCAATTTCACACATGAATACAGACTTTAAAACCCTTAAGAAATGTTAGCAAATTGAATCCACTAATCTATCAAAAGCATAATGTATCATGACCAAGTGCGGCTCATCTCAGGAATGCAAATCTGATTAAACTTTTGTAAATCATGTAACTCATCATATTAATAGGCAAAAGAGAAAACTATGTAATCATTACAATAGATGAAAATAGCATTACACAAAGTTCAGCAATAATTTGTGACAAAAATATTAATTAAAAAAAATTTTATGTATGTATTTTCATTTGAAAGGCAGAGAGAAAAATCTTCTAGCTGCTGATTTACTTCCCAAAGGCCCACAGCAGCCAGGGCAGAGCCAGGTGGAAGCTCGGAACCCAGAACTCCATTCAGCTCTCCCATGTGGGTGGCATGGACATACATCATGAATCCATCACCTGCTTCCCCTAGAATGGCATCAGCAGGAAGCTGGATCAGAAGCAGAGCCAGGACTTGAACCCAGGCACTCTGATAGGGGACATGAGGGTCCCAGTCTCAAATGGTGTCTTAACTGCTGCATCGCTCATGACAAAAAGGGCAGAGTTACACAGAGAGAGTCAGACAGACAGACAAAAAAAATAAGAAAAAACCCAAAGACCTAAAGAATTGGAATCATGTTTTGCATTCATGGATTATAATTTCAATCAAAATCCCAGCAAGCTTCTTTGGGGGCAGATATTGACAAACTGATTTAAAAATTTTTAAAGGCAAAAGTACTAACATAGCTGAAACAATTCTTAAAAGAACAAAATTAGAGGACCACATTTCAATTTTTTTATAGAGCTGTGTTAATCAAGAGAGTGTGATATTGGCAATGGATAGACATTTAACATAAATGGATCAAAACAGAGCCAAGAAATCAAACCACACAAATATAGTCAATTATTTTTAAAATGCATTTATGCATTTATTAGAAAGGGGGGGGGAGAGAGAGAGAGAGAGAGAGAGAGAGAGAGAGAGAGAGAATCTTTCAGCTGATAGTTCATGCCCCAATGGTTGCAACAGCCAGGGGTGGGTTAGACCAAAGCCAGGAACCAGGAACTCAATCCCTGTCTCCCATGTGGGCAGCAGGGACCCATGTACTTGGGCCATTATTTGCTGCTTCCCAAGCACACCAGCAGGAACCTGGACCAGAGGCAGGTAGCAGCCAAGACTCTCACCAGGCACTCATTTATGAGACACTGGCACCTGAAGCAAGAACTTAACCTGCTGTGCCACAAAGACCCTCCTCCCCATCTACTGAACACTTCTCGTTGTGAAACATAATATAACTATAAAAAGGGTATAAAGTCGACATTTGTAATCCAATGAGTTCTTACAAAGCAAACACAAGGTCCAGTCACCACCCAGACCAAGCGCTAGAGCGCTGTCAGCCTCCCAGGAACTCTGGGCACTTCCTCTCCTTTACAGCCCGCCATGTGTGTCTGCACTGTTGCTCTGGCAAGAAGGAAGCTTCTGCTGTTCACAGGAAGCCGAGTCTGTTCTCAAGAGTTAACTCCGAGGAAGGACAGACACACAGGTTAACACCCTTTGTGACTGGCACATTGGCTCTGGGGAAATGAATCTCCAGTGTGGGAGACTGTGGGATGGGCTAGCATGGGATAGGCATGGGATGCTGAAGCCAGAATAGGTCAAAAGAAGAGGAAAAGGCTCCAACCAGATGAAAATGAACTCCATTAGAAAATACGCTAAGATGGGGCTGGTGCTGTGATGTAGTAGGTTAAGCCTCCAGTGCAGCACTGGCATCCCTTATGGGAACTGGTTCAAGTCTGCGCTGTTCCACTTACAATCCAATTCCCTGCTAAGGAGCTGGGAAAGCAGTGGATGATGGCCCAAGTGCTTGGGCCCTACACTCATATGGGAGACCTGGAGGAAGCTTCTGGCTCCAGATAGGCCCAGCTCTGGCCTTTGCGGCCATTTGGGGAGTGAACCAGTGGATGGAAAACCTGTCTCTCCCTCTTTCTGAAACTCTGCCTCTCTCCTGTATGGGCATCAGTTAGTGTCCTGGATGCTCCATTTCTGATCAAGCTCCCTGCTAATGCACCTGGGAAAGCAGTGGAAGATGGCTTGAGTGTTTGGGTCCCTGCCACCCACATCAGCAACCTGGACGGAGTTGCTTCAGGATGGCCTAGCCCCAGTGGCCATTTGGAAAGTCTCTTTGTAACTCTGCTTTTCAAACAAATAAGTAAATCTTAAAAAAAAAAAAGAAAGAAAGAAAGAAAAAGAAACTCTGCCTCTCAAATAAATAAATAAATAAATCTTTTTTTGGCCGGCGCCATGGCTCAACAGGCTAATCCTCCGCCTTGCGGCGCCGGCACACCGGGTTCTAGTCCCGGTCGGGGCGCCAGATTCTGTCCCAGTTGCCCCTCTTCCAGGCCAGCCCTCTGCTGTGGCCCGGGAGTGCAGTGGAGGATGGCCCAAGTGCTTGGGCCCTGCACCCCATGGGAGACCAGGAAAAAGCACCTGGCACCTGGCTCCTGCCATCGGATGAGCGTGGTGCGCCGGTCGCAGCACGCCGACCGCAGCAGCCATTGGAGGGTGAACCAACGGCAAAGGAAGACCTTTCTCTCTGTCTCTCTCTCTCACTGTCCACTCTGCCTGTCACAAAAAAAAAAAAAAAATCTTTTTTAAAAACAAAAGGTTAGGAATTTCCCCCAACATATTTGGTGTTGACAAATTTATGATTAGTAATAGAAATATCTACAGTTTTATATTTTATTCATTTAATAGCACAAATTTGGTAATAGCTACGCCCATCACTGTTTGAAGCTCTTTTCCTTTAGTTAAAAATAAAAATAAGACACTTGTACATCTGTGCCCAGGGCAGCAGTGAATATTCACAGAAGCTAACATGTGAGAGCAACTCAACTGTCTGATAATGGATGAGCAATGCACAAGAAATACATCCAATGGGATACTATTCAGCCTTACAGAGGAAGGAAATTCTAACATGCTAAACATGGATGAGCCTTGAGGACATTATACTAAGTTAAATGAGCCAGGCACAAAAAAGACAAATACCGTGTGATGCCACTTATTTGAGGGACTTGGAACAGGTACATTCGTAGAGACAGAAAGTAGAATGTGGCCACCAAGGATTTTGAGGGGGCGTGGGGAGTTAAGAGTTTACTGGGTACACAGTCCCAGTTCTGCAAGATGGAAAGGGTGCTGGAGATGTCGGTGGTGATGGCTGTACATCTATGTGAATGCACTCGTTGCCACTGCACTGTGCACTGTTGTGATGGCCTCTTGTATGTTTGACCACAATAAAAAACAATTTAAAGAAGAATAAAAAGGCTTCTTACTCTTGGGAGCTCACAGTCTTGCAGAGGTAGGGTAGGGAAGGCAGCAACAGCCACATAATCAGATCAATTCTAATATGATATGGCATGTGCTGCATTGTGCTATGAATAAATCGTGCTTTAGGAGCCCAGCAGGTGGACGTGCTGTTGCAGAAGCAAGGCCACAGTGTGGTTAGGGCAGGGACTCTCTCCTTTGCTACTCATCAGCCATGAAACCTTTCACTTAACTGCATGTGCCTCGGCCTCCCAGCAGCAAAGTGCACGCACCTTGCAGGACTTGGGTGAAAATGCCCACAGTGATACTTGGCACACAGTAAAGATGAAGAAAAAAGTATGCATAATTAAGCCTGAATGAACCCTTATAATATACTTTATCGAATTTATATTTATAGTACAGAGTAGGCTCAGGGTAGGCCAAATATCCTCAAATCCTGAGGTGTGGGGTGGGTGATGAGCTAGTGGTGAAGAGGCCATTTCAGACACTCACATCCTGTATCAGAGTGCCTGAGTTCGAGTGAGGACTCCCAACTCCTAATTCCAGCTTCCAGCTGATGCACACCCTGGAAGGCAGCAGGTGATGATTCAGATAATTGGGTTCCTGCCACCCATGTGGAAGACCCCGACTGAGTTCCTAGGTCCTGCTTTGGCTTGTCCCAGCCCTGCTGTTGCAGGCTTTTTGTAGTGAACCAGTGGGTGGGAACTCTTCGTCTGTATTTCTCTGTCTACCTCCTGAATACATGGAATAATTAGTGGGTTAAGCTGCTGTTTGGGGTTCCTGCATCCCATAGGAGTAATCTGAGTCTCAGCTATTCTGCACTTCCAATCCAGCATCCCACTTATGCCCCTGGGAGGCAGTAGATGATGGCTCAAGGACCTAGGTTCCTGCCACCCACATGGGAGACCCAGATGGAGTTCCAGGCTCCTGACTTCAGCCTGGCCTGGCCCTTGCTGCTGCAGGCGTTTGGAAAGTGAACCAATGGATGAAGATCTCTCTTTCTCTCTGAATTTCTCTCTCTTTCTGTTATTTTTGCCTCTTAAATTCTTAAAAATAAGTCATGAGTGAAGAGTGATGTCCTCTGCTCATAGGGGCCTAGAGGAAGTCAGTTTGTTGGGGCCGGCACTGTGGCGCAGCAGGTTAATGTCCTGGCCTGCAGTGCTGGCATCCCATATGGGCACTGGTTCTAGTCCTGGCTGCTCCACTTCCGATCCAGCTCTCTGCTGTGGCCTGGGAAAGCAGTGGAAGATGGCCCAAGTCCTTGGGTCCCTGTACCCGTGTGGGCCATTTGGGGAGTGAATCATTGGATGGAAGACACCTCCCCCTCTCTCTGCCTCTCCTCTCTCTGTGTAACTCTGACTTTCAAAAAAAAAAAAGAAGAAGAAGAAGAAGAAGAAGAAGAAGAAGAAGAAGAAGTAGTCGTCAGTTTGTCTGCCGTGATTGCCTGGGGGATGTGCTGGCTCAGGGGGCAATGGCTGGAGAGCCAGACACATCAGCCCTGCAGGACACATGTTCTGACTGTGTGGGAGGGACAGTGATGCCACAATCTCTTTCTCCAAATTCTTTCTCTGAGGAGTTGCTTAGCCTTGCAATATGAGGGACAAAACCCTATCACTGCATGGTGGCTGAGGAGGAACACTTCCTGAAATTTGGGGAACATCACAGAACTTCACTTTTTAAAGAGCTCATCCCTGCTAATAGACTATACTCCATAACCTTATGATCATTTGAGTATGTGCGTATCAGGGAAGGTTCTCTCAGCATAATCTCATACAACCTGACTGAAGACTTCGGATTAATTACTGCTGTGATTCCTGACTGGGTGTACTTTAAAGACATCATGTGTTGGACAGGCATTTGGTGTGCTGCTTGGGATGCCTGCATCCTGTATCAGAGTGCCCTGTTCAAGTCTCGGCTCTGTTTTCCATCCAGCTTCCTGTTGATACACACCTGGCTGGCAGCGGATGATGGTCTAATCCAGTCCATCATCTCCTGCGTGGGACACTGGATTAAGCTCCACAGTCCTGTTTTTTTTTTTTTTCTTAAGATTTATTCTTATTTATTTGAAAGGCAGAATTACAGAGAGAGAGAGAGAGAGAGAGAGAGAGAGAGGTCTTCTATCCATCGGTTCACTCTCTAAATGGCAGCAATACCATTAGGTATTGCCAGGCTGAAGTCACGAGCCAGGAGCTTTTTCCAAGTCTCCCTCGTGGGTGCAGGGGTCCAAGCACTTGGGTCATCCTCCTCTGCTTTCCCAGATGCATTAGCAGGGAGCTGGATTGGAAGTGGAGCAGCTGGGACTGGAACCAGAGCTCATATGGGATGCTGGCACTGCAGGCTGGGGCTTTAACCCCTTGGCCACAGTGCTGGCCCCCAGAGTTTTAGTTTTAATTTGGCCAAGCCTTGGTTGTTGTGAGCATTTGGGGAGTGAATCAGCAGATGGGAGATCTCTCTCTTTCCCTCATTCTTTTTATGGCTGAGTAATATTCCATTGTGTATGCACATACCAAATTTTTTTATTCAGTCATGAGCTGATGGACATCTAGGTTGATTGCATATCTTTGTTATTGTGAATTGAACTACATGAATGTGCAAATACCTATCTTTTTCGTATGCTTATTTTGTAATTACATTTTAAAAATTAGTTATTCATTTGAAAGACAGTTACAGAGAGAGAGGGAAAGAGAGAGAGAGAGAGAGATCTTCCATCCACTTGTTCTCTCCTCAAATGGCTACAATGGCCAAAGCTGGGCTGATCCAAAGCCAGAAGCCAGTAGTTTCTTCCAGGTCTCCATGTGGGTGCAGAGTCCCAAATACCTGAGCTGTTTTTCATTGCTTTCCCAGGTGTATCAGCAGGGAGCTGGATCAGAAGTGGAGCAGCTGGATGCTGGCATCGCAGGCGGTGGATTTATACATTATGCCATCATGCCAGCCCCTTGTAACTACATTTTTTAAAAAAATATTTATTTACTTATTTGAAATGAAGAGTTACAGAGAGGCAGAGGCAGAGAGAGAGGTTTTCCATCCATTGCTTCACTCCCCAAATGGCTGCAACGGCTGGAGCTGCGTGGATCTGAAGCTGGGAGCCAGGAGCTTCTTCCAGTCTCCCATATGGGTGCAGGGGCCCAAGGACTTGGGCCATCTTCTACTGCTTTCCCAGGCCATAGCAGAGAGCTGGATTGGAAGTGGAGCAGCCAGGCCTCGAACCAGCGCCTATATGGGTACCAGCACTGCAGGCGGCAGCCTTACCTGCTACACCACAACGCCAGCCCTGTAACTGCATTTTAAAGTATGAATTCCACTTCTTTAATAGTTAAAGTTCTATTTCCTTTTGAGTAAGTTTTGGAATAATATTTGCATTTAATATTTGAAGAGATATATTGATATTCCTTTAGAAAACCATCCATTCTGCTTCAAATTTTATTCACAAAACACTGTTCATAGTATCAAGATTTCTCTAAGAGTTGTACTTTCACTTTTCCATTTCTCACATTCCCCATATCCTCTGAGGTTATAGAATTGTATCTCACTATTAATTCAAGTTAGAGTTTTCTGATCACTGATGAGAATAAACATCCTTTACAATGTGTATTGGCCATTTGTGATCCTTTTCTGTGAGATGTCTACTCTAGCCTTTGAGACTTCTCTCCTGGGGTATCTTCTTGGTTTTTTAAAAATATGTATTTTATTCATTTGAAAGAGAGGGAGGGAGGGAAGGGGGAGAGAGAGAGAGAGAGAGAGAGAGAGAGAGAGAGAGAGAGAAGCACGAGGGGACAAAGAGCCAAGAAAAAACCATCCACTGGTTCACTCCCCAAATACCCACAACAGCTTGGGCTGGGCCAGGTCTCCCACATGGGTGGCAGGGACTCAGGTACTTGAGTCATTACTGCTGCTCCCCAGGATATGCGTTAGCAGGAGGCTGGAACTGGCAGTGGCTTCTATTCCTCTTTCTATGTCTGTAATGTTTAAAAGTAGTCTGTCTTGTAGGTTTGCTTCTTATTTATTATCTGTAGTCCCGGCAGATAATCCTCTCACCGGGCTATCTGCTGAATAGCTCAAGTGGATCATTTTGTCTTTTTGATTGAGAGCACACTTTTCAGCAGCCATTACACTAGCAGCCCAGGAGCTTTCTGCCTCAGGATACAAGTGAAGGGCTTCATGCAGCATGGATTTGATAAATTCGTACTGAAAACCTCATCTGGACCTGTTTTCTTTTCTTATAAGAGAGTTTCTTTTCTCTCCATCCACTCCCAAAAAATTCAAGGTGGGGACAAAATTTCTGATCACCACCCTAGATGTCAGGTGGAACTTTAAGAATTTCTGATTTCGAAGCTGATATTGTGGTGTAGCAGGTGAAGTTATCACCTGCAGCGCCTGTTGGCATCCCATATGGGCGCTGGTTCAAGTCCCAGCTGCTCCACCTCTCATCCAACTCCCTGCTAATGCACCTGGGAAAGCAGTGGAAGATGCTTAGACCTCAGCACCCACGTGGGAGACCCAGAAGAAGTTTCTGGTTACTGGCTTTGGCTTGGCCCAGCTCTGGCCATTGCGGCCATTTGGGGAATGAACCAGCAGATTACCCGCCCCCCTTCCTCCAGTAACTCTGCCTTTCAAATAAATAAAATAAATCTTAAAATAAAAATTTCTGATTTCACTAAGAGAAGTAGCATGTGGTAGGCCTTGGTTTTATGGTAGGGGTTTCTGTTTATAACTCAGGGCCTTGTCTCTTGTTCCGGTGTGGGCATTAAATAAAGTCTGTAGCTTTATATCCATTTATTACAATCCCTATACCACCACCCCCAACCCCACTTCCACCCCCTGAGGCTGTCATAGTCTCAGTTCATGCTGTATGGTTCTGATTTTCACTTCTTTTAAAGACTCTGGCTTCGGGCTATTTTATATCCTTCCTTGAGAGCACAGCTCTATATTATTTTTTTTCTCCTTCTGGGAAAGACAGGTAGACAAAGAGCTCCCATCCACTGATTCACTCCCCCACAGGGCTGCAATGGCTGAGCTGAGCTGGATTGACTAAAGCTGGGAGCTGCAAACCCGGTGTAGCTGTACTGCTTAGTGGCAGGGATCCAGTCTCAGACCTGCTGCCTCCCAAGGTACCCACTAGAGGAAGATGGAGCTGGGAGCCCGAGCTGGGACTTTGAACTCAGGTACCCCGATAGGGATGCAAGCGTCCCAGACAGCATCTTAACTGTCAGGCCAAACGCCGGCACCTGGATACTGACATAGTTTAAAATCACATTTATTTTTCCAAATAGTTCTAGGTGATTTGAACAGGAGGGCTTTAACAATTCAGTCCACTGTGTTTCCAGAACTGAACACTATCCATAATGAAACTTTTTTTTTTTTTTTTTGACAGGCAGAGTTAGACAGTGAGAGAAAGAGACAGAGAGAAAGATCTTCCGTGGTTCACCCCCAAATGGCCACTACGGCTGGTGCGCTGCGCCGATCTGAAGCCAGGAGCCAGGTGCTTCTTCCTGGTTTCCCATGTGGGTGCAGGGCCCAAGCACTTGGGCCATCCTCCACTGCATTCCCGGGCCACAGCAGAAAGCTAGACTGGAAGAGGGGCAACTGGGACAGAATCCGGCGCCTCAACCGGGACTAGAACCTGGGGTACCGATGCCGCAGGTGGAGGATTAGCCTGGTGAGCCGTGGCACCAGCCCCTAATGAAACTTTAATGGAAAAAAATTTTAAATCATATATGATCAGACCAATGGGGTAACTTTGGTTCGGGAAAAACAAGCAAGAGACCCTTTGCAAATGGACTCCAATGTTCTATAAGAAGTTAATTCTTTCTCATATATAATTTAGAATAAAGTATCAGGAGGGTGCAAAATAGCAGGCTTACCAGGCTGGGTTTGATGCCCACACTCTCGGCTGCTTCGAATGCCAACAAGAGATTCCTCTTCTAGTTTAAAAAGACAAAGAGACTGAAATCACCAACTGAAAATAAATAGCTTTTGCTAGGAAGAAACATCAGTTGACATTCCCACAAAGATTAGCCACTGTTATAAAATGAATAAGCCAAATATGCAAATAATGAGCACAGTTTAAGGAAGAAAAAAATATCACCACATTGCAATTGCCATCAAAATTACATCATCGATTGACAAGGACAAGTCTGTGTTAGGTTACTTTTTTTTCTTTTCTAAACTTTGTCAAGACTTACTTAGGACTTCCAAACTCTGTTGTGTAACAAGGTTGTTTAACCATGGTGCCACCCCCCAAATTACCACAATAACATATGCACACAGTTAATCGAATGATAAACTATCCCTTCTCCCCCAAGCCTGGCCCAGAGGAGAGCCAGCTTTTAGACTCCTTCTGGTGACTACCAGCTCTGCATTGCTGAAATATGCTTACACAAGTATTTCTGGATTTGTAAAATGGAGGCATTGTCTCCTGATTTCCTTCCAAGACAAATGAGGACTTCGGCACCACGCATCTTTCTCTTTCCCTCATGGGGTCACATAGCTGATTTCATTTCCTGTAATTCTGTCAGTTACGTCTGTAACTCTCGATAACATCAGTTAGGGACAGCACTTCCTGGCTCCATTCTTTGATAAGGAGTAAGTTCCCCTCATCTTTTCTTCACCTTGTCAAGTTTTTTTCTTTGAAACGACTAAAACCTAGGACATGTTCTTCCTTTTCTGGAAAGCCCACGTAAGCCCCTCTGTGCTGTCTCACTGGGGCGGTTCTGAAAGCTGAAAACAGTACTCAGGGTTCACATGCGTGCGAGCCCTGATGAGCTCTCCTTCTCCATCGTCCTAAAGTCACGACCCTACCTTGCTCAAAAAATTATTTCAAAAGGATTCTCCTCTTTGTTACTCGACCAAATGCTGGGAACCGCACAACTTCAGTCTGCTCCAGATTTGGACCCTGCCTTTCTTCAGAAGTCTGTCTTTTCCTATAGTTTCTCTTTGTTTTGGACTTTTCTGATGAGGAGAAGAGCTTTATGCCTCCTTCTCACTGGCCTCTTTCTCCTTGTGATTATCACGTCTTGTAGTCCAACAAAGAACACCTGCCTCATACTGGGACTGCAGCCTCTCTGCATAGCATCTCATCTTCTCCTTATTATATCCTCAAGCCCTTAATCACAGTATCATTTACTGAAATCCTTCGGCCACCCAGAACCTCCTATCAGCTTTGGCAGGGATCTCCCCGATTCAATAGAGTACATTCTTTTGTTTTCTCCTTTAAGCAAGGATATGGGGGAGATATTTTTTGTTTCTCTTTTCTATCATCAGGCTTGGTTAGCAGTTTGGCTGGACAGAGAACTCGAGGCTTTTCCTTGGCATGTGAATAGCTCTGCTCCACAGTGAGTCCTGGTTGTAGCTTCTTTCTGAGACTCTTCCGGCCTATTCTCTGATATCTCTTATCCAGATGAATTTCAGAATTATTTGGTCATGCTTCTCCACCTCCATAATTCATTTCAAAGTCATTAGGATTTATTAAAATTTAAATTGGTACATTAACATAATTGAGAGACAACTGATACCTACATATTCATGTTTTATGTTCCTCATTACTGTTCTGCAGTTTTATACATTGGGATTTTATACACATTTTTGTACGCTTTCTCGTTTCCCCCTTGACGTTTTCATCTTCTGCCCTGCCCTGGACATCTGCAGCCTGAAGACCACAGGGTTCGCCCTGGCGCTGAAGCCAACTCGCTGCTCCAGGAACAGCAAGATGCGGCTTGTGCACGTTTTCGTCTGTGGGGGAGGCCTGGGAAAGCTGCTGATCTGTGGTGACCTTGCTCAAGCTGCCAGCGCTCTTCCTTGGAATCCAGGGAAATGAATGGGGATGGACTGGAAACTTCTCACTTGTTTCCACAACACTGCTTCGTTCTGCTGAGTTGGCTCCTCACTTCCTTCAACTTAGCTCACACTGGCGCTAGCAATCTCCTACTTCAAGGCTAATGAAGTTTTTGTCCTTTTTAAAAACCCTGTTTACAGTTAGTTTTTGAGGAAGAAGGGAGCTTGAAAATCAGATTTTAGCTACTGCTATTAACAGAAATCAAGATACAAACATTTTTATGGTTTTTGAGTTGTAGTGCCAAAGACACCACACCAATCTTCAGTCTTGGCTATACTGTCCATTTTCTGATGCCCTTACCTACACAGAGTATTAGGGTTTCCAAAGTCTCTGCCAAAAATGTCTGGATAAACATTTTATTGCTTTTTAAAAAGATTTCTGGCCGGCGCCATGGCTCAATAGGCTAATCCTCTGCCTGCGGCGCCAGCACACCGGGTTCTAGTCCTGGTCGGGGCGCCGGATTCTGTCCCGGTTGCCCTTCTTTCAGGCCAGCTCTCTGCTGTGGCCCGGGAGGGCAGTGGAGGATGGCCCAAGTGCTTGGGCCCTGCACCCCATGGGAGACCAGGAGAAGCACCTGGCTCCTGCCTTCGGATCAGTGCGGTGCACCGGCCGCAGCGCGCCGGCCGCAGCAGCCATTGGGAGGTGAACCAATGGCAAAGGAAGACCTTTCTCTCTGTCTCTCTCACTGTCTACTCTGCCTGTCCAAAAAAAATATTTCTTTATTTGAAAGTCAGAATTGAAGAAAGACACAGAGAGACAGATCTTCCATCCACTGGTTCACTGCCTAGATGGCCACAATGGCCAGGGCTGGGCCAAGCTGAAGCCAGAGCCAGGAGCTTCATCTAGATGTCCCACATGGGTGGCAGGGGTCCAAGCATTGGGGCTATCTTCTGCTGCTTTCCCCAGGCCATCAGCAGGGAACTGGATCAAAAGTGGAGCAGGCAGGGCATGAACCAGTGCCAAAATGGGATACTGGTGCTGTAGGCGGTGCCTTTACCCACTATGCCACACGCTGACCCCTATTTTGGTGTTTTGTTTGATGACTAGTAAAGTTGAAGGAGAAGGCATTTCTAGACCAAACGTTTCATACAGAATTCCCCCAAGACCCTCTAGTATGATTCTAATGAAACTAGTTCCTACTGGAAAATTGTCTCACAATGCTCTGAATGATGTAACATGGAATATGACTGAGACCAGTGGTATTGAGGTCACAAAAATGACTTTTATGTACTTTGGCGGCAGCAGGACACCAGTGACTAAGCCTCATTATCCTAACACTCTTCCACTGTCAGAGGCCAGAGGAGAGGCAACAGCCATGGCCACTACGGAGCAGGAGGGAGCATGCCCCAGGGGTGCTGGGAGTGTTGGCTGCAGCTCTACCCATATAGGCTGGGTGGAGTGAGAGGCATCCATCAGTCTCTGCCCTGGATAGAGGAGGAAGGTGCAGGCCTGGGACCTTAGGATTCTGGGACAGTCTAAGTCACCAAGGCATGGTGCAACTCTGTCACCTGGCTGGCTAGTAGGGGCTACACTAGTGCACATCTCACCTGAAACTAGTGGGAGAAAGGATGCCAATTCCAGAATTTCTCCTCTCCTTTTCTTTCTTTTTAAAAATATTTTATTTATTTTAAAGACAGAGTTATAGAGAGAGGTAGGTCCAGGGAGAGAGAGGTCTTCCATTCTGCTGGTTCACTCCCCAAATGATTGCAACAGCCAGAGCTGAGCTTATCCAAAGCCAGGAGCTAGGAGCTTCCTCCAGGTCTCCCATGTGGGTGCAGGGGCCCAAAGACTTGGGCCATCTTCTGCTGCTTTCCTAGGCCACAGCAGAGAGCTGGATTGGAAGAGGAACAGCCAGGACTCGAACTGGTGTCCACAAGCGATGCCAGTGCTACAGGCTGGGGCTTTAAACTGCTGTGCCACAGCGCTGACCCCTCTCCTCTTGTTTTCATATTTCATTTCAGACTCTGACATAAACACCCTCCACTCTAACCTGGATCTATGGGGAGCGTAAGAGAGCTTCACATGCTGACAGATGAAAATGCATCTTTTTATCAGAAAAAAAAATGTAACAACAAAGCCTTCCAGGACCAATTCACACACCCCTCCCCCCATGACTATAAATCTCTTCACTATCACAGAAGACATCTTCGTTAGCTCTTGTTGGAAACTCTCTTCAAAACCACTGTCAAAGTTACCTGGTTTAATTCCCTCCATCCAGGTGGGAACAGCCCAGGATTTCTGAACTCCGTGGGATATTGAGAGCTAGATCCGACAAGTTTTAGATTTTGATCCCAGTAGACTTTTTACAAACATCTCTAAGTGCCATTTCTGATGTATGTGTACAACAAAAAACATTCTCCAAACAAAAAATTTCCCATCACCAGGCAATTACCAGAACCAGGCTCTGGCCCAGGGGCTACACATGCTGATCCACTTATCCTAGGGAGGTCTAAGGTTTCACGTCAACCAGCTGGTTCTCTTTGAAACCCAACTTCAAATGTGCCTCTTCCAGGAAAACCTACCCTGCTTTTTACCCACCCCTCTCCTCGAGGGCTTCCTCCCATTTTGAGTTTTGCACACGTGTTCTGCTTTACATCACGTTAATTCACCTGTGTTGACGCATCATTCAGAAAACCCTCGCCGGCTGCTTGTAACAGATCTGGCCTTGCTCACCCCGCGGCACGCTCATCACACCCCAAGAAGTCACGGAACATCGTCCCAGCACCTGCTGTCACTCGACTTGGAATGCAGCCAGGACGGGAGCATTTAGGAAAGAGGGGTGGTGAGTAGGCTGTAACCAGCAAGCAGAGTTCTGGGTGCTAGGACACAAACCCAACTCCAGTTGACCAGGAGGATGTAAAGCCAAACAGAGCCCAAAATGGGACATTCCAGGTTTCTGGAACAGACTGATTTCATCACCACCGGAGGTGTCTCAATAGCAGACGTAGTGTCTCTGCTACAGCAGGATAGGTCCAGGAGAAGGAGCTCCACCTGACAGGTAGGAAGTAGGGACCTCTTGCATAGGGAGGACATGGTGATGTCTGCCTGTCCTGACACGTTTCCATGTCCACAGGAGGTCGCTGGACAGTTCTGCAGATGTAAGGTACGGGAAAGGCAGGTGTCCACAGCAAGACGGGTTTTGGTTAGGAGGAAGCAAGGCTTACAATTCAAAGTGTGAAAGCTAACCCTTCTAGGCCCACTACTTTCCAACAGATCCATATTGATCTGAGGACAAAGAAACCAGATCTGCTGACTGCATGGAACATTTTCAGGAAGACAAAGGAGCCAGGAGCTTCCTCCAGGTCTCCCACCGGGTTCCGGGGCTAAGCACTTGGGCCACCTTCTACTGCTTTCCTAGGCCATAGCAGAGAGCTGGATCGGAAGTGGAGCAGCTGGGACTTGAACTGGCGCCCATATGGGATGCCGGCACTGCAGAAGCAGCTTAGCCTACTATGCCACAGAGCCAGCCCTGCTCATAAACTATTAATCACTTCCACTATAGGTAATTTAACATTTATGAGTCTTACACACACACAGAAAACAGACAACACACATTTTAAAAGTGTTAATTTACCTTTGTTTTAGCAGTTAACATACATATTTCTGATTATTTTAGATTGCTTTGTGCCGACTCCATACTCAGCTATCTTCCTAACATCAGATCAGAAAGGCCGAGACTGAACATTTGGGAAGGCGAGGAGGGAACGGATGCCACGGTTATGGTAAAGTCTGCATCAGAAGCTGTGCCACCAGACCACCTCAGCTTTCTTTCCCAGCTCTCTCTGCTGGGTCACTCTCTCCACCCAGACAACAAACCCTGGAGGCCTCTGATTTGTCCCGGGTACTTTTCTCTCTCTGCGTTTGCTATGGTTTGGATATAGTTTTGTGTCCCCCAAAGATCCATGTGCAGAAGTTTGGTCCCAGTGTGGTGATGTTAAGAGGTGGTGGAACCTTTAAGAGGCAGGATCTGAGGGAGGTGATTAGGCTATGGGACATCATCACTGGAAGAAACTAATGTGGTTCTTGTGGAACCCTGGTTAGTTCCCATAAGAAAGAGTTAGAAAAGAATGAGCCTGGTCCCTCAACCTCTCTTGGCTTCCTGACTTACATGTGATTTCTTCTGCACGCACTTCCGCCAGTTTGATGCATCCTCCAGGAGGCCCTCACCAGAGCCAGGCAGATGGAGCCACCCAATTTTGGACTTCCAAATCTGTGAGCTAAGTACACCTTTCTTCTTATTATTCTCTCTCTCTCTCTCTCTCTCTCTCTCTCTCTTACACTCTCTCTCTCTCTCTTTCTGACAAGCAGAATTAGACAGTGAGAGAGAGAGAGAGAAAGAGAGAGAGAGAGAGAGAGAGAAAGGTCTTCCTTTTCGTCGGTTCACTTCCCAAATGGCCACCACGGCTGGCACACTGTGCCGATCGGAAGCCAGGAGCCAGGTGCTTCTCCTGGTCTCCCATGGGGTGCAGGGCCCAAGAACCTGGGCCATCCTCCACTGCCTTCCCGGGCCACAGCAGAGAGCTGGACTGGAAGAGGAGCAACCAGGACATAACTGGCGCCCCAACCAGGACTAGAACCTGGGGTGCTGGCGCTGCAAGTGGAGGATTAGCCAATAAGCCACGTTGCCAGCCCGCCTTTATCAAGTGCTCAGCCTCAGATGTTTTGTTGTAGCACAGAAAAGTGTTAAGATAGCCTCCCTCAGGACCTCAAATCTGAACGCGATCTCTACCAATACTGCAGCCACTCCTGACATGCGGCTATTTATAAGAGAACATTCGGGGCTGACATCGTGGTGTAGTGGGTAACATCACATATGGGTGCTGATTCACGTCACAGATGCTCCAACTTCTGATCCAGCTCCCTGCTGATGGCCTAGGAAAGCAGCGGAGGATGGCCCAAGAGCTTGGGCACCTGCCACCCACGTGGGAGACCTGGATGGAGCTCCTGGCTTCAGCTTGGCTCTGCCCTAGCTGTTGTGGCTGCTTGGGGAGTAAACCAGTGGATGGAAGATCTCTCTCTCTCTCTCTCTCTCTCTGTCTCTCCCTTTCTAGAACTCTTTCAAATAAATAAATAGTCTTTAAAAAAATAAAAAATTCAGATCTCTGGCCATCTTGCCTGTTTTCACGTGCTCAGTAGCCCATGGCTGGTGGCGATCATATCACATTTCCAGCATCTCAGGAAGTCCCACCAGGCAGTGCGGACTGACCCACTGAGGACTCCCAATCTATGGTCACATTTTTAGCCCTGGCCTCCCATCTGTACTCCAGATTTGCTATGCAATTGCCTGCCTGATACCACCACCTGCATATTCTAGACATGTCAGACTTAATATGATTTGAAATGCAACTCTTTTCTCTTAAAATGTTTAATAATCCTGTCCAGCTAGCTTCCCAGATTATAAACAAAGCACTCCATGTAAAAAAAGTGTTTTGAAATTTTCATACACTCTGTGATGGCTAATTTTATCTGTCAACTAGGCTAGGCATGACACCCTGGTATTTGACAAAACATTATTTTAGATGTTTCTTCCATCTGCTGGTTCACTCTTCAAATGCCTGTAATAGCTAGGGTTAGGTGAGGCAGAAGCCAGGAGCCCAGAACTCAATCCAGGTCTCCTACTTGGGTGGCAAGGAGCAAAGGACTGGGTGATCTGCTGTCACTCAGGGTGTGCATTAGCAGGAAGCTGGATTGGAAGTAAAGTAGCAGGACCTGAACTAGGCTCTCTGATGTGGGATGCAGGCACCCCAAGCTGTGAGTTAACAAATGTTTGCCCCAAGATGAGATTAGCATTTAAGTCAGCAGACTCTTGGTAAGGCAGATGAGCCTCCACCATGTGGGTGGACCTCATCCTATCAGATTAAGGTCTGAACAGAAAGAATGGTCTCCACCAAGAGGGAACTCTGCCAGCAGACGACTTGCAGGCTCCAAATGCAGCATCAACTCTTTAGCTGCTGGCTGACCCTGCAAATTGTGGACTTCCCAGCTCATATAATCATCAGCTAGTTCCTTAAAATCAATAGCTCTTGGGGCCAGTTGTGGCAAAGTGGTAAAGCTGCCACCTGCGATTCCAGCATCCATATAGGCATCGGTTCATGTCCTGGCTGCTCCGCTCTGGATCCAGCTCTCTGCTGGTGGCCTGGGAAAAGCAACAGAAGACGGCCCAAGTGCTTAGGCCCCTGCTACCCACGTGGGAGACCTGGATGAAGCTCCTGGCTCCTGGCTTTGGCCTGGCTGAGCCCTGGCCATTGTGTCCACCTGGGAAGTGAACCAGTGGATGGAAGCACTCTCTCTCTCTCTGTGTAACTTTGACACGCAAACAAATCTTAAAAAAAAATAAATAAAAAATAAAATCACTCTCTTTCTCGTTCTTTCTGTACACACACACACACACACACACACACCCTATTGGTTCTGCTTCTCTGGAGAATTCTAACATCTTAAGAAATTAAATCAGGGTTGGTGTTTGGCCTAACAGTTAAGACACATCCCATATCGGAATGCTTGGGTTTGATGTCTGCCTCTGGCTCCTGCTGATGCAAATAATGAGAAGCAGTGGTGATGGCTCAGGTAATTGGGTCCCTTCTCTCACATGGGAGACCTGGACTGGGTTTCAGGCGCCCAGCTTTAGCTTGGCCCATCTTTCTATGTGTGTTGCTACCACTCTAGTCCCAGTTAAGGAAACTGCACTCTTATTTAACTACTGCAATTGCCTTTTTTTGGTGTGTGTGTGTGTGTGTTCACTTATTTTAATAACAATATGTAGACCATGCTATTACCATGGAATATAAGTTCAGGTTAGACAAGAGAATTTCACAAGTGCAATAATGCATTCTTTAGTATATCAAAGTTTGTGTGTAATGTCTGACCAATCAGTTTGCTTATAAATATTTTGTTTTAAAGATTTTATTTATTTATTTGAGATGTAGAGTTATAAACAGAGAGAGGGAGAGACAGAGAAAAGTCTTCCATCTGCTGGTACACTCCCTAAATGGTTGCAACAGCTGGAGCTGGTCTAATCCTAAGCCAGGAGTAAGGAGCTTCTTCCAGTTCTCCCTCCAGGTGCAGGTGTCTAAGGACTTGAGGCATCTGTCTACTGCTTTCCTAGGCCATATCAGAGAGCTGGATCGGAAGTGGAGCAGCCGGGACTTGAACCAGTGCCCATATGGGATGCGGGCTCTACAGTGGAAACTTAGCCCACTATGCCACAGCGCCAACCCTGCTTATAAACTATTAATTACTTCCACTATAGGTAATTTAATATTTACAAGTATTACACAGGAAATTAAAAAAATACTACACACATCTTAAAAGTATTAATTTACTTTTCCATTAGCAGTTAAAATATATATTTCTATTTCAAGATGGCATTTAGAAATTATTGTAGTATAACAGAAGCAAAAATATAATTCTGCAATTCCAAAAGAGCTAAACTGGAATTCACAACTAAATTAGTCTTACATTAACAAGTGTGATTCTGTAATAAATACTATTTTGCAGCTGTCTTACACACTTGCTACCTTTTGTTTACACACACACACACACACACACTTCAGTTTTGGGAGGCTTTACAAGTTATATTCCATGAACTTTAAAAAAAAAGTTAAAAACTGGAATAGTCAACTAGTCTGAGAGACAGGCAGAACAAAGTGAGTTAACTGGGGAAGGTGGACTCCTACCCAACACCCACAGCATGTGATATTCTGCAGCAAACTGGGAGTAACTTCAAGGTTGGCCTGCTTGTAGTCTTTAGGACTAATTTCATCACAAGGGTTTAAGAAGGGGGACATTAAAATGTGACACTGTATTAACCTGACTTCCTTGAGTGACCTATTAATGAACTAGTCACTAATAATTTGGTCACCAGGCAAATCAAGCCTACAAGAAAGCAGGCCGGTATTCAAAATACCATGAGTTACTGTCTAAACCCACTGAAATGATGTATTTTTGACATAACATGTGACCTCAATATGAGGTGTCTAACTACAGAAAGCAACTCCAGCAAGGCCAAGAGTGCATCTCTCTTCTAAGGTTTAGGTTTTGCCCAGAATTCCTGATATTTGGAATAGCCCATACTCAGAGTCACCAATCCTACAACAAAACCTGGAGCTGCCACACACACGTGGATCAGGTGCGGGGACGTTTTAGTACTTCCCCTGCTCTTCTTTGTATAATCCACCTGCACAGCTGCTGCAAATCTGTCATTCCAACGGGGACAAGTGGGGCCTCTTTAGCTTTTCGAGTAAGTTTGGATCCCTGATTTTCATCACATGAATAAAGAGAAACATTTGTATTGGTTGCTTTAAGAATCTCATGACTGAGACAAATCCCCACACACTCCGACTGGCATCTCAACAGCCTCTCTCTCTCTCTCTCTTTTTTAAAGACTTATTTTATTTACAGAAAAGAGTTACACAGAAAGACAGGGAGAGGCAGACACACACACACACACACACACACACACAGAGAGAGAGAGAGAGAGAGAGAGAGAGAGAGAGAGAGAGAGAGAGAGAGAGAGAGAAATGTCTTCTATATAGCAATGGCCAGGCTGAAACCAAGAGCCTGGAATTTCATCCAGGACTCCCATGTGGGTGGCAAGGGCCCAATCACTAGCCAATTTGCATGGAGCTAGATTGGCAATGGAGTAGTCAGCACTCAAACCTGGGCTCATATGGGATGCCGGTGTCTCAGGCAGCTGCTTAACCTGCAATAGCCTCTGAACACCAGCCCCTGTATTAGCCTCTTTTAAAAAAATATTTATTGGTTTTATTTGAAAGGCGGAGAGAGAGAGAGAGAGAGAGAGGTCTTCAGTCCTCTGGTTCACTCCCCAGATGGCCGCATCAGCAGGAGATGCGCTGACCTGAAGCCAGGAGCCAGGAGCTTCTCCCAGGTCTCCCACATGGGTGCAGGGGCCCAAGGACTTGGGCCATCTTCTACTGCTTTCCCAGGCCATAGCAGAGAGCTGGATTGGAAGTGGAGCAGCCGGGGCTCGAACCGGCACCCATATGGGATGCCGGCACTACAGGCAGTGGCTTTACCCACTATGCCACAGTGCCGGCCTGAATGCAAAACCCTCTTAAATAGTAGCTCCTCTTTATTTCCATCCCCCTTCCAATGATCTTTTTTTTTTTTTCCATGGAAAAGTGGGAGAGATTGTTTTAAAAACCCGATATGTTGTTTCTTCATTGTTTAGAATCCTTCAGTGGCTTCCCACTGTGCTTGCTGCAAAATGTAAACTAACAGAACGATCTGGGAGGAAGCTCCATGGGGTCTGGCCCCTCAGCCTGTCTCCCCGACATCATCACAGGTCACGGGAATCCAGCCAATGCCACGGTGTCCCCTTGCTCCAGTTGCTCCCTTGCCCTGGAAAGCTCCCCCTAGGTCGCTGCATTGTTGCCTCTTCCACATTTGTTTTCAGAGAGCAGCTTGAGTCTGGCTTACTCAGAAAGACCGTCTCAACCTCCTGATCTGAGATCTATTAACGCACTCTCACAGCACATCACAATCGAACTTGTTATAAGTTTACCTGCTCACTTACCATCTGTCTACATCATGAGGGCGCAGAACACACCTGTACACACTGTGCATGACATTCGGCAAGAAAGGCTCACTGGGTGAATGAGTGCACCCAGCACAGGGTTTCCCAAAGCCCTCTCTGTGGGTCATGATTTTGTAGGACGCTACCGATGGAGGCTGGAAAACTATCCCCTTGCCCCACCAAAAGAGGGGTTCTGTAAATCTGATACATATATATATATGTATGTATATTTGTTGTGTTAAACAAAATCATATAGATTTTTAAATGTAGGACTTCCTGACATCTTTATTATGTTAACATGCTATGTGATATGATGTACAGTTTTTCTTTTCAGCAGGGATGTCTTTTTTTGGTGGTGTTTGCTAGTTCTTAGACTGGAAAATGCTGGCCCAGGTCTTGAAACCAAGATGGGGATATCCCCACAAGGGTTTTCCCTAGAAAGCAGGTGATAGGCACATCTCAGCAGTCCCAGTCAACCAGTCCTCACTGTGGACTTTCTACACTACAAGGGGTATATACAAGTATGAAAATGGAATCTGAGAAGTATTTTCCCAGGATGGGACTCTGCAGAGTGGTCACACATCCAGGAGGTACATGTGCCCTGACTTCTATTTCAGCTCCATATGGTCCCACCCCCAAATCCCTCCTCGGAACATTGGGATGGATCAACATAATCAGGGCCCCCCTGGCATTTTCTAGAGGGGAACTAGGCCCACCGGGTAGTGACTTACTTTCTCTTGACTGTTCAGCTCCTGGTAGGGGATGTGGGCGGGCAGGTAGGTGTGGAGCAGGGCGCAGAAGGCCAAGCCGTCACTCCAGCTGCTGCTGAAATTGGTGATGTCGATGTTCTGTGCGGGGAGGAGGGAAGACAAAGCAGTATAAATCTCCAAACCGTGCAATGTCACAGAACAGGAGGGAGCTTGTGTTAAGATGAATATCCACCTCTGGCTCTCAGGAAGACAGTGTAGGAACAAACCGTGCTGGGAGCGCATGTAGTTTTGGCTCCAGAGACAGTGTGGTGTGGTCTAAATCCGTTCACAGAGTGGCATGGAGGGAAGAAAGACATCGGTGCTCTAGACAGCAGGGACTTTACGCCTGACCCTGGGAGAGTCATTCGAGGCTCTGAGACATCTTCTCCAACTAATACCTCTGGTTTGTGTTGTATATCCCAGCACAGTCAAGGAAGATTCGTCACCAGCATCATCACCAAAACATGTAAAACCCCAAATGACAAGCTGACCAAGATGAAACAAGGTCTTAGAGACTCACTGGCCGGTCTCCTGCCATCCCCCTCCTTCCCCTCCCTGCCCCACACAACAGCCCCCCGGCTGGCACATCTTTCAGGCAGAGGTCACGAGGCTTCATGGCATAAAGGACTCCTTCAGGACAGGTGGGGGCCCAGGTAGCTACTTGGTACACAGCAACAATGAGACTGAAATCCACCTACCCTGGCAAGGAAGTCTCCCTGTGCTCAGGAAGCTTGTCCCCAGAGCAGCGCCAGGTTCCGAGGCTCACCAGCGCTTTCATGGTCAAGTGGTTCTACGCATCGGCTGCTCACATGTATTACAACAGCCTGGGAGAGGGGGCCCAGCTCGAGTTTGGGCTCTAGGTCTGTGTTCCGAGGGGTTTTGTGGTGAGAAGAGACATTAGGCAAGAGTAGAGCTCCTTCCTGTAGTTTTCTCATAGTTGCTGGAACTCCAGAGAGGCAGAGAGGCCTTCTTTGGTCTCCTCTTCCTCCTCAGAACACTCCGTCCCAAGAAACCAGAAGGCCCCAAAACTGGCAGAGGTGAAGCGGGCTGACGAGTTGCTGGCCCCTGACGGAGTGGACACTGACTACCCTCCCTCCTTCCACCCCAGTACAACTGTCAGCTCCCTGACTGTGCAGGGGAGCTCCCTGGGGTGCTTCTGCCAGACCAGATAACAGCTTACCAGGCAAGGAAGAGCACAGAGGAACATGGCACACAGTTCAGCTGGAGCAGAGCAGGGAGACTACATGGAACTCTTCTCTGAGTGTGTGTAAAGAAGTTTTGAGAATAAACAAGGGTGGAAATGTGTAATAACATAATGGAATAATGCTTCCTGTGGAGTCTCCCTAGGGTTTTACGAGCACATGGCCTATTGTCTCACTTGAGCTTTTTATCTAGGACTTTCTGAGCCTTCGTTTGAGCTAGCTGGGCCTTCAGCAATGAGGATGCTCAGAGGCCTTAATTTATGGGTAAGGAACCAGGCTGGAAGAGTTGGCGTTATGTGTCACTCACATGGCTTATCTGAATGACTGAGCCACTGGGAACCCCAGGCCCCACCTTTCTGGCAGTTCCAGCCAGAGTCCAGCAAGACCCTGCTGGAGCCCAGGACTTCCCCTGCAAAGCACCGGCTGTCAGGAAGATGACGAGCTCTCCGTCTGTGTTGCAATTACGCGTCCATTTACCCATGGAAGGATATCTGGCTGAAAGCAACACACGACCATAATAATGCCTCTGCATTCTGGTTTTCATGACTCAAGCACAAGCAACTTCTAACAGTTGCTAAGCATCACTGTTACATAAAAGTCTGAGAATGCCTTTGTAGGAAGGGGCCCCACGTCGGTTTTCAGGTTGACTATGTAATAGCTAGAGGCCCACTGGCAGGCTGATCATTTGGACTTCCGCTTTCACAAGTACCTCGGGGTTTAACAGCAATCTGAGGAGGCCTGGACAGGGCTGTAGACATGGAAACACTTTGATTTTCTCAAGAGGTTTGTATGTTAAAACAGCAGAGAGACGGACTGGCGTTTTGGCATAGTGGGTAAAGCTGCTGCCTGCAGTGCTGGCATCCTGTATGAGCGCTGGTTCAAGTCCTGGCTGCTCCACTTCCAGTTCAGCTCTCTGCTATGGCCTGGGAAAGCATTAGAAGGTGGCCCAAGTCCTTGGGCTCCTGCACCCATGTGGGAGACCCTGAAGAAACTCCTGAAGGCTCCTGGCTTCAGATCCGCCCAGCTCTGGCCATGGAGGGAGGCCATCTGGGGAGTAAGCCAGCAGATGGAGAACCTCTCTCTCTCTCTCTGCTTCTGTCTCTGTAACTCTGTCTTTCAAATAAAATTTTTAAAAAAATCTTAAAAAAGGCCGGCGCCGTGGCTCAATAGGCTAATCCTCTGCCTTGCGGCGCCGGCACACCGGGTTCTAGTCCCGGTCGGGGCGCCGGATTCTGTCCCGGTTGCCCCCCTTCCAGGCCAGCCCTCTGTTGTGGCCTGGGAGTGCAGTGGAGGATGGCCCAAGTGCTTGGGCCCTGCACCCCATGGGAGACCAGGAAAAGCACCTAGCACCTGGCTCCTGCCATCAGATGAGCGCGGTGTGCCGGCCGCAGCGCGCCGGCCGCGGTGGCCATTGGAGGGTGAACCAACGGCAAAGGAAGACCTTTCTCTCTGTCTCTCACTGTCCACTCTGTCTGTCAAAAATAAAAAAAAATAAAAATAAAAATCTTAAAAAAAAACCATACAGAAAAGAGACAAGTCGGGGGAGTGTGAGTTGTGCAGCTTACTCAAAGTCTCAAACATTCAAACCAGATGTTGTGGACATCAAACTCTCAGATGGGGATGGTAAGAAGGACCAGCCCAGCCTTGGGAAATGCAGTGGACTTCCTTTCCTTTCCTTTTTTCCCTTTTTGCCTTGCACAGGTTGCCTGAGTCTCCGTCCCTCACAGTGTCTGTGACTCGGAGGAGGAAAAGCCAGACTTTGTTCCTGGAGGCCATTTATTTGTGTTTCTTGTGACTTTGGTTCCTGCAGCATCTGTGTGAACTGGGGGCAAGCCTAGCACCAACCCTGGTGCCTACATTTCGTACAGAAATGGAAAGCCAAATGTTCAGTGATCAAGATCCAAGTCCCTTAAGTATGACTCCTTTCAATGTAAAGTTCCAGAAATGCTGGGGGTGGTAAGGGCAGTGACATTTGTTGACTGCCCGTCACTGCACATTTCCTCACTCAATGCTCAGAGCTGCCATGCACAGGATAGCAGAGACATGCCCATTTCACAGACATGAAAGCTGGAGCAAACAGAAATACTGCTAACGACCAGCACTGGGATCAGAATGTCTTGTTTGCTACTGACCCTGCTGCCCAGGGAGGGACAGCGTGAGAAGAGGGCATGAGGCAGGACAATTTAAGCATGGACTTTAGCACCATTTCAGGTGCTGAGAGCAGATCCAGCAGCTGCCTGAGTCACATCTAGGACAAGACTGGGGGGGGGGGGGGTGATGGGAAAGAGTAGATTCCAGAAGGAGTCAAGGCTGGAACTTGGATTCCTTTATTTTTGTGATTCCTTCATTGTCTGTGGTCAGGTTATGGACTGCCAGGACAAGGCTCTGGGTTGGACAGTAATGCTCTCTGCACCCTGGTTGATGCTACTGTGCCAAGAAACTTGTGCATCCAAATGGGCCAGGTTCTCTCTCCCTCCTTCTTCCTTCCTAAATTTACTTTACGCTGAAAGCTTTTAATACATGCTAAATCTTCCTTTTCCCCAAATGTGAGAACATTCTGTGCACACTTATTTCTTGTACCATTTAGCACTGCTGAACAGAAGTGATGGGAGGATGTTTATTTGACCTGAGCTCCTAAACCAGGAACCAACAGAGCAGGACAAACCAAAATGGGGTCACTTGGGCTAAGTATCACATCGTCAGATGGAAACTTTAAGGAAGCAGACAGATCTCCAAACAGCCTAATTTTTCCAGAAAATAGGAGATTCCCGTCTACCTGAGTCAGCATAAGGAAGCTCCCTCTGCATTAACCCTTATTAAAAAAAGTAACCTGATATTAACCAATGAGACTATTTTCCTATTGTTCTATTTTCTTGTTTCCACTTTTACAAACCCACTGCTCTGCCTTTGCCTGGTCAGAGCTCTCATTCTATTTTGTAGAATGGGAGCTTCCCCAACTCATGGATTGGAATTGTGAAAACCTGTAAAAGCCATCTGGATCTATATGGAACATCACTCTCTCCTCATCTGTACTATCTTCAGAAGTATTTCAGGAGGGAAATGGATCCAAAGGCATAATGAAGACATCCTTCTCACAGAACCCAGAGAGCACCTGGGATGCTAGTTAACAACGTCATTTAAGAATAGTTCTTTTGAGACTGGCACTGTGGTGCAGTGGGTAAGATTGCCGCTTATGGTATCCCATATGGGCACTGGTTTGAGTCCCGGCTGCTCAACTTCTGATCCAGCTCTCTGCTATGGCCTGGGAAAGCAGTGGAGGATGGCCCAAGTCCTTGGGCCCCATGCACTGGCTTGGGAGACCTGGAAGAAGCTCCTGGCTCTTGGCTTCAGATCGGCCCAGCTCTGTCCATTGCAGCCAATGGGGAGTGAACCAGTGGATGGGCAATCTCTCTCTCTGTAACTCTGCCTTTCAAATAAATAAATAAATAAATATTAAAAAAAAAGAATAGTTACTGATCTGTGCCTATAAACAAGTAATGGGTTGAGAGTAAACTTTTGTGGAATCAAAGCCAGGTCTAAAAAAATCAAATGAAATGACCTATAACCTCTAGAGAACTCAGATGCTTCTGGACTGCTGTGACTAGCAGGTCTTTGTGGAGAGGTGTGGGCATATTTTAATGTAATCCTTGGCACTTCAGCCGTAAGACCACACAGAGACTAGAGAGAGAGAGAGAGAGAGAGAGAGAGAGAGAGAGAGAGAGAGAGAAAGTATACTACCATTCAAAAAGAGGAATTATTATATTATTATGGAAACTCTAAATATAGCCAGGTAATCAAATCCATGTAAACTATATTCTCTGTGTTGAAGGCATTTTTTAGCTCTGCCATTGGCAGAGATGGAGAACAGCCAGCTATAACCTGTAATATTCCAAGAACATTACACTATCAAGTAAGAACTTTACCCTTTTTATCTCTGTGGGGAACAACCCCAAGCCTGGTTCCCTGAATGCCATTTGAAATAGTCTCCAAATCTGTTTGAGCACCAGCAGTACCAACAATTCCCAGCTCAACACAGCTGGCTCAACAATTAAACGTGTGTGCATTTGTGAGATGTCAAATAAGATGAATGGCAATCTGTAAAGCACGGTTCACATCTCAGGGGTCGCTTCTGCTGTGACTTATTACCAGGTGGTTTCATTACCAATCACTGAGACATCTTCTCACAAGCTGTAAGGTATACTTTCATGAATAAGGACTTGGCTGATATGCTAAGGCACAGTTTGGATGATGCTCATTTTCTTTCTACATGGATGTAAAAATCAGATGAGCTGATTTTCCCCCTCTCAGTTCTGGAAAGGCCACAGCACTTCCGTTCCTGATCGCTGTGGGCCCATCTACAGATTGCCATAAGGTGTGAAGTGTGCTGGACTCCCTGCAGGACCTAGGGGCAGCAGAGAAGGCTATGAACAGTGTTGGACAGCCTCACTGAGCAGGGAGAGGGGCAATCCTGAAAGAGCCAAAGCTCACTGGGGCCAGCAGTCTTTCTGAAGGAAGTATCAGCTGTATAAAGAACTTAGTGGCTAAGACACCCACATCCCACCTCAGGGTGCCTGTGTTTTTCCTGGATCTGGCTCCTGACTCCAGCTTCCACTGCAGTTCCACTGCCCCCCAGGTACATTCGCAGGGAGCAGGACTGGAAGTGGATGCTGGCATTGCAGGTAGCATCTTAACCCATGCCAGCCGTATCTATCTGTCTGTCTCTTTTAAAATATTTTACTTATTTATTTATTTACTTGAAAGGCAGAGAGAGAGAGAGAAAGAGAGAAGAGAGAGAGAGAGAGAGAGAGAGAGAGAGAGAGAAGAGAAGAGAAGAGAGAGAGAGAGAGAGAGAGAGAGAGAGAGAGAGGAGAGAGCTCAATCTTCCATCTGCTGGTTCACTCCTCAAATGGCCACAATGGCTGGGGCTGTGTCAGTCAAAGCCAGAAGTATGGAAGTCCATCTGGGTCTCCCTTGTATTTGGGCCAAGCTCTGTTGTTTTCCCAGGCACGTTGGCAGGAAGCTGGATTGGAAGCAGAGTAGTTGGGACTGGAAGTGGTGCTCTGATATGGGATGCTGGCCTTGTAGGTGGTAGTTTACCCCACTGTGCCACAGTGTTGGCCCCTGTCTGACTCTCTTTGCTTTTCATACTTTCTGCTTCACAAATCAACAAAAAATTGAGAGGAAAACAAAAGATAACATTCTAAGCACCTCCAAAAGGTTGAGCTTCTGGAATGGTTAGAAGAAAATTTTGTAAGAGCGAATTTTGTACTTCTCACTGCAGGAAAACTCATTTGAGCAAAACGAATACACTAAATCACATGTGAGAAGCTGAAATCCTACCTCTAGTGAACATCCAAGACTCTCCTCCTGGAGGTTGAGATTGCAGTCAAAGTACCAGAAGGGTGAATATGGAGACTACTCAACGCAATGGGGCAAAAGAAAAGCAAAACCCCAACACCAAAGGCATGTGCTCCTGGAAGAGTCAACGTGCTGGCCATCTGTGGGCTGGGAACACCAGCATTTGGCGAAAGCATTAATCACTGGGGAGAGAAGCAACAGGGTGATCACGGACACAAGTCCTGTGCTAAATTCCACCGAGGACACACAGCTGGATTCTGTGCAGTGTGACCTTATTCCCACCAATTCTTCGTTTCCTCTGAGGACCTCCAGGTTCCTCCATGAGGTTTCTATGAATGGACTGACTGTGTGAACGAAGCACAGAAGTTAACAAAAAAAGTGAAAAAAGATAAAAGCGAAGCTTCTGGGAAAAAGGCAGGAGATGGGTCAGGAAACGCAATACATTCACTCCTGCAGGAACCAGCTAGCCAGGCTCCTCCTCACAATCTCTCAGGTTTTTCTTGATGGGTCTTTATTGTCCCAGCTGTGGAGTCAGACCCAATTTGTTATTTTGTTGGGAAATGTAACAGTTGTAAACCATGGAGGATGAAAGCCACTGAATCCTCACCAAGGATCAGCATGCCTAAGTAGGGCCCAGGAAAGACCACACTGACTTCGTAGATGTGGTGAGGGAACAGGGCCTGGGCACAAGTCAGTGGCTGCATGTGCAGTTTCCACACCCTCCTCTGCACTCAGGACTTGCTCCTCGCCTTGGGCAGAGGTGTATGCCCACCCAATTCTAGACCTCTGTTCCAATCTCCAGCTACCTGGCAAGCCTCCAGTAGCTTCACTCTGCACTGGACAGTACAGTTCTTGGTAACAGACTCATGGGAACCTGCGCACGGGCTTCGAGCACCCTTTCTCCACATAGCTTCCTCGTTTCTGACGCCCTCCACCTCATGGCATGGGCTGTTGCAGCTGCCCTCTCTGATCTAATAGCTGCTTCCTCAGCCACTGAAACCGCTGAGCTCTGTTCCAGCTTCCGCGCTGCACACTCTGACAAGGAAACTTCGCCAGCTGCAGATCAGGGCATCACCTCATCAGTTTCCCTTCTCTTCAGAGGCTGTGCGGACAGAGCCTGGCAAGCTCCCAGGTACTCCAGTCTCTAGGAGTCATGCCGAATTGCAGCTTTGAAAACAAAATCAACATGGTTGCTATTCTAACCTATTACATTTGGGGATGGTTGGTTACATAGCCATGGATAACCAGAACACCTTTCCTCCTTTGTCATCTGCTACAAAGGGGAGAATCAGGGCTCTGTTCCCCATGCAAATAACTGCGCTTTCATGGAATTCCTTTTCACTTCTGATCCTGTTCACATAATTACTTGAATCATGGGGGCCGGCGCTGTGGTGCAGTGGGTTAAAGCCTTGGCCTGAAGTGCCCTATGGGCGCCAGTTCTAGCCCGGATGCTCCTCTTCTGATCCAGCTCTCTGCTATGATCTGGGATAGCAGTAGAAGATGGCCCAAGTCCTCCACATGGGAGACAGGGAAGAAGCCCCTGGCTCCTGGCTTCGGATCAGTGCAGCTTCAGCCACTGCAGCCATCTGGGGAGTGAACCAGCAGATGGAAGATCTTTCTCTCTCTCTGCCTCTCCTCTCTCTGTGTAACTCTTTCAAATAAATAAAATTTTTTTTTTTAAAAAAGAACTACAAGCCAAATTAAAAAAAAAAAGATTTTATATGGCTCATTATCTCCCTAACAAGTCAACTATGACAGCTTCTGCTTATCTTTTTAAGATTGGGAAAAATGTAGACCTACTGAGTTGAGTCAGTTAAATGTCATCAATATTCTGAAACAAACATAGGGACCACATTTGTGACCATTTCCATTGTCTGTGTTTGTCTTTCTCTGGGTGAGAATGGTTTAAAAGGTTGAGGACTTACCTGCTAGAGTTCATCACAGATTTCTAAACTCACCTTCATTATTGTTTTTTCCTCAAAATATTCTTGGATATTCTTATTTATTATTCCAGGTGAATTTTAAACTACTTTATTAAGTTCAAGAATAAAGAAATTCTGTTGGGATTTTAATCAGAATTGCATTACACTTAGAGAATAATTTACTTTTTAAAACGATTCCTCACACTCCTTATCTCAGTTGAAGGAACTGAGGGTTTGAGACCTCGAGGAGTGATCCAGTCCAGGCAGGACTGTGTTTTATGAGGACTAAAGGGTTACAATGCCCTGTGGAGAAGGAGCACTCTTCTGTGCAGAGAGCCGTCTACTGACAAGAGGACTGCTCTGTCTCTGGAGATGGTGAGGCAGATACTGCACAGCCTCTTCTGGGACAGACTCACAGGGATATGTACATCCAAAGAGTGGCTGGGGCCTGTGATGGTTAATTCTAGGTGTCAGCTTGACTGGAGTAAGGAATACCTAGAGAATAGAAACAGCATTACTTCTGGTGTCTGGGAGGGGGTTTCCACAGGAGCAGGCCTACCAAGTGGAGAAGGTCCATTCAGTCAGCTGGGACTCCAGACAGAACAAAAAGATGGAGAAAAGGACTTCTCTCTTTCTCTCCTGGAGCTGGAACTCTGGCGAGTGAACTTGCACTCCTACGCGTTGCCATCAGATGACATGACCAGATGCTGGTGACTCTTCAACCAGCAGTCCAATAAATTTCTGTTGCTTAGAAATTACCCAGGCTGTGTCTGTGGTATTTTGTTACAGCAACATGAAACAGACTGACTTTCTTGCTTCCTCCTTAGCTTCCTCCTTTTTCAATGAACACTGGAGGGTCCCTCTCCACCCTCCATGTTTCCTCCCTGAGGTTCTCTGGCCTTGGTATGTTGACACTTGGTCTGGTTTCGTGCAAGCACTGGTGCCCAGCTGCCTGACACCTCCTGACACACCTGGTAGGGTCTACACCCAGGCTGGCACTCCCTTCTCACTTTGGCCCTGTCAGCAGCTCCAGCAGGGCTGGCCTTGCACAGCCATCACTGGCGAAGGAAGACAGAATGCCGTGGGTCCACGCAGGGACTCTGGTTCTTCCAGAGTTGCAGCGTGGGTCTCAAGTGATTCTCTGCTCTCTTAAATCCCACCTCCAGACCTAGGACCAGGCTCCTGGAGAAACCGTTTCTGCAATTTCTACCCTTCTTTTTTCTCTTCCTTTCTGTTGAGCTAATTGCCTCATTTTCATTCATTTTATCCTTTCTTCTTTGCTTTTTTTTTAAGATTTTTAAAATTTATTTACTCGAGAGGTAGAGTTACAGACAGTGAGAGACAGAGACAGAGAGAAAGGTCTTCCGTCCATTGGTTCACTCCCCAATGACTGTGAAGGTCAGAGCTGCGCGGATCCAAAGCCTTTTCCCGGTCTCCCATGTGGGTACAGGGGCCCAAGAACCTGGGCCATCTTCTACTCCTTTCCCAGGCCACAGCAGAGAGCTGGACTGGAAGAGGAGCAGCCAGGTCTAGAACCGGCACCCATATGGGATGCTGGCACCGCAGGCAGAGGATTAATCTACTTTGCCACAGCGCCAGCCCCTCTTTGGTTACTTTTTCTAAGAAAACATCCTGGCTTGCAGTTTTGCTGTTTCCGTTCATCCTCAAATCATTCGTCAGCCACTTTCCAGATCAGTAATCTGCTAGCACTGCAAACTCCAAGTCGTTCTAGCTGGCAGCTTACCTGTATAGACCAGCTCACTAAAGAAATGGAAAGAGAAACCTTCCTATAGATGCACTAATAGTTCAACACTCTAGGTTGGGAGGAGAGTCAAACCTATGGACTCTCACATCTGTGGTTAAACCAGCAAACGTTTATTAAGTCCCTCTACGTGTTAGGGTGCTGAGGGATACACAAAGGATGGTCCCTGGCCCATAGGATTCACCATATGAAGTAAGATGTATCTGAGTCTGGGATGCAGAGGACACGTGATGTGGCCTGGACCTCAAAGAACAAGTAAATCACGAGTAGGATTCACCATGTAGTTCTGGGGAGTCTAAGTTAGGAGATAAAAGTCTGTTCTCTCTCTCTCTTTCCTTTCCTTTTTTTCTTTGCCTGAACTCTTAACTAGACTGAACAAAGCCTTGGAAAACCAAAAACAACCAGAACTGGGACCAGCTCCTCCTTCCATTGTCCTTAAAGCAGCTGCCTGACTGTGACTTCAGGAAAGTGATTCAACTTTCCTGGCTTTTAGTTTCCTCATCTCTCAGATGAAGTGACTGGATTATATCAGTGGTTTTGAAACTATTAGTTATGGGACCTGTTCTTCCAACTCATGTTTCTGCATAAGTTTTCTATTTAAACTAGTGTTTGAACACCACAAGTCTCAATGATCTTTTCTTTTGCATCCTTCCATATGTATTCTGTTTTGCATTGTTCAATATAATAGCCATTACTTAGCTAAAATTAAATAAAGATTCAGTTTCGCAGTCACACTAGCAGTGACACTAGCCATGTCCCAGCCAGAACTGTTTTACGTGCTCAACAGTCGCATGTGGTCTGTGGCTATGAGACTGGATGGCTCAGATCTAGAACATTTCCATCACCAAAGATATTTTTGTGGGACAGCACTGTACTGAACCTACACAAACACATCTATTTCCCCTCTTTTTATGCAAATAGTACCATGCTCTGTACCTAGATGTGCACAGGTAAGTCCCTTCACCACATGTGGAGAAATAGTTATGGGAAGAGACTAAGAAACTGGATTCCGAGACCAGACATTGAGAGTTAAACCCAGGCTCAGTTACTTATGAGTGGTTTGATTCTAAGTAATCACTTCATTTTGTATCTTAGTTCCCATATCCTTAAAATGGACATGCAACACATATCTCACAGGATTTTAGTCAAGTTTGGTACACAAACAATGTGCAAAGCACTTAGAATAATATGAATATTCAGGCTGGTGCCATGGTTTGCTAGGCTAATCCTCTGCCTTGCGGCGCTGGCATCCCATATGGGTGCCGGATTCTGTCCCAGTTGCTCCTCTTCCAGGCCAGCTCTCTGCTGTGGCCTGGGAGTGCAGTGGAGGATGGCCCAAGTGCTTGGGACCTGCACCCACACGGGAGACCAGGAGGAAGCACCTGGCTCCTGGCTTCGGATAGGTGCAGCGCCGGTCATAGCGGCCATTTGGGGAGTGAACCAATGGAAGGAAGACCTTTTCTCTCTCTCTCTCTCTTTCTCTCTCTCTCTATCTATAACTTTACCGATCAAATAAAAAAAAATTTCCTGCTTCACACAGGAGGAGTGAATTTTGATGGATTCTGCCAAACTGCCCTCAGAGAGGTTCTTCCTCCTCGTGTTCCATCCCCCAAACAACGTATGAGCGACTGTTTCCCCACACCACGCAGTTAGGTGTCTCTGGTGATGGCTTACTTCGTGTAGCAGCACTGAGTCCAGGTTCATTCTTGTTGTGGCAGGTGTTGTCCATATTGCTTTTGCACCCATCTGCCCACCTTCACATTCCCACACACTCTTCTAGCCCCGTCCCAGGTCAGGAGCTGCAATCTTCCCTGTGGGTGAGCTCACAGCAGAGACGCTGGAGACTTCCAGAACTACAGTTCCGGCTGGGACATGACGTGCTTTAAAAACTCTTACCTAAAGCCCACTGAATTAGACACAAATTCCTAGCCTGTATGGAAAAACTAAGTCATAAGATAATCCACAGGGGCCAGTGTTGTGGCTTAGTGGATAAAGCCACCACCTGCAAAACTGGCATCCCATTTGGGTGATGGTTTGAGTCCTACTTCTGATCCAGCTTCCTGATAATGGCCTAGGAAAAGCAGCAGAAGATGCCTGAGTACTTGGTCCCCTGACACCCACACAGGAGACCCAGATGAAGCTCTTGGCTTCTGGCTCCGAGCTGGCCCAGCCCTGGCTTTTGCGGCCATCTGGGAAGTGAGCCATCAGATTGAAGATCTTTCCCTCTCTCTCTCTCTCTTACTGTATCTCTCTCCCTGTCTCTCTGTAAGTATTTCAAACAAATAAATCAATTTTAAAAAAGGTAATCCACAAAGTTTTGCAGAACGACATGATTACACTGTGATGTCTAGCACTCTAAATAGAACATGTTTACTAAAAGACTTTTTTTTTTGTTTGTTTTAAGGAAACAGCCCTGCTGTATTTTTGGGTGTGCTTATTAAGAAAATAATAACTAAAGAATGTATTCTAAGGAATTTTGTTCCAAGATCAAGTTTAATTTAAACTGAACAAATAACCCTCAATCCAGCATTACACTCCCCCCATCAGAAAGACTGAATCCAGCCTCTGAAATCATAAGGTTCTTGTGGCCAGACTACTTCTTTTTTCCCAAATGAACATTTCATGAGTAAGAGAATGGAAAAAGTGTTCTGTGCAGATTCACTTAGGACTGTTATTATCTACACAGACTTTTACATGTGCCCCTGGGGGACAGAGAGGGAATGGGGCCAAGTATCAAGGCCTCCTTCTTAATGATGGCGGAATAGTGGCTTCTGGGATCTGATGGTGTCACACTGCAACCCTAGCTGCTGGCACACTTGCCAACGCAGGCCTTCAGCCCAGGACCAAGGACCCATGGGAGGACGGAGGACAAGGGCGCATTAAATCAACCTCAGCCCCTGGTAGGAGGAAGCATTCCTACAACATTTTATTCTGAAAATCCTGTTTTTACTTCCTGGAGCTGGCATGACATCTAACATTTCTTTACATACAAAAAAAAAAAAAAAAAAAAAAAAAAAAAAAACCTTGAACACTGGCAATGTTTTTATGGAGATACTTCCTCTGACCACCCTGGAAACCCAGGAGACTAAGCCAACTCAGAGTAAGAGCTTTTAACTGGAGTCCCATGCAGTCTCCAAAAGCCCACCTTATTTAATACCCTTATATTTTCTTGCACTCTGTAAGAACCTGGCAGGTTAAAAGAGAGAATGTGGGGCCCTCAACCTGCAGTGTGACCAAGTGTCTGGTCTCCCCAGATGCACCTTACAGATCCCAGTCACCTTCCCAGGGGGCGTGCCACTTTCTGTGCTCTGCTCAACAGCCCACCGTGCCTCCACTCCTACCTCCCCTGTCTGTGACCCTCTCACCTTTAATTCTTCAGCACAGCCTGTCCTGGCTTACAGAACTCTACAGCCTTAAATCCTTGGTCACATACATACACACACACACACACACACATGCTAAAAGCTTGACCCCCAGGGTAACAGCACTGGAACCTTAAGAGGTGGGGCCTAGCAGGAGGCAATTAGGTTACAGTGGTTACCACCTTCAAAAGAGATTAATGCCTGCCGTGTGGTAGTGGGTTAGTTCTCACAGACTACATTCGTGCTTCAAGAGTGGGTTCTCAAGCCACCCTATGCATCTGTCTTATTTTTTTCCCAATTTATTTTTTTTAAAGCATAGATACACACACACACACACACACACACACGGTGTGTGGGGGGAGACAGAGAGATCTTCCATCTGCTGGTTCACTCCCCAAATGCCTGCATGCCTGCTACAGCCAGGACTGGGCCAGGTTGAAGTCAGGAGCCTGGAACTCAATCCAGTCTCCCACATGGGTGGCGGGAACCTAAGCATCTGAGCCATCACCTGCCATGCTTCTGATGCACATCCCAGGGTGTGTATTAGAAGGAAGCTGGAATGAGACCAGAGCCAGCACTTGAACCCAGGTGCTGTGGTGTAGGATGCAGGTGTCCCCGGCAGTGTCGTAACCACTGAGCCAACCCTGTGTCTTGTCTCCTCCCCCATGCTGCCCACCATGTGATGCCCTCACCATGATCTGGCATAGTGTGAAGCCCTCAGCAGACGCAGCCACCCAAGCCTGGACTTCACAGCCTCCAAAAACCTGAACCAAAATTAACTTCCTTTCTTTATAAATTGGCCAGCCTCAGCCTCAGCTTTCATTGCAGCAGCAGGAAACATCTTAAGACATATACCTCTGGGAAAACAGTGGAGAAAAAAAAAGTCAGCTAAATATTCATGTTATAAAACACTGACCTTTCCACACTGGCTAGAAACATGGCTCCAAGGCCAAGTTCAGAGTTATTTAGAGCAACAGTGGCAGGCAGTGTCTCAGACTGGAGTTCTGAAGGTTAGAAAGGTCCCTCATATGAGCTTACCCACCCACCAGGAATCAGGGTGGGTGTGGGGAGTGTACAGGGAGGAGAAGACAGACACATTGCCAAGGTAGAATGGATGATAATTGCCACAACACGGATGAACCTTCAGGATGCTCTGCTAAGTGAAATGTGCCAGTCACAGAAGGAGGATTACCGTTAGAGTCCACATGCACGAACTACCTGCAATAGGTAAGTTCACAGTCACAGAAAGTAGCAGAGAGACCATCAGGGGCACGGGGAAGGGGTGATTGGGGAGTTAGTGTCTAATGGGTGGTTTCAGTTTGGGATGATAAAAAATTGTGGAAATAGAGTTGGTGGTTGCACAGGAGTGTAAATGTACTTAATGCCACTGAGCAGTACCCTTTAAAAATGGTTGAAGTGGAGTTTAATCGGTAGTGGGAGGGGAGAGCAGACCCCAGAGAGCCCTGAGCAGACCCCTTGGGAGGAGCCACAGCTGCCACAGCTGGCCCCAGTCACCATCACTGCAACCATGAGCAGCAACACAGGGATCTGGCAGCCAAGCCAGCCCTCAGCACCGCTGAAACCAAGCCTGGCCCCAGGGGCACAGGGAGTGAGCACAGGAGTGGGCACAGGGAGTGAGCACAGGGAGTGAGCACAGGGAGTGAGCACAGGAGTGAGCTCAGGGAGTGAGCACAGGGAGTGAGCACAGGGAGTGAGCACAGGAGTGAGCACAGGGAGTGAGCAAGGGGGGGGAGCACAGGGAGTGGGCACAGGGAGTGGGCACAGGGAGTGAGCACAGGGAGTGGGCACAGGGAGTGAGCACAGGAGTGGGCACAGGGAGTGAGCACAGGGAGTGAGCACAGGGAGTGAGCACAGGGAGTGAGCACAGGGAGTGGGCACAGGGAGCGAGCACAGGGAGTGAGCACAGGGAGTGGGCACAGGGAGTGGGCACAGGGAATGGGCACAGGAGTGAGCACAGGGAGTGGGCACAGGGAGTGAGCACAGGGAATGGGCACAGGAGTGAGCACAGGGAGTGGGCACAGGGAGTGAGCACAGGAAGTGGGCACAGGGAGTGAGCACAGGGAGGGAGCACAGGAGTGAGCACAGGGAGTGAGCACAGGGAGTGGGCACAGGGAGTGAGCACAGGGAGTGGGCACAGGAGTGAGCACAGGGAGTGGGCACAGGGAGTGAGCACAGGGAGTGGGCACAGGAGTGAGCACAGGGAGTGAGCACAGGGAGCGAGCACAGGGAGCGGGCACAGGGAGCGAGCACAGGGAGTGGGCACAGGGAGTGAGCACAGGGAGTGAGCACAGGGAGTGGGCACAGGAGTGAGCACAGGGAGTGAGCACAGGGAGTGGGCACAGGGAGTGAGCACAGGGAGTGGACACAGGAGTGAGCACAGGGAGTGAGCACAGGGAGTGGGCACAGGGAGTGGGCACAGGGAGTGGGCACAGGGAGTGAGCACAGGGAGTGGGCACAGGGAGTGGACACAGGAGTGAGCACAGGGAGTGGGCACAGGGAGTGAGCACAAGGAGTGAGCACAGGGAGTGAGCACAGGAGTGAGCACAGGGAGCGGGCACAGGGAGCGGGCACAGGGAGTGAGCACAGGGAATGAGCACAGGGAGTGAGCACAGGAGTGAGCACAGGGAGTGGGCACAGGGAGTGAGCACAGGAGTGAGTACAGGGAGTGGGCACAGGGAGTGGGCACAGGAGTGAGCACAGGGAGTGAGCACAGGGAGTGAGCACAGGAGTGAGCACAGGGAGCGGGCACAGGGAGTGGGCACAGGGAGTGAGCACAGGGAATGAGCACAGGGAGTGAGCACAGGAGTGAGCACAGGGAGTGGGCACAGGGAGTGGGCACAGGAGTGGGCACAGGGAGTGAGCACAGGGAGTGGGCACAGGGAGTGAGCACAGGGAGGGAGCACAGGAGTGAGCACAGGGAGTGAGCACAGGGAGTGGGCACAGGGAGCGGGCACAGGGAGTGGGCACAGGGAGTGAGCACAGGGAATGAGCACAGGGAGTGAGCACAGGAGTGAGCACAGGGAGTGGGCACAGGGAGTGAGCACAGGGAGTGGGCACAGGGAGTGAGCACAGGGAGTGAGCACAGGGAGTGGGCACAGGGAGCGGGCACAGGGAGTGGGCACAGGGAGTGAGCACAGGGAATGAGCACAGGGAGTGAGCACAGGAGTGAGCACAGGGAGTGAGCACAGGGAGTGAACACAGAGAGTGGGCACAGGGAGTGGGCACAGGAGTGAGCACAGGGAGTGAGCACAGGGAGTGGGCACAGGGAATGGGCACAGGAGTGAGCACAGGGAGTGGGCACAGGAGTGAGCACAGGGAGTGAGCACAGGGAGTGAGCACAGGAGTGAGCACAGGGAGCGGTCACAGGCAGTGGGCACAGGAGTGAGCACAGGGAGTGAGCACAGGGAGTGGGCACAGGGAATGGGCACAGGAGTGAGCACAGGGAGTGGGCACAGGAGTGAGCACAGGGAGTGAGCACAGGGAGTGAGCACAGGAGTGAGCACAGGGAGCGGGCACAGGGAGTGGGCACAGGGAGTGAGCACAGGGAGTGGGCACAGGGAGTGAGCACAGGGAGTGGGCACAGGGAGTGAGCACATGGAATGAGCACAGGGAGTGGGCACAGGGAGTGAGCACAGGGAGTGAGCACAGGGAGTGAGCACAGGAGTGAGCACAGGGAGTGGGCACAGGGAGTGAGCACAGGGAGTGGGCACAGGGAGTGGGCACAGGGAGTGAGCATAGGGAGTGAGCACAGGGAGTGAGCACAGGGAGGGAGCACAGGAGTGAGCACAGGGAGTGAGCACAGGGAGTGGGCACAGGGAGTGAGCACAGGGAGTGGACACAGGAGTGAGCACAGGGAGTGGGCACAGGAGTGAGCACAGGGAGTGGGCACAGGGAGTGAGCACAGGGAGTGGGCACAGGGAGTGAGCACAGGGAGTGAGCACAGGGAGTGGGCACAGGGAGTGAGCACAGGGAGTGGGCACAGGGAGTGAGCACAGGGAGTGGGCACAGGAGTGAGCACAGGGAGTGAGCACAGGGAGTGGGCACAGGAGTGAGCACAGGGAGTGGGCACAGGGAGTGAGCTCAGGGAGTGGGCACAGGGAGTGAGCACAGGGAGTGAGCACAGGGAGTGGACACAGGAGTGAGCACAGGGAGTGAGCACAGGGAGTGGGCACAGGGAGTGGGCACAGGAGTGAGCAAGGGGAGTGAGCACAGGGAGTGGGCACAGGGAGTGAGCACAGGGAGTGGGCACAGGGAGTGAGCACAGGGAATGAGCACAGGGAGTGGGCACAGGGAGTGAGCACAGGGAGTGAGCACAGGGAGTGAGCACAGGAGTGAGCACAGGGAGTGGGCACAGGAGTGGGCACAGGGAGTGAGCACAGGGAGTGGGCACAGGGAGTGGGCACAGGGAGTGGGCACAGGGAGTGAGCACAGGGAGTGGGCACAGGGAGTGAGCACAGGGAGGGAGCACAGGAGTGAGCACAGGGAGTGAGCACAGGGAGTGGGCACAGGGAGTGAGCACAGGGAGTGGACACAGGAGTGAGCACAGGGAGTGGGCACAGGAGTGAGCACAGGGAGTGGGCACAGGGAGTGAGCACAGGGAGTGGGCACAGGGAGTGAGCACAGGGAGTGAGCACAGGGAGTGGGCACAGGGAGTGAGCACAGGGAGTGAGCACAGGGAGTGGGCACAGGGAGTGAGCACAGGGAGTGAGCACAGGGAGTGAGCACAGGGAGTGGGCACAGGAGTGAGCACAGGGAGTGGGCACAGGGAGTGAGCTCAGGGAGTGGGCACAGGGAGTGAGCACAGGGAGTGAGCACAGGGAGTGGACACAGGAGTGAGCACAGGGAGTGAGCACAGGGAGTGGGCACAGGGAGTGGGCACAGGAGTGAGCAAGGGGAGTGAGCACAGGGAGTGGGCACAGGGAGTGAGCACAGGGAGTGAGCACAGGAAGTGGGCACAGGGAGTGGGCACAGGAGTAGGCACAGGGAGTGGGCACAGGGAGTGAGCACAGGGAGTGGGCACAGGGAGTGAGCACAGGGAGTGAGCACAGGGAGTGGGCACAGGGAGTGAGCACAGGGAGTGGGCACAGGGAGTGGGCACAGGGAGTGAGCACAGGGAGTAAGCACAGGGAGTGGGCACAGGGAGTGAGCACAGGGAGTGAGCACAGGGAGTGGGCACAGGGAGTGAGCACAGGGAATGGGCACAGGGAGTGGGCACAGGGAGTGAGCACAGGGAGTAAGCACAGGGAGTAAGCACAGGGAGTGATGGCTCTGTGGTCTCCCATTGGTGGCGCCTACTGATGGGGACAAGAAGATTATCACAATGAAGGTTTTGGGATCAGTAAAACAGTTCAGTGTAAGAAACGGATATGGTTTCATCAATAGGAATGACAGCAAGGGAGACCTGCCTGTACACAAGACTGCAAGAAAGACCAACCCCAGGAGGTCCCTTGGCAGGGGAGGGGATAGAGACTGTTGAAGGAGGAAAGGGTGTGGAGGCAGCGGCTGTTACTGGCCCTGGTGGAGCTCCAGTGCAAGGCAGTAAATTCGTGGCAGGTCGTAACCTCCGGCACATGGGGTCCTCCACGCCATCACCAGCAGAATTACCAGAACTGTGAGAATGAGGGACAGGAGAGAGCCCCCGAAGGCCTACCAGAGGCGAAGGTTCCCACCTTACCACAAGCCCTGTAGGCGTTCATCAGTATTCCCCCCTCCTGTGCAAGGAAAGGGATGGAAGGGGCTGACAACCAGGGTGCAGGAGAACAAGGTGGACCAGTGAGACAGAGTATATCCTGGGGTTACAGACCACGATTCTGCAGGGGTCCTCCTCACCAAAGACAGCCTGGAGAGGACGGCAAGGAAGAAGATAAGGAAAATCAAGGAGATAAGACTCAAGGTCAGGCCACCTCAATGTCGGTACCGTCACAACTCCGATCACTGACGCAGACTCCCATATAACCCTAAACCACAGGTGGCAAAGAGATGAAAAGCAGCCAATCTGTCTGCTGAGAATTCGTCTGCTCCCGAGGCTGAGCAGGCCAGGGCTGCGTAAATGCCAGCTTAGTTTCTCTACCATCATCCAGGTTTAGAAGTCCAACAAGAAGAAAGGAATACAAAATTCTAGCAAGAAGAAGGAACAAAAGATTGGAGCTGAACACCTTAAATGCTTGCTTTCGGCTCGCATCATCTACGCAGCATGGGGTTTTTATTATTTTTACCTAAAGATCTCTCTTTTGTGGTTTTTTTTTCCATAGTAAAAAACTGAGCAACAACAAAAGATGGAAAATAATGGTAAAGTTCTTCAACATTTGATCTCTCCACAAACACTAGTCATAGTAGCTAAGTGAATCTCATCTTCCCTAACAGTGATAGCTCAAGTGGTTGATCCCTGCCATCCACGTGGGAGTCTTGGATTGGTTTTTGGGCTCCTGGCTTTTGCAGGCATTCGAGGAGTAAACCAGTGAATGGGAGATCTCTGGTTTTTGTTTTGTTTTGTTTTGTTTTGTTTTCTCTTTCTCTGCCTTTAAAGGAAGAAAGAAAAAAAAGTTCCTGTGTAATTAAAAGTACTTTTAAGAATATCCTGCCCTACTTAGCAAATTGGTAAGTAATCTTGCTCAGTTAGGATGAGACATTTCCAAGTACTTCTTTAGGGTTGTGTGTACTAGATCTGCTTGGCTGTGCTGCTCCTGGCAGTTTTGTCCAGTGAAATCAGCGCTGCAAGGGTGCTGCAGAAGCATCAGAGCCCACACACATCCTCCTATGTGCTGCCGATAGGTATCAGACACCAGGAGATGCCTGGCCCGATTCTTGGGCGGGTCAATCAGTCCCCACACTGTGTGCCTGTGCTTCCCACCACCACAGCCCCCGGGCTGCTGTCTGACCCTATTCTCTCCAGCTCAGGATGCCTCAGGCTTGTTCCCAGATCTTTGAAGCCCCTCTGACTCTCAGGCATGGCCCTGGCTTTGGACTGTACTCCTGGTAACAGTGACCTGTGGAAGTGGCCCATGCACGGAGCCCTTCCTCCATGCACCCCAGAGAGCGCCCCTAGCAAGAACAACCTCTGTCTCTAGCTGTGATTTCTCACTCTAGTGGGGCCAGTGGAACAATAATGCAACTGGCTCCATAGCTCTACATTAGAAACATCTACGAGGGCCGTTGCTGTGGCCTAGCATGTAAAGCCACCACCTCTAGTGCTGGCATCCCATAAGGGTGCTGGGTTTGATTCCTGGCTGCTCCACTACTGATCCAGCTCTCTCCTGTGGCCTAGGAAAGCAGGAGAAGATGGCCCAAGTCCTTGGGTCTCTGCACCCACAAGGAGTCCTGGAAGAAGCTCCTGGCTTCTGGCTCCTGGCTCCTGGCTTTGGATTGGCACAACTCTGGCCATTGCGACCAACTGGGGAGTGAACCAGCAGATGGAAGACCTCTCTCTCTCTCTGCCTTTCCTTCTCTTTCTGTGTAACTCTTTCAAATGAATAAATAAAATAAACAAAACATCTCTTTGGCTGGAAAATATACTTATTCTGCTTAAAGTCAACAAGATCTAATCTTATATTTAAATTTCATAATTACCTCACCATGCCCCTGGGGTTCTCAGGCAAAACTGCCCATATTTTTCCACCTTTTCAATCACACACCTTACCATGTATGTGCTGTCAGGTGACTGAAAATCAGGAAAAAGGAAACAGGCTTAAGAGAAGTATACTGAAAACACAGAATAAGACAGCAGGAGTAAAAGAAAATGGATACTTAGGGCTGCAAGAAAACAGAAATGGGCTAAATTTCCCTCTTAGAGGAATTTTCAGATTACTTGTAAAGTTAAACTATATAGGAAGACACTTAAAAAAATTAGCGGAGGGGCAGTCATTGTGGCATAGCAGTGTGGCAGGAAAAGTTGCTGTCTGTGACATGGGCATCCATTATGGGAGCTGGTTCAATTCCTGGTTGCTTCTCTTCTGATCCAGCTCCCTGTTAATGGTCTGGGAAAGCAGAGGAAGATAGCCCAAGTGCTTGGGCCCCTGTACCCATGTAAGAGACCCAGAAAAGCCCCTGGCTCCTGGCTCTTTCCAGCCATCTGGGGTGAACCAGTGGATAGAAGACCTTTCTTTCTCTGTCTCTCTGTCTGTCTCTCTCTGTAACTCTGTCTTTCAAATAAATAAATAAATCTTGTAAAAAAAAAGTTAGTGGAAAAAGGACTTTAAAATATTTTTGGGTGAAAGTTATGTTTGAAAAATCCACACTTGGTTTTTCATAATTCATATTTTCCATGAACTTTTGGAAGGCTCCCATAAAGTACAAAGACACCATGCACATGATAACTCAACATAAATGTAACATGTCAGTAATCAACAGTAATATTGGTATCATAAAACATAAACTTCTATATCAAAAAGGATTAACTGAAATAAAATGCGAAACCTATCAAGATACAAGAAGTAGGAACCCTTAAGTAAAGTTGAAAACATCTAAAGCAAAAACTTTAAGAAATAAGAAATTGGGGCTGGCGTTGTAGTATAGAGGTTAAAGCTGCCATCTACAATGCCAGCATCCCATATGGGTGCTGGTTTGAGTCCTGTCTGCTCCACTTCTGCTCCAGCTTCTTGCTAATGTGCCTGGGAAAGCAGCGGAAGATGGCCCAAGTGCTTGAACACTTACACCCATGTGGGAGATCCTGATGAAGCTTTTGGCTCTTGTCTTCAGCCTGGCCTAGCCCCTGTGGTTGAGGCCATTTGGGGAGTGAACCAGCAGATGGACAATCCCTGTTTCTCTGTAACTTTGCCTTTCAAAGAAATAAAAATAAATCTCTAAAAAAAATCAGAAACAAACAAAAAAAATCACATGCAGAGTAAGAGACCTCAACACATGTCTCTCAGATCTCAGCAGAGCACCTGGCCACAAAGGGAAGGAGGACATACTCCACCCAGAACAAGGTTTAGGGACCACGCAGGGTGCCTTTAGGCCATACACTTGAGTACAGGTGGGGGAGGTGGTGTGACAGGTCCCTTCAGAGGACTTAGATCAGAAGAAAAGCAGGCACCAGCACTGTGCAACAGCGGGTGAAGGAAGCTGCTGCCTGTAACAGCAGCATCATATGAGTGCTGGTTGGAATCTGGGCTGCTCCACTTCTGATCCAGCTCTTTGCCAATGCACCTACGAGGGCAGCAGAGGATGATCCTAGTTCTTGGGCCCCTGCCACCCATGTGGGAGACCTGGATGGAGTTTCAGACTCCTGGCTTCGGCCAGGTCCATTTCAGCCATTTGGGAGTGAATTATCAGATGGAAGACAGCTCCCTCTCCCTCTCTCTGTAACTCTGCCTTTCAAATAAATATATTAATATTTTACAAAGGAAGAAGAAAAGAATATTCAGTTCCCTGTACCCTACCTATGAAACATTTTCAATTTTAGAGAACACAAAAATTGTCCAGAATTTTTTTAAAAGATTTACTTATTTATTTTAAAGGCAGGTTAGAGAGGGGGGAGAGAGAGAGAGAGAGAGAGAGAGATGGATGGAGAAAGATCTTCCATCTACTGGTTCACTTTATAATAGCTGCAACGGCCAGGGCTGGGTCAGGCTGAAGCCAGGAACCAGCAGCTTCATCTGGGTCTCCTGCAGGGGTGCAGGAGTCCAAGTACTTGGGCCATATTCTGCTGCTTTCCCAGGCATTAGCAGGGAGCTGGATTGGAAGTAGAGCAGCTGGGACTTGAACTGGTGCCTATATGGGATGCTGGCATTGCAGGTGGCAGCTTAACCCACTGTGCTACAACATTAGCCCCTGTCTGGGGTTCTTAAATGGGAGGTTTCCCAACTTCTACCCAACAAAATTTAAAAGAAATTTGGTTTTCCAGTTGTCAGCCAGGAGTGTCAGAGTCATGTCTGCAGAGTATTAAACATTCTCTGGTTAAGAATTAATTCTGTCACCAATCCTACTACAGAAGATGGTAAAATATCTATTGCATTAGAACAATTTTTTAATTTTTATTTTGAAAGGCAGAGAGACAGAGATGATGGAGAGACTGTTCATCTGTTGATTAATTCTCCAAATGCCCACAACAAAGGCAGGGCTAGGCTGTGCCAAAGTCAGAAACCCAGAGCTCAATCCAGGTCTCCCTTATGGGTGGCAGGGATTCAAGTAGTTGAACCATCATCGGCTGCCTTTTAGGGTGCACATTAGTAGGAAGCTGGTTTAGAAGCAGACTAGTCAGGAGTAAACCAGTTACTGTGACACAGGCTGTGAGTGTCCAAAGTGGTGATTTAACCACTGTGCCACAAGCCTGGCCAACCCCCTCTTGCATTCTTGACTGTGTACATATGATACAGACTTTGGTGCTAACTAAAACCATTATCAAAAAGAAATGGGCATTATTAACACAAAACTTCATATATACGTACACCAAGCAACAAGCTAAATGTTCCCTTATTACTAAGTTCCCTTATTACTAACAGACTATTTTTAAAAAGCTTTGTATTAAAGAGCAACCATCATCAAGTAGAGATTTTCTCCTGGGAATAATATGCCTTGACCAAATTGGCAATTTGTCCCCAGAAATACAAGAACGTCTCCCCACTGGGAAATACATTTATTTTGTTAATTACATAAATGGACTTAAAGAAGGGGTGGGCAACATTTTTTCTCCCACAGGTCATGCAGATATTTATAACACTATTCGCAGGCCACATAAAATTGTCAACTTAAAAATTAGCCTGCTATAGATTTGTTGAATTTTGAGTCCTGCCTTGGCAGGGCCATGCCAAATGATTTTGCAGGCCTTATTCAGCTCATGGGCATACCCCAACCCTGGTTTAAAGAGAAAAAACCACAGGGATAGCATAGTAAACATCAAAAGAAATTTGATATTGCCCTTATATATTTTTGGATTAAAAAACTTCTCTGGGCCAGTGCTGTGGCATAGTAGGCTGTGGTGCAAGCATCCCAAATGGGTACTGGTTCGTGTCCCGGCTGCTCCTCTTCTGATCCAGCTCTCTGCTATGGCTTGGGAAAGCAGTAGAAGATGGGTCCCTGCACCCAAATGGGAAACCTGGAAGAAGCTCCTGGTTCCTGGCTTCAGATCGGCTCAGCTCTGGCCGTTGTGGCCATTGGGGAGTGAACCAGTGGATGAAAGACCTTTTTCTCTGTCTATCCCTCTTTCTGTCTGTAACTCTGCCTCTCAAATAAATAAATAATAAAAAAATTCTCAACTCAAAACAGAAGAAAGCTTCCTTCAGTTGATACAGCATTTGTCAGAAAACAATACAAAAATCATACTTAAAAGTGACTATTACAAGAATATACCATCAATATTATTGTTCAGTGTTTTTCTGGACTGAAATGCAGTAAAACAAAAAAGTACAAGAGGTATGGATATTGGAATGAAGAAACAAAATTATCATTATTTATAATAGGTTACCTAGAAAATACAAGAAAATCCAACAAGTATAACGAAACAACAAAATTATGTCAAGCTATAGAAAGGTCACCATACTAGCAACAATGACAGATGCCATGGGGCCCTTGCTGTGGGAAGCAAGCACACTCTTAGGGTACCTAATGGTCCCTTTCTCACCTTTTTGCAGAGTAGCAATCTGTGGGTGAGGGCTAGACTAACAGATCAGTGGAAGAGAACAGAAAGTCCAGATAGATCTAAGTCTATCAAGTAGATAAAGAAAGACTGCTAAAGAAATGATGCCAAAACAAACAGCCATCTATTCAGTGGGGGAAAAAAAAGATAAAAACCCTACTTAACAAACACAAGTACATTTCAAAAGGAAAAACAATGTGTTCGTGTACACTTTTACAACTAGAAGACAACGGAATAATGCTTACAAAATCATGAAGGCAGGGGCAGGCTTTTGACACAGCAGTTAAGGTACCACTTGGGACACCTGCATTCTACACTGGAGCGCTGGGTTCAAGTCCTGGCTGCTCCATTTCCAATCCAACTTCCTGCTAATGCACTTGGGAGGCAGCAGGTGATGGCTCAAGTACTTGGGTCCCTGCCACCCATGTGGGAGACCCAGATGGAATTCCTGACTTCTGGCTTTGACCTGGCACATCCCTGACTACTGCAGGCATTTGGGGAATGAATCAGTGGATGGAAGATCTTTCTTTAACTGTCACTTTGTCTCTCTGCCTTTCAAACAAAATGAAAATCAGTAAATTTTAAAATCTACTAAAAACTTATAAAAGTAAGTTTTGACCTAAAATTTCATATCCAATGATACCACCCTGTATCGAGGTTCAATAAAAATACAAGGTCAAAACAAAACGAAACAAAACAAAACAAAAAGACAAAAAGAAAAACAAACACAAAATAAAATGTAATTTAAAAAAGCCATAAAATTTTACTTTCCATGGACTCATTCTTAGGAAGATTCTGGAAGAGAAGAAACGAAGGGGAAGAAGAGGACGTGGGCTACAGAAAAGCAAAAACAGAGTGGCAAAGAGCCACCAGTGGCTGCAGCAAGTGGAGGGCAGCAGGGGCTGAGCAGCCAGAGGCTCGGGGGAGGCTTCCCAACCTTGAAACTGGCAGAATTCCTGACCTGTGCGAGGATGACGTATGGAAATGCTTCACAAAGAATCTGAGGCTGAACTAGCAATCGTTACACACAAATCTAAGGGAACAAAATCAGAACATTCTAAGTGTAGGGGGAACAGAAGGTTGTGCAAAAAAGAAAAAGAAATAAATTGCTAAAGAGCCTGACCCCACAGTGGGAACCAGCTCTACAGAGAAGCTGTTTTGCTCATGAGGATCTTCACAGACCTCATTAGGGACATGTGGAACTTCGAGAAAAAGAAAATCTTGGGGGCAGATATTTGGCCTAGCAGTTAAAATACTGGTTGGCACACCTGCATCCCATATTGGAATGCCTGCCTTCAGTTCCGGGCTTCATTCCTGACTCTAGCATCCTGATGATGCAGCCCCTGGGAGGCAGCAGGAAGTAGGCTCAAGTCCTTGAATCCTTATCATCCTTGCAGGAGACTCGAACTGAGTTCTGGGCTCTTGGCTTTGGTCTGGCTCAGCCTTGGCTGTTGCAGACACTTGAGGAATGAGCCAGGAGATGGGACCTCTCTCCCTATGTCCCCTGCCTCTACTTCTCTGTCACTCTGCCTTTCAAATAAGTACTTTTTAAAAAAAATAGTGTAATACATCAGTCACAAAGGAAATTCACCTGTACAAAATCTTTTTTTTTTGCAAAAATTTGCACTATTTATAAATATTTAGCTCGAGCAGGAAAAGGCATGGTGAGTGATACTCATCATTTTGGTACTTTTTATTGAAGTAAAATTCATATACCACCAGATTCATCATTTTATTTATTTTGAAAATTTTAAAATTTGTTTATTTATTTGACAGGCAGAGAGACAGAGACAGCCAGCCAGAGCTCCCATCCACTGCTTCACTCCTTAAATATCTGTGCTGCTGGTACTGGGCTAGGCTGAAGGTGGCAACTGGGGATTCAGTGCGGGTCTCCCATGTGGGTGGCAGGGACCCAACTATGTGAGTCATCACTTACTGCCTTCTAGGGTGCACATTAGCAGGAAGCTGGAATTGGGAGTGGAGCCAAGTCTCAAACTCAGGTACTCTGTTATGGGATGCAGGTGTCCTAAAGTGATATCTTAACCGCTAGGCCAAATGTCTGCCCCAACCATTTAAAATCAGTTTAAAGTATGCAATTCAGTGGCTTTTACTACACTCACAATGTTGTGCAACAACGACCACTATCTAGCTCCAGAGCAATTTCATCAACCCAATTGGAGTCCAATACCCACTAAACAATCACTCTATACCCTATTCTCCTCTCCCCTCAGACATAATGTCCTGTCTGATTTATGGATTTGCCTATTCTGGGCATTTAAGCGGAATCATACAGTATGTAGCCTTTGCATCTGGCTTCTTTCACTCAGTGTAAAATCTTCAAGGAACATTCATGCTGTAATACATAGCATTACTTAACACTCCTTTTATGGTTAATAGAAAGCCCAAGTTCAATGATATTACTAGGAAGACTCACTGGACTTGGCATATAGTCATAGACATGGCTATTCACATTATTGCTACTCACAGATTTATTATAGTGAAAGGACCCAAAGCAGAATTCTCAAAGGGAAAAGGCACATGGGATGAAGTCCACAGGAAACAGGCACAAACTTCCAAGAGTCCTCTCTAGCAGAGTCGCAGGACATGGTTAATTCCCCCAGCACTGAGAAGTGACAATGTGTGTGGGGTGTTGCTACCTAGTGAGGCTCAGTGTCCAGGGCTTTTGCTAGGCCCTTTCTCTTATAGCGCACAGCCCACTTCAAACTCCCAGAGGGAAAGCAGGTGCTTAGCATAAAGCAAAGTGTTTGCATACACAGTTTTGGCACAGTGAGCCACACTGTGGAAACCCTCCCAAAACGCTGTTCCCACACACCAGCCAGGGTCCAGCCTTGCAAGCCGCCTTTCTAAGGGCAGCCAGCCCAGCCTGCTACTTTCACTCTTTCCTTCAAGGTGGCAAAAACATGGCTGCCAACAGCTCCCAGCTTTTACGCAGCACTCAATTACAGAGTAATCGTTCTCTCAATTTTCTTCCTGAAATTCCTGGGGAAGAGGCTCACTGTCCCGGCTGCTTCTTTGATATTTACGTAGACAAATGTGGAAGAATACGTCCCATGCCCTCCCCACGGCCATCTGCTAAGTAAACAATCTGACAGGCCTCTTAATGCCTTTTCATTTGATAGCTTTGTTCAAAAAGTCATTTTTTTATTCCTGGAGGCTTCATATGTCAAAGCATGCACTCGCACAGCTCTGAGTGGGAGAGGGTACTCCAAACCCTGCTGGCTCATGAGAGAAAACAACTGGAAGAATGGGTCACCAGGAGAGGGCTGTGTGTTCACCACTATTTGGGAAATGGTCTTTCATCTTTATTTTCCAAGCAAATTCTGTGGTGGCCTGTGACAGTTAAAATGTCTTCACAGGTCACTGTGTCGAAAACTGCAGCTGCAGAAGACGGAGTGGATAAAAAAGGGCCTCAGAGGAGCACAGGCTGGTAATGACATTCATTCTCTACTGGGGATCTGTCTTTATAAAGAAGTCAGGAAATGAACCACTCTGATGGCAACAAATAAATCCCTTCTTTGAGTCGTGCGTGCAGGTCTCAAGAGGCCTGTCTCAAAAAGGAAAACAACACACAGAGCCCCAAGAGGCCTGATGCTTCAGAGGCAGCTTGCTACTGGCTGAGCGTCTTTTAGTGCTAGTCTGTGGGAACTCAGAGACAGAAAAACAGAAGATGCCTGCAATGTGGGTGTTCTTTCCAGATTCAACACAAGATTCCGCTTGGACAATACAAAGGCTGATTTTTTTTTTTCCCTCCCGGAAGAGAAGATACAGTTTCTGTTAACAAGTTAAAAACTGGTTCAGTTGTTTCTTAAATGATCGTATAGGCATGCCTTACTGTCTGAATTCTTGCAACACAAATTGAGAAAATGAACAGATTCATATTACTTTTCTGGTAAATCTTTTGCCATTCTAAACTCTTCCAACTTGCTATCTAAATTGGAAGAACCAAATGGTTTCAAACAACTGGAGTTACTTTTATATATCTTCATTTAAGGAAGGGGTCAGCAAATTTTATCTATAAAGGGTAAGATTGTAAATCTTTCCAGTTTTGTAGGCCATCTAAACCAACAGGTCTCTGCTCTGCAGCTGCAACACAAAAACACCTACAGACACCATGCAAATGAATGAGTGGGGCTGTGTTCTCATAAAAAACTATTTATAAAAATACACAGTCAGCCATGTGTGAGCTGGCCTTTCACCTGAGTCAAGACTCTAAGCTAGTTTAACAGCATCAGACATTACCCACATTACCACTATTTCAAATGGCACAAGCTCTGATAACGTACAAGTCTGACTTGTACTATCTTTATAAAATAAGAAGGGACCATGGCCAAATGAGAAAATTCTGTAATAGGCAGTGTGTACCATTCAGGGTAAAGACATTTTAAGTATAATCACTTGGAAAAATGTCATTTTTCTAGAAAAAAAAGTTTTAGCAGTCTTTTATGTTTATGAAATCCACGCATAGTAAGAGCCTTCAAAAAGTTCTTGAAATGTATATTATGAAAACACCATGAATGAATTTCAAAGTTGTTTGCACAAAAATTTATTTTTATTTATTTATTTATTTATTTATTTTTTTACAGGCAGAGTGGACAGTGAGAGAGAGAGACAGAGAGAAAGGTCTTCCTTTTTGCCGTTGGTTCACCCTCCAATGGCCGCCGCGGTCCGCGCGCTGCGGCCGGCGCACCGCGCTCGTCTGATGGCAGGAGCCAGGAGCCAGGTGCTTTTTCCTGGTCTCCCCATGGGGTGCAGGGCCCAAGCACCTGGGCCATCCTCCACTGCACTCCTGGGCCACAGCAGAGGGCTGGCCTGGAAGAGGGGCAACCGGGACAGAATCCGGTGCCCCGACCGGGACTAGAACCCGGTGTGCCGGCACCGCAAGGCGGAGGATTAGCCTGTTGAGCCACGGCGCCGGCCAAAAATTTATTTTTAAATTCCAGTTTTCCATGAACTCTTTGAGGTAGGTCTTGTATCTTGATTTTAAAAGACACAAGATAAAAAAGAAATAACCAACTTGTTAACTGTCACACGGCTTTGAAATGGGAGAGCAGAGATACGAATGGAACCCCACGGGGTAGACTCCACAGCTGCTGCTTCACGCAGACTCCAGAGAAGCATACTGTACTATCTGAACATGCTTTGCACTTCTACTTTAAATTTGTTCTCATAAAGAACTTGGTTTAATTATTGACTATAATACATCTTTATAGCCTGCTACCTCAGACTTTCCATCCCCAAATTATATTGTCATAATATTCAATACAAAAATACATCCTGTTATGAATCATAATAATAAAATGAATTCTTGTGAATCTCACCTCCCAAAAACTGGATTGCCAGTGCCTTGCATCTGTTTTACTTTACTGTTTTGTTTCAATCATTCTGTAATATACAGAGTAATACATGTACATGCTTTTTAAAGTTATAGTTTGATAAGATTTTTAACTTTAATAGCTGTTCCTATCCCTACCTCTCTCTCATCTGCCAACTCCCTGATCCCTTAAGCCCCTCTAACTGCATTTATTCAATAAATTTTTAGAATATTCACAAGGTTGTGTAACCACAACCATGGTACTTCCAAAGCACTTTCATCATCTCCCAAAGAAGCCCTGCCCCAATTAGCAGTCCCTGTTCATCCTGCTTTCCCTTACCCCTGGCAGCCATAACCTGATCTCTGTCTCTATGGGTTCACCTACTCTAATTATTTCATATAAATGGAATCATAAAATATGTGGTCTTTTGCATCTGTCTTTTTTTTTTTTTAAAGATTTATTTATTTATTTATTTATTTTAAAGGCTGAGAGAGGGAGAAAAAGAGAAGTAGAGACAGAGTTCTTCCATACACTGGTTCATTCCCCAAATAGCTGTAACAGCTAAGGCTGAGCCAGAATGAAGCCAGGATCCAGACACTACTTCCAGGTCTCCCATGTAGGGGCCCAAGCTGGGCCATCTGCTGCTGCTTTCTCAGACACATCAGCAGGGAGCTGGATGGGAAGCAGAACAGCCAAGATTTGAACTGGTGCTCCGATATGGAATGTTGGCACTTCAGCGGTGGCTTAATTTGCTGTATCACACTGTCGGCTCCTAAAAAGATAGCTTTTAAAAGTAGGTTTTTTTTTTCTGTTATGGGTTGGTTGAAGAAAATGCAAAAAACAAAGGAAAGAATGAAGAAACTTTAAATATTCAACCAAAGATATAACCACTATTAACATCTGTATAAATTTCTTTTACAAACTTGAAATCATACTATTATAGATTCTTAGAATCTGCTTTTTGATGTAACATACTATGGACATTTTTTTTTTCTGTGCCTTCAAGTAGATTTGCCCAGATATGATTTTTAAGGGCTTTATAATATTACTATATCATAATTTATTCAATTGATTTCTCTACTGTTAGTAATGTATGATATTTCCAGTTCCTTTAAACAATTATAAATAAAACTATAATGAACTTGCTTGTGTAATTACCTTTTTACTGGGATCCATGACTATTTCGTTGGCATAAATGCCTTGAAATAAAATTGCCGTGTTAAGGGGCCTTATTCACTTTTAGTATTCCTGACACACACTGCTGAACGCCCTTCCCCAAGGGTGGCAGTCATCTGCATTCCCATCAGTGGAGGAGTAGGATTCTCATTTTGACCTTTTCATCATTAAAAACAGCATCCTAACATGGTTAGCAAAGAAATGGTATTTCATTATTCCATTTGTACAGGTTTTTTTTTTGAAATGACCAGTGAGACTGAGCAATTTTAACATTCAGTTTAAAAATCAAGTTTAATATTTTTAGCTCTTTATAACTATTTATATGTCTATTAAAGATTACAAAAACATTTTAACTTGCATGGAGTTCACTCCCTTGAACTCAAGGATCTAAAGTTATAGGTCCCTGTCAGAGCCTGTGCTGTAGAGAAGACACTAAAAACTCTGGGAAGACAGGATCACCCTTTTAATTCCCTAGAAGATGTGACCACTGGCAGTACCAACATGGAGTCACTGATGTCAAACCCAAACAAAATGGAGCTGGGAGGCCAGGAAAGAAGGGCCCTCATGCGTGAAAGCCTGTGACAAGAACTATTTCAAGGACTCTCAAGCTGCAAAACTTCCAGACAGCTCACTTACACAAGGATACTTGCCTAATAATGGCTGTCCCCACCAATGAGTTAATGCCAGGTCCCACAACAAGCCTCTGTAACCAATGGTATTTGTTTTAAAACAGCTTATGCGGCCGGCGCCGTGGCTCAACAGGCTAATCCTCCGCCTTGCGGTGCCGGCACACCGGGTTCTAGTCCCGGTTGGGGTGCCGGATTCTGTCCCGGTTGCCCCTCTTCCAGGCCAGCCCTCTGCTGTGGCCCGGGAGTGCAGTGGAGGAAGGCCCAAGTGCTTGGGCCCTGCACCCCATGGGAGACCAGGAAAAGCACCTAGCACCTGGCTCCTGCCATCGGATAAGCGTGGTGCGCCGGCCGCAGCGCGCCATCCGCGGCAGCCATTGGAGGGTGAACCAACGGCAAAGGAAGACCTTTCTCTCTGTCTCTCTCTCTCACTGTCCACTCTGCCTGTCACAAAAAAAATAAATAAATAAAAAATAAATAAACAAATAAAACAGCTTATGCAACTTCTCCCATTTTTCTTTCAAAGCTTTCTTCAGATGCACCTACGGTGTGCCATAGCACACATATCCTGGATTGTGATCTCCAAATAAACTCTTCGTTTTGAGAGCTAGACTCTGTTGCTCAATTTAACTGGACAGAGACAAATGAAAACTACAGTGGAATGCAGGTGCTAAGGTACACACAATTTCAGGCCTAACTTTTCTAGCTGGGATGTGGTAAAAAGCAAGTCATCATGCCTCGAGTCCATTTGCACTAGAGACAACAGAACCAGGATACAAATAGGCAATTCTCCCATCTCATTTTGATCCACAGCACCCCACCCACCCGTTCCCATAGACATACCTGCCTGCCTTCTGTCCCTCCAACATATCAAGCTGTTTTCTACCCTGAGTCCTCTGAGCTAACTGTTCTCTTAGCCCAAGATTCCTTCCACTCCATCTCCAGAGGGCAGGTTCCTCCCCTCATCCTGGTCCTGGTGCACAGGTCACCTCCTTGGAGAGGCCTTCCCAACCCAGAGCTCCAGGCACTACTGCACCATCCTCATTCTCTGCACAGCCCCCAGGCCTATTCCGCCTCCCCTACTCTTTTCTTTCTTTGCTGTCTGTCCCAGTTCTCTTGGAGGTTATAGAGTATTCATGGAATGTATAATTGAACAAACTTAGCTTGGTGGCACCTGTCCCCACTTTGCATTAGCCTGATGCACCCACCCTCCTAGGCTGAAAGCAGCGACTTGCTCTTCCTGCAGCCTCAGCCTGGCTCCCATGAGTGTTCTGAGTCTTGCTCCTCTGGCTTTGGTGCTTATGAAATAACTTTAGAAGCCCCTCCAACTTTGACTCACCTTAGGTTAAATTCAAACAATGAAACGTGGACCCCAGCAATTTGTGGTGGTGTGCTTTGAGAAGGAATGATCTGTTGACAAGGAGGTTTTCTTACTAACTTACCTTTACTTAAATTATCTCACTAAAAAATAGGATGAGGAAGAGAAGCTTTGAGGCACTTACAGAGCAATGTCCACAAAAGCACCGTGAGGAAAAACATGAGTCAGGAGGGCAAAGGTCTTACTTGAGTTTAAGTCTGTGACGCCCTGTTTTCCCATCCAATGTCACAGCTGTTTTGTTCAAAATTTCCTGAGAAATATTAAGTTGTTCCCTAAGCTATTCAATTATTTACCACAATTTGTTTTATTTATTTACTGATTTATTTTTAGGAATTTGATTATTCTAAAGATTTATTTATTTGATTGAAAGACAGAGTTACAGAGAGAGAGAGAAAGAGAGGTCTCCCATACACTGGTTTACTCCCCAAATGGCTGCAAGAGCCAGGGCAGGGTCAGACTGAAGCCAGGAGCAGGGGAGCTTCTTTCGGGTCTCTCATGTGGGTGCAGAGGCACAAGGACTTGGGCCATCATCTGCTGCTTTCCCAGGCACATTAACAGAGAGCTGGATTGGAAATGGAGCTTCCGAGACTCTAACTGGCACCCAAATGGGATGCCAGCACTGCAGGTCAGGGCTTTAACCTGCTGGTTAAAGTACCAGCCCCAGAATTTGATTATTTTTAAAAATATGTATGTATTTACTGTGTGTGTGTGTGTTTGACAGGCAGAGTTAGACAGCTAGAGAGAGAGACAGACAGAGAGAAAGGTCTTCCTTTTTTTCTGTTGGTTCACTCCCCAAATGGCCGCTGCGGCCATTGTGCTGCGCTGATCCGAAGCCAGGAGCCAGGTGCTTCCTCCTGGTCTCCCACGTGGGTGCAGGGCCCAAGCACTTGGGCCATCCTCCACTGCACTCCCGGGCCACAGCAGAGAGCTGGACTGGAAGAGGAGCAACTGGGACAGAATCTGGCGCCCTGACCGGGACTAGAACCTGGAGTGCCAGCGCTGCAGCGGAGGATTAGCCCAGTGAGCTGAGGCGCTGGCCTGTATTTACTTTTGAGATAGAGAGTTCTCATCAGCTGTTTTCACTTCCCAAATGCCCAAAAGGCTGGGGCTGGTCCAGGCAAAACTGAGAGCTGGGAACTCCATCCAGGTCTACCATGTGGGTGGCAGCGGACCAAGTTCTTAAACCATCACTTTGCTGCCCCCCACGGTGTGCATTAGCAGGGAGCTGGAATCAGGAGTAGAGCCAGGGTTGGAATCTAAGCATTCTGATATGGAACGTAGGTATTTTAACTACTAGACCAAATGCCCACTCAAATTTTTGTTTTAATTTCTCATGGACAAAACCTTTACTTATGAAAGATATTATATATAAAAAAAGCTTGTGAAATAGGTTTATTATGAGAAACAGCACTTATTAATATATACAATATGTTATGAATAAATGAATATTCAGTTAAGTGGTAAGTGTGCTCAAGAGCCTCAAGATAATGTGCCATAAGTGTGGGGGAGCAGTTTTTTTTTTTTTTTTTTGTCAAAAAGCTCCAGAATTTGTAGGTCTAGCTGCATAGGGTGTATGAAGTAAGAAGTGCCTTTAAGTAAATCCAAGTCCAACCATGGACCCTTGTTCCTTCATGGCGTCTGTGGGCTGACTGGGACAGGCTAGCGTTAACACAGGGGTATCAAAGCCATATCGATACTCAGAACTTGTCACCTGGGACATGGGACACTCCGAGGTCCTAAATCAACAACTGCAGTACTACAGGGTCTGTCATTTCCCTCCCACTTCTGATGCCCTCAGATCTTAGGTAAGATGAGGACAGTAAGTCAGCTTGTTTTGCCTCCTACCTTCCCTTAGCTGAGAGGCCTTGGCCTTTAATACACTCATGGATGTGTAGAATTCACTCTGAATCTCTCCAAATCCTGTATCCCAAGCAGCATGATGTGGCAAAGCCACCCACACCTCCCTGGGTGGCATCCTGGCTTCATTCATCCCTAGGGCTCTGCCACACCCAGGACTCTGGGGCTGACACTGGTGAACTGGGCAAGGTCGTAAGACAACCCTTAAAGAGTGAAATCTGCTAACATCCTGAGAGATCTCAGACATGGATTCTTTCTGTGGCAGCAGCAAACCCAGCTGTGCTCAGAGGGACTTCTGACCTACAAAACTGTGCGACAACATGCGTGTAATTTAAGCTGCCTTTTTTTTTTTTTAAAGATTTATTTATTGGCCAGCGCCGCAGCTCACTTGGCTAATCCTCTGCTTGCGGTGCTGGCACCGGGGTTCTAGTCTCGGTTGGGGCACTGGATTCTGTCCTGGTTGCTCCTCTTCCAGTCCAGCTCTCTGCTGTAGCCCGGGAGTGCAGTGGAGGATGGCCCAAGTGCTTGGGCCCTGCACCCACGTGGGAGACCAGGAGGAAGCACCTGGCTCCTGGCTTCGGATCAGCGCAGCACAATGGCCGCAGTAGCCATTTGGGGAGTGAACCAATGGAAGGAAGACCTTTCTCTCTGTCTCTCTCACTGTTTAACTCTGCCTGTCAAAAAAGTGGAAGAGTTTTTTTTAAGATTATTTATTTATTTATTTATTTTTTTTTTACAGGCAGAGTGGACAGTGAGAGAGAGAGACAGAGAGAAAGGTCTTCCTTTGCCGTTGGTTCACCCTCCAATGGCCGCCGCGGTCGGCGCGCTGCGGCCGGCGCACCGCGCTCGTCCGATGGCAGGAGCCAGGAGCCAGGTGCTTTTCCTGGTCTCCCCCTGGGGTGCAGGGCCCAAGCACCTGGGCCATCCTCCACTGCACTCCTGGGCCACAGCAGAGGGCTGGCCTGGAAGAGGGGCAACCGGGACAGAATCCGGTGCCCCAACCGGGACTAGAACCCGGTGTGCCGGCGCCGCAAGGCGGAGGATTAGCCTGTTGAGCCACGGCGCCGGCCAAGATTATTTATTTTTTTATTTGAAATTCAGAGTTACACAGAGAGAAGAGAGGCAGAGAGAGAGAGAGAGAGAGAGAGAGAATCTTCCATCCACTGGTTCACTCCTCAATTGGCCACAATGGTCAGAGCTGGGCTGATCTGAAGCCAGGAGCCAAGAGGCTCCTCTGGGTCTCCCACGTGGATGCAGGGGCCTAAGGACTTGGGCCATCTTCTACTGCTTTCCCAGGCCAGAGCAGAGAGCTAGATCAGAAGAGGAGCAGCTGGAGTCGAACAGGTGCCTATATGGGATGCCAGCACTGGAGGTGGCAGCCCTACCTGTTACGTTACACCACAGCGCAAGCCCCTAAGCTGCTTTCTTTGTGGTAATTTTCAGCAACAGGAAACTACCAGAGTGGACTTAGTGGGATCTTGAGGTAACATATAGAATCTATAGTTTCCTCCTTAGGCTCAGACTATTGACTTATCCTAAATGATGACAGCCTTTTCTTCTGCAGAAAATTAATGTTCCTGTTGGTCATGTCTGGTGTACTTTTTTTTTTTTAAAGATTTATTTATTTATTTGAAAGGCAGAGTTTCAGAGGGAGATCTTCCATTCACTGATTCACTCCCCAAATGGCCCAATGGCCAGAGCTGGGCCAGGCTGAAGTCAGGAGGCAGGAGCTTCATCCGGGTCTTCCATGTGGGTAACAGGGGCCCAAGCACTTGGGCCATCTTCCGCTGCTTCCCCAGGCACATTAGGAGCTCGATCAGAAGGAGTAGCTGGGACTCAAATTGGTGTCCGTATGGAATGTGGATGCCGGCATGGCAGGCAACAGCTTAACCTGCTATGCCACAATGCCAGCCCCTCTAATGCTTGCAAGTCTGCAGACTCTTGGTAAGTTGAGATACAGAACTGTAAAGAGCTCTCTTAGGCTAAAGCATGAATTTTAGACCAGAGCTTCTCATTGCTGCCTGCACATCAGAATCGTCTAAGTAGCCTTCCCAGTCCATTTGGCCTTCTACAATAGAATAGCACAGTTGGGGTAGCTTACAAACAATGGGAAGTTGTTCTGGAGGCTGGAAGTCCACACTGAAGGTGGACTGGAGAGGGCCTACTTCCTGGTTCACAGGTGACACCTTTCTGCTGTGTCCTCCTGCAGTGGAAGAGGCCTCTTAAAGGGCACCAAGCCCATTGTGGGACCTAACCACCTTTACAATCTTCACAGTGGTGATTAGGTTTCAACATGTGACCAGGGCAGAGGACAGCCGCAGCCTTAGAAGAATACTGATGCCTGGGCCCTTCCTCATGAGATGTTGACTCTTTAGATCTTGAGTCAGGCCCAGATGTTGGCTTTTTAGAAAAAAACCAACTCCCTAGCTGGTTCTGATGTGTGTCCACACCGAGAACCATGCCTGGTAAGCAGAACACTAAGGTGATCCCATGATTTTCTCTCTGAAGTCCAAATCCCATGATAAGGCTATGCTATGTACCAAAAGGGATTTTAGTCCAAGGACCCTAAGGTAGGGAGGGGATCACAGTGGGCCTGACCAAATCATGGGAGGCACTGGAAGGTACAGTACTTTTCTTGGACAGGTGGTAGAAGATGCAGTCAGACTGAAGTGTGAGGGTGAGGAGACTGGGCTGGATTGAAGTCACAGAGCTATGTGGACTGAGAACAGCTTCTGGAGCTGAGTGAGACCCTGGTTAACAGCCAGAAAGAAAACAGGGACCTCAGAGTGGGCCCTACAGCATCGGCAACCCAGAGGGCACTGGTTTGTGTCCCAGCTGCTCCTCTTCAAATGCAGCTCTCTGCAGATGGCCTGGGAAAAGTGTGAAAGATGGCCCATGTTGAAGACCCAGAAGAAGCTCCTGGTTCCTGGCTTTGACCTGGCCCAGCCCCAGCTGTTGAGACCATTTCAGGAGTGACCAGTAGACAGACATTTTTTTCTCTTTTTCTTTCTCTATAACTCTGCCTTTCAAATACATAAATGAATTTTTAAAAAGCTGAATTCACAGAAAAAATATATTGTTTAGTAAAAAAAAAAGAAAGAAAAAGAAAACAGGGACTTTGACCTTACAACTACCAGGAACCTGTCAACAATTGGAATGAGCTCAGTAGCAGGTTCTTCTGACAGCATCCAGGGACACACCAGTGGCAGCCTTGTAGAACCCGGCCACACAGTGCTGGACTTCTGACCTACTATGAACCCAAACAGGGATGTTTTACGTTGCTAAATCTGTGATAACTTATTTTTAAGATTTATTCACTTATTTGAAATGCAGAGTTACAAAGAGAAGGAAAGACACATACACACACACAAACACACACACAAACACAGGTTCTTCTATCTACTGGTACATTTTCCAAATGGCCACGAGATCTGGGGTTCAGTCAAATTGAAGCCAGGAGTCAGGAACTCCATCTTGGTCTCCACATGGGTGTTGGGTCCCAAGTACTTGGGTCATCTGCTGCTGCTTTCCCAGGCATGTTAGCAGGGGACTGGATCAGAAGTGGAGGAGTCAGGACATGAACCAGCCCTCAAATGGATGTCATTATCACAGACAGTGGCTTACCCTGTTCTGCCACAATGCTGGCCCCATAAACCTGTGATAATTTACTACACAGCAGAAGTAAACCAATTAGATGACTGATGAAACCACTAAAAAATATACTTGGCCAAAAAATACTTCTATCCAAACTACTTTTGATCCAGCTCCCTGATAATACACCTGGGAAAGCAGCAAAAGACGGTCCAAGTACTTGAGCCCCTGTACCTACGTGGGAGACCCTGATGGAGTTTCTGGCTCCTGGCTTCAACCTGGATCAGCCCCACCTGTTGCAGCCATTTAGGGAGTAAACTAGTAGAGACAAGATCTCGATATCTCGATGAGGGCAAGATGGCGGAATAAGAAGGGAGCACACCGATAGTCTGGGGAGAGACAGTTTAATAAAAGTGGAGATACTGCAGGTTCAAGGAAGAGTAGGGGAAGAAACAGCAGAGGAAACCCTTCCGGAACTGGAGATTCACAGTGGACCTGCGTGGAGAGCGTGGGAGCCCACAGTTTGGGACACCAGCAGCAGATTCAACACACCAGCGCTGGAACGCGAGGTGAGCTGATCCTCAATAACCCGAGACACCGGCAGGGAAGCGGAAAGAGGAGACTAGAGTGAACAAGGCTTGAAACCCTGTGGAGAAAAGTTCACCAAGCTAACTAGAAGAGAGAGAGAGAAAAAAAAAAGTGACCGATACGGACACGAGTTTCTCTCTCTCTGCCCACCTCTCAAATGTGAGCAAGACAAAGAGCAGGCGCCATTTTGGAATACGTCATAAGCAGGGCGACCTCGGGTCGGCACCGGCCCCGAGCCTAGCAGGAAAACCTGACTCTGGGTGGGAGGGGTGAAATAACAGGAGATTAGAACCTAATGAATGTGTTGTGCTAATGAACTGAGACTGTGAAAAAAGAGACTGTGGGGGAGAGAACTCACGGAAATCACGAATTCATGTGAGTACTCTCCAGAGACGCTACAGTTCAGTAGCCTTGGCAGCCCAGTGGGAGACTATAGGAGAATCTCAGCCCACACAAAGGGCCGCAAAGATTCCTTCTCTGGTCCTTGGGAAAGAGCTTCTGATCTCTGGCTCCTGTGGGTATATCATTTGCCTGCTAACCACCCCCAATTCCATTCAGCTGTGTGGAATTACTTCCCTTTTGAACCAAAAAAAAAAAAAAAAAAAGTAACAGAGAGAGATTTACCACGCCTAACCTGGGAGTGTCACCTTTGGCACACCCTCAACCCTGAAGAACCAAACAGAGCTCTCAGGCCACACCCATCTCAAGCCTCTAAGGCTCCATCAAAAGCAGACAGTCCACTTAATCTAGAGTCATAGTATAACAAGAAAAAAACACCACAGTGAAGAAACCAATATGCCAAACAACAAACGCAAAAACCGAGGTAATAAGAACAAGGAAGACACTATGGCATCCCCAAATGAAAAAAACACCCCAATTCAAGATTACGAAGATGATGAGATAGAAGAGATACAAGAAGCAGATCTCAAAAAATTGATAAGAACACTAAGAAGTACTCAAAAACAAATTCTTGAACTATAGAAATCCTTAATGGACAAGGTAGAAAATCTCTCTCGTGAAAATGAAATATTAAGGAGAAATCAAGCTGAAATGAAACAACTAGTAGAACATGAAACTGTGATAGTGACGAGAAATCATAATGAAGTGAAGAATTCAATAGATCAAATGAAAAACACATTAGAGAGCCTTACAAACAGAATGGGTGAGGCAGAAGAGAGAATATCGGACTTAGAAGACAGAGCACAGGAAACTATACAGTCAAACCAAAGAAAAGAAGAGGAAATTAGAAATCTAAAAAATATTGTTGGGAATCTACAGGATACTATTAAAAAACCCAACATTCGAGTTCTAGGAGTTCCTGAAGGCATGGAGAGGGAGAAAGGATTAGAAGGCCTTTTTAGTGAGATAATAGCAGAAAATTTCCCAGTTTTGGAGAAGGACAGAGACATCCTAGTACAGGAAGCTCATAGAACCCCTAGGAAACATGACCAAAAGAGGTCCTCACCACGACACGTTGTAATTAAACTCACCACAGTGAAACAGAAAGAAAAGATCCTAAAATGTGCAAGAGAGAAACGTCAAATTACACTCAGAGGATCTCCAATTAGACTCACGGCAGACTTCTCATCAGAAACCCTACAAGCTAGAAGGGAATGGCGAGACATAGCCCAGGTACTTAGAGAGAAAAACTGCCAGCCCAGAATATTATATCCTGCAAAGCTCTCATTTGTGAATGAAGGTGAAATAAAGACCTTTCATAACAAACAAAAATTGAAAGAATTTGTTGCCACTCGTCCAGCCCTGCAAAAGATACTTAAAGATGTGTTACACACAGAAACACAGAAACACGGCCATCAACATGAAAGAAGATAAACGAAGGGAACCTCACAGCAAAAGATCACAGGGAATTCAAAGCATACATTTGGATAAAGAAATTATGGGACATGTACTCTATAGAATACTATACAGCAGTCAAAAACAATGAAATCCGGTCATTTGCAATAAGATGGAGGAATCTGGAAAACATCATTCTGAGTGAATTAAGCCAGTCCCAAAGGGACAAATATCATATGTTCTCCCTGATCGGTGACAACTAATTGAGCACCAAAGGGGAAACCTATTGAAGTGAAATGGACACTATGAGAAACAGTAACTTGATCAGCTCTTGTGCTGACTGTTGTTGTACAATGTAATACTTTATCCATTTTAGTAATTTTTTTATTCTAGTACTATTGGTTGAACTCTGTAATTAACAATTATTCTTAGGTGTTTAAATTTTAACTGAAAAGTGATCCCTGTGAAATATAAGAGTGGGAATAAGAGAGGGAGGAGATGTACAATTTGGGACATGCTTAGTCAGAACTGCCCCAAATGATGGAGTTAGAAACAGGCCAGGGAATTCCAATACAATCCCATCAAGGTAGCATGTACCAAGGCCATCTCACTAGTCCAAGTGATCAATTTCAGTTCACAATTGATCACACTGATAGGTCTAAGAGTCAAAGGGATCACACAAACAAGACTAGTGTCTGCTAATACTAACTGATAGAATCAAAAAGGGAGAGAATGATCCAACATGGGAAGCGAGATACACAGCAGATTCATAGAATGACAGATGTCCTAAATAGCACTCTGGCCTCAGAATCAGCCCTTAAAGCATTCAGATCTGGCTCAAGAGCCCATGAGAATATTCTAGGCATGGAAAGCCAAGACACTCTGGAAAAAAAAGAAGACCTAAATGAAAGATCTCTGTGAGTGAGATCCCAGTGGAACGAATGGGGCCATCAAAGAAGGAGGTACCTTTCTCTGAAGGGAGGAGAGAACTTCCACTTTGACTGTGACCCTGTCGGAATAAGATTGAAGTCAGCGAACCCTAAAGGCTTCCATAGCCTTGGCAACTCATGACTAGAGCCTAGGGAGATTACTGAGGCCATAAACAAGAGTGTCCAATTGTTAAATCAACTTCAGGAGTCACTGTGTACTTACGCCTCATGTGGGATCTGTTCTTAATGTGTTGTCCAATGTGAAGTAATGCAATAACTAGCACTGAAACAGTATTTTACACTTTGTGTTTCTGTGTGGGTGCAAACTGATGAAATCTTTACTTAGTATATACTGAATCAATCTTCTGTATATAGATAATTAAAAATGAAAAAAAAACTTGGTGTTAAATTGGAAATTGCCTAGAAAATTAATCAATTTTTTAAAAAAATATATCATGTAGGATCTCTGTCCTTAATGTGCTATACATTGTGAATTAATACTATAACTAGTACTCCAACAGTATTTTTCACTTTGTGTTGCTATGTGAGGGCAAACTGTTGAAATCTTTACTTAATATATAGTAAACTGATCTTCTGTATGTAAAGAGAATTGAAAATGAATCTTGATGTGAAGCAAGGGGAGAGGGAGTGGGAAAGGAGAGGGTTGCGGGTGGGGGGGAAGTTATGGGGAGGAAGCCATTGTAATCTATAAGCTGTATTTTGGAAATTTATATTCTTTAAATAAAAGCGTTATAAAAAAAAAAAAGATCTCGATATTTCTCTCTCCCCACCCCTCCGTAACTCTGCCTTTCAAATAAATATGTAAATCTTAAAAAAAAGATTCCCATAAAAATAAGCTTTGGTATCATTTTACATCTTTCTTTCTACTACACTAGTCTAACGTTCTAACTTGACACCTGAAACCAGAGGTCTTTAACAGTTTCAAGCTCAGCCTGTTAACACTTGCAAAAAGTATTGATCTAATTCTGAGATATAGGGGCCTCCCCCCCATCTGACTCTTGCTTAGTCACCAGCATTGGCCGCAGAGTCCAGGGCAGGGCCCCAAGCATGCAGCCAAGGTGCCACCAGTGGAGGTGTGAGAGGCTGTGCTTTGTCATGCTACTTGGGACATGACAAGATTTGGAGAGATTTAGAGTGAATTCCACACATTCATCAGTGTAGTATAGGTCAAGGGCAGCAAGACAGAGGGAGGAGACAAAGGACCCTGCAGCACTTGCAGCTGTCAATTCAAAACTTCAGCGTTCCACGTGGCATTTTCCGGGCAGCAGGATGACCTGGGAGCCAATGCTTTAGTGCTGGGAAGTCCCTGTCCTTGCTGTCACATAGGGGCCCTTCTCATGTGCCCCCTACAATCTTCAACCCCTAACGGTGCATCGGATCATTCTTATACCTGGAATCTCCCTCTGTTCTCACAAGCCAAAGAAAACTCAGCTTTTAAGGGGTTCTCATGATTAGTTGAGGTACACTTGGATAATCTCCCTCTTGCCATACAAAGGGGAGGAGATTATATAAGGGTGAGGGTCACTGTGGGTCATTCTTAAGATCCTGCCTGTCTGGGGCCCATGCTGTGGCTCAGCAGGTTTAATCCTCAGCCTGCAGTGCCAGCATCCCATTTGGCTGCTGGTTTGAATCCCAGCTGCTTCACTTCCATTCCAGCTTCCTGCTAATAGCCTGGGAAAACAGTGCATGGGCGCCTGCACCATGTGGGCTCCTGCACCATGTGGGCCTCTGCACCCAGAAGAAGCTCCTGGCTCCTGGCTTCAGCCTGGCTCAGTCCTAGCTGCTGTGGTCACATGGTAATGGAAGTAGTTGGAAGACCTCAGTCTCTCCTTCTCTCTCTGTAACTCTGCCTTTCAAATAAATAATAAATAGATCTTTAAAAAAGAGATCCTGCCTGTCTTTTCTACCATCTTAGTTTTCTACCCCTTCAGAATTCTTACTGACGATTTTATTAGGGATGGAAATGTCTCTGTTATAACACAAAACTAGGAGCTAAAAATAGATAAGAATTTTTAAAAAATAGAAAAACAAAGTAAACAAAAAGAAAGAGGTAGAGGCTCCTTGGGTCAGGTCTATGATTGGCTTGGAATACAGCTAATAGGTGTAAGGAACACCAAGTTTTGGGACAGAAAATAATTTTCAGGGCCTTTCTGGGAGTCTGAGTTATTCAAAAAATATGCAAGGACGTCTGGGTTCAGCAGAATGTCTGGAAGGGTGTCCTCTTCCAGGACAGCTACTTCACACTCAGTGAGGGCCTTGCTCATAGCAAGGGTACGCTCACATTCTTTGCTTGATCTCAATCTTGGGACTACGTCAACACACCAGGAGCTGAACCCGGGACTCAGTACGTGGGTCCGACTACTACTTCACCTTTCTGTGCTCAGAATTGGAATGGCCACCTCACTTCAACTGATACAGTCACGAAAGGGATGACTTCCTTGCTCTGCTATGGTTTGAACTCCAAGGTCATAAGCTACGGTATGAAAAGGGTGAAAATTTAGCTCAGTGATGGTGTTTGGGTGGCGGGCCGACTGGGAGGTCACTGAGGGGTGATGGCAGGAAGGTCGCTCTCGAGTGAGGATTGGTTCTAAAAGCCTGAATCAGGCCCAGCTGCTCACTCTGGTTCCTGGCTCACCATGTGAACCTTCCTTTGCACGTACTCCACCATGGCCATCTGGTGCCCTCACTGAGGCCAAGCCAACGGGGCCACCAAATATGGGACTTAAACCCCCCAAACTGAATAAACCCTTCCTCTTTATTAAGTTAGCTGCCTTGGGTATTTCATTACAGTACCATAAAGCTGAAATAAACACTCTGGATCCTCCACGCCTGTTACCTGTTGTGAAATCAACCTCGATGCAAAAGCCAAAGTCCTTCAGGTGAGGTGGGCCATCGCACAAATGACACTGCCCCTGACTGCTGCGTTAAAATTGGATCTAAACACCCAACGTGCCCGATCCTCCTTCCCGGCTTTACTTTTCTCCACAGCACACAACCCCTTCCAACAGAGCACATATTTCACTTCTTGTCATTCTCTGTGAGAATGTAAGTTTCATGAAAACAGATGCTGCGTGCCTCACTCACTGATGAAATCCCAGCACCTAAAACATTTCCTGGCACTGAATATGTCGCTCAACGAAAATCATTAATGGATTAATATATGAGGGCTTTATTCATCACGTTATACTGTAGTGAGGTACAAAAAGCCATTTAAAGTCAAAACACACATGGCTACTAGTTTTCAAAAGACTATGATTCTTCTGAGCCACCCACAGTTTATCTTTGGCTTCCTAGTTCTGAGAGAACAAGCTTACAAGGTGCCTTAGACAACAGGTGTAGACAAATAATATCCTGTGCAAAGTCAACAAAGCAGACACATTTACATTTCTCTCTGAAGCTTTACAGAGCTTTAACAATGAATGAAAAACACCTTTCAGGCAAATTGAGTTTCGGGTTTCATCAATGCAAAATGTTGTGAAAACTAATTCAAGATGTTCAGAAAAAGAACCACAAAATTCACTATAGCTGGACATATTATTCTTGTGATTCTGACTGGAAATATCTTACTGTTTATCTCCTCCCTGCAATCTAATTATAACAGTGTTACATCACAAGGGTACATTCCTTCCACAAATTTTAATTGTCTTTTTATATCCTCTCTCCATCCATTTCTGTGAGGTGGGAAGCAATGGTGCGGTCGCCCGCCAGCTGCGGCACAGCTGGGCCACTCATTCCTGCCTGACGATGCTTTGAGACTGGCTTCTTCAGTTTTCCATTACCATCCCTACTGCTTTTATGCTGAAGCCTTCTGTCAGCAGCTCTCCCTCTCTGGCCTCCTTTTCTTTTCCACGTCCTCAGCAGGGTGCTGACACGCTCTGGACGCTGACTGCTGAGGAGGCTTCGCCCACGGCCCATCTGACCCTTACCATGGGCTGGGGCAGGGTGCACACAGTCACCCAAGGAATAAACGGTGGGTCGGAGGCAAATGCGTACTTTGGAAGTCCCTAGTTCTCTTCTTTTTCTTTTTTAACATAAAGTGAAAAAGTAACGTCAGGGATACAAGGATACTTGTACTGTTGGGTAGATTTGCCTCTCGGTCACCGGACGGCTGCCTTTACAAGGAGAAGCTCAATCCTTCTCTACTGTCTGGGCTGGGTCTCAGGACCCATTTTCTCGTTAGTTGCTCTTTTTCCTCTGTCCCTCCTATCGCTAAAACCTTGAGGTTGGGAAGGGAGTGCTATGGTGTCAGACTCTTTAGAAGTGTTAGCAAAATAGGGTAAGGGTATGGGAAGGTGGGCCTGAGAAGAGAAGAATGAAGTAGGGGCTAACAATTTTACTCTATGTAGTGTAACAGGTAAAACAAAGAACACATAGGACAATATCTTCCTGACCTAGGATTAAACAATGGTTGTTTAAATAGGATACAAAAAAAAAAAAAAAAAACAACCAAAAAAACAAAAAACACCACTAACCACCAGAGAAAAGAGACTTAATTAAAATGAAGAACTTCTGTCATCAAGAGTGAGAATTCAAGCCATACTGGGAGAAGAGACTCGTTACACATCTACTTCACAAAGGACTTACATCCAGAATAAAGAAAAAAGCTCCTAAAAGCAATGAGGGAAAGAGAGACAATTTGATGTTCAGAATTAGGCAAAAAGACCTGAGCAGGAACACACCAAAAGAGACCATTCAGATAGCCAATTAGTATATGAAATGGTGCTCAACTCATAGCCAACAGGAAAATGCAAATCAAAACCATAATGAGATACTACCATTCAATTACCAGAATGCCCATGAGTGAGAATGTAGAGAAATAGAACTCTCATAAATAGATTTTCAGAAATCTGTTTGGCATTATTTACCACCTTTGAACATATGCACACCCTGTGGTCCAGTAATTCAATTCTTAGGTATATATCCAGCATAGACAACAACAGACATCTACAAGCACATGCCAGCACTATTTATAATTGTTCCAAATTAGAAATAACTCAATTGTTCATCAACAATAGAGTGGATAAATAATGCTATTACTCATACAATGGCTCACTAAATGTTGAATAAAATGACAAACTATAGCTAAATGCAACAAAATGGGTAAATCTAATTATATAGTGTATACAAAATACCAGATGCAAATATTATAGAATTTTCTATTTATTTATATAAAATTCAAATGGAGGCAAAACTAACAGCATTTATGGATGCACATTTTTACAGAAGCTCTAATGAAAAGAATTTAAGGTCAATAGTTGTCGTAGGGAGTACAGAGGGGTTAGGATTACAAAGTCTTTTTTTTAATTTTCCTATTTTTATACTATTTATCCTATTTATTTGAAAGGCAGAGTTACAGAGAGAGAGAGAGAGAGAGAGATAAATCTCCCATCCACTGGTTCACACCCCAAATGGCCACAATAGCTGGGCTGGGCCAGGCCAAAGCTAGGAGCCAAGAGGTTCTTCTGGGTCTCCCACATGGGTGCAGGGGCCCAAACACTCAGGGCATCCTCTGCTCTCTCAGGAGCATTAGCAGGGAGCTAGATTGGAAGTGGAGCAGCCGGGAGTTGAACCGGTGCCCATGAGAATGCCGGTGCTGCAGGCAGTGTCTTAACCCGCTACACAACGGCGGCCCCAGGTTTGCAAACTCTTATCAAAGGTTTGTGGGAACTGGTAGTGCTCTATTTCTAGTTGGCAGTGGTGACTGTATGGGTTTTCCTGTCACAATTATTTATGAAACTCTAATGTATACTTCATGTGCTTCTATCTCTATATACAAAATCTCATAATACAAAAGCTTAAACTTCTATCAGGTATTACTTCCTTGTCACAGAAAATAAATACTGTTCCAGTAAAACCTAAAACTCTTCTTAACCAAATGCAAACAGCTCTCTAAGAAAAGAACACTTTTGGAAACGTTTTGGAGGCTCGTGTATGCGAGGCCTCTGCATCCTCCGTAGGAGGACGGCACAGCAGAAGCTGTCTCCTGTGGGTAAACGCAGTGGATCGGCCTGCCTGCAGAGCTTGTGTCTTACGGGTAAGGAAAGAGGCTCCCTTCCTGTAGAAGATGCAGCTGTGTACTTAGGGATATGGTCTGTGGGATGGACTGTAGACCTCCTCATCTGGGGGCCTCTGTGCACTGCACAACAAGTATCAAACCCTCTCCGTAAGTTCTGTTTAGGGCTACAGAAAGCTGAGAGTTCAGTGCATGCTGGCCCACCAAGCAGGCACACACATGGAGCACATCCTGGCACAGGACCACGACCACCCAAGTCTGGCTGAAAATTAGCTGCGTTTGTTCCTTACCGCATAACCTTCCGTCTTCTTCTGGCACCATTTCAGGAGCGCGTTGCGCTTGGAGCCGCCATATTCCCGAGCCAAGGCTGCCAGAGGGTCTCTTCTTTCCACGCTGGTTAGAAACAAGAGCACACAGTGAGGAGGGGATTCTAATTTTCTGAACCTTCAAGTATATAAGAAATAAATAACTAAAAAGTAAAAGTGGGGCCAGCACTGTGGTGTAGTGGGTAAGGTCACCGCCTACAGTGCCGGCATCCCATACGGGCAAAGGTTCTAGTCCCAGCTACTCCACTTCTGATCCAGCTCTCTGCTATTGCCTGGGGAAGCAATAGAGGGTGGCCCAAGTCCTTGGGCCCCTGCACCCGTGTGGGAGACCTGGAAGAAGCTCCTGGCTCCTGGTTTTGGATCAGTGAAGCTCCGGCTATTACAGCCATCTGAGGAGTAAACCAGCAGATGGAAGAATCTCTCTCTCTTTCTCTCTCTCTCTCTCTCTCTGTGTGTGTGTGTGTGTGTGTGTGTGTGTGTCTGCCTCTCTATAACTCTGCCTTTCAAATAAATAAATAAATCTTTTTTAAAAAAGTAAAAGTTTAGTGGGTATCCAGCAAGATATTAAAGAAATAATCAAATTTGTCATTTTAATTATTCATTTTATTCTGTCTCATGATATGAAAGAAAAGCTAGATTGTGCTTCTTCAGTATCCTAACTCTAGGGAGAGTTTTGTTTCATTTTAAAATTGATCTGTTGATCATCTAGCCTTTTATTTGTTTACCTCAGTATAATAAAATTTAAATTAAAGGCAACTATACAAAAGCACAATATTTAGGCTCCATCTATATTTAAATAACATAAAAAGGTAGATTGGAAAGGCAGATTAAAGAAAATTGCTTACATGGAGGTGAAGGGAATGGGGAGGAAAAGAGGGAAATCTAACAGAAAATGACTCTAAAGAGGGGTTTTGCACACACTAAAGGGGTATTCATACTTCTCAGTTAGTGGTATATTAACTCATTTCTGAGTACCTGATTTATCCAAAGTTTAAGTGATCTTACTAATATCTTTGATTTAAAAAATTAAAGATTTATTTATTTGAAAAGCAGATTTAGAGAGAGAGAAGGACAGACAGAAAGACCCTCCATCCACTGATTTACTCCCAAAATGGCCAAAATGGCCAGGGCCAGGCCAGGCTGAAGCCAGGAGCTAGGAGTCAGGAGCTTCATCTGGGTCTCCAACCACTGGTTCTCTCCCCAAATGGCTACAATGGCCAGGGCTGAGTCAGGCTGAAATCAGGAGCCAGGAGCTTCATCCAAGTCTCCCAAGTGGGTGGCAGAGGTCCAAACACTTGGGCTATCTTCTGCTGCTTTTCCCAGGCCATTAGCAGGAAGCAGCCAGGATACAAACTGGCACCCATGTGGGATGCAGGTGCAGCAAGTAGCAGCTTAACCCTCTGCACCACAGTGGCAGCCCCATACCTTAGCATTCTAAGAGCAAAAGTTTAGGTGCCCCATCTTCAATATTTTATCAATACACATTATACAAGTTTTATGTTAGCCAAACTTATTAAAAAACTTAAGATCATACAATTTCTCCAGTCATGAGTAACATGAAATCAGAACCACACACCTATGGTATTTGAGTACAGTACTCTGTTTCCCTAACACCATGTGCAACAGAGCAGGAAAATAAACAGAGTGGCCCAAGTGTTGTGTATCTGGAGCATGCAGGGTAGCAGGTAACAATTTAAGAAATCTGAATTGACTCCTACGATATCCAACTGTGCCTCAAAAAGTTCTTGAAAAATGGCATCATCTTTTCATTCTTTTCCACAAATGTTTTGCAACCTCTCATACAAGGGTATGTCTGAAAATTTGTGGGAGGTAGGCATTTAGTCTAGCAATCGGAAACCCACATCCTGTGTCAAGGTGCCTGGTTTGGATGCTCAGCACCAGTTCCTGCTAATGTGCACCTGGAGGCAGTGGTGATGGCTCTGGTAGCTGGGTTCCTGCCACCCCATGTTGGGGATCTGGGTTGAGTTTCTAGCTCCTAGTTTTGACCTCATGGCTGCTGTAGGCATTTGGACAGTGAACCAGCAAATGGGAGCTGGTTCTCTGTCTCTATCTGTCTCTTAAAAAAAAAGTTCATGGGAAAAACAAAAGGTTTTAGTACAAAAAATTCTGAAATCTATGCATTTTTTCATAATGCGCATTTCCAAGACCTTTTTGAAGACCCCTCAAATGTCATCAGAATGTTCATAGCAATGCTTTCTATGATAGTAAAAAGTTATAAACAGTCAAATGTACATCAATGGGTAAATGGACAAATATAGTCAAAGTATAGTCAAGCAATGGAATATAGACAGCAAGAAAAACTAATAAATTATGCAATAACATGGATGAGTACAGGAACAATTTTGAACTGAATTGAAAAAAGATAAAACATACAATATGTTTCCATGTCCACAAAATTTTAAATACGCAATTTAAGTAATATATTGTTTGTACCGCTTGTGTGTGGTAAGGCGGCAAGGAGAAGAGAGAGAAGACAAACATCCATTTCAGAACGGTGGTTACCTGGGAAGGAGGAGTGAGGCCAGGGAAATGTGAAGGGGGCTGACAGGACACTACAAAGGTAACAATTTACTTTTCCTTAAACTAAGAGGTGGGAATTCAAGTGGATCTCCGTTATATGATTACTCTGTATAGCTTTCACCTGTTTTATTACTCTTTTGTGACCATCCCATATTTAGTAAAAATATTTTAAATGATTTTGAAAAGATTAATTGGATGATTTGAGACCTCAGCAAGAGGAACTAAGAGAGATTTAAAGAAAAAACAGTTCATACTTGAATGTAAGTTCTGCTTGCCTAGTTTGGTGACTGCTTTTGCATGCACACGGCAGATCTGTGAAGTCAAGTCCATGCATTTCTTTGGCCAGGGTTGCTGTTACTTGCACAGTCATGGTGATTCTGCCTGTGTTTACCATTCCTGGTCTTAATGTCATCCTTTGGAACTAACTTTTTTTTTTTTTTTTTGAGTTAGACAGTGAGAGAGAGAGAGACAGAGAGAAAGGTCTTCCTTCTGTTGGTTCACCCCCCAAAAGGCCACCACGACCGGTGCGTTGCACCGATCCAAAGCCAGGAGCTAGGTGCTTCCTCCTGGTCTCCCATGCAGGTACAGGGGCCCAAGCACTTGGGCCATCTTCCACTGCACTCCTGGGCCACAGCAGAGAGCTGGAGTGGAAGAGGAGCAATCGGGACTAGAACCCGGTGCCCATATGGGATATTGGCAACACAGGCGGAGGATTAACCAAGCGAGCCACAGCGCCAGCCCCGGAACTAAGTTTCTGATAAATCAGAGTCAAATTAGAGCAGACTGAAATGAAAGTTTGGGAAAGAGTTACAGCATAAATGAATGACTGAAACAGTCACCAGATAGTTTTCTTTTCAATTTGAGGAAGAGAGAGAGAGAGAGAGAGAGAGAGAGAGAGAGCGAGCGCACACACAAGCTCCCACTCGCTGATTCATTCCTCAAATGCCTGTGATGGCTGGGTGTGGGGTGGGCCAAAGCTAGGAGGCAGTTGGGAACTCAAGCTAGATCTCCCACATGGCTAGCAGGGATCCAAGTACTTGAGTTATCACAGCTGCCACCTTTGGTCTGCACTAGCAGGAAGCTGGAATTGGGAGGTGGCACCAGATATCAAACCCAGGAAAACTCAGATAATGAGACAGGGGCATCTTAACCACTGGCCTAAATCCCTGTCCCTCACAAGACATTCCTTTTTTAAGTAAAATTAACTAGACGACTAACCCCATCCCCCAAATTCACAATAATAGGATAAGAACATCTAAAATAGGCAATTTTTAAAAAAGATTTCTTTATTTATTTGAAAGGAAGAGGCAGAGAGAGAGAGAGAGAGAGAGAGAGAGAGGTCTTTCATCCACTGGTTCACTCCCCAAATGACTGCAACAGCCAGAGCTGATCCAAAGCCAGGAGTTAGGAGCTTCTTCCGGGTCTCCCACATGGGTGTAGGGGCCCAAGGACTTGGGCCATCTTCTACTACTTTCCCAGACCATAGCAGAGAGCTGGATCGGAAGAGGAGCAGCCGGGACTAGAACAAGCGCCCATATGGGATGCCAGCGCTTCAGGCCAGGGCTTTAACCTGCTGTGCCACAGTGCAAGCCCCGATAATGTACCCTTTCTAACAAAAGGTATAATATAAATGGCAAATTTATATACACATAGTCTTTATGTATGTATTTCTGGCACAAAGAAATGGGAAATTTCAGAATAGCAGTGACTCTAATCCTTAAAAAATTTTTTGATATTTAAATCTTTTGCATGTAAACAGGGCAATATGTAACATCTGGAACTTTTTTTGGGGGGTGAAATTTTATTTATTTATATGAAAGGCAGAGTTACAAAGAGAGAAGGACACACACACACACACACACACACAGAGAGAGAGAGAGAGAGAGAGAGATCTCCCATCTACTGGTTTACTCCCCAAATGGCTTCAACGGCCAGAGCTGGGCCAGGCCGAAGCCAGGAGCCAGGAGCTTCTTTTGGGTCTCCCATGTGGGTGCAGGGGCCCAAGCACTTGGGCCACTTTATGCTGCTTTCCCAGGTGCATTAGCAGGGAACTGGATTGAAAGTGGAGCAGCCAGGTCTCGAACCATCCTCCATATGGGATGCTGTGGTCAGAGGCAGCAGCTTTACCCACTACACCACAATGCCGGCCCCACATCTGGAACTTTAACTGCTGAAACAAATGACTTCATCTCTCCAGGTCCAACTACAGGCTACACCATAAAATATGACAAGATCTGAACTTATTCAGACCTTCATAAATCTTTTAAAAACACCCATGTTACTAATAATATTTATTAAAGAGCTATTACTTTTAGAGTGGACAATTTGGTATATTCATCAATCCACTCATTTATCATTATCTAGTGAGTGAAATACTATGTGTGTAACAAGTGTAAATGGCTGGCACAAAAGATACAGAAACTAAGAAGAAAAATTTACTGTTCACTAAACAATAGACCCACTGGGGACCCAGGCATGTGTCATGCAATCGTTATTCACAGCACAAGGCAGTACAGGAATTAAATACCCAAATGAGCCTAAGACACCAGAGTGGTTAGCTACAGCTCTGTGGAAGGCTTGACCTTGAAAGAGAAGCAGTGTGTAGGAGTGTGAAAGGACAAAAGGAAGGCAATTCAATCCAGAACCTCACAAAGATCTGCAATCAGAGATGCTTATACTGAGAATACAGTTGTCCTTTGCTACACTCAGGGGACTGATCCCAGGACAGCCCTCCACCTCTCCAACAATATAAAAACCTGAGGACAAATGGCATAGTATTTGCATAGAACCTATGCACACCCTCCTATATACTTTAAATACCTCTAGATTACTTGTAACACCCAATACAATGTAGATGCCATGTAACTCATTGTTACTGTACTGTTTAGGGTATAATTATGCTCTGAAAAAAGTCTCTGCATGCTCAGTACACACACAGTTTTTCTTCCCCCAAATATTTTTGATGCAATGTTTGCTGAATCTGTTGATGCAGAACCTGTGGATGAGCAAGGCCAACTGCACTACAGAAGCAGGAGTAAAACAGGCTCAGATGGTGAAGGCCTGGGCCATTCTGACAGGTGGGCGGGGGTGATGCAGCAGGAAGATGAGGATGAATGTGGATGGCAAAGCCACAGGAGGGGCTGGTGCTGTGGTGTAGTGGGTAAAGCTGACGCCTTCAGTGCTGGCATCTCATATGGGCACCAGGTCGAGTCCCGGCTGCTCTACTTTCAATCCAGCTCTCTGGTATGGCCTAGGAAAGCAGTAGAGGATGGCCCAAGTCCGTGGACCCCTGCACCCACGTGGGAGACCTGGAAGAAGCTCCTGGCTCCTGGCTTTGGATCAGTGCAGCTCTGGCTGTTACAGCTAAGTGGGGAGTGAACCAGTGGATGGAAGGTCTCTCTCTCTCTCTCTTTCTCTCTCTCTCTAATTCTGCCTTTCAAATAAATAAATAAATCTTAAAAAAAAAAAAGCCACAGGAGGTTTCTGAGAGGCCTGCAGCAGGATGCACTCACTGCTTCAGAAGACTAACCAACCCAGAGAGGCAGGGAAGACACAGGGAAGCAAGGACGCAGCTGCCTGCATGACCAGGGGCTCTGAAAGGGAGAAGGTGCAGAGGCACCGGAGCAATGATTAGGCTCTCTGTGACTGCCTGCCAGCCTTGCTGTTCTTCTCTCCATCTTCTACCACATCCTTCACGTCCCTGCTAAATTCCTTTTTAATACTGGTTTCAAAATGCTTCCCTATTGCTTCTTAAATGCCACTGTGTTCTGATCAACCACCCTTAAAGTTCAGGTCCCACCTTAGAGCACCACTGCTCAAAAACGAAAACTCAATCCCTCGGTCCTAGTGCTGCTCCACCATTTTACCACCAGAGCAAGTGCTAACCTCTTCCTCGGCACTGAAGACCGCGTGCAATCCCAGCCTCGCTGCACTAGTCACCCGTCCACCTGCACAACACAGAGTGACGGCCCTCATGAACCCTGGACACTCCCTGAACGCTGCTCCACAGCTCGCTCAGGACGCTTCTTGACTTTCTGATCCAATCAACAATCCCACCAAGCACTTTGCTTATTCCTTTCTAAACAACTCTGTATTTCATTCTGCACAATGTCGTTTTTTTTTTAAAGACTTATTTATTTGAAAGTCAGAACTGGAGAGAGAGGGAGAGGTCTTCCATCTACTGGTTCACTCCCCAAGGGGCCACAATGGCCAAGGCTGGGCCAGGCCATAGCCTGGTCTGCCATCCACATGGGTGGTAGGGACCTTAGTGCTTGGGCCATCTTCTGCTGCTTTCTCAGGCCATCAGCAAGAAGCTGGATTTGAAACAGAGCAGCTGAGACACAAACCAGAGCCTGTCTGGGATGCTGGCATCACAGGCAGGGGTTTGACCTGCTATGCCACAACGCTGGCCCTGTTGCACAATACTCTGGTCTAGGGCTCTCCTTTTAGAGCTGCTGAAAGCAATTTCCTCTCAAGAAACACTTGTAGAAATAAACTGACCACAGGAATAAAACAAAAGGAAGAATATGAAGTAACCAAATCACTTTTTTTTTTTTTTTTTGATTTCTCACTGTTCAAAACATGATACCTGAGTTTGCTTTGTGGTTTCAAACCCCCAGTGGAAGCACTCAGCAGTCTGGTGCTCCCAAAGCCCAGAGATGGCGGCCTGCTTAGTGACTCCAGTGATGGACTCTTTCGGAGGTAAGGGTCCGGCTTCAGGTCCTCAGCCCTTCCCTTCAGAAGATCTGTGTGAACAATAGCACAATCACTATCCCTGGAGAAATTTCATAGGTCATGAGACTTCATCTCAAGTACAATACTATTTTCAAGTTCAAACACACACACACACACACACACACACACACACATACACACACAGACTATTTGATGGCTTCTGGAGTAATAAAAATGCAAATAAGGACCTGGTGTTTTTTTAAAAAGGGTTCTCCAGGCAGGGAGCAACACTTAATTCATAGACCCCAGTGCCGAGTCAGTCCCTTGTTCAGAAATTACAACACATTTCAAGACAGCATCGTCAGAGCATTAAGTCAGCCATGTGCCCTCCTGAGAGCTTTGTGCAGCTGCACAGTCCACACGTCCATGGAGCCGTCCTCACCCCAAGTAACAGTCTTTGCTTGAATCAATGGGCATCAGAGTGAGTGAGCTGGCAGGAAAATGCCTCGTGTGATTATCTGCTCACAGCTGGCTGGAGGGGACCCAAGAATGCCTACTGCTTTACAAGGGGAAAAAGCTAGTGCGATCACAGAGCCTGGCTCACTAAAGTAAGTTAAAAAAAAAATTCTTTCAAGGCTCCTTCCTGCTATCAGATTAGTCCGAATCAAAACAGATCATGAAACAAAATGAACCCTCCAGAAGATATTTATTTCTTAAAGGACCAGAAAGCACAGAACAGGAGGAAATGTTCTAGAAAACTGAAGCTCAGGGAAGCGATTTGTTCAAATACAAGAGGCCAGTGGCTGGGGCTAAGCCCATGGCCATAGGCTTGCTCCCTATGACCTGCCATAGTCACGGAAGAAAACATTACTTCTACAGCTAACAGCCATCAATTATGGGTAGTAAAGTTGGGAGTGAGGACAATTAGCCCTAAAGAGCAGAGGAAAACAGTGTTTTCAACACTAAAGAGAACAACAAAAACAGCACATTAATTCCTATTTCTGCAGCTTTCTGATGACCTCAGTGTTGACAAGCAATTCCAGGAAACTGCTGGAAGCAAGCAATTCTCACTCTGTAATCCTTTCTTTATTATAGTAAATAGAATCATCCCAGTAGACAGGTGCCTGTGGGTGCTGGGGCAGGGTTGTCAATGAACTATTTACTTCACAGCCACGGCTGTTGTGGTCTCAACTTCAGTGTTTATCTTGCTAATTAAAAGAATGGGTTCTCCACACAATAGGACATTTTAGAGCTGGTGGAATAGAGAGGACAGGACAGGAGGATGATCAGAAGCTCACCCAATATACTTAAAAATAGTCAAAATGATAAATTTTATGCTGTTTTTTTTTTTTTACCACAATTTAAAAAGACATTTCAGCCCCCACTACACACACAATGAAGTTAACCCCTACTTCAGCCCACAGAGCAGCTGAGGTGGGATTTCAATATTGTCTTGGTCTCCTCACTCCACTTCTGGTAAAGCGGTGCTGAGGTTTGGTCTTCCAGACCTTAAATTCTCATGTGTCTCCTCCTCCACCAACCCCTTGCATTTTCCCCCTATTCTTCTGATCTCAGGAGAACTCCCTTCTTGCTAGAAGTCATTATTAGAATTTAAAACCCTGTATAAAATTTTATCACCTATTTATGAAGCCCCTAATCAGAGCAATTGCCAGCAATTTTATCAAAAGGCAACTTGATAGAAAGAATTAGGAAACATCCTGGTCCCTGATGTATTCAAAATCAATGTGGCCTTTAGTCAACCACTTCACCTCTACAGGGTTTGAATTGCTCACATGTAAAATCAGGGGAATGGGCCAAGATCATCTTTAAATCCTCAATGTCAGTGTTTACATGAATCTAAAATTCTTATTAATTCCATGAAAAAGCAAAGATTCAGAAGAAAAACTTAGCTCACAGAAACAGTAAGAACAAGCCTGGGGGCCAGCACTGTGGCAGAGTGGGTTAACCTACTGCCAGCAGCGCAGCTATCCCCTATGGGCAGCAGTTTGAGTCCCAGCTGTTCCATTTCCCATCCAGCTCCCTGCTGATGTGCCTGGGAAAAGCTGTGGAAGACGGCCCAAGTGCTTGCGCCCTGCACCCACGTGGGAGACAAGAGTGAAGCTCCTGGCTCTGGCTTCAGCCTGGCTCCGTCCCAGCCTTTGTGGCCATTTGGGGGAGTGAATCAGAGGATGAAAGGTCTTGCTTGTTCTCTTTTTTTTAGCAAAGATTTATTTTTTATTTATTTGAAAGGCAGATTACGAGAGAGAGAGACAGAGAGAGAGAGAGAGACAGAGAGACAGAGAGGTCATCCTTCTGCTGGATCTCCCTCTCTTTCTCTGTGTCTCTCCCTAATTCTTCCTTTCAAATAAACAAAAATAACTTAAAAAAAAAGACAAATCTGCTTTGTGATCTAGAATTCTGCCTTTTGTCCTTCCTACAGGATCGGATAGACAGTTCATGTAGTGTTCTTTTCGTTGCTTGTGTTTCCTAACAGTGACCACAGACATGCACCTAATCCTAAGGCACATATTCTGGACCGCCTTAACATCTGCCTGTGCCGACAGTGCTGTTCTCTTTTTTCTGGAGCCAGGAGCTGGTTTAGTGGGTGACAGTAGGTAAGGTGATAAAAGAAGATGCTGCCATAACATTCACTGAATGACCAGGTTTTGAGATTTAAAAAAAAATTATTGAAAAGGCACCAAGAGAGAGAGAGAGGTGGGAGGGGGAGGGGGAGGGGGAGAGGGAGAGGGAGAGAGAAATCTTCCATCTGCTGGTTCACTCCCCAAATGGCTGTAACCCAGATGCCTAGAACCCCATCTGGGTCTCCCACATGAGTGGCAGGAGCCCAAGCACTTGGGCTGTCTTCCACTGCTTTTCCAGACAAATCAGGAGGGTGAGGGACAGAAGCAGAACAGCTGGGACCTGAACAGGTGCTCTGACATGGGATGCCAGTGTCTCGGGCGGCAGCTTAACCTGCTGCACCAAAGTTCTGACCTTCTAAGGGCTCCGAATGTGTTACCTTGATCCTTGCCACAGTCCTGTGAGGTGTACAGCACGACTGCTGTTTCAGAGGTGAGGAACTGAAGCATGGAAAGGTGGAGTCACAGGGCCAAAGTTGGCTGTGAGTGGCAGTGCTACAGCAGTCAGTCCCAGTCCTATAACCCCGCTAACAGCTACACACACAAGCTGCCAGCAGGAGGCGCAGCACAATGAGAATGTGACATGAAGAGTGCCCATTGCAACCTCCACTTCACTTTGAGGATTTGGATTTTCTTTTAAATATAACAACAGAAGAGGGTTACACTCGAAGACAAGCATATCTTTAAAAAGGCACATTTTTAATTAATTATTTTTTTAAAATTTTAAACTTAAATTTGAGAGGCAGAGAAGGAGACAGACAGATAATGTTCCCATCTATTGGTTCACTCCCCAAATGCCAACAATTGGCTCAGCCCAGGTCAAAACCAGGAACAGGAAACTTAATCTGGGTCTCCTGTGTGGGTGGCAGGAACCCAACCATTCGAGCCATCATGTGCTGCTTCCTAGCGTCTGCACTGGCGGGAACCTGGAATCAGGGGCCAGACCAGGAACTGAACCCAGGCATTCAGATGCAGGACGTGGGCTCACAAACCTGGCTAATCGCCCTCCTCCTGGAGGCATATTTTAAGAATCATGAAAGTAACAGACAAACTCAAAATCAAATACAATTCTTTCTTAAAATAGCTGTTTCTTTTAAAGATTAGAACATATTCTTGAGATTCAGTTAAAACTAAATGACAAAGTCTGGTATCTCTCCGTCATCCCCACACACAGCACTAAGTGCAGGTTGCAAGAGACACTTGGTTTTCTCATTGGCTGCGCTGCTGGATCTAACCTACATCATCTTTACATTTAGAGTTTGAAATGGCTTAGAATAAATGCCACCAATTATTTTTCAAAGCTTAGTTTTATGCACGGAAAAGAAAAGTCAGCTCCCCACCCACAAAAGTATTTCAGGTTTTAGGTAATTTACCTGAGAGTGGAAGGTCTGGAAGATCCAGGCGCTGAGTAACTCCTTTGCTGGCAGACCGTACACTGCTGTAAGTCGAATGCCTCTATAAAAACCAAGGGATACACCAGCACAGGTGAGCTTGTGATATTGAGAATAGCATAAACACAGGTGTGTGTGTGTGTGTGTGTAGGATAGTGCGCACACATGTACTCATACAATAGTCTTTTAAGCACATTAGAATCATCAGAGAGAGTTTTTAAAATAATTTATTTACGGCCGGCGCCGTGGCTCAACAGGCTAATCCTCCGCCTTGCGGCACCGGCACACCGGGTTCTAGTTCCGGTTGGGGCGCCGGATTCTGTCCCGGTTGCCCCTCTTCCAGGCCAGCTCTCTGCTGTGGCGCGGGAGTGCAGTGGAGGATGGCCCAAGTGCTTGGGCCCTGCACCCCATGGGAGACCAGGAGAAGCACCTGGCTCCTGCCTTTGGATCAGCGCGGTGCGCCGGCTGCAGCACGCGGGCCGTGGCGGCCATTGGAGGGTGAACCAATGGCAAAGGAAGACCTTTCTCTCTGTCTCTCTCTCTCACTGTCCACTCTGCCTGTCAAAAAAAAAAAATTTATTTACTTGAATAAGTAATAAATGCAATCCTCAAAGGGAACAAAAGGGGAAGTGGTAAAAAGAAAGTCTTCCTTTCAGCTCTCATCATCCATTTTTTCTGCCCAGAGATAATTTACTAATCTGCCTTGGGAAAAGCATAGTCTATGTATTCAAGGACCTGTGGAAAAATACTGTTTTTTGTTCTTGTTTATTTTTTAAAAATTTATTTGAAAGGCAGAGAGAGACAGAGACAGATAGAAATCTCCCATCCACTGTTTTATTCCCCAAATGCCTGCAACAAGTGGAGCTGGGCCACGTTGAAACCAGGAGCCTGGGACTCCATCTGGATCTCCCTTGTGGGTGGCAGGGACCCAAGTACTTGGGCCATCATCTGCTGCCTCTCATGCTGTGCATTAGCAGGAAGCCGAAATTGGGGGCAGAGCTGGGACACGAACCCGTGCACTCTGATGTGGGATGTGGGCATCCTAAGTAACACCTTAACTGTTAGGCCAACTCCCACCCCTGTTTCACCAAGATTCTGCTCAGGATTTTTGGATGGAAGTTCTTGAGAGACAATGACCTTTATTTTTTTTTTTTTCATTATTTATTTTATTTATTTGAAAGGTATAGACAGAGAAAGAGACAGAGAAAGACTGACTTTTAATGTCTGCCAGAATTAGGTATCAAAGCTATGCTGTGCCCTTAAAATAAAGGTTTATTTCTTTTCTAGTGTTTTCCTAGTTTCTCTATGAATTTATGCAAGATTGATGTTTCTTCCTTAAATGTCTGGGAGATTTTACCATGAAGCCATCTGGGTCTGACATTTCCTTTGAGGAAAAGATTTAAATTATATACTACTAAGATTTTCTACTTTTTCTTATGTTAGTTCAATTACATTTTTTAACTTTTTTTTTTTTTTTTGACAGGCAGAGTGGAAGGTGAGAGAGAGAGACAGAGAGAAAGGTCTTCCTTTTCCATTGGTTCACCCCGCAAGTGGCTGCTATGGCCAGTATGCTGCGGACGGCGCGCTGCGCCGATCTGAAGCCAGGAGCCAGGCACCTTCTCCTGGTCTCCCATGTGGGTGCAGGGCCCAAGGACTTGGGCCATTCTCCACTGCCTTCCCGGGCCACAGCAGAGAGCTGGACTGGAAGAGGAGCAACCGGGACAGAATCTGGGTTGCCAGCGCTGCAGGCAGAGGATTAGCCAAGTGAGCCACGGCATTGGCCAGTTCAGTTACATTTTAAAAAATATTTTTACCATTTCATTAACATTTTAAAATTTATTAACACATGGAGCAGGTATCATGGTACAGTGGGATGGGCCAGGGCTTGCAATGCTAGCATCCAAAAGCCAGCAACCCAAAATGCAGTGTCTGGACCAACCCTGGCTATTGTGGGCACTTAGGGAATGAGCCAGCAGATGAAGGATCTCCCTTCTCTGTCACTCTGCCTTTCCAATAAGTAAATAAATGAAATATTTAAACAATTATTAGCACAAAGAACAAAAATTATCAGCAGACCAGCGCCGTGGCTCAACAGGCTAATCCTCCGCCTTGCAGCCCCGGCACACCGGGTTCTAGTTCCGGTTGGGGCGCCGGATTCTGTCCCGGTTGCCCCTCTTCCAGGCCAGCTCTCTGCTGTGGCGCGGGAGTGCAGTGGAGGATGGCCCAAGTGCTTGGGCCCTGCACCCCATGGGAGACCAGGAGAAGCACCTGGCTCCTGCCTTTGGATCAGCGCGGTGCGCCGGCTGCAGCACGCGGGCCGTGGCGGCCATTGGAGGGTGAACCAATGGCAAAGGAAGACCTTTCTGTCTCTCTCTCACTGTCCACTCTGCTTGTCAAAAAATAAAATAAATTAAAAAAAATTATTAGCACAAAAAATTCTATCATCACTCTAATGCCTATGAGATCTTAAAAAATTCTTGATAGACATAATTTACACCCTCCTTTTTCTTTGGTGCAGTCTTGTCAGAGGTTCATCAATTTCATTAGTCTTTTTTTTTTTTTAAATATTTTTTAAAATTTATTTATTTGAGAGGTAGAGTTACAGATAGTGAGAGGGAGAGACAGAGTGAAAGGTCTTCATTCTGCTGGTTTACTCCCCAAATGGTCACAATGGCCAGAGCTGCGCTGACCCAAAGCCAGGAGCCAGGGCTTCTTGCAGGTCTCCCATGTGGGTTCAGGGGCTCAAGGACTTGGGCCATCTTCTACTGCTTTCCCAGGCCATAGCAGAGAGCTGGATTGAAGTGCAGCAGCTGGGATTCTAACCAGTGCCCATATGGAATGCCAGCACTGCAGGCAGCAGCTTTACCCCCTATGCACAGCACCAGCTCCTTAGTTATTTTAAAGTTACAGAATTTCCGGCCGGTGCCACAGCTCAATAGGCTAATCCTCTGCCTGTGGTGCCGGCACACCAGGTTCTAGTCCTGGTCTGGGTGCTGGATTCTGTCCTGGCTGCCCCCCTTCCAGGCCAGCTCTCTGTTGTGGCCCGGGAGTGCAGTGGAGGATGGCCTAAGGACATGGGAGACCAGGAGGAGGCTCCTGGCTTCAGATCAGCGCAGTGCACCCACCACAGCAGCCACTGGGGCGTGAACCAACGGAAAAGGAAGACCTTTTTCTCTGTCTCTCTCTCACTGTTCACTCTGCCTGTTTAAAAAAAAAAAAAAAAGGTTACAGAATTTCTATTGGATTTGTAAAATAGATTGCAGTTTTTTGATGAAATTATCTACCTTGTCATCCACTTTCTTGAATGTAAATTGATTTAATTAATGTACTAGAGTCTTTGTCTAATAATATCAATACCTGAATCTCTTATATCTATTTGTAATGTCATTTTTCTCCAATTTTTTTGTCATTTGTTATTAGCTACTTGTGCATCAGATTTTTTTTTTTAATTGACTACAATGTGTCTGAAAATCTGCAGACGTAAGTTGAGGTTCTAATAATGGAATCTTCCTCCAGAGAGTATTTCTTCTGCTTTGGGAAGGCAATTAAGATAGAGGAACATCATCTAAATCCAAGCAAACATTGCTATGGGTTTTACGAAGGAAGTAATAAAAGTCTTCTTTAAGATATTAAGGGAAGGGTTGGCATTATGGCACAGCAGGTTAAGTCACAGGTTGTAATGCTGTACCCCATATGGGAGTGCCAGTTGGAGTCCTGGTTGCTTTGCTACTGATTCAGCTTCCTGCTATTGTACCTAGGGAGGAAGTGAAAGATGGCCTAAGACTTGGGCCCTGGGCACCCATGTGGGAGACCTGGATGGAGTTCCTGGTTTCAGCCTGGTTCAGTCCTGGCTATTGTAGAGCCATCTGAGGAGTGAACAGGTGAATGGAATACCTCCCTCTCTGAATCCACTCATTTATCACCAATACACAACATCAATTCACTCATGCTGTATGTAAACGAAAGCAAACCTATAATGTTGTAGTGTGGAAGGTTAAGGCTCCACCTGTGGCGTGGCATCCCATATGGGTGCCAGATTGAGTCCCACCTGCTCCACTTCTTTTCTTTTCTTTTTTTTTTAAAGATTTACTTATTTATTTGAAAGTCAGAACCACACAGAGAGAGGAGAAACAGAGAGAGAGAGAGAGAGAGAGAGAGAGACAGAGAGGTCTTTCATCCGTTGGTTCACTCCCCAGTTGGCCACAAGGGTTGGAGCTGCACACAATCCAAAGCCAGGAGCCAGGAGCCTCCTCCCAGTCTCCCTCTCCGGTGCAGGGGCCCAAGGAGTTGGGTTGTCCTCTACTGCTTTCCCAGGTGATAGCAGAGAGCTGGATTGGAAGTGGAACAGCCAGGCCTCAAACTGGAGCCCATATGAGATGCCGGTGCTTCAGGCCAGGGTGTTAACTCACTGCACCACAGCGCCAGCTCCCCAGGCTGCTCCACTTCTGATCCAGCACCCTGCTAACGGCTTGGGAAACCAGAAGATGGCCCAAGTGCTTGGGCCCCAGCACCCACGTGGGAGACCCAGAAGAAGCTCCTGGCTCCTGGCTTCAGATTGGCCCAGCTCTGACCGTTGTGGCCATTTGGGAAGTGAACCAGTGGATGGAAGACCTCTCTCTCTGTCTCTCCTTCTCTCTCTCTCTCTCTCTAACTCTGCCTCTCAAATAAATAAATAAATCTTTAAATAAACAAACAAACAAAAAACACACATACTCAATTCTGAGTACACACTACTGAAATACATGAATACTGGATACTTCAGATTAGCACTGTTCAATCAACACTTCCTCACTCAGCAGATGACCTTTAACGCTTGAGTTCCATTTAGGGAAGTAAATTCATAATGCCATAAACCAGACTGTTCCTGCCTTTCTTTAGTGGTCACATTCTGACATTATCCCTCATGGGATCAAATCTCTTCCTCCAGAGTGTTACTTTAGGATTAAAACTTTGTCCTTTAATTTATGTTTGATAGCATACCTCTATAATTTGTCACCAGTGTGTCATCTCCAGTCATTTAATTAGAATGAAAAAGTGGTTTTTCTCAAGTACGGAGATAAAAATCTCAAAATGCACATGATATAAACAACCTTACAAATAATTTAACACAAACTCTCACAGATAAGAAATTGAAAATCCAAAAGGGAAAATATTTTTGGTATATGAATCTTTTAAAAATATATTAAGGGAGACTATTTTAAAATCTAATAAAGAGGGGCCAGCACTGTGGCATAGCAGGTAAAGCCACTGCCTGCAGTGCCAGCATCCCATATTGGTGCTGGGTCATGCCCCGGCTGCTCCACTTCCGATCCAGCTCTCTGCTGTGGCCTGGGAAAGCAGTAGAAGATGGCCCAAGTCCTGAATCCCTGCATCCAGATGGGATACCTGGAAGAAAATCCTGGCTCCTGGCTTTGGATTGGTGCAGCCTTGGCCATTGTGGCCGCCCGTTGAGTGCACCAGCAGATGGAAGACCTCTCTCTCTCTCTCTCTCTCTCCCTTTCTTTCTCTTTGCCTCTGCCTCTCTGTAACTGTCAAACAAATAAATCAAGCTTTAAAAAATCTAATAGAGAATATTTTAAAATCTAAAAGACATTCTAATGCAGGGAACAAAAATCCTTAAAGCTATAAAGGAAAACACTGAACACAGAAATGCACATTTTTTTCTTTAGTAAACTTTGAACAAAGTTAAAGCAAAAAAATAGTATCAACACATATAAAACAAATGTTTAGAAAAAGCACACTACATTTTACAAGTAAGAAAAAGACTATATATATATATTTTTTTTTTGACAGGCAGAGTGGACAGTGAGAGAGAGAGACAGAGAGAAAGGTCTTCCTTTTTGCCGTTGGTTCACCCTCCAATGGCCGCCGCGGCCGGCGCACCGCGCTCCTCCGATGGCAGGAGCCAGGAGCCAGGTGCTTTTCCTGGTCTCCCCATGGGGTGCAGGGCCCAAGCACTTGGGCCATCCTCCACTGCACTCCCGGGCCACAGCAGAGGGCTGGCCTGGAAGAGGGGCAACCGGGACAGAATCCGGCGCCCCGACCGGGACTAGAACCCGGTGTGCCGGCGCCGCAAGGCGGAGGATTAGCCTGTTGAGCCACGGCGCCGGCCCAGAAAAAGACTATATTTTACAGCTTAAAAGAAAAATGAGTGAAGCATCATAAGCGATCAAACACACACATACACAGAGAGAATGGCCTGTGGATATATGAAGTGCTTAACCTTACTGCTGAAGAGAGTAAAACAAGGTACCATTGTTCACTTACTCAAATCCTTAACATTTACAAAGGATGTCAAAATTCTGGGAAAATGGCACTTGATATACAGTGAGTAGAGTGTAAATTGAAGGGCAATGTATATAATCAAGCTATTCCAATGTGTCACAACAGAGGAAATGCATTTTCTTTTCTAGTAATGCATTTCCATTTCTAGGAATCAATTTGTGTCAGATCTTGGGACTTGCTCATGCGAGTCCATTCTAGTCTCTGTGGGGTGATTTACTGGAAAGCAAAGAATCTATTTTTCCAAACGCCTTGAAAGCTTGGGTTCACTGGGGCTGGTGCCGTGGCGCACTAGGTTAATCCTCCACCTGCGGTGCAGGCATCCCATATGGGTGCCAGTTCTAATCCCGGCTGCTCCTCTTCCAGTCCAGCTCTCTGCTGTGGCCAGGGATAGCAGTGGAGGATGGCCCAAGTGCCTGGGCCCCTGCACCCACATGGGAGACCCGGAGAAAGCGCCTGGATCCTGGCTTCAGATCAGCGCAGTTCCAGCCGTTGTGGCCATTTGGAGAGTGAACCAATGGAGGGAAGACCTTTCTCTGTCTCTCTCTCACTGTTTGTAACTCTACCTGTCAAATAAATAAATAAATAAAAAGAAAAAGAAAGAAAGCTTGGTTCACCAAGCGATGTAACTTCTGTCAACTGGGCCCATTCTTGGAAGATCTAGAATGTGCAAGGGAGGACAGGTCTGCCCTTCTGCAGCTTGCTAGGAAGGCATTTGGTCTGGGTGTCTGTCACAGATTGCACCTCTGGCAGTGTGATCTTAAAGCTGACTGTGGATCGTATAAGTGGTAGTCATGGGTAAGCATTTAGTTTCTGCTTCTGGTAGAAGCAGAATCTCTTAATGGGGCCAATTCTTCTATTTTTTAAGATTATATTTATTTATTTGAAAGAGCTTATCTATCTGGGGGGGTGGGGGAGAGATCTTTTATCCACTGGTTTGCTCCCCAGATGGCAGCAACAACCAGGGTTGGGCCAGGCTGAAGCCAGGAGCTTAATCCTGGTCACCCACGTGGGCGGCAGGAGCCCAAGAACTTAGACCATCTTCTGCTGCTTTTCCCAGGAAGTTAGCAAGGAGCTGGACTGGAAGTGGACACAAACCAGGACACAAACCAGGACACAAACTAGAGCCCATAAGGGTGCTGGCATCACAGTGTCTTTTCCGACTGCACCACAATGCCAGCCTCTTAATGGCTTCACTCTGAGGTATTCTGGGGACCTTTCCTGGAGCTCAGTGCAGACTATGGCCTTCTCCTCCAGTCCTTCCGGTGCCAAATCCCCCGCATTAAATTCCTCTCTGCTTAATAGCTAGAGATTCCTGATTTTTCAAAATGAATTATGATGCACTTAGAAACAGCCCCATGGGTGGTCAAAAATTCATACAGGGACTTTCACTGTATTACAATAATCTAAATCCAAAAGAACCTAAATTCTGTCAGTAGAAGACTGACCAAATAAATACCTGCATAATAAGTAAGAATGAGTTATTTTCTAAATACTTGATATTTAAAGACATCTCTGACATATTCCTTCATTTATTCAAGAAACATTTGTTGAATTTCTATTATGATATGACTATGTGACAACAACCAGTGTTCTACACAAGAGATATAACAGTAAACAAAATAAACAAAAATCCCTGCCCTCATGGACTTATATTCCAAGGATAAAGTGCTGGAATAATGTATAGTATAGTTCAGGTAATAAAACATTCTTTCTACACACACACAAACATGTGCATACAGGAAAACACTTGGAAGGATGCACAACAAACCACACACTGATTCTTTCTGGGGCACTTCTCATACCTGCATCGGAGAGACAGCAGCTGCTGGAGCAGTCCGCACTGGTATTCCGCTTAGGGGGCTTCTGGGGGTCTTATGCACAGAAAGATTCTGCCCACCTCCACCTGTTAAGAAAAGACATTGGGACATACAGGTGTTCTGCTTCAAAATAGCAGATCCTAGTTCTTGACTAGTTCACGATGTTTAGTGAAACATTTACTCTATTTTTCTTTTCTCCTCTGGTTTAGGGTCAAATTAGGGAAGGGATGGCAGGAAGAGTTAGCTGGGCAAAGTGTAGGCCCTAGTCACAGAGAACTTGTGGAAAAGAGAAAGTGTGTGTGTGTGTGTGTGTGTGTGTGTGTGTGTGTATCTACGGGAGGAAGGAACAGGCAGGTTCTTGTACAAACTATTACTGTTGATTCATTTTCTACCCTCACAGACGGACTCACTATGATTTCATATCTTTCAGTCTGTGTAGCCTAATCTTCAGTTGATTTCATGGCAGACTATTTTGACAGAGATAACCAGGTATATCCTAGGATTACCTAAGACTCCCATCTTCCAATATAGCTGCATGTTTGTTGTAGTCAAGGGAAGAAACATAATGTTGTGGAGAGATGCACATTTTGTTTCTTCTATTTACTATATTACATGCGTCTTTCTCACATAGGCAGATAAGTGTGACTAAAGGGGAGTCGTGAGTCTGTCAGACTGTTCCAGAAAAGGGTGGGAATGCACCAAGGGCAGGAGTGACAGAATTAACACCAAAATTCACACCTAAGGCCAGACAGAACAGAGTCTCACGGCACAGTGTAGTGTGAGGATGGCTGGGGGAGATGGGTCTCGCATTGTGACACAGTGGGCTAAGCCTCCACCTGTGATGCCTGTATTCCTGAATCAAGACCCAGCTGCTCTGCTTCCGATCCAGAAAGCAGCCCTGCCACCCACATGGGAGACCTGGATGGAGTTCCAGGCACCTGCCAGGCCCAGCGCTGACTGTTGTGACCACTTGGAGAGTGAACATCAGCTCCTCTGTTTTTCTCTCCCTCTCTGTCACTCTTCCTTTCAAATAAATAAAAATAGATCTTTTAAAAAAAGAGAGAGCAAGAGAAAGAGTATAATTTTCAGAAGACTGAAGAAGGCAAATAGTAGTGACCTGAATGACTATGAGAGGCAGAAAAGGAAGGTAGCAAGGTGCGAACTGGAGCTAGGGAAGAAGTAAAGACAGGGAGGCCATATACGTTGTGAACCAGACTTTCCATGGTGCCTCACTAAAGCCTCAGGCCCTTGCACACAGCACACACACTGAGTGATCTCAAAGGAGCCCTTGAGGTCGCTCCAATGTAGGGGCCCAGTGGGGTACAGACAGTCCTGACATCTCAGGTCAAGCTCTGGAAGTGGAGTTTTGCTTACGGCAAAATGTGACTAAATACCTGAGTGTCCCAAGTCAAACGACTTGATCAGTGACTTGACAGTGGTTGCAGACTCAGCAGGTGCTGGAGAAGTCCTGTTGACGTAGACGCCATGCCACCGGCCAGCCACGTCTGCCTCCGAGGGCTCTGGCTCTTCGTTCACTGGTCTGCACGGTAAAGAGCACATCAGACCCAGAAGGTGGAGGATGTCCCCACGTGGACACAAAGAAATGGAAGGAAACTGACGTGCAGAAAATGAACACAGCTGGAGGAGAATCCGAAATTTAAAATTCTATTTTTCGTATCAGTCTGGCATCTTGAGGAAATAATGTAGATAGAGAGCATGGGCTCCCAAGTTTTTAAGATGTTTTCTTGGGAAAATGGTCAGAAATAATATACATATATTTAAAATGACTTGATGCTAGCCCTAAATAACAAGTACGTGAGTCTTCTCTGAAGACTGTTAAATACACACACACACACACACACGCACACACATGAATTGAGCTTTCTGTGAATGGTGAGTGCAAAGGACTTTGGGTTGTCAACAGGTGTTCCCAACCCAAGCAGAATACGGAGGTTGGGAAGATGACACCTCAGGAGTCCCCTGCAGCTGGGATTTCAGATGTAATTTATGTTCCACCAATCCCAAAGACTTGGGCAAGACCTGGGTGGGGCAGAGGTGGGCCACAGGGTGTCTCTATGCTGACACAGACTGCATCAGAGACACAACACGTCTAGTGCTGGTACTTGCAATCATTACTTCCCAGCCATGCAGGCAGCCTCTTCATCCCAAGGCTACCTTCATGGAGATAGAGGCAGCAGTTCCCTTGGTGCCCTAGGCAGGCATTGAGACTTTGGGAACTGTTCCTGGGAGCTCAGCCTAGAGACTGCTTCTTCATCCCTCCCCACACTTCTGTAAGTCACTCAGTACATTTCTGCCCAGAGCAACCAGAGTCAGTCCCCTCTACACAACGGGGTCCTGAGTCATACACCGCCCTCTGTAAGCAGCAGTGGGGAACGGGACTCTAAAATTGCTGGGCAATTCCAAGGGAGTGGAGCTCCTGCTCTCCCCCACATTTCCTGCTATGTTCTTCATGTGGTTTCTAAATCCGAGCACAGACACAGAGAAGAGTACTTTGAAGATAGCTCATTTGATTCAATCCTCTCATGTGTGGCTTCCCCATCCAGGGGACTTTGCATGTCATTTAATCTCCCTGTGAATGAACCAAGACAAAGACTTCCAATCTTCTAATTGCTAAATCACTGCTCCTTTTATTATATCATATTGCTGCAGCTGTTTTGCAGGATAACTAATTTATGAGAAGGCCTCCAACAGGCTATTTCTGGTAGTATATTTTAACAAGTCAGAGGGAGTTTAAAATATTTATTTACTGATCTTTTTGAAATTAATCTAGCTACCACAGTTGAATTGTTGAATTTGATTTAATTCTCTAAGCCCTGCATTCAACCTGAATACAATAAATTTAAGTGAAATATAACTTAAAATACTTAAACCACTCTGTCCTGCACTTCTGCCTCCATAAACCCCTTTCAAAAAAAAAAAAAGTGAGTAAAACTCTGGAAAACCTATAAAGAATTTAGGAAACCATAGGGGTCCTTTTTTTAATTTTAATTTTAATTTTTTTTTGACAGACAGAGTGGACAGTGAGAGAGAGAGACAGAAAAGTCTTCCTTTTCCATTGGTTCATCCCCCGATGGCTGCTGTGGCTGGCACGCTTCAGTAGAAGCACTGCGCTGATCCGAAGCCAGAAGCCAGGTGCTTCCTCCTGGTCTCCCATGTGGGTGCAGGGCCCAAGAACCTGGGCCATCCTCCACTGCACTCCCGGACCACAGCAGAGAGCTGGACTGGAAGAGGAGCAACCAGGACAGAACCGGCACCCCAACCGGGACTAGAACCCGGTGGAGGATTAGCCTATTGAGCCGCGGCGCGGGCCACGGGTCCTATTTTTTTTTTTTTAATTGTTTTAAAAACTTACTGAAAGGAGATGGTTTTCCTATTTTCCCCTTTGTGTTACACAATACAAAATCAGATGGTAAATATGTAGAAAGAGATTGAGTCAGATTAGGCCTGGGCAGGAAAATAATTTCCTATTTCCGTCCCAGCCATTCTCAGGAAGCTCCTCAACAAACCAAATGGGCTTCTTCTACAAAAGTTCATTCAAATAACCTGGTACCAAAGGGCCTTCAAGGAAGATGACGTTTAAAAATTCACTTTCATGTCATTCGTTAACAATTTAGTAAGAAGCAAACGGAGAATGCTACATTCTGCTGAGGTATCCAAGTGTCTGTGTGATTCAAAACATCAAATGATAATCAGGAAGGCTCAATTAGACTTCCTAAGAAAACAGCAAGGCAACAAGAATCAATACTCAGGACTCTTTCCTTCAGATATCCAAAGACAATACTTCAAACAATCATTCTGCTTGGCTGGAGCAGTAAAACAAAGTATGAGAAAACTCTGTTAGTTATTTAAGTGGATTAGAGAAATCTCCACCAAATTCCATAATAACTATTTGCATGTGCTTGTGTACAAATGCATGTTTAAGAGGGATCCACAAAGCCTGACTTGACTAACCATAGAAAACAATTACTGAGAATGCTATTGGTTTTATTAGAATAGGTTTAGCATCCCTAATCAGAAAACCAAAACTTGAAATTGCTCTAAAATTGCTAGCTTTTTGAGCACCTACATGATACCACAAATGGAAAATCCCACACCTGACCCCAATGTGATGGGTCACCAGCAAAATGTAGGTACACTAAAAATACTGTACAAAATCACCTTCAGGGGGCCAGCACCGTGGCTCACTTGGTTAATCCTCTGCCTGCGGCACCAGCAACCTATACGGGCACCAGCTTCTAGTCCCGGTTGCTCCTCTTCCAGTCCAGCTCTCTGCTGTGGCCCGGGAGTGCAGTGGAGGATGGCCCAAGTGCTTGGGCGCCTGCACCTGCATGGGAGACCAGGAGGAAGCATCTGGTTCCTGGCTTTGGGGATCGGTGCAGTGCACCGGCCGTGGCGGCCATTTTGGGGGTGAACCAACGGAAGGAAGACCTTTCTCTCTGTCTCTCCCTCTCACTGTCTAACTCTACTTGTCAAATAAAAAAAACTTTCTCCTCTAAAAAAAAAAAAGAAAAAATACAAAAAAAAAAAAATCACCTTCAGGCTCTATAAGGTGCACATGAAACACAAATGGATTTTATCTTTGGATTTGGGTCCTATCCCCAAGATGTCTTATTATGTGTATGCAAATACTCCAAACCCAAAACAATTTATGGTCCCAAGCAATGCAGATGAGCACTTCAATCAGAAATAAGCTTGAAATTCCTGACACCAGCCTGTCTTAGAATTGTTTTAGAACAGTAACAGTCTCAGCAATAAATGGAGTTACTATATATCTTCCGTTCCAAGGCCAAATAAAGGATATTAAGAAAACTTAAGCCTATGGCCAGGTATTTTAGCAAAGTCATTAAATAAAAAAAAATGCAAGGTACCACATTGGTAAGAATTTCTTCAAGACTAGTTATTGCCTCTAAGGCTAATGTTAGGTTCTAAAGTCAACTTATGAAAAAAAAAAAAAGCACACATGTAGTCAAATAAGCCTTGCAAATTCTTTAGGTCATCACAAAGTACAGTTTCCATGGTTTTGCAAGTACTAGTGTATGCAAACATATACTATTTCAGTAAGTATAACACATTACCTTTCCCTATGGGCATCAAAGTCTGCTCTTTATCTGAAATAGTAGCCACACTTAACAAAAAGAAGGCAAGTTTCCTTCCTGTCCTCAGCATATAAAACTACAATAAGAATTAATAAATTCAGAAAACTAAATATGTATATGAAATGACTCCACTATACGGAGTATTTCAAAAGCCTGGGGAAAATGGAATTGAAAGATAAATTTATTTTGGTGTAAAAGAACTGTGAAATCCACACATATGAAGATTCTTCCAAAAAGTTCATGAAAATCATGTTATAAAGAAACTGCATGGATTGCAAAATTTTGGGGCAAAATAAACTTTTACTTCCTTTATTCCATGAGCATTTTGAAGTATTCTTGCATATGTCAAGCACTGTACAACATGTCTTAAGAAACTTTATTAAATTAAACTTCCCACAAAAATCTAAATGTTAGTAACCCTTGTGTTAGGAAGAAAACTGGACAAAGCTCACAAGGTTTATAAATGGTGAGCCTTGGGTGCAAGTCCAGCTTTGTTTGGTAACACCACTCGCAATTTTTCTATAATACATCAGTGTTCTGTGAAAAGCACACAGGATTCCAAATACAATAATCATGCTGACGTTATTTATTATTGAAACTTATTATAGATTTAAGAAAAATTGCTACAAACACTTATTTTCAGTGCTGTCATCTTTATACAATAATTTGCTCTTAGGACGTGGTGACCCATAACTGAGAACGATGGACGGTTGGAGACCAGATCGCCTGACGCATGAACACATAGCTGGTGACGCACACGCCCATCAGCAGGCAACAGTTCCCCTCAACCTGCTGGTCGTCTATGGCCTTTTATATGTGTAATATTGTAACTTAACACACATATCGGCAATGGTCCATTGCATTCCTTGTTGGAATACAGAACAAGCTTCAGTAGTGTTTTCTACAGCATTTACTTCATCAAGGTGCCACTTGGTGTTCCCATCTACTTTGATGCAAGCACAGGTGAGTTCCTGTACATTTTTTTTTTTCAGTACTCAAACATTAACTCCATTTGAGTAAGGACATATTATGCCACTTCTACCTTCACAAACAGATTAAGATTTGTAAAGAGGACTACGTGCTCACAACTGCCAGTCCTCCTTGAACAAGCCAGCACAGCCCAGCTCCAGGCTGACTCCTGATCACCTCCCTCTGCCGGTCTAGCTCTGGGACTACTGTCTCACCACCTGAAGGTGTGTCCCCTTTGTCTCTTGCCTCTGTGCCATTACTCATTCTATGACCTTACCTGGAATGTAACCTCCTTAACATACTTCTTAATGTTTTTCACAAAACATTTCTAAAGGAAGTTTGTCAAGTAAAGAGATTATGACATATTCTGTCTCTTAGGTGTCACACAGTATCTTCTGATGTTCATTTTCACATTTCAACGTAAAAATACATAGTAATGAAGACAAACAGAGCAAAATCACAACTTGGACACAAGCATCCTAATCTCCAAATCCTAACAAGAAGAATCAAAGAGACAGTATTACATCAGCAATGGGAAGGAATTGCGTGTACCACTTGGACTTTGAGGGATTTCTGCCACATAGAGAGTAAGTGGGGGAAAGTGGAAAGGAAATCCTAGAGACTTTCCTCTAATTCTCGTCCAAAGAAAATGCAGAAGGGGAAAACCCCACTGAAGTCTCGTATTTTAGACGCCCAGGGCTAGAGAGGTGCATGAAGCCCAGAGAGCACGTAGCACATTCTCGCAGAGATCAGGAAAAGCCCTGGCTGGCTGAGGAGGGGTGGGTCACCGCAGACACACAGGGCAGCTCAGGAAGAGAGCCATTATATGGATTCACCAAGCAAAGGTAGACCCAGGATGCTGGCTCCCACATTTTGGTTTCACCAGAGAAGAAATTGGATGCAGATAAACTTCTTCTACTAGGTACCAACTCCTCCTGTACTCTCTTGGAGTTTCTGTGTCCCCAGTATATGTATTGCACATTGACCTTAAGGAGTCATCCCTTCATTTAAGTATGAGAAGATTCTAAGCATCAGCAGTCACATCAATGAATCCACATACAATGTACACTCACTGATCTCAAAGGTCAGGCCCTGACATGTGGTCACCTAAGCAAGAGTTGGTGATGGGCAAAAACATTCCCTGACCTATGAAAATATTTCATAATATAAAAAGGATAACGGCACTTGAGAGAACTAACACTAGTAAATGTACAACAAAAAACAGAACTAGATCCTTGATAGCATCTACCTTAAAATTCAATGAAATAAAAAAAAATGGGGCTGGCATTATGGCACAGCAGTATAAGCTGATGTCTGGGATGCCAGCATCCTATATCAGAGTGCTAGTTGAGTCCTGGTTATACTGCTTCTGATCCAGCTCCCTGCTAATGTGTCTGGGAAAGCAGTGGAAGATGGCCCAAGTGCTTGGACTCCTGCCATCCATGTGGGAGACTGGGATACAGTTCCTGGCTTCAGGATGGCCCCGTCCCAGCTGTTGTGGCCATCTGGAGAGTATACCAGCTGTCTCCCTGTCACTCTACCTTTCAAAAAATAAAAATAAATCTTAAAAAAAAGTAGATTAAAGATAACATTTAAAACAAAAGGCTGATTTTAAAAGACATATCAGCAATCTAACAATCTCATTATACATGTCATAAGGTAGAATTCACTCAGAAATGTAAGAAATGAGGGAACGTTTGGGAAGGTGTCTGAACACAGACAAAATGAACAAGGTAAATGTGAATTTGGCAAGCCAAAGATGGTTTTGTAATAAATGCTGCTGACATGACTGGCTATTAACCTATAAGAAAAAGAACCAGAGCTCACACTAGATGAAATAAAGACAGCTAAAATGGCTGTGTGTGTGTGTACCTGCACATGCTTTTATTTGTGTAAGACTGGGGTAGGAAAAATAATAAACAAAAAGCCCAGAAACAATAAAAAAAAAAACCCTGACATTCCATAACAATATGGAATTCCCTATGGAAAGACAATAAAGTCAAAAGATCCATAATACACCAGCCTAAAAATACACTCCTTAATGACTCATAAATTAGTAAGAAAAAAATCAGCTCAGTGAAAAAATACGCAAAAGTGATTGAACCAGCAATTTTTAGAAGAGAAAATGCCAGTGGTTAGAAAATACATAAAAATATGCTCTGTAAACAGACATTTCTCAAAGGAAGTCACACAGATGCCCAACAGGTACCTGAAAACATGCTCAGCACCACTGATCATGAGGGAAATGCAAATCAAACCACCATGAGATATCATTTCATTCCAGTTAGGTGGGCTATTATCAGCAAGACAAAAGACACCAGGTGTTGGTAAGGATGTGCACATTGATGATGTCGTTGAAGACAGTATGCAGGTTTCTCAAAAAAAAAAAAAAAACTAAACTAAAAATAGAACTACCATATGATCCAGCAATCCCATTACTGAGTTGTATCCCAGGGAAGTGCAATCAACCCAAAAGACATCTACACTCCTATGTCTACAGCAGCTCTATTCACAATAACTAAGAAATGGAAACAAAACATTGAAAAAAAAGGTATCCACTGATGAATGGATAGAATACAGTACATCCATCTAGACATAAAATGTATAGAATCTTGTTAGGTGCAGCGACAAGGATGGAACTGGAAGCCATTATATTTAATTGAAACAATCCACAATAAGCAAGATCTCACTCATATGTGGAAACTAAAAGAGTTCATCTCATAGTTAAAATAGCAGTTACCAGAGTCTGGGGAAGAGTTGGGGAGGGGGATGAGAAAAGGCTAATGGGTACTAAGTCAGACAGAAGCAGTTCTGATGTTCTACTGCACAACAGAATGACTTTATTTATTTATTTGTATACTTGTTTAAAATTTCTATTAATTTAATTTTATTTATTTAAAGGCAGAGAGAGATACAGATAGATATCTCCCACCTGCTGGTTCACTTCCCAAATGTTCACAACAGTGGGGCTAGGATAGTCAAGAATTCATTTACCCAGGTGCCTGGCAGTGACTTAACTACTTGAGCCATCACTTGCTGCATCCCAGGGTGTGTACCAGCAAGAAGCTAGAATCGGGAGTGGATCCAGGACCTGAACCCAGGCACTTCAATATGGGATGTGTGTGTCCCAAGTGGCAGCTCTAATGCTAGGCTAAATGCTCACGATCATTTTAAGTTGACTTCATTTTTTAAAAAATGTTTGTTTTCATCTACTTGAAATGCAGAGCCATAAAGAGAGAAAAAGACACAGAAAGAGAGAGAGAGAGAGAGAGAGAGAGAGAGAGAGAGAGAGATCCATGGTTCATTCCTCAAATGGCTGCAACAGTCATGGCTGGGCCAGGTCAAAGCCAGGAGCTCAGAACTCCATCCTGGTCTCCCTTATGGATGGTAGGGGCCTGATCACTTGAGCCATTAACTGCTACTTCCCATGATGCAGTAGCAAAGGGCTAGATAGGAAGCAGACTTGAATTGGCACTTCAATATGGGATATGGAGTGTCATGAGTCGTGGCATAACCTGCTGTATCACAATGCCCACTCCCTAGGATGACCATATGATAATGAGAATACACTGCTTATTTCTCCAAAAGACAAAATAAAACCTAGAAAAAAAGGATGTTGGATGTTTTCACCATGAAGAACCGTTAAATGTTTGATGGATGTTTATCCTGATTGAACATTATACAATGCATACATGTACAGAAAACATAGTGCCCCACCAATATGCACAATTTTAAGAAGTATTTATTCATTTATTTTATTTATTTGAAAGAAAGAGATTCCCATCTGCTGCTTCATTCCCCTAAATGTCTGCAACAGCAAGACATAGATACCAAAGCCAGGAGCTGGGAACTCAATCTAGCTATCTCATGTAGGCAGCAGGAATCCAACTACTTAAGTCATTACTGATGCCTCCCAGGGTGTGCCTTAGCAGGAAGCTGGAACTTAGAGTGGAGCTGGGACTTGAACCCAGGCACTCTGATATGGAATGGGGCATACCATAAACCATCTTAACCACTGCATCATACACTGCCTTGATATGTATAATTTTTAGGTGTTAGTTTAAAATTTTAAAAATTATCTTTAAAAAAGCTCAAGGAAATCTCAAGTACTGTTAAGATAATACTGTTTGCTTATCTTGTTGGCAAAAATTAAGATTAGTGCCATGTTCAGCTGCTAAGGCTATGTGGAAGTGGGCACTCTCATCAAGGGTAAAATATCTCCATTCTCAGGTAAGTAATCTGGTAGTATCTATTAAAATTGTGCATTTTCTCTAATGTAGAAATCCTATTTTTAGGCTGGCGCCACAACTCAATAGGCTAATCCTCCGCCTGTGGCACCAGCACACCGGGTTCTAATCCCGGTTGGGGCGCAAGATTCTGTCCCAGCTGCCCCTCTTTGCAGTCCAGCTCTCTGCTGTGGCCTGGGAATGCAGTGGAGGATGGCCCAAGTGCTTGGGCCCTGCACCCGCATAGGAGACCAGGAGAAGCACATGGCTCCTGCCTTCAGATCAGTGCAGTGCACCGGTCGCGGCGGCCACTGGAGGGTGAACCAACGGTAAAGAAGACCTTTTTCTCTGTCTCTCTCTCTCTGTCTACTCTGTCAAAAAAAAAAAAAAAAAAATCCTACTTTTAGGAATTCATCCTAAAAAAATAAAAACACAATTACACAAGATGGTGTGAATAAAGACTGATATTATAGCATTAGTCATAGAGGAAAAAAAAACTAGAAAAATCACCTTAATGTTTATCAGAAAGACAATATTTGACTATTCTAAGGCATGCTCATCCTGTGGAATATATGGAGCTACAGGGACAAGATTTGGCCTAGCAGTTAAAATGCTAGCCCAAATGCCTGCACCCCGTTTCAGAGGGACCAGGTTTGATACTCACCTCTGGTCCCTGATTCCAGTTTCCTGCGAATGCAGACCCTGGGAGGCAGCAGTGATGACCCGAGGGATGGAGTTTCTGCCTCAAGTGGCAGACACTGATTAAGTTTCCCCGCTCCCACCTCTGGCCCCAAGCAGTGGCCACTGCAGGCATTAGGGAGTGAACCAGCAGATAGGAGCATGGGCTCTCTCTCTCTTTCTGTTTTTCAAATAATAAATAAAAATTTAAAAATTTTCATATATTGATATGGAAAGATGTTCACAATATATCAAGTGCAGAGTATTGCAGAGAACATAATCCATTTTCATAAAAAATGTATAAATGAATACTATCATAGATTTTAGTAAAGTGATGAGTAAAATATAAACATTAACACTAAATATCTTATTGGGTGGTACCAGAGGAGAAGGAGGTTTAATACTTTTCTTCATTTCTCTATTTTAATACTAATACATTTAAATATGATTTCATATTTCAGGAAGAATCAACACATTAAATATGAAATTTTTGAAAATTTCAACAACATGTATTTAGACTTCAAATTCCATATATCACATTGTCTGATAACCTGGAGTTTTGTCTTAAAAATTAATTGATGCAAAATAAGCATTTTTGCTCCAAGTCCTCTTATTTGAATGAAATTATTAAAAATTAAATTCATAGTCCATATCAACCACCTACGATTATATTTAAAGTCCAGCCTATATCTACCTCAAATTCAAGTTATTTGATGTGACCTTTAAAGTTCTGTAACCAGGAGTGGGCATTTGGTACAGTAGTTAAGACATGCTTTGGAGGAGCCAGCACTATGGCATAGCATAGCATGTAAAGCCTCCACCTATGGTGCTGGCATCCCATATGGGTGCTGGTTCGAATCCCGGCTGCTCCACTTCCAATCTAGCACTCTACTGATAGCCTGGGAAAGAAGTGGAGGATGGCCCAGATGCTTGGGCCCCTGCACCTGCATGGGAGACCCAGGGGAGGCTCCCGGTTCCTGGCTCCTGGCTCCAGATGGGCCCAGCTCTGGCAGTTGTGAACATCTGGGGAGTGAACCAGTGGATGGAAGACTTCTCTCTCTCTGTCTCTGCCTTTCTGTTACTCTTTTAGATAAATAAATAAATAGTTTTTTTTTTTTTTAAAGACACCCCTTGGGAAGCCCAAATTCCATACTGGAGTGTTTGGGTTTGAGTCCCAGCTCTGCTCCTGACAGTTTCCTGTTAAAGCAAATCTTGGAAGGCAGCGGTGAAAGATCAAGGTGGGTCCCTGTCACACACCTGGAGTTTCCAGTTCCTGGTGTTGGCCTGGCACAACCTTAGGGGTACTGTGGGCATTTTATGAGTGAGTCAGCAGATAGGCTACCTCTCTCTCTCTCCTTTCTTTTTTTTTTTTTTTAAGATTTATTTATTTATTTGAAAGTCAGAGTTACACAGAGAGGAGAGGCAGAGAGAAAGAGAGAGAGAGAGAGAGAGAAAGAGAGAGAGAGAGAGATGTCGTCCATCTGATGGTTCACTCCCCAATTGGCCGCAATGGCCAGAGCTGTGCCGATCCAAAGCCAGGAGCCAGGAGCTTCTTCCAGGTCTCCCATGTGGGTGCAGAGGCCCAAGGACTTGGACCATCTTCTACTGCTTTCCCAGGCCATAGCAGAGAGCTAGATCAGAAGTGGAGCCGCGGGGTCTCAAACCGGCGCCCATATGGGATGCCAGCACTTCAGGCCAGGGCGTTAACCCACTGTACCACAGCAATGGCCCCATCTACCACTCTTTTTTGCTCTCTGTATTTTGCCTTTCAGAAGAAAAATTATACGGACTGAATAACTTCAAATATAAATAAAAGTTCTGGAACTATACTCATGAAAAATTAGAACAAAATGACACAAAGACCATGCAAAAATGCAGGCAGTGATTAAAAACCTTTTGGGATGCCTGCCTCCTTCAACAGAGTGCTTGGTTCCGGCCCCAGCTACTCTGCTTCCAATCTTAGCTTCCTGCTACTACTGACAGCAGCAGGTGACGTTTCAAGTACTTGGGTCCCTGACACTCATCTGGGAGACCAGGACTGAGTTCAGAGCTCCTGGCTTTGCCCTGGCCCAGCTCCAGCTACTGTGGGCATTTGGTGAGTGAACCTGCAGCTAGAAGATCTGCCTCCATCTCTCTCTTGCTCTCTCTTTCTGCCTTTCAAATAAAATGAAAAATACTTTTTTTAAAAAAAAAAAATCAAGCAACAGACTCTCTAAATAACAACATATTTATTTAGTACTTCATAAACATATATAAAAATATCCAACAGTACCTGGAATAAAGACAGATTAAAACAGGAGGTGCAAATGTAGCTATGCCTTTGAAGTTGAGGTTTGCATTTTTCTTATTGTTAATATTTAAAAACACCTGGCAAGTGAATTTTAAACAATTCTAAGACTTCTCGGAATATAAATGCCAACTCTACTACTAGCAACTGTACAAGTGTCCACATTATTTTTACAGAGAAGACAGCCAGTATCTTTTTTCTCACACCAGGTTAAAATTTTCTAGTGATTCTGAGCTCTCCAGTTTGACGCCCTAAAACATCTTCCTGAGTATGAAGAGCATTCCTGTTCCTGATTTTCCTTTTATTGGATAATAACTCTTGTCTTGCCCTATCCTTTGGATGATACGACTAACAACCCTACATTGTAAACTAGCTCCTCACGAGAGAAGCACAGGTTTTTGCCTGATGGAGGTTGTTGAATTTGGAAAGAGATCCTCACAATCATATGAATGTCCAAAAGTTTAAAATCTGAGTTTTGGATCACTCTGAGTTGTACAGGTCTGCATTGACAGTCCTTAAAGTTCCCAAGGTAAGCTCATTCATGAGGCTTTTGTTGTAGTTGTCATTCATCAGTTTTCAGTTGTTTTTCGATTAGTCCTGTCACCGTGCCTGCATATGCGATTTAAACTACAGCCTTTATCATCAACCAAACATCTATTCACATGCGGCTCAACAAAGAGTCTGGAAATCCAACCAAAGCTTAGTAGCTGCTTGTCTCAGATGAGGTAATGAAGTCAGACCCCAGCTGGAAAAAGCTCAAGTGAAACTTGATATCAGGAAGCAGAACTTTCTAACTTCTTCAGAGTAAGGCATCATTGCAGGCAGCTTCTTATTTTGCATTAAGTAGTGTGAATTCCAAGATTATCAGACATCATATTCAGAAGGAAGTATAAAAACAAATGCCAACAAGTAGAACCCCTGCATCGGCTGCATTCACCATGCTCAGAACTTGCTAAGGCGCTAATCCCTCTCAACACTCTAGTTGCATATAAAACATCTCTTTTTCACAAGAATCAAACTTTGTTTTCAGCGTTTTTATTCTTCAAATAAAAGATTGCTGAATCTTCTGAGGAATAAAAAAGAGGGAGGGATCATCTTTGATCATGCAGTGAGTTGATTCCAAAATGTAGAAAAAAAGGTAAAAGAGACTTGATTGCAATGATTGTGTGTGCAACAGTGAATGTTACAAGGAGACAACTGGGCTCTTTATAAAGAGGTAATTTCTCCTGTGCACATTCCCCCTTTCATACAGAAATGGCTGTGGTTTCCAATCATGGCAAGGGCAGGGCTGTCTTTCTTCCACCACGTGCTCTGCTAGCTGACAGAGACCATGGAGCTGTGAAGATAGAAATGGGAGGGAAGGCTGGTAAAGGAGTGACTTAAGGCAACAGGATCTTAGTTTACAAAACACAAAAATGTCCCACAAGGGAAGGCTAATGTCCAGAGTAGGCCAACGCATCTTCGTTCCTACTGCTCCAATTCTTAGGGAATCAAAGGTTTTCAGACAGAGAAAATTCCAAAGACTTCAAATGCCTTTATGCAACTTCCACCTGAAATTTCTTCAATGAAGAACTGTATTGGTGAAGTGGAGAGTCCAGGATGAATAACATAGGATCATCTGAAATTTACAGAAAAGCTTGTGGTTCCTCTACTGTCTGACAGTCAAGGTCAAAAAAAAAAAAAAGATAAAAAAGATTTCTCCTGTTAAAACAGCTCAAAAATCCTAAAGGCCTAAGGGAAACTTATGTTCACATTTTTCAAAGAAAATCTGTAAAGATGGGGTCAGAGAGCATGGAGTTGGACGTAGCTCTTCAAAACTGTAGACTATTTAATGCATAAATGTGAATTTAAACCATGAAAAAATAAGTGGCATGTGGGTGAATGGAGCATTCTTTCTGGAGTACTGGGACACGAAAGGCCCAGTTTCAACATGGAGGACCCATAAAATGCCACAGGCCCCTACATTCATTCAGAAACTGATGCTGAGGCCCGGAGAGCTGCCCCCTCCCTACCAGGGCCAGGGATTTGGATCAAAGCATTTGCAGCAAGAATGCCAGAAGAGATTTCTCAGTGACCCAAGAATATGCACCTCCAATCTCCAACCTCCAACCTCCACACTTGCCCTCTCAACAGCAGCCAAGGAACACTGAGAAGCTGTGACCATCAGAGCTCTCAAGAACAACACAGAGGGTGACACAGGCACACATGGATATTAGGGACGAGGCAGATGTATAGACGTGGAATTAGAAGCCAGTTCCAGCAGAGTGTGCACACGATGGGCCCTGTTACTCACTTCAGAGATGACACTGCAAGAACCAGTGGCTGGTACAAACTGAACACATTTGAATCTTGGGCGTTTTATTCTGGAAATTAATACAGTTAAATAGGCACAGATGTCCTCTTTTTAAGATGTTTTCTATAGATGCTTACTGGTATTACCCAATAAAAACATGGGCTGTCACCCTAAAAATAGTGGCATTTATGGCCTCGGTCTATCCTTGCTACTATCTGAGAAGCCCATGTCATGTACTGCCCATCGACGATTTCTTTCATTCAAAACACTGTGTGTAGCCCACCAAATCATGGTGTTGGGCTTCCTGTGTGTTTTCTGTCTGTCAGGTCCCAGGACTCAATCTTTCAGGAAAAAGAACTGATGTTTCAATTTCACTTAGAGTTTCCATTTCAATGACTTTCAACTGTCTAAAAGTAGAAGAGCCAAGAGTTGAGGAAGCTATTCATTATCCCTTTATACATTCATTTGTATGTGTCCAGTACAACAGATCACTTTCAGGTCCATAAAAAACATATCAGTTTGTTCAAATTTCTAAATGAGGAATACCAGGCTCCCAAACCACAGCTAAGACAGAGATGCCATTGTGTGAAAAGGTTCAAAGGATGGCACCAGACAGATGGTACAGTTGGGATTTTGGGTTTCTGACTCTCCCACTAGGTCAGCTGACCAACTGGTCCCAGAGAATGGCAGAGCTTCCAGGACCCTGAAATGCTACTTGCTCTCAGCTCCTCACTTAACAGCAAATGGAGCTAGGCCTGGGAAGGAGCCATGCCCACTGGTGACAAAGATGAGTCTACAGTCCTAATTCTTCATCAGTTATTCCAACTCAAATAAAATTATCCTTGAGAACAGAACAAGATTAATGAAGATCATTAATGAGTTTTATAATATCCTACTTTGTTTCAGTAATGAGTTCTTCATAATAAATGCTAATTTGAATCCCTAGCCAGGCACACTGTTTGCCCACCTACCAGTCAGACTCTAACAATTCTTTCCAATGTCCACCTATGCACAATGTGATTATGAAATCTCATGTCATGATCAAGGTGCTTTCTGGATGTTCTTACCTTCTCTTAGTTGCACTTGGAAGATCTCATCAAGAGAATTCTCTGCAAATTCTTTGGCTATGGCTGAACCAAGAATGGCTCTTGAGTTCACTGACAGTACATGACTGTCAAAGTCAAGCAATTTCCAGTCAAGAATTCATTCAGCCCAGATGGAAGCACTAGATTGCTTCAGGAGCTTTGAGTGTGAGTTGGTTTCAATTCTTGCTTGAGTGTTGGGTTCGGGAAGTAGCTGAGCCATCAGTGAGTAACTTTCAAAAAGTCAACTCCTTAGAGGAGGTAGGTTTCCAGAGAAGGGCAAAATCAGATAAAAACCATAGGCAGTTGTCTCAAATCCTGCCAAAGGCCATGACAGGCAAGAAACAGCTGACACCTGGTTTTAGTAAAATGCATTTTAGTAAAATGCCATATTTTGATTTGTGGCAGTTCTAAAATTTTCAAACACCAGGATTGTCATTGTGGCGTACTAGGTAAGGCCGCTGCCTGCGATGCTGGCATCCCTTATCTGTGTTTGTTTAAGTTCCTGCTACTCATCTTCTGATCCAACTCCCTGCTAATGTGCCTGTGAAAGCAGTTTAAAATGGCCTAAGTACTAAGGCCCCTGCACCCATGTGAGAGACCTGGATGAAATTCCTGGCTCTTGGCTTCCACTTGGCCCAGCCCTGGCCATTGTGGCCATTTGGGGGGTGAACCAGTGATGGAAGACCTCTCTCTGTGTTTCTCTGTCTCTTTCTGTAACTCTGCCTTTCAAGTAATAAATAATTATTTAAACAAAATAAAATAAAATTTTGAAATGTTTGGTGATAAAGAATAAAATGCTCAATTTGGGAGGCAGGGTTTCCAAATCACTGGAAAATCAATACAGAATTTTTTTTTAAAGTAAACTTAAATTTGAAGATGTAAGATACAGCATATGGAGCCCTAAATTATCAGGATACACACAGATTCCCTGTTATAGTAGTGTTCAAGTTGTATGATCTGGTCTGTATCTTAGAATCTACATAAAAATTATAGAATCTTACATATAAATTGTTTAGGGCTACCATGGCAATTCAGGACTTGTCTTTTACCATTTATCTTCAAAATAACGTATATAGGAAGCAATACAAGTTATGACTTTGTTCCTCTTCTAAAGACAACATGGAAGCAAGACAAATAGCCAAATAAACAAAAGCAGACACAAAAGCCAAGTAGATAGAATGACCTCACAATCATTTCAACAGCGAATACTATGACATCTCGTTTTCCTATTATCCTTCCATCTTTACTTAAAATTCACATTAAGAGGCCAAAAGATTGAGGTGTGCCGGCGCCGTGGCTCACTTGGCTAATTCTCTGTCTGGGGCACCGGCACCCCGGGTTCTAGTCCCGGTTGGGGCGCTGGATTCTGTCCTGCTTGCTCCTCTTCCATTCTAGCTCTCTGCTGTGGCCTGGGAGTGCAGTGGAGGATGGCCCAAGTGCTTGGATGCTGCACCCACATGGGAGACCAAGAGGAAGCGCCTGGCCCCTGGCTTTGGATCAGTGCAGCACACCAGCAGTAGCGGCCATTTGGGGGTTGAACCAATAGAAGGAAGACCTTTCTCTCTCTCTCTCTCTCTCTCTCTCTCTCTCTCACTGTCTATAACTCTGCCTGTCCAAAAAAAAAAAAAATTGAGGTGTGACTATGAACTATCTTGATTTCTCCAGAGTGAATTAGTGAATTATGGAATTAGCTACATGACGTATCTTAATCCCTTATCTATGGATCATTTTCTATAAAATTTTTCTATGAAAGAGATGAGCAAAAGAACATGGGGATTAATTGGAATGGGTTTGATGGAAGAATCAAAAAAATTCTAAAAATAAATCTACTAATTCCAGTGTCACTAAATTCATAATAGAACATCAGATCCAAAGACTCAGATGCAAGTCAATGAACACCCCTCTGAACCTGGAGAATATGGATAGATGAACACTCAGAACCCATGCAGTACATGTGACTTAAAAGACTACTAGGTTTTGTATTTTAAAAAATCTGAAAATTCAAAATAATTTCCTAGTATTCAAGAATTTTAAAGTTAAGGACACTGAGGGGCCGGTACTGTGGCAGAGCAGGTTAAAGCCCTAGCCTGCAGTGCTGGCATCCCAAATAGGCACCGGTTCACGTCCTGGCTGCTCCACTTCCCATCCAGCTCTCTGCTATGGTCTGGGAAAGAAGTAGAGTATGGTCCAAGTCCTTGGGCCCCTGCACCCACGTGGGAGACCCAGAGGAGGCTCCTGGCTTTGGATCAGCTCTGCTCTGGCCATTGCAGCCATTTGGGGAGTGAACCAGTGAATGGAAGACCTCTCTCTCTTTCTGGCTCTACCTCTCGTTATAATTCTGTCTTTCAAATAAATAAAATAAATCTTAAAAAAAAAAGTTAAGGACACTGATTCCTGATGGGGGAAAGATAACACTGCACTAGTTAAAGCCAAAAATAGTGTTCCTAAATTTGCCTGAAAACCATTTAAATTTTAAATAATAATTAACTTGGAGCTCATTTCAGAAATACCTTTCTCTTAAACATTACTGTTCAGTAGTGAACCTCTGTGTGGTTCCCCTTGAAAGAACAGAAGGGCGCATCTGGCATCCAGCAGACGCTTGTTTCCCACGCTCACCCTCTGTAACAGAGAGGGGTGTGGCAAGGGTACTGCCAGTAAGGAAGCATGGCCCTGGCTCAGCAGGAGGGAGTCCTCTAGCTGAGGGCAATTCCCTCGGGAGTGACTGCAACTTTCCCCACCACATAACAGTGACTTACATAAGGTGCTGTATTCGCATTTATTAGTGTGCACTACCCTGCAGCAATAACTATTAAGGGGCATCCTAGGTATTATTTGTGTTCTTTAAGCCTAGGAGGGTATTTGGCTAGAACCTTTCCTATGTATACAAGTGAGGAGGTTTTCCAACGCCTTATGCCAGAGAAGGGCAGTGACTGAGTCCTAACTGGAAATAGTGATGGTGGTACTGGCAGTGATCCTACAAGAGGAATCACAGAAGCTGGCACAGAGAAACATAAAAGCGTTCCATCTCTCCACAACACAGCCCCATGCACAGAGATTAAGTGAGAAGCCAAGCGCTATCCAGGTGCCCGTCAGACTCGTGGAGGTGTGGCTCCCCTCTTGTCACCAACCTGCTGTGGCCCTGCATGTCCCCCAGCTCCTTCTGCAGCCTGGCGTTCTTCTCCTCCTCCTCCAGCAGCCTCCTCTTTACAGTGCGCAGCTCCTGTTGGGCCTCACACTTGATGTCATTGGCCACCACCACGGCGGTCTGCAGGTCTGCTTGGAAGCGCCTCCATTCCTCGGTCTCCTCCTGAAATGCCAGAGTCCACACCTGCATTAGACAGTGCCAGCACCGGTACCTGGGCAGGGCGCCAGGGTCCCCCTGTGGACCACTGAGGAGGAATGGGCAGCAGTGCTCAGCAAGACCCTACTCTCATGGGGTCTTTTCACTGAGAAGCGGCATGGGTGGGAATCACACCTTTGTGTCACCAGAGTCCTCCATCCTAAAACTCCATGACTGCTTTAATTTTACTTGATGTTAACCAAAGACTAGAGAGAGTAAATGTAAGCAGACTAGAGAGAGTAAATGGAGTATTCTCCCCAGGTTTCCAAACCTGAGATGGGAAAGATCTACAGTGAGATGACAATGATGGTTCCCTGTTCCTGGCTGTACCCCGCACCTCACCTTTATCTGCTTTGTCAGGGTCTTCAGCTGCCTTTCCAAGTCTGACTTCTGTTCCTCCAGTTTGATCACGTTACCTAGAAATAAGCAATTGAGTCAGGGTTGGAAGAGCTGGGAGACTCCTCAGAGAAGGTAAGCTGGGTGGCAAAGGGGCAGCTCTGGACACAGGCTTGTACATCCATCCATTCTATTATAAACTTGATTTTTAGCACCCTGCAAGCTGGGAACTAGAAGTAGGAAGTTCCTCCAAGATAGAGAACTATATGATGTGGAAAACAAGTGGCGCTTACTTAGGTTGTATAACCATATAGCATTATGGAAAGGTCCCTAGTAATCACTCACACTTCCCACACCTATCCCAGGGACTCCCTGATTTGCACATAAAATCATCCTGATGTTCTTTATAACTCTGAGGTATAAGGCTTCTGATAACAGAGGGTATGACCAGTTATTACTCCCATGACTTTTTTTTTGACAGGCAGAGTGGACAGTGAGAGAGTGGGAGAGAGAGAGACAGGGAGAAAGGTCTTCCTTTGCCGTTGGTTCACCCTCCAATGGCCGATGCGGCCGGCGCGCTGTGGCTGGCACACCGTGCTCATCCGATGGCAGGAGCCAGGTGCTTTTCCTGGTCTCCCATGGGGTGCAGGGCCCAAGCACTTGGGCCATCCTCCACTGCACTCCCGCGCCACAGCAGAGAGCTGGCCTGGAAGAGGGGCAACCGGGACAGAATCTGGCGCCCCGACAGGGACTAGAACCCGGTGTGCTGGCGCTGCAAGGCAGAGGATTAGCCTGTTGAGCCACGGCGCTGGCCACTCCCATGACTTCTTTTTAAAAATTAACTGACTTGAGAGGCAGAGAAAGCAAGGTCCCACCTGCCAGTTCACTTTCCACATGCCTGCAGTGGCCAGGGGGAGGAAAGAACTCAATCCAGGTCTCTCATATCGGAGGCAAGGGACTCAGCTACTTGAGCCATCACAGCTGCCTTCCAGGGTTTGCATTAGCAGGAAGTTGGATTAGGAGTTGCAGCTTGGAATTGAACCCAGGTTTTTCTATATGGAACACCTTAACCTGCAACTTAACTGCAAGGCCAACTGTCTACCTCTTGCCTCTAGTGACTTATATTAACCAGCTTCTATGGTTGTTCTTTTTTTTTTTTTAAAGTTTTTTTTTTTTTTTCTTGAAAGGCAGAGTTAGAGAGAGGAGAGGAGAGACAGAGATCTTCAATCTGCTGGTTCACTCCTCCAATGGCCACAATGGCCAGGGCTGGGCCAGGCTGAAGCCAGGAGCCAGGAACCAATAGGTGTGGGTGTCCAAGCACTTGGGCCATCCTCTGATGCTTTCCCAGGTGCATTGGTAGACAGTTGGAGGCCGTCACCAGAGGCAGAGGCTTAATCTGCTACACCACAATGTCGGGCCAGAGTTGTGATTCTTAATCACAGTTAAACCTCAGAATCACTTGGAGAGTTTTTCAAAAGCACAAATATGTGAGCCCCAGACTCTAGTCCCACAGGATCAAAATCTCCAAGTGCAGACAAAATATGGGCCTGCATATGAGGCTACTTCAAAAAGTGCACAGAGGGGAGGGTGCTGTGGAGCAGCAGGTTAAGCAGCTGCTTGGGATGCCGACATCCCACACAGGGAGTTTGACTGCTGTGCTTCTGTTCCAGCTTACTGCTAATGCAGCTGGGACCCAGATTATGATACAAGTACTTGGGTCCCTGCCACCCGCATGGGAGACCTGGATCAAGTTCCAGGTTCTTGGAGCTAGCCTTGGTTTGCAGGCATTTGGGGAGTAAACCAGTAGATGGAAGGTATCTCTCTCTTTACCCTTCCCTCTTCCTATGGTACTCTTATCTTTCAAATAAATGAACCATTTTTAAAAAGTGCATGAAAATGTATATTATGATACACATAATATGCATGGGCTCTCTGCCTATATAACCAAAGCAATGAGTGCTCAGTGATTCTCAAGGCAGTATTTCCACCTGTACCATCAAATTAGTAAGCCTCATTTTTTTTTAAAAGATTTATTTGAAAAGCAGAGTTACAGAGAGGGAGAAAGAGAGAGAGGGAGAGAGAGAAAGTCTTCCATCTGCTGGTTCACTCCCCAGATGGCAACAGCTGGAGCTGCGCCAATCTGAAGCTAGGAGCCAGGAGCTTCTTCTGAGTCTCCCACACGGGTGTAGAGGCCCAAGGTCTTGGGGCATCTTTTGTTTTTTGGCAGGCAGAGTGGTCAGTGAGAGAGAGAGACAGAGAGAAAGGTCTTCCTTTTCTGTTGCTTCACCCACCAATGGCCGCTGCAGCTGGCGCTCTGCAGCCAGCACACCGCACTGATCCAAAGGCAAGAGCCAGGTGCTTCTCCTGGTCTCTCTCCCATGCGGGTGCAGGGCCCAAGGACTTGGGCCATCCTCCACTGCACTCCCAGGCCACAGCAGAGAGCTGGACTGGAAGAGGGGCAACCGGGACAGAATCCGGCACCCCGACTGGGACTAGAATCCTGGGGTGCCGCCGCTGCAGGCCTTGAAGGATTAGCCTATTGAGCCGCGGCGCCAGCCCCTTGGGGGCATCTTTTACTGCTTTCCCAGGCCATAGCAGAGAGCTGGATGGGAAGTGGAACACCTGGGACTCGAACTGGGGCCCATATGGGATGCCAGCACTACAGGCTGCAGCTTTACCCGCTATGCCACAGCACAGGCCCTGTAAGCCTTCATTCTTACACACCAAAATAAACTTATCTTAAATCCATTTCCCACAAACTTTTTCAAGTACTGTTGCATAGCTTAACAGCTTCACAGGTGGCTTAACCACCTCTCCCTATTAAGAACATCTTTCTTTGTTCTGTCTGCCTTCAATTCTCCCCATATTGCTATCAGAGTCATTTAAAGTTACATCTGTTCAAGTCAGTCACCTACTTAAAATTCCTCGATAGTTCCTCGTGCTCTAGTCTGGGGTAGTAGCTGTCTATTAAGGAAATGAATCAGAATCACCAGGGAAGGTTTAACAAAAACCCCATACGGGCAGGTTCTGCCCCGGCAGTTCCAATTCAGCATGTGGGGCCTGAGGGTTTATGTTTGTCAGTGCTGTAGAATGAGAACACTCCTTAACTTCCTTTTATTTTTCTATCCATTTCTCTCAAGGAGCTTAGAGGAAGGAATGACTAGTCTAGGGCTAGATTTGCGTGATCCCTGAGCCCTGGCCAAAAAAAAAAAAAAAATCTTAATAATACCTTGATATCTCTAACAGAAGTTTAAAAGCTTCACAAAAGATGATCTGTGTTATTTTCAGTCTTAGCTATATGAGGATCTAACCACAGGGGGAGGGCCTGAAACCTGCTCTGGACATTAATCATATGATGGTTTCTCTGGTGTGTCTGTGTTGACTTTTAAGGGTTCAGGGACAATACAACCATATACACAACCGCAATATATCATAAAAACAAAACAAAGTAGGACTTGTCTCCTTTGGTTTCATTGTTTTCAGGCATGGGGCTGTATCTGGAAATATCCAAGGGATATTTTTAAAAGTTCATAGAGAATTGGGATGAAAATATAATTTTATCTTGGTGCAAAAAACCCTTCAACTCTATGTACAGTTTTCCCACTAAACACATTTTTCATGAATCCTTCCAATGCACAGAATTCAAATTTTTTAATTGCACCAAAATAAATGGATCTTTAATTCACTTTCCATGAACTCCCTTTTTTTTAAAAAAAAAAAAGATTTATTTGAAAATCAGAGTTACACAGAGAGAGGAGAGGCAGAGAGAGAGAGAGAGATGGGGGTCTGCCATCCACTGGTTCACTCCCCAGAGGGCCACAATGGCCGGAGCTGTGCCAATCTGAAGCCAGGAGCCAGAAGTCCTTCCAGGTTTCCCATGTGGGTGCAGGGGCCCAAGGACTTGGGCCATCTTCCACTATTTTCCAAGCCATAGCAGAGAGCTGGATCAGAATTGGAGTAGCTGGGAATTGAACCAGCACTCATATGGGATGCCAGCACTGCAGGCGGCGGCTTTACCCACTACACCGCAGCGCCGACTCCTCCATGAACAGTCTTACGTACCCTTGTACAGTGGCGTTTGCACCTAGGTTTCTAGTTGCATTCCCAAGCATGACTATGACCCCTGAGAACAGTCTGGGTGACACTAACGCTCTACGGTAGTACTGCACATCAGGCCCAGAGAATGGAAAAAGCACAGTCAACCCTGATGCCAACCTATTAATCGAGGTATAGAATACACAGTGAATTCTCATTATTTGTGTTAATTAAATCAAGTTGCTGTGCACACTGAATTAGCAAATGCTGACCTGCTGTTCCTAGAGGAAATTCAGGACTAAGTTCCTGCAAGAGTCTGGTGGCAACATTTTCAACTGAAATGCCATTTGTGTTATATAGGTTCATTTGCCAATGGCCCTGTAAAACAAGTGAGCCTCCCCGTGTTAGAACCCTGCTATTACCTTTCCTTATAATACTAAGCATGTGTTTTCAAATTCCTCCAAGTCTCCTTATCTGAAGAACCTGCCTGGCCTGCCAATTTAACTTTTCGCATATCTTATGGGGGAGCCCGAGAGTTCTCGCCATGTTTTTTTGTTTTTTGTTTTTGTTTTTGTTTTTTTTTTGACAGGCAGAGTGGACAGTGAGAGAGAGAGAGACAGAGAGAAAGGTCTTCCTTTTTGCCGTTGGTTCACCCTCCAATGGCTGCCGCGGCTGGCGCGCTTCGGCCGGCACACCGCACTGATCCGATGGCAGGAGCCAGGTGCTTCTCCTGGTCTCCCATGGGGTGCAGGGCCCGAGCACTTGGGCCATCCTCCACCGCACTCCTGACCCTGGGCAATGCGAACGCATATTTCTTTGGTGTTCAGCCTCCTAGTGCTTTTTTAAAAGTCGGTTTTCATTTCATGAATCCACAAATTTAACTACATCTCCACCTCTCCCATGCCTTCATCATGCGCTACAGATGTTACCTTAGCAACCTTATGGGTAGATCAGAGATGTACTTCCTGGAGGTGCTATGTTGTTGGTTAGCACTGAACTAATACCCAACAGAACACCAGCTCCCACTGGAAGGAAGTCTACCTGAGACAGCTGTTTTCTCTCTGAGGCTTGTCACAGCCTCTTGTGCTCAGGAACAGCAGACAGAACTTTAGCACTGTGCTTGTGACAGCCACGTAAATAGTAAAATCGCCAAAAAAAAAAAAAAAAAAGGCACAAAAATGCTAAAAACATGGTACTAAATAGACCATGAAAAGAACACTTGCTTGCAGTATGAGAACTAAAACAAGAAGGCAGAGTGTCTCTGTTTGACTTCAGCTGGAACCTTAAGTGCCAGATGACTCAAAATTTTCACTCTTCTGTGTCTGCCCAAAAATAACCGTGAAAGTGCTGTAACGATTTGGGGGTTACAAATAAATTTTGATGACAAGTGAATGCAATATGGAATTCTCAGGAAACCGAACAAGCCATTTTTAGTATTGGCTAGTGTCACTCAAAGCTTTGTGCGTTGATTCTTTTGCTACAACAGCAAAATGCATTAGATGTGATGCTTGGATGAGGCTTATTTGGACAGCTCAGGCAATGTTTGATTAGTCTCTTAAAATTTCCTCTCCCTATTCAAAGAAAACAATGAGCTGATAAATAAGCCTTCCATCGATGCCTCTTCAGTGGGTAAGTGGTCAACCCGTGTCAGTCACCTGATACCCTCCCACTGACAGGAGACACGCTAGTAATGCTTTCTCCACAAAAGCACACACTGTGCACTCCACTCTGACCATCTCGCATCCATCAGGTCTCAAAGTCAACACACTGGCAGTGCTTGAGAGCTGCAGCAAACAATTGCCCTAAATAGCCTCTGAGACCCTGAATGCTACCCTTAGGAACAGTTCTTGTGGACTCCGTCCCAGGCATAGCCCAAAGGTCCCAACACCCTGTCTCAAAGTGCAACACCGTGCCTAGAGAGGGGCAGCAGTGCGTGGCTCACACAGCACGCACCTAACATACCCCAAACGCATCTGGTCTTCTTCAGACACCCTACACTGTTGACTCATGGTCAACAATCCTTTCTTCTGTCACCCAGTGTTTTTACCTAGTTTAAGAGATTAATTACAGTTTCTTAAGTGCTATTCTTCCTGGCCTGGAAGATTACAGAACACTCACAATACACTCTTCCTAACCCCAGAATCTACATCCTTAGAAACCCTTCCGGGATCACCACAGCTCCAGGTCTCTAGAAATCTGCCCACGCCTGCTGCGCGCCTTGCCTGGGCGTGACCTCACTTACTTTCCAGCTCACTGATGAGCTGACTGTTGTGTAACTTGACGGCCCGGTGCTGCTCCACCTGGTCTTCCAGCTCGAAGATGGTCTCTTTCATGTCTTTTATCTCTGCATCGCTCTCCGACGCTTTTTCTTGCAGCTTCAGGCTGGTCCTGCTCAGCTGTTCTGCTTGATGATCACATATTTCCTTCAGGTAAGAGTAGTCCTTTTCCACCTAGAACAGAAGGAAGGAAGTCCCCTGGTCAGTTTAACAAGAAAGTTCCTTCAAATCAGCAGCAGGCTCATCGGCACAGTGGTGAAGGCTGCTCTTAGCAGGTGTGTTTCTAGAACTCCTGGCCTCACAAACAGCCAAGACTAGGAATATTCAGAGAACCATGATGTATGTGTCCAAATGGTGGGATTCTGTGCCCCTTCTACGAGTAGAAAGGAAGCTGTACACATTTAAAGACCCTTCTGTCCCACAGCTCGGTAGAACATGCTTCCTAGGAGGTGCTGGTCCTGTACTGGGAGCGGCTGGATGTGGGTGTCCTCACCTCGCATCTGCTATAGAACAGTGCCCTCTGCTGGTGGAATGACGCCCCTGAAACCTGACCCATCTACAAGCCCCAAATCTCTGCAGCCTTGAGATGCTCCAGAAGACAAGGCCAAATGTGCCCATTGCCAGGGAGGCACAGCACACAAGCCAGAAACAAAAAGGAGCACAGTATGGTTATTTCACCCAATTATTATACATTTTAAATATGCAGAAAAGCACCGAAATAATAACCATCCATGCAAGCCGTTTTAATCATTAAGTTTTGCCACATTTGCTAGATCTTTTTAGTTTAATAAGATCTTTTAAAGCCTCAACCTTCCCTCCCATACTCAGAGAGTTTACACTAAAATTAACGTGTAGTCGTTCCTTGGTTTTGTCACTTTTACCCTGTGTGTATGTGCCCACGGTAAGACGGCATTGTGCTAGATTTTTTTTTTAATTTATTTTTTTATTTGACAGGTAGAGTTATAGACAGTGAGAGAGAGAGAGACAGAGAGAAAGATCTTCCTTCTGTTGGTCCACCTCCCAAATGGCCGCAACAGCCGGCGCTGTGCTGACCCGAAGCCAGGAGCCAGGTGCTTCCTCCTGGTCTCCCATGAGGGTGTAGGGGGCCCAAGCACTTGGGCCATCCTCTTACTGCCCTCCTGGGCCACAGCAGAGAGCTGGACTGGAAGAGGAGCAACCGGGACTAGAAACCAGTGCCCATATGTGATTCCAGTGCCACAGGCAGAGGATTAACCAAGTGAGCCACGGTGCCAGCCCCATGCTGGACGTTTTGACACTCTTACCCAAGTGGAGGTACAACCACCCCATCCTTCTGCAGTGCACCGATTACACTGCATTGACTAATATGGTATGTGCCTTTGTCCTGTACGCTATCACACTTTTTATGTTCTGTGACTTGTTTTTAACTGTGTTTCTGAGACGTACCCATAGTAATACACATTGGGTTAGGTTGTTACTTTAATTGCTGTATATTAGCATTTCACTGTCTGAATATACCAATTATTTTATATTGTGAATGATGCTGCAATAAGCATCATTACCTCTTCTATCATCTAATAAATGTTACTAAATAGTTATGCACGTGCCAGGTAATCTAGGCTTCATACCCAATAAGTTTCTTCCTAGATTTTTTTGGGGGAGATGCAGGGAGTGTCTTCACACACAATACAATTTTTTCAAAGGTTTTTTAAAAAAATTTTTTAAAAATTTATTTGACAGGTAGAGTTATAGACAGTGAGAGAGTCAGACAGAGAGAAAGGTCTTCCTTCTGTTGGTTCACCCCTCATATGAACGCTATGGCCAGAACTCCGCCGATCTGAAGCCAGGAGACAGGTGCTTCTTCCTGGTCTCCCATGCAGGTGTAGGGGCCCAAGCACTTGGGCCATCCTCCATGGCGCCAGCCCCCTCAAATGTTTTTAAACTCAATGTCAGGTGTAAAACATTCTGACTCCGGCTGGCGCCGAGGCGCAGTAGGTTAATCCTCCGCCTGCAGCGCCGGCATCCCATATGGGCACCAGTTCTGGTCCCGGCTGGGAAAGCAGTAGAGGATGGCCGAAGTCCTTGGGCCCCTGCACCCACGTGGGAGACCAGGAGGAAGCACCTGGCTCCTGGTTTCGGATCGGCGTAACTGTGGCCATTGCGGCCATCTGGGGAGTGAACCAACGGAAGGAAGACCTTTCTCTGTCTCTCCCTCTCACTGTCTGTAACTTTATTTCTCAAATAAATAAATAAAATTTAAAAAAAAAACCTTCTGACTATAAACGCTATGGGACAGGGATCTTGTCTGTTTCCTCACCCCTGCAGGGTCAGATATAAAGTAATGAATGAACATTTCACGAGTGAATGGGTGGAGAAACACTGGAAGGCAGTAGAGCAGTTTTTCATTTTTCAACTAGGAAGCTGTGATAAAGAGAAAGGAGGGAGGAAGGGAGGGAGGGAAGTAACAGAGAGAGCCAGTAAGCAGAATACACTGCCCACATCAAGGATAAGCACTACTATCTGAAACTTGTATTTCAAGGATAAAAGCATGTGGCTCTGGAACACAATATAAAGTGTAACATTACAGGTTGTGCTCCAACAAGTTTGAAAGCTGTTTCAGTACATTAAAATAGCTCAGGGTACAAAGTCTGCAGACAACCTGCCAGGGTCTAAATCCAAACTCCACCCTGTCAGCCCTGTATTGCTTTAATCCTTCTGCCCTAGCTTCCTCATCTAAATAACGGGACAGTTCAGTGAAATAACACACCTAAGAGAGTCTGTCACAGTGCCTGACACACAGAAAGCACTCAATAAAAGCCATTCTTGGGACCAGCATTGTGGCACAGTGGGGTAAGCTGCCAGCTGAGACAACAGCATCCTATATGGGCGCCAGTGCAAGTTCTGGCTGCTCCATTTCCAATCCAGTTCCACGCTAATGTGCGTGGGAAGACTGCAGAGGAAGTTCCAGGCACTTGGGTTCTTGCCACCCACGTGGGAGACCCGGATAGAGTTTCAGCCTCCTGGCTTTAGCCTGGCCCAGTCTCAGCCATTGTGGCCATTTGGGGAGTGAACCAGCAGATGGAAGATCTAATTTGCTCTCTATCTCTCCCACTCTCTCTTTCAAATAAGTAAATAAATCTTTTTTTAAAGCCACTATTTTCTCATAATGACCTATGTCATATATATAATATTAAATAATAATATAACACAGGTCCATTTGGCCAAGAAAATCACCATATGTAGAAAAGACCACAAGCCTTACATCTTAGGACAGCTGCTTTGTTCAACAGAAGATGAACAAGGAGAAAAGCAGCATTGCATTTTAGTCACTGTGAGCATGTCTGAAAGCATCTGAGAAACAGCAATGGGAGAGAGCTTTGAGCCTTCCTGCCTGAAGTAGGCCATGGTCCTCCACAGAGCTGGCCAGTTCTGTATCATGGAAACTTTGAGATGAGGGCCTGTCACCTGGAGTCTAGAAATACCCGTGTGCTCTGGCTGGAACTATTGCGGGGCAGGAGCAAAATGGGGACTGTAACAGAGTAACCTGAGGGTTGAGCGGCCTGAGAGGCTCCAACCTCCCTTTACTTCCCAAATGCTGGCTCTTGTTCACCTTGGGGGACATGATGAACAAACGGTGACCTGGGGGGCCATTGTGATGGGTGTGGATGCAGACTGCTAAGGTTGGTAAACCTACAAATGAGCAATCTGTTTCAAATACAGCACTTCTCCCTTGTTGATTCTGGAATAATTTTCTCAAGTTAGATAATATATGCCAGAAAGTTCTTTCAAGAAAACAAACAAGAAAATAAATAAACAAATAGCCCTTAAATAGCTTCACTTCTCACAGGCACTTGCTAGGTAACAGGCACTTGTTTTTCCATCCCCCTCCCCCTTTTTTATTTTGACAGGCAGAGTGGACAGTGAGAGAGAGAGACAGAGAGAAAGGTCTTCCTTTGCTGTTGGTTCACCCTCCAATGGCTGCCGCGGCTGGCACGCTGCGGCGGGCGCACCGCGCTGATCCAATGGCAGGAGCCAGGTGCTTCTCCTGGTCTCCCATGCAGGTGCAGGGCCCAAGCACTTGGGCCATCCTCCACTGCACTCCCGGGCCACAGCAGAGAGCTGGCCTGGAAGAGGGGCAACCGGGACAGAATCCGGTGCCCGACCGGGATTAGAACCCGGTGTGCCGGTGCCGCAAGGCAGAGGATTAGCCTATTGAGCGGCGGCGCCAGCCCTTTCCATCCATTTTACACATTAACAAGGGGGGGGGGAGAGAGAGAGAGAGACAGACAGACAGACACTATATCACCTGAAAGGAATAATCCAGCATACCAAGTAGATGAGACCAACTCCCTACATTTCCATGACTGTTAAGAGTTCTAGGTTGCCTTTTTTCATCTGCACAGTCTTTTGAGTTTAGCTTCTTTAGCTCAGGAATTACATAGTCAGACACCCAGCAAAATGATTTTCAATGTCTTCCTCAAAAAAAAAAAAAAAAACACAAACCAGGGACTGCTATTGCAGCACAGCAAGGTAAGCTGCTGCCTGCAGCACCGGCATCCCACATGACAGCACCAGTCAGTCCACGCTGCTCTGCATCCAGTCCAGCTCTCTGCTAATGTGGCTGCAATGGCAGCGGAGGGTGGCTCAAGTGCCCCTGCCACCCATATTGGAGACCTGGATGCAGTTCCAGGCTCCTGGCTTTGACCTGGCTCAACCTCTGCCACTGTGGCCATTTGGGGAGTAAACCAGAGGATGGAAGATCTCACTCTTCTCTGTCTCCATCTCTCTCTCTCTCTCTGCCTTTCAAATACATAAAATAAATCTTTTTTTTTTAAAAAAAAAAAAGAGGAATAAATCATGTTCATGCATTCCAAGCAAATCCCATCTTCAAAATTCAACTTCTTTGGAAAAGGGGCCATGGCATTGCATTACAGATTCAGAAGAATTCCCAGGAACACCGTTACTTCCTGGAGAGGGCAGTGCAAGCCTCTTCTGACGCTGTGTTCACTGCTGAGAGCAGATGGCAGCAGAGGCCACTCAGGACTCCGCTGAAGCTCTGTGGCCCCCAGGACATCGGGCAGCTCTGAGATCAGAAGGACTAGAATATTAGCAAGTATCACTACCTTTCCCTTGCTGTCAGACACTGAATTTAGGGGAAAGATACCACATAGGCTGGGTTCCCTGGGAAATGCTTCAAGACAGAGATGTGCATGCAAGAAGTTTGTTGAGGAGTGCTCTGGGACAGAGAAGGAAGCAGGACTTGGCAGAAGCAACAGCATAACTGCAAAGCTGTCCCATAAAGGCCTTGGCTAATCCCATGGGGAGCTCTGCACTTAGCACTGCCTCAGATGGACAAGGGCCTGGGCCTTTATCCCTCCAGTGGGTTAACCATGGATGTGGCTACCTGGGTAGCTCTACTCAGCAGAGGGCAAGTCCTGGAGGGGAGCCCCAGCTGGGCACCATGAGCAGCCACACTTCCCAGTCCTGGGGGGAAGCTTGGTGTACCTCTACCTCTGCAGACACTATGAAGTGTAGTTTTTTCATAATACACATTTTTCCAGGAACTTTTTGAAGACCCATCATATGCATAGATTTCAACATATGTCTGCATCACAATAAACTTTTTAATTCCATTTTCCATAAACGTTTTAAGGTATTCTTATATGTAGTGTTCTTTGGTTGAGTTTGAGAAACAAGGAAATCAACCTAGAGATATGCTACATAAACCAGCCATAAGAACAGAGGACGTAGAATAAAAATAATAGGGTAACAGGTTCACAGTTAATCTAGCAATGTTATCAATATATGAAGAAACAAAACTTCAGTTTATTAAAAATTAAAGTATAGTGTGGGGCCAGCACTATGCCATAGCAGGTAAACCCACCACCTGCAGTGCCAGCATCCCATATGGGCGTCGGTTCAAGTCCCAGCTGCTACACTTCCAATCCAGCTCTCTGCTATGGCCTGAGAAAGCAGTAGAAGATGGCCCAAGTCTTTGGGCCCTGGCACCCACATGGGAAACCTGAGGAAGCTCCTGGTTCCTGGCTTCAGATTGGTGCAGCTCCAGCCATTGTGGTCATCAGGGAGTGACCAGTGGATGGAAGACCTCTCTCTCTCTCTCTGCCTCTGCCTCTCTGTAACTCTTTCAAATAAATAAATAAATCTTTTTTAAAAAGTACAGTATAAGATAAAAACATGCTCTAAACAGTTCAATGTTATAATTAATTTTAGTTGGTTTTCATGACAAAGATAGGATCATGAGGATTTAAGCTTTGGCTTTGAGAAATCACTTAATATACACCTACCAAAAACATAGAGACAGATATCAAGTGGGCAGATATCAAGTCAGGTCAGTACAATAAACTTAAAACTATTTTTTGTTTATTTGAGAGGCACAGACAGACCAAGAGCTCCCATCTGCTGATTCACTCCCCAAATGCCTACAACTGCTAGGGCTATACCCAGGTTGGATCCCGGAGCTAAGAATGTAATTCAAGTCTCCCATGTCAATGACATGGGATTACCTGAGCCATCAACACTGTATCTCAGGGTCTGCACTGGCAGGGAACTGGAATCAGGAATTGAACCCAGGTCCTCCAATGTGTGATACCGGTATCTTAACTGCTGGGTTAGATGCCCACTCTATCAGGATAATAAATTCTGAATAAATTCCATTATCATAAAAGTTTTGTATATAGTTCTATTAGAAACCAGCAAAAGCAAGGAAGATATTTGGCTTGTAAAGTAAACCCTCCGTAACTCCATCTTATATGGTTGTTATTTTATTTGGCCTTTGACAGAATGTGGTGATTATATTGTCCATTCAATAAATTATCTTTGTGCTTGACAAAGAGAGGTGAGTGGTACCAACGGAAAAAGGAAGACCTTTCTGTCTCTGTCTCTGTCTCTGTCTCTCTCTCTCTAACTCTAACTTGCCTGTCCAAAAAAAAAAAAAAAAAAAAAAGAGAGAGAGAGAGAGAGGTGAGTGGTGCAACAGTTAAGTGGCTGGAGGCGGGGGTGCTCATAGTGGGGTGCTTGGTTTCAGCCATGGCTCCTCAGCTTCTGTTCCAGCTTCCTGCTAATGTGCACCTGGGAGGCAGACGATGGCTCAAGTACTTGGGTCCTCGTCACCCATGTGGGAGAACCAGATTGAGTTCCAGGCTCCTGACTTCAGGCTGGCCCAGTCCTGGTTGTTGTGGGCATTTGGGAAGTGAACCAACAGATGGAAGATCTTGTCTGTCTGTCTTTCAAATAAAATAAAAATAAATACATAAAAGTTTTAGAAAACAGATCATCCACAAGGGCAGAGAATGGCAGAAAGATACTACTAGTATTAATTACTAATTAATAGTAACAATTTTACCATTGTTACTGCTTCTAGAGATGTGGAAAGGCAAAGGAAGACCTTAGGCACGAGAATGGAGGTGGTGCCTGGTCTTGGAGGCACTTCCTGGGGTCTCAGCTGTGTCTGGACTGGTAGTGCTCACAAAGACTTGGTGCACAGACTGCACATCCTTTCTGACAGCAACAGACAACTCTCCCCCCTCAAACCTGCTCGAGTTCTGTGCTCCCTCTCACCAGAAACAGAACAATCACATGTTCAGCCACACAAGCTAAGATCTGTGAATGCACTGAAATTCTTCTTTCCCCATAGCCCAACATCAAATGAATCATCAAACCCTACAGAGCCTTCCTTCTAAAAATCTAATGACTGGGGCCAGCATTGTGGCACAGCAGGTTAAGCCACCCCCTGCAGTACCCGCTTCCCATCTGCGTACTGATTTGAGTCCCAGCTGCTCCACTTAAGATCCAGCTCCCTGTGCCTGGGAAAGCAGCAGAGGGAGGCTCAACTACTTGGGTCCCTGCCACCCATGTGGGAGACCTGGATGGAGTTCTGGCTCCTAGCTTCAACTGCAGCATGGCCCAGCCCTGTGTGCTTTGGCTGTTTGGGGAGTGAATCGGTGGATGGAAGATCTCTCTTCCGTAACTTTGCCTTCCAAAAAAACCAAAAACCAAAAAACAACAAATGTCTTTCTAACTCGTCTTCCCTCTTGTGTTCCTTCATTCTTTTTTTAAAAAAACATGGTCTCCTTTGTTTTTTTTTTTTAAGATTTATTTATTTGTTTGTTTGTTATCACAAATGGCAGCCCAACCTGCTCACCAAATACCAGCCCCCTTCATTCTTCTCACCAGACTGTAGCCAAAGTCATCTTTCTAAACTGAAAATATGATTCTGAACCTCCCGTTTAAAATTCCTCAGATCAAAAACACAAACAACTCCAATCCCAAAAAGTCCACTGGACTTCATAAAAATTGAAAACTTTTGTGTCTCAAAGGACATTATTGTGACAATGAAAAGATAACCCAAGGAATGGAAGAAAATATTTGCAAATCATGTATCTGGTAAGGGGTTTATATCCAGAACACACACACACACACACACACACACACACACACACACACAACTTTTACAACTTGGCAGTAAGTAACAGAATCTAAAAATGAGCAAAGGATATAAATAGATTTTTCTCCAAAGAAGAGACACAGATGACAAATAAGCACATGAAAACACTAAGCATTATTAGTCACTTCTGCAGTGACTAAAGGCATCACTGGGGAAATGCAAATGGAAATGCAAATCAAATGCAAAGACCCAACTCCACCAGGATGGCTACAGAAAACTGGACAACATGGCATGTAATCAGGAGATGGAGAAACGGAAGGCCTCCTACATTGCTAGCAGGAATGTAAAAAGGTCTATACTTTGAAAAACAATTTGACAGTTTCTCAAAAAGTCAAATACAGAATCACCACATGACCTAGCAATTCTATTCCTAGCCATATACCTAAGAAAAATGAAAACATGCTGTGTATTCATACAGAATTCTGTATACAAACAATGGTACAAATGTGATTTATCATAGCCTCAAAGTGGAAACGATGGAATATTTGGCATAATAAAGAATGCAGCCGGCGCCGCGGCTCAATAGGCTAATCCTCTGCCTTGCAGCACTGGCACACCGGGTTCTAGTCCTGGTTCGGGCACTGGAATCTGTCCCAGTTGCCCCTCTTCCAGGCCAGCTCTCTGCTGTGGCCCGGGAGTGCAGTGGAGGATGGCCCAAGTGCTTGGGCCCTGTGCCCCATGGGAGACCAGGAGAAGCACCTGGCTCCTGCCACCGGATCAGCGTGCTGCACCGGCCGCAGTGCGCCAGCCGCGGTGGCCATTGGAGGGTGAACCAAAGGCAAAGGAAGACCTTTCTCTCTGTCTCTCTCTCTCACTGTCCACTCTGCCTGTCAAAAAAAAAAAAAAAGAAGAATAAAAGCTTTAAGGTCGATCCTGGCTTTACCAATTAATTCATTAGACTAACAACATAATCATTCTTAGCCTCAATGGAAAAAAATTAGATGACAGTACCTATAGCACAAGGTTACAATGACTAAATGAGACTAAATGACCAAAAAGTTCTAATAGTACCTATCACATATAAAGCATTAAAATATTAGCTGTTATTAAAATTTGATGATAAATTTTTAATATTTTGACAAAATTATAGCAGCCTCTCTCATCTTTTTTTAAAGATTTATTTATTTATTTGAAAGTCAGAGTTACACTGAGAGAGAAGGAGAGGCAAAGAGAGAAGTCTTCCATTTACTGGTTCACTCCCTAAGGAGCTTCTTCCGGGCCTCCCACACAGGTGCAGGGGTCCAAGGACTTGGGCCATCTTCTACTGCTTTCTCAGGCCATAGCAGAGAGTTGGATCAGACGTGCAGCAGCTGGGACTTGTAGTGGTAACCATATGGGATGCCAGCACTGCAGGTGGCAGCTTTACACACTACACCACAGCGCCAGCCCAGCCTCTCTTTTACAAGTCTCTCTGGAATCCATCCATTCATCTAATAAGTATTCCCTGAATACTTAATGTATGGCAGAGACTGCAAGGCTAAAATTTTATACAAGAGTAAACAAACTTGGAATGATCACTTAAGTAAGAATGTGTGTTGGTTTTGTTTTGACATCTAGCTTGGGTGCTGCAAAACTCCTTCAGCCTCATTCTTGGCCCTGCTGTGAATAGATACTGCTGATATACACAGCCACAGTTTATTCTCACTGGCCTAAATTCATTTTGTTTTAATTTTTATAATGCATCTCAGTCAAGGCAAAAGAGAATGTGCTAGTTTGCTTATACTTGTACACTTGTGGTATGAACCAAAAAAAAAAACACTGATGGAAAACTCAAAGATGAGGATAAAATCCGAATTTCACCTTTGGGAACTCCCCAGAAGAGCTTTGAGGGGGGTGGGCACTGTGGCCCAGCAGGTTAGGCTGCTGCCTGCAACGCGGGCATCCCATATCAGAGTGCCCTGCTTGACTTCCCATCCAGCTTCCTGGTAATGTGCCTGGGAAGGAATGGCTGAAGGTCCAACTGCTTGGGCCTCTGCCACTCATACAGGAGACCAGGAAACAGTTCAAGACTCCTGGTTCCACCTGCCTTAGGCCTGGCTGTAGTGGCCATTTGAAGAGTGAACCAGCAGAAGGAAGATCTGTTTCTCCCTCTCTTTGTTGCTCTGCCTTTCAAATAAATCTTCTTCTTCTTCTTCTTCTTCTTCTTCTTCTTCTTCTTCTTCTTCTTCTTCTTCTTCTTTTTTTGACAGGCAGAGTGGACAGTGAGAGAGAGAGAGAGACAGAGAGAAAGGTCTTCCTTTGCCATTGGTTTACCTCCCCAATGGCCGCTGCGGCCAGCGCACCACGCTTATCCGAAGGCAGGAGCCAGGTGCTTCTCCTGGTCTCCCATGGGGTGCAGGGCCCAAGCACTTGGGCCATCCTCCACTGTACTCCCTGGCCACAGCAGAGAGCTGGCCTGGAAGAGGGGCAACCGGGACAGAATCCGGCGCCCCAACCGGGACTAGAACCCGGTGTGCTGGCGCCACAGGCAGAGGATTAGCCTAGTGAGCCATGGCGCCGGCCTCAAATAAATCTTTTTAAAAACAAAGTTGAAAAACAAAAAGATTGGAGGCAGGGGCTGCAGACTAGGTCAAGGAAGGACCATGTCCAGCAGCAGCCCAAGAACTGACAGGAATGCTGGGGTGACCCCAGGGCTCACAGACGAATCTTGAGGTCGAGTGAGAGGGAGGGAATGGTACTCAGGCTTCACTTCCCTAAAGGTATTAACATGTCTACTGAGAAACACGATCCAGTGCAAAGCAAGTGAGGTCAGGCAAGGAAACTCAGAGAAGGGGCGGCCAGTGCTGGTGCCTGAGTAGCAGCAGCCGCTCCTGTGGAGTCATGTGTAAGCTCAGAGACACGTGGTGCAGTGAGCTGTCTGCGCCTACCAAAACCATCCAATGGGCTCCGCCAAACCCTCAAGTCCAGCTTCCACCACTTTCACGTGGTTTCCAGAACAGAGATCTGACACGCTATCAGCTGACTTCTCTGTGTCACGTGATGAAGGCTGCCTGGGCACTCTGGTGTTGAGGTTTCACCTTCATCAGCTTCAGCTCCAAGTGCAGCAGCCTTCCTGGGGCCGTGGGCCATCAGCCGAGGCTTGCTGGTGAAGAGCCTGAAGGCCTCACCCAAGCTGCCACCCAATACGCCTGCTCTTGACTTTTACCTCCTCATGACTGCCACAGGAGAACTGAGAAATAGGCTCTGTTGACAAAAGTTTCTGATTTGCTTCTCCATGGCATGAAGTCATAGGCCTCTATCTCACCCAAGAGGGTTGATGCTTTGTTGCCAATGAGTGGGGTGAATTATGTCTGAATTGAAGATGATTGAAATTTTCATGTTTTTGACTAAATAAACTGAATCACTTCTCCAGACAGCAATCAGTCCATTATTCAGGCAGGAGGAATGTTCCCTAAGGCTCCCCTCAACTCTACCCCATAGATCTGCCAACACTTCTGAGCACCCACAGTGCTGGGAGGGGCTTTCATACAAGGGATCCTGGGTGATCTGCAACAACAGAACTCACTGAAAGCCGTGTTGAGATTCCAAGGGAAAGTGACCCCACAAAGCTGAAGGTCTGTCTGAAGATGACCCTATAGCTGAAGCCAAGAGCTTAAGGAAGGCCAAGGCAAGTGGAGAATGGGAGGGTGAAGGAGCCACTTTGGGCAGAGCAAACCTCCTGAACAAACACCCTAAGGCAGGCAAAGACTTGGCCAGGCTGGACTCAGGCCAGGAGGGAGGCAGTAAGAGCAAGGGTGGAGGTGTACGCCGGCGCCTGGCCACTGGGCTCCACATGCTGATGAAATGTTCAGTGTGTTGGGAAACCGCTGAAAGATCTACATGATCAAGAGATCACTGTCGAGTGCCTTGTTGGAAAAAGTGAAGGTGCGGAGTTGTGCTGGGAGGCTCAGCAGCCAGAGCCCACAATCTGCCCCGAAGCCACTCCCTTCTTCCACTGATTTGTCTTCCTAGTGCAATTCTAATTTTGTGCAAGAATCAGGCTGTGACAATGTGACTGCATGAACAGAGAGCTGAGGGTAGGTGTACGATGAGGTTCTGACCAAGTGGATATGTAGGGAAGGCTGCTGGGAAGTTTCTGGGGGAACAAGTTTTCCCCATGTCACAGAGGTATCTGAAGACACATGCTCTGCCTCCAGTCTCCAATGAGTGGGGCCGAAAAGGCTTGACAACATCCTGCCCTTTGGTAGGAGGGCCAAGAATCACAGAGCTACCAGCCCACAGCCCTGATGGTATGGAGGCTCTGGAGCACCACTGGTGACTCCTGCCTCCTAACCTCAGATTACAGGAACAGAGTGAGCGCCCGCTGGCTTATGTAGCCAGCAGTGGGGTTTTCTGTTCCTTACGGTCCGAAGCATTTTGGTAATACCCCAGGACCCTGTGACTATTTAAAGCAGGTTTCAAGATCTCTTGAGTCCTTTAGGGCATCCTATTCTGAAGTCCTAGCTACAGGATTATCTACTTGCCACATCTTTCTCAAATTCTGGCTGTGCCATCTTTGGCCAGTGGATTCTAAGCATTTGGTCTCAGGACCAATACTGGTCACACACTGATGATGTCACCTCTACTGGTTCTCCCCTGACCACTCACAGAAAGTGACTGCTTATAGTCTTCTTATTCCTCTGGAAGGGAACTAAGTTTCCAAGGGTATCACTCACAAGCTTTCAGCCTGGAGTTGGCGTATCAGCATTTTTCCTTCTAGAACTTCTAGGTTTCAAGTCCAGTAAAGATACTGTAACTCGAAATCAAGATCCCAAACAACTAAAAAGGAGGAAATAGAAAAGGATATTAAAGCTGGGTTGTGGGGTCAGTGTTGTGGCATAGCAGGTAAGGCCACCACCTAAGGTGCCAGCATCCCATATGGATGCCGGTTCGAGTCCCTGCTGCTCCACTTCTAATACCACACTCTGCTTTGGCCTGGGAAAGCAGTAGAAATTGGCTCAAGTCCTTGGGCTCCTGCACTGGCATGGGAGACCTGGAGGAGGCTCCTGGCTCTTGGCTTTGGATCGGCGCAGCTCTGGCCATTGCGGCCATTTGGGGAGTGAACCACTGGATGGAAGACCTCTCTCTTTGCCTCTGCCTCTCTGTAACTCTGTATTTCAAATAAATAAATAACTCTTTAAAAATAATAAAATAAAATAAAAATTTTTTAAACAGCTGGGCTGTGTTGCAGTCTGGAAAACAATATTCCTAATTATGCTGTTTACTGGCTACGGCAGGCACATGTGAGGCCTGGGGATTCTGTGAAAATCGAACCTTCCTCAGAGTTGCTCAGATGCATGTCATGTGACCACAGATCAGCGGCCGGTAAAATGTATATGGCCCTATCAGAGAAGCTGCAAAAAGGACACAGGTGCTGTAGGCAGCTAAAGACAAATGAGAGGAAGAAAACATCTACAAAACAATCACACAACTATTGTAAAAAGTCCTATCAGTTTTCCATTTATTATAAGAGGAAGAGACCCAATTTCTGGTTTTTAAAGTACGTTTTAAGGCTTTTTAGAGGCTCTTCTAACAGTATCTGAGCAATTTATGCAATTTATGAGAACTGAAAACTTACATACATTCACTAAATCTATTAGCTCCATTAGATTTAGTCCAATTATGCACTGTATTAGATCATAGGACAGTGTGGCATTGCTTTTCCCCTTTGTCAATACATTATTTTGTGAGGGCTTTGTTTTCAAAAACAGACTTATTTATTTATTTGAAAGGCAGCGTGACAATGAAAGAGACCCTCTATCCGTGGCAGAAGCCAGGAACTCCATCTGAGTCTCTCACACAATTGGCAGGAGCCGAAGCACTTGGGCCATGCCGTCATCTGCAGCCTCCCAGGTGCATTAGCAGGGAGCTGGATCGGAGGCAGGGCAGCCAGAACTTGAACAGGCATTGCAACATGGGATGCAGGAGTCCCAGCCCATCATGAGACCATACTCGCCCCTCTTTTGTTCTGGCTGGTAACATTCACCTTCTGCCAAGAATTGTGATAGATGAATGCAGTCTGACTGGTGATTAACAGAACAGTCATTTTACATCTGCTGTCGGTGGTTATATTTGAATGTTCTAGACAAAAACATCAAGTGAAGCCACTGAGAACTGGGTTTTACCCTGGGTATGCCAAAATGATTGAACACTAGACTACCTTAGAAAATCTGTTATTTTAATTCACGTCATTAAACATGATTATATCAGATCAAGTCAATAAATGTAGAAGAAAATTCAATACTCATCTTTTATTTTCAAACAAGTAAACTGGGGCCAGCGCTGTGGTGTATTAGTCTAAGCCTCCGCCTGTAGTGCCAGCATACCATATGGGTGCCAGTTTGTGTCCCAGCTGCTCCTCTTTCTATAAGCTCTTTGCTTATTGCCTAGGAGGACAATGGAAGATGGCCAAAGTTCTTGTCCCCTGCACCCACGTGGGAGACAAGTTCCTGGCTCCTGCTTTCAGATTGGCAGCTTTGGCTGTTGCAGCCATCTGGGGAGTGAACCAGCAGATGGAAGACCTTTCTCTCTGTCTCTCCCTCTCTGTCTCTCCCCTTCTCTGTCTGTAACTCTACATCTCAAGTAAATAAATAAAAAAAATCTATAAAAAAAAGGCAACTGAAATGCATTTGGAACGCCAGTGTGATTAAAAAAAAAAAAAAAAAAAAAAAAAGGGCCGGCGCCGTGGCTCAACAGGCTAATCCTCCGCCTTGCGGCGCCGGCACACCGGGTTCTAGTCCCGGTCGGGGCACCGATTCTATCCCGGTTGCCCCTCTTCCAGGCCAGCCCTCTGCTGTGGCCCAGGAGTGCAGTGGAGGATGGCCCAAGTGCTTGGGCCCTGCACCCCATGGGGAGACCAGGAAAAGCACCTAGCACCTGGCTCCTGCCATCGGACGAGCGCGGTGCGCCGGCCGCAGCACGCCGACCATGGCGGCCATTGGAGGGTGAACCAACGGCAAAAAGGAAGACCTTTCTCTCTGTCTCTCTCTCACTATCCACTCTGCCTGCAAAAAAAAAAAAAAAAAAAAAAAAAAGAACAAGACACTTTAACTAAATACCTGTATAATATAATAAAGGGTATATACTTAATGATGAACTGTTAAGTACTTCCCTTTAAATTAGGATCCATCCACCACACTTCTACTCAACACTTACAATGGAAAGGGACCCACCCAGGTCATGAAATGAGTCACTGGGAAGTAAGAGGACCCAGTCCAGCACTTTAGAGCCTTTATGAGCATCTTGTGCCAAAAGTGCTCCTATTATTCTTTGGGCGGGAGTTTCTAAAGCGTTATCATTGAATTCGTGGTTGCTGGAGACTTAGCTGATCTGCAGCATGAACACAGTAAGCTGCTGGTCTGTTTAGCAGGTATAGGTTCTACTTTTCCTTTTATAATACAAAGGGCAGGAAGTTTAGTTCAACCTACAGGGTTATGCAATCACAGATCTTTGTTGTTGTCCATACAGAACGGTGCAAAATACAGACCTAGCATCTGGATATGCATAAAAGAAACACTGTGACACTGGGGCTCACATCTTTCACCTGCACACCAGCCAGAACCTGGCCAGTATTCGATCATTCTGGTTAGCAGGCAATCAGATATGGAATTATGATTAAAAGTTGGATTTTATTACTTAAAATGCTCTCATTATCTGTCAAGAAAGGACAAGTTAAACAAACTAAGAATTTTAGTCGAGATGTTAGGAAAAAAAGTATACAAAGCAAGATGAAGGAATAAAGATAAAAGTAAAAAAACTAATCAGATATAGATTAACAGTAGAACTTCTAAACTAATTCAGCTGGTTCTCTGTATTCATACAGTAAGGAGAGACATACTTTATTCTGGATAAGAAAATTAAAAATTGTATTTGTGGGGCCAGCACTATGGTGTAGCAGGTAAAGCTGCCACCTACAACGGCATTCCATATGGGCGAGCGCTGGTTTGAGACATGGCTGTTCCACTTCTGATCCAGCTCCCTGCTAATGCACCCGGGAAAGCAGCAGAAGATGGCCCAAGTCCTTGGGCCCCTGCACCCGCTTGGGAGACCCAGAGGCTGGCTTTGGATCTGCCTGGCTCCAGCAGTTGCAGCCATTTGGAGAGTGAATCAATGGATGGAAGATCTCTCTCTCTATCTCTCTCTCTCCTTCTGTCTCTCCCTTTCTCTCTCTGTAAACTCTACCTTTCAAATAAATAAATAAATAAATAATTTTTTAAAAAATCGTAATTGTGTCGATATAAAGTTGTACCCAAAGTTCTAAAGGACACACAGCAAAGTATTGGCAGTTTTTTCTCCAAGTAGTGAGATTAAAAGTCATATTCATTTTATTTTTTATACTTTTCTATATTTTCTAAGTCTTTTGTGATGAGTATATAAATTTATGTTTGGAAAAAATAAGTTTACTTTTTTAAGATGCTAAATTCTTTCTCACTGACTTATTTAATATGATGCCAAGCAAAACACCAAAGACACAGATGAGCAAGTGAGGAAGACTTCAAGAAGGTCCACCTGGGAGATTAACTTGCAAAACAGCAATGAGTAATCTTAAAGCAAAAGAGTGATCTTATTAGACAAGATACTAAATTTAAAGCTTTAATTAACAACTAATTAAATAAATGCCTATCTACTGACCTCTAATAAAATTGCTTCCACACTTTCTATAAAATATCTGTGGATTTAGAACACACACAATGGTTTAAAAAACAAAACAAGACCGTCCTAATACAACCCACCACCAAGATTGTATGACAGCCAAATACAGAATCAGGGTGCAACCAGATGACCTTAAAACTGATCTTATAAGGGGCCAGTGCTGTGGAATAGGTTAAGTCTCTGCCTTCGGCACTGGCGTCCCATAGGGGCGCCAGTTCGTGTCCCAGCTGTTCCTTTTCCAATTCAGCTCTCTGCTTATGGCATAGGAAAGCAATGCAAGATGGCCCAAGTACTTTGGACCCTGTACCCATGTGGGAGACCTGGAAGAAGCTCCTGGTTTCTAGTTTAGGATCGGCCCAGTGTTGGCCATTTTGGTCATTTGTGGAATGAACCAGCGGATGGGAGACCTTTCTCTCTGTCTTTCCTTCTCTCTCTCTGTACCTCTTCCTTTCAAATAAATAAAATCTTATAAAACAAAAACAAAAACACCTGGTCTTAAGCAGGCGAGGAAAATTTTTGCTAGGAATTCCCAGAATAATTTGCTTCTTGAAACAGTGACAATCCCTGAAATAAGCAGAGATGTTTTTAACCTCTCCCTTCAGCAACCCCTAGATCACAGGCCCAGAGGAGCCTGGTGGCAGGAGGAACAGGAACCCCTCTCCCACCTCTGCACCTTTCCCAACACCACTCTGCAAGGTGGGCAGATACCACATAAGCAACCCTAGTCTTGCATCACAGAACATGATTCCCAGACTGATCCAAAAGGTTATTTATTTATTTATTTTTGACTGAAAGAGTGAGAGAGTGAGAAAGGTCTTCCTTCCATTGGTTCACCCTCTAAATGGCCGCCACAGCCGGAGCTACGCTGATCCGAAGCCAAGAGCCAGGTACTTCCTCCTGGTCTCCCATGCAGGTGCAGGGGCCCAAGCACTTGGGCCATCCTCCACTGCCTTCCCAGGCCACAGCAAAGAGCTGGGCTGGAAGAGGAGCAACCGGAACTAGAACCCGGAGCCCATATGGGATGCTGGCGCCGCAGGTGGAGGATTAACCAAGTGAGCCACAGCGCCGGCCCCCCAAAAGGTTATTATTATTATTTTTTTTTTTTGACAGGCAGAGTGGACAGTGAGAGAGACAGAGAGAAAGGTCTTCCTTTGCCGTTGGTTCACCCTCCAATGGCTGCCGCGGATGGCGCGCTGCGGCCGGCGCACCGCGCTCATCCGATGGCAGGAGCCAGGTGCTAGGTGCTTTTTCCTGGTCTCCCATGGGGTGCAGGGCCCAAGCACCTGGGCCATCCTCCACTGCACTCCTGGGCCACAGCAGAGGGCTGGCCTGGAAGAGGGGCAACCGGGACAGAATCCGGCGCCCCGACTGGGACTAGAACCCGGTGTGCCGGCGCCGCAAGGCTGAGGATTAGCCTGTTGAGCCATGGCGCCGGCCAAAAGGTTATTTTAAAAGATATAAGAAGTGGCCAGTGCCACGGCTCACTAGGCTAATCCTCTGCCTTCGGCGCTGGCACACTGGGTTCTAGTCCTGGTCAGCCATTGGGGGGTGAACCAATAGAAAAGGAAGACTTTTCTCTCTGTCTCTCTCTCACTGTCCACTTTGCCTATCAAAAAAAAATTTTTTTAATTAAAAAAAAAGAAGTAATCATTTATTTGATTGTGGGCTGGAGACAATCTTTCCAAGCAAAAAAAGGTTTAAAAAATTAAGGAAATGATTAACAGATTTGAATGACATAATTTTAATATCAAGTGCTGGCAAGAACTTAAGAAACAAGTGCTCTCATGAACTGCTAGGGAGAATAAATTGGCATATTTCTGAAGGGCAATCTGGCTGGATGTGTTGAAAGTCTTTCAAATGTTTATACTCTTTGACTCATTAAGTCAACGTCTAGGAATTTTCCCTAAAGAAATAATCAGATATATATATATATATATATATATATATATATATATATATATAAAGTATTTACAATATCAAAAAGACCAGAAAGAACATAAACATTCACTATAACATATGAGAGTACTTCAAAAACTCTGCAGGAAAACTGAATTAAAAGACTATTTTCATACAAAATTTTGTAAAATATATACAGCTTTCTCATATTAGGCATTTTCCATGTACTTTTTGAGGTACCAACATATATATTTAACTACAGGGAACTAGTAAATAAGAAATATGCATATAATAAAATACTATCTGACTTGTAAAATAATGTTTAAAAGAACATTTAATGACAAGAATATGCTCAGAAACTGTTAAATGCGAAAACAAAAATTGGTAACATGTACATGATGATTCTAATTTTTTTTAACTAGCGAGATGCTCATATATGACACATACATATATCTGGAAGAGGCATGAAAACAGTGTTATGTTATTACTTATTGGAAAAATAAGATGTGATTTTAATTATCTGTGACTAGCAGATAAAGCATGCTAAATGATAGACCTGGCTAACTTTCACTCAATATTGAAGACTCAGTTCAGTTGCTACGTCTTCCAGGAAGCCCTCCTGCACTAGCCCTCACTCCCCCCTCCTAGCTCTCTACACTAAACTAGCATCTGGGGATAGATTCTATGACACTCTGTATAACTGCATCATATTCTCTGATTTGATTCACTGCATCCCAACCATGCTTTGAGCTTCCCAGAGTCAGAAATTTGGGTGTTTCACTTTTGTATTTCCAATGCTATTCTGCCTGGAATCTAACAGGTCTGCAAGCTGGAATGCTGGACTCATGAAGGAAATCGAGGGAACAAATGATTCTTTCTGCTCTAGGAGTTCTCCAGGAGAGAAATGTCAGTAAGGATGCGCACCTGTCAGTAGAGGTACGCCTTCTTACCTTGGCGAGTAGGCTCGAAACACGTTGAACTTCACCATTGGCCTTCAGCAATTCTTGTCTGAGCTCAGTGCAGGACAGCTCCAGTTGATCTTTCTCAGCTCTGGCGACTTTGAGCAGCTCTTGAATTTCACAGCTCTCGGCCTTCTGTCCCAGGGTACTAGTCACTAGAGTTTTTTGCTTCTCACCCTCCAAATGAGACTTCAAAGACCCATTCTCCATCTTCAAACCTTCCAGGGTAACTCGACATTCTTCCAAAGTCTTCGTCATCATACTATTGTTACACCGCTCCAGTTCTAGAAATCCATTCAGCTTTTCATTTTCTTCCTTTAGGCGTTTAATTGTTTCCAAAGCTCCCAGGTTCTCTTCCTCCACCTTGCGTAAGCTGCAGGTCAGCTGCTGCTGTATGCTGAGCAGCTTCTCCCTCTCAAAGCGGCCCTGCTCAAGGATGTCTGTGCACTTCTGCTCCAGCTCAAGCAGTTTTCCCTCTTGAGCGCTGGGCTCTTCATTCTTCACTCGTTCCTGCAGGAGATTTATCAGCTTCTCGTTTTCTTGACTTAGCTGCTCTGCCCTCTCGCGATGCTGATGAAAGGATGTCTCCAACATCGTCTTCTCATCCACCAGCTTCTCGTTCTCGGCTGTCAGCTCCTGTACCATCTGCTGCTGGTCTGACAGCTCCTGCAGGGTAGCCTGCAGTTCCTCCGCGGTGCTATGGTGGTTTTCTTCCATCTTCTGGATCTTCTCTGTGAGGGAAGCCAGGGACAGCTCGCTAGCGTTGTTAGGGGAACTACCAGTGGTGGAGCACTTTGAGCTCTTAAAAGGGTTGCTGGTGGAGGACAGAGGGCGGGAGGGGATATCCGCTGGAATGTGCTCGAAATCAGAGGCATCTGGTGACAAAGAAGCTTTGGTGACGTCACTACTTGACGAACCCGACGTCCGTAGTGCAGTTTCATGTGAGTTTTTTTTATATTCCTCGATTTCACTCGACAGCTCATTCCCGGTGGGGCTTCCAAAGCTTGACTCTTGAGTTAGGGATGTCGGGCAGCTACTGTCACCAGCGTGACTCACCGCCCCTTCTGAATTTGGAGACTGCTCAAGGTAGGTCAGTTTCTCCTTTAGGGATCGGTTTTCTTCCTCGAGCAAGGCCAGCTCTTTCTGAAAGTTTCTGTTCTTCTCCTGAAGAGCCCTTATCAGGGGCTCTGGGTCGCCTGCAGGGACCAGCGTCACGTCAACACTTGGGTCTGAAGCGTCGGCTCCGTCGGTGCTCAGTGCCCTCTTCTCTTTGCATTTCTTGAGTTCACTTCGCAGCCTGTTGATTTCACTGTCTTTGGCTTTGGCTTCCGCCAGAAGTTCTCGAACTTGAGACTCCAGCACTGCCTTCTCCCCACCTTCATTCTCTTGCTTGGTGGGTTTGGTGGAAGTAGTCCTCAGGTGCTTGGTAGGAGTGGGGGTGCTGGAAGAAGTAGGACTGGGCACCGATTTCCGAGGATTGGAGGGACCACGTGGCACAGACCTCTCTCTTGAAGTTGTTACTGAAAGTTCCCTTGGAGCTGGAATGCCTGTCCGTTTGGTTGCTGTAACAGCCGCTAAAGATAGAAGAAGAAGAAAATATTAAAAAACAAAATAAAACAAGCACTTTTATAATAATACCCAAATGACTTCATCACCTGGCATAGGAGAGAGTGTGGTTGTCACTCTTTGTTGAGCTCTTCCTATGGATAGTTACTCCTCTCTGATGGGGGTTCCTGTACCTCCTTTCCACAGCCCTATACTTTGGGGGAAGCTGGCTCAAAGCCTTAGCTACTCAGAATAATCCTACTCCAGCCATAGTTGTTGGTCTGAGGCATGGATACACTCCTAGGTAAGATCAAAGAGTTATATACAAAGGTTTTCAGAGCAAACCGATTGAAAACATCACATGGGAGACCAGGAGGAAGTACCTGGCTCCTGGCTTCGGATCAGTGCAGCACCAGCCGCAGCAGCCATTTGGGGGGGGGTGAACCAACGGAAGGAAGTCCTTTCTATCTGTTTCTCTCTCTCACTGTCTAACTCTGCCTGTCAAAAAACAAAACAAACAAGAAAAAAATCATTGGACAACAGCAAAAAAGCCTGTGATGTGGACATGGCCGGCAACTGCCTTGTCCTCACGGGAGGAGGGTAAGAATGGACACAGCACAGCAGAAAAAAGGAAACTCAATGTTAACATCATTGTTGAGTTGCTAAACCAAATCAATCCTAAAGCCTGGCTTATTGCTGGTCCTCTAGCTCCACAACTCATTCAACACTCTTCATGGGGCAGGCATTTGGTGCAGCAATTACGTTGCATTTCAGATGCCTACATCCCATATCAGAGTGCTTGTGTTTGAGTCCTGGATTCATTTCCTTTTTCAGTTTCCTGCCAGTACAGACCTAGTGAGGCAGCAGGTGATGTCTCCAGTAGTCGGATCCCTGCCACCTGGGAGACCTGGATTGAGTTATAGGTTCCTAGTGTTAACCTAGCCCAGCCCCAGGTTTTGCTGAAACTTAGGGAGTAAACTAACAGTTGGGAGCTTTCTCTCTCTTCATATAAGTCATCTAGAGTTGAGTTTTCTGAAACTTGCAATACAATATATTTGAAATAATTTAATACACTTGATAGCGTGGCAACTGAACATCAGTCTTTTTATAAAATCTAAGTTCACTGTGCATTTCCCAAACATTTCTTTAAAATCATTAGTGGGCTGATGCTATGGCACAGTGAGTAAAGTTGTCATCTGCAGTGCCAAAATCCCACATGGGTGCCGGTTCGAGTCCTAGCTGCTCCACTTCCAATCCAGCTCTCTGCTATGGCCTGGGAAAGCAATAGAAGATGGCCCAAGACCCGTGTGGGAGACCTGGAAGAAACTCCTGGCTCCTGGTTTCAGATTAGTGCAGCTTCAGCCAGTGCAGCCAACTAGGGAGTGAATCAGTGAATGGAAGAAGACCTCTCTCTCTCTCTCTGCCTCTCCTTCTCTCTCTGTGAAACTCTGACTTTCAAATCAATCAATAAATAAATGTTGAAGAAGAAGAAGGAAGAAGGAAGAAGGAAGAAGGAAGAAGAAGAAGAAGAAGAAGAAGAAGACCCAAGTGCTTGGGTCCCTGCACCAGCATGGGAAACCCGGAAGAAGCTCCTGGCTCCTGGCTTCAGATTGGCTCAGATCCAGCTGCTGAGGCCATTTGAAGTTGTGAAACAAAGTATGGAAGACCTCTCTCTCTGCCTCTCTGTAACTCTGCTTTCAAATAAATAAAATAAATCTTAAAAAAAATAGAAATGATGAATAAGTTATAACATAGGAATTTTAAAAATCATCATTATTAACACATTTTGAATGAGAACAAATTTAATGAGGAAATCAGAAGTCACAAACGATACTACAGAATGACTGATCTGATTGAATGAAACATCACTTTTTTTATTAGTTTTTTAAAAAATCATTTATTTGAAAGGCAGAGTAACTAAAAATGGGAGAGACAAAGAGATCTTCCATCCAATGGTTCATCCCTAAAATGGCTGTAATGCCCAGGCTGAGTCAGGCCAAAGCCAGGAACCTGGAGCTTCATCCAGGTCTCCCAAGTGGGTAGCAAGGTCCCAAGTACTTGGGCAATCTTCTACTGCTTTCCCAGTTGCATAAGCAAGGAGCTGGATTGGAAGTGGAGCAGCTGGATGCAAACCAGTGCCCATATTCAATCCTGGCATAGCAGTCAGAGGCTTAACCAGCTATGCTACAACACTGGGCCTGAAACATCACCTTTTACATAAGTGGAAACAGTATACTCATTTGTATTTATAAGAGAAACAAGAACAAATGGCATAAGGACATACTATGTATATCTGTGTGGTATAGTTTCAAATGTTAAAGGGATTTATATGATACAGAAATAACGCACAATTTAGAGTACTTATAATGGGAAATTCAAAGTGTGAGGAATTATTTTTCTTATTTTCATTTACAATCACAGACAATGTAAGAAAGAAAATTCTAGGAGTGGCAAACTTGGATATCAGTCTCCTTTATGCTGTAGAACTGAAGCCTACGTCAGAGGTTATGGTCTAAGTGAAAATTACGGGCCAATTTTCCAAACCCAAACACCATCTGACTGAGTCAAGGCTGACGCTGTAACTTACTGGGAGGTCTCTGAATACAAAGGATCCCAGGCGTGGTCACAACCTCCAGTTACCCACTGCACTGGAAGAGGGTGCAGGGAATGTACCACACTCTCGCAGCAGCACTGCTGCTAAGACAGATTCAGGACCTGTCGTGGCCCAGCAGTTACAAACTCGGGCCAAGATGAAGAGCCAGGACCAGCATATACCTAGACATCCTGACTCCACAGTGATGATGTGCAGGAGGATGACAACCATCACCGAGCATCTCACAAGGGAGATATTTTGAAATTTTGGTATAATAAACGCTGAGCAGTCATAGCAATATACACAAAGTGCTAGGTTTTAGTTAAGTTTTTCAGATTAAGCTCCTGGAAGGCTGAGCACCTGTAACAGATTTTCACTACTTCTAGGCCTCCAAATGTCATACTTGCATCACACTAAATACTCAATGAAGAAAGATTTACTTAATTGTTCTTGTAAAATGAAGACTAAAACCACCAAGCAACGATATGTTTTAGTAATACCAGTTCTCTACAATTAAGTCATCTTGGCAAGGGCTGTGATAAAAACTAAGATAAAGCAAGTTTCACCATGACTCTCTTTAGTCATGCAGGTAACTTTGCAAGGCTGGGAATGACCACCACAGAGGAATCTGCCATTCCTCATACTACCACTAAATCAAGGGTCCGTATTTTTTTTTTAAACAGGCAGAGTGGATAGTGAGAGAGAGAGATAGAGAGAAAGGTCTTCCTTTTGCCGTTGGTTCACCCTCCAATGGCCGCCATGGCTGGCACACTGCGGCTGGCGCACCGCGCTGACCCAAAGCCAGAAGCCAGGTGTTTCTCCTGGTCTCCCATGGGGTGCAGGGCCCAAGCTCTTGGGCCATCCTTCACTGCACTCCCAGGCCACAGCAAAGAGCTGGCCTGAAAGAGGAGCAACCGGGACAGAATCTGGCACCCCGACCGGGACTAGAACCCGGTGTGAAGGGTCCGTATTTTAAAAAAAGCTTTCAATTATTTGTTGATTTTGAAGATGTAAAGAACCGAAATAAAACTGCAGATTAATCCTCATTATGTTTAGGTACAGTATAACTCCTTCCTTTTGCTGCCAAATCTTAACTATTTTTCACTAAAGTGTTACATAGGTGTGATCTAAGCCAGTAGTAGCTTTTTTGTTTTGTGTCTGTTTTGAAGTGGAGAGAGAGATATACCATCTGCTGGTTCACTTTCCACATGCCTGCAACAGCCAGTGCTGAGTACGGACAAGGCTAAGACCCAGGAATTTAGTGTAAGTCTCCTATGTGGGTGGCAGGGAACCAAGTACTTGGGCCATCATCAACTGCTGCCTCCCAGGGTATGCAGTAGCAGTAAGATAGAATTGGAAGCAAGGCAGGGACTCAAACCTAAGCACTCCAGTGTGGGATTGTGGGCATCCCAAATGGCATCTCAACCATAATGCCAAATAGCAGGAGTTTGTAAAAGCATGAAATCACACTATCAAGGGCCCATACTGTGGCATAATGGGTTAAGCTGCACCTATGCCAGCATCCCATATGGGTACCACATCATGTCCTGGCTGCTCCCACTTCTGATCTAGCTCCCTACTAATGACTTGGGAAAAGCAACAGAAGATGGCCAAAGTGTTGGGGACCCTGCTACCAACATGGGAGATCCAGATGAAGTTCTTGGCTTTGGCCTGCCCCAGCCCTGGCCATTGTGGTCATCTGGGGAGTGAACCAACAGAGAGAAAATCTCTCTTTCCCTGTCAATCTCTCTCTGTAACTCTCAAATAAGTAAATCAATCTTAAAATAAAATACAATACAATTAATTATCAGAGCAAACTGAGGTCAGTGCTGGGTGCCTGACCCCACTGTACCGTGCAGCAGCCTGATATACCTCCTCAGGGGCTGGAGCCCTGCAGCATTGGAGGCGAGCTATCAGAAGGGCTCTGTCACACAGCAACCCCTTCAAGGACAGATGCTCCCTTGCTTACAGTAGTTTGACTTGCAATTTTTGGCTTTTCAATGATGCAGAAATGTTCCCACATAAGCACTGTGGTTTTTGCTTTCAGTACTACAATCAATGAGTTACATAAGATATTCAATACCTATTAGCTGCAGGTTAATTTGTGTTCTGAGCACATTTAAGGTAGGCCAGCCCAAGTTATGATGTGCGTTAGATTAGGTGTATCCAGTGCATTTTTGGCATATTTTTCAACTTACAATAGGTTTACCAGGACACAACCCCACTGTGAATCAGAGAGCATCTGTATGGTTACTTATACCACATTGCTAACCAACACATTCTGAAGTCTTGACATTGGCCAGGTTACCTTATCCAGCATGCCACAGCAAGGTGACAGCAGGAGTAACTAGAAGACAGGGCCCACACAATAGGGACTGGCTCAGTAGATGCCCCCATGTCCTCTGTGCTCTTCCATGCTCTAACTCCAGCACTTTCCACTCCCATCTCCTCATTCCTTCTTGTCAGATTGAAACTGAAGTAAAAGCAAGTTCCATCTCTAATTATGAAGACTAATACAATAAAAAAAGGAACATGCTCAATGTCATGTTTCAAAATGCCAATTAAAAATTATATTATACCAAACTTGATCACAATACATCAAACTAATGCACTCAGAGACACAAGCTAGAAAGGAACATAAAATATTGAGAACAACTGAGTATTAAGTTGATTGATCTGTGAGTAACTTTCTCACTTCTTTCTATGCTTACATTTATGCAATAAATTAAGAACCACAGGGTCCAGCGCTGTGGCACAACAGGTTAACGCCCTGGCCTGAAGCACCGGCATCCCATGTGGGTGCCAGTTTGAGACCCGGCTGCTTCTCTTCTGATCCAGCTCTCTGCTATGGCTTGGGAAAGCAGGAGATGATGGCCCAAGTCTTTGGGCCCCTGCACCCATGTGGGAGACCCGGAAGGAGCTCCTGGATCCTGGCTTCGGATTGGCACAGCTCCAGCTGTTGCGGCCAATTGGGGAGTGAACCATCGGATGGAAGACCTCTCTCTCTGCCTCTCCTCTCTCTATGTAACTCTGACTTTCGAATAAATAAATAAATCTTAAAAAAAAAAAAAGAACCATGAGATGGGGCCAGTGTTGTGGCATAGCAGATTAAGCCGCTGCTTATAATGCTGGCATCCCATATATGCACTGGCTGGAGTCCTGGCTGTTCTACTTCCAATCCAGCTCCCTGCTAACATGCCTGGGAAAGCAGCAGAGGACAGCCCAACTATTTGAGCCCTGCCACCCACGTGGGAGACCCAGATGTTGTTCCAGGCTCCTGGCCCAGTCTCAGCCATTGCGGCCATTTGGGGAGTGAAACAGCAAATGAAAAAAAAATTTCTCTCTTGTCTCTCCCTCTCTCTCTTTCGTAATTTTTTCAAATAAATACATCTTTAAAAAAAAGAAGAAGAAGAAGAAAGAAAGAAAACTAAGATATGGCCAAATAGTATATTAAAAAATGCACAAGGGCTGGTGCTATACTGCAGTGAGTTAAAGCACCAGTCTTCAGTGCCAGCATCCCCTAAGGGAACTGGTTCAAGTCCTGGCTGCTCCACTTCCAATCCAGCTCTCTGCTATGGCCTGGGAAAGCAGGAGAGGATGACCCAAGTCCTTGGGGCCCTGCACCCACATGAGAGACCCAGAAGAAGCTCCTGGCTTCGGATGGGCAGAGCTCCTGCTGTTGTGGCCATCTGGGGAGTGAACCAGCGGATTGAAGACCTCTTTGTCTTTGCCTCTGCCTCTCTTAAACTCTGCCTTTCAAATAAATGAATAAATCTTTTTTAAAATGCACAAATCACTAGGAATATACAAATTAAAACCACATTGAGATGTCACCTCACAGCTACTACTATGGGCATTATAAAAAGATGAAGCATAGTCAGTATTGGTGGGGCTGTACAGAAAAGGGAGCCCCTACATATTGTTGGCAGAAATGTACATCAGTACAGTATGGGACTTCCTCAAAAACTTAAAAAATTAAATATGGAATTACCATATGACCCATTTCTGGATATATTTCCAAAGGAAATGGAATCAGTATGTTCAAGAGACACTGCACTCCCATGACCACTGCACAACTATTCACAATAGCCAAGACATGGAGTCAACCTAAGTGTCTATCAACAGATGAATGGATAAAGAAAATGGGTATATACATACTGTAATAGTATTCAACTCATAAAAGAAAGAATTCTTATCATTTGCAACATGGATGAACCTGGAAGACATTCTAAGTGAAACACGCCAGGTATTGAAAGTAAACAAGCACAATCTCAGCCGCATGTGGAATCTAAAAAAGTCAAACTCAGAGGCAGGGAGCAGACTGGTGATGGGGGTAGGGCATGGAGGAGATGCTGGTCAAAGGCCACAAAATGTCAGTTAGACAGCAGAATAGTTAAAGAGATCTTTTTTTACTGTGTAATGCAATGACTAAGTTAGTGACAATGTATTTTTGTTAATATTTATTTATTTATTTGAAAGGCAGAGTTACAGAGATGCAGAAGCAGAGAGAGAGAGAGAGAGAGAGAGAGAGAGAGAGAGAGAGAGAGAGATCTTCCCTTTGCTGGTTCACTCCCCAGATGGCTGCAACAGCCAGAGCTGCACTGATCTGAAGCCAGGAGCCAAGAGCTTCCTCTAGGTCTCCCATGCGGGTGCAGGGGCCCAAGGACTTGGGCCATCCTCCACTGCTTTCCCAGGCTGTAGCAGAGAGCTGGATCGGAAATGGAGCAGCCGGAGGTCAAACCAGTGCACATATGGGATGCCGGCACTGCAGAAGGCAGCTTTACCCACTATGCCACAAGTGCCAGTCCCAGTAACTATGTAATATTAAAAACCTTTAGGTTTTTAAGTGTTCTCACCACAAATTATGATAAACATGTGAAATAATACATACATTAAATAGTTCATTAGCCATTCCATATTATACATATATTTCAAAACATCAAGTTGTACATGATAAATATATAAAATTTTAGTATCAATTGAAAATACATGAATGTTTTGACTCATCTAAAAATTTTTTTTAATTTGAAAGGCAGACAGGCAGAGAGAGAGAGAGAGAGAGAGATCCTCCATCTGCCAATTCATTCCCCAAATACCCGCAACAGCCAGGGCTGGACCAGGCCAAACACTGGAGCCAGGAATTTCATCCAGGTCTCCCACGTAGGTGGCAGGCACCCAAGCACGTGAGCCATTATCTGCTGCCTCCCCAGGATGAACATCAGCAGGAAGATGGATCAGAAGTAGAATAGGCAGGACTCGAACCAGGAACTCTGATTTGGGCATTGGGTGTCCCAAGCAGCAATCTAACCACTGAGCTAAATGATTGCTTCATGGATTTATTTATTTTTTTTAATTTTAATTAAAAAAATTAGAATAGTAGGGGAAAATCCTATCATAACAATACACAAAGAGATAAGGGGGTGGCAAAAAAGAAATATTTTCGGAAAACTAAAAGTACTTTTAAAATATCAAGAGCAAGATGATTTAAATCATAGGTCCAGCCCTGGCTGTTCCAGGCACTTGGAGAGTTAACCAACAAATGAAAGCACATTCTGTCTCCCACTTCCACTTTCAAATAAAACTAAAAATAAGTAAATAAATAAATACATTTTTAAAAGGCCAGGAAGCAATGAAAAAAATAAAGATAACACAAGAAAAAGTGCTCAAAAATTTAAATGTTTGCCAAATTAAAGATATGACAGAAGGATGGGATGCACATATCAAAGACATCTCCAAATACATAAAACAAGAAAGAGATGGGATTAGAAAAGATTAAATACACACACACACACACACACACGTGTGTACAGGTCAATCCAGGAGATCAAACAACCAGTTACCAGAAGTTCCAGAAATACAGACCACTGGATAGAGTAGAGGAAGTTATCAAAGAACAAGAGAATTCTGGGGCTGGCATTATGGTCTAATGGGTAAAGCCACTGTCTGTGATGTTGGCATCCCATATGGGTGCCCTGATGGGTTCCCTGGCTGCTCTACTCTAATCCAGCTCCCTACTAATGTGCCTACGAAGGCAGCGGATGATGGCCCAAGTTCTTGGGTCCCTGCCACCCATGTTGAGAGACCCAGATGAAGCTCTTAGGTCTGGCACAGCCCTGGCTGTTGCCGCCATTTGGGAAGTAAACCAGCAGATGGAAGCTCTCTCTCTCTCTTGCTCTCTGTCTCTTTCTCTCTCTCAGTAGCTCTGACTTTCAAATAAATAGATTTTTTTTATCTTTTTTTTTATCTTTTTTTTTTTTTTTTTGACAGGCAGAGTGGACAGTGAGAGAGAGAGACAGAGAGAAAGGTCTTCCTTTGCTGTTGGTTCACCCTCCAATGGCCGCCGCGGATGGCGCGCTGCGGCCAGCGCACCGCGCTCATCCGAAAGCAGGAGCCAGGTGCAAGGTGCTTTTCCTGGTCTCACATGGGGTGCAGGGCCCAAGCACCTGGGCCATCCTCCACTGCACTCCCGGGCCACGGCAGAGGGCTGGCCTGGAAGAGGGGCAACCGGGACAGAATCCGGCGCCCCGACCGGGACTAGAACCCGGTGTGCTGGCGCCGCAAGGCGGAGGATTAGCCTATTGAGCCACGGCGCCGGCCATAAATAGATTTTTTAAGAACAGTTCCTCATAATTCTCAAAGTTGAAGAACATGTCAAGCAAAAATTAATGATAAAAAAATTCCACATAGATATACATCTTTTAAAAAGTTTCAGAACACGAAAAATGCCTAACAGTTTGGAAAGCAGGTGTGGACTGAAAATGAAATTGGCCATAATTCATTTCCAACACTGACTTCTACAAGATCACAAAGCAAATGCCTTAAAAGTTCAGAGGGAAAATTATTTTCAATCTAGGATTCTGTACCCCACCAAACTATAAATCAATCACAGCTAGAAAATACATTTTAAAGTATGCAAAGACTCGGAAAACTAAACTACCAATATCCTTCTCCTGACAGTTATTTTAGGATGCACCAAAGAGAGAGGACAATTGATCCAGGAAGCAGTGAATCTATTACAGGAAATCAGTAAATTCTCAAGATAAAACCAGTGAAGGAAGTATGGAAAATAAGCCTAGATTGGTTCAAGAGGACAAAGTATTGGCTCCAGTGTTGTGGTGTAGTGAGTAAAGCTGTCCCCTGTGATGCCGGCATCCCATATGGGAGCTGGTTTGAATCCTGGCTGCTCCGCTTCTGAGCCAGCTCTCTGCTAATGTGCACCTGGGAAAAGCAGCGGAGTACCTGGGCCCCTGCTCCTATGTGGGAGACACAGAAGAAGCTCTTGGCTCCTGGCTTTAGTCTGGTACAACAGTGCCCATTGTAGCCATTTGGGGAGTGAACCAGCAGATGGAAGATCTCTCCTCTGTCTCTCCCCTCTCTATGTAACTCTGACTTTCAAATAAATAAAGTCTTAAAAAAAAAAAGAGGGGGCTGGCACTGTGGTACAGTCATTTAAAGCCCCGGCCTATAGCGCCAGCACCCCATATGGACTGACAGAAAGGACAGTGGCAATAACATCCACCCTTACTTTACAAACAAAGTCAAAGATACTGTATGTAGTTGACAAAAACAATAAAGATGAAATATATTAATAAAAGCAATAGCTAAGAAAGGAACTAAAAACAGTCATATTATGACACTGGTAGAGAATGCAGGGTTATGAGTTAAATTCTTATTTATCATAGCAGAAATCAACAAATATCTAAATTTGAAAGATCAGAGAACAGCAATGTTGGGTTGGGCATTTGCCCAAGGCCTACAACAGTGCCTGGGTTTCATTCCTAGCTCCAACTCCTGACTCCAGGTTTCTGCCAACACAGACCATGGGAAGCAGCAGTGATACTCAAGTAGTTAAGTTCCTGCCACCCATATGGGAGACCTGGTTTGAGTTCCTGGCTCCTGGTTCCGGCCCTGGCTCAGTCCCTACCATTTCAGGCATTTGGAGAGGGAACCAGAGAGTGGAGGTGCTTCCCTACCCCCTCTTCCCAAACCTCCCTCCCTCCAACTCAGATAAATTTTTAAAAATTTCATTATTAAAAAAATAGTGATGTCAAGTGAACAAGATGGTAAGCCACAGACTGGGAGAAAATATTTGCAAAAGACGAAAGGACTATTGCCTAAAATACGTAAAGAACTCTTTAACAAGCCAATTAAAAGTGAGCAAAAGTTCTGAACAGATACTTTACCTATGAAGAAATACACATAAAAAATGAGCATATGAAAAGAGGCTCCATATCTATGTCATTAGGGAACTAACTGCAAGTTAAAACAAGGAGATATCACTACACACCTATTAGAATGGTTAAAATCTAAAACACTGACAACACCAACTGCTGGTGAAAACCACAAGAACTCTCACTCATTGCTGGCTGGAATGAAAAGTGGTATAGCTACTTTGGAAGACAATTTTGTGGTTTCTGGCAAAACTCAACCTACTTGTACCATAAGATCCAGCAACTCTGTGCCTTGGTTTTTAAACAAATGAGTTAAATACTTATGCCCACACAAAAACCTGCATGCACACAGATGTTTATTACAGTTCTATTCATAAAACTTGGAAAGGGCCTGCACCTCAGCTCAATAGGCTAATCCTCCGCCTTGCGGCACCAGCACACCGGGTTCTAGTCCCGGTCGGGGTGCTGGATTCTGTCCTGGTTACCCCTCTTCCAGGCCAGCTCTCTGCTGTGGCCCGGGAGTACAGTGGAGGATGGCCCAAGTGCTTGGGCCCTGCACCTGCATGGGAGACCAGGAGAAGCACCTGGCTCCTGCCATTGGATCAGCGCGGTGCGCCGGCCACAACGTGCCATCCGCGGCGGCCATTGGAGGGTGAACCAACGGCAAAAGGAAGACCTTTCTCTCTGTCTCTCTCTCTCACTGTCCACTCTGCCTATGCAAAAAAAAAAAAAAAAAAAAAAAAAAAAAAAGAAAGAAAGAAAGAAAGAAAGAAATAGGCAGAGCACAGAGGAATTAGGCCAGAGAAAAGACTTTGCATGATACGCCACAGAATGTGCACAACCATGACTAATAATGATGCATCAACGCAGGTTCACTGATTACAATAAATGTGCCAGGGGTGGGGGGACAGGAGCAGTGTTGATAACAGGAAAGGCTATGTGCATCTGAGAACAGGAGGTATGGGGGACTGTCCTGTTTGCTTGGTTTTGCTGTGCCTAAATTGCTCTAAAAATGTCTTTTTTATTAAAAGGCAATATAAGCATAATGAAAGTTACTTTTGAGAAGAGAGACAAGATGTGGGAAGGACAGGGCAGCAGTAGTCTTGTTTTTCATAATAAGCTCCTTGTCCTCATTCATTTTTTTAACCTGTGCATGTACTCTTCGATAATAAAAATTAAGAAAAAGAAAATGTGAATGTAAATACAGTGTGAAAGCAGGCAATCAGCAAAACGTTGGTTTTATAGACAGGACTGATCCTTTGGACTTAGAACAAATGAGATAACAGGAAAAGTGAGGCAATACAACAAGCAGACACACTGCCAGAAGGAACTAGGCCTGTTATCAGTTCTTGGAGCCCCACCTTGACTGTGGTATAAAGGAATTTTTTTGGGGGGGGAGGGCAAGGCAGAGAAAGAAAGAGATCTCCCATTGACTGGCAACAGCCAGGGCTCGGCCAGGCCAAAGCCAGGAGCCAGGAACTCACAGGTCTCTCACAGGGACCCAAGTACTTGAGCCATCACCCGATGCCTCCAAGGGTGCATAGTAGCAGAAAGCTGGAACGGAGAGCAGAGCTGGGACGTGAACCCAGCACTCAGTTACGGGATGTGGGCATCTCACTCACTCTCTCCAAAAAGGACTTTTTCCACACTGGATTGCCCTTTGGGTAGTCTCAATGGAGTGTTTTCTACAGATTCATATGTATATATCACATTAGAGGAGACTGCAAATCTGCAAATCAGAGGAGGGAAAAACCACAAAGAATCCCATACTTATACAAATGAACCAAATTATGTGTTCCTTTTGCTCCCTTTGTTAAAAGCAAATAGAAGGGCTGGTGCAGTGGCTCAGTAGCCTGCAGCACCAGCATCCCATATGGGCACCGGTTCTAGTCCCAGCTGCTCCTCTTCCAATCCAGCTCTCTGCTATGGCCTGGGAAAGCAGTGGAAGATGGCCCAAGTCCTTGGGCCCCTACACCCACATGGGAGACTGGGAAGAAGCTCCCGGCTCCTGGCTTCAGATCAGTGCAGCTCCTGCCATTGCGGCCATCTGGGGAGTGAACCAATGGAAGGAAGACCTTATTCTCACTGTCTGTAATTCTACCTCTCAAATAAATAATAAATTGTAAAAAATAAATTAAAAAAAGAAAATAGTTTTTTAAAAAAGGAAACAGTCTCAACAGTTAGAGACAGTTTTGTTTTGTAAATGATAAACGCTTTGTATCTCTATTTTCCTTTTTTTTTTTTTTTTTGCAGAATGCAGAATTAATTTTGCCCACACTTAGCTCGTTCAGCAACTTGGCTTAGAATTTAAAACACTTGTAAATCTATATCCTCTTTTCCAAATCCTTGCCCTGTACCACAGCCACTATAAACAGTGCCCCAGATCAAGGAGGATAATGAAATTTCTGAACAAAAGACCCCTAACACTCAGAAGGGGGCTCTGGAGGGACCACAGTGGAGGGGACACAGTGACCGCACTGTGCTGGGTTACAAGCAAGACAGGGCAGGACACAAAGCCACAGTGTTGAGAAGAGATAGTGGTATGATCTGACCAGCTTCTTGCAGGCGGCCACACAGCTGACCACAGTCAGTCACCTCCAGGAGAGGCCAAAATGCCAAATGGCTCTGGAACGGCAGCTCCCAAAGACACGTCGGAAAAGTGTGGGGCAGGCCAGGATGCCTACTTTCCATTCAAAGTGAAGTGGACAGAGGAATAGTTGGCTCCATAATTCTCCCTGCGTTAGTCTCCCTGCCCAGTGTTTGGGCCAAGGGAAAATTCTCATTGCCTAAATAGAGAATTTGGCACCTCCAAACAGAAAATTCCCAGCACCGTGGGAAAACAAAGCTGCCGTCTCCAGGCAGCAAACACTGAGAAGGGACTGATGGACACAGGGTTTTAATGAACAGAGATCTGCCTCTCCATGTGCAACCTCACTTTCGAGAGAGGCTCAACCTCTAGGTTTGTGAGGCTCATTGCAAAGCAGAAGGACTTAGTCAATACCACAACTGAACTCCTGATTCCCTAGAATTGTACAGCTGACAGAGTTATAACTCTGTCTCAGATCAGTAAGAAATGTAAGACAGGAAATTTGTCTGAATTTGCAATGGGAGAAATTAGAGAATTAGATGGACTGAGCAGGCTAAGTTCTACTTTCAAGTATTTAAATTAACATCTCTCTTTTTGGTTTGTTTTTATGAACCACCCATGGGTCAAAACATACAAAGGATTTTAAGGAACTGTCCAAATTCTTTTTTTTTTATCCAAATTCTTTAAATCAGAGTTTCCTATGTAAGAAATGAAAACAGCACTTGACATTTGCATACAGCTTTGGTTTTTGTAACACTTTCAAATTTGTTCATTTGAGGCTTAGAAAAATCATTTGGCAAAAGAATTATTACCATAATTTTTTCAGGTTCGGACACTAAGAGTATGGGAGGTTTTCATGTGCCCAACGGCCATAGAAGCAGTAAATCTTTTGATACCCAAGGAAGTACAAAATCACATTTCAGAACTGGAAGGAACAGAGAAATCCCAATGCTACATTTTTCCTCACTCAGTAGAGTCAATGGCGTCCAACTTGTGCTGCCATTTACTGATCTCTCATGTTTCAGTTACCATGGAATATTCTCAGGGAAAGAAAATGCAGCATCAGACAGCCCTTTCCACTGCTGTTCATCTCAGACAGTTGGACAATTCTTCTTTCTATGGAGCTGAATTCTATCTTCATTACCATATCACACACTAGTTCCAGTTCTGACACAATCTGGAACCACAAAGAACAAATGTATTGCTTCTTCCACATGACATTTGAGTATCTGAGGGCAGCTTTGTTTTCTGTTGGTCTTCTATTCTTCATTCAAAACATTCCCAATTCTTCCTCCTTCCCCCCTCAGACCTCATAAGACCCAGGGTCCATTAATTGCATGATCTATGTCCCAAGGCCTCTCTGAAACGGTACCCAGATCCTCAAAAATACTGCAGATATGGTCCTGATGAGTTAGGGGGCAACAGAAAACCCAACTCAAAACTGCAACAATATAGAAAAGTGGCCTACGCAACTGGAAGGCTAGGAGCAGATGGAACTGTAGGTCTGGCTGGATGGGAAGATGTTCTCGAGGTCAGTTTTTCTCCACCTCGGCTCCTGCCTTCTTCCACAGGTCACCTTTGGCAATGTGCTGCCTGCCTTCGTGGCAGCAGCTTCAGGCCTCAGATCAGCACACCATTGAATGTGAAGAGATGTTAACGCTATCCTGGAAATCCCATCAAACATCTTCTTGCATTTCATTCTGATTGGCTCTGTTCTATCTCTGGCTCACCGATGCCAAACTTTCAGAGCCAATCCACTGAAAGTGGGGAAATGGTGAATTATCCAAGAGTTCCTAACCTTTCTTGTGATGATGAGAGGTGATACAACGATACGAAGTGGGGTGAATGACACAGGCAAGGCACCATGACACAGTGTTATGCTGCTACCTAAGGGTATCTGCACACAAGCACTGTGACACTGCAACCATCGATCTGATAACCAAGTGAGCTACTAAGTGACTGGAGGATGGTTAGTGTCTACAGAGTGCATGCTCCGGAAAAGGATGATTCATGTCCCAGGCAGGACATACCATGACAGTTCGAGATTTTCTCATGATACTCAGAATGGCGTGCAATTTAAAATTTATGAATTATTTCTAGAGCTTGCCATTCAATATTTTTGGATTACAGCTAATCACACAGAAGTGAAACCACAGAAAGTGAAATCAGGTGAGGAAGAACTACTGTGTAGTAGCTGAAAACAAAAGACCTCAGACTCTAGTAGAGGACATTAGAAAACATAAAATGAAATTTATATAAGTATTTTGTGCATGTTTGTGTGAATAATACATAATATGCAATGTTAAATTTTAAAAAAAACAGTAAACCAAATTTTAAGACTTCTATGACATCACTTGGCCAGCATTTCTGCACGCAGCAAGCCACTGGGGCTGGCTCTGGAAAGGCTCTTGCGACAGTAGTGAGTGAACTTCATCCTCTCAGTGACACTGTGTGCTGAACTCTCAAGTTCCAGTTACCATTGCTTCATAACAAGCTTCCCCACAACTTCATAGCTTAACACGACCATTTTATTTCCTCATGATTTTGTGGGTGGAGAACTCAGGAATAGCATGCCGAGGCAGTTCTCACTTACATGTCCTCAGGTGGCTGCAGTGTAACGCTGGCTGGGCTGCAGTCATTTGAAGGTTTGGCTGGGCTCAATGTCCCACAGGCCCACTCATGGGGCATCAGGTGGAGCTCAAATGGGTTGTTTGTCAAAGTACTATACACTGGCCTCTCTAGCATGATGGACTCAGAGTAGAGGGACTTGTTAGCTAGTGCTTGTTGGCTAGTGCTCCTGCGAACAAGGGGATGTGCTCAGCTTTTCATTACCCAGCCTGGGCAGTCACAGTCACCTCAACCTTATTCTACAGCAGAGGTGATCCCAGCCTGCCCAGATTCAAGATGGGGATTCCCTGATAGAGGAAGTGACAAGGTCATGTAGAAGAGCATGTGGGATGGGAGAATACAATCTGACACACCTGGGAGGCCAATGTAATAAATCTTTATCTCAAAAAACACTCATCATGTACCCCCTTTTCCAATACTGACATCTGCATCACTAGAATGTCTAGACATAGAAGCCTATGTGAATTCTACTGAAAACTGGCTCCAAAGCTACAGTAAAGTCCACTCAGTGGTGAACTAGGACTCTGGATATTTCATTTTTTGAAGTAGCTAGCTCCATTTATTCACTCTAATGCAAAGGAGGCAAGGCATGATGAAGGAATATTTTCTTGCTTCACTATGTTTTTCAAAATCAAGCTCTAAAATAGATGAAAATTCCTCAGCATTTTACTCCAGAAAGAATATGACCTTTCTTCAACCTTGACTTACATTGTTGATGCTTTACATTTTTTTTTTTTTTGGACAGGCAGAGTGGACAGTGAGAGAGAGAGACAGAGAGAAAGGTCTTCCTTTTTGCCATTGGTTCACCCTCCAATGGCCGCCGCAGCCAGCACATCACGCTGATCTGAAGGCAGGAGCCAGGTGCTTCTCCTGGTGTCCCATGCAGGTGCAGGGCCCAAGCACTTGGGCCATCCTCCACTGCCTTCCCAGGCCACAGCAGAGAGCTGGCCTGGAAGAGGGGCAACCAGGACAGAATCTGGCGCACCGACCGGGACTAGAACCCGGTGTGCTGGCGCCGCAAGGCGGAGGATTAGCCCAGGGAGCCTCAGTGCGGGCTTGTTACTGCTTTACATTTTAAAACCAACTCCTGAATCTGGAAAACATCATGCTGAGTGAATTAAGCCAGTCCCAAAGAGACAAATATCATTTGTTTTCCCTGATTGGTGACGACTAACTGAGCACCAAAGGGGAAACCTGTTGAAGTGAAATGGACACTATGAGAAACAGTGACTTGATCAGCTCTTGTCTTGACTGTTGACGTACAATGTAAATCTTTATCCATTTTAGTAATTGTGTTTGTTCTAGTACTAGTGGTTGAACGCTGTAATTAACACACAATTATTCTTAGGTGTTTAAATTTTAACTGAAAAGTAATCCCTGTTAAATATAAGAGTGGGAAAAAGAGAGGGAGGAGATGTACAATTTGGGGCATGCTCAATCGGACTTGCCCCAAATGATGGAGTTAGAAACATGCCAGGGGATTCCAATTCAATCCCATCAAGGTGGCATGTATCAATGCCATCTCACTAGTCCAAGTGATCATCTTCAATTCACAATTAATCACACTGATAGGTCTAAGAGTCAAAGGAATCACACAAACAAGACTAGTATCTGCTAATACTAACTGATAGAACCAAAAAGGGAGAGAACGATCCAACATGGGAAGTGGGAGACACAGCAGACTCATAGAATGGCAGATGTCCTAAATAGCACTCTGGCCTCAGAATCAGCCCTTAAGGCATTTGGATCTGGCTCAAGAGCCCATGAGAGTATTTTAGGCATGGAAAGCCAAGACACTCTGGGAAAAAAAAAAAAAAAAACTAAATGAAAGATCTCTGCGAGTGAGACCCCAGTTTGAAAGAACGGGGCCATCAAAGAAGGAGGTACCTTTCTCTGAAGGGAGGAGAGAACTTCCACTTTGACTGTGACCCTGTCGGAATAAGATTGAAGTCGGCAAACCCTAAAAGCTTCCATAGCCTCAGCAACTCATGACTAGACCCTAGGGAGATTACTGACGCCATAAACAAGAGTGTCAAATTGTTAAATCAACAACAGGAGTCACTGTGTACTTACGTCTCATGTGGGATCTGTCCTTAATGTGTTGTCCAATGTGAAGTAATGCTATAACTAGTACCAAAACAGTATTTTTACACCTTGTGTTTCTGTGTGGGTGCAAACTGATAAAATCTTTACTTAGTATACACTGAATCGATCTTCTGTATATAAAGATAATTGAAAATGAAAAAAAAAAACTTGGTGTTAAATTGGAAATTCATAGAAAATTAATCAATTTAAAAAAAAATCATGTAGGATCTCTGTCCTTAATGTGCTGTACATTGTGATTTAATGCTATAACTAGTACTCCAACAGTATTTCACTTTGTGTTGCTATGTGAGGGCAAACGGTTGAAATCTTTATTTAATATATACTAAAGTGATCTTCTGTATATAAAGAGAATTGAAAATGAAACTTGATGTGAACGAAAGGGGAGAGGGAGTGGGAAAGGGGGGAGGGTTGCGGGTGGGAGGGAAGTTATGGTGGGGGGAAGCCATTGTAATCCATAAGCTGTACTTTGGAAATTTATATTCTAAATAAAAGTTAAAAAAAAAAAACAACTCTCCAAGAAGACTTTATGTATATTAACTCATTTAACACCCTGGGCAATAGGTTCTATTTTACCAAGGAAGAAACTAAGGTACACTTGAGTCAGATAATTTACCCAAGGTTATAAACAACTTGAGCTGGAATTCAAACCCATGAAATGTGGGCTCCAAAGTTCATATCCTTAATCACTAAACTCTCCCATCCCCATAAGATAGAAATAATACATGTTCTTTTTTTAAAAAAAAGATTCATTTTATTTATTAGAAAGACACAGTTACAGAGAGAGAGGTCTTTCATCTGCTGGTTCACTCCCCAAATGGCTGCAATGGCAGGAGCTGAGCCAATCCAAAGCCAAGAGCCAGGAGCTTCCACCAGGTCCTCTATGTGGGTGCAGGGGCCCAAGGACTTGGGCCATCCTCTGCTGCTTTCCCAGGAGCATCAGCAGGGAGCTAGATTGGAAGTGGAGCAGCCAGGACTCAAACTGCATTCACATGGGATGCTGGCGCTGTAGACCAGGGCTTCAACCCGCTGCGCCACAGTGTCAAGCCCAACAGATGCTCTTTCTAAAAGAAAAATCAACAAAATCCTTTGCTTGCCTGAGATGATCATTATTACAGGCTGGGAAGAATGTGTTCTTCCAAGACTTTCCATGTTCACACAAACTTGCTTAGGGTTTTTGGGTTTTTGTTTTTGGTTTTTGGCTTGACATCATAGCACACACACACATATATAACTTAAACTTGTAAACGGTCCTTTCTAAATTGCATTTTATTGCTGTAGAACACATCTTACTTATAGCCTTCTAGGGCAGTGAAAACATCTAACTTGTTCTTATTAATAATAAAAAATGTATAAAAATGAAGTATAATTTATTCAACCAACATCTATTGAGTGGCATTCAGACAATTTCTAGTTTTCATGTACTATCAAAAAGCACTGCAATTAGCAAACTTTTCCTACATGCATGATATAGATCTCTAGTGCTTTCATCTCTAGAGGACAGAATCCTTGGATTCCTCAAAAGGAGCACATATTTTCAATCCTAATACCTGCTGCCAGAATGCTTTCCAAAAAAGATCACAAATCATTCACACACTATCAGCAACATACGGGAGTACAGGTTGAACATTCCTAATCTGAAAAACTCTTTAAAGAATTTCTGATTTGGGAGCATTTCGATTTTGGATTTTTCCATTAGGGATGCTCAAGCTGTAAAGTTTATGCAAATATTTCAAAATTCAAAAGATTCTGAAATCTGCATTTCAGAAGCGATACGTAATGTGTGCTGCCCTTATACCAGTACTGGCAATTAAAAAATTTTTAATGTACTTATTTGAAAGGCAGAAAGAGATAGATACAAACTGATCTTCCATCCACTGGTTCACTTCCCAAATGTCTATCAATAGTTGGGGCTGGACCAGGCTGAGGCCAGAAGCCAGTAACTCAATATTGGTTTCCTACATGGGTGTAAGGACCCAACTATCTGAACTATCACCACTGCTTCTCAGGGTGCGTACTGGCAGGAAGTTGAAGTTGGAAGCAGAGCTAGTCCTTGAACCAGCCACTCTGATGTGGGATGCAGGCATCTCAAGTGGTATCTTAACTGCTGTGCCAAATGCCTGAGGAAATTATTCTTTTTGAGGGGTGAAAAATGCTTCTTTTGATTTGCATTTTTCTGATTACTACAGATGCTGAATATCTTGTTTTTCCTTTTTCACCATTTGAACTGTTTATCACCCTACTGCCTACTGGCCTCTTCACCACCTCTTTTTGGTGTTTCGTTTTTTATTTGTTTATAGATGAACTTAAAATAGGGATTTTAAAAAATAATTATTTTATTTATTTGAAAGTTACAGAGAGATGTAGAGCCAGAGAGAGAGAGAGAGGTCTTCCATTCCACTGGTTCACTCCCCAAATGACTGCAATGGTCAGAGCTGAGCTGATCCAAAGCCAGAAGCCAGGAGCTTCTTCTGGGTCTTCCATACAGGTACAGGGGTCCAAGGAGTTGGGTCATCTTCCACTGCTGTCCCAGGCCACAAGCAGAGAGTTGGATCGGAAGGGAGCAGCCAGGACTTGAACCAGCGCCCATACAGGATGCCAGCACTGCAGGCTGGGAGCTTTAACCTGCTGCACCACAGTGCCAGCCCCAAAATAGGGATATTTTACCATATTTTCCTTGGAGTACGTATGTCCAAATAGGGGCTAGCTGTACCCCAGTATTCCTTCTCTTCTTCTGTCTCAGTAACACTTTTCATTGCACATATGGTACCAGAGAGACATTTCCAGCATCTTCTGTGGTGTGTGACCAGGCCAATAGATGAAGCATTTCCTGGAAGGTCTGCTTTATAGGCACTGCATGAATTACCTCTGCTCGCTCTCCTTACCCCTTTCCTTCAACCTGCTGCCTGGGAGAAAATGGCCACCACTTTAGATCATGTGGTTAAGGCCTCACACAGTAGAGCTAGAAGTCACCAGGAGCCAAGGTTCCATCTGCTTGAGTACCAGGCCAGCCAGACCTGGACCACACACCCAGAATTCTACATAAGAAATGTGTCCTTGGGGCCAGAATCATGGCACAGTGGGTTAAGCCACTGTCTGCAATGCCTGCATCCCATATGAGTACCATTTAGAGTCCTTGCTGCTCTACTTCTGATCCAGCTCCCAGCTAATACACCTGGGAGGGCAACAGAAAATGACCCAAGTTCTTGGGCCCCTGTACCCATGTGGGAGACCCAGATGGACTTCCGGCTTCCTGGCTTCAGCCTGGTCCATCCCCTGCCATTGCAGCCATTTGAGGAGTAAACCAGCAGATGGAAGATTTCTCTCTCTCCTCCTCCCCAACCGGTATGTCTATGTGTTTGTCTGTAACTCTGCCTTTCAAATAAATAAATCGTTTCTAAAAAAAATTTTTTAAAGTAAAGATTTAGGCTCAGCATTATGGCATAGCAGGTTAAGCTTCCACCTGCAACACTGGTATCCCACATGGGCAGTGGTTTGAGCCTGGCTGCTCCACTTCCAATCCAGCTCCCTACTAATGCATCTGGCAAAGCAGAGTGCTTGGGCCCCTGCACCCACGTGGGAAACCTAGAAGAAGCTCCTGGCTCCTAGCTTTGGCCTGACTCAGCCCTAGCCATGGTGGCCATTTAGGGAGTAAACCAGCAGATGGAAGATCTTTCTGTCTCTCCCTCTCTCTCTGTAACGCTACCTTTCAAAAATAAATAAGAAATAAACCTTTAAAGATAAATATTTATTTATTTATTTATTTGAATGTTTTTGTATTTACATTATGTAATGATTATAAATGCATACATATTAATATATAAATTAAAAGTGGGAATATGACTATTTGCAGCAATAAAAACTTACTTAAGTTGTTGATGAAGTAGCCAGGAGAAGTAAGTAGTCTCATATACAGGCTATTTGGGAAGAGTTAAAGACTTTATAATAAGTCTGCTCATTCTAGAACACTGTGAAGTTTCTTCATTACTTCAACTGGGATTTAATACTTTTCACTTTGTATCCTACAATTATCTAGTTAAAATTATTCAGAGATACTGTATGGTAATTATGAGTTCGACTTTTTTTTTTTTACTTTATAATGCTAACCAGTTACTGCAAAATCATTGTTGTTTAATATTTATCATACAGATAATCATAAATTCTTTTTTCAGGATTTAAAACAAATTCTGTCTTATTGCATTAAGACCAATACAATGTTAACTACTAGAGATGGCATTTCAGATTCTATATTTTTTCTTTTTCTGTTTTTTTTTTTTTTTTTTTTAACAGGCAGAGTGGACAGTGAGAGAGAGAGACAGAGAGAAAGGTCTTCCTTTTGCCGTTGGTTCACCCTCCAATGGCCGCACCGCGCTCGTCCGATGGCAGGAGCCAGGAGCCAGGTGCTTTTCCTGGTCTCCCCATGGGGTGCAGGGCCCAAGCACCTGGGCCATCCTCCACTGCAATCCCGGGTCACAGCAGAGGGCTGGCCTGGAAGAGGGGCAACCGGGACAGAATCCAGCGTCCCGACCGGGACTAGAACCCGATGTGCTGGCGCCGCAAGGCGGAGGATTAGCCTGTTGAGCCACGGCGCCGGCCAGATTCTATATTTTTTCTAAGAAAAATTCTGCAAATTTATATTTTGAGGGAAAATTGCTCATTATACCCCATTTTTCAGATGCATTGTAATAGATTTAATTTTTCATTTCTTCCATACCTTTTTATCTGGGACAATCTCCATTATTTGCCTTTCCAAAAAACTCATGTTTGATCTTATTTATCTTCTCTACTACATGATGTTTTCTATATCATTCATTTTAGCTTTTATCATTTTCCATTTCTTTTTTTCTAGTTTTTAGTAAGTTGAATATTTCACTCATACAGTTTTTGGTTTTTTCTTTTCTGACACTAATGAAAGCATCTGTAATTATACATTTTCCTAAAATATAACTTTAGTTTTATTCTACAGATATTCCTACAATACTCTCCTCTTTCTGTTTGTTTCTAAATGGTTTACAATTTCTGTTTTGATTTTCTTTTGATGCAGATGCTATTTTTAAAAGGCATTTTTTTTAAAACAGCATTCTTCAAACTTCTAATTTCAGTGGATTAAGATAAGAAGTTACTGCCTATAAGGTCTTACTTTTTATATTTTAATTGCTTTCTGTGACAAAGTCTAGGATGCCTTGTGTAAATGTTCCCTGGACCTAGAGGAAGAATGCATGCATATTCCCTGGTCCATACTTTTGTGGGTGTTTAACACCTTTATATTTTTTATTTGTTTGTTTCAGAGGTTGAAAACTGGCAGCCTATAAACTACAGATCTGCTCTGTCTGGCTGGCAAAGTGCTTTAAAATGTATGAATCTTACTGCCTTCAGGCAAAGCATACATTATACAGTTCATTGTGCAACTCCCACCAGCACTGCGGTCTTCTGCCCTAACTCACGTACTCACGCTACATACTGGCCCCTTGGGCATGGAGCTGGCAATCCAGTTTACTTGATTTGCCAAATTAAAAAAGACACAGAATTAGTGCCTCTGAGCATAATATGATTTTAAATAAATTCTTTCTGCCTCACTTTTTGTATTTTGCTCTTTAAATGTTAAAGAAAGTTGAAGATTTTTGGTTTTCATCAGTATATGGTAACTCTCTATCTCATTCATTGCTTTTGCATTTGGTTTTGATGCTAACACTGCTGATCTTTGCTTTTGGACAGATTAGTGTAGTTTAAGAATATTTATTATGGACTGTTTATTTGGTTTTATTGCTTCTACTTCATTTTGTTTACATACTCATTTCATCTTTTTTTTTTTTTTTTTTTTTGCCTCTCCTTGTTTCTGGTAAGTTGATATTCTTTCTCTTCACTCTTTTCTGACCAACTTGCTCCTCATTATTATTCTCAATCCCTGTTATTCTGGGAATACTAAATTCTTTTAGTCTGTCGGTGTTTACTTGCCATACCTGACAGTCTAAACCAAACCTTTATCAAAATTAAATAACTATGCTCCCCAATCTCTCACCAGTAGAGATCTTTAGAGAATTTTACAAGAGAATGCCTTGTATGCCCCATCCCTAATCTCAGTTTCTACTGAAATAGTTCAGACTTTTTAGTTCCAGGCTATTTTTTAGATTTTCCCCTTTATACTCTGATCCTCCTTCTCAGGAATCTTTATTTTATTTACAATTACATGGTGGATTTTCAGCCACATCAACATACTCTATTTTATGTACACAACATACACATTAACATATACAACACATACAGTTTATGTATATAAATACACAGTTTTCATATACAACGTACACAGTTTATGTAACAGGCAGCTTATGTGTACAATGTATACAAGATTCACTGTTAACCACTGTCAAATACTTTATAACTTCCTCTAGCTTGATATTTCTATTTTGATCCAATTGGACCAATATCTAATTGGACACTCGAGTATTTGTTCCTAAATAACTTCAAGTGTACGATTATCTTCTTTTGCCCTGATTCACTGAATGATATCTTAGCCAAACTATTTGATTATGACATTCTTTCTGACTACCTCGCCTTTGAACCTTTCTTTCCTATGCTTGGAGACTTCCCTCACCATATCAGTCCCAGCTGAAGGCAGGGTCTACCTCCCTTTAAACAAGCTGTATATGCCAGCTGCCTACTTTGTTGGTGCCACCTTGCGCTAAGAAGTCCCCTTGACACTCCTATCATTTACACTCGTCCTAATGCTGCAAAGTAAGGACAATAATGAGAAATGCCCACTGGCAGCAATAGTGATTACTGCGAGATCAAGGTCCTGGCAAGCAGGGGCCAAGGACTCCTGCAGATGTCCAATGCCAGCAGTGCCTGGCGCAAGCTGCACCTACTGTGCCCAGCAACTCTGCAGCTGCGTCCTGCCTGGGCCAGTTCTGCATGAGACTGGAGGAGGCCTGTTTCTGGCTGCAGAGCCTCCCAGCCTAGCTTTCTGGTTCTCCAACAACATTTTATCCTGTAAAAAATGTGTTTTTCTTCCTAAATCAACTGAAATCAGCTTCTGTGGCCTGCAAGTAAGAACCCAGGTTGCTATAGACAAATACGGAAGACTCATTCTAGGGTTTTTAGAGTCACTAATCCCTGCGACTCTGCTGTCTCTTCTTGTATCATGGAGCAGATGAGAACCTCCATACCCTCATAACTCTCCTCAAAGCTGACCTGTCTTCCTGTCTACCAGTTGGCAGGATTTCTCTTTATTGCTTTATTTATTTTTATTTATTTATCTTTATGTATTTTAAATATATTTTAATATATTGATATTTTAAATATATTTATTTTTAAATATTTATTTAATTTTTATTTATTTTTTATGGCAGTCCAGCAATTAACTCTTTTCCCAGAGTTCCATGAGTCCTTTCATTCTGAAGTCTAAAATTTTCTTTACCTCAAGTTTTCTTCTATCTGCTTATCTTGCCTTACCCAACTGTTCCTTTTTCCCCTTCTAGGAATCCTGGGTCTCCTACATTGGTTTTTAGGCATCTCATCTCTGATACATTCCTATGTCTCTATCTTTGTGTTTTATAAAACACTCTGAAGAAAACTAATTCAGCTCTCAACAGGGACGGCTATTCTTTGTATTTCATCTAATAAAAGTTTTTATTTATCTTAAAAATTTTAATTACTTTTTTGAAGGGTAGAGAGACAGACCAAAGACACACAAAGATCCCATCTGTGGGTTTACTTTCCAAACACCCACAACAATTGGGGCTGGGCTAGGTCAAAGCCGGTTGCTGGGAACTCAATCAGGTCTCCCACATGGGTGGCTGGGACCCACTACATGAGCTGCTTCCGAGGGTGCACACTAGCAGGAAGCTAGAGTTAGGAGGGGAGACAGGTAGTGAATCCAGGGACTCCCAGGTGGCAGGCAGACATTTTAACTGCCAAAAACCCACCCCATGTAGTAGAGAGCGCGTGAGAGAGAGATCTTCTATCCATTGGTTCATTCCCCCAAATGGCTGCAACAGCCAGGGTTGGCCAGGTTTAAGTCAGGTGCCTAGAACTCCATCTGCGTCTCCCATGCAGGTGGCAGGGGTCTAAGCACTTGGGCCATCTTCTGATGCCTTCCCAGATGCATTAGCGGGAAGCTAGTTTGGAAATGGAGCAGCCAGGACTCAAATCAGTGCTCAAATGGGATGCTGGCATTGCAGGCAGTGGTGGCTTAACCCTCTGCATCACAGCACCAGCCCCTGGCACTATGCTCTAGAACCTTGTCTTAGTCTGTTTTCTTCTGTTGTAGCAAAACACTAGAGGCTGGATAACATATAAACAAATAAATTTGGAAGCTGAAAGACTGAAATCAGGTGGCTTAATCTGTCCAGTCCTTGGGGAGGGCTTCCTGGCAGGGACATCATAATGGCAAGGATATATACAATCATATGGCAAGATGGGATGCCAGAGAGATTCAGAGACCAGGCTTGATCTTTTTATAATAATTTGTTCTCCTAGGAACTAAACAAGATACTGCAAGAACTGTATTAATCCCTTCTGAGATTAGCGATCCCAATGACCTAACTACCTTCCAATAGGCCCCACCTTTTAAAAGTTCCCATTAATTCAACACTGCCACACTGGGGAATAAGTTTCCAGCACACAAACCCTTGGGGGACACATTCAAACCATATTCAAACCATAGCAGACCTGCAAACTGTGAGCTAAACAATACTCAGCCTCAGGTGTTTTATTATAACAAGAAAAAGTGTGAACTAAGACAGATACCAAGATACCCAACAAGACCAGTGTGGTGAGCAGTCCTTTTCAAAGTCTCTCATCCACATTTTCAGTATGACTTAAGAGGAAATGAGTTTGACAGGTGTTTGGCCTAAAGGTTAAGCTCTCAGGACACCTGCATCCCTTATCAGAGTACCAGGGGTTGAGAGCCAGCTCTGGCTCCCAGTTCCGTCTTCCTGCTAATGCAGGCTCTGGGAAGCATCAGTGATGACTCAAGTGATTGGGTCCCTGCCACCCACGCAGCAGACCTGGGTTGAGTTCCCAGTCCCTGGCTCCAGCATGGCCCAGCCCCAGCCATTGTAAGCATCTAGGAGGTGAATCGCAGATGAGAGCTCTTTTTTTCTCTGCTGCTCAAAAAATTCTTATTAAAAAAAAGGAAATAACTTTCATTGAAAGAGAACATGCAGGGCTAGCTTTGTGGAATTGCAGGTTAAATCTTTGCCTGTGACGCTGGCATCCTATTTAGGTGCAGGTTCAAGCCCCAGCTGCTCCACTTCCAATCCAGTTCCCTATTAATGCTCCTGGGAAAACAGAGGAAGATGGTCCAAGTCCTTGTGCCGGTGCCACCCACGTGGGAGACCTGGAAGAAGCTCCTGATTCCTGGCTTTGGATCAGCTCAGCTTCAGCTGTTGCAGCCATTTAAGGGAGTGAACCAGTGGATGGAAGATAGAGTTCTCTCTCTCTCTCCCTCCCTCCCTCCCTCTTCCCCATCCCATCTCTTTTTCTTTCCCTCCCTTCATCACTCCCTTTCTCTAATTCTGCCTTTCAAATAAATAAATCAATCATAAAAAAGAGAGAAATGTGACATCAGAAAATCTGCTTTCACATGCAAAATACTTATTACCAGAAATACTAAACACTATTTGAAAATTCAACAAATGAGAAGAGCAACAAAGGAAATCCACTCAGTTTAGAGTGGAAAGAAAAACACTGAGATGAACATAATTTTTAAAAATGTAAGGGATGTGAAGACTGGCAAGATCCAATATAATAGGAAAACCAAACAACAGAAGAGAACACTGAGGGAAGAAAATTAACCTGAGGTAAGAAAAGCACGAAAAGACTGAAAATAGATCACCAACTAATGAAAAGGGCTCCACACCCAGACATATTATTAAACATCGTAATTCTGCAGACTGGGCTGGCTTTGAGCCAATGTCCACCAAGTGGAGGAAGTGAAGGGTTTGGACAGTTTGATGATGTTATCAGAGTCAGGAGCCTAGGAATGACCCGATCTTGTCTGGGGACTCCCCTTCCCTCCATGGGGCTGCAGACTGAAAGTGTTAGGACCAGGGCGAACAAGTCAGACCAGAACAGAGGAGCATTCTCCGCCAAACCCAAGGTGAAGAATGCAAGGGCAGCTCGAGGCCTTCAAGAGGCCTCTGACTTCATCCTGCACTCTGCAGAGCGAGCCGTGACCCGACCTCTCCACTCCACCACAGTCACAGAGGAGGTAGGCAGAGGTCCAGGCCAGATGAGCTCCCAGGAAACAGGCCCTGACAACATCTGCAGCAAGGAAAGAAAGGGAGTGAGTCAGGCCTCGGCGCTGACCACCTGAGTCAGCTGGGTCATGTGTGGGCAGGACTTGTGGCCAGCCGTGGAGCCAACTCCCTGGGAGTGAACTTTTTAAGGAAGAAAATAATAGGTTAATGTTTGTTTTGGGGGATATCAAAATGTCCCTTTCAGGGTAGAGTTCATAAAGGAAATGAGGAGAAAGACCACTAGAAAAGGCAAGGAAATAGATTCTCCCCAGAAGCTCCCTGTGGCCGATGGGAGAAACAAGAGACCTGACTAGCAGGCCTCAATCAGAGACACCATGAAGGACCAGCTTCGCTCAAGTTCCCCCGGAACTGCCGAGGCAGCTGCTGCAGCTGGACACCATTTGAGTCCACTTCCTTCACTCCCCTTGGAGGTACTGTTCCCAAAGGCAATCCCCACAAACTCTCTGCACACGAAGCTGGGTCTCAAGGCCTATTTCCCAGGAAGCAACCAGGAAAATCAGTTATTACCTCACCATACATTTACAGTATATTAATTTAAATTTCTGATATTAAAAATCATCTTTATTTTAATATAATTTAAAACATTATTGTTTTAATCAGAGTCAAAAATTCAACTGCCTACAGAGCCAGACAGCTACATAAGTGTCTGAAGGTCAAAGTAAAAAATGAAAGGAGTGGTAGAGACTGGGACAAGTAGAGAGCTCAGTCAAAATACTCTAATTCAAAAATCTTTAAAACACTCTGTGATACCAATGACTATGCTTTTTCAAAGTTGCAATTGGGATGCACACAATTTTGCAAGTCAATTTTGTTCATTTATCTTTATATCAAGTATTTCCCCATGTTGGATATACTCCTGAGAGTTACAGTTTATGGCAGAGAGGAGTAGGAATAAGCTCTCATGTTCTATTACAGAGAAAGGGACTACAGTTAACAGCATCGTACTGTATAATTCAAATCAGCTAGAAATAAGGATTTTCAATGTTTTTATCACAAATAAATGATAAATGGTTGTGATGACAATCTAAATCTTCTGAGCTGATCAATATATAATGTATAAATGTATCAAAATGTCACACTGTACTTCATAAAGATGTACAATCTGTCAATAAAGATAATAAAAATAAAATGGCAGTCTGTGTATTACCTTATGACTCAAATCATCAAATTATGTAAATGTTCATTTATGTTCAGATGGTTAAACCACTGGGAGATGACCTAGGAAGGTTTGGGAGAGCACGACATCGGGGCGTTAACTGTCTTCCATAATCACTTGTGAGCCTAGATTAATTTTTCTTAATTTAAGCTTTCAAGTACTTTTCCTGGTTAATACACTATAAACATGGCAGTTTTATAAATAAAGTGACCCCAGTCCTCTCAAAGATAATACAACCATCTCAGTATTACACAAGTCTGAAGATAAACTTCTGTGGGAATAATGGTCAAAGCTGACCATTTCACCTAAATATGAAATAAAACAGAAACCTTTAGGTCAGCTAGCAGTCTGCATTCTTTTCATGCCAGGGCAAGGGCTACACTTGTATTTTAGTTATTGTTTCTCTTTGTTTCCCAGAATGGCTCATGCAGCCTTATTTGGAAGTTTCTTTTCTGTCCAGCAATGAGAGAAAATAACACTGTAGAAATTCAAAGTGCTGGACTCTTTTAAGCATGCAACAGAATCAAATATTTGTGAAAGGGACTTCACAGGTATAGTCTTCACTTCACCAACATGAAACCAATCAGGGTCAAGAAGGGAAAGAAATGGGCTGAGAGCATCTTTCTGTGAATCCACGGTTTTGTCAAACAGGACAACCTACCACCCAGAGACTCGGGCTTGTTTATTCAGTGTAATCCTGTTATAATCAAGCCTCACCAGAAGCCTCTCCCCAGATCAGCCCTCTTCAAGCTAATCGCAGTGTTTCCCTTTTCAAAATGCTCAAATCTGACTCTTGCAGCTTGAGGGGTGAGGCCAACTAAGATCCCTGGAGGGATGCCGTGCACAGTCATGCTGCTCTGAGATGCAGGCCTCCACCAGCTCGCTCCCTCCCGTGCTCTGTCCGCCCTTTCTCCCTGCTTCAGCTGCTTCCCTCCCCTGCCCTCCCCACCTTCCCAGCACCTGGCTGCTCCCTGCTCTCCTCCTCCTGGGCATGAGTCCTTACACTGAAAGAAGCCTGAATTTCTCTACTTCTCACATACCTGCCTGCCTCTGACCAAGCCCTGAGGGTTATTCAGCTGCCCCCGAGGAAGAAGGTGAAAGATCTACCTGGGGGGTGACATCTGAGTTAACACCTGCAAGGATGAGAAGTGGGATCAAAGTATAATTAATCTTCCAAATTGGGACACTGTCAAGAATTAAAATAATGAGTAAAATGACCTGCAATGAGTGTCACCTGGGCCTTATGGTCAACCTCTGAGGAATGAATTCTTTGAGTCTTGTGAGAAGAGCATCCTAGGCAAAGGGAAGCAATGGGAGAGCCCTGAGGTTGAGAAGGAAGGCAGTATGGTCTGAGGCACAGGGTGGAGGCCTGTACATCCTCAGGGGCTGCGGGGGCAGGGAAAGGACTGTGCCTGATCATGAACCTGTACAACAGCATTTTCTAACAAACATTCAACACTATGGCCATTCAGCTAGATAAGCTAGGTAAAATAATGTCATCATCCAGGAAGAGGAAGAGATCTGCAGAGAAGTTAAATATTCTGTGCCTTAAATGTCATATTTTTTATTATTAGAAGAAGCACTTCTGGTCTGTACATGGTTCTAGCAGGTTTAGTTGCTGGTTTCAAGGCATACAAGAACACATCAGAGTCAGCAGATGATAGGTGAGGGAAGTCCCAAATGCTGACAAGCATGCGACCACAGTGTGGATGGGCCACACAGCCACCATGGCGTTCCCAGAGCATCTCCAGAATCAGGGCTGGTAAGCTCTCAGCACTGCTACCGATGACCTGAGTCATGAGAAGATAGTAAAGGAGAAGACGCTTGGAATACGTTCAGGACTATTTTGCATCTGAAATGCTCAGCACAGGGTTCAAGGATACCAAAAGTTATTATATACACAGGTCATTTTAATGTGTAGCTAAATTTAATCATGGCCCAATGACTGTTATTTCTTGATTTTCACTCTCTCTTCTTTCTTGTTCTTTTACAACTACTTATTCAGAATCGCTACCAAAGCACAAAAACAGAATGCCACCGAGAATTAGGATGTAGGCAAATTGTGAGGGAAGGACAAACACACTTCTCATCCTTGCAAATAACACACACACACACACACACACAAACACACACACTATTAACCTACAAAAAGACTGCTTTTCCACATTTTTTGCTCCAGTTTCCAAGCATATAATTCCATTTAACTTCGGCACACTGTAATGTTTTCAGATTGAAGGAAGAGTAGAAGAGACCAAAATACAACTCTAAACAAATAATTTTCACAATAATCTTAGGACCACTGTGAATAGGCTCTTTGTTTATCTGTTTACAGATTGAAGGCAGGCTACCGATAATGTCATCTTCCAAAGTTTTCTTTTTCCTTTTTAAGATTTATTTATTTATTTGAAAGTCAGAGTTACACAGAGAGAGGAGAGGCAGAGAGAGAGAGAGAGAGAGAGAGAGAGAGGTCTTCCATCCACTGGTTCACTCCCCAACTGGCTGCAATGGTTGGAGCTGCACTGATCCGAAGCCAGGAGCTTCTTCTGGGTCTCCCATGAGGGTGCAGGGGTCCAAGGACATGGGTCATTTTCTACTTCTTTCCCAGGCCATAGCAGAAAGCCTGATCAAAAGTGGAACAGCCAGGATTCAAACCTGCGTCCATATGGGATCCTGGCACTGAAGGCGTTAGCTCTACTGGCCACACCACAGTGCCGGCTTCCCAAAGTTTTTGTTTTGTTTTGACTGCTGATGCTAGACAGAATAGTTCCCATTAGAGAAAGAAGATGAATTCTTTGGCAGATGGATCAAAGGGGATTCAAGGGCTCTGGAGGTTGTTGGCACTACTTCTTTAATAGAGTTTCAGGTCAAAGTTTATGACTCTGCTTTTCCAGGTTTATCATAAACCCTACTCTTAACACTTACCCATAATTAGATTTAATTTGGAACAAGTATGTGGTTGGAAATGAGAGAAGGATAAAAGAGGAAAGATAATTTTTTCTCAGGTAACAGCTTAAGAGTTAAAAAGGAAAGTGAACACAGGACGAGATACTGGTAAAAAAAAAATATCTACAAGACTGGTGTCGTGGCATAACAGGTAAAGCCATCACCAGCATCCAATGTAGGTGCCAGATCATGTCCAGCTGCTCCACTTCCGATCCAGCTCCCTGCTAATTGCTTAGGAAAACCAGCAGAAGATGGCCCAAGTACTTGGGCCCCTACACCCATGTGAGAGACCCAGAAGAAGTTCCTGGCTCCCAGCTTCAGCCTGGTCCAGCCCTGGCCATTGTGGCCATCTGTGGAGTGAATCAGAGGATGGAAGAGCTCTCTGTCTCTGTCTCTCCTTCTTTCTCTGTAACTCTATCAAATAAATAAATCAATCTTTGGGGGAAAAAGTCTATGAATAGGCACGCATTATGAAACACCACAGGAAGTGGAGATCCTCTGATAGAGGTGAAGGAGGCCCAGTTCCCTGTGTTGACCTTCTGGGAGTTTTGGCTCAGAAGAGCAGGGTTATCAAAGTAGAGGTACAGAATAAGGAAAAACTCTATGAACAGCCTTTCCTAAGCTAATACCATTAAAAGATATTTTTAGTTCCAATTTAAATACTTGGCCAACCACATTTATTTTGAAATATCAAATCTACTTTCTCTTGAGAATTCGGAAATTGCTTAGAAATATGAAGACAGCTACCACCAGTACATTTATTGCTAGGAACTTTCGGGTTTGTTTTTGCTAGGGACTCTGTAGTATTCTGGACCCTACTCTTTGCTAGAGACTCTGCAGTGTTGGGGGGACCTGAAGTTGATAAAGACATCACTGTTCAATGTGCCCAAGAAGGTGGATGCCACAGGCAATCTCCACCAAAGGGTCTTGATGGCTGAGCAGGAAGCTGGTGACATACTGAACAGAAGGCAGCACCAGGGCTGGGTGGAGAACAGTCCTACTACATGTAGGTTTTGTAGTATAATGGCAAAGTCTTCATGAGTATACACATAAATATACAGTGTATAAGTATACACTGAACCTTTCAAAATTCTCATTCTTTTTTTTTTTAAAGATTTATTTTATTTATTTGAAAGAGTTACAGAGAGGGGTAGAGCCAGAGAGAGAGAGGTCTTCCATCCACTGCTTCACTCCCCAAGTGGCCGCAATGGCCAGAGCTGAGCTGATTTGAAGCCAGGAGCCAGGAGCTTCTTGCAGGTCTCCCACGTGGGTGCAGGGACCCAAGGACTTGGGCCATCTTTCACTGCTTTCCCAGGCCACAGCAGAGAGCTGAATCGGAAGTGGAGCAGCCAGGACTCAAACCGGTGCCCATATGGGATGCCAGCGCTGCAGGCTGGGGCTTTAACCTGCCACAGCGCCGGCCCCCTCTCAATGTTCTAACGCTGCCTTTAAGATACTAAGATGGATCTGATCAGACTAGAGCCATAAAAAATTGTTTTAAAAGTAAAAAAAACACAACAAACTAGAAGTTTCATATCTATAGCACATTCAGGCAATATACAGAAGAGGTGAAAGGAAAATAGTTCTCTGAGTTAGGATGTTTAAAAGTCTAAAAGCCAAAAATCCCAGAATATTAAAATTAGCAGAAACTTGAAGGTAATCTTGCACACTCTACTTTGCATGTAGGGAAATAATGTACCAACAAAAACTTATTTTGTTAATTCATCTTTAATGTTAAAAAGAAAAATTCCCACCCGTGTGGCGGCTCACTAGCCTAACCCTCCGCTTTGCGGCGCCAGAACACCGGCTTCTAGTCCCGGTCGGGGTGCCGGATTCTATCCCGGTTGCCCCTCTTCCAGGCCAGCTCTCTGCTGTGGCCCAGGAGTGCAGTGGAGGATGGCCCAAGTGTTTGGGCCCTGCACCCCATGGGAGACCAGGAAAAAGCACCTGGCACCTGGCTCCTGCCATCGGATCAGCGCAGCGCTCTGGCCACGGCAGCCATTGGAGGGTGAACCAACGGAAAAGGAAGACCTTTCTCTCTGTCTCTCTCTCTCTCTCCACACTGCCTGTAAAAAAAAAAAAAAGAAAGAAAGAAAGAAAGAGAAAGAAAAATTCCCAGGGGCGCTGTGGTATGGAGGGTAAGCCGCTGCCCGCAGTGCCGGCATCCCATACTGGCACCGGTTCAAGTCCTGGCAGTTCCACTTCCAAACCAGCTCTTTGCTAAGGCCTGGGAAAGCAGTGGAAGATGGCCCAATTCTTTGGGCCCCTGCATCTGCATAGGAGACCCGAAAAAAGCTCCTGGCTTCTGATTGGTGTAGCTCTGGCTGTTGGGGAATGAACCAGTGGATGGAAGATTTTTTTCTCTCTGCCTGTCCTTCTCTGTATAACTCTGACTTTCAAATAAATAAATAAATCTTAAAAGAGAGAGAGAGAGAGAGAGAGAGAAAGACATTTCCAAAGAGGAATTTAGAAAAAAAATAATTTAAAATTTATTACAAGGTACAAATTTTCAAATCCATCAAAACATTACAAAAAATAAAAAAGGCATTTTACAAAATTCAGCAACTATTTCTGATTTTATTTTATTTATTTTTATTTATGTGTAATGCAGAGAAACAGGCGGAGAGACAGAGATATCCTATCTGCCGGTTCACTCCTCAAATATCTACAATAGCCAAGGCTGAGCCATGTCAAAGCCAGAAGCCAGGCAAAATCCAGAAACCAGGAAAAATCCAGGTCTCTCACCTGGGTACTTGAGCCATCACCTGCTCTCCTAGTGTGAGAAATAGCAGGAAGCTGGAGTTGGGCGCACAGCTGGGACTTGAATCCAGGCACCCCAATATAGGATGCAAGTGTTCCCAATGGGATCTTTTTTTCTATTTTTTAATTAATTAATTTATTTTTTGACAGAAAGAGTGAACAGTGAGAGAGAGACAGAGACAGAGAGAAAGGTCTTCCTTTTCCGTTGGTTCACCCTCCAATGGCTGCTGCGGTCGGCGCACCATGCTGATCCGAAGCCAGGAGCCAGGTGCTTCTCCTGGTCTCCCTTGCGGGTGCAGGGCCCAAACACTTGGGCCATCCTCCACTGCACTCCCGGGCCACAGCAGAGAGCTGGCCTGGAAGAGCAGCAACCGGGACAGAATCCGGCACCCCAACCGGGACTAGAACCCGGGGTGCCAGTGCCACAGGCAGATGATTAGCCTATTGAGCTGCGGCACCGGCCCCCCAATGGCATCTTAACCACTGTGCCAAATGCCCGTCCCTATTTCTGATTTTAAGAACTATAACAGGAGACAAATATTTAGCCTAGCAGGCTAAGATGATAGTTAGGATGCCTACATCTCACAACAACATGCCTGAGTTCAACGCCCAGCTCTAGCTCCTGACTCCAGCTTCCTGCCAAAGCAAAACCTTGAGAGGCAGTGGTGCTAGCTCAAGTCGTTAAGTCCCTGCCACCCATGTGGGAGATCAGGATTGAGTTCCCAGCTCCCAGCTTTGGTCCGGTTCAGCCCCAGCCATTGAGCACTTGGGCAGTAAACCATTGGGTAGGAGCTCTCTGTCTGTCTGAGTCTCTTTGCCTTTCAAACAAATAAATTAATGAATGAATAATTTTTTAAAGCCCATAATATATGAAGGATAAATCCTCTATATAATAGAGGACATCTATCCCCTCTCAATAGCATTTAAGCCTCTGAATAGAGTTAATATATCAGAGAAGGCTGTATATTTCTTACTTCTCACTAGGTTTTATATTTTTTTCTCATACTGTGAATGGGACCTTTTAATACACCATTATTTGTTTCTGAGTATTTTTTTAAAATTTTTTTTATTTATTTTTATTTTTTTTGACAGGCAGAGTGGACAGTGAGAGAGAGAGACAGAGAGAAAGGTCTTCCTTTGCCGTTGGTTCACCCTCCAATGGCCGCCGCGGCCGGCGCACTGCAGCAGGCGCACTGCGCTCATCCGATGGCAGGAGCCAGGTGCCAGGTGCTTCTCCTGGTCTCCCATGGGGTGCAGGGCCCAAGCACCTGGGCCATCCTCCACTGCACTCCTGGGCCATAGCAGAGAGCTGGCCTGGAAGAGGGGCAACCGGGACAGAATCCGGCGCCCCAACCGGGACTAGAACCCGGTGTGCTGGTGCCGCAAGGCGGAGGATTAGCCTGTTGAGCCACGGCGCCGGCCTGTTTCTGAGTATTAATGCTGTAAAAGAAAACTGTTGCATACATATCTACAAGCATACATACCTGCACATACATGCATACTCATACATGAACATATAAGCTCATTTCTAACTGGTAACTTTACTGAATCTTCATTAGTTCCTTACTGAATTCTCATTAGTTCTAATGGTTTTTCAGCTGATATCTTTGACTGTTATAATAAGAAAATTATAGTACCTACCAATAATGTGCTGTTATCTCATTTTCTTAAACAAATGACAGTATTTAAAAAAAAAAAAACTTAGTGTTTTGGCTGGCATATCTGAAAACAATGTCACACAGTCCTGAACAGGCACAACTGCTTTAGTCCTGACCTTTACAGGAATGTTTTTAGTTTCCTGTTAAGTATGGTGTATGGTGCTTTCGGGTCACTGTATTTATTATCTTAGGAAAGGACCCATTCCATTCCAACAGGAATTAAATGCTTCTAGACAGATATTAAATTTTATTAAATGTATTATTGAAACACAGGAAGATGATAATTTTTTCTCTTTAAATTTACTGAAGTTGCAAATCCCTTGTATATAATAATACATTGCATTCTTGGAATAAACCAGTTTTGTTTTGCTTTAACTGATGGCATAATATTTTGAAAAACATAAGATTAGATTAAATTTGGCTGTATTTCAGTGGGTCTTATGCAGCTACATTGGGGAAAATGTACTATGGCTTTCTCAGTGCTAGCTTTGAAAGGCTTTACTATTAAGAGGAGTATTAAAACTTTTATTAAAATTGGAATGTTTTCCAACTTTTCTGTACTCTGGAATAGTATCAAGTTTCTATTATTTGAGTATCATCTACACAATTTTGGTTATATTTGAATTCAACTGTCCTGTTATATCTTCAATATTTTTCTGCATAAACTCAATATTGACTTACTTCTTTTTTAGCCTAACCTAGTCCTAAGTAACAAACATACTTGTAGATTCAGTGGACTAGTTGCAATTTTTCCAACATGCTCTCAATTAATCAATAAAACAAGAAATAATTATCTGGGGCTGGAACTGTGACATAGCGGGTAAGAGCCACAGCCCATGCTGGCATCCCATATGGGCACTGGTTCAAGTCCTGGCTGCTCCACTTCTGATCCAGCTCTCTGCTGTGGCCTGGGAAAGCAGTGGAAGATGGTCCAAGTCCTTGGGCCCCTGCACCCACATGGGAGACCCAGAAGAAGCTCCAGCTCCTGTCTTCAGTTCGGCCCAGCTCCAGCTGTTGTGGTCATCTGGGAAGTGAACCAGCAAATGAAAGACCTCTCTTTCTCATTCTCTCTCTCTCTCTCTCTCTGCCTCTAACTCTGCTTTTCAAATAAATAAATAAATCTTGTTTAAAAAAGATAATTATCTAGAGCATCGTTAAAGCATCGCCTGTAACCCAACCTTTGGGAAATGTACCATATGACTTGAAATAGCACAGAAATTATATTTACCTCATTATCTGCAAAATATTAAATATAAAACTATCTAGGTTCAGGGTTATTTTTGGAGCTGTTTTCCTTTTTAAATTTTTACTTATTTATTTGAGAGGCAGACAGAGAGAGAGAAACAGTTCCCATGGACTGGTTCACAACACCAGCAGTGGCTGGGACAGGACTTGGCTGAAGCTGAGAGCCAGGAACTCAATTCAGCTCACCCACATCAGTGGCAGCAATCCAACCACCTGAGCCATCACTGCTGCCTTCCAGGATCTGAATCAGCAGGAAGCTGGAATCAGGAACCAGAGGTAGGTAATGAACCCAGGCATTCAGACATGGGGTGGGAGTGTCCTAACTGACGCTTAAACTCCGAGGCCAAATATCCACCCTGAGCCTCTTTCTTTCTTTCCTTCTTTCCTTCTTTTCTTTCTCTTTCTCTCTTTCTTTCACAGGCAGAGTGGACAGTGAGAGAGAGAGAGACAGACAGAGAGAAAGGTCTTCCTTTTCCATTGGTTCACCCCCCAATGACCACTGAGGCCGGTGCGCTGCGGCTGGCGCACTGTGCTGTTCTGAAGCCTGGAGCCAGGTGCTTCTCCTGGTCTCCCTTGCAGGTGCAGGACCCAAGCACTTGGGCCATCCTCCACTGCACTCCCGGGCCACAGCAGAGAGCTGCCTGGAAGAGGAGCCACCAGGACAGAATCTGGTGCCCCGACTGGGACTAGAACCCGGTGTGCGGGCGCCGCAGGCAGAGGATTAGCCAAGTGAGCTGCGGCGCCAGCCTAAAGATTTATTTTTATTTATTTAAAGGCAGAGGCAGAGAGAGGTCTTCCATCAGCTGGTTCACTTCCCATATGGCTGCAACAGCTATAGCTGGGCTAATCTTTAGACAGGAGCCTGGAGCTTCTTCTGGGTATCCCACGTGGGTTCAGGGGCCCAAGGACTTGGGCCATCTTCTACTGCTTTCCCAGGCCAAAGCAGAAAGCTAGATCGGAAGTGGAGCAGCCAGGACTCCAACAGGTGCCCATATGGGATGCTGGCATTGTAGGCCGCAGCTTTACTCACTACGCCACAGCACTGGCCCCTCAACTTGCATTATTTATAGTTTTATTGACTTAGAACAACAGGATGATCAGTAAAATTTCTCTTAAAAGTTTGTAATGAGGTTTTCTTTCCATCTTTAGAACAAGTCAATGTTAACTATTCTATGAACATTCTAGAAAAAAACAAAAGGTTTCTATAAGACATATAAATTCTATTTTACTTGAGTTTTCCCAAGCATCTCTATAAGGTTTTGCTTTAGGTACTTTCAGTGTTTTGCTATGCATTGTACTGAATTTTCTAGCTGCCACTTTTTCTTTTTGGGTTATACTTTTATCCATATGAAAAGTTCAAGCTCATTTAAGGTATTTTGTGGTGTGTTTCAGTAGAACGAACAAACAACTTTGTAAATTAAGCCAAACCAAGAGAGGTACCCATAATTAAATCACATTTACTTTACTATCAAGAAAGACATGACCTTAAGAGACAGAAAAGCTGATGGTATTCTATCAATTCAGAGGTCTTTGGCATTAAGTGGGAAAATACTGACATATTTTAGTGCAAAAGAAAGGCAAACTTTAATTAAGTGATATGGCCATTTGAATGGAGATCTCAGATCCCCATTATTAGGAGCCGTAAGAAGTAAAATATAACTTGAATAAAGGGTACCTAGACTTTATGACCAACTCTTTCTTCAAAGTTTAAAGTCCATGCTATAGAGAGATTATAGATATCACATTTATACTCGAATGAAATTTGAGAAAAATTGACCATACACAAATTATTCCTGACTATGTTTAAACCAAGTATGTTCAAGAATATCCAACCAAAGCAAAAGGAACTCAAGCTGGTATCTGAACTCTAGAATAAGAATCCCATTCTTGTCCCTGTCAGAAATTTGTTAAGGTTAAAAAACCTTGACAAACCAAAAAGGGCAAAAAACAAAAACCAAAAGCCAATATTATTTTTAATAAAAACACTTATGTGGGGCCAGCACTGTGGCGCAGCGGGTTAACGCCCTGGCCTGAAGCGCCGGCATCCCATATGGGTGCCAGTTGGAGTCCCGGCTGCTCCTCTTCTGATCCAGCTCTCTGCTATGGCCTGGGAAAGCAGTAGAAGATGGCCCAAGTCCTTGGGCCCCTGCACCCACATGGGAGACCTGGAAGAGGCTCCTGGCTCCTGGCTTTGGATCGGCTCAGCTCCAGCCGCTGCAGCCATCTGGGGAGTGAACCAGCGGATGGAAGACCTCTCTTTGTTTCTACCTCTCTGTGTAACTCTGTTTCAGATAAATAAAATAAATCTTAAAAAAATAAATAGAAATGCTTACGTAAACATCTTTTAATATTGGAAAGATTTAGAACAAGCAGAGAGACATTTAATATTTAGAACAAGTAGAGAAACATTTAAAAGAATCAAATAAGTGTGATAGTATTCTTTATTAAGAAATACCTGAATTTTAGAATTTAACTTTCAATGTTTTAAGAGTAAACATTAAAGAGTTACATATCAATCTACTACTGCAATTTAAAATGTGGAACTGAGTAATTTGTGATTTCAGTTTGAAAGTGTGCATGTATATATACACACAGAAGTATTTACTCATTCGTTCAAGTTGCCATACAACTCTATTATCCTTCCCTCTAACTTAATCCCAAACTATAAACTGTTATGAATAAACCAAAATATGGGACAAAAAGTAATTTTAAAATAGAAAATGCAGATGATGAGATTTTTGTAAAAGTTCAGTAGGAAAACTGAAGAGAAAAGGTTAATATGGAGATGCTAGAATATATAAAAGTCTGGCAACATACAGTTTCCTAGGAAATACTCCAGCAAAGCAAAGAGAATAAAAAGAAGAGAGAAAGGATCCAAGAGACAGGGAGCTAAGCTGACATGGTGACAGGACTAGAGAACAAGCAGTCTATACTTAGTCAGTCTGAGGTTACAGCTGAAGCTTATCTGGAAACAATCCCAGGAGATAGGTTATATTACCATTCCTTTTCTAGATGAAGAAACCGAGAAAAACTTGCACAAAGTCTCAGAGGAAGTGGCAAAATTGAGACAAGAATAGGCAGTCTAGCTCCAGAGCCCAAACTCTTAACCAATCATGCTCTTTGTCTTTAAGAAAAAACAGAGTCTCTATAACGACCTGTGAGATTAAGAAGCTGGGAGGGGGCATTGTAGTAGAGAAGTTGATGTGTCACTTGGGACACATGCATTATATATCCGTGTGCCTGGGTTTGGTTTAAGTCCCACCTCCACTTCCCATCCAGCTTCCTGCTAAAGTGCACCCTGGGATGCAACAGGTGATGGCTCAAGCACTTCGTTCCCTGCTACACATGTGGGAAACCTGGATGGAATTCCTGACTATTTCTTGGTTATTGTGGGGATTTAGGGAGCAAATCAGTGGATGGAAGATATTCTCTCTCTCTCTCTCTCTCTCTCTCTCTCTCCATTTCAAATAAATATTATAACACTTGTATAAACTCCTTTTGACTCTCCCTTACTCCTTCCATTTTAAGTAATATTCATCTGTCATGGACCATAATCAAGCAATGTAAGATTATGCTGCCTTCTGTATAAACCTAGTTCTATAGCAAATATATAAGGGATCCAAATATTTTAAATGCTGGTTGGTTTTTAAATCTTACCACTGACCTATAAACAATACACAGAAGATTTAATACTACTAATTATAGAACAGCATGTAAATGATCCAGCCATGTAAAAAGTTGAGGCTGGCAGGGGGAGGAGGAAGGTTCATGCTGAGAAAAAGGCAGGAGAAATTTAGAGGTATGAGCAGTCTTCAACAAGTGCATTTTCTTTTAATTCTATTCTCCACTAAATGTAAAGTACTATTGTATTACACCCCCACTTACCTAGAGCAAAGCCAAAGACACTGTTCAAAGTTCATTAGTCAAGAAATACAGGTGGTAAACAGTAGAAAATTCCTTACAATTTTAAAAGTTTTTTTAAATGAAAATTTTATGCAACCATTTCTTAGCAGTCTGTATTCCATCATTAGTAGTCTGTTATATTAATAACCGGTTTAGAAAACTTAAGTATGACTTACAGAAATGAGGGATGAGAGGGAGTATATATATACATATACATATATAGTAATGAATATGCACTTAAATTCTTAGCTTTCAGAGTGAGAGTAAGTACAGAGTCTTAAAAGCTAATGTCAAGAAAACAGGAAAGGCAGGAGCAGACATTCAGCCTAGCAGTTGGGGCACCTGCTAGGTATCTGAATACCTGGGTTTGATTCCCAGCTCTGGCTCCTGACTCCAGATCCCTGCCAGCGCAGAACCTGGGAGGCAGAAGTGATAGCTCAAGTAATTAGGTTCCTGCCACCTATGTGGGAGACCTGAATTGAATTCCTGGCTCCCAGTTTCAGCCAGACCAGCCCTAGCCATTTGGGGAATGAACAAGTGAATGGGAGTTCTCTCTGTCTCTCTGCCCCAAGGAAAGGAGAAAGATAAATGTATAGCATATTATATAGAATTATAAAGATAATTTTTAAAATTATTTAAAAGTACTTTAAAAAAAATAAGATAGACTAATAGATGCATGGAGAGGTTAATTCTATTAATTATAGAATCAAGGTGGTATGTGTCCAGACATTCATTACACAAGTCCTTCAACTTTCCTGATTAAAATTTTTGTCATAAAATATCGACACAAATGTAGTTGAGAGGGGCTGGCATTGTGGTGTAGCAGGTTAAGCCTCCACCTGTGCCAATGTCCCATACAAGCACCAGTTCAAGACCCAGTTACTCCACTTACAATTCAGCTCCCTGCTAGTGCACCTGGGAAAGCAGCTGAGGATGACCCTGGTCACTGGGCCTCTGCTCCCACATGGGAGACCCAGAAGAAGCTCCAGGCTCCCCAGTTTGGCCTGGTCCAGCCCTGGCTATTGCAGCCATTTGGGGAGTGAGCTAGCAGATGGAAGAGCTCTCTTGCTCTGTCTCTCCTCCTCTCTCTGTGACTCTGCCTTTTGGATGAGTATTCAAAAAAAAAAAAAAGATTAGAGTTAGACAGTGAGAGAAAGACAGAGAGAAAGGTCTTCCTTCCGTTGGTTCACCCCCTAAATGGCCACCACGACCGGTGTGCTGCGCTGATCCGATGGCAGGAGCCAGGTGCTTCTCCTAGTCTCCCATGCAGGTGCAGGGCCCAAGCACTTGGGCCATCCTCCACTGCACTCCCTGGCCACAGCAGAGAGCTGGACTGGAAGAGGAGCAGTCAGGACAGAATCTGGCGCCCCAACCGGGACTAGAACCCCGTGTGCTGGCGCCGCAGGTGGAGGATTAGCCTAGTGAGCCGCGGCGCCAGCCTAAAAAAAAAATCTTAAAAAAAAGGTAGTTGAGAATGGTCAACATCTGGAATATGACTGCAAGAGTTCACCAATGTCTATGCTGTTCCCTGTCTGGCACTCTGCAGAGGCCGAGTGAGAGTCCTTATGCAGCTGTGTGACTGAGTCTGGCCAGTGGCACGTGGATGGAAATGACATGCACCACTTCAAGACCTGGTTGCTAAAACCTCCTGCAGGATCTTCCATTCACTCTTTCTTCTCCTGCCTACAGGCAGATCCACCACAGTCTGGGAGTCACAGACTGAACATCCACTAGCCTGAGTCTCACAACCACCTGTAGCTCACCTCATGGCCCCAACTCATTCCAGACTGCAGTATGTGGGAGAAATAAACTCTCAATGTCTTAAGTGACTACTTGAGTTTCATCTGTAACCACAGTCAGCATTGACTGTACCTTATACACAGTATCACCTGTGGGCTATGAATAGAAGCATTTATTTTTACTCATATCACATGTATTTTTATTTAAAAACACACATATGCAAATTTAAAATAAACAGTAAGGCATAGGCATTTAGACCTGTAGTTAAGATGCCCACCTCTCACAGTGAAATGGGTCCTTAGGGCTGAGTTCCAACGTCAGCTCCTAACTCCTGCCAGTGCAGATCCCAGGACACAGCTATGATGGCTCAAATTGGGTTCTAGCTTCCCACTTGGGAGACCTGTATTGGGATCCTACCTCCGATTCTGGTCCTAGTCCAGCATCAACTGTTGTAGGCATTTGGGAAGTAAACTAATAGATGGGTGTTTCTTCTCCCTCTATCTCTGTCTCCCTTTCTTTCTTTCAAAGTAATTTTAAAAAAAGAAATAGTAAGCCCATATCAGCTAGTATGGACTAAGAAAGCCTTCTGAGCTTACTTTTTTGGCATCCTTTAGCATCCTGGGCACTTTGTGTGAATAACAAAAAGCAAAATGGCACGCTTTAATGCAGCCCCAGCTGGGACCACTTACCCGTTTACCCAGAAGCCTTTCAACAGTGCACGGACTACACAACCATGCCCAGCAGCCTTCTCTGACAAAGCCCACACTTCAATCTGCTTGGAAGCCAAAGGACTGCTAAACTGGAACCTTCAGAAGTGAAGAACCCTTTTTTCTGCCAAGGGCCATTTGGATATTTATCACATCAGTCACAGGCCATACAAGATTATCAACTTAAAAATTAGCCTGCTATAGATTTATTGAATTCCAAGTCCCACCTGTGGTTGCCTTGGCAGGGCCAGATCGAACAATTTCGTGGCCTTACACAGCCCATAGGCCTATTTCCTACCCTTGTTCTGGGGAATAAGATGCCCTCTTCAACAAGTTCTTCTGATTCTAGCTGCCCCAATATATGCAAGCTTCCATGTCTTTAACATGACCCATTTCTCTTATGCATCCTGCAATGCCAAGCTAAGTCACAATGACTCAATCCAGAGAATTACAAACACCACAAAAGAGGAGCCCATGGCTAATTCCAGAGCTAGAAAAGAAGCATTAGTCTCCTGCCCTGTCACATCCCACCAGGTACGAGAAGCTTCCACCTAGAGGAGATGGTCTAATCCCAGACCTTTTAAGCCAGCAGCACCTCCTCCCCCCCACTGCCCTGCCCCACCAGAGGAGGACTTGACTTTATTTTACAAGGCCTTCTTTGTCCAGCAAGGAGGTGTGCCACTGGGATCTGTATTGGAGGAAGAACCTGCCATTCGCCTGGAAGGACTGCAGTCAGCTGACAGCCTCCAGCTGTTAGCTCCTAGGCTTTTGAGCTGAAGGCATATTCTCCCCAGGCAGCCTCCAGCCAATGACGTACCATTTCTGCCCATTGTGGGACTCCTCTAATGGGCAGCCTTTACTGTGGAGCTCTCCAATCTGTTGGCCAAGCAGTCACCAGATCTGAGCTCTCTCTGCCCAAACCTATGGCCTCCCCACTTCTCTTCACAGGTGTGCATCTGCATCATGGTCTAAAGGCTTTCCCTACCAAATTCTACCTCCTCTCCCTTTTTTCTTTCTCCTGTGTCACTCTCTAACAAACCTCTTGCAACCCTAATTCTATCAGTCTGCTCTCTAGGAACAAAAGTGACACAGTACAGGAACTGCATATCAACCAAACATGAGTGTTACTCTCACCTCATCCAACCTCCCTTCTGTTTCCTGGTTACCACTACCATGCTTGGACCCCTTGCTCTGCTAACCTACTAAAGCACCTGTTGAGATTTCTGTCCAATGTATCACAGCTACCAGCAGGAGGCACCCCACTCTGTTCTAACCCCTGTGGTAAAGCAGATCCTCTCTAACGAAACTCTCATTTCCAAAATCTCACTAACAAATTCTACAGCATTTCATCACAGTGGTAAAGACCAGTTAAAATTATACTCACACACTCAGCCAATATCCTAGCATTTAAAATCTTTACCAAGATTTCCTAAGCATCTTATTTACTTGCAACAAGTCAGTCTGAAGTCCCAGTATGAAATTACATGCACTCAAAAAATACAATAAAATAAGTCACGGACATAAACATAATCCTTTTTACTTCCTGCTTTAAGAAGTCAAGTCACTTAGAAATTGGAACACAAGCAAACAGTATTTAAAAGCACCAACAAGAATGCTAGTCTGTCTGTAACTGTAACACAAAGGGAATAATACATTGGGGTTTTTCACATATTCATGAGAGGTAGTTTTGAAATGCTACGTATCCTCTGCCTAAGAGTTTCCCAACAGGGCTGTTTATAACAAATATATTCTTTTTATTTCATACACATTAGTTAATCTTCCCACAGATAAAGGCTTACCCCTATGTACTCAGTAACCCCACTGCTAAGATTCTTCCTAAGGGAACACCTCTCCGGCTATCAAAGTTTTCACTCCAGGCTGTTGCACCAGTCCAGTGCCTGTGGAGGCACCTCCTAGCCCCAAGGACATGGCCAAGATAGGCAGCTCAGGGACCGGGAAGTGAAGAAAAGCCGTGGACTGAGGCTAAGACCAAGGTTTTAATTATAGCACCTGCTCCCACTTCCAGGGATAAGTCATTTGGACAAGTCGCTTCCCCTCTGAGAGTCTCAATTTCCTCATTCACATTAAAATTTTAAAAATCACTCCTTTGAGTGTTCTGTGTCACAGAAACACGGGCGTCCAGTCGCCCTCCCCCAGCCCCCCATCCCGCGGACCCTGGGCAAGGTCACTCATCTCTTCCCAATCAGTCAGGGAGCAATTTCTGAGGCTATACGCCATCGCATGACCTCACGTGACAGCACACAAACGTTCTGTTTTGTTCGCTCACGCACCCCGCGGGGATCGGCATCCACATGTGTGCGGGAGCCCGTGACCGGCCCGGGGCTGAACACCAGAGCGCAGCTTCGCCCCGTTTCTGAGGAAACCGCAATCTGACAAGCCCGAGAAGTTTCTGGTACCCCAGAATAAGCACAGATTAGTGGGGGGTGGGGGCGGGGACAAGATGGGTCCCAGCAAGAGTCACAAATCAGCTGATGGGCGGGTCGCCCCCTTCGGCGGGATCCAGAGAGAGCGCGATGTGCCAACGACGCATTGATGGTTCTGGACAATGAACCCAAAAAAAAAAGCAAAACAAAACAACCCACTGCCAAGTCACACTCTGCGTGGCAAACGCCCAGAAAGTCTGCGGGGACCCGCCTGCTCGGCTGCGGGGGGACAGCCCGTCCGGGCGGCCCTCAGCCGGCCCCGGCCCCGCAGCGCGCGCCGCCCGCCCTGCCCACCCGCGCGGGGCCCGCACGCTCCTTCCCGCGCCGCCCTGGCCGCGGCTTCCAGGTACGCGTTCCGACGGAGCGGCATTTCCTGGTCGCCGCACACGCACAGGTACCTTTCCACCACCCCATCCGCGCCTTCCCGAGGCGAGGATCCCAGCCCGGGAAACTTCACCTTCCCCGCTCGCCCCACTCGGCGCCGCGGGCAGCGCGGCCGCCGCCGGCCCCGAGGCGGGTGGGGGAGGGGCGCGCTCCTGAGGAGGGGGCGCGGCGCGACCACCCCCCGCCCCAGCCCACCGGACCGACCTGCTCCGGGATCTTCGGGCCGCCCCGAGTGGTTGCCCATGCTCGGCCGATTCGGGCAGCGGCTGGCTGGCCGGCCTCGGACTGAGTGTCCACCCTGCCCCAGCCCCAGCCGGCTCCGGCGGGCGAGGCGGCCGCGTCCGGCGGGTCCGCTCCAGTCAAAGAAAGGGCCGGGCGCCTTCCAGTTCCCGGTGGCTGCCGGCAGAGCGGCTTCTCGCGCGCGGGCGTGCCCCGCCCACTCATTTGCATACCGCCCGCCCTCCTGGGCTCCACGCTACCCGCCAGGGGAGGCCCGCCCACCTCATCTACATTGCGCCTGCCCACCTCATCTGCATATCTCTCTCGGGCGCCTGGAGTGCCACTCTTGAACCGTGGGAGGGACGCACCGGCTGACCGACTTCAGGCCCTGCACCCGCGGACGCTGGACGAGGTAGGCTGGAAAAAACCCACTGCGGGGAGGCTGAAGCCGACTGCCACACCGGCCAAGCAAAAATCCTGCGCATGTGAAATGAGATCCATCGGGACAGAAAAAACCTGGAGTTGGCACAGGACAGGTGTTCAATAAGTATTTTTTGTGTAATTTTCTTTTTTTAGTGACTGAATGGAAGAATGAACAATTCTTGAGGAGAAAATTAACACTCAGAAAGACTATTACTAATTATAAAAATGTATGCCTGCCAATCATGAGTAGAAATTTTGCTGCTGCCAGAAATGACTAACTTTTGGAAATTACCCGGAACAACTTACATTCTTCATCTCACAGGGAAAACACTTAGGACCAACTAAAGCTTGCAGTGAAGATGTTTAGGACTAGTACAATCATTAGTGGAACGACTGATGTGTCTCCATCACTTGAACACCATGACGGGCCATTCTTGATACTCATCTTTCCTACCAATGATGATGATGACTCTCAACACCTCAGAGCAGGGTATTCCTGTGGCTTCTAGCTACAGGCTCCGTGATTCCTACCCCCTCTCTCTCACCAGTGCCCTTTGTTGAGTCCTCCTCATCTGCTTGACCTCTAGACCCTGGATTGCTGCCTGACCCCTTCTCTGCCTACCATCTTGGTCTTTTATCTACCAGTTTTTGGCTGTTAAATCTAGGTGCCATCTGTATATTGCCAGGCTGGTCCTTTCTTCTGAGCTCCCGACTCATTTATCCAACTGCCTCCTTCTTGATGATTCCACTTGGACATCTTAGTAGGCATCTCCCACTTAACCAGAACAAAATGAACTCTTGATTTTCTTCCACAGACCTGGGTCTCCTATAGTCTTTTCCAACTCCACAAAGGGAAGCTTCATGCTTCCAGTGACTCAGGCCAAAAACTTCTGCTCTTCTCCCATGCCCCATCGAGTACCTCAGCAAAGCCTGTCAGTATATATGGCCATGCATCACTTAACTACAGGAATGCATCCTGTGAAATGTGTCGTTAGGTGATTTTGTCATTGTGCAAGCATTACAGATTGTACTTCCACGGAGTAAAATGATTTCAACGTCACCAGGCAGTACAATCTTATGGGCGGGACCACCGTTGTATATGAGGTTCATTGTGGCCTGAAATGCCATTACGCAACACATGATTACACTCGTGTGTTGTAAATACCACCACATCTCAGTACTTCTCACCTCTTTCACTGCTGCCACCAGGTCCAAGCCATTGCTATCTTCCACCAGAATTACTGCAACTGCCTCCTAAGAAGTCTTTCTTCTGCCTCTGCTTTCTAGTCTCTTCTCCACAGAATAGCACGGGTGATGTTTCAAAAACCTAGCTCGAATCATGGCATGACTCCATTTACAAGGCTCTAATGTCTTTGTCACTTGGAAGAAGTCAAAACCCTTATAACAGCCTCCGAGTCCCTGAATAATCTTCTCCCTGCCCCTTGGTGGACTCACCCTTCTGTCTCACATTCCTTCTGCTGCACCAGCTTCCTTCCTAGTCCTCAAATGAGCAAAGCACCGCCTGGTCTCTTCTAAGGGCCACTGTACTTGGTGTTCCCTGTCTCTGAAACACTGCTCTCCAGACCACCTACACTATCAACCAGATAGATGGAAAGAAGATAGATAGATAGAAAGATAGAAAGATAGATATGGCTATAAAATATGGATGACTGCTTCCTAGGTCTCTGTTCAAACATCACTCTATTACAGGGGCTTCTCTCATCGCTCCATATGAACTAGTAAGCCAGACCCTCAACTCATACACTCTCCTTATTGGTTGACCTCTGTGTCACTCATCACCATTTAGTTTATTGTATGTTGATGACCTTTTGTCCTCCATTAGAGAATCATTTTCATGAGAGTAAAGACTTTCAATTAATGAATCAATGAACACATTTATAGGCTGTGCTATATATAAATCAACACTTAATTACACGTTACACGTGTAATTACACGTACCGTGGGTTAGTTTTCTCTGACAAAACCAGTTTGTGAAAGACAGGAATCATTGTTTTATTTCTATAACCTACAAAACCCAGCATAACACTTGAGTGTACAGAAGCAAACGGACTAAAAGGAATTCAATTGTGTGGTAACAGTGTTAGAACAGAGATTCATAGGAGATCAAGGTCAAATCCTCTCCCCTCCCTTTTTTTAAAGGTGAAAAATGAACCCAGAAAAAGATGGCTGACTTCCCCAGGTATCTCTGAAACGAGGGGTGAAGCCTGAGCTGTGAACCCAGTAAAGAGTGACATAACTTCAGGACAGTTTGCAGACTCATCCGTACAGTTGTGGAAACTGATGAGTCATCCTTTTTTATTCTGTAAAATGCAGACCCAGTCACACGTCTCTGTGAAAACTGGACAAGGAAGACATCAACCTAACTGGCCTCCTGTGGTTCTCTCCATTCCCACACCCAAAATATCTAGTCAAAGTGTGTCATCTCCTAGACATTTCTCAGATTTCTGTCTCTCTTTGCTGCTGCTGGTTTAATTCATCTCATACAAGGAAGCATTAGCTTCCCTACTCAGCTGCTGCTTCCAATTTTTCTATTGCTCAAATTGCTTCTTCACCCAAGTTACCAAAAATGGAAGTCTGACCATATCATCCTTCTGTTTAGAAGCTGCCTGCAACTCCCCTTTACCTTTAAGATAAAATTCTTGGTCCTTAAGCTTGGTCCACAGAGGTCCTTCGTAATCTGCCTCCCCAGCTCCACCCCAACTGTTCTAGCCTCATTTTTACAAAAATACCACGTACTCTTCCACTTTACATTCCAGCAAAATTAAGCCAGTTGTAGTTCTTGGATCACGCCCTATTGTTTGGGGCCTCTGTGTTTCTATATCTGCTACATTCCCCCTGTTTCAGCTACTTTTCTGTAACTTGGCTGCCTAGCACATGCCCATTTATCTGCTATGAGTTGGATTGTGTCCCTGCCCATCATTCATATGTTGAAGCCCTAGCCCCCCGAAAGATAGTAGTTGTAGTTTTAAAAATGTATTGTGTTTATTTGAGAGGCAGAATTAGACACACACACACACACACACACACACACACACACACACAGAAATCTCACAAGCACTGGTTCATTCTTCATTTGCCCACAAAAGCAGAGGCCAGGCCAGGCCAAAGGCAGGAGCCCATGTGGATGGAAAAGAGTCAACTACTTGAGCTATCATCTGCTGCCCCCCAGGGGCCACATTAGCAGGAAGCTGGAATCCAGAGGACAGCCAGGACTCTAATCCAGACACTCCTGTATGGGATGCAGGTATCCCAAGTGACATTTGAACCACCATGCCAAATACCAGCCCCAGTGGGACCCAAATCTATGGAACTGCTAGCCTTTTAAGAAGAGGAAGAGATGCCCACACCCCAGCCCGACACAGCCAGAAGGCAGCTGTCTGCAAGCCAAAGAGAGCGCCCTCATCAGAACCCGAACATGCTGGCACCCTGCTCTCAGACTTCCAGAAATGTGAGAAATTACAATCTGGTGTGCAAGCTACCAATTCTGTAGAATTTGGCTATAGCAGCCCCAAATCCTTGGTCAGGCATCATCTCCTCTGGGGAGCCTGAGCATTGCAGAGAGAATTAAATAAATACTCTCCCTCATAGTACCTTCTGTGCTCTTAGTGCTTATACATTTCCCACCCGTCTACGCTATTTTAACTATTCTTTTTCATGAATCAGTGGCAATGATGCTGTTTTTGAGTAGCGGTGGTGCTGTTCCATTTATCTTTGCATCCATAATATCTAGTATATAGTAATTTAGTATTTGTTTACAACAAAAACACTAACTTCTCAAATAAACATGAAAATTCTGTAGTGATTATTTGACGCTCTGATTTTTTGCTATCCAGAGAAATTCTGTTATTACTGTGAGATTATTATTAAAATGTTAAGCCTGTTCCCAAATTAATTTTAATTTTATTTATATATTTTATTTATATATTTTATTTGAAAGGCAAAGTGACAGAAGGAGAGACAGAGACAGAGAGAGATGTTCCATCCACTGGTTCAGTACTCAGATGACTGCAACAGCCAGGGTTGGGCCAGGCCAAAGCCTGGAGCCAGGAGCTTCTTCTGGGTCTCACACGTGGGTGCAGGGGCCCAAGCACTTGAGCCACCCTCCGCTGCTTTCTCAGGCACATTGGCAGGAGCCAGATGGGAAATGGAGCAGCCACTGGCAATCCCATGTGGGATGCTGGAGTCACAAGTGGCAGTTTAACCCACTGTGCTGCAACACCAGCCCCCCAACCCATGGAATTCAAATCAATCTTGAACTTTATGAGTCTATTTCAGAATTTACTTGAGAAGAATAAAGGCACTGGAAATTCCAAGACAATTTGAAATAATAAAGAAGAGAGATCTGGGGCCGGTGTTGTGGCACAGCAGGTTAAACCACCACTTGTGAGGCTGGCATCCCACAGGGGTGCTGGTTCGAGTCCTGGCTATTCTACTTCCCTTCCAGCTCCCTGCCAATGCACCTGGGAAAGCAGCAGAGGATGGCCCAAGTGCTTGGGCCCCTGTGCCCGTGTGGGAGATTCAGAAGAAGCTCCTGGCTCCTGGCTTTAGCCTGGCCCAACCCTGACCATTGTGTCCATTTGGGGAGTGAACCAGTGGATGGAAGAGTTCTCTGTCCCTTCCTTTCTCTGTGTAACTCTGCCTTCAAAATATATAAACAAATTTTTCAAAAAAAAAGGAGAAATCTACATTATTAGAATTAAAAATGTCATAAAATATTAAAAACTATAGTTACAACAAAATAGAAATTCTCAAAAAATAAATTTGAAATAATTTAATATAAAATGACATTTCAAGTGAAGAAATTCCTATCTCACTCCTTATGATAAAATAAATTACAGTTCAATACAAACTTAATTATAAACTATGAAAATAAATTTCCTAGAATTTCTAAACATAGATGAAATATTTTATAATACTGACAAGGAAAATCCTTATTTTTGGACGTTTTCAAATTCATAGAGAAGCGTGGCAAGAACTGTAAGTGAACACTACTATACACAAAACTGCTTCAAACAGTGGGAAATGGAATTGAAAGCTAATTTTGGTGCAAAAAAATTTTTGAAGCCCATGCATAGTTTTTTCATAATACACATTTTCCATTAGCTTTTTTTAATGTAAGTTTTTTTTTAACATTTCACTTTTTTATTTTCATCTATTTGAAAAACAGAGAAAGAAAGGGAGACAGAGATCTTCCTTCTGCTGGTTCACTTTCCAAAGGCTGGGTCAGACTGAAGTCAGGAGCTAAGACCTCCATCCAGGTCTCCCACATGAGTGGCAGGGAACAAGACCTTGAGCCATCATCTGCTGCCTCCCAGAGTGCATTAGCAGAAAGCTGGATAGGAAGTAGAGTAGCTGGGACTGGAATGGGCACTCAGTATGGGATGACAGCATCCTAAGCACTGGATTAAAGTGCTTCACCACAACACACACCCTTCCATGAACTTTTTGAAGTACCACGTTGAGGCCGATACTGTGCATAGTGGGTTAAGCTACTGCCTGCAACATAAGCAGCCCATATGGGCACCAGTTAGAGTCCTAGCTGCTCTACTTCCTATCCAGCTCTCTGCTATTGCACTTGGGAAAGCAGTGGAAGATGGTCTAAGTGCTTGGGCCGCAGCACCCACATGGGAGACCTGGAAGAAGCTCTTGGCTCATGGCTTTGGCTTGGCTCAGCCCTGGCTGTTGTAGCCATTTGGGGAGTGAATCAGCAGATGGAAGATCTCTCCCTCTCTTTCCCTCTCTGTCTCTCTATAACTCTGCCTTTCAAATAAATAAATAAATAAATAAATAAATAAATAAATAAATAAATAAATCTTCGAGGTACCCTCTTACTTATCACCTATTTCCCAGTTATAATCATTTTACCACATTTGCTTTTTATCTTCACTCCATTTTTCTTTTCATTAAATCATTTGAAAGTATGTTGCACACTTCATAATCCTTCACCCCCAAACACTCTCAGCATAATCTCCTAAGCCACTCTCCCATAATACCTTACTATACCTTAAAAAAGTCATATTTTTCAAAATATCCTATAGTATATACTCCATATTTAAATTTCTCTGTCTCTAAAATATGTTTTATACACCTTAAAAAATGCCACCAGGATCCAATCAATGTTAAATAATGTCTGAGAAAGACACATCTTGAAATAACTTGATCAATGATAGCTTGGAGTGTTATAGATTACCTGACAATACCATTTTAGAAGGAGGTAGAGAAATTTGAACATACTCGTCATAGTCATTACTCTTGGGGGTATGACTCACAATTTTAAGTATAAAGAAGTCTTAAATAGTCTTAAAAGGCAGTAAAGTGACCAGTTCAGGTTGTAGCAGTCACACATACTGGGCAAGTGGAGATTAACTCTGAATATTACATGAATAGGATACAATTTCTAGCAGAGGGGCTGGCATTATGACACCTGGGGTTAAACCACCACTGGGGTGCCAGTATCCGATATTGGAATGCCAGCTCAAGTCCTGGCTACTCTGCTTCTGATCCAGCGCCCTGCTAATGCACCTGGGAGGCAGCAGAAGATGGCCCAAGTACTTGGGCCCCTGCCGCCCACATGAGGTACCCAGATGGAGTTCCTGATTTCTGTCTAGCCCAGACTTGACTGTTGTGGGCATTTGGGGATGAACCAGTAGATAGAAGACCTCTCTCTCTCTCTCTCTCTCTCTCTGCCTTTAAAATGAATTAATGAATGAATAAGTCTTTTTCAAGAATTTCCACTGGAATCAAAGAATGCTTATGTTTTGTTAGTTGATTTAAAAAAAAAAGATTTATTTTATTTATTTGAAAGTTACAAAGAGTTACAGACAGAGAGAGAGACAGAAATCTTCAGCAGGGATACTGGATCAGAAGTGGAGCAGCTGGCATCTTCCATCCACTGGCTCACTCCCCAGATGGACATAACAGCCATGTTGAAGCCAGGAGCCGAGCTTCATCTGAGTCTCTCATGCGGGTATAAGAGCCCAAGGACTGGCGGCGCCGTGGCTCAACAGGCTAATCCTCCGCCTTGCGGCGCCGGCACACCGGGTTCTAGTCCCGGTTGGGGCGCCGGATTCTGTCCCGGTTGTCCCTCTTCTAGGCCAGCTCTCTGCTGTGGCCCCGGAGTGCAGTGGAGGATGGCCCAAGTGCTTGGGTCCTGCACCCCATGGGAGACCAGGAAAAGCACCTGGCACCTGGTCCTGCCATCGGATGAGCGCAGTGCGCCAGCCGCAGTGCGCCAGCCGCAGCGCGCCGGCCGCGGCGGCCATTGGAGGGTGAACCAACGGCAAAGGAAGACCTTTCTCTCTGTCTCTCTCTCTCACTGTCCACTCTGCCTGTCAAAAAAATGAAATAAATAAAATTTAAAAAAAGCACCTGTTTTCCCAGGTGCTTCAGCAGGGATACTGGATCAGAAGTGGAGCAGCTGGGGCTCTAAGGGGTGCCCATATGGAATGCCAGCATTGCAGGTGGTGGCTTAACCTGCTAGGCCATATTCTTAATGTTTACTAAAGGCAAAAAAATTTTTAAAATATTTTTATTTAGTTAACAAGTAGAATTACAGACACAGAAAGGGAGAGAGACAAAGAGAAAGATCTTTCATCTGCTGGTTCACTCCCTAAATGGCTGCAATATTGGGAGCTGAGCTGAGCTGATCTGAAGCCAGGAGCCAGGAGCTTCTTCTAGGTCTCCCACACAGATGCAGGAGCCCAAGCACTTGGGCAGGTGGTGGCTTAACCTGCTAAGCCACAGCGTCAGCCCCCTAAAATGGTTTTTTAGGAATCTTCATTGAGTATAAAGATTCCCTTATATTCAGGCATGCATAATGAATTTTTTTGTTTTTAAAATTTTATATTACATAGCCCAAATTAGTATACTCAGAAATAAATTTGGACATATTTATATTAATATAAAATTATTAAGATATTGAGGCCTATGTATAGTTAGTAGTTAAGAAAGAAAACACAATTCTGCTATCCCAACTGAAAAAGTTAACAGTATTTTCTTATTATGTGGAGACAACCCCTTGTGTCAGATTTTAACTTTTTTTTTTGTGACTGGCTCCTTTCAGTGTAATTTTTTAAAAAGATTTATTTATTTATTTATTTATTTGAAAGGCAGAGTTAGAGAGAGAGAGAGACAAAGACAGAGACATCTTCCATCCACTGATTCACTCCCAATGGCTGCGACGGCAGAGCTGAGCCAATCCAAAGCCAGGAGTCAGAACCTTCTTCAGGTTCTCCCATGTGGGTGCAGGGGCTCAGGCACTTGGACTATCTTCCGCTGCTTTCCCAGGCCATTAGCAGGGAGCTGGATCAGAATTGGGGCAGCTGGGACTTGAGCCCATATAGGATGCTGGCATTGCAGGCTGTGGCTTAACCCTCTGTGCCACAGTGCTGGCCCCATGTCATGATTTTTAAAAATTCATGAACCGGGGCTGGTACTGTGGCTTAGTGGGTAAAGTAGTGGCTGCAGTGCCAGCATCCCATATGAATGCCAGTTCGAGTCCCAGCTCCTCCTCTTCCGAACCAGCTCTCTGCTATGGCCTGGGAAAGCATAGAAGGCCCAAGTCCTTGGGCCCCTGTACCCACATGGGAGACCCAGAAGAAGCTCCTGGCTTCAGATCGGCACAGCTCCAGCTATTGTAGCCATCTGGGGAGTAAACCAGTGGATGGAAGACTTCTTAAAAAAAAAAAAAATCATGAGCCAGGTAGGTGTTTGGCTCAGCAGTGAAGATACCACTTGGCACACCCACATCCTCTATCAGAGTTAGAGTCCTGAGGCTCCACTTGTGATTCCAGTTTCCAGTTAATACACACACTAGGAGGCAGTAGGTGATGGCCCAAGTACTTGGGTCCCTGCCACCCATATGGGAAACCCAGATGGTATTCTCAGCTCTCGAATTTGGCCTGGCCCTACCATGGCTGTTATGGGTATCTGGGGAGAGAACGAATGGAAGATCTCTCTGCTGATATGTTTCTCTCTCTCTCTCTCTCTTCTTCCTTCCCTCCCTTGTTCCCTCCCTCCCTCCCTCCCTTCTTCCCAAATAAAATAAAGAAGTAAATAAATATATCAACTTAAAAAAAGCATGATCTAAATAATAACCTTGAGTTTAAAGTAACACCGTGAAACAGGTACAACCCTCTCTGTGGATTACCTACTGGCCATTTCCTGTTTCATCCTTGCTAAAGAAGTCCAGGGATCTGACCCTTATGGGAAGGTTACCGTAATCTTAGCTCAAGAGTGAATCTTAATTACACAGTCAGAGCCAATCACAGGGATTTCATTTCCTTTGCTGGTGGACAGGTTAGGGATGCTACACGACTCAGCTCTAGCCAACAACACACGAAGGGAGAGGTGTGCTGGTGGGACAGTTGGGGAAAGTTCTCTTATTCTTTTTTTTAAAATTAAGATTTATTTATTTATTTGAAAGTCAAAGTTACACAGAGAGAGGCATAGGCAGAGAGAGAGAGAGAGAGGTATCTTCCATTTGCTGGTTCACTCCTCAACTGGCCACAATGGCTGGAGCTGCACCAATCTGAAGCCAGGAGCCAGGAGCTTCTTCCAGGACTCTCATGCAGGTGCAGGGGCTCAAGGACTTGGGCCATCTTCTATTGCTATTCCAGGCCATAGCAGAGAGCTGGATTGGAAGTGGAGCAGCCAGGACTTGAACCAGCGCCCATATGGGATGCCAGCACTGCAGGCAGAGGATTAACCTGCTATGCCACAGTGCCAGCTCCAAGTTCTCTTATTCTTAAAGAGATATAATAGAAGCTTTCTTTTACCATTTGACTCTGTCCCGTCTGCTTGAGATCACCAGAACTAAAGCTGCGATCTTATGATGGTGAGGGAAGCTAGCCAGACAGCCAAGCCAGCACGCTCGTACCACCCAGTTGATCAGAGGGCTAGAAAGAGCTTGGTTCCTAAGTGCTGTCAATGAGCTCCTAAGTTAAGCAACCTTTGAGTCATGTACATGTGATACCATGTGATACACTTTCCCCGTTTTGACATCCAGCTGGATCAGATACTATCTGACCTAACAGTTGTTCTTTTTCTCCTCTTGCAAATCAGGGGCTGAGGTGTAGAGAGATTAAGCTATCTTGCCCAAGGTCACACAGATTAAAAGTAGGGAGATAGAATTTAATCCAGGCCTGTTGCCTCCAAAGCAATTCTTTCTCCAAGATACCACTTTGTCTTCGGTAGAAGGCTGACACATTCTCTTCAGAGGGAAGCCAGTGATTCAAGATTCAAAGAAAAACAGAATAATTTCTTGCAATAAGTAACTATAAACTGTGAATATCGTCATGGGAGAAAATCTTGAAAATCCTTAACTTAGAGAGAACACATTTTTATCTTCATCAGGGATTAAATATGAATGATATTGCTGCAATCTAAATGAAAGAAAATTGATAATAATTAGCACTATAGAGCTATACACATAAGAATCTTAGTATTTGTCTCAGCCACTGACTCATTAAAATGATTCTGTTCAGGGTACCCCCTGAGCCTATGAGAACTCAGAGCCTGGTGCAAATAATTACAATATCATCATTGGCCTTTAAGATTTTGAAGCTCAATTTATATGGAAGGAAACACTTGGTCTGAATACCTATGTACAAAATGACTTCAAAAAGTTAGCCAAGTGACCAGCATGGTGCAACCAACTAAGGTACCACCTGTGACACCAGCATCCCATATCAGAGTGCTGGTTCAAGTCCTGACTGCTCAGCTTCTGCTCCAGCTCCCTGGTATGTGCCTAGGAAGGCAGCACAAGATGACTGATGTTCTGGGCCCCTGCTGTAAATGTGGGAGACCAAGATGGAGTTCCTGGCTTCTGGTTTCCACCTGGATCAGCCCTGGATGTTGTGGCTATTCGGGGAGTGAAACAACAGATCAAAGATCTCTGTCTTGGCCTCTCCCTCTCTACTGCTCTTTCAAACTAAATAAATGGAAAGGGGTTGGCGCTGTGGCGAAGCGAGTAAAGCTGCCACCTGCAGTGCTGGCATCCCATATGGGCGCTGGTTCCAGTCCCAGCTGCTCTATTTCTGATCCAGCTTTATGCTATGGCCTGAGAAAGCAGAAGAAGATGGACCAAGTCCTTGGGCCCCTGCACCTGCGTGGGAGACCTGGAAGAAGCTCCTGGCCCCTGGCTTTGGATTGGTGCAGCTCCAGGCACTGTGGCCACTTGGGGAGTGAACCAGCAGATGGAAGACCTCTCTCTTCTCTGCCTCTGCCTCTCTGTAACTCCGCCTTTCAAATAAATAAAAAAAAAGCTTTAAAATAAATAAATAAGTCTAAGAAAAAAAGTTAAATGTTAGGGAAAATTGAATTAAAAAGCTTATTCTGGTGTAAACATTTTGAAATTGATGCACAGTTTTTTCATAATATACATTTTCTCTTTAAGATTTATTTATTTTATTTGAAAGGCAGAGTTACAGAGAGGTAGAGGCAGGTAGAGAGAGAGAGAGATCTTCCATCTGCTGGTTAACTCCCCAGATGGCTGCAAAGGCTGGACCTGAGCTGATCCAAAGCCAGGAGCCAGGAACCAGGAACTTCTGGGTCTCCCACATAGGTGCAGGGGCCCAAGGACCTGAGCCATCTTCTACTACTTTTCCAGACCATAGCAGAAATCTGGATTGGAAGTGGAGCAGCCGGGACTCAAACTGGCACCCATATGGGATGCTGGCACTGCAGGCAGTGGCTTTATCCACTAAGCCACAGTGCCAGCCCCCATACTATGAATTTTCATGAACTTTTGAAGACCCCTAAAGTGCATGAACTTCAAAAAAATTTTTGCATCAAAATAAACTCATCTCTTAATTCTATTTTCCATAAACTTTTTGAAGTCCCCTCATATTTTGTGCATCCCTTGTTCTCCTAGAATATACAAGCCCAGGGTACAAATGGGGCCAGGTTAACAGCACTAAGTGGTATCATTGTGGCTATATTCATCATTCACCGCTATGACTTGACTTCCATCCTCACTGCCAAATTGCCCTGAATATTTCTGGGCATCTGAGGAGTGTATCACCTTTTCCCAAAGCAAGAACACTCAATGAACACATAGCTTGTGCTCTTCATGCCCTCTCTTCCACCGAACCCTCAGCTGCAGTAGTCTGGGCGCCCAGCCTCTGTTCGGCTGCACGAGGAGGCCTCCCCATTGCCTGTGCTCCCACACTGCCCTAGTGGGCCCTGGACCCACCCCACAGGCCCGAGCCTACCCTTCACCCAGTGCTGCTGGTGCCCCTGCTCCAGGTCTCAGGGATCCCCAGGTCTGGCTGGGGGTCTCCCTGGACTCAGAGCTGCCTCCCTGGACTTGGGCACTACACCAGCGTCTGCTGCAGCAGGGGTACTGCTGCTGGGGAAGACGTCTGGAAAGACGACCACCAGAGCTTAACACTGGCCTCTTCTGGAAGGCGGCATTTTGGATGACGCTTTAACGTCCTTGTCTGCACTTTCTTCTGGTCCTCTATTCTTTGTTCACTTTTATTTTTTTAAAAATTGTGGTAAAACACACATGACCTAAGATTTACCATCGCAGCCCTTTGTAAGTGGCCAGTTCAGAGGCATTGAGTACGAGCACTGTGATGTGTAGCAATCAGCAGCATCCATCTCCAGCACCCTTTTCATCTTCCCAAACGGAAGCTCTGTTCCCAGGAAACGGTAGCTCCCTAGTCCCTCTCCCTCCAGCCCCTAGCAACCACCGTTCTACTTTCTATCTCCAAGGTTGGACCACTGGAGGGACCTCAGAGTTGGAGAATCATACAGGGTACGTCCTTCCGTGATAGGGCTTATTTCACTCCACATAATGCCTTCAAGGTTCATCTTTTTATAAGTAAGCACTTACAAACATTTTAATTTACATGAAAGGTTGAGTGACAGAGGAAAAAAAGAGAGAGACAGAGACAGAGAGATCTTTCATCCTCTGGTTCACTCCCCAGATTCTCACAATAGTCAGGGCTGGGCCAGGCCAAAAGTCAGGAGCCAGGAACTCCATCCTGGTCTCCTACATGGGAAGCAGGTAGAGTAAGTACCTCCATCATCATCTGCCTCTCATGATGCATTAACAGGAAGCTGGGGACCAGCAATGTGGCACAGCGGGTTAGGCTGCCACTTTCAACACTGGTATCCCACATTGGAGTGCTGGTTTGAGTCCTGGCCAGTCTGCTTCCAATCCAGTTCCCTGCTAATGCACCTGGGAAGGAGTGGATGATGGCCCCAATGCTTGGGCCCTTTCTACCTACATGGGAGACCAGGATGAAATTCCAAGCTTCTGGCTTTGGCCTGGCTCAACCTGGACAGTTGCAGCCATCTGGGAAATAAACCAATGGAAGGAAAATCTCTTTCTCTGAGTCTTCTTCTGCCATTCTACCTTTCAAATAAATTATATATATAATTCATATTCATATATATATTATCTAGGTTAATAAAGTAAAGAAAATGCAGAGAAATTTGAACACAGGGAGAAAAAGCTAAAAAAGAATATAACAAAGCTAAGGAACTAAATCAGAAGAGAAGTTCCTTAGACAAATAGCAGGGACTCAGTCTAGAAAACACTCCAATAATGAAATAGTGGCAGCAAAAGCAGAGGGGGAATCTGTAAGGATAAAAAGCAGATTAGTGGTTGCCTGGAGCTGGTGGTAGAAACAGACTGACTGCAGACAGGCACAATGGGTACTGGGGGTGTGTGTGTGTATGATAGAAATGTTCTTAAATTCATCTGTGGTGATGATGGCTGTAACTGGATCAAGTTACTAAAAATCACTGGATTGCACATTTTAAGTGGGTGCATTTTATGATGTATCTACTATTCTTCAATGAAACTGTTTTTAGAAAACGTCAAGACAGACAAGTGCAAGAATCTTCAAAACTGGGTATTCTTTCCGAACTAAAAAGAGCCAAAAGAGCCGGGTCCTCACTCTGCGCCAATTAGCATGACTGAAGCCTGGACTGCCCTGTGCTCTGGGGATAAAGGCTGGAAAGAGACAGGCTTTGAAGAAGATGACATAAGGGGGGAGAGGCATCACGCACGCTCAGAGGTGCCTGCTTCCTCAGTGTGCTGCCAGCAGGTGCAGCCAACTGGGTTCAATTCAAAGCAACCAAGTATTTTCAGGCAGGAAGGAGAGGCAGGACAGGGCGGGATGTGGTGCTACGGAAGATCTGCAAAAGGGATAAACCCTGTGAGGAGGAGCTCAAAAAAGGCTTTTTGAAGGCTATGCTACGTATGAGCCGGTCCTTCCACAGTGTCCAGCGTTTCCATTTCCATCAACGTCTGCAGTGGCTGGGGGTGGGGGTGAGGGGTGTTGAGGGGGGTGGGGGGCAGTGGAGGGGAGGTGCTTGGCATGGACATGCGCATCCTGGACAAGCGAGGCCCTGGCAGCAGCGATGCGTCTTTGTTCCCCGGAGTGGACAAAGGGTTGATTGTGGAAGAGTTACAACAGAAGGCCCCAACAGAAGGAGATGAAGCTGCAGTGGTAGCCCACTGAATAGAGGCAAGAGGTTCCTTGACTCGTGGGGTGCACTTGGAGGTTCTGAAGCTCTGGAGCAGAGAAATGGCCTGATGAAAGCTGTGGTGTAGGAAGCCTGCCCTGGTGACACAGAGCTGCACCCTCTACCCAACGTTTTACAGGCAATCCATTCACTACACCCTAAGCTCCCCTCTAGGACACCTGTACCCTTCTGTCCCCAGCACTGGATGACCCATGCACCCAGGCATATTTGTTCCCAAACCTGTTGATGCACCTTGTACACATGCTTTTATTCACATGACTTAATTTTACGTAAACAGGTGAAATACAAGAGCAAAGAGACCTCATTTTCTTTTTTCAAAAGCAACACTGAATGGTTAGCAAAGACTCACTGAAAATGAGTCACTAAAAACAACTGAAACAATTATAAAAGAGCAGGGGAATGTTTGCAATCATGTAAAAGGAGTCTATTCATTCTTCTTCTTCTTCTTCTTCTTCTTCTTCTTCTTCTTCTTCTTCTTCTTTAAGATTTATTTGAAAGGCAGAGTGACAGAGAAAGAGGTCTTCCACCTACTGGTTCACTCCCCCAATGGCTGCAATGGCCAGGGCTGGATTAGGCCAAAGCCAGGAGCCAGGAACTCCATCTGTGTCTCCCACATGGGCAGCAGGGGCCCAAACACCTGGGCAATATTTCAATGCCTTCCCAGGCACATTAGCAGGGAGCTGGGTAGAAGTGGAGCAGCCGGGACTCGAACTGGCACTCTGATCAGGGATGCCAGCACCCCAAGCAGCAGCTAGTTTAATCCATTGCACCACGACACCAACCCCGTCCTCTTCTTAAGTGCCTATGTTTTAAAATAATTAAAACTGGAAATCATAGACAATATACTCATATTACATGTGTGAAAAGAGGCTAAGGAACCCCAATCAACAGGCCCACTCTAAGAATGTGTCATGGCCCTTGTTAAACCTATACCCTTGAGGCCAACTTTGGGGATCTCTGAATTAAAATGGTTTGTTGAGCCATCACAGATGCTGGCCAGACAGAGGACAGGGTCCTGGGACAGATTCCATAGCCGTCAGCAGCAGGGCTAGGCAGCAGCTGGGAAAATGTCCACTGCGCCCAAAAGCCAACAGTACTTTAATAATAAAAGCTTGGGGAAGGAAAGCACCAAATGTTTACATTGAATCTACACTGGTTTAAATAAGAGGGGCAGGATAACTGGAAGCACAGGACGTTTTGGAATAGGAGGATATCCAGTAAGAAGCAATTGCTAGGGCCGGCACTGTGGCAGAGCAGGTTAAACCTCCTTCCGCAGCACTGATATCCCACATGGGCCCCAGGTTCCAGTCTCAGCTGCTCCACTTCCTATCCAGCTCCCTGCTGATGCACCTGGGAAAGCAGTGGAAGATGGTCCAAGTGCTTGGGCCCCTGCACCCGCATGGGAGACCTGGAAGAAGCTCCTGGCTCCCGGCTTCAGATCACCCAGCTCTGCTGTTGTAGCCATTTGGGGTGTGAACTAGTGGATGGAAGCTCTCTCTGTCTCTCACTCCCTCTGTCTGTGACTCTGCTTCTCAAATGAATAAATAAAAATTTTTTTTAAAAAGTAATTGCTGCTCTTGAATTGGTTGGAGCTAACCATCCAGAGATTTTAGGTAAACAGGGTATGGTGCCTGGTTGTCACAGATGGGATTTAAGTCAAGGTTTCAACATATATTCAGGAACATGAAAGAGTTATGTTGGTTTGAGGTCCAAACCTTACCTGATTAACTTCCCTTATCTCTTTTCCCTTTTGTTAATTAGATTTGGGGAATATCACATTTTTTTCCTTCTCCTATAACTAAAGGTCAGTGAATGAGGCATACTTATTTTACACGAAAAAAAAGTTTAAAGTGTATATATTTCTTTTTTTTTTTTTAAGATTCCCTGATTTAACCAACTTTTTCTATTAACACGACCATAATGACCCCTAAGATACAGGCCAAAAGAGCAAGATTTAACCAGCAGCTGCTGTGGTTTCAGTAAGAGATGCTGCACCGGTGGGGTCGGGAATCCAAAAGGAATAAAAAGAAGACAGATGCGACTGCTGAAGACGATTAGACGCTGAGGGAAAGGAAGCCAGTGAAGATAGTGCTAGAATTTAGCCAGCTAGAGGAAACGTCACTTCAATCAGGACAAATCCAGATGCCAGAGGAAGCAGCTCTGTGAGGAGGAGGCTAAGTTTAGTTTAGACAAGCTGGGAACACAACGTAAAATCCCTGAGAGCTGGGACTTCCATTGTTCGGTTAATTCCTGCATCCCTCGCACCCAGAAAGATGTCTGGAACTAAATCTTGGTGGTTGAATGAATGAATGAATGAAGAGCACACATGCACACATGTAGACCCTCCACGAGAGAGACAGCCTTAGGTACAGAGGCTGGGACACCACTCGGGACGCCTGCAGCCCTTATAGGAGCACCTGGTTTGGGTTCCAGCTCCACTCCAAATTCCAGCTTCCTGCTGAGGTGCCTCAGCCGTGATAAGCTCAAGTAGCCGAGTCCCTGCCACCCATGTGGGAGACCTAGATTTGGCCCGGCACAGCCCCAGCTGTTGCAGGTTTGGGGCAAGTGAACCAGTGGATGGGAGATTCCCTCTCCTCTCTCTCTCTCTCTCTCTCTCTCTCTCTCTCCCTCTCTCTCTCTCTCTCTGGTTTTCAAAAAGTTTAAAAAACAACCTCTACCAGACATTTTCAGCAAACAGCTGAGGATGTGTTTCTGGAGCAGAAGGGGCAAGTGGGGACCAGAGGCACAACTTTAGGAGTCATCAGGGACCTGAGCCTAGACTAGCACCTCCCACATGGAAATGACAGGCCCAGACGAAGTGAGGAACCAAGGATTGCCAGCATCTGTGTCTCAGTCCTGTGTGTACCCAAACCCCACCTATTTTTGTGCAGATGTAGCTGCCAGGGTGGCACTAGCCAGAAATCTGCCAGCTGCAGGCTTGGCATACCCACTCCCCATCACGCACCATCAGCACACCCACTCTTACCATGCACCAAACACCATGACACTGACTAGATTCCAACACATGTGCTGCAGCCCCACATGTTTCTTCATCTGTAAGAATAAGCCAGTCTCTGGGGCCGGCGCTGTGGCACAGCAGGTTAAAGCCCTGGCAGGCATCCCACATAGGCACCGGTTCAAGTCCTGGCTACTCTACTTCTGATCCAGCTCTGCTAGTGCAACTGAGAAAGCAGCAAAGGATGGCCCAAGTCCTTGGGCCCTCACACCCACAGGGGAAGATCCTGGCTCCTGGCTTCAGATCAGCTCAGCTCCAACCACTGTGGCCATCTGGGGAGTGAACCAGTGGATGGAAGACTTCTCTGTCTTTATCTCTCTGTATAACTTTCAAATAAATAAATATTTTTATTTATTATTATTTTTATTATTTTATTTATTATTATTTTATTTTTATTTTATTATTTATTATCATTTTTATTTATTATTATTTCAAATAAGTAAATATTTTTTTTTCTTCTTAAAGGAATAAGTCAGTTTCTGCTCTGGGGCTCTTTCAATAACTTTCATTTCAAAATCCAGACTTGGTTACTCTCAAGAGCTGGAGTGGTGGATTAATTTGCTTAAGGTCACACAGTCAGGATGTAGCAGAGAAGAGAGAACAAAGCCATGTCTGTTCCCTCTCTTATAGATGACTTTTCTTATACAAGGAGTCTTCAAAACGTTCATGGAAAATGAAAAAACAATGCATGGATTTCAATTTTTTTTGCACAAACAAATCCATCTTTTAACTCTACTTCCCACACACTTTGAAGTGCAGTCATGATCTTCTTGTTGCTCCACTGATTGTATGCCAATCTATTTTTTGTTCCTGTGGCATCAACTCTATGGTTCTTGATGTAACATATTCTACATAGATTATTAAATATATATGTTGACTGAATTTATTATAAGTCTTTGGCTTAATGCTCCAAAACTAATTCCTACAGCATAAAACCAGCACCACTGGGCTATCTTTGGATACTGGTCAAATAAGTATAGATATCTCATTGAAACAGCACTGAAAATCCCAGCAAGAGTCCATGGGGCAAGAGGTGAGGTACAACAGGATGTATTTTTACTCTGACCACGTATAATGTAATTTTCTTAGGAAAAGTACTTTCCCACAATACTAAATTAATTTTTAAAGTGGAAATCAAGAGGCAAGCAAGGGCAAATTCAACAGCAAACTCAGTAATCCAAACGAACTTTCAGGAAGAGAGACTACTACACTGGGAATCTACTGTGTGCTGGCAGCCAGGAAAAGCAGCATAAGGAGATCTGGTCATGTTTTCCATTGAGGAACTTGAACACTTCAGAAGGTCATGGCCAAGTTCAAGGGCTGGAACTCTAAAATTCCATGAATTCAGTAGAAAGACCTCTAGTTTCCCTTCTACCCAATGTGATGACTATACAGAATCAGTAAAAGCAGAACATTCTTCTGGAACATGAATCGCATTCTATAGAGGACCCCACAATCCTTTCCTTCTCTGGTCTTCCATGAGGAAGCTTAGGGTGCTGGCACCAGGCCACGCCATTCCGACCATGGGCCAGCTCGAACTAAGGGACAACAGTCATGATCCTTGGAAAATTCTGTCAATAAATTGGTGCATGTGTGTAGAAGAAGCAGCAAGTCCTACTCAAGGACTTCAGTCATGGGGTTCTAACAGGAAGGAGGTGCAGTGGAACATCTGTGCTATAATTGTATTGCACCTCATCTGTGTGGTGACACAAGCACGTATTTTCTCCTGGTGAAACCAAGGGTAGAATATATACATTTCAGTCAGTGGACACCATGGTTATTAATATAACCATGCTTCACTGTTAATATCTCCATCCCTGAGGTTCATGACTGTGTGTATTCTAGAGCAGCACCAAGTGCTACTGCAGTGTCACCTGAGCGCGTTGCCCCCTCTGCTGTCACGTCACTCCCCGGACGCTGTCTGGTCCTCCTGTGGTGTCACTCTGGCACACCACACTGTCCTCTTTCCTGGCTCGGGCATTACTTGGTTAAATACACTGGCATCTAATAGTAATACTGTGTTTTTTATTCAGTACCGCAGTGGGAGAGTAAATGCATAGATTGTTTATGGTAATGAAGGAGAAACACCAACCTACTGGGAAATGGTGCAGTGTTTAGCCCTTTTATATTTATCTATGTAATAACTCTGTAGACTGCATAATGATGAGTCCCTGTCTCTTTCAGGTTTCCAAAGGAGACTATTTTTTAATGTTTCCATCACAGGAAAGGCATGTGTTTCATTAGTAACTGGCGGTTTTCATCTAGTCACATGAATCAGGTTTTCCTCTAACCTAACCTAGTAGCCTAAAATGGTGCACACAACCCTACTTCCAGCTTGTCAATTTCCTATCTTTCTCCTTCGTCCTCATTTATTGTGTACTTATATTCTTGCATGTATCTCTGTAACACTTCTCAAATGCTTTTTAAAAGAGATTTATCTATTAATTTGAAAGGCAGAGTTACAGAAAGAGAGAGACAGAAAGAGGAAGAGACAGAGAGAAGTCTCCCATCCGCTGATTCATTCCCCAAATTGGTCACAACAGCTGGAACTGGGTTGATCTGAAGTCAGGAGTCAGGAGTCTCCTCCAGGTCTCCTACTTGGGCGCTGAGGCTCAAGTACCCAGGTCATCTTCCACTGCTTTCCCAGGTACATCCAGCAAGGAGCTGGATCAGAAGTGGAGCAGCCAGGACTAGAACCATGCATGTGGGATGCCAGCACGTGAACCAGAAGATGGGACATTTTGTTGTCTTTCTCTGTGTCTGTCTTTCTGCTTTCAAACAAATGAAATAAGTAAAAATTTAAAAAATAATAATAAAAATCAAAGGTAGGTCCTGGGCCCATCTTTCCTATAGCTGAGTGTGCGGTAGTGAAAGGAGGTTCAGGTTGGTGGGCCTCAGGCTGGAGGGTGGTGGCTGGGGAGTTGGGTGGAAGTGGCAGAGACAGGGTTCCAGAGATTGGCTATTTGAGCAAACAGCAAACAAAATAACAGTAATCAGCACCGTGCTTCTCACTAACATCATCAGAGATGATGGTTAATACAGTAAGGGACAAAGCTAGAAAGAACTCTGAGATGTTACATTCAAATTGGAGCTGTGAGGTCTGGCGCTGTGGCTCACTTGGTTAATCCTCCGCCTGCAGCAACAGCATCCCATATGGGCGCTGGGTTCTAGTCCCGGCTGTTCCTCTTCCAGTCCAGCTTTCTGCTGTGTCTGGGGAGGGCAGTGGAGGGTGGCCTGGGTGCTTGGGCCCCTGCACCCGCATGGGAGACCGGGAGGAGGCACCAGGCTTCTGGCTCCCGGCTTCAGATCAGCGTAGTTCTGGCTGTGGCGGCCATTTGGGGAGTGAGTCGACAGAGGGAGGGCCTTTCTCTCTGTCTCTCTCTCACACTGTCTAACTCTATCTGCCAAATTAAAAAAAAAAAAAATTGGAGGTGTGGCTTTGTTATGTATACATGCAAGAGTCCTTAAAAATAAAGTTATATTTTAATTCCATTCTTTAATGAACTTTCTGAAATATCCTCATAATATATATATATTGCCTATTTTAGCACATTTATAACATTATAAATATATTTATCCTGTATTTATGGTATATAGATAATATTTAACTGGTATATATACTGCATAGATATTCTTATACAAGTACATATAGTCTATAAATATACATGTGTAATATGTTATATATGCATGTGTGCACACAGCAAAACTTGTAGGCATATCCTATTATGTGTAGCATCATCTGGCCTCAGCAAAACACTTCCTTTATCTTCTCTTTGTCCTTGAAACAGAAAGGGATGGTGTTTCAATGCTGGGAGTGTCTATGGGTTGTGTTGGTGCCCCTATTGGAAACGGAGCCCAACATGAGCTCTCCTTGAGAGACAGTACGAATGATTTAATTCACTAAATAGGTCTTAGAATGAATGCAGACGATTCTGACACTTGACCAGAGGTGCCAAGTGTCCACTTTCCATTTTAATTCTTTTCTTAATTACCCAACAGGTGGTTCCAGAACACTCAGGAATCCTTGCAGTATTTACAACAGTGGCCGTGGTGGCTGAGAGATTTTGCAAAACTAAACAACTCTTATTACTATTAAATTTGTATCTATGCAAATCTAGACATGAGTTGAATGTCATTTTGAAGAAAAGAGAAAAACAAATCTTAAGACTGGAAAGCCTGGGGCGGGCGTCATAGCCCAGGAGTTACCCTCCTGCTTGGAATGCCCACAATCCATATAGGAGTGCTGGTCTGAGTCCCAGTTACTCCACTTCTGATCAGCTCCCTGTTAATGTGGCTGGGAGGCAGCGGATGGTGGCTCAGGTGTTTGGGCTCTTGCCACCCATATGGGAGACCAGATGGAGTTCCTTCTTCCTGGCTTCAGCCTGACCCAGTTCCAGCTGTTGCAGCCATTTGGGGGAATGAATTAGCCAATGAAAGATCTCTTTCCCCCCTCTACCTTTCTATCATTCTGCTTTTCAAATAACTAAATATTTAAAAAGTTAAAAAAGAAGGGACAGCCTGAAACACCTGTGTACTGCTCCACACACTGAGGCAGACAGGTGCTTTTTTTTTAAACTGCCATAATGCCTAAGTAAGAGATTCGATTAAGGAAGATAGCTCAAGGGGGAAAAATACTTTCTAAGAATACTCACATTTCGGGCCAGCACTGTGGCTCACTTGGCTAATCCTCCGCCTGTGGCACCGGCACCCCAGGTTCTAGTCCTGGTCGGGATGCTGGATTCTGTCCCAGTTGCTTCTCTTCCAGTCCAGCTCTCTGCTGTGGCCCGGGAGTGTAGTGGAGAATGGCCCAAGTGCTTGGGCCCTGCACCCGTGTGGGAGACCAGGAGGAAGCACTTGGCTCCTGGCTTCTGATTGGCGCAGTGTGCCAGCCATAGCAGCCATTTGGGGGATGAACCGACGGAAGGAAGACCTTTCTCTCTGTCTCTCTCTCTCACTGTCTAACTCTGCCTGTCAAAAAAAAAATACTCACATTTCAAGTTCTGCTCTAGATAGTTATATATGCTATTTCATTTAATTTTCACAACTCTGAGATGAATAAGATTAGCATCATTTGACAGAAAAGGTAACAAAAGCAGATATCAATTAAATTGGAAACAAAAATAGAGAAAAACCAATGAAACTAAATGCTTGTTCTTAAGAAGATCAATAAAATTGACAAACCTGTAGCAAGACTGACAAAGGAAAGAGAGGTAATTCAGATTAAACAGCAGGAGCAATGACAAATCCTGCGACTTAAAAGGGAACATGACCAGTAACTCCACACATAGACGATTTGACAATTTTGAAGAAATGCACTCATTGCTTGAAAGTCACAACTCACTTAATATGAGATACATGGTACAAATAGCCCTGAAACTACTAAAGACTTATGAATTAGTAATTTAAAAAAATCCGGGGGTTGGCCTTGTGTCAAAGTGGGTTAAGCGATGGCCTGCAACACTGGTATTCCCATAGGAGTGCCAGTTGGAGTCCCAGTTACTCCACTTCTAATCCAGCTCCCTGATAATGCCCTGGGAGAGCAGTGGAAGATGGTCCAAGTGCTTGGGCCCCTGCACCCATGTGGGAGATCTGGATGGGGTTCTGGATTCCTGGCTTCCTCCTGGCCCAGCCATCTGGGGAGTGAACCAGAAGATGAAAAATCTCTCTCTTCCTATCTCTCCCTCTCTCTGTAACTTACCTTTCAACTAACTAACTAACTAACCACACACACACAAAAATCTCCAAAGCACAGAAAGATGTTTGATGTCATTGGTCATTAAGGAAATGCAAGTTAAAATAATGGCAATGAAGAATCAGTATACACCTATCTCAATGGCTAATACACACACAAGCACACACACACACAGTGACAAAAACAAACGTGCGCAAGGACACGGAGAAGCTGGATTGCTCATACATCCCTGGTGGGAATGCAAAATGGATCAGCTACACTACAAACACAGTTTGGCAGATTCCTGAAAAACTGACCACGCCAGGCTGGCGTTGTGGCACAGGATGGTGGTCTGCTACCTGGGACACCAGCAACCCATATCGGAGTGCTGGTTTGGGTCCTGAAAACACTGCTCCCAATCCAGCTCCCTGCTAATGCTCCTGGGAAAGCAGTGGATGATGGCACAAGTGCTTGGGTCCCTGCCTCCTGTGGGAGAGATGCAGATTGAGTTCCTGATTCTTGACTTTGATCTGGCCCAGCCCTGGCTGTTAGAAGTGTTTGGGAAGTGAACCAGTGGATAGAGCATCTCTTGGGCTGGCGCCACGGCTCACTAGGCTAATCCCCCGCCTGCAGCGCCAGCACCCCGGGTTCTAGTCCCAGTTGGGGCACCGGTTCTGTCCTGGTTGCTCCTCTTCCAGTCTAGCTCTCTGCTGTGGCCCAGGAGTGCAGAGGAGGATGGCCCAAGTCCTTGGGCCCTGCACTCGCATGGGAGACCAGGAGGAAGCACCTGGCTCCTGCCTTCGGATCAGCACAGCGCGCCTGCCGTAGCAGCCACTTGGGGAGTGAACCAACGGAAAGAAGACCTTTCTCTCTGTCTCTCTCTCTCACTGTCCATTCTGCCTGTCAAAAAAAAAAAAAAAAGATAGAGCATCTCTCTCCATCTGTCTGCCTGTCTTTCTCTCTCTCTCTCTCCTCTATCTCTTTGCCTTTTAAATAAAATGAAAATAAATAAAAATACTTTAAAACCCAGAGGTAAAGATCCCCTCTTCCCTGTTCCCTGTCCTCAGCTTCCTCAGTGCATCAGGAGGAAGCTGGATTTGTAGCAGAACAGCCAGAACTTGATCCAAAGTGGCATCCAAAGTCACAGTCTCAGTGTTGCATCAAGTGTGCACCCTTATCCGTATTATCTGCTTCAACTTCATGTGAATATATGATTATTGTAAAAAATAAATAGAAAATACATTTAAATATAATAAAAAATTGGTCTAATCATTCAAAAAATATTTCAATAAAAATTATGAAATACATTCAAACTTTATATTAACTTCAGTTTACAGGCTAAAGAAAATGTATCTAAAATTATACCCTTCGAAGAACTATTACATCTTTTTGGCATCTTTGAGATAGATTACAGATTGCAAAGTGATAGAAATGAGAAAATATCAAATTAGAATTTAGGGGGAAAAGCTGAGAAGAAAAAAGAAATCTGACCTTACAAAATTTACCCATTACTGACAAAAACAATGAAAACAAGCAGGAAAGTTATGTTCATCCAATCCACAGCCCAATAGGTCATCTGAAATCCCTAAAACATGACATTCTTTTCTAGAATATTCAAGGACCAATCAGAGCACCGTGAGCAAATTTGCATTCTTGCCCCAAGCTTTGCGCATGCCTACAGCCCACTCCCATTTCTTAGGAGAGGCCAGCATGTGCAAGGGTGGAAAACTGCCTGTAATGAAAACAGTTTTATAAAGTATTATTATTTGGCACTGAAATTTCTAGGAATGCAACCAACACGTAAATCAAGAGAAGAGTCACACTTCATTTTATTCAAAAGTTTACCCTGAGCTCTCAGCCTCCTATGAAACTGATGTCAACCTAAGCCAGGTTGTGACTTAACCAGAGATTGTTTTCTTCCTATTTCTTCTCCAACTTATAAGCAGGGCTTTATATTGACTTTCCTGTCACAGCACATAGATAGGCATTGAAGGGGACATTACGGAATGATCACGATAACCCAGGACAACTAGCCCATCAGGCTGTGACCTCAGCAGTGGGCACTGCAGAGACCATCCTGACAGACTGCATCCCTCTGGAAGGCCAAACAAAGGAGATCACCATGACCAACTGACCTCAACAACACAAGCCAGGGCCAATCACAAGGGCAGCCACGCAAGCAGAAAGAAGCAATAAAGCCACCTCCAGGCAGCAACCAAAGCAACAGCAACAATAAAACACAAAGGAAATAAAGAAAAAATGGTGCCCTCACCATTCCTCCACCGGCTAATGCAAAAAACATTTTCCCCTCTTCCTTCAACTGGGCATGAAATAGAGGCCACGATAGCCACACGCTGTTAGTGGAAACCGTATTCCAATTTCCAATTCTGGACAAACCCAAACTGTAAAAAGAAGTTGCTAGATCTGTATGGAAACTTTTGGCAGTTCATAAAAGGTGACCATCTGAGAACTCCAAGTAAACACGCCCCTGTGAAACCAAGTTACTGGAAGAAAAAGGAGAGTTTAGAAAATCTCTAATTTGTATTCTTGGTGCAATTCAAGAATATTTTACGGCATGAAAATAGGGCAAGAAGTCATGAAGAAGAAATTTGAAATCAAAGAAATCAGACTAATGATTAAAAATGTAAGAGTTGTAGTAAAGAAACATACAAAGCAAATCATATTGGGTGATAAAACAAAATCAGAGGACGATGAAGGTGATCAAAAGTGTCAAAAAATATGTGGCGTGGAAGATAGCTGTGTCCCCAAGAGACCAAGTATACACATAGTTTAATTTCCTGAACGAGACTCCAGGGTAAAAAAAGAGAAGCAATAATCAAAGTAATAACAAAATGCCTAGGAGGCATTTCATAAAACCCATCACTCAGTCCTGATAGCAAACAGGAAGAGAAAGACTTGACATGCAAAACAAATATCCTAGGCCAGCCTTCCACATCATATTTAAAGATTTATTTTATTTATTTATTTGAAAGACAGAGTTACAGAGAGAGACAGAGACAGAGAGAAAGAGAGAGGTCTTCCACCTGCTGGTTCACTCCCCAAATGGCCGCAATGGCCAAAGTTGTGCCGATCCGAAGCCAGGAGCCAGGAGCTTCCTCCAGGTCTCCCACATGGGTGCAGGAGCCCAAGGACTTGGGCCATCTTGTACTGCTTTCCCAGGCCACAGCAGAGAGCTGGATCGGAAGTGGGGCATCCAGGTCTAGAACTGGTGTGCATATGGGATGCCGGCACTGCAGGCGGCAGCTTACCCCGCCACGCTGCAGCGCCTCCACATCATATTTAATGGTGAAATGCCCCAGTAAAGTGAGAACAAATCAAAGCTGTCACTGCTATTTAACACAAGGCAGGCCACACACTTAAAACAGCAGGGGCCAGAAGTAAAAAGAGCAACTATCGGCATGGAAGAGACAAAAGGCATTTCATCTGCTGCTGACCTAACCGTCTGCTTGGAAAACCCTTGAGGATCAACCAAAAACACTTTGTACTAAGAGAGGCTGCTAGTGGAGTGAACCAGTAAGTGATTAAATATTTAAAAGTTATCTAATTAAAAAGTTACAGTGAGCATTCGCTTCAGCAGTAGGAATAGTACAACTACAACAATCCAGAGAGGATTAGCATGGTCCTTGCTATGGTCTGAATAGGATTTGGCTCCCAAACTCTTAGTAGACATTTAAACCCCAAAGTCATAGGTTAATAGTCCCAAGAGGGAAGAGGCTTAATCCAATTATGTTGTTTAGGAGGTGGCCTAGGAGGTCCTTAGGTCACTGGGGCCTTGCTGTGGGTCAGCAGTTCTTGCAAGTAGGCTGGTTATAAAAGCCTGAGTCGGGCCCATTCCAGTGCTGCTTCTCTGCACACACGCCACCACTTCAGTAAACAGTCCCAGCTCTGCTTCCAGTCCCGCTTCCTGCTAATGCACACCCTGGGAAGCATCAGGTAATGGCTCAAGGAGTTGCCACCCACGTGGAAACCTGTACTGAGTTTCTGACTTCTGGCCCAGTCCTGGCCGTTGGGGGCATTTGGTGAGTGGACCAGCACATGGGTGCTCCCATCTATTTCCCCCTGGAACTCAGGGTCACTTCTTCCCCTGTCAGAGAGAACAGACATTGCAGGTCAAAGCCCCAAGTGTAGCCTAGCTCTACCCTAAGTAATTGAAGAACGGCTGGTATGTGTATCAGCAAGGAGTGAGCTTGTCTTGACAACGGAATAATGAATTGCTTTGTCCTCATTAATAATACCCTGAGATGTCTAAGACTCCACAAGCATTAACGCCAAGGGTGGCCAAGGGAGAACTGGCACTTTTTTTTTTTAAGATTTATTTATTTATTTTAAAAGCAGAGTTACAGAGAGGCAGAAGCAGAGGGGAGTGGGGGAGAGAGAGAGAGAGAGAGAGAAAGAGGAGTCTTCCATCCACTGGTTCACTCCCCCAAATGGTTGCAATAACTGGAGCTGGGCTGATCCAAAGCCAGGAGCCAGGAGCTTCTTCTGGGTCTACCACACGGGTACAGGGGCCCAAGGACTTGGGCCATCTTCTACTGCTTTCCCAGGCCATAGCAGAGAGCTGGATCAGAAGTGGAGCAGCCGGTACTTGAACTGGTGCCCAGAGGGGATGACAGCACTGCAGGTGATGGCTTTACCTGTTACACCAGAGTGCCGGCCCCAGAACTGGTACTTAACATTTATTTCATCTGACTTTGAGAAAACAGTACTATAAAATAGTGACAGCTTTTCAAACCCCAAAGTGTTATGCATAGAATCATCTAAGCACTACTGTGTATTTCCAGTTTCTAAGATGGTCACCTAAGTGGCTACACGAACCTCCTTCTGGCCAGCTGTCATCTCCTGAAGAGAACACGTCAGACTCTTCTCACGAGTTCCACAGCTAATGTGGGCAGAGTTCTATCTCTATGCCTACCTTAAAATCTATCATGAAGGATCCTGGGAGGCAGTGGCGCCAGCTCAAGCAGTTGCACTCCTGCCACCCATGTGGGAGACCTGGATGGAGTTTCCAGATCCCCCCCCCAAATTTGGCCCCCTGCCCGTTGCAGGCACCTAAGAGTGAACCAGCAGATGGGAGCTCTTGCTGTCTCTCAAATTAATAAGTAACTTCAAAAAAATCCATCAGGGTCATCCAGCAATTTCAATACTGAGTTTGTTAAAAAAAAAAAAGAAGTGAAAGCAGAGGCCCAAGGAAATGCTTATACAGTTGTATCCAAAGCCTCATTTTCCACAACAGCCAAGAGGCAGAAACAGCCCAAGTGTCTATCAGTGAATGAATGGGTAAAGACAACACAGTAAACATGCACAGTGGAATATTATTTAGTTTTACGAAGAAGAACATTTTAGCACATGCTACAACACAGATGAACACTGACAACCCTATGCTGAGAAGAAAAAAAAAAACAGCCACCAAAGTGCAAACAGTGAATGACTGGACTCCTAAGAGGTTCCTAGGGTAGTCAGATTCACAGAGACAGAAGGAAACCGTGGTTGCCAGAGGCTGGGGGCAACAGAGCTATAATAGTTCAATGGGTACAGAGTTTCGGTTGTGCAAGATGACGTGGATGTTGGTGATGGTTGCACAATGTGAATATATGTAACGCCACTGAACTGAGCACTTAAAAATGGTGCCATGGCTCACTTGGTTAATCCTCCACCTGCGGCACCAGCGTCCCATATGGGCGCCGGGTTCTAGTCCCGGTTGCTCCTCTTCCAGTCCAGCTCTCTGCTGTGGCTTGGGGGGGCAGTGGAGGATGGCCCAAGTGCTTGGGCGCCTGCACCCACATGGGAGACCAGGAGGAAGTACCTGACTCCTGGCTTCGGATCAGTGCAGCACCAGCCGTAGCAGCCATTTTGGGGGTGAACCAACAGAAGGAAGACCTTTCTCTCTGTCTCTCTCTCTCACTGTCTAACTCCATCTGTCAAATAAAAAAAACGGCTAAGATGGTAAATTTTATGTTAGGTGTGCTTTACCACAGTTTAAAATACTTCCCCAGGAGAATTTAGAACCAGCTGGCTCTACCTTTCAAAATATCTCCAGAAGTGGGTGTTTGGCCTAGCGGTTGAGACACTGGTTAAGCAGCCTGCACCCTTATCAGATTACCTGGGTTCAATTCTCAGCTTCAGCTCCTGACTCCAGCTTCCTCCCAACGCAGACCCCGGCAGGCAGCAGTAAAGGATCAAATACTTGAGTTCCTGTCCCCTGTGTGGCAGACTCAGATTGAGTTCCCAACTCCTGGCTCCAGCCTCAGATGTTGGGGGCATCTGGGGAGTGAACCAGTGAATGGCAGCATGGGCACTCTCTGTCTCTCAAATACATCAAACTGGAGAATATACAGGACCCAACTCTTCTTGCTCCCCAGCTCCATGCTCCCCAACCCAGCCCAGGATACAGCTACTTCCCTCTGGCCTCCTCACTCCATTTGGTCTCCTCGCTCCATCTGTCCACTCCCAAGAGGCAGCTAAGACATCTCCTTTCAAACTGAAGTCGGGCCACATGTTTGCTCTATGGTTGCAGAAGTTCCCCAGTGGAGTCAGAGCAAATATTCAGGGTCCTGACAATGACCCACAACCCCCCGCCCAGTCTCTGTCTCCTCTCCCACAGCTGCTCACTCTGTTGCAACACCAGTGGCCTTCAGTCCCAAAACAGCCATAGCAGGGCCTGGGCTTTAAGAGGCTGCACCTGCTGGAGTGGCCTTTCCCAGCCTTCCATCCACCTTGGCTAACTCTCTCACCCCGTCCAGAGATCTTTGTCCTGGTCATTGATGTTTCTCTGTTGCCCAGAACAGTACTGGGCTCATAGTAAGCACTCACAAATTCAAAGTCAAGAACTGTTTCTGAAGTCAGATAATGAAACCCTTTGTCAGAGCTGGTACTTTTGGCAGTACTGCCACCTGGTGGCTGGATTGCTCCACAGCTCTGTGCAGGCTTCCCTGACATTTCACTCCACAGGGAGATAAGCAGTTTATGGAGGAAGGCAGGGACCACTACTGGCAGCACACAAGGAAGCCCCATTCTCTAAAACCTACATCTATTAGGCAAGATGAGTTATATGCAAAGGGCACCTCAGGAAGAAGAGGAAGAATGAGAACAGGGCTACTAATTGGGGAAGGAAATCCATTGGAAAGGAAGGAGTGGAAACTCAGAAGGGCATGGGAGATAAAGAGTTGTCTGACCTTTTTTAAGCCAGGTTTGGTTTCCTGGTCCGAATAAAATATCATGTTCAAGGTCGGAGCTGCAGTGTTGTAGGTTAAGCCTCCGCCTGCGGCGCCAGCATCCCCATATGGGTGTCAATTTGAGACCCAGCTCTGGGAAAGCGGAGGAAGATGACCCAAGTGCTTGGGCCCCTGCATCTGCATGGGAGACCTGGAAGAAGCTCCTGGCTCTTGGCTTTGGATTGACCCAGCTCCAGCTGTTGTGGCCATTTTGGGAGTGAACCAGCAGATGGAAGATCTCTCTCTCTTTCTGTCTCTCCTTCTCTCTTTATGTAACTCTGCCTCTCAAATAAATAAATCTTTTAAAAAATAAAACTAATAAAAATAAAATGAAATATGTTCTGGGGCCGGTGTCATGGCACAGCTGGTTAAGGGGCTGCCTGTGACCTAGGCATCCATATCAAAACGTCAGTTTAACTCCAGGCTGCCATATGTTTGATCCAGCTGCCTGCTAATAGCCTGGGAAAGCAGTAGAAGATGGCTCAAGAGGTTGGGTCCTGACACCCACACGGGAGACCCAGATGGAGCGTCTGGCTCTTGACTTGGTCTGGTTCAGCCCTGGCCATGGCAGCCTTTGGGGAGTGAACCAGTGGATGGGAGATCTCTCTCTCTCTCTATCTCGGTCTTTCTGGAACTGCTTTTTCTAATAAAAATATATCACATTCTTCTTCTTTCAATTCTTCCACCTTTCAAATAAATAAATATTTTAAAAAAAGAATGGAAGGGCTTCCAGAAGGTCCATGTTTCCTGGTTCACAGTTCCGCTACTCTGCATTGGCTGGGAGTCAGAGCTACAGGCAAGCGTAAGGCGACAATATTCTTACCGGAAAGTGAGCCTTTTCTCCTGGTACTCGGTTTGAAGGATTCTCCCTAAGAAAGATCAGTGCCCAGGAAAGGGTGCACTATGGGGTCATTCCATGTTCAGCTATTGTGAGTTCAAACATCGCAGTATCACAATTTCATGATAAAATCCTTCTCAAAATCAATATAGTTTCAGGCTGGTGCTTTGGCATAGCAGGTAAAGCCGCCACCTGCAGTGCCAGCATCCTATATGGGCACTGGTTCTAGATCCAGCTGCTCCACTTCCGATCCAGCTCTCTGCTATGGCCTGGGATAGCAATAGAAGATGGCCCAAGTCCTTGAGCCCCTGCACCCATGTGGGAAGACCTGGAGGAAGCTCCTGGCTCCTGGCTTTGGATTGGCTCAACTCTGGCCTTTGTGGCCATTTGGGGAGTGAACCAGCAGATGGAAGACCTCTCTCTCTCTTTCTGCCTCTCAGTTAATCTACATTTTAAATAAATAATAAATGTTTAAAAATATCAATATAGTTGAGAAAAAATACAAGTAATACCATACTAAGCATTATAGAAAACCTGCCCCAAAGTTGAAAGTTCAAGAACTAAGACTTGAATGCCATAGAAAGAATTCTGCCCTCCTAAGAGTTTATATAGATAAAATTTACAATTACGCCTTTCCCATCAAATATTCAAGGGTACTTTTTAAAAATGATGAAAGAATGGAATTGAAAGAGGATGCACATTTTCCATGAACTTTTTGAAGCACCCTCCTTTATTGCCACCAGTTCTCTTACTTCCTTTGACCTGACTGTTTGCCTTCACAGATGTGCCTGCAAGAGAGCTACTTTAAGTTGCAAGAGCATCCAATGGGGAACGGAAGTCATTTCTTTTCTTTTTAAAGATGCATCCATTTATTTGAAAGGCAGAGCAACAGAGTTCTTCACCCACTGGTTCATTCCCCAAATGGCTACAACAACCAGGGCCCGGCCTAAGCACTTGGGCCATCTTCCTCTGCTGTCCCAGGGCCATTAGCAGGGAGCTGGACTAGAGACAGAGCAGCAGTGATTGATATGGGATGCCGGTGTCATAAGTGGTGGCTTAATCCACTGCACCACAAAGCCAGCTGCTCTTCTCTTTTGACAAAAGTTTTATTACAAAAATAATACATACTTGGTTTTTTTTTTTTTTTGACAGGCAGAGTGGACAGTGAGAGAGAGAGAGACAGAGAGAAAGGTCTTCCTTTTGCCGTTGGTTCACTCTCCAATGGCTGCCGCGGTCAGCGTGCTGTGGCCGGCGCACTGCGCTCATCCGATGGCAGGAGCCAGGTGTTTCTCCTGGACTCCCATGGGGTGCAGGGCCCAAGCACTTGGGTCATCCTCCACTGCACTCCCAGGCCACAGCAGAGAGCTGGCCTGGAAGAGGGGCAACTGGGATAGAATCCGGCACCCCGACTGGGACTAGAACCCGGTGTGCCGGCGCCGCAAGGCGGAGGATTAGCCTGTTGAGCCACGGCGCCGGCAATAATACATACTTGTTAAAAAATTCAAACAATACAGAAATAAAAGTACTCTATCCGCTATAAATAAAATCACATAAATCCTCTCCCTTCCAAACCCATTCTCCAAAGGTTATCTTTGCAAACAATTTAACATATATCCTTTCAAATCCTTTCCTTGGCATATACAAGTATATATAAATACATACAAATATATACACATATTTTTATTTTTTACAAAAAAGAGATCACAGCTGTCCATTTCCTGAAACATAAAACTCACACTCATTAGCATCAAATGCAGAGTTCTTGATGATGCACTTCCTGCCTGTCTTGGGGGATGCCATTTCTGCACAGTAACCAATTTCCATCTTAGTCTCCAACTGTATGGAGAAAACCTGCTCTTATGACTACACCCAGTGTTTTCATTTTCCTACTTTTCAAGCTTGTAAAATAAAGATGAAAGGCAATCAAACATTCAAGTGACTGCTCAAACACTATTGTGCGATTGCAGGGGTGATCACCACCACAGCAGAGAAATGGTGCCCATCGCTGCTCCCCACGGTCGGTTCTGATGGACCAAATTCACCACAAAGGTTGGGGCTATCATGACAATGAACAGAAGTGCTGACTCCAGGGCTGGCCTTGTGGAGCAGTGGTTAAGCTGCAGTCTGTGGTGCCAGCATCCCATATGGGAGTGCCAGTTCAAATCCGGGCTCCCACACTTCTGATCCAGCTTCCTACTAATGCGCCTGGGAAGGCAGTGGAAGACGGCCCAAGTGCTTGGGGCCCTGCCATCTATGAGGGAAACCAGGATGGAGTTCCTGGCTCCTGGCTTCAGCCTGGTCCAGCCCTGGCTTGTTGTGGCCATTCAGAGGGTGAACCAGCAGATGGAAGATCAATCTTTCTCATTCTCTTTTAAATAAATATGTAAATAAATAAATCTTAAAACATGTCAACTCTTCAAAAGCTGATACTGCCAACCCTGAAAGATAAAAATCTCTAGAGGCAAAACGTAACTTTCAAATTCAACAGTTATTAGGAAGAAGAATTTAATTTCATTAAAATAACTGACCAACAGGATTTGAAGAGCTAGGAGAATAATAACTGAAATACGTTGCAATGGCCATTTTCCACTGATGCAGGATTCAGAGAGCTCTGTCCTACGTCGCTGCATAGCATATAGGCAGGTGCAGTCAAGTGTCCCTTAACAACGGGCTACTTTCTGACAAATGCCTCATTAGGCAATTCCACCATACAGACAGAGAGTGCACTTACACAGACTAAGATGGCTATGACGTCACTAGGTGATCCAATCTTCTGAGACCTCCATCCTATAAGGGATCTGTCAACACAGATGACAGCACAGGACTGGACCTCCTTCAGCTGATGGAGAAGGAAGTCAGTACCTGTGAGTGTGGGACTTGCCCAGTATTAAACCAAGGTGGTCCACCAGAATTCTGAACTAAGGAGCCCGACCAAATAATCCACCAACAAATGGCCAAGTGGATCCACAAAAGGCAAGTGGATGAGGAAGAATTTGGGGAAAGGGGGGAAAAAAGATGTTATGAATTCTATTTACTGTTTTAAATTTTTTGTAGCATGTATGCATATGTTGAAATGTTTCAAACAGGCCGGCGCCATGGCTCAACAGGCTAATCCTCCGCCTTGCGGCGCCGGCACACCGGGTTCTAGTCCCGGTCGGGGTGCCGGATTCTGTCCCGGTTGCCCCTCTTCCAGGCCAGCCCTCTGCTGTGGCCCGGGAGTGCAGTGGAGGATGGCCCAGGTGCTTGGGCCCTGCACCCCATGGGGAGACCAGGAAAAGCACCTGGCTCCTGGCTCCTGCCATCGGATGATCGCGGTGCGCCGGCTGCAGCGCACCATCCGCGGCAGCCATTGGAGGGTGAACCAACGGCAAAGGAAGACCTTTCTCTCTGTCTCTCTCTCTCACTGTCCACTCTGCCTGTCAAAAAAAAAAAAAAAAAAAAAAAGAAATGTTTCAAACAGTACAGAAAAATCTAAAAGCAACAATCTTTCCTCATTGCTTTTAATTCTGGTAGCAGTGTTCAAAGAACAGTTATAATTTAACATAGACTTTAAATAAATATATATATATATAATTTAACATAGGATTTAAAAAGTGAGATCATTCTACCTGCACCATGTTATTTCCCCCACTTAACTACTGTAACTTAGAGATCTTTCCCTGTTTAGTTTGAATGGTCTTCAAGTAGTTCATGGGTTCAAGGAACATCCATATTATGAAAAAAGATGCATGAGTTTCAAAAATCTTTGCACCCAAACCAATTTATGTTTTAATTCCATTTTTCCATGAACTTTTTTTTTTTTAATTTGAAAGGCAGAGTAAGAGAGAAAGGAGAGAGGGAGAGAGGAAGAGAGATCTTTCACTGGTTCACTCCCAAAATGTCTGCAACAGTGGGGCTGGGCCCGACCAAAGCTGAGAACCTAGAACTCAACACGGGTCTCCCAGGGGGTGGCAGGGACCCAAGTCCTTGAGCCAATACCATCTGCCTCCCAGGGTATACATTAGCAGGAAGCAGGATTAGACTTGGACGAGGCACTCCAATAAGAGATGCAGGCAACCCAAGAGGTAGCTTAATAGCTACACCAAAATGCCTGCCCCTCCATGAACTTCCATACATCTAAAATGCCTGTGTTCATTTTTTATGGCTGCAATAATTTCACTCTTCCAAAATCTCATTATTCAGCCAACTGACAATGCACTTTGGTTGTATCTAGTATTCTACTATTATAAATAATGATGCAATGAGACACCTTGCTCATATATACAGGCGTCCTTTCTCAAGTATATCAGTAATGATGAGTGCCAATCAAAGGTAACACACACTTAAAATTTAGGTAATTATTGCCCATTGGCTGCGTACACCAATCATGTATGGTGTGCTGGCACCTTAACATTCTTAATAGCAACCAGAAATATTTTTTGCTAATCGGTTATGGGAAATCATATATTTAATTATTGGGTTTTAAATTTATTTACTTGAGTGGTGCAGAGAGAGAGAGAGAGACAGTGCTCCTACCTACAAGCTCACTCCCAAATGCCCACAGCAGCTGGGGGTGGGGCCAGGCCACAGCTGGGAGCCAGGAACTCAATCCAAGTTTCCCTGTTGGATGGCAGCGACCCAATACCCAAGGCATTATCTGCTGCCTCCCAGAGTGCACACTGGCAGGAAGGCAGAATTGAGAGCGGAGCTGAGACTCCAAGACAGGCACAGGACACAGGCATTCCAAGTAGCATCTTACCCACTAAGCCAGATGCCCAGTGTTTTGATTTGTATTTCTGTAGCTATATGTGAGGCTTAACATTTTGCTATTGCTATCTGTATTTCTTTCTTGTGAGAGCTATGACATTTTTCAATTGTATTATTTTTTCTTACTCATATGTGTAAACATTTGTAAATAAGTCCTGTGTCACATGTACTGCAAATATTTTCCAGTTTTTAAAATATTTTATGCAATTACATTTTTCATCTTTCCCTTTATGGCTCTTGTGTTTGTTCTTACTTAGAAAGGCTGAGACTTCCAAGGCTAAGATTACAAATTAACTCTCTGATGTTTTCTCTGGGTAACTTTGATAGTTTCACTTTTAACATTGATATCTTTAATTCACTTTTACTTTTAAAGCTAATTAATTTTAAAAAGATTTTTGTAATTTTTTTGAAAGAGTTACAGAGAAAGAAGGAGAGACAGAGTGAGAGATTTTTCCATCTGCTGGGTCACTCCACAGTGGCTGCAACAGTCAAGGCTGTGCCAGTCTAAAACCAGGAACCAAGAACTTCATCCAAGTCTCCCACATGGGTGGCAGGGGCCCAAGCACTTGGGCCATCTTCTGCTACTTTTTCCCAGGCGTTAGCAGGGAGCTAGATCAGAAGTGGAGCAGTAAGAGAGACACACACCAGCACCCATATTGGATGCTGGCATTACAGGTGGTAGCTTTATCCACTATGCCACAACTCTGGCCCCAAGCTAATTCTTTAAGAATCTTATTTATGGGGAGTGAGTATTGTAGCACAAGATTGTAGCACAACAGCAGGATAAGCTGTTACTTGCAACACCAGTAACAGAGTGCTAGTGTGGGTTCCAGCTGCTCTGCTTCCAATCTAGCTCTCTGTTAACATGCCTGGGAAAGCAGCAGCAGATGTCCCATTCTTGGGACCCTGTCACCAACATGGGAGACCAGGATGGGGTTACAGGCTCCTGGCTTTGGCCTGGCCCAGTCCAAGACGTTGTGGCCATTTGGGGGAGTGAACCAGTGGATAGATTTACTTCTCTGCCTCTCCCACTTCCTGTCATACTGCATTTCAAATACCTTAAAAAAGTAAATCTTAATATTTATTTTTATTTATTTGAGTGGCAGCTAGTGCTCTCATCCACTGGTTTACTCCCTAAGTGCCCACAAGAGCTGCTGGGCCAGGGCCAAAACCAGGAGGCAGGAATTCAATCCAGGTCTCCCACATGGTTGGCAAGGCCTCAACTACTTGAGCCATCACCACTGCCTCCCAATGTCTGCATTAGCAGAAGGCTGGGGTCAAGAGCTGGAGCAAGAACTCAAACACACATACACTGATATGGGATGTAGGCAGAGTTGGGACAGTGCGGGGCCGGGGGGAGACCTCACTCTTCCATCCGCTGGCTCACTCCCCAGGTGGCCTCAGAAGCCAGGACATCAGGCAATGGTTTAACCCACCGCAGCACAATGCAGCCCCAGATGCCGGCGTCTTCATCACCATCAGCTGCCAGGCTGAACACCTGCCCCTGGAATTTCTTTTGATGAGAGGAATGAGACAGAAACTCATCTTTATTTTTTCCTAAAGAACTTAATCAGTTATTATTTTTGAGTGATTTCTCCATTTTGAGATGAAACAACACCTTTACTGGACACCAAATCTGCCGATGTATTCTGGATTTTCTCCACTGTTCCAGTGAGTTGCCTAGTTCTACCACGATTCCCAGATGTTTGAGGTTAGTCCCTTGATTACCATTTCTGATAATTCTGGAATATTTGTTTTTCTACACCAAGGTTTTTTAATAACCGTACTACTGACATTTTGGCTCAGGTAACTGGGGAATGGTGTTGTGTGTGGCATAAGATGTTTAGCAGCACTGACGGTCTCTGGCCACTAGAGGTCAGTAGCAGCTTCCAGTTGTGATATTCAGAAAAGTCTGCAGGTGTTGTCAACTGTTAGCCGGGTTGGAGGATGGGGCCAAGCTGTGACCACACAGAGAACCACTGCCTTAGATAAACAGTATCATTTCATCCATGTGTCCATTCCAAAATTCCCACCTGTTTTATAGCTTGGATAAAAATGAACTCATAGGACAATTTAGACATCTTCATTACATTTAACGTTATGCTTTTAAATTCTATCTTTATTTAGTCTTTCTATCCAAGGATGATGTATATCCTTCCATTTGTTTATGTCTACAGTAGAGGACATAAGATCTGCCTTTTAAAAGTGTTTTAAGATTTTTTTCTTCATAATATAGTATCTTGGATTATTAAGTTTATTCCTGGGTATTTTGCCTTTTTCATTCCTTTAGAAATGAGACTGTTTCATACCAGTCAGTGATAAGAAAGCTATTAATATTTTATATTTTATATCTAGCCACACGCCAAACTTTTCTTGTCCATAATAGATTTTCAGGACGTTCTACATTCTTTATAACGATACAAATTTTAGGACATTTGAAGCATACAATGTTACTACCTGCATACAATCATCATTGTGTTTCCTCATTTCTAGTATTTATATGCTTCTGTATCTCTCTTGTCTCATGAACTTGGCTAATACTTGAAACAATTTTAGATGACTGTAGCATAAGACAGTAGGCCACCTAAGTCACTGTTCTTTTAAAAAGGATTTATTTATTTATTTATTTGAAAGAATTTCAGAGAGAGAGGGAGGAACAGGAAGGAGAGAGAGATCTTTCATCTGCTGGTTCACTCCCCAAATGGCCACAACAGGCAAAGCTGAGCTGATGTCAGGAGTCAGGAGCTTCTTCCGGGTCTCTCACGTGGGTGGCAGGGGTCCAAGCACTTGGGCCATCTTCTGTTGCTTTCCCAGGTGCAATAGCAGAGAGTTGGATTGGAAGTGGAGCAGCCTGGACTCGAACTGGCACCCATATGTGATGCCGGCCTCACAGGTGGAAGTTTAACCCTGACTTAAACCATTCTTGATTTCAATGAGAATACTCTTAGGATATAATAGGCATAATGCTATCTTTGATTTGAGATACACATATTTTCTATCATCAAAGAAGTGTTGATGCTTTTATAGTATATCAAGAAGAGTTTGTTGGTAAATCAGAAAGTCTGCTAATTTGTGTAAAATGCATCTTCTGTACCTATCAAAATGAACATGTGATTTTCTTTGGTTTATTAATAGCACATGATAGAGGGCCAGCGCTATGGCATAGTGAGCAAAGCCACTGCCTTCCGTGCCGGCATTCCATATGGGCACCGGTTCAAGTCCCAGCTGCTCCACTTCCAATCCAGCTCTCTGCTTTGGCCTGGGAAAGCAGTAGAAGATGGTCCAAGTCCTTGGGCCCCTGAACCTGTGTGGGAGACCCAGAAGAAGCTCCTGGCTTTGGATTGGCTCAACTCTGGCCATTGAGCTGAGTGAACCAATGGATGGAAGATACCTCTTACTCTTTCTCTCTCTTTTTCTCTCTCTCTCCCTCTCTCTGCCTCTCTGAAGTTCTGCCTTTCAAATAAATAAATAAACCTTTAAAAAAATAGTACATGATAGATTATATTCCCAGATTTCCTAATATTCATCAGTTCTTGAGTAGCATAAATCCACTTGGTTATGATTGAATTCCATTTGTTAATATTTTGATCTCACATTTTTGTATCAATATTTGAAAGTAAAATCAGTGTGTGATTTTTAAAAAAAAATCTGTTTATTCATTTCTATTTTATTTGAAAGAGTGACAGAGATACACAGAGAGGGAGTGAGAGAGATACCTTCTATCCACTGGTCCACTCCCCAAATGTTAACAAGGACTAGGGCGGGCCAGGTCAAAAGCCAGGAGCCAGGAACTCCATCTGGGTCTCCCACGTGGGTTGCAGGGGACCAAGTACTTGAGCCATCACCTGCTGCCTCCCAGAGTGCACATTAGCAGAATTCAAAGCTGGACAGGAAGTGGGGGTGGGACTTGATCCCAGGCATATGGGATGCTGGTGTCCCAAGCAGCTGAACCTGCTGTGCCACAACACCCACCGCTTCTGTCATTTGCTTAGTGGTGCATTACTAACTTTTGGAGTGTTAGACTGGCTTGGTAAAATTAAATTGTACTTTTTGGTTTGTTTTCTTTTTATGTATTTAGTATGAAACTAGTCTTTTTTTTAAAAAAAAAAAAAAACGATTTATTTATTTGAAAGGCAGAGTTGGGCCAGCACTGTGGCACAGCGGGTTAAAGCCCTGGCCTGAAGCACTGGAATCCCATATGGGCACTAGTTCTAGTCCCAGCTGCTCCTCTTCCCATCCAGCTTTCTGCTATGGCCTGGGAAAGCAGTAGAAGATGGTCAAGTCCTTGGGCCCCTGCACCCGTGTGGGAGACCTGAAAGAAGCTCCTGGCTCCTGGCTTCAGATCAGCACAGCTCCAGCTGTTACAGCCATGTAGGGAGGGAACCAGATCTCTCTCACTGTCTCTCCCTCTCTCTATCTGTAACTCTGCCTCTCAAATAAATAAATAAATCTTAAAAAAAACAGTAAAACCATTAATAAAGAAATATGCTGCCATATATAGCCACTTATAGCTACAGATTTAACTTTCTGAAAAACTGAATAAATTAAAATGTATCTTTGGAAGGCTATTCTGAAGCCTGATTGTTTAGGAAACCAGTATAAAAATCATTAGTATACAATACTTCAACACTTATTAGGCTCCTGGCTTCAGTCTGGTCCAGCACTGGCCATCGCAGCCACCTGGGGAGTGAACCAGCAGGTGGAAGATTTCTCTCTGTTCCTCTTTTTCTATAATTCTCCTTTCAAATAAATACAGTAGATTTTTTAAAAATTAATTATTTGGGACTTTTGGGCAAGATGGCGGAATAGGAAGGGAGCACACCGATAGTCTGGGGAGAGACAGTTTAATAAAAGTGGAGATACTGCAGGTTCAAGGAAGAGTAGGGGAAGAAACAGCAGAGGAAACCCTTCCGGAACTGGAGATTCACAGTGGACCTGCGTGGAGAGCGTGGGAGCCCGCAGTTTGGGACACCAGCAGCAGATTCAACACACCAGCGCTGGAACGCGAGGTGAGCCGAAACTCAATAGCCCGAAATACCCGCAGGGAAGCAGAAAGAGGAGCCTAGAGCGAACAAGGCTTGAAACCCTGTGGGGAAAAGTTCACCAGGCTAACTAGAAGAGAGAGAGAGAGAGGGGGAAAAAAAAAAAGTGACCCATACGGACACGAGCTTCTCTCTCTCCTCCCACCTCTCAAAGGTGAGCAAGACAAAGAGCAGGCGCCATTTTGGAATACGTCATAAGCAGGGCGACCTCGGGTCGGCACCGGCCACGAGCCTAGCAGAAAAACCTGACTCTGGGTGGGAGGGGTGAAATAACAGGAGATTAGAACCTAAGGAATGTGTGGTGCTAATGAACTGAGACTGTGAAAAAAGAGATGGTGGGGGAGAGAACTCACGGAAATCACGAATTCATGTGAGTACTCTCCAGAGACGCTACAGTTCAGTAGCCTTGGCAGCCCAGTGGGAGACTACAGGAGAATCTGAGCCCAAACAAAGGGCCGCAAAGATTCCTTCTCTGGTCCTTGGGAAAGAGCTTCCGATCTCTGGCTCCCGTGGGTATATCATTCGCCTGCTAACCACCCCCAATTCCATTCAGCTGTGTGGAATTACTTCCCTTTTGAACCAAAAAAAAAAAAAGTAAGAGAGAGAGATTTACCACGCCTAACCTGGGAGTGTCTCCTTTGACACACCCTCAACCCTGAGGAACCAAACAGAGCTCTCAGGCCACACCCATCTCAAGCCTCTAAGGCTCCATCAAAAGCAGACAGTCCACTTAATCTAGAGTCATAGTATAACAAGAAAAAAACACCACAGTGAAGAAACCAATATGCCAAACAACAAACGCAAAAACCGAGGTAATAAGAACAAGGAAGACACTATGGCATCCCCAAATGAAAAAGACACCCCAATTCAAGATTACGAAGATGATGAGATAGAAGAAATGCAAGAAGCAGATCTCAAAAAATTGATAAGAACACTAAGAAGTACTCAAAAACAAATTCTTGAACTACAGAAATCCTTAATGGACAAGGTAGAAAATCTCTCTCGTGAAAATGAAATATTAAGGAGAAATCAAGCTGAAATGAAACAACTAGTAGAACATGAAACTGTGATAGTGACGAGAAATCATAATGAAGTGAAGAATTCAATAGATCAAATGAAAAACACATTAGAGAGCCTTACAAACAGAATGGGTGAGGCAGAAGAGAGAATATCGGACTTAGAAGACAGAGCACAGGAAACTATACAGTCAAACCAAACAAAAGAAGAGGAAATTAGAAATCTAAAAAATATTGTTGGGAATCTACAGGATACTATTAAAAAACCCAACATTCGAGTTCTAGGAGTTCCTGAAGGCATGGAGAGGAAGAAAGGATTAGAATGCCTTTTTAGTGAGATAATAGCAGAAAATTTCCCAGTTTTGGAGAAGGACAGAGACATCCTAGTACAGGAAGCTTATAGAACCCCTAGTAAACACGACCAAAAGAGGTCCTCACCACGACACGTTGTAATTAAACTCACCACAGTGAAACAGAAAGAAAAGATCCTAAAATGTTCAAGAGAGAAACGTCAAATTACACTCAGAGGATCTCCAATTAGACTCACGGCAGACTTCTCAACAGAAACTCTACAAGCTAGAAGGGAATGGCGAGACATAGCCCAGGTACTTAGAGAGAAAAACTGCCAGCCCAGAATATTATATCCTGCAAAGCTCTCATTTGTGAATGAAGGTGAAATAAAGACCTTTCATAACAAACAAAAATTGAAAGAATTTGTTGCCACTCGTCCAGCCCTGCAAAAGATACTTAAAGATGTATTACACACAGAAACACGGCCATCAACATGAAAGAAGATAAACGAAGGGAACCTCACAGCAAAAGATCACAGGGAATTCAAAGCATACATTTGGATAAAGAAATTATGGGACATGTACTCTATAGAATACTATACAGCAGTCAAAAACAATGAAATCCGGTCATTTGCAATAAGATGGAGGAATCTGGAAAACATCATTCTGAGTGAATTAAGCCAGTCCCAAAGGGACAAATATCTTATGTTCTCCCTGATCGGTGACAACTAATTGAGCACCAAAGGTGAAACCTATTGAAGCGAAATGGACACTATGAGAAACAGTAACTTGATCAGCTCTTGTGCTGACTGTTGTACAATGTAATACTTTATCCATTTTAGTAATTTTTTTATTCTAGTACTATTGGTTGAACTCTGTAATTAACACACAATTATTCTTAGGTGTTTAAATTTTAACTGAAAAGTGATTCCTGTGAAATATAAGAGTGGGAATAAGAGAGGGAGGAGATGTACAATCTGGGACATGCTCAATTAGTCGTGCCCCAAATGATGGAGTTAGAATCGTGCCAGGGGTTTCCATTACAATCCCATCAAGGTGGCATGTACCAAGGCCATCTTACTAGTCCAAGTGATCAATTTCAGTTCACAATTGATCACTCTGATAGGTCTAAGAGTCAAAGGGATCACACAAACAAGACTAGTGTCTGCTAATGCTAACTGATAGAATCAAAAAGGGAGAGAATGATCCAGCATGGGAAGCGAGATACACAGCAGACTCATAGAATGGCAGATGTCCTAAATAGCACTCTGGCCTCAGAATCAGCCCTTAAGGCATTCAGATCTGGCTCAAGAGCCCATGAGAATATTCTAGGCATGGAAAGCCAAGACACTCTGGGAAAAAAAAGAAGACCTAAATGAAAGATCTCTTGTGAGTGAGATCCCAGTGGAATGAATGGGGCCATCAAAGAAGGAGGTACCTTTCTCTGAAGGGAGGAGAGAACCTCCACTTTGACTATGACCCTGTCGGAATAAGATTGAAGTCAGCGAACCCTAAAGGCTTCCATAGCCTTGGCAACTCATGACTAGAGCCTAGGGAGATTACTGAGGCCATAAACAAGAGTGTCCAATTGTTAAATCAACTTCAGGAGTCACTGTGTACTTACGTCTCATGTGGGATCTGTCCTTAATGTGTTGTCCAATGTGAAGTAATGCTATAGCTAGTACTGAAACAGTATTTTACACTTTGTGTTTCTGTGTGGGTGCAAACTGATGAAATCTTTACTTAGTATATACTGAATCAATCTTCTGTATATAGATAATTAAAAATGAAAAAAAAATCTTGGTGTTAAATTGGAAATTGCCTAGAAAATTAATCAATTTTTTAAAAAAATATATCATGTAGGATCTCTGTCCTTAATGTGCTATACATTGTGAATTAATACTATAACTAGTACTCCAACAGTATTTTTCACTTTGTGTTGCTATGTGAGGGCAAACTGTTGAAATCTTTACTTAATATATAGTAAACTGATCTTCTGTATATAAAGAGAATTGAAAATGAATATTGAGGTGAAGCAAGGGGAGAGGGAGTGGGAAAGGGGAGGGTTGCGGGTGGGGGGGAAGTTATGGGGGGGAAGCCATTGTAATCTATAAGCTGTATTTTGGAAATTTATATTCTTTAAATAAAAGCGTTATTAAAAAAATTAATTATTTGCTATTTTATGCTTCCTGGGCTCAGACACAATGGCTAGAAAGCCCTTTCCTGGTTCTCAAAACCCTAGCAGCCCTGAGGAAGCGCTCAGGTCTCAGCTCCCAACGCCATCTCAGCCACCCTGGGATCAGGGAAGCTTCTCCTGTTTCCCACAGGAGTCAGGACGGACTCTACACCCTCACTTCTGCAAGGGATCCCCAGGGTTCGCCCATTCGTCCAGCACATTCCACACCAAGGTGACCCGGAACATACCCGAGCACACACGCCTTGCCTGAGCTTTCCCACCCGCCTGGTGGCAAAGGTACGCTGCAGGGAGAGGCGCTAAATCACAGCCTTTGGTCCTCCTTAGCTTTTTGTGTTTGTTTCTCAGCTGCCAGGGGCTGAGTCTGTCTCCAACCGTCCTGGGCCCAGGGTAAGCGCGGGAAGAGCGCGTGGCGGCGGTGCCTTCCCACGGCCCACACAATCCTACCTGGAGCGCTGCGCAGGCGGCTCTCGGCGAGCTCCGAGATGGCCCCCGACGTGGCAGTCTTCTTCAGTCGAGTTGCCCCGCACACGGCCGAGCCTCCTGGCTTGTTGAGCATGTCCTCGCTGCTGGCTCTCTTGAGCTACAGAGAGATCGGAAGGAGAGAGAGATAAAGAGACAGGCTTCCAGCTAGGAGTGCTGTGAACCAGCCAAGCATCGCTGCATACCCTGTGCCCAGCAACTAAAAGACTGGACACTGGGGGCTGGTGCTGTGGCGTACATAGTAGTCTAAGTTTCCACCTGAGCACCGGCATCCCATATGGACACCGGTTCGACACCTGGCTGCTCCACTTCCAATCCAATTCCCTGCTGATGGCCTGGGAGGGCAGAGGAGGATGGACCAAGTGCTTGGTCCCCTGCATCCAAGTGGGAAACCCAGAAGCAGCTCCTGGCTTCTGCCTTTAGATTGGCCTGTTGCAGCCATCTGTGGAGTGAACAAGCAGATGGAAGACCTTTCTCTCTGTATCTCCCTCTCTCTGTCTGTAGACTAGGCAAACATGTCATTTCTGGATCAGACTACAATCGTTCTTTGCTGTTTCAATGACTGTGGTGAGATTAGGGTGAATGGTACTCAACATCACACACTTCCAATACAGCCATCACCCCCGTATCCACCGAGGATATGTTCCAAGACCCCGGGGGTGCCTGAAATCAGATAGCACTGAACCTTGCATATACCATATAGACACTGGTGATAAAGTGTGTGTGTTTTTTTTTTTTTTGATAGGCAGAGTGGACAGTGAGAGAGAGAGAGACAGAGAGAAAGGTCTTCCTTTTGCCGTTGGTTCACCCTCCAATGGCCACCGCGGTTGCAGCTGGCACACCATGCTGATGCGAAGGCAGGAGCCAGGTGCTTCTCCTGGTCTCCCATGGGGTGCAGGGCCCAAGCACTTGGGCCATCCTCCACTGCACTCCCAGGCCACAGCAGAGAGCTGGCCTGGAAGAGGGGCAACCAGGACAGATTCCGGTGCCCCAACCGGGACTAGAACTGTGGCAGCACCGCAAGGCAGAGGATTAGCCTGTTGAGCCACAGCGCCGGCTATTGATAAAGTTTAATTGATAAGGTAGGCACAATAAAAGATCACCAATAATAAACTAGAAAAATCATAACAATACAACCAGGCAAATGTGGTCTCTTTTCCCTCTCAAAATATCTTATCGTCCTCACCCTTCTTCTTGGGACGCGTTGAGCTAATACAACACCCACATGAGAAGTGATGTGAATGATGTAGGCATTGTGCTATATTAGGGCCACTGTACACAAATACTAGGATACCTCAACAATCTGGTAACCAAGATGGCTACTAAGTGACTAATGAGTGGGTAGCATATACAGCACGGATACACTGGACACAGAGGTGATTTACCCCAGATGGGACAGGGTTGGACAGGATGAGATTTCACTGCACTACTCAGAACAACGTGGGGTTTAAAACTTGGGAGCTGTTTATTTCTGAAATTCCCCACTGAATGTTTTTAGACCATGGCTGACTGCAGGTAACTGGAATAGTGGACAGTGAAACTGGATAAGTGAGGACCCCTGTAATGAGTAAAAAATTCGACTTTCCTGGTGTGTATTTGGGGGAGGGGGAAGGAGAAGGAATGGGGGTTGATGAAAAGGGAACTGTAAGACACACAAAAAGCAGGGTAAGGCAATGTACACAAAAATTCAACAACAAAAATGGCCTAATGATGCATGTGAGGAGGAAAGAGAAGACACAATCCTAGTATCTACCATCAAGCACGCTGCATATCAAGTTGTACAGAGATTTCTTCTAAAAATTTATTTGTATCTATTTGAAAGGTGATATAAAGAGAGGGAAAGACACACAGAGAAGGAGAGAGATGAGAGAGGTCTTCCATTCATTGGTTCACCCCCCAAATGGCCACGATGGTCAGGACTGGGCCAGGCCAAAGCCAGGAGCCAGGATCTACAACCAGGTATACCACATGAGTGGCAGAGGCCCAAGTATGTGGGCCATCTTCAGCTGCCTTCCCAGGTGCTTTAGCAGGGAGCTGGATGGGAAGTGGAGCAGCTGGGACTTGAACTGGTGTTTGCAGGCTAAGACTTAACCTTTGCACCACCATGCTGGCCCCAGGAACTTCCTTGGAGGCTGAAAACACACTGTCAGTGGAAGACAGAAAGGAAGCAGAACCTGTCCACATGCGTGTGTATGTGGGGGGATACACACACATGTGCGCATGTGCTTTCTTCCCTGCTATGAGAGGGGTAGGATAAAAAGTGCTGAGAGACACTGAAGTCTAAGAAGAAGGACCCTGAAATGAGCTCACACCCCTGGCCCAGACAAATCACATTCCAGGCTGGTGAGGAACAGCACAAAGGAACCCTCTCAACCACAGTTAAGTCTTTGCTATGTTTAGATCTGGTTTGTCCCTCAACGGTGCACGTGCTGGAAGCTTGGTTCCCAATGTAATGGTAATTAAAGGTGATGGGGCCTTTAAGAGGTGAGGCTAGGGGGCCCGTGCTGTGGCACAATGGGTTAAGTTACCATCTGCAGCAGCAGCACACCATATGGGTGCCGGTCCTTCCCATTCAGCTCCCTGCTAATGCGCCTGGGAAAGCGGCAGAAGACGGCCCAAGTGTTTGGGCCCCTGCACCCACATGGGACATCTGGATGTAGCTCCTGGCTCCAGCCTGGGCCAGCCCCCCGGCCATTGCAGTCATTTGGGGGGTGAACCAGCAGAGGGCAGACCTCTGTGTAACTCAAATAAGTAAGTAAATAAGTAAGTAGGCGGGGCCTGGAGGGAGGAGATCCAGTCCTGACCAGTCTTGTGAAGGGATTGGTGCTGGTCTCACAGGAGAGGATTTCCTCCTGTGGGAGTGTGTTGTGACAGCAAGGCAAGGCCCCATCCTGCTCTGCTGCTTCCTTGCACACTCACGCACCCCTTCTGTGCACGCCAGTTCTCTTCCCGCTGCTCTGCATCCAGACACTGGCACCACCTGACACCAGAGAGCTCATCTCTTTATAGCATAATGAGCATCAAGTGTGCTCTTACAGAAACACAAAAGGACACAGTCTTCACTAAAGAATACTAGTGAGGATCAGGGACAGGGCCAGAAGACTGGAGACAGGCAGATACTCAGAGCCATCACTAGTATCCTTCTATTAAATATAGTACGAAGAGGGCCTCAGATCAACACAGACGTGAAGTGGGCAGCCACTGCCCACCATTCTGACAAAGGCCCAGGAGGCCCTGCTCTGACCTGTCCCATTGCCTTGGGGTAATGTACTGAGAGAAGTTTAAATATTTGCACAGTTTTATATTTTTGCATCTTTAAGATCTTTTAAAGATTTATTTGTTTGTTTATTTTACAGGCATAGTTACAGACAGAGGGGAGAGATAGAGAGGTCTTCCATCGGCTGGTTCACTCTCCAAATGGCTACAATGGTTGGAGCTGAGCTGATCCGAAGCCAGGAACCAGGAGCTTCCTCTGAGTCTCCCATGTGGGCGCAGGGGCCCAAGCACTTGAGCCATGCTCTGCTGCCCTTCAAGGCCATCAGCAGGGAGCTGGATTGGAGTGGAACAGCCAGGACTCAATAGGTGCCCATATGGGATGCTGGTGCTGCAGGCAGAGGCCTAGCCTACTACACCATGCCGCTGGTTCCTCCTTTTGTATAATTTAAATTTTAAAAAAAATATTTATTTATTTATTTGAAAGTCAGAGTTACACAGAAAGAGAAGGAGAGGCAGAGAGAGAGAGAGGTCTTCCATCCGCTGGTTCACTCCCCAATTGGCTGCAACGGCCAGAGCTGAGCCAATCCAAAGCCAGGAGCCAGAAGCTTCTTGCGGGTCTCCCACATGGGAGCAGGGGCCCAAGGACTTGGGCCATTTTCTACTGCTCTCCCAGGCCACAGCAGAGAACTGGATCAGAAGTGGAGCAGCTGGGACTCAAACTGGCACCCATATGGGATGCCGGCACTACAGGCAGTGGCTTTACTTGCTACGCCACAGCACCAGCCCCTGCATCATTTAAATCTAAGGGTATAACTACAGTCTCCCATGAGAATGGCTTGGAAAAGAAAAAAATAAAATAAAATAGCAGGAGTTGGTGAGCCTGTGCAGGAACCAGAGCCTCGTGTCCTGTGGGTGGCACCGTGAACTGGTACAACCACCATGGAGACAGGTGGTATCTTCTGGAGGTAAGTATCTGTACCCTGTGCTTCAGCGCTCATACCCCAGTTTCACAGCCAGGAGATGTGAGCACACAGAGCCATCAAACAAATGCTCACAGGGCCTTTACTGACAACAGCACCAAACTAGAACAACCCCGTGTGCTTCAACAGTCTAAGTCAAGTAGTGGTATCGTATACAATAGAAACTACACAGCTACTAGAAAAACAAGTGACTGATGCACGAATAAACGGATGGATCTCACCAGCACTATGTTAAGTGAAAGAAACCAAATGCAACAATAGCATATACAGCCTGACTCCATTTGTAGGAAGTTTAAGCATCACAAAAACAAATGATGATGACAGATGTCACAACAGTGGTTGCCTTTGGAGCAGTCAGAGACTTCTGGGTGACTAGGTAGTAATTATACAGGTATAGATTTTTTAAATTAATTTATTTATTTCTGTTTATTTGAAAGGCAGGGAGCAGGAGATCAATTGTCTGAGTGAGAGAGATCATCCAACCTCTGGTTCACTCCCTAGATGCCTACAACAGCTGGGCCTGGGCCCCAGGTCAAAGACAGCAGCCAGGAACTCCATCTGGGTCACCCATGTGGGTGGCAGGAACCCAAGTTACTACTTGAACCATCATCTACTGACTCCCAATGTGTGCATTAGCAGAAACCTGGATCAGAAACAGAGCTGGGACTCAATCCCAGGGACTACAATGTGGGTATCCCGAGAGGAATCTTAACACACTGCACCATAATGTCGAACCCTGCAGATTTATGTAAACATTCAGTAAGTGGGGCAGGCATTTGGTCCAAAAGCTAAGATGTACATGTTCCATATCACAATGCCACCGAGACCAGGCTTTGCTCCCAATTCCAGCTTCCTGTGAAGGTAGACCTGAAAGGCACCAGGTGATGGCTCAATTAGTTGGGTCTCTGCCACTCATGTGGAAGCCCTGGATGGAATTTCTGGTCCCTGACTTGGCTATTGAGGGCATCTGGGGAATGAACCAGTGGATGAGTCTGTCTGTCTCTCAAATGAAAAGAAAGACTTAACGAGATACACAGTCACAGTCAAGATGAGTGCCTGTGTTGTGCTTCACTAAAAATGAAAAGGAAAATTGTGGCGGGGGACAGGGAAGTTGCCATTCAAGCGAAGCCCTGGTCCGGCTCCTCCAGATGCTAGCCTACTTTAAAAATTTTTTTTATTGTAGTAAAACAGGCATAAAATACAACATACCATTTACATCATGCCATTCAGTGGTATTAAACACATTCACAATGTTATTTCCAGGAAATCTTCATCCCAAACAAAAACCCGACTCATTACACAGAAACTCCCATTGCCTTTACAAAGAGGAGGCTGGTAAAAGCTGGAACATTAGCCAAGAAAACCTGGTCCAGATTTCAAACAAATTGTTCATTTTCAAAACAAATAATTAATATTAAAAGGATGATTTATGTGTGCTTCCAGGTACTCAATGTCAGCGTGACCACATTTTCTGGACAAGGGCCTAGTTCGCAAATTTAGCACTGGACCAAACCCAACATTTAGGTTGACACGGAAGTTACACCAATGCCATTCTTTGTTTTTATTCATAAAGACTTATTTTATTTACTTGAAAGATGTGGGGGGAGAGCGAGAGCGAGAGCGAGAGCGAGAGAGAGAGAGAGAGAGAGGTCTTCTGTCTGCTGGCTCACTCCTCAAATGGCTACAATGGCCAGGGCTAGACCAGGCTGAAGCCAGGAGCCAGGAAGCCCATTCAGTTCTCCCGCATGGGTGACAGGGATCTAACTACTTGGGCCATATTCTGCTGCTTTCCTAGGAGCATTAGCAGGGAGCTGGGTTGGAAGTGGAGCAGCTGGGACTCAAACTGGGGCACCAACATGGGATGCTGGGATCACAGGCAATGGCTTAACCCACTGCACCACAACACCGGCCCCAATACTGCCCTTCTTACTAGGACCCAAAATTGTCTTTCCAGCCCCCATCTCTGCACAGAGAGCGCACCTTCACGCAGACCCTTCATCCTCTCCAACCAATGTAATATGCGTTTAATATTAAATGACCACAGTGCATAATGTCAGCAGCTTCTTCTCAACAGAAAAAAAAACCTGCCATTATTCACTCATTATTCACTCTGCCAAGAAGCTTGCCCAGGTACTTCCCAGGTTGCGAGAGGAAAATCAATTCTGATTTTAGACTTTGGAAATTCCCTCAATGACTCTTCAAATGAAAAGGAGGAATCACCACAGTTGAGAGAACTCTAAATGCAGTAAAGCAAGGGATACACACGGGGTTCTGCTTTTTCTCCACTGGATGCCCTGAACTGCCTAGAATTGATAAATTGGCTCAAAGTGCATAATGACCAAATTTACATCAAAAGGCCCAGAGAGGGGTCTGGCACTATGGTAAAGTGGGAGACCCAGAAGAAGCTCCTGGCTCCTGGCTTCAGACTGGCCCAGCTCCAGCCATTGTGGCCACTTGGGGAGTGAACCAGTGGATGGAAGACCTCTCTCTCTCTCTCTGTCTCTTTCTCTGTCTGTCTCTCCCTCTCTGTGTCTATAACTCTGCCTCTCAAATAAATAAAGTGAAAAAAAAAAAAAAAAGCTCCAAAGACCGAGAGCTCAGTACATAAACCAGGACAGGATCAAACCAATGAGAGCACAAGGCTAAGGAGACTGCCCTACCCCCACCCCAGCAACCTGGCACGGTGCCAGCAAGCAGAGCTCACCCCACCCCCTCCATAAAAGGAAGTCCCTGGAGACACATGGTCAAGTCAGATGACAGGTGGCCAGTGCTAAACTGCAGGAAAACAAAACCCTGTGAAGGCACCTAAGAGAGTAGGGGGCTTGCAAGAGCTCCCAGAGGAGGTGTCGATTAGATTTTCGTTAGGCAGAAGATGGGGTGGGGCAGTGTTCTGGAAGGGGCAGGTGTGTGCTGAAGGGTGGACAATAGTAGGGGGCAGGTGCTTGTGCCAGGAGGCCCTGGGGAGACAGAGGGCTTACCCACAACCTAGAGTGCAGTGATAAGGAATTCGGACCTAACTGAGTAGACGATGGGGACGCCCCTGTGTGTTAAACCAAGCCATGAATTGGGCTGGATCCCTTTGGAGAGACCCACTGTGAGCAGGACACACAGGAGGTGTGGCAGGAGGCAGTGAGGAGAGAGCTCCCCACCCAGGGGAGGCCTTGTTAAGACAAGGTCTGGCCCTTCTTTTGAAGATAGGAAGGCAGGCTGATCTCGAGGCCCAGCAAAGAGAATGATGAGCACAGGTGACTAGAAGGGAGCCAATGAGGGCCCCGCCATGGCCGGCACTGTGGGCTCTCTTGGGCACTTCCTTGAGTGTTCCTTCTCAGCCCACCCACAACCCTATGATGTTGTACATGAGAAAAGCACAAATAAGCTGTGTACTGCGTGAGGCACAGCTGGGCTTTAAACCCTGAACCGTGTTCCTATTACATCCCTAGGTTAAAACAACAGGAGACTCCTGTCCAGAGGGGAGCCATGCATGTTGGAGTAGCAGCACCAGTCAGCAGCCAAGGGCTTGGACTGGGTGTATAACCTTGGACTTGGACAAACCACTTCACCAAAAATAGGTATATTAACGGTGTCTTCTTCATGGTGTTACTCTGAGGATTAAATGACATGGAATATGCTCAGACTAACATCATCTGTCAGGTTGTATTAGTCAGCCTTCTGTAACTACAACAAAAGACTCGAGACAAGCTACTGACAAGGGAAAGAGGTTTATTTATCTCACAGTACTGCAGATTCAAATTCAAGATTAGATAGCCCCATTGGTTCCAAAAGTGCCACCTTGGGGACCAAGCCTTTAATGCTCTGGGAGCATTCTGCATCCAAATTAATATCCAAACCATAGCACACAAACTGTGCATTCAATAGATGCATGCTAAAATAAGAAACAAAAACACACAACTATTTTTTTCTTATTGCTACCCTGTTCATGCTTAATTCAAATTAAAGCAAAGATGAGAGGGGAATATTGTTAGGAGAAGATTAAAGCAACACAAGGGGATGCCAGCAGGCACAATAGAATACTAAGCAAGTCATGACCTCCCTGGACCCAGGCCCTTCTTCTGATAAATCCATCCAACAATGATAGCCAGTGAAAATGTATGGTGTGCCTGCCTATGACAACTAGGCACACTGGGAATGACAATGGACGACTATGAAGTACATAAAATCACTGCTCCACGCAAGATAACCACCCCTAAAAGTATTGCTGCTTTAGCCACACGTGCAACGCTGGTTCGGAAACCCAATTCTGAGTTCCGTTTTGTCAGCTGCACCCAACTTCCCTGCCTCTTCTTGATCTCTGAGACCTCACTCTGCACCATGGACAGATCTGGTCTTGTCTTTATCTGGGGAGCAAGACCAACAGCATGCGCTACAGGCCAAGGCTGGGCCACCTTCTCACTACACAGCATGGAGAATCTGGGTACCTGCAGAGCTTTCCAACGGGGCACTTTTCTTCCCCTGCACCTTTCACAAGGAATTCCATTTGAGAATGACGGATGGGTTAGATGCTTTCCCATGAGGCAGGGCACAAAGACTAAAACTGCTCCCTGACTCTGAAACAGTGAGACTATTCCTTCTTTATCACTGTTTGTTTTGTGTGTTTGTTTTTACTTATTCTTGTTTTTTCTCTGTTCATAGTTGCATTTTTGGCTTTGTTTCCTGGTCGTCCAGTGCAGCTTCAGCACCATTTGAAGCTTCCGGTTTGTTACAGAAGATCCCCAGGAAGGTGTGTGTCTAGTTAAGTATTTTCATGAAGGGTTTCACCGATACTGAAGCTGCAGAGCACCTGTACATGAAAGCTTACAAAAGGAAAAAAGATTAACTGCATCACAGATTAAAGTCAGTAAAAAATTCCTCTCCGTGCTACAAAGATAGAGGGAGAAGTGCAAAGCCTAAAACCATCAGACAAAGTACTACCTGGTCTTTAGTGTTAGATAATGTGTTACGGTTTGATAGTGGTTCTCAAACTTGAGCAGGCTTCAGAATCCTGGGGGAGGATTTACTTAAATGCAATCTGCTGGGGCCAGCTTTGTGGTGCAGCAGGCTAAGGTGCCGCCTGCAACACCAGCATCCTGTGTGAATGCTGGTTCAAGTCCTGGCTGCTCCACTTCCCATCCAGCCCCCTGCTAATATGCCTGGGAGAGCAGTGGAAGATGGCCCAAGTGCTTGGGACCCTGCTACCTAGATGGGGGATCTGGATAGAGTTCCAGGCTTCTGGATTTGGCCTGGCCCAGCCCAAGCCATTGTAGCCATCTGGGAAGTGAACCAGCAGATGGACAATAAGGACCTCTCTCTCTCTTTTCCTCTCTCTCTCTCCCCCACCTTCCAAATAAACCAATAAATCTTTTCTTAAAGATTTCTTAAAATATTTTTATTTTCTTAAAGATTAATGTATTTATTTGAAAGTCAGAGTTATACAGGGAGAAGGAGAGGCAGAGAGAGAGAGAGAGAGAGAGAGAGAGAGAGAGAGAGGTCTTCCATCCACTGGTTCACTCTCCAATTGGCTGCAATGGCCAGAACTGCGCCAATCTGAAGCCAAGAGCTTCTTCTGGATCTCCCATGCAGGTGCAGGAGCCCAAGGACTTGGGCCATCTTCTACTGCTTTTCAGGCCACAGCAGAGAGCTGGATCAGAAGTGGAGCAGCCAGGACTCAAACCGGAGCCCATATGGGATGTCGGCATGCAGGCAGCAGCTTTACTCGCTATGCCACAGCGCCAGCCCCCAAATCAATAAATCTTTAAAAGAAATGCTTTCTTTAACCAAATACATCCCAAACATCATCAATATGCAAGCCATATAAGATTCAGTCATTCGTCATTTAGAAGGGAAACATTCTGAACAGTGCACTGTCAGACAGTTTTGTCCTTGTGTGAACACCGTAGACTGTACTTACACAAGCCTACTTGGGAGAGTCTCAAACTCAGCCTCTCTCCAGCACCTTGGATGCAGAACTGGATTCCAGAAAGTCCTAGTCACCCACAGTCTTCCTCTGTTAGCTTAAAGTTTTCTTGTTTTGCTTCTATGATTGCAAATCAACCTCTTTCTAAATTTAGTTCACTGAATCAAGAGAGTAGATGCAACTGGCCCTACACGATCCATGATGGTAAGACTCAGGATGTCAGTGGTCGTCCCTATTGAGAGCATCTTCATGTTTGGTCTTGTCTTGAGGGTTGTCCCAGAAATTCCAGGCCCCTGAGTGAGAAGTCACTGTCACCTGACTCACTGAAACCCACCTTGCCATCACCAAAATTCCCCAAAGAATATGATATCACCGACCCGTCAAAGGAGGGCTACAAGCCGTGCAACCAACCATGGACCTGGACATGAGCTAAACATGCACTCCTCAACTCCAACTTCAACCTCTAGGAACCCTTATCCTTAACCACCTGAGGAGCCCGGGAATAAACCCACAGCCGCCAGGCTCCATGCTCCGTGCCTTGCAAAAACCACCTTTCTTCCGCAGCACCCCAAGGTCAGTGATTGGTCAGGTGACTGGGCACAGGTTCTGGCAGGCTCTATAACAAGCCTACTAGATACCTAGGCTGTCTCGATAGGAAATAGCCTGCTTCTCCTAGGGCAGCGATGAATGAAATCGCATGGGATTCAATCGAGCACCAGAGAAAGCGATGCCATTGAGTGATGCAGTAAGCACAAGAGGCATGACAGGCTGTAGTCAGCGTAATGCAGCAAATACGGTTTAGCAGTGCACTTTTTTAATAAGCAGAAGGAATGTAGTAAATACATACATAAATACATAGCTGTTTGTATCATTGTCGAGAATCATGTACTGAACGTAATTGTATGCACTATACTTTTAAAGGGCCAGAAAAGCAGCTGTGCTGTGGTGTTAGGGTGGCTACATGACCAGGTAACGTAAATTTCTCAGCTCCACCAGAATCTTAGGGCACTCCCCATTCATCATATGCAGCCCGAGTTGAACAAATGTCATTTGGTAGCACATGACTACATATTTATGAGATATTCTCCATATCTTTGGTATTAACTCTTCAAATTTGGTGTGTATTTCACATTCACAATGCATGTTAATTGAAGAACTCAGTTGCTTCCCTTGTATGGCCTAAAGCATGGCTCCAGTGGTCAAACTTCTTATGTCTCTTGGAAGATCTGACCGCTTCTTCTTTTTCTTTTTTAAAAATGATTTACTTATTTATTTTGAGGGAGTTACACAGAGAGAGGGAGAGACAGAGATCTTCCATCCACTGGTTTGCTCCCCAGATGGCCACAATGCTGGACCAGGTCAAAACCAGGAGCCAGGAACTTCATCCGGGTTTCCCACATCTGCTGCTTTTCCCAGTAGCATGGAGCTGGATCAGAAATGGAGCAGCTGGGACTCCATTAGGAGTCGATATGGGATGCTGATGTCATAGGCATCACAATGTTTGCCCTGCTGACCGCTTGTTATCAATGGTTGGTTGGTTTATTTTTCAAAGGTAGAGTGACACAGAGAGAAGGAGAAACAGAGACAAGGCCTGGGAGAGAGATCTTGCAACCACTAAATGTCCACAATAGTCAGGCTGGGCCAGGCTGAAGCTAGCAGCCAGGAATTCCACCTAGGTTGTCCCTGTGGGTGGTGGAGACCCAAGTATTTGAGTCATCATCTGCTGCTTCCCAGGCACATTAGCAGGGAGCTAACAGTAGCTGAGATTTGCACCATTACTAGCACTCCATTACAGGATGTACATGTCACAAGAGGCAGCTTAACCCTCTGTGCCACAACGCCAGGCTCCAGTCTGCTTCTTTACTCTCTTCCTGACTTTTTGTTAAAGTCAAAAAAGCAAAAACTTGGGACAGGTTTCTGCTTGGTTAGACATGAGTCATGTATTGACTCTGACCAGTATGCTGTGGAGGGGACCAGGGCTCCTTAATGGTGCCCACATGGGATGCTGGCACCGTAGGTGGAGGCTTAATCCACTACTCCATAATGCTGACCCCTTCACTGCTACTTTTTAAATATATTTTTTGAGCTGAGGCCAGTGCTGTGGTGCAGTGGGTTAACACCCTGGCCTGAAGCGTCGGCATCCCATAGGGGCGCCAGTTCAAGACCTGGCTGCTTCACTTCCGATCTAACTCTCTGCTATGGCCTGGGAAAGCAGAAGATGGCCCAAGTCCTTGGTCTCCTGCACTCACATGGGAGACCCGGAAGATTTTCCTGGCTCCTGGCTTCTCCGGCAGTTGCGGCTAATTGGGAAGTGAACAAAAGGATGGAAGGCCACCCCCTCCCCTTTCTCTCTCTCTCTCTCTCTCTCTCTCTCTCTCTCTCTCTCTCTCTCTCTCTCTCTCTCTCCTCTCTCTGTGTAACTCTGACTTTCAAATAAATAACTAAATCTTAAAAAATATTTTTGGGGTAGCACTGTAGTGTAGCAGGTAAAGCTGTTGCCTGCAGCACGAGCATCCCATGTGGGTGCTGGTTCAAGTCCCGGCTGCTTCACTTCCAATCCAGCACCCTGTGAATGAGCCTAGGAAAGCAGTGGAAGATAGCCCAAGTGCTTGGGCCCCTGCACCCACATGAGAGATCCCGAGGAAGCTCCTGGCTCCTGGCTTCAGCCTGGCCAAGCCCTGGCCATTGCAGTCATTTGGGGAATGAACCAGCAGATGAAAACTCTCTCTTTCTCCCTCTCTGCTTTTGCCACTCCTTCTCTGTAACTCTTTCAAATAAATAAATATTAAAAAATTTTTTTGCCGGCGCCATAGCTCAACAGGCTAATCCTCCGCCTTGCGGCGCCGGCACACCGGGTTCTAGTCCTGGTCGGGGCGCGGATTCTGTCCCGGTTGCCCCTCTTCCAGGCCAGCCCTCTGCTGTGGCCCGGGAGTGCAGTGGAGGATGGCTCTGGTGCTTGGGCCCTGCACTCCATGGGAGACCAGGAAAAAGCACCTGGCTCCTGGCTCCTGCCATCGGACGAGCACGGTGCGCCGGCCGCTGCGGCCAGCACGCTGCGGCCGGCGGACCACACTGATCCAAAGGCAGGAGCCAGGTGCTTCTCCTGGTCTCCCATGCGGGTGCAGGGCCCAAGGACTTGGACCACAGCAGAGAGCTGGACTGGAAGAGGGGCAACCAGGACAGAATCCGGCACCCCAACCGGGACTAGAACCCAGGGTGCTGGTGCCACAGGCAGAGGATTAGCCTAGTGAGCTGCGGCGCCGGCCTAAAAATTTTCAATATATTACAAATGTTCTAATGATTTGTCATTGTTTATACACACACACACACGCACGCACACACACACACATATATTAAGATTTATTTGAAAGGCAGATTTACAGAGAGGCAGAGAGAGAGCGAGGTCTTCCATCTGCTGATTCACTCCGCAATTGGCCAAAATGGCTGGAGCTGCATCGATCCGAAGCCAGGAGCCAGGAGCTTCCTCCGGGTCTCCCACGAAGGTGCAGGGGCCCAAGCACTTGGGCCATCTTCTGCTTTCCCAGGCCACAGCAGAGAGCTGGATGAGAAGTGGAGCAGCTGGCACTTGAACTGGCGCCACCTGCTGGCATTGCAGGTGGCCACCTACTGGCATTGCAAGTGGCAACTTTACCCAATACACCACAGTGCTAGCCCTGATGTATTTGTTTTAAAAATCAGCCGGTGCCGTGGCTCAACAGGCTAATCCTCCGCCTTGTGGCGCCGGCACACTGGGTTCTAGTCCCGGCTGGGGCGCCAGATTCTGTCCCAGTTGCCCCTCTTCCAGGCCAGCTCTCTGTTGTGGCCCAGGAGTGCAGTGGAGGATGGCCCAAGTGCTTGGGCCCTGCACCCCATGGGAGACCAGGAAAAGCACCTGGCTCCTGCCATCGGATGAGCGCTGCCGGCCGCGGCGGCCATTGGAGGGTGAACCAATGGCAAAGGAAGACCTTTCTCTCTGTCTCTCTCTCTCACTGTCCACTCTGCCTGTCAAAAAAAATATTAAAATAAATTCATTTTTTCAAAAAGTCAAGGAGGAAAATAAGGCTAGGTGAGGAGATTGGATGACGGGGAGTGTGCTGGAGGTCTAACGCACAGAAGTACTGTGTCTTGTGTGTTAAAAGGACAGGTAGGGTCCTCCTGAGAACAGAATGTAGGGCACAATGACAGACACAGGGAGACTAAGGAGCTGGGCAAGGAAGGGGGGGCCAGCTCGTGGGCTCAGTGGGAAGAGGATGATCAAAATGACAGCGTCTCACCGAGGACCTGAGCATGGAACGTGAGAGAAGGAGGCTGCAGGAGTGATGTCATGGGCTGTGGTCTGAGCCCTTGGAAGCCCGGAGCTGCTGCTTACTCCCATGGGAAGACTCAGGAGGGGCAGGTGTGCAGTGAGGGAGATGGAGAGGACGGAATCAAGGTTTGGTGTGGGATTTGTTACAGTGGAGGCAGCATCCACAGGCCACAAAGGCAGCCAGAGGACTCCCGGTTGGAGCTGGAAATGTGGCCATCATCTCCGTGAGCTGTGAAGGCTGTGAGAACACATGCTGTCAGTTGGAGCAATGACTCTCAACGGAGGTGGTCCCGGGCCTCGGAGAGTGTGGGAACTCTGAGGCTGCATTTCTGGTGTCAACCCAGTTAGACGTGTGGCTGATACTTAATGAGCGGGAGGAGGGGAAGTCCACACGTCTCACAATGCACAAAGCACTGCCCCTCCGCCCATTCAGTTATCACAGATTCTGCAGATGTTCTGGGGGCAACACCTAGTCCCTATCATCTGAGCCTAAAGCTTCCCTTCATTTTATGTAGCAAACAAGGCCCCTCGCGCACAGCTCTGAGATATGCTGAGCTTGCTAAGATACACTCAGCCTGGTAAAACAAGGGAAGATACAGCTGCACTCAGCTTGCTTCAGACCTCAGCAAGAGCAGTCACCATTTCAGAACCGTCAGTCACTCTCTTAGCAGCGCCCTTCCTGATATCTGAATCATGGACAAGACAAACCTGACCCAGGCTGCACTGTCAGGAGCACAGAGGGTCCTTACGCATAGTCAGGCGCAGGCATTTTTTAAAAATTGTTTATTTGAAAGGCAGATGACAGAGAGAAAGGGAAAGATTGTGTAGGGTGGGAAGAGGGGAAAGAAAGGGTTTTTCATCCATTGTTCATTCTCCAAATGGCAGCAAGTGTCAAGGCTGAGCCAGGCTGAAACCAGGAGCCAGAAACTCCACCCAGGTCTTCCAAGTATTTGAATCAAGTGTTGCTTCCCAGGCACATTAGCAGGAAGCTGGACTGGAAGCCGAGTAGCCGGGACCCAAACCCACATTCTAATGCCTGCCTCAAGGCATTGGTAGATGGAAATGCATGTTATTTGATATTTTTGATTACTTAGAGTCAGAATAGTATATTGATTTTTCAAAAGTATTACGGGGCTTCAAAAAATTAATGGAAAGGGAGAATTAAATGATAAGTCTATTTAGGTGCAAAAACATTTTTGAAATCCATGCACATGAGGGTCTTCACAAAATTCATGGAGATGAATATCACAGAAACACCATGCATGGTAAGGTTCTTCACTGAGAGCCGGTGGCTTCCTGTATCAGTTATGCGTGGACTGCACCCAGCACTGAGACAGCTGGGCTACAGCCAGCCCTTCACCACCTCCTCACAGCACCTGCCTGGCATGACAGCCATGTCTCCCCCTGCACATGAGCCAGAACCGCCACTAGGGTCCAAGGCTCCTGTCAACCACAGAACAACCTGGAGCCCTGTGCCTCCTGTATCTCCCTGTCCACCACCTCTTGTCACTCTGACCCCAACGACGTGGCTTTGAACCATTCTCCTAAATACTTTCTCCATCCGTCTCACACAGGGAGGGAACAGGCTGAGATGCTGGGGGAGCTGCAGCCCTAGCCCCTCAAAGACATTAAGGAACCCAACCGTGAGGACTAAGAGGGTGGGCTGAATGCAGGTGTCTGGGTGTTATACTTGGGAGGAAGGTGTGGCTCGGTCACTCACTGCTGGACCTGCACAAACCCCCACACGCCGGATGACCCTGCTTGTGTGGCTTCATTGAGATGCATGACCTGAATGAGCAGGTGAAATCCCCCCATCCCTAAAATCAGGTGACCACATAACTGACTTGTACAAGATCGGAACGCCTGGATCTGGCGTCGCAGAATATATCCTGGACAAGCACAGCCCAAGAGACAGTGTTGATGAGAGCCAGGCTGAGGTGTACCTCCCTGGGCACCACGGCAGTGCGGGTGTGCTGGGGCTACCTTTACTTTTTCTGTGAGTTATAACAAAACATCCAGTGAAGTTCTTCAGTTTGCACTGTTCCTTTAAATAAAGAAACCAGAAGGTGGAGGGGGCAAGCGTTTGTCCTAGTGGTTAAGATGCTGGTTGAGAAGTCTGATCCCATACTAGAATGCCTGGGTTCAAGTCCCAGCCCTGCCCCTGACTCTACCTTCCTGCTGATGCAGACCCTGGGAGGCAGCAGGTGATGCCTCAAGTAGTTAGGCCCCTGCCACTTAAGTGCGAGGCCTGGACTGAGTTCCCAGATTCTGGTATAAGTTCCACTCCTGGCTTCAGCCCCAACCCTGTGGCCAGCCCTGGTCATTGAAAGCATTTAGGGAGTGAACCAGTATATAGCAGCTTTGTCTGCCTCTCAAATAAATCAAAATTTTAAAAAATTTTGGTACCCTCCCCCTGCCACAAAAGCTATGCATGGACTTCAAAAACATTTGCATCAAAATAAAATCTTTTGATAGAATTTTCCATGAACTTTTTGAAGCACCTTCATATGAGTGAAAACAGCTGACATTTTGTATACATGTCATCGCAGGGCAAGAAAGGAGGCATTGGACATAGCATAGGGAGAGCCTTTGATGCAGGCAGTGGACGTAGCTGGAGAGATGGGTCCTAGGCTGCGCTTGGACCCACCCAACATGAGAGAGCCAGGGGGTGAGGAGCAGGGAGAGAGCAGGAAGAAATCCTTTGCTGCAGGCTGTTGCTGTTGCTGATGCTGCTGACACGTCAAACAAAATTGGAGGGGTTGCAGAAATCCCGGGTGACTTGGGGGGTGGGGAGTGTGCTGGGTGTGAAACTGCCTGGAGCAGCTATGTAACCCAGGGTAGAGGCCCTTGGTAACTGATTTAAACATTTCACGCCCCTAAGCTGTCCACTACCACCATCCACTCAGTTCCTGGAGGTCAAGACATGCTGGTTCATCCTAGGACTCTCCTTCCCTGCCCTAAGAAACCACCAATTGACTAAGCTTCCCTCTCCAAGGCTCCCAACCCAGGGCTTTCAGAGGCACCCATGGCCTTGCCCTGGGCATCCCAGGCTATACCTTGCTGAGTCGGGACTCAAATGCCAAGGAGGTTGAAGACTTGGAGCTCTTCATGCCGGTCGAGGCTGCAGAGAGGGGCCGTGCCCGCTCGGGGACATGGCTCCCCGCTCTGACCACGGGACTCCAGGGCTTGGCTGCACTCCTCATGTTGGTCCTCGTGGGGCTGTCCTTCTCTGGAAGAGCAGGAAAGAAAAACGTGTGTCTTTACATCGTGCACCTGCTGAGCCAACATTTGGAAAGCCTTTCCCCACCCCCCACGCTCATCACTGCTATTACAGAAAACAAGCGCTGACCATTTGGCTGGAAATTGAACATTCTGCTCTCAAGATGATCCCTTAGTACTAGTCTTTTTTTTTTTTTTTGTTTTGACAGGCAGAGTGGACAGTGAGAGAGAGAGAGAGAGAGAGAGAGAGAAAGGTCTTCCTTTGCCGTTGGTTCACCCTCCAATGGCCGCTGCAGCCGGCGTGCTGCGGCAGGCACACCACGCTGATCCGATGGCAGGAGCCAGGTGCTTCTCCTGGTCTCCCATGGGGTGCAGGGCCCAAGCACTTGGGCCATCCTCCACTGCACTCCCGGGCCACAGCAGAGAGCTGGCCTGGAAGAGGGGCAACCAGGACAGAATCTGGCGCCCCGACCGGGACTAGAACCTGGTGTGCCGGCGCTGCAAGGCAGAGGATTAGCCTGTTGAGCCATGGCGCCGGCCGTCTTTTTTTTTTTTTTTTTTTTTTTTTAACATTTGTTTTATTTCAAAGATAGAGTTAGAGAGAGAGAGAGAGAGAGAGAGAGAGATCTTCCATTTTGTTGGTTCACTCTCCAAATGGTTGCAACAGCTGGGGCTGGGTCAGACTGAAGCCAGGAGCCAGGAGTCAGGAGCTTCATCAGGATGTCCTACGTGGGGGTTGCGACCCAAGCACTTGGACAGTCTATTCTCTGCTGCTTTCCCAGGCCATTAGCAGGGAGCTGGCTTGGAAGTGGAGCAGCAGGGACTCGAACCAATGTCCATATGGGATACTGATGTTGCAGGCGGTGGCTTAACTACTTCGTCACAGTGCTGGCCCCTACTAGACTGATTTAACAACATCACACAGCTTCTACCAAATTATTGAAACATGTGTAATATTGATGATTATTTGATATTTTTTCAGCAAAATGATAGCTTCTTCTTGGTCACAGACATCTAACACAGTATTATACCATATCTCAACACACACATATACATATGAGGGTACTTCAAAATGTCCACAGGAGTAGACATTTGGCACAGCAGGTAAGATGCCCACATCTCTTACTGGAGTGCCTGGGTATGAACCCCAGTTCTGCTCCTGATTCTAGCTTCCTGCTAATGTAACACCCTGGGCAGTAGCAGCTGATGGCTCAAGTAGTTGGGTCCCTGTCTCCCATGTGGGAGACATGTACTGAGCTCCTGGCTCCTGGCTTCAGCTTGGTCCAGCCCTGGCTGTTGGAGCTTTGGGAGCAGTGAACTAACAGATGGGCGATCTCCCTCTGTCTGTCTTCCTTTCAAATAAATCAACTATTTTTTTAAAAAGTTAATGGAAAAATGAAATAAAAAAGATAAGTATATTTTGGCACACAAAAAAATTGAAAGTCATGCATAGATTTTCTCAAGATGCATATTGTTAGTAAAATGGCAGTCTTATCTATGGCGTGATCTACACCTCAGACAGCATCCTAGGCTCTAGTCCCTCCACGGCCCAGTCTCGGGTGTCATCTCCACCCCCATCTAAAGGGATTCTTGCCCCATCCCTGCAAAGCTTTAAGAGGACCTGTTCCTGAACACGCGGTGCGCGCGCGCTCTCTCTCTCCCCCCAATCTCTCTCCCTCTATGTCTCTCTTGTCTCTCTCTCTCCTCTCTCTCAAAATCTTTCTTGATTTCTCTCTTTCACTCTCCTTCTCCCTCTTTTCCTTCTTCGCCCCTTCCCTCTGGTCTGTCGGGTTTCCCCCAATAAACCCTTTCCCTTACTCCAGTGTTTGGTGTGTTTTGTGGCGGCCTTACACATATGCCATGAAGTTTTGGACGAATCTTCCTAGACACACACACACACACACACACACACACGTCAGCTTGAATTCAGACATAAAATGTCCTTAAGCTTTGCAGCTTAGGGCTGACAAGGGAACCATCAAACCAGCAAAAAGGAATTACTTGCACATGAGATTTTTACAGAAGCACAAAATGACTTTTTTCTTCTTTTGGATAAAAACGGATTATCACTTAAAAATTAATAGAGCCTAGTTTAATTGGTCCTACCTGATATACAGAGTCACTGCCTTAACTAAAATATTTTAAGAAAGAAATGGCTCAAAGCGACAGGATGGAGCTAAAGAGCTAGGGGAAGGAGGCAGGGAGGGCGGCCTGAGTTTTGCCATCAGCTGTCATTCCAGAGCAAGGAGCGGCTGACCCCTCCCTCATCTCCCATCAGAACTGGATTAAATGCCCTAGATGGTCCCGTTGAACTCCATCCCTGCCCCATTACCCCTGGGGACTCTAATGGTCAAGGCTGACACAAAGGACACTCAAACCACAGTGCTCCCTCTTTCAAGAACACCAGAAATGCATTTTTGTGTTGCAGCGGGATGAACTGTCATCCCATATGGGCACCAATTCAAACCCAGCTGCTCCACTTCCCACCCAGCTCTCTGAACCTGGGAAAGCAGCAGAAGATGGCCCAAGTGCTTGGGTCCCTGCACCTATGTGGGAGATTCTGCAGAAGCTCCAGGCTCCTGCCTTTGGATCAGCCTGCTCTGGCCGTTTTGGCAATTTGGGGAGTGAACCAGTGACAGAAGACCACCCTCTCTCTCTCCCTCTCACCCTCCCTTTCCCTCCCCTCACCCTGTAACTGATTTTTTTCCTTTTTTTTTTTTTTAAAAAAAAAACTATTTGAAGACAAGTTTTACCGTTAATTCTCATAGTACAACTCATTAAGGACAGAGGTCCTACTGTGGAGCAAGAGCACAGTGACTCTTGTGTAATTGACTTTCAAATAAATATCTTGAAAAAGAAATGCACTTTTAGGGCCGGTGGTCAATCCTCTGCCTGCAGCGCCGGCATCCCATATGAGCACCAGGTTCTAGTCCCAGTTGCCCCTCTTCCAGTCCAGCTCTCTGCTGTGGCCCAGGAGGGCAGTGGAGAATGGCCCAAGTGCTTAGGCCCCTGCACCTACATGGGAGACCGGGAGGAGGCACCTGGCTCTTGGCTTCAGATCTGCGCAGCACCCACCGTGGTGGCCATGTGGGGAGTGAACCAGTGGAAGGAAGACCTTTCTCTCTGTCTATAACTCTGTCTATAACCTGTCAAAGAAAGAGAGAGAGAGAGAGAGAGAGAGAGAGAGAGAAAGAAAAGGGAGGGAGGGACGTCGCTGCGGCTCACTAGGCTGATCCTCCACCTGATGCGCTGGCACCCCGGATTCTAGTCCTGGTTGGGGTGCCAGGTACTAGTCCTGGTTGCTTCTCTTCCAGTCCAGCTCTCTGCTGTGGCCCGGGAGTGCAGTGGAGGATGGCCCAAGTGTTTGGGCCCTGCACTCGAATGGGAGACCAAGAGGAAGCACCTGGCTCCTGGCTTCCGATCAGTGCAGCGTGCCCGCCGTAGCGGCCATTTGGGGAGTGAACCAATGGAAGGAAGACCTTTCTCTCTGTCTATCTCACTGTCTATAAACTCTCTCTCTGTCTGTCTCTCTCACTGTCTAACTTTGCCTAGCAAAAAAACAAGAAAGAAAGAAAAGAAATGCACTTTTAGAAACCCCCACAGCTGACAACCAACTTCAGTGGCCACTGTCACAGGGCATGAGGATTTAATTAACTCCACCCCATCCCCACCTCCATCGGGAGGATTTAAGCTGATGCCGGGGTTGGGGCGGCGGGGGGAGTGGAGGCTTTTCTCCCTCACTGCGTCCCAGGAACAATCTGTTAGCCACCCGTGAGAAAAGCAACAGGCGGCTCTCCAGCTTGACTCACTGTTCAGAGAAGAGACAGGGTTCTTCCCAGGGGCCATCCAGTTCCTGCTCCTATGTAAACAAATGACTCGCTGAGGGAATATCCCAGCGGCGACCTGGAGCCCACTGTGCAGCAACTGTGATGGAATATTCTTTTTTTTTTTGACAGGCAGAGTGGATAGTGAGAGATAGAGACAGAGAGAAAGGTCTTCCTTTGCCGTTGGTTCACCCTCCAATAGCCACTGTGGCCGGTGCACCACACTGATCCAAAGGCAGGAGCCAGGTGCTTCTCCTGGTCTCTCATGGGGTGCAGGGCCTAAGCACTTGGGCCATTCTCCACTGCACTCCCTGGCCACAGCAGAGGGCTGGCCTGGAAGAGGGGCAACCGGGACAGAATCTGCGCCCCGACAGGGACTAGAACCCGGTGTGCTGGTGCTGCAAGGCGGAGGATTAGCCTAGTGAGCCACAGTGCTGGCCAGAATATTCTTTCCAAGACTTCGGAATCTGCTTTCCATAAGGTTTATATGATCAGTGCAGCTTGGTTCCAGGTATCATGATTTTTTTAAAAAAAATTCCATGTTTTAGAAAGTTTACTTCTCACATATTTTACTGATGTTTAGCCCTGATTCTTTTTCTTTTTCTACCCATGATTTTATTGCTGGTTTCCATGGCAACAATGAAAGAACGCCTAGGTTAAGACCTATGCAGTAATGAAATCATTAGGACCCCTTCCTGATAAAAACTGAACTGAGAGAGAATGAGTAGTTCTTGACATGATCTACTAATGAATTTCACCCATAACTCACTACACAGTCAACAGTAACATGTCAGTCTAATGGAGACAACCAGGGTACCCTTCTATGTTATGATTAGCACTACTCAGAAACCACTTGCAGAGCTTGTGTTATGAAAACACACGATGATTTTTGCAGTGTATACCTCTTTTTTTAAAAAAAGATTTATTTATTTATTTATTTGAAAGTCAGAGTTACACAGAGAGAGGAGAGGCAGAGAGAGAGGTCTTCCATCCGATGGTTCACTCCCCAAATGGCCGCAATAGCCGGAGCTGCGCTGATCCAAAGCCAGGAGCCAGGAGCTTCTTACAGGTATCCCACTTGGGTGCAGGGGCCCAAGGACTTGGGCCATTATCTACTGCTTCCAGGCCATAGCAGAGAGCTGGACAGGAAGTGGAGCAGCCCGGTCTCAAACTGGCGTCCACATGAGATGCCGGCACTTCAGGCCAGTGTGTTAACCCACTGCGCCACAGCGCCAGCCCCAGCAGTGTACACCTCTTTCAAACTCTACCAGGTTACCCTTGAAATGAAGTGCCTCTTATGTACTCCCCTTCAAAAACCAAAAGCATTGCCCATGTGTAAGTTTTGCTACAAATACAGTGTTTCACCAAACTTTGTGTGAAATCTTTGTAAGCTGTTAAGAATTATGTATTGTGATAGCTTTAATGATTTTATGTCTATGTTAGAATGTACTTTCTGTGAGTGAACTTGAACATCTTTTCGTCTGCTGTTTATAGCCCTTACCTACTTTCCTGCTGCACCGTGATTTTTTTACTTTGTTGAAATCTTTATTTAGTGGAGTACCAAACCCTTGATTACAATGTAAATTAAATATATTTTATCTCAAGATAAATAAAAATAATTGTTAAACCTTATACAAGGAGCTAGCGCTGTGGCATAGTGGGTAAAGCCGCCACCTGTAGAGCTGGCATCTCACATGGCCGCCGGTTCATTGCGGCCATTTGGGGAGTGAAACAGCTGATGGAAGATCAATCTCTCTCTTTCTCTCTGACTCTGCCTCTCCGTCCCTGTATATGACTTCCAAATAAATAAATAGGGGCCAGTACTGTGGTATACAAAGTTAAGCCTCCGCTTGCAGTGTCAGCGTCCCATATGGGTGCTGGTTCAAGTCCTGTTTGCTTCACTTCCCACCTAACTCCCTGTTAATGAGCCTGGGAAAGCAGTGAAAGATGCCCCGAGAGCTTGGGCTGCTGCACCCATGTGGGAGACTCAGAAGAAGCTCCTGGCTTCCAGCTTCGGCCTGGCCTCGCCCTGGGCACTGCAGCTATTTGGGGAGTGAACCAGTGGGTGGAAGATTCTCTCTCTCTCTCTCCCTTTCTCTATCTCTTTCATTCTCTCTATATCTCTGCCTTTCAAATAAATAAAGTCAAAACAATTTTAAAAATCTAAGACTTATTTAAAAATAAATTCTAAAAAAATACATTTTATAAATACTAAAAAAAAAAACCCAAACAATAAAAAACAGCAGTTACAATGCTAGAAACCCTCCTAGCCAATCTTTTCCCCAAAGTTTCAGGAGTTTAAGTCCTTGGTTGAAAAAGAAAAATTTCAACCAGAATTCAAAGACCTAAATTCCTCTCTCAACCTCTGGCCACAAATCAGATAATCTTCTGAAAGGCTCATCTGAAAAATGTTCAACCATTTTATAAAAAAAAAAGTTTATTTTATCTGAGAGGCAGAGAGAGCTGTTATCCACTGGTTCATTCCCTAAATGCCAGCAACGACCAGGACTGGGCCCAGCTGGAAGCCCAGAGCCTGGAACTCATTCGGGTTTTCCACATGGGTATCAGGGACCCAATTACGTGAGTCATCACGGCTCCCTCTCAGGGTGTGTATCAGGAGTTGGGAGTTGGAGTGGGTTATTGAATGCAGGCACTCTGATGTGGGACACGAGTGTCATAACCAGCATCTTAACCATAGGCCAAACACGGCTCTCAATCTTTTTTCAAAGGCTAAGGCCTTGCTGGCTCAGAGGCAAAGCTCTTTGGGTTCCTTAGTCACATCACTCCTCTTCTCATTCTCCTCCCCTGGTTCCAAGTCTAATCAAACTACTCCCAGATGAATGTTCCCAGAGAACTCTTCTCATCTAGACCCCTCTCGTCTAACACGCTGTCCCTTCTGAGCATGTGCTATGGTTTGGCTGTGGTCTAAGTGCATCCCCCAGGGGTTCATGTGCTGGGAGGTTGGTCCGCAGTGTGGCCATGTTAGGAAGGGGGGGAACCTTCAAGAGGTGTTCCCCGTGAGAGGGGCGGTGAGGCACTACCCTCAGCAGGGAAGACTGTGGTTCTCACAGAACTCAGTTAGAGAGTAACACCTTACAGAAAGGGCAAGCCTGGCCCCCCAGTCCCTCTTACTTGCTGTCTCACCCTCACTGACTGCTCTCTCTCTCTCTCTCTGCTCCCTCCATGATGTTATCTGCTGTGTTGTGATATAACCAGAAGCAGAACCAATGACACCACTTCATCCTGGACTTTCTTTTTTAAAGATTTATTTATTTGAAAGGCAGAGAGAGAGAGAGAGACCTTCCATTACATATATTAATAAGCACTTGTCTAAATCACAGAGTTTGCTGAAGTCAAGATTCAAACCCTATCTAACATCTACAGACTTAAATACCAGGGGTGGGGCCGGCGCCGTGGCTCAATAGGCTAATCCAGGTTCTAGTCCCGGTCGGGGTGCTGGATTCTGTCCCTGTTGCCCCTCTTCCAGGCCAGCTCTCTGCTGTGGCCAGGGAGTGCAGTGGAGGATGGCCCAGGTGCTTGGGCCCTGCACCCCATGGGAAACCAGGAAAAGCACCTGGCACCTGGCTCCTGCCATTGGATCAGCGCGGTGCGCCGGCCGCAGCGCGCCGGCCGCAGCAGCCATTGGAGGGTGAACCAACGGCAAAAGGAAGACCTTTCTCTCTGTCTCTCTCTCTCACTGTCCACTCTGCCTGTCAAAAAAAAAAAAATAAATAAAATAAAATAAATAAATAAATACCAGGGGTGGATGTGGCCTCTCTGCGTGATCTTTGCTCTCCTGGGAAGCAGGGTGACATAAGAGCAAATGCACTGTCCAAATGCAGCTCCTCTGTTGACTGTGTGAGCTTAGCCATGCTTTTCTTTTATCTAGTTGAGAGGCAGAGAGACACGCATAGAAAGACAGCGCTCACTCTTATCTGCTGGTTCACTGCCCAAATACCCACAACAGCCAGAGGATTGAAGCCTGGAGCCAGGAACTCAATCCAAATGTCTTCTGTGGATGGCAGGAACCCAATTACCTGAACTATCACACAGCCTCCCAGGAAGTTGGAGTCAGGAGCTGCAGCCAAGAATCAAGCACAGATACTCCTGTGTGCAATGTGGGCATCTTAACTTCTAGGCCAGATACCTACCCCCAGGGCACACTTATTGAACACTGTTTCCCAGCATCGTTGCCTGTCAGATGGAGTTATGAATGTGGCCCTGGCAGAGCTGTAGGGAGCAGGTGCATAGCAAGCCCCAGGCACACAGTAGGCTCTCAGCAAACTCTAGCTGCCTAGCTGTTACTTTTGTTACACAGATGACCCAGCTTTGCTTAATTAACTCAACGACACTCAGTGACATGACGGGCAATCAGACAAGGAGGCAGACAGACACACCCAATTTGAGGAAAGTGCCCTTTGTGTATGTACACAACAGCCTGTGTTCATCTGGAAATGTCGAAGAGCAAAGAGGAGAAGGTAATAAACACAGAGGGTGGATGCCTGAGGGTCACAGGAATGGGTCCTGCCTTAACAAATCTAGGCTGGAGAAAGATAAACACAGGTGGGAATGCTGGTTGAATAACAGTCTTCTCGCAGGTGAGAATTAGTAACACAAAATAAGTACATGGGCTCTGGCCAAGTGCAAGACAGTAAAAATAAGGTTTCTATTTTACTTTTTTTTTTTTTTTAAAGATTTATTTGTTTATTTGAAAGGGAGAGTTATAGTGAAAGAGAGACAGAAAAAGAATCTTCCATCTGCTGTTCATTCCCCAAATGGCTGTAATACCCAGGACTGGATCAGGTCAAAGCCAGGAACCTGGAACTCTAGGTCTTCCATGTGGGTGGTGGGGGCCCAAGCACTTGGACTATCTTCCACTGTATACCCAGGCGTAATAGCAGGGAGCTGTATCAGAAGTGGAATAGCTGGGACTTGAACTGGTACTCTGAGATGGAATGCAGGCATCTTAGGGATTGGCTTAACACATTGTGCCCCATGGTTTATTTTTAAATCCTCATAAACACCACAAAGGATCAAATCTATCAAGAAATTATGGCTGAATCTAGGAACCCACTCCCATAGGTGGGGAGAAGGTCATATAAAGGGTGTTTTCTTTAACATTTTCATTTTTTTCCCCTAGAACAGTATAAAGCTTACATTTACATTTGAACTCACGAATCGTGCACCATCAAGTAGACAAGAAGGGAAGGAGACAGGCATTTGGCCTGTCAACTAAGACATCAGTTAAGAAGCCTGTGTCTCACAGGTTCAGTTCCTGGCTCCAGCTCCTGATTCCAGATTCCCACCAGCGCGGACCCTGGGACGCAGTAAGTGATGACTCAGGCAGTTGGATGAGTTTCTGACTCTTTGCTAGGAGTGAGTATCAGGCGAGTGAACCAGCAGGTAGGAGTAAGCTCTGTCCATGTATCTGTCTGTCTGTCTGTCTGTCTCTCTCTGCCTTTCCACCTCTAAAAAAGAAAGAAAAAGAGAGAGAGAAAGAAGGAGATGGGAGGAAACAGCTATTTTCAGAATAGAATTAGGTGCCTGGGCTCCAGGGAATGTCAGAGCTCATACTTAGGTCTTCTGCTTCTGAAAACACATTTGTTCTGCTGTTGGGTTGCAGCAGTCACAGCCTGTGTTGGAGGGGTTATCTCAGGGCCTCAGCTTTTTACCCTTTTAAGGCCAGAACATTGAAAGGCGACTGGGAAACCGTGCTGGACCATCAGAAAAGAATGAGGAACCTCTGAGAGTGGGAGAGGGCATTCAGGTCTCGCCTGCAAGTACAATAAGCAGTAGGAAGCGGAAAGCCGAAGCATTCAAGTCTGAGAACTAACAAAATAAGAATGTGCACATAGCTCAATTACCATGGGACTCAGCAGGAAATAGAACGTTAAGTGAACAACATGTTGAAAATATCTAGCCGGAGCTTTTCAGAACATTGTTGAGTTTGAGTTTGACCTCTGCTTACAGTAGTGGCTTTTAGCTTGCAGGGGGAGAGGAGGAGGCAAAGGAGGAGGAGGAGGAGGAGGAGGCAATTCTATCCCAGGGGATATATGGCAACGTGTGGAGGCATTTATGGTTGTCACAACTTGGGATACTACTGTGCAGAGGCCAGGATGGTGCTAGACACTGTATAACCCAAAAGGCAGCCCCACAGCAAAGAAATATCTGGCCCTAAAAGTCAGCAATGGTAAGGTTAAGAAACTCTACTTTCACAAAGAATGAGAGGGGCTGGTGCTGTGGTGCAGTGGGTTAAGCCACTCCTCTGATGCCATCATCCCATATGGGCACTGGTCCGAGTCCTGGCTGATCCAGCTCCCTACTTATAATATGTCTGGGAAAACAGCAGAAGATGGTCCAAGAGTTTGGGCCCCTGCCACCCACGTAGGAGACCCAGATGGAGTTCCAGGCTCCTGGCTTCAGCCTGGCCCAGCCCGGGCCATTGTGGCCACTTGGGGAGTGAACCAGCAGATGGAAGATCTGTCTCTCTCACTCTCTCTTTCTCTCACTCTCTGTAACTGCCTTTCAAATAAATACGTAAATTTCTTTTTTAAGGATAAATAAGTGAACAGTTCTTAAACAGGCATACGATGCACCTGGTTAGTTTCCTGTCTAATCTTAACACTGGAAATCTGGCTGGGAGCAGCTGAGGGAATCCCAGATTTCAGCAAGCAGCTGCAGGAAATGCTTCCAAGATGATTTTTTCCCTGTGGTCTCCAGATGCAAAATCATCCCAATTGCCTTAGATTGTCCTGGTAAGTAAAGGAGAGAATGGATTTCCACACAGCAGCAGCAGGAAAACTAAATTTCACTGACCTCATCCTGCAAAGGCACTGGAAAAATGACGAGAACCAAGAAGTGGTAAAATAAATAAACAGACAAACAAACAAATGGTGGGGCTGGCACTGTAGCATAGCGGATAAAACTGCCACTTGTGACACTGGCATCCCATATGGGCGCTGGTTCAAGTTCTGGCTGGTCCACTTCTGATCCAGCTCTCTGCTATGGCCTGGGAAAGCAGCAGAGGATGATCCAAGTGCTTGGGCCCCTGCATCCGCGTGGGAGACCCAGAAGCAGCTCCTGGCTCCTGGCTTCAGACTGGCCCGGCTCCAGCTGTTGAGGCCATCTGGGGGAGTGATGGAAGACCTCTTTCTCTCTCTCTGTCTCTGTAACTCTGCCTTTCAAATAAATAAATAAATCTTTTTTTTTTTTAAGAGAGAGAGAGGTCTTCCATCTGCTGGTTCACTCCCCAACTGGCCACAATGGCCAGAGCTATGCTGATTCAAAGCCAGGAGCCATCAGTTTCTTCCAGGTTTCCCACATGGGAGCAGGGGTCCAAGGACTTGGGCCATCTTCTACTGCTTTCCCAGGCCACAGCAGAGAGCTGGATCAGAAATGGACCAGCCAGGACTTGAACCAGCACCCATGTGGGATACGGCACTGCAGGCAGTGGCTTTATCTGCTACACCACAGCACCGACCCCAATAAATAAATCTTAAAAAAAAAAAAAAAAAACTCAATGGGAAAAGAACACACTAACCAACGACCTCAAACCAGAAAACAAACTCTGACAGTGGGAGAAGGACTCAGGGAAACTAGGAAACCCAGGGAAACTAGGAAACCTGCCACAGTGGGGAGACCTGTGATGACCCAGGTGGACACTGGGTACCAAACATGAAACCCAGACCCCAGAGAGAGGCTGTAATCAGACAGCTATATCAGAACCAGGCACTCAGAATCACAGTCTGTGACATCCTTCTATCTTTGAATCTGAACAAAGAAGCCGGCGATCCAAAGAGCTGGGTGACCATTAGTGGGTGGCTCTTTCCTTACCTACATATGATACAGCTTCACATCAGAGAATTGAGCGTAAGCCAGACAAAGTGGTAGAAACAGAGATGGGATTAAAACACGTCAAGAGCCCTTTCTTTCGGAATAGTTTAAAGGAGTCTATTGCAGAGAAACAAAGACTAAACACTACAGGTGGCGTAGGAGGAGCCCAAAACTTTCGTGTCTATTTAGGTGAAGTATCTGGAGCCTTATCTGTTCAACCTGGGCTCAGGGTACCTCACATATGCTCCTGGGGAACCAGCTGGGAAACTGAGGCAAGATGAAAAAGGAACCTTAGACCTGTGACAAGGGCAGGTGCAGATACCCAGGGCTAGGATGCTCAGCTCCCCTAAGAGAGAGGAGTTGCGACCAGGAGGGAGGAGGATTTAGAAACTGCTGTGGCCTGCAGTAGAGAAACACAACCTGCCAAGGACACCGGAGGGGAGGGAGCTGGAGGAAGAGGTGCCTCGAGCTCATTCTGCCCCTCCCTCTGGGCTGACAGCTGTGCTGCTCACAGGCTCCTGGGCAGGCATGGAGCGCAGGTGCAGGGTCTGCGGCAGCCTTCCTGGAACAGGGCTGGGTGAGGAGAGGTAGAATGCAGATATGGAGAGTAGCAGAGCAAGCCTGGCCAGCTGCAGCGCGGCCTCCCAAAGTGGGCTCAAGGCTCTGCTCTCTAGGAAACCTGCCCATGGTCTGAGAAGGCCTCTGTGCTGTCTGTCCACTTTCTTGCCTGCACAGCTGGCCTGCAAGCCTATCTAGGGAGTGGCTTCATGGCACCTGCCTGCCCAAAGCCAGCCTTGGCACAGGGCACAGAACAGACCCTGAATCAACAGCTTCGCCCCTGACTTCTCCATTCCTGTCATCAGCACGGCCCTTCTCTCGTTCTCCCAGACTCAGTCATCTGCTCTCCCAGACTCCCCCGGGCTCCCACTTCTCAAAATCCCAGCAGCCCAGACCCCGGCAGCTCCGCCTTGTGCAGCATTTCCTGGGAGGCCCTGCAGCCCGGACCTGGGTTGAGGTCCCTTGGGGGCTCCCGTATTCCCACCTTCCAAAGAATCAGCTGCAGTCAGTCAGTTCCTGCTCAAAACCCTTCCTTTGACTTTATGGTTAAGCTAACGTTTACCAACACGGACTACATGTCAGGCACAATGTTCAGCCTTTGTCTCTATGTTCTCTTGTGCATGGGAGGCAGCTGCTGTCCTCCTGCACCAAGGAGTTTGCTGACTCCTCTACACAGGCCCAGGCAGCACCTCGTCAGGCTGTGCACCTGGCCCTGAGCCCACCACCCCCTCCTTTCCCCGATTGTCTTCGTCCATCTGAGCTGCTCTAACAGGTATAGCTCAGTCTGGGCATTTAATAAACAACAGGAATTTGCTGCTCCCAGTGCTGGAGGCTGGGAAGTCCAAATCAAGCTTCTAGAAGGTTCCATGTCTGCAAAGGGCTTGCTCTCTGCTCCACAGATGGCGCCTCCTTGCTGTGTCTCACATGGCAGAATGGGCCGGGGAGCTCCCTTGAGCTGATTTTCTAATGAGGCCAATCTGGGTCACAAGGGTGGGGACCTCAGTACTCACTTCCTGAGATCCCACCTCTTAACGCTATCACATCATGTTTTAGGCTCCAACAGATGAATTTGAGGGGAATGCTAACATTCAACCCATACCACCCACCAAATCAAACGACTGCTTGCCTGAGTTCAGCCAAGCCACACCAACCACTTACCCTGCAAGTACCCCCACTTTCCAACAGGCCTCACAGCATTCCTGCCCCTAGGAATGCTGAGCCCCACCTTGGAGGCTTACCAATCAAGACTTTCTTATCATGCCTTTCCGATGCTCCTACCTCCAACCTCCCAGAAAACTCTGTGCTTCTCTTCCAGGACTTCCATGTCTGTGATCACCACTGGCTCCTTCTGAGCCACCACCCCTGCCTCTCACCTGGACACGGCGGCACCCCCTAACCAGTGTCCATGGTCCTTTGCTCCTGTTCCTTCTTGCCCACTGCACAGAAGAGTCTTTTGGAAACACCATGAGCTATCCACTTCAAATGGTGAAGAGGGGGGCTGGCACTGTGGCACCAGCAAAGCCAACATCCCATCTGGGCACCAGTTCAAGTCCTGGCTTCTCCATTTCTGATCCAGCTCCTTGCTAATGTGCCTGAGAAAGCAGTGGAAGATGGCCCGAGTTCTTGGGCCCCTGTACCCACATGGGACACCTGGATAGAGTTCTCGGCTCCTGGCTCCTGGCTTTGGCCAGGTCCAGCTGTGGGTGTTGTGACCATTTGGGGAGTGAACCAGCGATGAGATATTCTCTCTGTGTGTGTGTGTGTATGTGTTTCTTCCCCTCTCTGTAACTCTGCCTTTCAAATAAGTCTTTAACAAACATGGTGATGATGATAGATTTCATGTGACATGAAAATCAAAGTTTCAAAAATTATCTAACATACACACACACAAACCCATCAGATCATATCAGTTTCTGTGTAAAACCCTGCACTGCATTTGGAATGAAAACTCAAGCTCTCTGTCATGTTCCCTAAGGTCCTCCACAGCCTGGCCCTGTCCCCCTGCATTCCTCGGCTTGGATGGCCCTCCCCGTTCACCATACTGCCCAGAAGCCTCCCCCAGTTCCTTGGCAGCCAGCCCAGCTGGTTCCCAGCCACCAGCTTCGCACTGCGGCTCCCTCTGCCCAAAGGTTCCCCAACTGACCCCACACGGCGCCTTCTCAGTCTCTGCTCAGGAGCCCGTCCACCCTGAGGCCTTTTCTTCCCGCTGTCTACAGTAGCTCCCCCACCCCATGCCCTACCTTCTCTCCCCTACAAAGCCCCCAGTTTACTTCTTCAGAGCCTTTGTCACCAAACTAAGACCATCACTGCTACTGATTCTCTGCCTCCCTCTGCCACCCGATGAGAGCGTGACAGCAGGACCTCGGCCTCTTGTTCACCACAGTGCTCCTGACCACAGTAGCTGCTCAAGAAACATGAGAACCAAGAACGGATGTTGAGATCCTGCCTCTCACTGAATATGTGTGTGTGGGAGTCTCCCTGCCTCTTCCCCACCTGGCAGGGTGCTCTTAGAAGGTATGCAGGCCCCAGCACCGAGCCTTGTCAACAGGAGGCACTCACTAAGTAGGTGCTGAATTAATGGGCAAATACAACACAGAACTAGAAAGTGATGACAGTCATTTTTCCTGTAAGACTTCCAAATGTCTCTAAACAAGTGGGGAAAAAAAAGAAGGCTTCAAATTGCTTCCAGGATGAGAACTCCATCCATGAGAACGTAAGGGCAGAATCTTCCAGCATGATTTCCTTGAAAACAATACTCATGTTGAGGTGTAAGCGTAGCATAATAACATGCAATCTCATTAACTCATAACAATGCTTGAGAAATAACTCCTGAAGTTAGTCAACACCAAATATCTAACATCACCTTCTGCTTCATCTACTTTTTGTTAGGTTGCCTGCCACCTTGTGGATTTTATTTTATTTTATTTTTTAAAGATTTATTTATCTATTTGAAAGTCAGAGTTACACAGAGAGAGAAGGAGAGGCAGAGAGAGAGAGAGAGAGAGTCTCCCATCTGCTGGTTCACTCCCCAACTGGCCTCAAAGGTCAGAGCTGTGCCAATTTCAAGCCAGGAGCCAGGAGTTTCCTCTTGGTCTCCCACATGGGTACAGGGGCCCAAGAACTTGGACCATCTTCCACTGCTTTCCCAGGCCATAGCAGAGAGCTAAACTGGAAGTAGAACAGTCGGGACTCGAACCGGCGCCCATATGAGATGCTGGCACTGCAGGCTTTACCTGCTACGCCACAGCACTGGCCCCCATCTACTTTTTTTTTTTTTTTTTTACAGGCAGAGTGGACAGTGAGAGAGAGAGAAAGGTCTTCCTTTGCCGTTGGTTCACCCTCCAATGGCTGCCACAGCCGGCGCGCTCCAGCTGGTGCACTGCGCTAATCCGAAGCCAGGAGCCAGGTGCTTCTCCTGGTCTCCCATGGGGTGCAGGGCCCAAGCACTTGGACCATCCTCCACTGCACTCCCGGGCCATAGCAGAGAGCTGGCCTGGAAGAGGGGCACCCGGGACAGAATCCGGCGCCCCAACCGGGACTAGAACCCGGTGTGCCAGCGCCGCTAGGCAGAGGATTAGCCTGTTGAGTCGCGGTGCCGCCCCCCCCCATCTACTTTTTAATTTTGGGTATACAATCTTACTTTCACAGTTATAATTAATAATACTTTACATTATTATAGTTTAAGGTTTTAATCAGATGTTTTCATAGCACAATAATACATGAATGTATGCTAGCCACTTTTTAAGAGAAGGCACTGATGGTACCCAGAGATGTAGGAAATCAATCATTTTAAAGTCGAGTCTGAGTGCCTTATCTAGCATCCAACCTTTTCTGCTTCTTTGTTCCTAACTAGGGCTCCTACATCAGATGGGACGGGGGGCAAAGCCCCATGATGTCAGTGGCACAGCTTCCACAGCAACGGGCAGGCCAGCTCTGTTTCATTCTGTTCCATTTCCTCTAGGAACAATGCAAGAGCCACAGGGCATGCTGCCCCACCCACCCAGCACAACCAGCATGCTTCCATGCACTTGAACTAATGAGACCCAGTAGGGAGAGAACAAGGCCTCTCACCCAGCACCGCTGAGCACAGATGCATAAAAGTGCCTTCTGTGACAACAGCCCCTGCCCATAGATGGAGAAGTTTGTCTCCTCATGACATCTAATGTCCCTTTCTTTGCTTACCAGACATTAGCCACACTAGCCTTCCAACCCAAGGAAGAAGCCAGCACCAACTCTGCACACACACACGTCCTGCATGACACACACTAGCTATATTGGGAATGGGACCCAACAAGAGAAACCACAGGGAGTCAACTCACACATGAATGTATGTTAGCCACTTTGTAAGAGGGGGACACTGATGGTACCCACAGATGTAGGAAGTCCTTTCTTCCTTCTTTCCTTGAAAAAGTGGCTCAGTGATTCAAGAAGGCAAGGATATGTGGAAGAATCCCACTGTGCCCTCACTTAAAAAAAAAAAAGATTCATTTGAAAGGGAGAGAGAGAGAGAGAGAGATCTTCCAACCATGGGTTCACTTCCCAAATGGCTGCATCAGCTAGGACTGGGCCAGGAGCCTAGAACTCTGTCCAGGTCTCCCACGTGGGTGGCAGAGACTCAAGTTCTTAGGTCATCTTCCACTGCTTTCCCAGGTGCATTAGTATGAGCTGGACCAGAAGTGCAGTAGCTGGGACTGGAACCGGCACCCATATGAGATGCTGGCATCGTAGGCAGTGGCTTAATTTGCTTCACTGCACTTCCCATCTTCTAATTCAGAGGCAAGAGCACTGTTCTCATCTCTTCTCCCATCACAGTAACAAGTCCTCGGGCCGGCAGTGAGCTCATTTCCCCTTCAATTCTTTAATCACGACTGCTTGATTTTTCTCCCCCTTGAAACATGCATATTCATCGCTACCAGTTCCTCATCATTTACGTGCACCTTATGTCAAAGGAAGGAGGCCAAAGGAGGTTCACCTCACATATGCCCAAGCTACCTTGACCAGTTTTTGACAGCCTGTGTGTGTATGTATGTGTGTGTGTGTGTTGGGGGAAGACAATCAATAACAAAAGTAGGTGATGAGCCTGATAAAAACAGAACTTCAGGGGGCTGCCTCCCTTCCTGCTTCCTGCTCCAAGATGGAACCTTCTCCTTCCAGGTCATTGGCTCTCTGATGATGTCACAAAGGATTCCCTGGAGACAGCAGTGCTGCTGCTAAGATGACTTTCTTCTGCAAAGTTATGCACGTGTGAAGAGTTCAGAGCATCAGGGTCTCAACTGGATCCCAAGCCCGCAGAGTGCAGTGGCCCAGGTGTGGCCCAGGACGCCAACGGGGCAACCCCCAGCACTCTGTGTTTAGGAACTGTAGAGTCTCTGGGCATAACTCAGCTCTGGTGGAAGAGAGGCAAGTGGAAACAGGGCCCATCAGGACAACACTGAGCTATCTGAGGCCTCCACCTACCAGGCAGGACGCGGTGCCTCCCAGGACCTACTGAATTTACATTAGATGCTTTGTAAAGTGGGGGCTGATGGTGCCCCCAGGTGGAGCCCCACAGATGGCACTCTGGCACCTTACAGCTGCAAAGCAGCATGGCGCTGGCAGTGCCCAGTGTAGCAGAGGCAGCTTCATGCCAGGGGAAGGCACCCACCGCGGGCCCCGGAGACCATGCAGAGGGCTCTGCAGGGCTGTGGGCAGCAGAGACCTTGAGTGTAGTGCACACAGTGGCAGCAGCCATCTCGGAAAGTGCCCTGGGACGGGCCGCTCGTTGGCTGGGAAGATGCGTTTTCAGTCAATAGAGGATGCAGGCCCCAAGTCTGGGCTGTCCCTCCCTGGGGCCCGAGTCGTAGTGGACGCTCGCTCTGTGGAACAGGGAAGGTGCAGCCCCATGCACGCGCTGTGGGTGACTGCCACTTCTCTGAACATCGTCAGTTCTGGGTTCCTCGATTGTCACCTGATTAAGTCGAATCACTGAATGCCGCTGATTTCTTTTTGGTTCTCGCATTCCTGACATTTTCTTTCCTAACCCTCAGGCTTCAGCTGTTTTTCCTGCAGTGCCAGCTGGCTAATGAAGGCGACTGCTGTGCTGTGCAGGGTTAATTTATTCAGTGCCTGCCTTCTACAGACCTGCCCTGTCTTTCCTCAACAACCAAACGCTGCCAGGATGGTGTCTAAAATATACACAAGGACCACAAATACATGGGGGCTAATCTCACAGCCCACTCCTGCGGTTACCTTGTCATCACACATCCCCTGCGCACTCCTCAGGAGCAAATCTACAAGGAACAGCTGCTGTGTGATCTGTTCCCAGGATGGGGGGGGGGGGGCGCGTAGAAACAGTTATGTAACTGTGCTGCGCTGCCCCCTGTGGCTGGGCTCTTTATGCTGCAGGTGCATCAGAATGACTGGCAGGGAAGAAAGACAGCTCCCTCCTGGCCCTAAGAGAACAAGCGGGGGCAGGGTCACAGCACCGCCCCTACCTCCTGTTTATTTGGGGAGAAGGTGCTGAGTGCTCCACGCCTGGCCTGGCCGCTGCTCCTCCCACCCCTGCCTCCCCAGCCAGATGACGCTGGAAGGAAGGACTTGGTCTCACTCCCTTTTGGTTTCACAGCTCTGGGCCTAGGGTCTGGTCCATAATAGATATTAATATTGGAGCTCAAACCTAAATGTGCAGCCTCAGACTAGAAAACTTCTGGGAGAAAAATCTCTGTGATCTGGAATTAGCCAAAGAATTCTTCAGTCCAACACAAAAGCATGATCTATAAAATATTTTTTAAAACGATCAACTGGAATTCATCAAAACACAAAATTCATCTTCTTCAAAAAAATGAAAAAACAAGGGGCCAGTGCTGTGGTGTGGCAACTAAAGCCACACCGCCTGTGACGTCTACAGCCCATATTGGTACCGTGTCCCGGCTGCTACACTTGTGATCCAGCTCCCTGCTAATGCACCTGGGAAAGCAGTGGAAGATGGCCCAAGTGCTTTGGTCCCTGGACCCATGGGGGAGACCCTGAAGAAGCTGCTAGTTCCTGGCTTTGGCCTGGCCAGGTGCTGGTCTTTGTGGGGAGTGAATCAACAGATGTCAGAACTCTTTCTCTGTCACTGTCTCTCCCTCTCTGAAACTCTTTCAAAATAATTAATTAAAACCCCCTCCAAAAAAAAAAAAAAAAAACCACACAGCAAAGGGAAGCTACTCTAGAAAACAAAATGGACAAAGGATTTGATTCTTGAATTGGTAAAGAACTCACAAAACACAATAATAACAGATTGTCACAATACAACAGCATAATGCATAACCCAAAGAAGCTGGTCAAAGACTTCAACAAACACTACCCCAAAGATATCTGGCAGATGGAAGACCTCTCTCTCTCTTTTTCTCTGTAACTCTGCCTTTCAGATAAATAAATAAATCTTTAAAAAAAAAAAAGTAATTTAGGGGAAATGAAGTCCTACAGGTAGGCCCTACTCCAGTATGGCTTCTCACATAAGAGAAGGTTAGGCTGCACAGACACACAGTGGAGGACACAAGACAATGGCCAGCTGCAAGCCAGGGAGACAGTCTTTGGAGGAAACCAACCCTGCTGATATCTTTGACCTGGGACAGCGGCTTCCGGTATTTCGAGGGAGTTAATTTCTGCTGTTTAAGACACCTAGTCAGTGTCTTTGCCATGGCAGCCCCTGCAGATGGGCAGGCCTCTACAGGATGGGCAGGACGGTGATAGGTGAGAACTGGAAGAAGGGGCATTCCATGGGAGACGGGCACCGGGCAGTGCCAGGGGCCAGGCGCTGCAGCATCTCAGCTTGGCACTGTGGGAAGTTGTGCAAAGCGGCGCTGGAGAAAGGGGATTGGCGGTGGGCTGTGGCGGTCCCGGATGCCAGGTTACGGGGTGTAGGCTTCAATCTGCGGGCAAGAGGACCTCTTCTCTGTGTCATCGCTGGAAACTCAGCGCAGTCTGGGACCCCAGGAAAGCAGCAGCAGGCGGCAGGCACACATGGCAGCCGCACACACGCCTGACGGCCACAGGGGGCGCTGCAGAGCGGCTCCACCCCACGCACCGGATGCGCGGGGTGGGGTCAGTGGGGCTCCTAGGAGGGGTTTCACCAGGCTGCAGACGGTTGTAAACTGAAAAGCCATGATTGTATTTTCATGTGGGAAACTCGGGGCCGCAGCGTGAACAGAGTGCCAATGTGTGGCATACAAGGGGATCCTGATGCCCATCCCAGTGGCTCTATGTCCAGGACAAATCCCGGGCTATTTCTTGTGTCCCTTGGAATAAAATCCAACCCCCCTGCCATGGCTCACACACACACACACCCTGAACACCCCATTCCCTGGGCCCTCATCTCCTCTCCACGCTTTGCTGCCCTGGGAAAGGAATTCACTCATTTGTCAGACGGCTGGGGCCTGTTTCATTTGTTTGCTTCTTCAACAAACATTTGTGGAGCTGCTCCTGACTCTGGGGCAGGGACAGAAGGCACCAGGATATACGGACAGGCAAGGCAGAACTCCAGGGGGTCATGGCTCAGGGGAGGAGCTCTCACACAGTCAGGAAAACACAGCTTTTCAACTCGTGCTGCAAGTCGGGGACACAGGACCCTTTGGGTGATTTTCAAGATAATAGGCAGAGGGGACAGCAAAGCAAGGGACAGGACACTGTGTCAGGAGGAGGGGAGGCAGGTGCCAGGGCTTGCAGCAGGACCACAGCAGAGCGCTGCTGCCCACCCCTCACCTGCCCTGGTCCCCTCAGGCGCGCTTGGTCCTGCCCAGAGACGGCCGAGGAGATGCTCAAATCCCTCGGTAGCCCCCACCTTTCAGGAAAGCTGCATGGCCACTTCCGGTGCTGGGGCCGTCCAGTGTGGGGAGGGCTCCCAGGCAGCACGGGTGAAGCCGGAAAGACACCCTTTCCGCATGCTCAGGCCTCTGTCAGGAGATGTGTGAGCAGTGGGCCCCAGAGAGTATCTCCAGCCCTGGGCCCATCAGAGAGTGACTTAGACCCAAGCCCACCCCCCTGAGACCTCCCCCTTCACCTGCTGCATAACCAGCTCCTGCACTGGCTCTCTCCAGGGACAGCCAGGTGAGCTGCCTGTCACTCTGCCTCAGGGCTGCCTACCGCAGGCGTGTGTGGCTCTTCTCGTTACTACTGTGACAGCCGGGTGTGGCTCCCCCACTCTGTCCCTGCCTCTCAGAGTCTCAGGGATGTGAGGTGTTGCCAGCTTACCTCACTGCATCTTATAACCGTACAAAGTAAATCAGTCCCCTGCAGGCTCTCCCTCTTTCTCTCATCTCCTTCTTGCCACATCCTCCCTGAATTTGCTGACAAGGGAATCATTGTGAGGTAAATATCCAAACTTAACACATTTCCTTGTAGAAAATGGAATTAAAAGATGAGTTTGTTTTGGTAGAAAAAAATTTGAAATCCATGCACAGCAGGGGGCCTTCAAAAATTCAATGAAAATACCTATTATGAACAAACCATGTGTAGACTTCAAAAATATTTTGTGGGGTCGGTGCTGTGGTGCTGCAGGTCAAGCCACTGCTTGGGATGCCAGCATGCTATAGCAGAGTGTTGGTTCCAGTCCTGGTTGGTCCACTTCTGATCCAGCTCCCTGCAATAATGTGCCTGGGACAGCAACGGAAGGTGGCCCAAGTGACTGGGCTACAGCCACCCATGTGGGCGACCTGGATGGAGTTCCAGGCTCCTGACTTCAGCTTGGACCAACCATGGTTGTTGCAGCCATTTGGGGAGGAAACCAGTAGATGAATGATCTTTATCTCTGTTTCTCCACTCCCTCTTCTCTGCCACTCTTCCATTCAAAACAAATAAGTTGACTTTTAAAAAAAATTGTACCCCAATGAAGTCATCTTTTAATTCATTTTCCCCACAGACTTCCAGAATTGCTCTCAACATGCCATGTTAAAGATTTCTGCTTTCATTACTGATCTTTTTTTTTTCCATTTCATTTATTTATTTGGAAGGCAGAGGGACAGAGAGACAGATACAAAGAGATTTCCCATCCGCCGGTTCACACCCCAAATCCCCGCAACAGCCAGGGCTGGAAGTTGGGAAGCCAGGAGTTGGAAACTCAAGTCTGGGTCTCCTCTGTGGTGGGCAGGAACCCAACCAATTGAGGAACCACCTGCTTCCTCCCAGGGTGCACATTAGCAGGAAGCTGGAATTGGGAGCAGAGCCAGGACTCCAATATGGAATGAGGGTACCCAAGTGGCATCTTAACTGCTGTGCCAAGCATCTCATCCCCATTTTTCGGATCAGTTTTTAAGTCTGGCATCACATGGAACAGCTGTTTAACCTGGTGGTGAAGTTGTCCGCATCTCCCATCACACTGCCTGGATCCGATCCAGGGCAGACCTTGGGAGACAGCAGGGATAGCTCCAGTAATTGGGTTCCTCGCACTCTCGCGGGAGACTTGGATTGAGTTCCTGGCTGCTGATGCTTCCGTTGTTGCAGGTACTGGTGGAGGGAGTGGGGGGTGAAATAGCAGGTGGAAGTGCTCTTCTTCTGTCTATGCCTCTCAAGTAAAATAAACTAAGTTTGGCATCATTCTATTTCCATTGTGGCTCATTTACCATAAGTCACGGTTTTCTTTTAAGATGACAAACAATGTGGGTCAACTTTAGGAAATTGGCTAAGTATTAGTAACTGGCTATGGCAACAGCTGTGAAAAGAGGAAAGCAATTACTAAAATCTGAGAAACTAGGAGTTCAGAGAAGAGGGTGGTATGGGAGAGACGAGTGATGGAACTGGCACAAGGTGGGAAGTGACTGGGTGCCGGCCAAGGTGCTGAGCCTCAAGGAGGCTGTGAGGTCCCCTGCAAGCCCTTGTCAGATCAGCCTCAGTCTCACTGTTCCTCCTGACCACCCATTACTGTCCACCCCAGCCCCCATGGTGGCTTCAGAGCCACCACCCCAATGGTGGATGTGGATCATTAGTGTGCTGACTGTTCCCCAGGGGCTGCTGTCTGCCTGCCTGCCTGTCTGTCTGTCTGTCTCTCTCTCCCCCTAGCTCACCCTTGTCTCCCCAGGACCTGGCACACTGCCTGGCTAGGAACAGGCACTAGCTATCTGTCGGGTGAATAACTGGGTGAAGGGCTCTCTGAACAGAGATAGAAACACATAAAGGCAAAGACACAACTCGACTTGCCACAAAGGCTAAGGACAGGGACAGCAGCTGGAGTGAGGTCAGCATCCATCTGTACAGCAATTTTTCCTGCATCCCATTTGGGTTGAGTCCTTTCAACAAATTCCTCTCTGCTTTTCCCCTAAACGTAAGTTAAAATCTCCTAGGAATTTTAAACCATTGCCATGCAAGTGCTCACTCTATCTGCACTTTGTCAACCCTTTCCCAGTCCTGAGCTTCTAACCTGAAAGCTTGCTCTCTGTGGAGCAATTTTCTCACCTGTGGGTCTGGGAAAAAAATCCTTATTTATTTATTTTACGCAAATATACAAGCATGGACTCATTAAAAATTCCAACACAGGAGTGTATCCAGCAAAAGGAGTGTATCCAGCAAAAGGAGAACGCGACCTTGCCCTAATTCTACTCGCTTATCCAGAGCTGAGGCAGGAAGCAGCTTTACATCACATACCCAGTATGTTCTTGAAATGAATTCTCTATGCTCACTTAGAAATGTACACATTTCTTAATATAAATATTATTATGCTATTATATGCCTACTTAAAAACATGGGTAGCACTTTAAGACAAATCAAAGGTATCCATAAGCTACATTTTTGAAGTTTTTTTCTTTATTGGCGAGAGAGAGTGCTCCCACCCACTGACTCACTCCCCAAATACCTACAGTAGCTAGGGCTGGGCCAGACCAAAGCTGGAAGTCAGGAACTCAACCCAAGTTTCCACATGGGTAGCCGGGACCCACGTACATGAGCCACCCCTTGCTGCCTCCTAGGGTGTGTATTAGCAGGAAACGGGAATCAGGAGCAGAGGCAGCACCCAAAACCAGGCACTCTCATATGGGATGTCGGCATCCCAAACAGTGTCATAACCCACCGAGACAAACCGCCACCCCTGTAGTCTACGTTTTGATAGATTTCAGAAGCTTGTCACACACAAAAAAGCTTTACTAATTTGTGTTCCTATTAGTTGTGGTTGCCAGTGCTCATGTCTGCATAGTCTGTTTTTGCTGGATGTTACTTATGTTTTCAATTCTTGCCAATATGTTTCACGAGAAATGCTATTTCATTTGTACTGATTCCACATTTCCATGATTATGATTGAGCTTACCATTATGTGTTTATTGGGCTTCTACGTATCTTCCTATGGGAATTTCCTGCTCATAACCTTTGCCAAGTTTTCTTTTGTGTATTTGTCTTTTTCTAATTGGTTTGGGGCAACTCTTCATTTATTACAAAGTGTAATCTTTCTGATATGTGTGTTGTCTGTATTTCCTTCTGTCTGCCACTCACCTTTTAATGTACCAGGTTTTTAATGTATATACAGTCAAATGTGTCATTCTTTCTCTTTGTAGCTTAATGCAATCATTTTCAAAAATGATGATTTTTATTTATTTGAAAGAAAGAGTTACAGAGAGAGGTAGAGAGAGGTCTTTCATCTGCTGGTTCACTCCCCAAATGGCAGCAACAGCCGGATTTGGATTTGGCAATCCAAAGCCAGGAGCCAGGATCTTCTTGTAGGTCTCCCATGTGGATGCAGGGGCCCAAGCACGTGGACCATCCTCTGCTGCTTTTCCAGGCCATAGCAGAGAGCTGGATAAGAAGTGGAGCAGCAGGGACTATAACAGGTACCCATATGGGATGCCAGTGCTATAGGCCAGGGCTTTAACCTGCTGTGCCACAGCACTGGCCCCAAGCTTAATGCAATCTTTTATGTAATCTTGGGAGACAGGGGAAGTTGTCTTTAGCCATGAAGGGAAAGAATGACACCTTTGATTCTCTGTTTAATATATGTATATAGAAATATATATATAATATATAAAGCATAAATAAAATATACAAATATATAAAACATATACATACATAATGTACATTAATATATATTAAATGTATTATATATAATGCACATTGATGTATATAAAATGCATAAATATATACACTTCAAATGCTCTCTATACACATCTATGGAATCTAGTACTTTCTCTGTGTGCTTGTTTTAACTTAATTTTAATTCCCATACCCCAGCAACCCTATGACGTGTATACTATTATTATGCCCATTTTATAGACGAGACCAAGGGACAGAGAAGTCAAGCCTGAGCAATCTACCTCTCGCACCTGGCTCTAATCAATATCTTAGTTTGACTCGGTATTACTTCATACAACTCTTTATCCTTACATATTATAAAAGCCACAAAATTACAACAGTGTAATAATGGCACAGAAATAGCCCCTATATATAAAACTGATAATCCAGAAAAATCCCATAAAATAGAAAAGCTGAAAGAATAAAAAGAAAAAAACCATAACAAGGATTGCTTATAAGTGATATTGGAAAAAAAGTATTATTTTTTAAAAAATCAGTTTAAATCTATTTTCACTTCTGTACACCAAATTAAATACTAGAAGGATAAGAACTTCAATCTCTAAACTAAGAATAATAATGGACAACAGAGACAGATTTGACCATGTTAAAATATAAAGTCCTGGGGCCAGCATTGCAGCATAGTGGGTAAAGCTGCCGCCTACAGCACCAGCATCCCACGTGGGCACCAGTTGGGGTACTGGCTGCTCTGCTTCCGATCCAGCTCCCTTGCTAATGCACCTGGGAAAGCAGTGGCAGATGGCCCAAGTGTTTGGACTCCTGTACCCGTATGGAAGATCTGGAACAAGCTCCTGGCTCCTGGCTTTGGCCTGGTCTAGCCCTGGTCATTGCAGCCATTTGGGGAGTGAACCAGCAGATGGAAGATTCTCTCTCTCTCTCTCTCTCTCTCTCTCTGCCTCTGCCTCTTCTTCTCTGTAACTCTTTCAAATAAATAAATAAATAAATAAATCTTTAAATGTATGTATGTATATATATAAAATGACTGCATGTTTCTATTTTTTTATTTATTTGAGAGGCAGAGAGACAAACAGAGATCTCCATCTGCTGGTTTGCATCCCAAATGCCCACAACCACCATGCTGAAGCCAGGAGCTTGGAACTCAATCCAGGTTTCACATGTGGCTCAAGTGGTTGGGTTCCCGCCACCCATATGGGAGACCCGGATGGAGTTCTGGGCTTCTGGCTTCAGCCTGGCCAAGCTCCAGCTATTGAGGGCATTTGAGGAATAAACCATAGGTTACAAAATTTCTCTCTCTCTCTCTCCTCCCCTGACTCTCTCCCTCTCAAATAAATGAGAAATAATTATGAAACTATATGCTAACATTTTTTAAAGTATGCTATAATAATATCTAATTACAACAGCCAGAAAAAGCACAGAAATTTCAGCAGTTGTTGCAGCCTGTAGGCTTGAATCCCTATTTTCTCTAATTTCCAAATTTGCTGAAATGTTTTATAAGAGTTTATGTCATCTATGTCCTGGGTTGAGAAAGCCACCACCCACCTCTTTGATCTTGGCCAACTTACATGGCCTCTTTTCCCCACCTGCTAAGGGCAAGACCCTAAAGGCAGCTACCTCAAGGGGTTATTGCGAGAATCAAATGAGACAGCATTTGTAAAGAGCATGACTGTTGGACCTGACACATAGGGAACACTCAGAAATGTTATCTTTACCATTTTAAAAAAAAAAACAGTAACATATTGGAAAAATACAATTGGAGAGAGGGAAGGAGCTACTTGACAAGCAGTGGTTTCTTTCAAAGTCCAGCTTTTCACATCAAAGTTTAGTAGTTAGTCTTGCACTTCCCCTCTACTTCTGGGGTTGTCTCTGCACAGCCGGCACTGACGCATTCACTCCCTTGGCAAGGAAAAGATGAAAGGAAGTGAAACGTGGTCACTCTTAAAGAACCACGAAAGAAGACGGAGTCTCTGGAAGCGTGTCGTCCAAGGAGCCATGCGAGTGAGAAGCCCCAAACTCTCCCCCATGTCTTCAGCCTGGCATTCTAATGGGACCGCATTTCTTGGGTTCCCCCTTAAATACAGCCTCCCTGTACGACTGGGTGAAATATGTTACCCCAACAAGAAATGTCAGTGGGAAAAGGAAATAAAAACCAAAAACTTACTTTCTAGAAGATAGTGAGGTTAAGAGATACGTCAAACTATCTTGAGCCTTGGGGTGGGTGGAGGAGTTAGGGAAATAGTGTCCAAACAGAAACCACATCATAGATAAGCACCCTGAAAAGCCCTGGTCTCTGTCCTAGCACTGCCTCACGATGCTGCCATCTGCGGCTGCACAGCCATCTCATTTCAGAACCTGGCACTGGGACACCACCAGACCCCGGGACAGCTGAGAGCTCTCTCTCCACCTGCTGATCTCCCTCAGGGCAGATGGGCTTAGAACCTTCCGGGAGCTGAGAACCAGTCAGGTGGGTGGGTAGGCGGATCTCTCCACAGGACTCTGGGCTTCCCACACTTGGCACAAAGAACACACAGGAACAGCCCTCAGCCCCTGGGTGGCAGAAATTGGTCCCCATGCTCCCAGGAACCAGTTGCCCCAGAGAGAGGACTTCTTTTCCAAAGAGCTTTACATGTGAACTGGAATTCAGCATTAACCATCCTTATGTTGAAAGAATGAAAAAAGTGACAGGGAGAAGGACTGTGTCTTCAAGGTGTCAGAAGAGGAGCTGCAAATCTACTTTTAGCCCCCAAAGTGCCTCTTGCAGCGTTAGCTCCTCCAGACCATGCATGGCTGGAGAGGGCACTCCCGCTGCCTGGGTCCTATCAGGAATCACCGGGCAAACCAGACCTCGTCCCTACAGCAGACCCACCTCTCCCCCCCACGGACTGCTGACTCCCCAGGTTTTCCATCTCCCTCTTAAATAACAAGCAACTATGTACTCACTGCAGAACCCAAAGCCTGGCGTGCGTGTCTCCGGGGCCGCTGACCAGCGTGGGCAAGCCAGCCGCGCTATTCTGGGTGCTATTCTGGGTTGCGCGCTGGCCTGGGAGGAAAACCACACTCCGAGCACTTGGGCAATGCTGCACTCAGGAAACAGGCGGGCTCTGCTCTCCCCGCCTCTGCCTCTCCCTCTCCCTCTCTTCTACCTCTCTCTCTCTCTCTTTCTTTCTATATCTATCTCCCTTGCTCACACGCATGCACACACACAGTGCAAAATAACATTTCTATCTGACTGGGTCCTGCATCTGAATTTGTATCTCTCCAAAGTCTAAGAATTCAAAGACGCAGGTTTCCTAGCTTCTTGCTGATTGCTCCCTAAGATAGCAAATGGGGGAAAAAGAAAACAAACAAACAAACAAATAAGCCAGTGTGGCTTTCAGAGGTGGGGTTTACTCTGCGGTCAAAGGGCCTCTGGCCTCGTGGGTGTGAGCTGTAGACAGTTCTGGGCTGGAAAGGGAAGTCAGGTTACAAGCAGGAAGCGTGTCAAGGCAGGCGGATATGGCGAGCCGACTAATGGGATCACAGAGGTAGGGTCTCTGAGCTGCCAAGCCTTCAGTAACATGCTGCAATTTCTGTTTTTATGCTCAGTAAATATTTTCATACTTCATTTTTAGATTCACAGAGTTACAAGATAATACGGGCATCCCCACAAGCCCTGGGGTCTAGCATCCTGTTACTATGGATGGCCTACAGTGAGCCCTGGTGATGACAGGACCCGCTACAACCCAGAGCAAAGACATCGCGCAGGAAACAGCTGGGAGGAGTTTTGTGAAGGTAAATAAGCTCCGCCTGTCACACCCTCCCTGCACCATGAACCATCATCAGCGGGCCTGGCTCAGCGCTGCCACTGCCATGATTGAGGTTTTCTCTGCGGTGTAATTAAATCATAGGTGTGAAACACAGCAAAGCAGCTCTACCACTAGGGGCATGCAGGGAACTAACTCACCCAGGTGACACCCCCACCCCACCCCCCACCCCAGCTCATGGTGCCAGGGCACAGACCAGGGAGACGGCTGTGGGCAGGAGTCTGAACAGGATAGAGAAACTCAACTGTGCTTAAACAAAATGGTGAAATTATTTGCTCGATGAACTGGAAAATCTAGAGAATGCAAACGGTCTGTAAGCCAACGAGACCTTGACATTCAAACGACATCATCAAGAATTGCTGTTTGTTATCACCTCTCAGCGCTACTCAAACCCAGGTGGTTCTTGGGGCGGCAAAGCCTTTCCCCAAAAGTCTGAGTTGTAACCCAACAGTGCCCTAGACCATCAAGCCTTCTGTGTGACCCTGTCTTACTCCCTCGGTTAGCCTATAAATCCATAAATAGAGGCAGATGCACACAATGTTAACAGTGTTTATCCTTCAGACTGTAGGTCACTTCTTTTTTAAACTCACATTATAACTGCTAAATTTTCTTTTTAAAAAGGGAGTATTATTAAATTATACAAATTATTGCATGCAAAAAAGATCCTACTCACAAGAACAAAAATATTTTAAATGTAAACAAATAAACTCAGTAAGAATAGTATAATCACCTCAAGAAAATTAACCACATTTCACAGAAAAACAAAAAAGATTGGATGAAAAAAAACATAACATGGTCTTCCAACCAGCCAAATATTCACTCTCCACAAGTAAATCTATAAACATGTTGTAATTCTAATAAAAATTCAGGCAGGATTAGAAGTGTGAAGAAAATTCTTCATAAATTATCCTGAAATCCCTCTGGTAGAATAATTGATTCTTCTGGATGGACGCCTTAGAATAACTGGTTCCTCTCTATAGAAAAAATTCTTTTATAAAATGAAAGAGAACTTGTACTACCAAATATTAAAATAGAACAGAAAAGTAAAATAATTACAACAGAGTGGCTCAGGAATAGAAAGATCAGCGGCTCATAACAAAGCACTGAAATAAGAATTTACAACAAAGATGGCATTAGGATAAAGGATGGATTTTTTTTTTCACTTTGTAGGGTGAATATATTTGATAAATGAACAGGAAACAAGAGATTTTTTTTTCTAGTCCTACCACCTTATAGCCAAGGGAAGAAAAAAAATACAGCAAAAACACAGTTAAAAATGGATTTTTTTAAAAAAAGAAATGACATTCAGAAACTTGATTAATCATTCATTTAGAAAAAAATGCTCCTACTCATTTCATGTACCCAAATGGATTCTGATGGAATACAGATTTAAGGAGGAGAAAACAAAAAGTATTCAAGAATTAGAAGAAAATATGGTGGGTTATATATCTTATAACACAGGAAATATCACTGTGTCCACGTGCAAAGCCACAATACATTAAGAAAAAAACTACATTTGGCTAACTTGAAAGCTAAAAATCTCTGAAAATAAAAAAAAAACTTAAAAAAAAGTGCAAATGACAAGGTGAGACCAACACCCAGTATAACCTCAGGTTCAGTTATTCCATTTGTAGAAATGTATCCTATGACAAAGATGAAGACTGAGGGGCCAGCTTGGGGCACAGTGGGTTAAGGCTCTGTTTGCAACACTGTCATCCCATACAAGAGAGCAGTTCAAGTGCTGTTACACTTCAGATCCAGCTCCCTGCTAATGCACCTGGGGAAGCAGCGGAAGAGGGCCCGAGTGCTTGGGCCTCTGCACCTGTGTGGGAAAGCTGGAAGGAGTTCCAGGCTCCTGGCTTTGGCCCAGCCTAGCCCTGGCCACTAAGGCCTTGTGGGGAGTGAACCAGCAGATGGAATCTCTCTCTTTCTCTCTCTCTCTCTTTCTCTCTCTCCTCCTATCTCTCCCCTTCTATCTCTTTCTCTCTTTATGTAGCTCTTCCTTTCAAATAAATAAAAAAAAACTTAAAGAAAATCATGAATTAACACAAAGTTGTATGAGTAAGAATGGTGAGCTGATCCTTGATTATAACAGCAATGATCATAAAGGAAATAATTAAAAGTCTAATTGGTTAGATTATGACATAGCCACATAATTAAACCTTATTTAGCAGTTAAAAGTGATACTATACCAAAAATACTAGCAGCATATATAAAGGATTATATATCATGACCAAATGGGATTTATTCAAGGTTGACCCTACATAAGATCATCAATCAATGTAGCACACCATTCTAACAGAGTAAAGGTCAACACCAATTGATCATCTGAAAAGATGGTGAAAAGGCATCTGACAAAATCCAACCAATTTCATGATAATATCACTCAATAAGGGAGTGAGCATTTGGCACAGCGGTTCAGACACCACTGAAATGCCCGAATCTCATATCACAGTGCCTGGGTTTGAGTTCCAGCTCCACTTCCAAATCCAGCTTCCTGTTGGTGCACACCCTGGGAGACAGCAGTGATGGCGTAGGTGGTTGGAGCTGATCACCCATGTGCGAGATCTGGATTGGGTTCCTGGCTCCTGGCTTCAACCTGACCCAGTCCTGGCTGTTGTGGACATTTGGGGAGTGAACCAGCAAATGAATGGAGGATACTTCTTTGTCTGCCTCTGTCTCCATCTCTGTCTCTTGAAATAATAAACAAATGCATTTTTAAAATTTAATTAATTATAATAAAACACTTCAGTGAACTAAGAATAAAAGAGATAAATGATAACTACAAAACACCCACAACTAATGTCATATTTAGCGTGAAAATCGGAAAGCTTTCCTCTTAGATCAGAAAGACAAGCATGTCTCTGCTTTCATCACTGCTAATCAACATTACGCTGGATCAGGCTTTAGCCAGGGCAATTAAATAAAAAAAGAAAAAATCCAGGTTAGTAAGAAAGTACAACTACCTGTATTAATAGATGACATATGGAAAACCCTAGGAACTCTTACAACAAAAACTAAGAGCATTACAGTAAGTAGGTTCAGCAATGATACAGAATACAAGATTAATACACAAAAATTAATTATATTTCTAGATACTTGCAATGAACAATCTGAATTTTTTTTTTTTTGACAGGCAGAATAGACAGTGAGAGAGAGAGAGACAGAGAGAAAGGTCTTCCTTTGCCGTTGGTTCAACCTCCAATGGCCGCCGCAGCCAACGCGCTGCGGCCGGCGCACCGCACTGATCCGAAGCCAGGAGCCAGGTGCTTCTTCTGGTCTCCTATGGGGTGCAGGGCTCAAGCACTTGGGCCATCCTCCACTGCACTCCTGGGCCACAGCAGACAGCTGGCCTGGAAGAGGGGCAACTGGGACAGAATCCGGTGCCCCGACCGGGACTAGAACCCAGTGTGCGGGAGCCGCGGTGCAGGCGCAATCTGAATATTTTAAGAACACAATCCCTTTTCCAATATCTTGAAAAAGAATAGAATACTTGAGTACCTTTAACAAGTAAGTGCAATATTTATGCAGTAAAACTACTGTATAATCCATCATAAAACATCATCATAAAAAGTCAAACACACAGACAACTCATGTTCATGTATTATAAGACAATTTTAAAATGGCAATACTCTCTAACTGATTGTAATCCCTACCAAATTGCTAGCTACTGCCTTTTGTAGAGATTGACAAGCTACTTTTGTAATTCACATGGAAACACAAGGGCCCAGAAAAGCCACAACAATCTTCTTTTTTCATGAACAAAGTTGGAAGACTCACAGTTCCCCAATTTCAAAATGTACTGCAAAGTTACCACAATGAAGACTGTGGTCTTGGCATGTAGATCAACAGAACAGAACTAAGAGTCCAGAAATGAACACAGGCATTTATAGGGAGTTGGTTTTGACAAATATGCCAAGACAATTCAATGGGAAAAACAGCTTTTTCCAATAAATGGAGTTTGGCTAGCTGAATATTCACATCCAAAAAATGAAGTTAGATTCCTACCTCATTCTGTGTACAAAAATCACCTCAAAATAGAAAAGCTAAAATGAAAACTCATAGAAGAAAACATAGGTATAAAACTTGGGTTAAATCATATTGTCTTAGATATGGCATCAAAAGCATAAGCAACCAAAGATGAACCAGACAAACTGGATTTCATAACAACTTTTGTGGCCCAAAAGGCACTGTCAGGAAAAATGAAAAGAAAACTCAACAGAATGGGAGAAAATATTTGCAAATTATTTGACAAGGTTCTATTATGCAGAATATATAAAAGAACTATTACAGGGGCCGACACTTGTGGGGCCAGCATCCCATATGGGCACCAGTTTGAGTACCAGCTGCTCCACTTCCAATCCAGCTCCCTGCTGATGGCCTAGGAAGGCAGTGGAAGATGGCTCAAGTACTTAGGCCCCTGCACCCATGTGGGATACTCAGAAGAGGCTCCCAGCTTCCAATTGGCACAGCCCCAGCCGTTGTGGCCATCCAGGGAGTGAACTAGCGGATGGAAACCTCTCTCTCTGTCTCTCCCTCTCTCTCTCTCTCTCTGCAACTCTGCCTCTCAAATAAATAAATCTTAAAAAAAAGAACTGTTGGGGCTGGTGCTGTGGCTCAGTGGCTTGCGGCACCAGCATCCCATATGGGCACCAGTTCTAGTCCCTGCTGCTCCTCTTCTGATCCAGCTCTTTGCTGTGGCCTAGGAAAGCAGTGGAAGACAGCCCAAGTCCGTGGGCCCCTTCACCCATGTGGGAGACCGGGAGGAAGCACCTGGCTCCTGGCTTCAGATCAGCGCAGCTCCAGCCATTGAGGCCATTTGAGAGTGAACAAACAGACAGAAGAACTTTCTCTCTGTCTCTCTCTCTCACTGTCTGTGGCTCTACCTCTCAAATAAATAAAGAAAATCTTAAAAAAGAAAAAAGGAACTGTTACAACTCAATAATATATAAGTATATATAATATATAAATATATATAATATATATAAATATATAAAATATAATGTAAGAAATATATAAGATAATGTAAGATAATGTAAATATATATAAGATATATGTAAGATAAATAAATATATAATATATATATAAATATATATAATATAAATAGTCCAAATAAAAAATGGGCAAATGGTATGTGTGGGTGTTTAGCCTATGGGTTAAGACACCAGTTTAGTCACCTGCATCTCATATCAGAGAACCTGGGTTCAATACTCAGTTCCAGTCCTTGATTTCGGCTTCCTACTAATGCAGACCCTGGGAGGCAGCAGTGACGGCTCAAGTAATTGGGCTGCTGCCTACCTGTGGGAGATCTGGACTGAGTTTTGCTCTTGTGGGCATTTGGGGAATGAATCAGCAAGACTGGAGCTCTTTCTCTGTCCCTCTACCTCTTAGATAAGTAAATGGACATAAACAAAATTTTAATAAAACATTGGCAAAGGATCTGAGTAGATTTCACCAAAGAAAATATATAATATAAATGGTCAAAAGTATGAAAAAAGAGGCTCAATATTATCAAACATTAGAGAGATCAATCTGTCGCTCTGCCTCTCAAATAATCCTGGAGAGAGAGAGAGAGAGACAGAGAGAGACAGAGACAGAGAAAGAGAGACAGAGAGAGATGAGTAATGGCAAGGATGTGGGGAAACTGGAATCCTCATACACGCTTACAGGAATGTAAACTGGGCAGTCACTGTGAAAAACAGTTTGGCAGTTCCTCAAAGCGTTAAATACAGGGGCCAGCGCTGTGGTGTGCTAGGCTAAGCCTCTGCCTGCAGCACCAGCATCCCACACAGGTGCTGGTTCTACTCCTTGCGCTCCTCTCCCAATCCAGCTCTCTGCTATGGCCCGGGAAGGCAGTGGAGGATGGCCCAAGTCCTTGGGTCCGTGCACCCACATGGGAGACCTAGAAGAAGCTCCTAGCTCCTGGCCTTGGATCAGCTCAGCTCTGGCCATTGCAGTCATTTGGGGAGTGAACCAGCAGATGGAAGACCTCTCTCTCTCTCTCTCTCTCTCTCTCTCTCCCTCTCCCACTGGCTCTATCTCTCTCTGTAACTCTGTCTTTCAAATAAATAAAATGAATCTTTTTAAAAAAAAGACAGTATTACTCATCAGTGAAAAGGAAGTACAAAAAGAGGATAAAGAAGTGCAGATATAGCATGGATGAACCCTGAAAACACGATGACAACTGAGGAAAATTGCAATACAAAAGGCCACAGATTCTACAAGTCTACTTCCACAAAGTGTCCAGAGAGGCAAATCCAGAGACCGAGAGTGGACTGTGACGGTCACGGAGTGAAGCAAATAGGAGACAGCTATGAACAGCATGGGGGTGATAAAAAATGTTCTGGAATTTGAAGGTGGTGATTGCTGCACAGCCTTACACATATGCAAAAAATCACTGCATCATATACTTTAAGAGTGTGAATTTTATCTCAATTTAAAAAAAGATTTTTTATTTGAAAGGCAGAATGACAGAGAGAGAAGGAGAGACAGAGAAAGAGAGAGACAGAGAGATCTCCTATCTGCTAATTCATCCCCAAATGGTCACAATGGCCAGAGGTGGGCCAGGTGGAAGCCAGGAGCCATGAAGTTCATCCAGGTTTCCCATGTGGGTGGCAGGGGCCTGAGCACATAGACCATCCTCTGCTGCCTTCCCAGACACATTAGCAGGAAGCTGGATTAGAAGTGGGGCTGCTGGCGCCGTGGCTCAACAGGCTAATCCTCCGCCTTGCGGCAACGGCACACCGGGTTCTAGTCCTGGTCGGGGCACTGGATTCTGTCCCAGTTGCCCCTCTTCCAGGCCAGCTCTCTGCTATGGCCCTGGAGTGCAGTGGAGGATGGCCCAAGTCCTTGGGCCCTGCACCCCATGGGAGACCAGGAGAAGCACCTGGCTCCTGCCTTCAGATCAGCGCGGTGTGCTGGCTGCAGTGCATCGGCTGCAGCGCGCCGGCCGCAGCAGCCATTGTGTTGTGAACCAACGGCAAAGGAAGACCTTTCTCTCTGTCTCTCTCTCTCACTGTCCACTCTGCCTGTCAAAAAAAAAAAAAAAAAAGTGGGGCAGCCAGGACTTGAACCAGTGCTCTGATAATGGGATACCAGTGCCCTAAGGCTGTGGCTTAACACACAGCACCACAGTGCCCTTTATCTCAATCTTTAAAGTGATAACTGTGGGGCCGGCGCTGTGATGTCACCTCCAGTGCTGGCATCCCATATGGGCACAGATTCAAGTCCCAGCTGTTCCACTTCCAATCCAGTTCTCTGCTGCGGGCTGGGAAAGCAGTAGAAGATGGCCCAAGTCCCTTGGGCCCCTGCACCCATGTGAGAGACCTGGAAGAAGCTCCTGGCTCCTGGCTTCAGATTGGCACATTTCTGGCAGTTGCGTCCATCTGAGGAGTGAACCAGTGTATGGAAGACTCTCTCTCTCTCTCTCTCTCTCTCTCTCTCTCTCTCTCTGCCTTTCAAATTAATAAGATGGAAGATTTAAAAAAAAAAAACCCTTTGTTAAGAACAGTTATCTCTGGGTAGTGACATACTAAGGAATTTTGTTTATGCTTTTTAAATCTTTCTGTACTATGACAGTTTCATAGTTTTAAAGCTTCTACTTAAGCATAATGATATTTCCTGACAGCATCACACTCTGTAACTTCACAGTGTGCACTGCAGAAAGTTAGATTCTACCTGATTATTTCTCAGTGATAAATAATTGAACCCTGGATGCAACTTCCTTTGCAGAGTCTTTGAAATCTCTCTCCCTGGGCTCCCCACGAACAGGGTAAAACAACTGTGGCATGTGGAGGTGCTCATCTGTGCGGAGGCCGGGCAGGGTCGGGGTGGCCAAGCTCCAGGAGCTGAATGGATGGTTCCTGTCTAATGCTCTTCATTGCAGGGAACCTCTGTGTGGGCTGAGTCCCTCAGTGCCTCAGTGGGAAACCTGCCAGCTCCCCACAGAACAAGAATTTCCGAAACCTTGGCCAAAAATCAAAGCTTAAAAATGCTCGGTTTTGCTCTTGGAAAATAAATTTATCAGCCCTAAAAATAACTAGGACAAAGCCAACAGAGGAAAGTGACTCTGAATGAGTTTCAAGCAGATGTTCGACTAACTTCTGCAAAGACTGTCAGAAGAAGAAATCTTCAAGACTCCTGCCTCACAGCAAATGGGTATCCAGGAGAATCAGAAATGGATGCGGGATAAAGGACATACTCCCGGGGCAAAGGAGAAAAAAAAAGAAAAAGGAAAAAATCCTTACGGACTTCTGAGTTTCATCTAGCCAGCAGCAGATCCAGTGTTTATTACTGGAAAATGGATATAAGTATCAATTGTTTATCTGATGGGTTAGCAGGTCATAATAAATACACTCAATAGAATCTGAGGAGCTGACGCTGTGGAGCAGCAGGTTAAAGCCCCAGCCTGCAGTGCCAGCATCCCATATGGGTGCGGGTTCAAGTCCCGGCTGCTCCACTTCCAATCTAGCTCCCTGCTAATGCTACTGGGAAAGTGGCAGAAGATGGGCCAAGTTCTTAGGCCTCTGCACCTACGTGGGAGACTCAGAAGAAGCTCCTGGCTCCTGGCTTTGGATAAGCTCTTCTCTGGCTGTTGTAGCCATTTGGGGAGTGAACCAGTGAATGGGAGATTTCTCTCTCTCTCTCTTTTTGTCTCTACCTCTCTGTAACTCTGCTTTTCAAATAAATAAAATCAATCTTTTTTTTAAAAAGAATTTGAAATTTGATCCAAGCATATAATATGGAAATATATGAGTATACTGCTCTTCTTTGTAATGTGTGCAAAGTCTGACTACAAAAACTCATTGCTCCTAAAAGGAACTTGACTTCCATGTCAACCAAACCATCTCTTTAGGTGACTTTTTAATTTTGTTCTAAAGCATAACATTTCACTGTAAGAAATTACACAGAGAGAACTAATTACAGAGGAAAACACTACACTGGGCAGTGGTTAGTGAAATTGACCCTTCCGTGGGCTACGAGACAAGGTTCATGGTGTTCTCCCCATGGAATACAAGGGCAAGGCTCTTTCTGTGGAGGCACAGAGAGGAATAAGAAGTTTGTCAGCATGCAGGTCACAATAGGCTGATGGATTCTATTATGAAAAGTACTGCTAGAGTGCCAGGTGAATTCACACTCCCAAGATCACACAGTGTAACCCTGAGAGGCCACATAAGGACAAGGCGTGTCGGCTCTGGCTCGAGGGCTGGACCTGCCTGCTGTCCTCCCAGCCCACCCTCTGCTTCTAAGCTGGCCACCTGCCACCCACACTATCTATACTCCCTTCAGGCTGCCTGCATAGATTTGCATTTGTTTAATTGGCCAGGAATAGGAAAGCAGCCACCCTTTTGATTCCAAAGCAGATGTGAAACTAATTTGGGGAATGAACAAGAGCGCCGGAGAGTGACTCAGCCTCAGTCCTCCGCGTGTTCCGTCACCGTTGGGGATGTGCCCATCCACTGATTCTGCTGCCATCAAGACTGGGACTGCACAGTGCCCTTCATGTGACCTTACACTGCGCCCACAACCAGCCTCGCTCCAGGCTCACATGAAGCCCCTGACCCTCTGTCTTCTTGGGTTCCTTCCCATATATTCCTCCCTGATCAGCCTCAATGCCAAACCACCTCATTCCACCAATCTGACCTTTGCAGTCCTCCATCCAGGGACTGCCAACTCACACATTTTGCTTTGCGCCCCATGATCTGGGTTTCCAAACTGTACTGAAAGACTCACCCCCCCCCCCAAGGCTGTTTGGCTCTTAGTGTCTCTGAGTAATTAATGAAGCTCCCAATGCTTTTACTCTAAGAATGTCTTGGGTTAACTCAGAGGGGAAGGTTAGCTTGACTACAACCATAAGATCCCTATTCTCCAATTCAGTCTTATTTTTAACAAAGCGAATAGTCTGATCTCAATCTAGCTCATTTCTGACTCTTATCTTGTATTTCCAAACTGATTTTGAACAGTCTGTCTTTGTGATGCTGGTTGCTGGGGGGAGGAGAGTGGAAGAGAATGATGTCACTCTTGTTTTCCCAAGCCCCAACAACTGTGAGGGTACTTCTAAAGGTTCACAGAAAACGGAATTAGAAGATAAGTATATTTTGGAGCAAAAAATTGTGAAAACCATTCACAGTTTTTTCGCAATATTCATTTCTGTTTACTTGAAAAACTTTTGTTTTGTTTTTGGAAAGGCAGAGTGACAGAGAGAAGACAAACACAGAAAGAGATCTTCCATCTATTAGTTTACTCCCCAAATGAAAGTTATGGTCAGGACTGGGCTAGGCTGAAGCCAGGAGCCAAGAACTCCATCAGGCCTCCACGTGAGTACAGGGGTCCAAGCACTTGGGCCACCTTCTGCTGCCTTCCCAAGTGCATTAGCAGGGAGCTGGATGGGAAGTGGAGCAGCCAGGACAGCTAGATCAATATGGGATCAGCATTACAGGCAGCGGCTTTACCTGCTGCACCAAAATGCCAACCCGAAAGCCCTTTGTATGTGATTTCAAAAATTATTTGCACCAAAATAATCTTTTAATTCCGTTTTCCACAGTTTTTTTTTCTTTGAAGGGCCCTCATTTCTTTGAACCTTCCTCTATGTGTGGGAAGGGTCTTCCCTAAGCCCACAGAAAGCAGGAAGAAGAAATGAGTAAGGATAGAAGCAGCAATTAATAAGAAATTTACAAAAAAAGTCTTGAAGATTTACAAAACTAAAAGCTGGTATTTTGAAAGGACTAACAAGAATCTCTGGCAAATCTAATCAAGGAAGAAAAAAAGAAAGTACCCAAATTAGAAACAAGAAAGAGGACATAATTACATATATGGAATTGTAAACTAGGCAAAACAGATAATTTTCTAGGAAAACATAGATTACCAAAATTAACTCAAAAGAAAAAACAAACAGCTCAACAGAAAATAGGCAATTCACAAAAGGAAAAATCTGAATGACTAATAAACATATGAAAAGACTGGTCTAGTAACCAACAATCAAGAGCTAAAGCAACAGAATATTTTTATTTTTTATTTTATTTTTATTTGAAATGCAGAACAACACAGAGAGAGAGAGAGAGAGAGAGAGAGAGAGAGAGAGAGATCTTCCATCCACTGGGTCAATCCCCTAAATATCTATTACAGCTGGGGCCAGGCCAAGCCAAAGCCAGGAGCTCTGAATTCCATCTGTATTACCCACATGACAGGGACCCAAGTACCTGAGGTATCACCAGCTACCTCCTAGCAGGCACATTAGCAGGAAGCTGGATCATAAGTAGAGCAGAAATTCAAACCCAAGCACTGCAATATGGTAGGCAGGTGTCCCAAGCAGTACTGTTTCTTTAAGATTAAAAAAAAGTTTAATGTTTATTTATTTTCATCTGCTTAAAAGGCAGAATAATAGGGAGAGAGAGAAAGATGGAGAGAGAGAGAGAGAGAGATCTTTCATCTGCTAGTTCACTATCCAAATGCCCTCAATATCCAGGGCTGGGCCAGGCCAAACTCGGGAGCCAAGAATTCCATCTGGTTCTCCGGTGTGAGTTGCTTGAGCCCAATTAGTTGAGTCATCATCTGCTACCTCCCAGGAAGCACTGGCAGGAAGCTAGATCAGAAGCAGAACAGCTGGAACTTGAATAGGCACTCTGATACGGGATGAAGTATTCCAAGCATGGATTAAGTGGCTGTGCTAACAACAGCTACCCACCAAGCAATATTGTATCTGTAATGCCACAACTAGTATTTTTAGTGGACTAGTATTTTTTAAAAGAAGCAACAATGTTAGAAAGATATGTAGAAAATAGGTACTTATATTTTTGTGTATGGCAGGATCAATTGGAGTGGGGGTTGTAAAAAAGGACTTTTCATATTTTACTCTATTTTATTTTTTATAATAATGTGTTTTATGCTATAACTGAAATTTTTAAATGGAATTTTTAAGTCCATATACATAAGGATTAATACTACAATTGTTACTGTATATTTAGACGAGAGAATAAAATAATTTGAAGTGAGGACACTGGATTAAAATAGCTTTGGGATCTGAAATATAAAAGATAAAAAAACATAGAAATAGAAAAACCAGCCATAAAGCACAGCTATAATACAGGATAAATCCACACATGCAAATATTCGTTCCACAAGGGCAGAGTCACTATTCTGGGCTGCAGATTGCAGAGCACATAGCCAGCCCTTAATAAGCACTTGTTGAATAAATGAAAGACAAATAGGACCAAAGTCAATAATTATAGCACACATTAGGAAGTGTTACGTGATCAGTAAGGGGACCAACTTAAAGATCATCCAAAAGCACCTGTCAAAAATCAATCTTCTGGCCAGCAGCGCTGTGGTGCAGTAGGTTAATGCTCTGGCCTGAAGCCGCTGGCATCCCATATGGGCGCCGGTTCAAGACCTGGCTACTTCACTTCTGATCTAGCTCTCTGCTATGGCCTGGGAAAGCAGGAGAAGATGGCCCAAGTCCTTGGGCCCCTGCACCCGCGTGGGAGATTGGCAAGAATCTTCTGGCTCTGGATTGGCGCAGCTCCGGCCATTGTGGCCAATTGGGGAATGAACCAGAGGATGGAAGACCTCTCTCTCTCTCTCTCTCTCTCTCTGCCTCTTCTCTCTCTATGTAACTCTGACTTTCAAGTAAATAAATAAACAAATAATCAATCTTCTGGTAGCCATCGTTCAGCCAAGGATCCTGAGTGATAAAAAACTAGGGCGAGGCCAGCGCCGCGGGTCAATAGGCTAATCCTCTGCCTTGTGGCGCCAGCACACTGGGTTCTTGTCCCGGCCGGGGCGCCGGATTCTGTCCCACTTGCCCCTCTTCCAGGCCAGCTCTCTGCTGTGGCCTGGGAGGGCAGTGGAGGATGGCCCAAGTGCTTGGGCCATGCACCCCATGGGAGACCAGGAGAAGCACCTGGCTCCTGGCTTCTGATTGGCGCAGCGTGCCAGCCGTAGTGGCCATTTGGGGGGTGAACCAACGGTAAAGGAAGACCTTTCTCTCTGTCTCTCTCTCTCTCACTGTCCACTCTGCCTGTCAAAAAACAAAACAAAACAAAACTAGGGCGATAACTTGTTTACAGAAGGTTCTCAAATATGAGAACCATTTACCATCTCTGGCAGTCCTGGACTCGGCTGGCCTCTACATTGGTCCTTTGTCATTAAGTTGACTGCAGTCCACTGCACAGGCTGCCCGTGGCTGGAGGACACACAGAGTCCCAGGAAATACATTAAGAGGCATGCTGGGATTTTTCCCCCACATCAGCTGCAAGAACCAAGGCTATTCTAGCAATTAGAATGTCAATATGCCAGACAACGTCAGCATCACTCTGAAGGGACACAGTTACAGTGAAAGGCTCCAGGGGAACCTGTGGAAGGGCTGAACCATGTCCACAAAGAACTCAGTCTCCTTGGAAAGAAAAAGAGGAGGCTCTGGCTGACCACTGATAGGAAAATAGCAAGGAACTGGTGACCATGCTTGCTGTCTATGCACAGAACTTGAGGAAGGGGGTCTCGCCAGGCTCCATTACAAGGTGAGGTCTGGGAGTGCTCACTTCCCTATCAATGTGGTTGTTCAGGAGAATGCATCTCTTGGAATATGAAATTGGGGGGGTGAAAAATGCATCCACAGGGTTCCCATGAGGCCAGGTATTGCTTGAGATCAGAAAGTTAAGTTACTTCTTGGAGAAAATGACAATGAACTCATTTCAAGAACAGCTGCTATAGGGGTCGGTGCCATGGCATAGTAGGTTAAGCCTCTCCCTGTGGCGCCAGCATCCCATATGGGCACCAGTTTGAGTCCTGGCTACTCCACTTCTGATCCAGCTCCCTGCTATGGCCTGGGAAAGCAGTGGAAGATGGTCCAAGTTATTGGGCCCCTGTACCCTCATGGGAGACCTGGAAGAAGATCCTGGCTTCTGGCTTTGGATCAGCCCAGCTCCAGCCGTTGCAGCCATTTGGAGAGTGAAACAGCAGATGGAAGACCTCTCTCTACATCTCCCCTTCTCTCTGTCTAACTCTGCCTCTCACATAAGTAATAAATTAAAATAAAATTTAAAATAAAAAAAGATCAGCTGCTTTAATTTAGCAAGTCACAACAGTTAAAGAAAAAGAAACAAAAAAAAATGAAATGAAACAGAGACAGTTTAGCAGCCAGATTAACAAAATTTAGGAGCTGTCCAGCTACAGAAACAAGATTACCAGATGATAAGATCAATTTGTGATATTTCAATGATGTCATAAAAGACCTCTACTGAACAACAACAAAGTATCTTGGAAATTCTATTTCAAATGAAACAATTTTGTTCACATATATTTCACAAATTTGAAATGCAAAGTTATCATACTCACTGAAATTCTGGTACATCCTTAGCATTACTATTAAGTTTTTTCATAATATGCATTTCTATGAATTTTTGAAGATACTCCCTGGCCCCCAAATTTGTATGCTGGGTTTATAGTTGTTAAAATTGACAGCTCTCATCTTTTTCTGTTTTACAACATTATACCAGTTCAGAAAAATTGGTATAGCAAAGTGGTTTGATAAAGTCATATTGAGAGTAATTTAAATATGTCTCTTAGGGGCTGGTGTTGCAACACAATGGGTCAAGTCATTGCTTGCAATGCTGGCATGTCCCTTATCAGAATGCTGGTTCAAGTTCCAGCTACTCTACTTCCCATCCAATTCCCTGCTAATGAACCTGGAAAAGCAGAGAAAGATGGCTCAAGTGCTTGAGTGCCTGCCAATCACATGGGAGACCTGGATGGAGTTTTGGGGTCTGCAGCCATCTTGACAATAAATCAATCCCCTTCCATTACTCTCTTTCTTGCTCTCTTTGTCTCTCACCCCCTCCTCTGTCACTCCGCCTTTCAAATAAATGAATAAAACAAATCTTTTTTTAAACAAAAATTAGAGAACACAGTTTAAAAAGTAAAGTCTTTTAAAAAATAAATAAATATGTCTCTTAGCAATTATAAGGTTCACCACTGAACAGGAACCACATGCAAGCGGTAGTGACACATCCCTAGGTGCCCAGTGATGTGCCATTCAAGCAGCTGAAAAAGGGAAATGCAAACAGGAAATATAGTGGCGAATATTTAAAAATGAAATGTATACATCATTGATCCATTGGCTTCTAAGGTTATGGTGCTTTGTTGCTTTATAAAAATTATTTGTTTACTATATATAGTTGAAAGGCAAAGAAACGGAGACATATAGAGATCTTCCATCCACTGGTTCATTCCCCAAATGTCCACAACAGCTGGAGTTAGGTCAGGCCAGCAGAAGCCACGAGCCTGGAATTCAATCTTTGTCTCCTACATGGGTGGCAGGGACCAAAGTAATGTCTCACAAGATATGCACTAGCAGGAAGCTGGAATTGAAAGCAGAGCTAAGATTCAAACATAGGCACCCCAAATTGGGATGCCGTGTCCCAACTGGCACTATAATTACTATGCCAAATGGTTGCCCCTTTTTTTGTTTTTATGAAGACTTTCAAATACTGGCAGAAAACCACTTAAGCGTTCCATGTCACTTTCAAAGTATAATGGTCTCTTTGTTGAATCAAGTTCTTCAAGGTCAAAATAATGTTCACCAGTGCAAAATGAGGACTTTTATTACCAGAAGGAAAAGAACACAACAATAGAGTCATTATTTAAGGCTGCAGTCCTGAGACACAACAAAACAGGTACAGAACCCACACTAATGCGACATTTTTAAGAATACACCAAAGAGTATAAATTTTTTTAATATTTATTTATTTATTTGAAAAAGTTACACAGAGAGAGGAGAAGCAGAGAGAGACAGAGAAAGAGAGAGGTCTTCCATCCTCTGGTTCATTCCCCAGATGGCCACAATGGCCAAAGCTGTACCGATCTGAAGCCAGGAGCCAGGAGCTTCTTCCAGGTCTCCCACATGGGTCCAGGGGCCCAGGGACTTGGGCCATCTTCCACTGCTTTCCTAGGCCATAGCAGAGAGCTGGATCGGAAGTGAAGCAGTTGGGTCTCAAACTGGCGCCCATATGGGAGGCCGGCACTGCAGGCAGCAGCTTTACCCACTATGCCACAGCGCCGACCCCAATGTATAAATGTTTTAATCAAAGAGAAAACAGAACAAGATGTCAGCAAAATTTCTGTATTGAATAACACTCTGAACACCAAGGAACACCATACGGAAGAAGGATTGCTAACACATGTGCAGGCCAGCAAATAATTTCAATTTACAAACTGAATGAGCCCTCCATGCAGGGCATGAATCAGCACCCTTCTTTTTTATTTTTTTTTATGAATTATTTATTTGTTTGAGAGGCAGAGTTACAGACAGAGGGAGAAGAGAGACAGAAAGAGAGCAATCTTCCATCCTCTAGTTCACTCCCCAAATGGTTGCAATGGCTGGAGCTGAGCAATCCAAAGCCAGGAGCCAGAAGCTTCTTCCAGGTCTCCCTTGAAGTTGAGGGGACCAACTACTTGGGCCATCTTCCACTGCTTTCCCAGGCCATAAGCAGAGAGCTGGATCAGAAGAGGAACAGCCAGGACTAGAACTGGAGCTGATTTGGGATGCTGGCACCACAGGCAGAAGCTTAACCTACTGTTCCACAGCACCGGCCCCAAATCAGCACCTTTCTTGGTCAAAGCTCAGACACAAGGGCCAAAGTGCAAAGTGGAGAAGAGGCCTTGGATCTCAACCAATGGAGGACCAGGAGGAAAAGGGGCTGCTGTACAGGATAAAAGGCTTTGCAGCCAATGCCAGTCTGCAGCCTGATGTTTCCTTAGAGAAAACATGACGATGCTGATGATAACATCATCGAAACTTCACTCAGCACAGCTGGTCCACAGGTTCTGCATCACTGATTCAGCCAACCATGGCTCAAGAACAGTTTTTAAAAAAAGGCCGGCGCCGTGGCTCAACAGGCTAATCCTCCGCCTTGCGGCGCCGGCACACCGGGTTCTAGTCCCGGTCGGGGCGCCGGATTCTGTCCCGGTTGCCCCTCTTCCAGGCCAGCCCTCTGCTGTGGCCCGGGAGTGCAGTGGAGGATGGCCCAGGTGCTTGGGCCCTGCACCCCATGGGGAGACCAGGAAAAGCACCTGGCTCCTGGCTCCTGCCATCGGACAAGCGCGGTGCGCCGGCCGCAACGCGCCAGCCGCGGTGGCCATTGGAGGGTGAACCAACGGCAAAAGGAAGACCTTTCTCTCTGTCTCTCTCTCTCTCACTGTCCACTCTGCCTGTAAAAAAAAAAAAAATATTGTACCTGGTGAAAATCAATCTTGATGTGAATGGCATGGGAGAGGGAGCGGGAGATGGGAGGGTTGCGGGTGGGAGGGAAGTTATGGGGGGAAAGCCATTGTAATCCATAAACTGTACTTTGGAAATTTATAACTACTAAATAAAAGTTAAAAAAAATTATACCTGGATGAAGATGACTAGACTTTCTTCTTGTCACTCTCACTAATAATACGGTGTAATAACTATTTACATGGCATTTACACTGCACTAGGGATTATAAGTAATCCAGACATGTAGGTTATTGGATATTTTATGAAAGAGACTTGAGCTCCCAAGGATTTGGGTATCCTCAGGAGTCCTGGAGCCAACCCTCCATGGTTATTGAGAAACAACTGTACTGCAAACATGATAAGCATGTTAAAACAAACTGCAGTCGTGGACACTCTGTCTTTTCAGTGGTGCAGTATGGACAGTGGGAACCAGTGTCTGCCTTCCCATGCTGAAACACACTGCATATCAAGGGAGCGGTATTCAGTTCATGTGGATAGTTAAAATGATGAATGATGGGAGCAGGTGTTTAGCCTAGAGGCTAAGATGCTCGTTGAGATGCCTGGACTCAGACTGGAGTACTTGCGTTTGAGTCCCAGTCCGGCTCCTGACTCCAATGTTCTGCTAATGCAGACCCTGGGAGGCAGCAGTGATGGCTCAACTAATTAGGTCCCTGCCCCATGGGGGAGACCTGGATTGAATTCTCGGGTCCCAGGGTTTTGGCTCAGCTCAGTCCCGGCTGTTGTGGGCATTTAGGGAACAAATCAGTGAATGGGAGTTCTGTCCCCCCTTTCTCCTCTTCCCTCTCCTCCTCCACCTTTCACAGAGATAAATAGGACCAGCACCGTAGTACAGCAGGTTAAGCTACCTACCGTCTGCAACACTGGCATCCCATATCCGAAAGTGGGTTCAATTCCTGGCACTTCTGATCCAGCTCCCTGTTGATATTCTTGGGAAACAGTGGAAGATAGCCCATGCACTTGGGTCTCTGTCACCCATGTGGGAGACCTGGATAGAGTTCTAGGCTACTTGCTTCAGCCTGGTCAACCACTATAGTCATTTGGAAGATCTATTTCTCTCTCCCTCTCTCTCTCTCTCTCCCCCTCTCCTTCTCCCTCTCCCTCTCCCTCTGTCACTCTGCCTTTCAAATAAAATAAAATATTTTTAATAATAAAATATTTTTAAATAAACAAGCAAGCAGATAAATAGATTTTTGTAAAAAGTTTGTGGAAAATGGAATAAAGCATACGTTTATTTTGGCGCAAAAAAAAAAAAAACCTTTGAAATCCATGCAGTTTTTTTCATAATACACATTGTCCATAAACCTTTTATAGACTCCTCATATATTTTAGTAATCAATTCTTAGAGCATCCTGAATCAGCCAAAATATCATGATTTACATGTGTTTTTATTTATTTGAAATGCAGCGCTACAGAGGAGGAGAAACACAGAGAGATCTTCCATCTATTGGTTCACTCCTCAAATGGCTGAAACAGCTGGGGCTGGGCCAGCTGAAGCCAGGAGCCAAGAGCTTCTTCCAAGTCTCCCATGTGGGTGCAGAGGTCCAAACACTTGGGCCATCCTCTGCTGCTTTCCTAGGCACATTAACAGGGAGCTGAATCAGAAGTGGAGCAGCCGGGACTCAAACCAGAGCCCATAAGAGACGCCAGTGTCGCAGGCTGAGCTCAACCTGTTATGCCACAAGCCTGCCCCATATCATGACTTTTAATGCTAAGATATTGTGCTAAGATGCTTGATATGACCAAACTGCAACGTAGAAAGTGAAATCGCTGAGTTTGACTTCCCTGGTACTTGTCAGCTTTCTTTACAAATTAAAGACATATTTTTGGCATATTTTAAAATTACACTGAAGTGCTATAAAATGATATAAAGAAACACTTTCCAGCCGGCGCCGTGGCTCAACAGGCTAATCCTCCGCCTTGCGGCGCTGGCACACCGGGTTCTAGTCCCGGTCGGGGCGCCGGATTCTGTCCCACTTGCCCCTCTTCCAGGCCAGCCCTCTGCTGTGGCCCAGGAGTGCAGTGGAGGATGGCCCAAGTGCTTGCGCCCTGCACCCCATGGGAGACCAGGAAAAAGCACCTAGCACCTGGCTCCTGCCATCGGATGAGTGCGGTGCGCCGGCCGCAGTGCGCCGACCGCGGCGGCCATTGGAGGGTGAACCAACGGCAAAGGAAGACCTTTCTCTCTCTGTCTCTCTCTCACTGTCCACTCTGCCTGTCAAAAAAAAAAAAAAAAAAAAAAAAAAGAAACACTTTCCAGAGTCAAATGCAGTGAAGGGGTAGACTGGGAATTCACTCACCATTATCTGCTAAATAGAAGCACTCACTTCCAGCTGTTAAATGTGATATGCTTGTTAGCTTGACAGCCGACAGAATGTGAGTTATAAGAAATTACAATGTTTGCACCCATAATTTGCCCTAAACATACAGAGCCAACATACCTGTTATTGTCCTGATGACCTGTGATTCTAAGTTAGGCTATTTCAATGGAAATAAAGAACGATGTGGAAAGGCTTTGGACTCTGTCCTAGGCTATAGATAAATAGGAAAGATCATAATCAGTGTGACTCCTCTTACAAACACAGGAAGTATGACATAAGTAATTTTCACATCCTTTATTATTAAGATGTATTTATTTGAAAGGCAGAGAGACAGAGAGAGGGAGAGAAACATGGAAGAGAGAGATCTTTCATCTGCTGGTTCACCCTCTGAGTGCCTGCAACAGCTGGAGCTACGCCAGCCTGAAGCCAGGAGCCAGCAAGTCCATCTGGGCCTCCCACGTGAGTGACAGGGGCCCAAGCACTTGGACTACCTTTTGCTGCCTGCCAGGTGCGTTAGCAGGAAGCTCCATCAGAAGCACAGAGTTGCCAGGACTTGAACCAGGCATCCCTGGAAGGGATGTGAGCATCCCAGGCACTGACCCAACCTGCTGTGCCACACTACCCCCCCAACCCAGTGTTTGTTAGTTTATTATTTGTGGTGAATATTTGTGGATTTCTTCTCTAAAATAGGCCCATAAACAGAAATGCTCATAAACACAGATCACTCTTGAAGCAAGCCAGGGTTTTCCAATTCTTTCTTTCTTTCTTTCTTTCTTTCTTTCTTTCTTTCTTTCTTTCTTTCTTTCTTTCTTTCTTTCTTTCTTTCTTTCTTCTTTCTTTCTTTCCTTCCTTCCTTCCTTCCTTCCTTCCTTCCTTCCTTCCTTCCTTCCTTCCTTCCTTCCTTCCTTCTTTCTTTTACAGGCAGAGCGGACAGTGAGAGAGAGAGAGACAGAGAGAAAGGGCTTCCTTTGCCATTGGTTCACCCTCCAATGGCTGCAGCGGCCGGCGCACCGCGCTGATCCTTAGCCGGGAGCCAGGTGCCTCTCCTGGTCTCCCATGCAGGTGCAGGGCCCAAGCACTTGGGCCATCCTCCACTGCCTTCCCGGGCCACAGCAGAGAGCTGGCCTGGAAGAGGGGCAACTGGGACAGAATCCGGCACCCCGACCAGGACTAGAACCCGGTGTGCTGGTGCTGCTAGGTGGAGGATTAGCCTGTTGAGCCGCGGCGCCGGCCACTATGATTTCTTTTTAGAGGTTCTGTTAAGCCTCTGAAAAGGAGTCCCAAATTCGTCCTATCTCCATCCCAGGCTCAGATCTGGGATTCAGCAGGAATCGAGGTGACATCAATCCCAGACACGGCACCAGCTCCTCCCAGAGCGCAGTCCTTCTGAAGAGGCTCAGCCCTCAGCAGGGCCCTGCGGCCAGGAGGGTGGGCTGGAGGGCACTGGACCAAGTCCACACAGCTACCCGGGGTGTGTGACCTAGAAGGCACTGCAGCAGAGCACAGGCCTGCACGCCTGCGGGAGCCTCGCAGTCAGGAAGAAGGCACGGAGCAACCAGCACAGAGAGAAGACGGACACAGAGGTTCCAGTGGAGACACAATGGGATGATGGCACCATCCAACCAGGACTACATGGAACCAGTATCCATCCAATGGGCCAAAACTCCCATCCCCAAAGGCACTCTGCTGCCTTTGCTGGAGACTTCAGCTAAAGAGAAAGATGCCGTTAAATACAAAGTCATGGGGCCAGCGGTGTGGTGCAGCAGGTGAAGGCACCACCTGCGATGCCGACATCCCACATGGGTGCCAGTTCATATCCCAGCAGCTCCACTTCCGATTCACCTGGGACAGTAGCAGAAGATGGCCCAAGTGCTTGGGCCCTGGCACCCACATGGGAGACCCGGAAGAAGCTTCTGGCTCCTGGCTTCAGCCTGGCCCAGCCTGATCATTGTGAAATCCTGGCCATTGTGGCATCTGTAACTCTGACTTTTAAATAAAAAAAGAAAGTTGCAGTTTTGTACTCTGAGTCTGTTAACCATGAAATTCCATATAAAACTGAAAGTTTAGGGGCTGGCATTGTGGCATAATGGGTTAAGCCACCATCTCCAATGCTAGCATCCCATATGAGCACTGGTTCAAGACCCGGCTGATCCAATTCCAATCCTGCTCCCTACTAATATGCCTGGGAAAGCACTGAAAGATGGCCCAAGTCCTTAGGCCCCTGCACTCATGTGGGAGATCCGGATGGAGCTCCTGGCCCCTGACTCCTGTCTTTGGTGTGGCCTGGTCCTGGCTGTTGCGGCTATTTGGAGAGTGAACCAGCAGATTAAAGATCTCTCTTTGTCTTTGTCTTTGTCTCCTCTGCCCCCGTTAACTCTGCCTTTCAAATAAATAAATGAAATCTTAAAAAAAAAAAAAAAGACTGAAAGTTTGGGGCTGGCATTGTGGCTCAGCACCTATAAAACAGTGATGAAGCTAGTTTATATTTCTTTTTTTATTATTTATTTTCTCTGACAGATTACAAGACAGACACCCAGTTTGCCTGAATCTTAAAAGAATATTTCCTCTGCCCCTCTTGAATGGCCAATGAAGACATAAATCCAGCTGGCAAAGTGTAAAGGGGAAAGATTCTGGTGTTTCTTAACGAGAATTTAATGCATTACCTTTTGAATCTACTACAATGTGTTTTAAAACAAGGTTCAATACCAACTTAGATCCTTTCTGTTATTTATGACTCAACAAAATTTGGCCAACAGTAGATGAACATGAAACTACAACAATTCACAGAAATGAATGTGCTGACATGAGCAATCCCCCTTCCAGCAGTTACCATGGTGACAGCAGGCATGAATGGCTATTTTAAGAGCTTTCCCTGAATATTACCATCTTATTAGACACATGACATTGCAACCAGTGAAATCAGGGGGAAAGTCCTTATTTTAAAATTTTTAATGAATAGATCTCATTATTAGTATTAAGGTAGTTTTTTTTTTTAATTCGCCATTTTAAGTGTACATTAACTACATTAAAGGAGCTTTCTCTAATCTGATTTATTTAAGTGAAAGCCAAAGCCAGGATCCTAGAATTCCTCAGGTCTCCATGTGGGTGGCAGAGGTCCAAGCACTTGAGCCATTATTTGCTGTTTCTCAGGATGGGAAGCAGTGCAGCAGGACTCAAACTGATATTCCAATAGGGGCTATGGGAGTCTCAAGCAACGGCTCAACCCACTGCACCACAACACTCACCCCAAGCTAGTAACATTCTGACTAGCATTTATAAAGCAACTATTACAGGCCAAACACTTTTCTAGGTTTTTCTTTTTTCTTTTTCTGCTTATGTTGTCACATTTAATCTCAATAAACCACTGTGAACTAGCTATTGATTTTCCCCTCTAGGAAGCTGAGAAAACTGGGAATCAGAATGCTTAGGTGATTTGCTCGGGCCATACAACATGCATGCAGATAACCTGAGATGTACACGGGATCTTATTAATTTAGCCTATTCTTTTCCCTTTCCCCTCCTCCACCTTTCTAGTGAGTGGTAACTAGTATATTCAGTATAGCTATATCAACCTCCTACTAGATCTTGCTTCTAAGGTGATTCCCAGACATACCACTCATACCACTCTGCTTTATTTTCTCCATAGAACTGATCACAACTTGAGATTTTCTTATTAACTGCTGATTATAAACTCAATGAGAGCAAGCTCCTTGTCTATTTTGTTCCCTACTAACATCAGTTCCTAGAACACTGTCTAGCATAGAGCAGGTAATCAATAGATACTTGTTGACAGTGTACAGTAGTCATAGCAGTTAAGATGCTGCTTGGAACATCAGCCTCCCATATTGGGGTGTTTGGTTTTGAGTCTGAGCTCTGCTCCTAATTCTAGCTTCCTGTTGATGTGCACCCTGGGAGGCAGCAGCTGATGGTTCAAGTGCTTGGGTCCTTGTCACCCACATGTGAGACCCAGACTGAATTCCTGACTCCTGGCTTTGGCCTGGTTCAGCTCCAGCTGTTGTGCTCATTAGAGTGAACCAGCAGATGGGAAACCACTCTGTGTATGTGTGTGTGTGTGTGTGTGTGTGTGTATGAGGGAATGTGTATGTGTGTCTGTGTGTCTCTGTTTTTCAATCAAAAATAAAATAAATAAAAGTTTTTTTTAAAAATCTGGAATTAACAAATGAAAAAAATTCAAGAAAGAAAAATTACTAAAACAAGTGTTTATATAAACATGCTTTTTTTTTTAATTTGGAAGGCAGACTTACAGAGAAAGAGAGGGAGAGATAGACACAGAGAGAAAGAGATTTTCCATCTGCTGGTTCACTCCCCAAATGGCCACAACACCTGGGGGCTAGGCCAGGTTGAATCCAGGAGCCAGGAGCTTCTTCTGGGTCTCCCATGTGGATGCAGGGACCCAAGCTTTTAGACCATCTTCCTACACTTTCCCCTGATGCATTAGCAGGGAACTGGATCCAAAATGAAGCACCTGGAACTGGAGCTGGCACCCATATGGGATGCCAACCCTGTAGACTGTAGTTTAACCCACTACATCACAGTGCTGGCCCCTATCTAAAACATCTTACTGTGAAGATACTACTAAAATTTTCCAGCAGAACTTCTTGCCAAAATAATTTTATTGAATTAGCATTTTAAAAAATATTTTAGGCCTGAGGCCGGCGCTGTAGCATAGCGGGTAAGGCCGCTGCTTATAGTGCCGTCAGCCCATATGGGCACTGGTTCCAGTCCCAGCTGCTCCACTTCTGATCCAGCTCTTTGCTGTGGCCTGGGAAGGCAGTGGAAGTTGGCCCAAGTCCTTGGGCCCCTGCATCCATGTGGGAAGACCTGTGAGAAGCTCCTGGCTCCTGGCTTCAGATTGGTGAAGCTCCGGCCATTGCAGCCAATTGGAGAGTGAATCAGAGAGTGGAAGACCTCTCTCTCTGTGCCTCTGCTCCTCTCTGTGTAACTCTAACTTTCAAATAAATAAATAAATCTTTTTTGAAAAATACTTAGGCCTAATTTTTAATGTTAATTCCCTTTTAATTATTTGAAAGGCAGAGAAAAAACGAGATGGAGAGAGAAAGAGACCTTCCATTCCCCCGTTCAATCCCCAGGTGCCTGCAATAGGCAGGGCTGGACCAAGCTGAGGCCAGGAACTGGGAACTCCAGCCAGGTCTCCTGTATGAGTGGTGGGGAATTAGTACTTGAGCCATCATCTGCTGCCTCTCAGGGTGCGCATTAGCAGGAAGCTAGATCAGAAGTGAAGGCAACAAGGTAAAAAAACAAAAACAAACCAAGGTTTAAAAAAAGAGTAGTGGCTTAACCAGCTGCACCGTAACACATACCCTTAAGCCTAGATTTTTAAAAATTTGATACTGGTAGGTAAATAGACAAACAAATCAATGGAGTAAACAAAGAATTAGATCCAAACACATTCATACATTTAATAAATGACAAAGCCAGTATTCCAAAATAACTAATAAATGGTATTGAGACAAAATAGCATCTAAGAAAAATATAGTTGGGCGCCCTATTTTCCTCCTCACATCCAAAGTGACTACGCTGTGGTGTAGTGGGCTAAGCCTCTGCCTACAGTGCTGGCATCCCATGTGGGCACCGGTCTGAGTCCCAGCTGTTCCTCTTCCAAGCCAGCTTTCTGCTATGGCCTGGAAAAGCAGTAGAAGATGATCCAAGTGTTTGGACCCCTGTACCCACGTGGGGGACCCAGAAGAAGCTCTTGGCTCCCAGTTTCAGATCAGCCAGGCTCAAGCCATTGTGGCCATTTGGGAAGTGAACCAGCGGATGGAAGACTTTCTCTGCTCTCCCTTTCTCTGTAACTCTACCTCTCAAATAAATAAAATCTTAAAAATAAATAAATAAATAAAGTGACTCTGATAGTACCAAACATTTAAAAGATAAAAAATGAAAATAACATAATTAGCAAAAGAAAACACAGGAGAATCTTTAAAGTCTTAGAATAGGGGAAGATCTATACAAATCAACTACATAAAAAACAAATCTTTCTGTGTGTCTAAAATGCAGCACAAACACAGTTGAACAAATATAGACGAATAAACTGGGGAAAAAGACTCCTATCCAAAGAATCAACCAGTGTTCCCATACATGAGACCCTACAAACCCAAAGGGGAAAAAAAAACACACCATTAGCCCAAAATACAAATCTGCAGAGGTAATGAACAGACAGTTCACAGAAAATACAAATGGTTCTTTAGCACACAAGATGCTCAAATCACTTGAAATACAGGAAACATAAATTAAAACCATAAATCTATCTTACCTATCAGAATGATAAAAATTTGAAAAAAGTTTGGTGCATCACCATACTGGTGAGAGTGTAAGGAAATTGGGGCTCTCATTTTTTGTTGATAGCATACATGTTGATATGTCCTATGCACGGCAATCTGGCAATATCTGTCAAATACACATATGCATATATATATTTTTTTGACAGGTAGAATAGACAGTGAGAGAGAGAGACAGAGAGAAAGGTCTTCCTTTTTCCGTTGGTTCACCCCCCAAATGGCCACTACTGCTGGTGCGCTGTGGCCGGTACGCTGTGCCAATCCTAAGGCAGGAGCCAAGTGCTTTTCCTGGTCTCCCATGCTGGTGTAGGGCCCAAGCACTTGGGCCATCCTCCACTACACTCCCAGGCCACAGCAGAGAGCTGGACTGGAAGAGGAGCAACCGGGACAGAATCCAGCGCCCCGACCGGGACTAGAACCCGGTGTGCTGGCACCACAGGCAGAGGATTAGTCTAGTGAGCAGCGGCACCGGCCACATACGCATATATTCTTTGACAAAGCAATTCCACTCTCAGAATATAGATCTTTATTTTTTAAAAAGATTTATTTTTTAGTTATTTGAAAGTTGGAGTTACACACAGAGAGGAGAGGCAGAGAGAGAGAGAGAGAGAGAGAGAGAGAGAGAGAGAGAGAGGTGTCTTCCATCCGCTGGTTCACTCCCCAACTGGCCACAACGCCAGAGCTGGCTGATCCAAAGCCAGGAGCCAGGAGCCAGGAGCTTCCTCTGGGTTTCCTACATGGGTGCAGAGGCCCAAAGACTTGGGCATCGAGAGCTGGATTGGAAATGGAGCAGCCAGGACTCGAACCGGCACCCATATGAGATTCCGGCACTGCAGGCGGCGGCTTTACCAGCTACGCCACAGTGCCAATCCCCAGAATATAGATTCTATAGCTTTATTCTTCCAAGGGCTGGAAACTTGGGAGCAAGGACCTGGAGGTAGAAGACAAACTTCTTTTTCCTCATATTCCCTTTTAGGTGTGTTAAATTTTGCATACTGTCTTGTATTACTTTTTCGTAAGATATAATTTTTAAGCTATATGTCTGAGAATTCCTATAAAGAAAATATAATTATCTACCATCCCCTCTGTGAAGCTCAAAATAAAAGAGGAAATTCATGAAAGTAGAGAATGGCCTCAACTTTGAACAACAGAGACAAAGACTCTCTCACAGGGATTTGCTGAACAAAATTGGGGGTGGAGGAGCAGCTGTTAAGACTTGATACCACTTTCTCTAGATTTCGAGCAGGTTGCAGATTTCTCAAGCAAAGTGAAGGGGCCAAGCAGGGGAAACCCAGCCAAGGGCTTTGTTCTCCACTGGTGAACAGATGCTGGTTCAAGTCCCGGCTGCTCCACTTGTGATCCAGGTGCCTGCTGAAGCACTTAGGATAGCAGCGAAAGATGGCCCAAGTGCTTAGACCCCTGCCACCCACGTGGGAGACCTGAATGGAGTTCCAGGCTCCTGGCTTCACCCTCACCTGTGACCCTCTGACCCAAACACTACACAGAAGAAAAGCATCATCTGAGATAAAGTAGGAAAACTGCCGCAGTCCTAACCCCCCAGCTGTGAGCACACACTGGCCAAGTCTGCCACATATGGGTAAAGCAGAGGGAACACGTCGAGGGCTGGGGTGTGCCAACTTAGAAATCCTGCAGGTTACAGATGTCCCTGGAAGGAAGGGTCACCAGCTCAAAGAGCACCTTCAGGATCCACTGATTACAGCCACCATGTGTGAGCAACGGATCACAGTCCCACGAGGGGTAGGGAGCCACTGAGGAGGTCTGTTCTACCAGACACAGCTGTGGGGAGGCAGGGGGAGGCTCAGGGAGAAACCATGGCAACCAGCCATTGTTATTGTTGTGACTCAAGGGACTCTACAGTCTAATCAACTGGAGCTCTTCCAGGACAAAGGCCCTCACTGAGGAAACCTCCACACTGTGAACAGGACAGGGACATGAGTTCAAGGTCACGGGTCTGAACACTGTGAGAACAACAGAAGACAAAACTCAGGAGGCTCAAATCTCGGAAGGTTATCTAGGCCCTCCATGTCCACCTGGTGTAAATTAGAGTAATGCAAAAGAATGGCGTCAGATGCCACTCAACATTACAGACAAGAAAAAAGAAAAGATCGAGTTGACTAATGTCCCCCATATGCAATGGAGGCATGCCACAAGGACAGGCTCACGAAACAGATGAAAACCGTAACTACATGTTTCTAGACAAGTTTAAAGATGTGAAACTACATACTGAAAAGGTTTGGGGGTGGACACTGTGGCATAGCAGGTAAAGCCACTGCCTGCAATGCTGGCCTCCCGTATGAGCATTGGTTCGAGTCCTGGCTGCTCCATTTCCCATCCATCTCCCTGATAACGCAGCAAAAGATGGCCCAAGCTTGGGCCCCTGCACCCACATGGAAGACCAGGAAGAAGCTTCTGGTTCCTGGCTCCTGGCTTCACACAGGCCCAGCTCTGGCCATTACGGCCATTTGGGAAGTGAACCAGCAGATGGAAGATTTCTTTTTCTTTGGCATTTTCTCTCTCTCCTCTCTCTCTGTCTCTTCCTTTCTCTGCAACCTCTGCCTTTCAAATAAATAAATCTTTTTTAAAAAATGGTTTGACACATCTGCAAAACTGAATTCAGTATGGGCAGCACAAAAACACTGCTATAAAACTGCTGGACAGTAAAGACACACAGAAGAAAATCCTTTGAGCACCAAGGCAAAATAACCAAGTTCCTTATAAGGGGTGAAGTCAGATTGTCATAGACTTTGACAGCAGGAAATACTGTCATGTACTAAAGACACTCAAAGAAAATACAAGCCAAGGATTTCATAACCAAGGAGACACTCAAGGATAAACTTCTTTGAACATGGAAGAACTCAAGGAATACTATTCACAAGGAGCCTTCCTGAGGAATCTCCCAGAAAACAAGCTTCAGGCAAGCAAAACGTCTGAGAGACCTCACCAAGAGGACACAGGACATGGAATATGGTTACCCACAGAACTGAGACAAAATGATTATCATAAGGGAAACAGCAGAGTAAGAGATGGTAATGTATTTTCACAATGTGTATTCAATACAATGATCAAACATTATTAGAAGAAGTGGCCACCGCTGTGGCTCACTTGGCTAATCCTCCGCCTGCGGCAATGGCATCCTGGGTTCTAGTCCCGGTTGGGGCGCTGGGTAGTAGTACCGGTAGCTCCTCTTCCAGTCCAGCTCTCTGCTGTGGCCTGGGAGAGCAGAGGAGGATGGCCCAAGTGCTTGGGTCTCTGCACCCACATGGGAGACTGGGAGGAAGTACCCGGCTCCTGGCTTCGGATTGGTGCAGCATCGGCCGTAGCATCCATTAGGGGAGTGAACCAATGGAAGGAAGACCTTTCTCTCTGTCTCTCTCACTTTCTATAACTCTCTCTCTCTCTCTCTTTTTCTCTCTCTGTATCTCTCTCTCTCTCACTGTCTAACTCTGCCTGACCAAAAAAAGTATTAGAAGAAAATAAAACCCAAGGAATGGAAACAGCTTCATACACCTGGCATGAAATTCAGAGCCAATAAAAAGATATTTATAGGCACTAGTGTTGTGGTAACAGGTGAAGCTGACACTTGGTACACCTATAGCTCCTATCAGAGTGTTGGTTCAAGTCCCAACTGCTCTGCTTCAGTTCCAGCTTCCTGTTAATGCACCTGAGAAGGCAGCAGATGATGGCCCAAGTACTTGAATTCCTGCCACCAACACAAGAGACCTGGATGGAATTCCTGGCTCCTGGCTTCACCCTGGCCCCCCTCTGGTTTTTTTGCCCATTTGGGAAATAAACCAGTGGATGGAAAAATCTCTCTCCCTCTCTCTTTTCCTCATTCTGTGTCACTCTGCTTTTCAAGTAAATAAATAAGTAAAACTTGTTAAAGATTTATTTATTTATTTGAAAGGCAGAGACAGAGAGAGAGAGAGGAGTCTTCCACTGCAGGTTCACTCCCCAGATGGCTGCAATAGCTGGAGCTATGCTGATCCTAAGCCAGGAGCCAGGAGCTTCTTCCAGATCTCCCACATGGTGTAAGAGCCCAAGGACTTGGGCCATCTTCCACTGCTTTCCTAGGCCATAGCAGAGAGCTGGATCGGAAGTGGAGCAGCTGGGACTCGAATTGGTGCCCATTTGGGATGCTGGCACTGCAGGCTGGGGCTTTACCCACTATGCCACAGTGCTGCCCCCCCAAAAAAAATATTTATACTCTTACTACAAAAAAAGTAAACTTCTTTATGGCCCAAAACACCATAAACAAATTCAAAAAATAAGCAACAAACTGATAAAAATATTTGTGGTACATATGATGAATAAACTGCTGGTGTCACTATAATATAAAGAGCTCTTTGTTTTGTTTCATCTTTTACATAAAGAGAACAGATTTTATTTCTAAGGAGCTCTTTGAATCTATTGTTAAAATAAATAGCCCAGCTGAAAGCTGGAAAAGGGGCAGGTGTTGTGATGCAGCAGGTTAAGCTGCTGCTTGAGACACCTGGAGTCCAGCTTTGGCCAAGCCCAGTCCCGTCTTCCAGGCTGGGGACAGAATCAGCAGCTTTTTGGGAGTTTGCTAGCTCTCTCTCTGTCTCTTTACCCCTCAAATAAAATTTTTAAAAAAGAATTGGCGGGCCAGTGCTGTGGCGCAGTGGGTTAACGCCCTGGCCTGAAGCGCCGGCATCCCATATGGGCACCGGATCGAGTCCCGGCTGCTCCATTTCCAATCCAGCTCTCTGTTATAGCTTGGGAAAGCAGTGGAAGATGGCCCAAGTCCTTGGGTCCCTGCACTCACATGGGAGACCCGGAGGAAGCTCCTCGCTCCTGGCTTTGGATCGGCGCAGCTCCAGCCGTTGCAGCCATCAGGGGAATGAACTAGTGGATGGAAGACCTTTCTGTCTGTCTCTACCTCTCTCTGTAATTCTTTCAAATAAGTAAAATAAATCTTAAAAAAGGGGGGCAGGGGGTAGCACTGTGGTTCACTTAGTTAATCCTCCGCCTGAGGCGCCGGCATCCCATATGGGCGCCAGGTTCTAGTCGCGGTTGCTCCTCTTCCAGTCCAGCTCTCTGCTGTGGCCCAGGAAGGCAGTGGAGGATGGCCCAGGTCCTTGGGCCCCTGCACCCACATGGGAGACTAGGAGGAAGCGCCTGGCTTCTGACTTTGGATCGGTGCAGCATGCCGGCTGTAGCAGCCATTTGGGGGGTGAACCAAGGGAAGGAAGACCTTTCTCTCTGTCTCTCTCTCTCACTGTCTAACTCTATCTGTCAAATAAAAAAAAAAAAAAGGAATTGGCAAGGTGGGCATTGTAGCACAGTGGGTTGAGCTGCCACTTTCTATACCTGCATTTCTTTGTCAACGTGCCAGGGTTTGAGTCCTAACTACTCTGCTTCTGATCCAGCTTCCTGCTAACGAGCAGCAAGAGATGGCTCAAATACTTTGGTTCCTGCTACCCACGTGTGAGACCTAGATGGAGTTATGGGCTCCTGGCTTTGGGATGGCTGTTGCAGGCATTTGGGTGGTGAACCAGTAGGTAGAAGGTATTTCTCACCATCTGTTGCTCTACCTTTCAAGTAAATATATATAATCTTTTTAAAAAATTAAAATAGAAAATGTTTCAACTCTGTATCCATCTAGAAATTATTTTGCTATATTAGCCGATTTATTAAAAATTCTAATATATTTAGAAAATTAATTCTTAAAAATTGGCAAAAATCTTTTTAAAGAATATTTATTATTTATTTATTTATTTGAAAATCAGAGTTACACAGAGAGAGGGGAGGCAGAGTGAGAGAGAGAGAGCTCTTCCATCCGATGGTTCACTCCCCAGTTGGCCGCAATGGCTGGAGCTGCACCATCCGAAGCCAGGAGCCAGGAGCTTCTTCCCGGTCTCCCACACGAGTGCAGGGGCCCAAGGACTTGGGCCATCTTCTACTGCTTTCCCAGGCCATTGCAGAGAGCTCGATCAGAAGTGGAGCAGGTGGGACTAGAGCCGGCACCCATATGAGACGCCAGCACTGCAGGCCAGGGTGTTAACCTGCTGCACCACAGCACTGACCCCTGGCAAAAATTTTAAGTGAATCAAACTAAACAAACACAATCAAACTAAAACCGAATACATAAGTGAGCAAATACATACACATAAAGATGTTTACTGCAGCATTGTTTATAATAGAAAACATGACAAATAATCCTCATTAGGATATTGGTATATTCACAGATTTCAACCATCAAAAGGAAGTAGGTGTCCACATAAAGACTTAAAAGATGCATGTTTTGTGAGATTACATTAGAATAAGCAAATTCCTGGGGAAAAAAAAAAACCAGAGAACTTGCAGAAAAAATCTCAAAGAATACATATACAACAGTTGGTACTGCATTGGGAAATATTATGAATTTTCACTAAATCATGTATAAATAGGGGTATTCAGAAAGTTTATGGAAAATGAATATTATGAAAAAACTATGCATGGATTCACATTTTTTGCACCAAAATAACATCTTTTAATTCCATTTTCCACAAATTTCTTTAATTGCCCTCTTACGTTGTTTGCCAATCTTTAGGCTAGAATTACTTTTCAAAAAAATAAATTACATTCAGGAGACAAAACATTTCTTTGAACCCAATGTTTTAATAAAAGTGATGGGATAAAAGTGGTTGTCCTATTCATGAACACACACACACTACCCTTTATTTCATAAATGCAGTGCTCAATATTTTAGCTTTTCCTTTTAGGTTCCTTCCCTAAAAAAAAAAAATCAGTTTATAAATAAATCCTCTTTTCATGTGTCTTCTGCCTAAACTCCCTTAAAGTAAACTGAGAAAACTATAACTTTACAGTCCAGTATCATTATAGTCTCAGAGCTAGACTCAGCCTGGAGCTGCCCTTTCATTTAGAACTCTTATTAACATGCCGAGCTACAGCGCCTTCATGTAAAGACAAACTCAAGGATCTGACATTAGGCTGCCTTTGTTGCTACTCATAATAACTAAGTCCTATGCTTCTAATACATCTTTCATTTCATTACTGCACGTCAAAGGGTTTTATGTGTTTTTCTCGTTACATACGAATCCAATTTGTTTAAGATACGGGCACACTCTCTGCCAGATGAAAGTGAGGAAAAGAAATTGAATGACCGACTGAATAAAAAGTCATAAAGCAACACAGTCAGAGGGTCAGACACCTAGCTCTCCTCCCTGGAGGCTGAAGAGCAGTTGTATACCATTCACCTCTAGGGTGCGCCACAAAGCTTTCAAAGTCACCGGCAAGGAACACACACAGATCCCCCTGCCCCTGTTTGGTCACTAGCTAGGAAGAATGGCCTCCGACACTGGTGTGGCCTTCTTCAGTAGGTGGAAGCCAATAAAACGCTCTCCATTCAGCAAGAGAAACGAGTTCTGAAAGACGGACAGTTTTCCCACAGCCTGCGAATATTTCCCCTGCAACGTCTATCCCCGTCTCCACACAGACTCAGACCTTGCAGAAAATGCCTGTGTTGCACACGGGATCCTTTGAACACAAGTCAAGACCAGGTAGTTATTACACGCTTCCTTCCTTCCTCTCTGCCTCTCAACTAAATCAACACCTTAAAAAATAAAGAAATAAAAGTAAAAGCCGTAAAAGACATTCTGGAAATGACTGAGGAAATTTAAACATGCACCATATATGAAACAATACTACTGAATTAGTGTTAAATTTATTTGCTGTGATGATATTAAGATTAAAAAAAGTAGTACCTTCAAATGTGTCAACTAAAAAAAAAGGATAAATAAATATATATATAAATATATATATATATACATACACACACGCACAAATCCAGACCTAATACAGAAACTTCAAGAAGTTTGTAGAAAAATGGAATTAAAATTTAAGTTTATTTTGGTGTAAAAATTTTTTTGAAATTCATGCATTTTTTTTATGATAGGCATTTTCCACGGACTTTTTTGAAGACCCACAGAACATTATGAGACAAAATGCTAACACCTGATGAAGCTAGAATGTAGGACATTTTTCCTTTTATTGAAATCTTCATTAATTTCTTTTAATAATGTTTTCTAGGGGCAGCATTGTGGCACAGCACATTAAGCTACTGCCTGGGATGCTGGCATCCCATGTGATACACCGGTTCAAGTCCCGGCTGCTGCACTTCCTATCCATCTCTCTGCTAATACACCTGTGACAACAATGCCCAGGGATGGACCAGGCTGACGCCAGGAGGCAGGAGCTTCGTCAGGGACTCCCATTTGGTGCGATGACACAAGTATTTGCGCCATCTTCCGCTGCTTTCCCAGATGCATCAGCATGGCTCAGAAGACTTTACACTGTGAACACAGCAATACCCTCCAAACTGATCTACAGTTTCAACACAATCCTTATCAAAATCCCAGCTGGCTTCATTGTCAAAACTGCTGAGATGATTCTAAAATTCACATGGACTTGTAAGGCCCCAGCACAGCCAAAGCAATCTTGAAAAATATGCATGAATTTCAAAAAAAAGTAGGATGACTCACACTTCCTGATTTTTCAAAGGTTTTTGTTTAAGATTTATTTTCATTTATTTGAGAGGCAGAGTTACAAGAGAGGGAGAGACAGAGAGAGAGGTCTTCCATCCGCTGGTTCACTATCCAAATGGCCGCCAACAGCTGGAGCTGTACCCATCTGAAGCCAGGAGCCAGGAGTTTCTTGCTGGTCTCCCACGTGGGTGCAGGGGTCCAAGGACTTGGGCCATCTTCTATTGCTTTCCCAGGCCACAGCAGAGAGCTGGATCAGCAGAGGAGCAGCAGGATTAGAACTGGCACCCATATGGGAGCTGGCACTGCAGGCTGGGGCTTTAACGCACAGCGCCAGCTCCACACTTCCTGATTTTAAAACTTTCTACAAAATAATGTTGCTCTGGCACAAAGAAACATATGACTCAATAGAACCTAATTCAGAGGACAGAAATAAACCCAAGCATCTATAGTAATTGATTTTCAAAAAGGCACAAAGACCCTTCAGTGGAGAACCTATTCTTTTCAACAAACAGGTCTGGGATAACCAAATAGTCACATGCAAAAGAATGAAGTTATACCTCCTACCACATGCAAAAATTAATTCAAAATGAATAAAGGGGCCAGCACTGTGGCACAGTGGGCTAACACCCTGGCCTGGAGCGACAGCATCCCATATGGGCACCAGTTCTAGTCCCGGCTGCTCCTCTTCCGATCCAGCTCTCTGCTATGGCCTGGGAAAGCAGTAGAAGATGGCCCAAGTCCTTGGGCCCTTGCACCTGCGTGGGAGACCTGGAAGAAGCTCCTGGCTCCCGGCTTTGGATTGGCGCAGCTCCGGCAGTTGTGGTCATCTGGGGAGTGAACCATCGGATGGAAGCCCTTTCTCTCTCTCTGCCTCTGCCTCTCTCTGTGTAACTCTGACTTTCAAATAAATAAATAAATCTTTATAAAAAAAATGAATCAAAGGCTTAAATGTAAGGATCCAAACTACAAAACTTTTAGAAGAAAACAGGGGTAAATCTTAAAGATCTTGGACTTGGCAAAAAGTTCTTAGATATGACACTAAAAGCATGAGCAACAAAAGCAAAAATGGATAAACTAGCATATTCAAATTTAAAACTTTTTTGCTTAAAGAATACCAGCAAAGAATTAAAATAAAACAATAAAAAATACCATCAAGAAATGAAAAGACAGCCCATGTAAAGGGGAAAAGTATTTGCAAATTATGTACTTGATAAAACTGCAATTCAACAATAACTGTGACAACAAAACCCCTAAATTGGATGCCCTGAGCAAAGGATGTACATTTTTCTAAATGTCAGATAACAACAGTAGTTTACTGGGGCAGGTGTTATGGCACAACAGGCTAAGCTGCTGCCTGCACCCAAACTTCTCATATCAGAGAGCCAGTTTGAGTCCCGGCTGTTCTGCCTCTGATAAAGCTTCCTGCTATTGTGCCAGGGAAACTAGCAGAAGATAGCCCAAATACCTGGTCCCCTGCCACTCACACAGGAGACCAGAATGGAGTTCCTGCCTCCTTGCTTCGGCCTGGCCTAGCCCCAGCCATCATGGCCATTTAGGGAGTGAGCCAGTGAATGAAAGACCTCTCCTCTCCTCTCCTCTCCTCTCCTCTCCTCTCCTCTCCTCTCCTCTCCTCTCCTCTCCTCTCCCCTTTCAAATAAAAGAAGCAAATAAATATAAAAGAAGAAAAGAAACAAAATGAATAAAAACTAAAGAAAGAGCATTGAGAATATTAATTTTATCATTTTAATGTCCTTTATTCCTGTGAGATTGTTGAGCAGAGAGAAATAGGGTTTTCGTCTACACTGGGCAAGATCCAGTCAGGAAAATAAAACATAAGAGAAGCAGTTCAATAGAGGGAATTTATTATAGGAACTAATAACAAGGCTGTGGCGAGAGCTGACGAGCCAAAGGCAATAGTGAGCCAATCCAGAGGTGAGTAACAGTGGGACTCCTCCCCACTCCTGAAGGCTGCAGGGACAAATGAAGGAGGGGGTATTGCCAGGGTGGGCCAGGTCCTCTGCCATAGCTGGGACCACCTCCAAGACACTGGCCAAAAGCAGAAAAAGAGAGAGAAAGAGAGAGAGAGAGAGAGAGAGAGAGAGAGAGAGAGAGAGAGAGATGCTGGGATATGCTGGTTTCTCCCTTCCTTCCACCTGCCAATCTTCCAGTAGTGCCTCCCACTGGCCACATTGGGCCAGATGCAGCTGACAAGGGATCCTGCAAGATGCAGTTTGTAACAATCATCTCCAAGATAGAGCAGAGATACAGGCGAGGGAGAAGGGGCAAGTAACCCAAGCACGTTCAGATCTATCTTTGCATCTCCAGTGCCTCACTCACACCTAGCTTCTACTGAAGGAAATCAGTTAAGTAGTGAGAGAAACCGATAAATCCAATGAAAAGCAAGAATGGAGTGTTACAGGATGAGAGAGAGAATAACTTACGCCATGTAACATACAAGGGACACGAATGAAAAGTTACAGAAGTAATGTGCGAGGATTTGTCAGAGGAACTAAAGATGAGAAAGCCAGGCAGGAAAAAACTTCCCAAACCAGAGGTATAACATGTGAAGGCTTGTAAGGAATGACCAAAAAAAAAAAAAAAAAGTTGAATTCCATCAAGCACTTTTTCCGACTCTCTCAAGATAATTATATAGATTTCCCCTTTATTTGCATAATGAGCAAGTACATGCATCCTACTATGAAACCACTCTGGAATCCCTAGGATAAAATCTATTAAGTCTAAATGTATTACCCTTTTAATACTCTGCTAAACTCACTTTGCTATTTCATTTAGGCCATTTGCCTATACCAGGGTGCTTCAAAAAGCTGGTGAAAACAGAATTAAAAGATAAAAGTTTATTTTGGTGCAAAAAATTTTGCAATACACACACACTGGGGGGCTTCAAAAAGTTCGTGGAAATGTGTATTTTGAAAAGATGGGGGGGGATGGGTGTTGTGGTGCAGCAAGTTCAGCTGCAGCTTCAGATGCCAGGATCCTGAATCAGAGAGCCTGAAGTTGGGTCCCACCTCTGTTTCCAATCCAGCTTCCGTTAATGTGCACCCTAGGGGGCTGGGGCTCAAGTGCTTGGTTCCCTGCCACCTATGTGGGAGACCTAGATGAAGTTCCTGGCTCCTAGATGCTGGCTTCAGCCTGGCCCAGCTCCTACTGCTGTGAGCATTTGTGGAGGGAACCAGTTTCTCTGTCTATCTATCTATCTTACGCTGTTGCTCTTTCCAATAAATAAACATTAAAAAAAAAAAAGAAAATGAAAGAACTATGCATAGGTTTCAAACTTTTCTGTACCAAAATAATCTTATATTTTAACTACATTTTCCATGAGCTTTTTGAAGAACCCTTGTGTATCATATGTAAGCTTGGTCTACAGTTTACTTCCATGAGCGTCTACTATTCTCTATGAGGTCTATTTTAAGTTTGTAAAACTAGTGGAGATGCTTTCCATATGTTTTTATTTTCTGGAACATTTTAATAGCATGAGAATTATCACCATCAACCTTTGATTACTGAAGCATTTATGATTCTGTTGGGACTTGTAAAAAAAGATTTATCTATCTATCTATCTACTTATTTATTTGAAAGACAGAGCAAGAGAGAGATAGAGAGCTATCTTTTATCCTCTGGTTCACTCCCCCAGATGGCTGTAACAGTCAGTCAGGGTCAGGATGAAGCCAGGACAGGAACTCCAACGTGGTTTCTCATGTGGGTGCCAGGGGCCCGCACACTTGGGCCATCTTCTGCTGCCTCCCTAGGTGCATTAGCAGGGGGCTGGGTGAGAAGCTGAGCAGCCTGGACTCCAACCAGCACTCTAATATGGGAAGCTGGCATTGCAAGTGGCCACAAACAGCTGTGCCACAACATCAGCCCCTGTGTTGGGATTTTTCATCCAATCTCTTTCCTGTCATCCCCACTACTGACTTTTGGCCACTTACCTCTACTACCACGACCTACCCTAATTATCTTTTTCCTTGACAACCCACAAAACCCTGGTTTCTGCTTTCCAACTACTCTGAGCTCAATTCTCACCACACAGATTTTAGAGATAAAACACAAAACAGCCCTTGCCTTGTCTCACCAAACTCGTCCTCCCCTTTCATTTTAGCTGGCACCTTCCAGAAGATCTTATCTGACGTGTCTTGCTCTCAACACCCCCCCCCCCCACTGCCACCCCCCGCCCAATTCTGTGCTCAGCACTGTTATCCTCGGGAATTGCTTGCTCATTTGTCTGTCTCCCCACCCACACATTAAGCTTAAAAGACTGAATTTTTGTTTTGTCCATCACTATAATCTCAGTGCTTACTCTGTATTTACTAACAGATGTCACAATCTCACACCTGAGAAACGAGAAGGAAGAAAAACTAAGTCTAAACCTGTGGTTTACAGCATGAGTTTCACAAACTAGTCTATAGCCCAAATCCAGACCAAATGAAAGGACCACTTTCTTTTTTTTTAAGATTTATTTTATTTATTTGAAAGACAGAGTTACAGAGAGAGGTAGAGACAGAGAGAGAGGTCTTCCATCCGCTGGTTCACTCCCCAGATGCTGGCAATGGTCAGAGCTGAGCTGATCTGAAGCCAGGAGACAGGAACTTCTTCCAGGTCTCCCACGTGGATGCAGGGGCCCAAGCACTTGGGCCACCTTCTACTGCTATCCCAGGCCATAGCAGAGAGCTGGATCAGAAGTAGAGCAGCCGGGTCTCAAACCGGCACTCATGGGATGCCAGCTCTGCAGGCCAGGGCTTTAACCTGCTGCAACACAGCGCTGGCCCCTGAAAGGGCCACTTTCATTCTCACTAATGTGCCATTCACGGCTGATGGCGGCCCTGAAAAGCCTACAGTGTTTACTCGATGGCTTTTTATGGGGCAAGACTTTAGTTCCTCGGTGTAGAGCTTTCACTCATACGCAATTTCACTAAGCCATACTTCATTTTTTGTAAATCAAAATAAGAAAGAAGACACAATCCAGAAAAGTTAAAAGATGATGCCAGCCAGTCAGTCAGTTTTCTGGGCCATCATCTGCTGCCTTCCCAGGAGCGTTAGCCAGGAGCTGGATCAGAATCGGAGCAGTGGGAACTGAAACCAGCACTCTGACATGGGATGTCCATGTCCCAGGCAGCAGCCTAACCTGCTGTGCCACAATGCAACCCTTTTTTCCCCATAATACGTATTTTCTATGAACTTTTTGAAGACTACACATATATGCCCAGACTGCACGAATTTTTTTTGTTTGCACAAAAACAGATATCTTCCAATTCCATTTTCCGTGAACTTTTTGTAGCGCTCTAGTACTCATACTGACATTCATTCCACACGGGCACAAGATACAGCAACCACTGCCGGGCCTTCCACTCTGGGTCCACCCACCCCATAATTACGTTCATACAACACCCTCAGGAGCTTCCTCCCTGTGCTTGTTTGATGTTCAAAGTATGGCTGCACACTCAGCAGGGACTGGTCATGCACTGGTCTGCAAGGGTCAGGAGGTCAAGGGGCTGACTGAGGACAACTCGGTGGTGGGGGCCAAGTCCTGGCTACAAGAGGAACACACGACTCAGTGACTCCAGCCAGCACTGAGAAAGATTTGACTGCTTCAGGAGAGGCTAAACTTCTGCACTGTTATGTGAAATGCCTTGATTATTAAATGTCGTCAGTCAACACAGAGAAGGTAAAACTCAATAAGTTCACAGAAAAATGTAGGTGTTTTATCTTCTGATACAGGGATAGGTTGATCAGATTATACATTAAGGATTTCTATTCAAAAAAGATACCAACAACAAAGGTAGCAGACACATACTATATTAGGAAAACTATCTGCATTGTTTAAAAATTAACAAATAGTTAACATCTTTTTTTTTAAAATGTATATTTCAAAGGCAGAGTTACAGAGAGGCAAAGGCAGAGAGAGAGAGAGAGAGAGAGAGAGAGAGAGAGGTCTTCCATCTGCTGGTTCACTCCCCAGATGGCTGCAACGGCCAGAATGAAGTCAGGAGCCAGGAGCTTCTCCTGGTCTCCTACGTGGGTGCAGGGGCCCAAGGACTTGTGCCATATTCTACTGCTTGCAGCCCACAGCAGAGAGCTGGATTGGAAGTGCAGTAGTCAGGACTCGAACTGGCCCATATGGGATGCCAGCACTGCAGGCGGTGTCCTTTCTTACTGTGTTACAGCACTGGCCCTGTAGCTAACATCTAAAGTATTGCAATTAGGAATCTCAATGGAAGTGCTGGCATTGTGATAAGCCATCATGTGCAATGCCAGCATCCTAATATTGGAGCATCGGTTCGAGTCCCAGCTGCTCTGCTTCTGATCCAGCTCCCTGCTGATGCACCTGAGGATGCAGCAGATGATGCAAGTATTTGGGCCCCTGACACCCATGTGGGACACCCAGATGGGGTTCCTGGCTTTTGGCTTCAGCCAGTCCCAGCCTCAGCTGTTGTGGCCATTTGGAGGGTGAACCAACAGATGGAAGATCTCTCTGTCTCTCCTTCTCTCTCTGTAACTGTCTTTCAAATAAATAAATACATCTCAAAAAATAAAAAAAAAAGAAACCCCAATGGAAACATGAGGACAGGGTATAAATAGACAAGTCACATTAAAGGAATTACTTTAAAAGATAACAAACATATATAAAGATAGTCTCAAACTTGGCAGTAATCAGAGAAATGCAAATGAAGAGAGTGACTCTGCTAAAATTTGGAAAGCTGGATAACAGCAAGTGTTTGCAGAGATTAGGTCTTCAGGGTATTCACACGTGGCTGGGGAACGGAAGATGGAGCTGCCTCTCTGAGAACAAGCTGGCAGTGCCTGGTTACATTAAGTACAGGTGCACACAATGACCGCCAATCCTGCTTCTGGGTCTAAATCCCAGAAAGACTCTTACACAAGCCCAGAAGGGTGACATGTATGAGAATTTCACTTAGCAATTTGGTATCCAGGAGTAGGAATCTATGTGGGTATCCATCCCCCAGGAGAACAGACAGGCAAAATGTAGGGGGTGTGAAGACCAGATGTCACAAAACAACACAGCTGGGTGGTGAGTGGTAACACTGAGACACAGTGGTGAGTGATAACGCTGAGATACAGAACAAAGAGCAGCCATTTGGCCTAGAAGGTAAGATGCCCCAATGCCATTTCAAAGTGATTTCCAGCTCCAGCCCCTGACTCGGGCTCCCCCCATTGCAGATGCTGGGAGGCAGCAGTGATGGCTCAAGTAACTGGCTTCCTGCCACCCATGAGAGCCAAATGGAGTGCCCAACTCCCAGTTTCAGCCCCAATGCAGCCATAGCTGCTGTGGGCATTTGGTGTATGGCGCTATTTATCTAAGTTAAAAATACAGAGATGTGGGGCTGGCGCTGTGGCGCAGTGGGTTAAAGTCCTAGCCTGAAGCCCATATGGGTGCTGGTTCGAGTCCTGGCCACTCCTCTTCCGATCCAGCTCTCTGCTATGGTCTGGGAAAGCAGGAGAAGATGGCCCAAATCCTTGGGCCCCTGTACCCATGTGGGAGACTTGGAAGAAGCTCCTGGCTCCTGGCTTCGGATTGGCACAGCTCCGGCCGTTGCGACCATCTGGGGAGTGAACCAGCAAATGGAAGACCTCCTTCTGTGTCTCTACCTCTCTTTGTAACTCTCAAATAAAATAAATCTTTAAAAAAAATCGATGCAAAATAGTGCATAATTTTAAGTGTTCATGCAAGAAAAACATACCCATGAACTGAGAGTAGGATAAAATGGCAGAATAGAATGCATGAACCAACAAACACATGAGTAAGCCAACAAAACAAGTGAGGGGTTTGCATGGATGAATGATGATAAAGCCTTAAGAAGGAGAACAAGGGGGGCCGGCGCCGCGGCACACTAGGTTAATCCTCTGCCTGCGGCACCGGCATCCCATGTGGGCGCCGGTTCTGGTCCCGATTACTCCTCTTCCAGTCCAGCTCTCTGCTGTGGCCTGGGAGGGCAGTGGAGGATGCACTGCACCCACATGGGATACCCAGAGGGAGCTCCTGGCTCCTGGCTTTGAATCGGTTCAGCTCTGGCCATTGCGGCCATTTGGGGAGTGAACCAATGGAAGGAAGAATTTTCTCTCTGACTCTCCCTCTCACTGTCTGTAACTCTACCTGTCAAATAAATAAATAAATAAAAAGAAATTTAAAAAAAAAAAGAGAGAGAGCAAAATTAATTTAATTCCCCAAGTGAATTGTGAATTCCCCATTGTGAAAGGGAGGCAATACTCTTACAACTGGGTATCACCTGTTAGAAAAGACAATTTGACAACCCAAGCCCACACTCAGGTTCAGTGACCTCAAAACGCCTTTCTAACTAAACCATTTAATTATACCATCTGCTGCAGACAGAACTCAGACAACTTGAACAGTAAATGTCAGGTCGGTGGTTCCTCCTCAGCACAGAACAAAAATCAGCTACGTGTGAAGCAGGAGCAGAATGAAGGAGAGACAGCTTCCTACTTCCTTCTTGCTGCTCTTCCAGCAGATTAACAGGCACCAGCTACAAGCATGTCACCCTGCCAGGGAGACACAGGGTATATAACGAAGTGCGACTTGCTGTTCCATCCTCAAGGAATTCCCAGTCTTGTAGGAGATTCAACTCAGGCAGACGCCAAGTGTTATGGTCTGTGGATAATGGTCTGGATGTCCCCCCAAAAGCCCATGTACTGAAGGCTTGGTCCCCAAAGTTTTCAGCTAATGGTCAATGGATTAAGGGTGGAGGCTAGATACAATGATGGTGTCTTGAGCATAGGCCCAGTGAAAGATCTTTAAGTCACTGGGGGCAGGCCCTGGAAGGTGGTTCCTGTGAGAGGGTTGGTTATTTAGGCCAAGTTGTGTCTGGCTGCTCTATTTCCTGGCTTACCACAAAATCCTGCCTTTGCATGCATTCTGTCATCCACTGTCCTCATCAAACCAATGGGGGCCCCCGATCTTAGAACTGTGAACCTTCAAAACCATGATCCTAAAAAAATCTTCCTTCCTAAGTAGCTCCTATAGGGCATTTTTACTGGTAGTAATTAAAAGATAACCAATGCACAAGTGAGGCAGCAAAAACTATCTAGAACAATCATGGAAGAGAAGTAAGTAATGAAATGTCACACGAGCAGAGCCATGGCCAGAGGTTGGGAATAGAGAGGCTCACATGAACTGGGAGGATCAGAATAGTTCTGTGGAAAAGATGTACAGGAAGCTTCAGATTGCTGTGCTGGACAAAGGACCAAGGAAGAGAAAAAAATGATTTTAAATGGCTGAGTGGTTCCTCCATACCCTGTCACTGGTATGTATTCAAGGCTACTTAGTATGTGTCATACTTAATTTTTATTATTTGAGGGGCAGAGTGACACACACACACACACACACACACACGCCAGGTGGCGGGGGAGAGAAAGAGAGCAAGAGCGAGCATTAGAGTGCCCACCTTCTGGTTAACTTCCCAAACGCTGGCAATGGCTGGAGCTAGGCTGGGCCAAAGCCAGAAATCAGGAACACAGTCCAAGTCTCCCATATGGGTTGCAGGAATCCAGGTACGTGGCTCATCCCTGCTGCCTCCAGGGTCTGTATTAGCATGCAGCAAGAATCACAGCCTGGAATCAACCCCAGGTACCGTGATACTAGGCTGAATGCCCTGTCCAGGAGAGACATTTTGCAGGAAGGAGTTAGCATACCAGGTCTGAAATTGCTATTTTTTTAAATAAGGCCTTTAAATGACAAGCTTGGGGCAGGCATTGTGGTCAATCAGGTTGAGCTGCATCTAGGGAAGTCTATATTCCTCATTGGAGAGCCTGGTTGAGTCCTTGCTTCTCTACTTCCAGTCCAGCTTCATGCTAATGCATCCCGAGAGTCAGTGGCTGACGGCTCAAGTGCTTGGGCCCCTGACACCAGTAAGGGAGACCAGGATGGACTTTTGGACTCCCAGCTTCAGCCTGGCCCAATCCTGGCTGTTACAGGCACTAGAGGAACACAGCAATAAATTCTCTCTCTCTCTCTCTCTCTCTCTCTCTCTCTCTCTGTCTCTTTCTCTCTGGGGCTTGGAGTTTCAAGTAGATGAAAACAAATAAATAAACTTTTTTTTAAAAAAAAGAAAAGGCTGATCCTTGATTGACATCAGGGAACTGTGATTTCAGGAGGGTTCCCATCATGATAACAGGTAAGAGTGGCTCATACACTGCCGTTAGTGCCGCTTTCCTTTTTGTTTCTAAGATTTTATTTATTTATTGGAGAGGTAGAGTCACAGATAGACAGAGGAAGAGACACAGAGAGAGACCTTCCATCCACTGGTTCACTCCCCAAAGGGCCGCAGTGGCCAGAGCTGTGCCGATCTGAAGTCAGGAGTTTCCTCCGGGTCTATCATGTGGGTGCTGGGTCCCAAGCACTTAAGCCATTCTCTACTGCTTCCCTAGGTCAGAGCAGAGAGCTGGATCAGAAGAAGAGTAGCTGGGACATGAACTAGTGCCCATATGGGATGCCAGCGCTGCAGGCGGAGGCCTATGCCACAGCACCAGCCCCTGAACAACCTGCTTTCCTTCTGGGATTCTGGAATGTGGTGTGTGCTAAGCAGAGGGGACCTATGTGACAAGACCCTAATAAATGCCTTGGATACTGAGTTTCTAGTGAGCCTCCCTGGTAGGCAACATCTCATATGTGCTGTCACAGTTCTGCTGGAGCAGTTAAGTACAGTCTCTGTGTGTGTGTGCTGGGAGAGGGCTCCGGGAAGCCTGTGCCTGGTCTCCTGTTGCTGTGGCCCCATGCACCTCTTCCTTTTCTAGATTTTTCTTAGGATAATTTCACTGTAAGAAATTTGGCCATAAATACAACTATGTGCTGTTCTGTGAGTGCCTGGTGAAGCGTCAAGCCCGAGGCTGACTTGGGGATTCCTGACACAAAAATAAATTCTAGATAAAAGACAGTACTGGAGATTGGACCAAGATGAGGGACTAAACACATCTGTCTATCTTCCAAGTGACTTAAAATTCTAAGAAGTGGCAGAACTAATATGTTGATGATCATGTATCAGTAAGATAACTGAGGGGCCAATACTGTGGCATAGTGGGTTAAGCCACCACTTACAACACTGGCATTCAATGTTTTTTTTTAAAAGATTTATTTATTTTATTTGAAAGTCAGAGTTACACAGAGAGAGAAGAGGCAGAGAGAGAGAGAGAAGTCTTCCATCTGCTGGTTCACTCCCCAATTGGCCAAAATGGCCAGAGCTGTGCCAATCCAAAGCCAGGATCCAGGAGCCTCTTCAGGGTCTCCCACATGGGTGCTGGGGCCCAAGGACTTGAGCCATCTTCTACTGCTTTCCCAGGCCAAGCAGAGAGCTGGATTGGAAGTGGAGCAGTCGGGTCTTGAACCAGCGCCCATATGGGATGCTGGTGCTTCAGACCAGGGTGTTAACCCACTGCGCCACAGAGCCAGCCCCCTGGCATTCAATGTTGAAGGGTTGGCTCTAGTCTTGGCTGTTTTACTTCCCATCCAGCTTCCTCTTAACAAGCCTAGGAAGGCAGTGAAAGATGACCAAGAACTTGGGCCTCTGCCACCAAGGTGGGAAACCTGAATGGAATTCCTGGCTCCTGGCTTCAGTCTGGCCCAGACCTGGCTGTTGAAGCTATTTTACTTCCCATCCAGCTTCTTCTTAACAAGCCTAGGAGGGCAGTGGAAGATGACCAAGAACTTGGGCCTCTGCCACCAAGGTGGGAAACCTGAATGGAATTCCTGGCTCCTGGCTTCAGTCTGGCCCAGACTTGGCTGTTGAAGCTATTTGGGGAGTGAGCCAGCAGATGGAAGATTTCTCTCACTCTTGATCTGCCATCCAAATAAATAAATAAATCTTACAGAAAGAGAGAGAGGAAAATATAATGTCCAAAAAAAAGTTGAAAGGTAGAAAAGTATGGGGTTGGTACTGTGGTGTAGTGTGCACTATCTGCAGTGCCAGCATCCCATATGGGTCCAGGTTCGAGTCCTGGCTGCTCCTCTTCTGATCTAGCTCCCTGCTAATGAGCCTGGGAAAGCAGCAGAGTACAGTCCAAGTCCTTGGACCCTGCACCCACAAGGGAGACCCAGATGGAACTCCTGGCTGCTGGCTTCAGCCTGGCCCAGCCCCAACCATTGTGGCCATTTGGGGAGTGAACCAGAGGATGGAAGACCTCTCTCTATAACTCTTCCTTTCAAATAAATCTCAAATTGAAAAAAAAAAACAAAAGTAGAAAGTACTCAGAAACCAGATAACCTGAGCAACCCACAGCCCAACACAAGCTTGAGAGGAGACTGTCATACAGCGGAAAATGGTAGCAGGGTCCAGGCTCCCCATCAGCAAATAGAAACAAAGGCAGGGATGGAATCAGACCAGGTGATGACCCAGAGCACTTTCAGACAGAATGCCTACGACGGTTGGATTCTTATCCACCTGTGATACAACATGATTTGTCAACAATCACGAGAGGCAGGCTACAGCAAACAGCACAGGGAGGCTAACAGGAATTCTCAGATTCTAAGAGGAACACACAAAATAGGAGTTACCAAATTTTTATTCAACATCATGAAACAGGGACACAAAATTGACAGGACAGCATAAACCCAAGGAAAGAGAGCCACTAGAGGACAAAGAAGAAATAAGTACAACCTTGGAAAGCTTTGAAGGGACTCTGGATCTACGAAAAGTAAACAGCGGATAGGTGAAAAATCTGTATGATGCACACTGCACTGTGAGATAAAAAAGCAGGATGAAGGGCAGATACAGAATAACGCTACTCTGTGCAGAAAAGGAGGAATGAGGGCAGGCACTGAGGGACTAAATCTCTGCTGGAGACACACACTTTCCATATCAGAATGCCGGGTAGAGTCCCAGTCACTGTGCTTCTGATCCAGCTTCCTAGTCATGCATCCTGGGAGGCAGCAGGTGATGGCCCAAATGCTTGGGCTCCTGCCACCCAGGTGAGAGATCTGGATGGAGCTCCAGACTCCTGACTCTGGCCCTGGCCCTGCCCCCAACCCAACCACTGTGGGTATTTGCAGAGTGAACCTGTACATAGTATCTCTCTCTCTCTCTGCTTTCAAGTAGATCAAAATAAACAAACTTTTTAAAAAGCAAACAAAGCATGAATAATCTGATTCATATTTGCATAAAGAAATTTTAGAAAGATGCATATGAAACTAATGACAATGGTTACCAATAACAATACATGTGGGGACAGAGAGCACTGGGTAGATGCGGGATAGGGACGGCAGGCAGACCTTCCCTTACACAGTATGGTTCATGAATGTGGAATAACACCCATCCAACAATCAAGTTTTTAAAAGTAGAGACTTTGGGAATTAAAATTTTGATAATCATCATTAAAAAGCACTCAAGGAATGGGGTGAAGAGTCGACCGGACAAATTTCTACACTAGACAAGTAAACTAGAAAATCAAACCAGGGAACTCCTAGACGGCAGCCAGTAACTATAAAAGACAGAACATCTGAAAGAAAAATATCCATTTCAAGAAACAGAAAAGCTAAGTTGAGAAATCTTAGTACCCATTTAATAGTAATTCCAGGAGCTGAAAATAGAATAGAGACGCGGGAATATCTGAAACTTCCCCAGTGCCTGAGACATGCACTAGTCTTTAGAATGAAGGGGACCACCAAGTGCTGAGCAAAAACAAAAACGATCCTCCTCCTACACAAATGGCGGTGAAATTTTAGAACACCACAGAGAAGGAAAAATAGTAAAGCTTCAGAAAAAATAAATAGGTTAACTACAAAGAAACAGGGCTCAGATCACCTAGGCTTTGTCCATTATACCACATGCCCCAGGTAATGGAGCATTATCTTCAAAATCCAGAAGTTTTTAACCAGAATCCTGCACGTAGTCAGCAGTATCCATACGGGAAGGCCAAATGAAGAAAACATGCAAGGACTCACAAAGTCTACCATGCAACAAACAACACTATTTAAGGATTCATTTGAGCAAAACAGAAGAGATAAAAGCATCAATGATGAGGAAACAATAAAACCTCAGTTTATCTAAATAATTATGTATGATATAAAACCCATAAACTTCATAGACTCTCAACATGAGAGAATTAAATCATGTTAAGATTCTTTCATGTTTTACTCATAGAGGGTTTATATACCCTCACACAGATTATCTTCAAAGAGCAAGAGAAAAAAATGGCTTGGATATGTGCGGAAAATCAAGGGAACTAATGAATGCAGCCAGCATTGTGGCACAGCAGGCTAAATCACCACCTGCAACACCCCATCCCATATGAGCGCCCATTTGGGTCCTGGCTGCTCCACTTTTGATCCAGCTCCCTGCCAATGTGCCTGGGAAAGCACTGGAGGACGACCCAAGTGCGTGGCCCCTGCCACCCACATGGGAGACCCGAGTGGAGTTCCAGGCTCCTGGCTTCACTCTCAGTTGTTGCACTCATTTGGGGAATGAATGAGCAGATGGAAGATTTCTCTCTCCCTCTCTGTAACTCTGCCTTTCAAATAAAGTGAAATAAATCTTATAGAAAAAGCAAGAGAGAGAGAAGGGAGGCAGACAGACAGAAAAGGGAACCAAAAGATTTCAATTTCATTTATCTCAGGGAAATCCAAATTAAAATCACAATGTGATATCCACCAGAATGACTAAAGAACAAAAGACAGAAATTACCAAATGGTGGAAAGGATCTGGAGCAACCACTTACATTTTCAGGGTAAATAAACTGGTACAACCCCTGTTGAAAACTGTTTGACAGTATCTTCTAAAACTGAGCAACAAAACTAAAAAAAAAGGCATTCAATTCAACATAAGAAATGTTCTAGAACATTCACAGCAGTACTATAATAATAGTTCCAAGCTGCAAACAACCAAAATGTCAATCAGTGTAAAGTGGACATCTACATTATGGAATGCACAGAATGCAATACGCTCAACAGTGAGAATGAATAAACCACAGCTATACTTAAGAATACAGACAGGCCAGGAGTTGTTAAAGTTACACTATGGTTTGGGATGCCACATCCCATGTCAGAATGCCTGCTTTGAGTCCCAGCCACTCCACACTTCTGATCCAGCTTCCTGCTAAAGTGCCGGGGACGCAGAGGATAATGGACCAAGTACCTGGGTTCCTACATGAGAGTCCAGGTGGAATTCTTAGCTCCTGGCTTTGGCTTGGCCTAGCCTTAGTTGTTGGGGGCATTTGGGGAGTGAACCATCAAATGGAAGATCTTTGTGTGTGACACTTAAAAAACAAACCAACAAACAAAAAAGAATGCAAAGTTCATAAGTGTAACACTGATGGAAAGAAGCCAGATATGGGTACATCTTGTATGCTTCTATTGACATAAAATACAAAAACAGGCAAAACTAATCTGTTTTAGATGCAAGAAGAGCAATTTCTTGTTGGTGGGGGAGTGGCACAGGACAGATTCTGGTGTATAAGAAAGGTTGTGTCTTGTTCTGTGTGCCCAGTTTATTGAAATTCCTTGGGCTTTTACACTTATAATTTGTGCACATATCTATATTTATGTTATGCCTCAACAAAAAGTTGAGAAAGAAATTTATACACAACTACCTTAAGCAGAATAGGAATGATACCTATAATTTCTGATAATTTCCATATCTGGAGAGGAATCAAATGGAACAAGAGAAACTCAGTCAATCCAATAAAAAGAAGGAAAGCGGTAGAGGCTGGCAGAAAATATGCAGAAGAAATATAAAACATAAAATAAGATGGCAGGTGTACGTCCCAAAGTGTCAGTAACCAAAATATATACCAATGAGTTAAAGCTGTCCATTAAAATACAAAGATTCCACACCTATTGGGATGAATACTACCAAAAAACTACCCAAAGCAAAACAAACAAACAAAAATACAGAAAATAACAAATGTGGGTAAGGATGTGGAAAAATTGGAACCCTTGTGCTTTGTGAGGAGAATGGAAATTGGGGCAGAAAACAGGATGGCAGAAGTTATAAACAGAATTACTGTATGAGCTGTCAATTCCACCTGGGTATATATACCCAAAAGACTTGAAATCAGAGCCTTGTAGAGATATGTGTACATTGCTGGCCAGTGCAGCGTAGTTCACAACAGCTTAAAGGTGGCAGCAACACAAGCCCAGTAACAGGTGAATGGATAAGCAAAATGTGGTGTGTACATACAAAAGAATATTATTCAGCCTTAAAAAGGAAAGAATTCTGATACAAGCTATTACATAGGTGAAAACTAAGGATATTAAGTTAAATGAAACAAGCCAGTCACAAAAAGAGAAATACCATATGAGGTACCTAAAATAGGTAAGTGCACAGAGTCAGAGAGGAGTGCCGTGGTTGCTAGGAGCTGGAACAACAGAGTAATAAGTGTAGAGTTTTAATTTTGCAAGATGAGAAAGTTCTGGAGATTAGTTGTACAGCACTGTGAATACACTTACCACTAGTTAAGATGGTAAATTTTGTGTTACATGTATTTTATCACAATTTTGATTTTTAGATTATTTTTTATTTATTTGAGTGAAAACCAGACATAGTGAACTCCCTTCTGCTGGTTCATTCCCCCAAAATGCTTCCAACAGCCAGTGATGGAGTGGGGTCAAAGACAAGAGTCAGGAACTCAACCCAGGTCTCCCACGTGGGTGGCAGGGACACATCTACTTGAGCCATAGCCACTGCCTCCAAAGGTCTGCAATAGCAGGAAGCCAGAGTCAGGTTGGAGCTGGGAACCCAAACCCAGGCACGCCAGTTAAGACAATGATGTCTTCACTGCTAGGCCAACACTCATTTCCTACTGTGTTTATAAAAAGACAAATGGGGGCTGGTGCTGTGGCATAGTGGCCGTTGCTTGCAGTGCTGGTATCCCATATGGGCACCAGTTCAAGTCCCAGCTGCTCCACTTCTGATCCAGCTCTCTGCTGGGGCCAGGGAAAGCAGTGGAAGATGGCCCAAGTCCTTGGGCCCCTGCACTCTCGTAGGAGACCTGAAGGAATCTTCTGGCTCCTGGCTTTGGAATGGCTCAGCTCCAGCCATTGCGGCCATTTGGGGAGTGAACCAGCAGATGGAAGACCTCTCTCTTTCTCTTTCTACATCTGCCTCTCTGTAACTCTGCCTTTCAAATCAATAAATAAATCTCTTTTTAAAAAAAAAAAAAAAGACAATGTCAAGCAATGAAGCAAAATAAAACATAACCATAAGCTAACCATAACAAACAAAATACATAAAACTGAAAATGAACAAGTGGAAAAGATAAGCCAGATAAGTGCTAACAAAAAATAGGTATGCTAATATTGATATTAGACAAAACAAAATTAAAAGCAGAAATAAATAATATTCCTAAAAGATGAAATTCACCAATAAGATAGAAATTGTAAACTTTTTAATCACCTATAAAACATAATGTTTAAAAATATGTATGTGCATATACATATATATGAATGTGTGTATATATAGCCGATAGAAATAGAACGTTAAAAATCCTGCAGGAATCTTAGTGGAAGACTAACACAATTGTCACTATCAACAGGCCCAATAGAGGAAAAATAAGTTTAAGATACAGGGAACACGAATTTAAAAATGAAATAAATATAGAATTTTATATCCAATACACTAAGGGTACAGAGAACAAAAAAGCTGACAGTTCATTAGATCATAAATGAATCTGTTTTTTATCTTTATTTCTCTTTAAGCAATGTGGTAAGATAGAGCTTCCAACACCTTCCAGCTATACCTTTAATAAATGCTAGAAAAAATGCTAAAATCACTTTGAAATAAATGGAAAAGAGAAACACAGTGAAGCCAGAATTCTAGAATGTTGGCAAAATAAAGGCATTTTCAGATACCATGAAAATAGAAATGCAATCATTACAAAGGAACTTCTAAGCGACTTCAGGGAAAAGGAAAGTAGCTCAAAGCAGTGTATCCAAGATACAAGAAGGAATGGAGAATGAATAAAATAATAAACAGACAAAGCAACTAATATTGATCAAAGAAATAATAATATTAACAACAGCACTATGTTCAATTGTAAAGGTTCTAGTAAAATACAAGGAAGGGAGTGGACGTTTGGTCCAGTGGTTAAGATGCCACTTGGGATGCTTTCCTCCCATATCAAGTGCCTGGGTTCAAATCCCAGCTCTGCTTCTGAGTCCAGCTTTCTGCTAATGTGCACCCTGGGAATCAGTAGGTGATGATTCAAGGGGTGGAGCCCTTGCCCCAGCCTCCTGGGAGACCTGAATGGAATTCCTGGCTCCTGGCTTTGGCCTGGTCAAGCCCCAGCTGTTGCAGTCATTTGGGAAGTGAAAAAGCAGATGAAAGATCTCTCTCTCTCTCTCTCTCCTCTTTCTTTCAAATAAAATAAAATTTAAAGAAAAAATTTACACACAGCTAAGGCCAAATGGGAGGTTTAATGAAAGAATTAAACATATTTGCCTTGTTCAGAACTGATTGATTAAATAAATGATCTGAGCTTTCAATTCAAAAAGCTAAAACAAAATAAATTCAGATTAAGTAGAATAACAATTAAAAACAGAAATTAGTGATATAGAAAAATAAAAATCAATAGAGTTAATCAATAAATCCAAATAAGCAATCATTATGCAAGTCTGGTCAACAGAAAGAGAAAAGGCATCACAAAGGAAGTATAACTATTAATAATGAAAACATACCACAGGGTCGGCACTGTGGCATAGTGGGTTAACGCCCTGGCTTGAAGCGCCAGCATCCCATATGGGCACGGTTTGAGACCCAGCTGCTCCACTTCCTGTCCAGCTCTCTGCTGTGGCCCGGGAAAGCAGTAGAAGATGGCCCAAGTCCTTGGGCCCCTACATCCACGTGGGAGACCGGGAAGAAACTCCTGGCTCCTGGCTTTGGATCGGCACAGCTCCGGACGTTGCAGCCATCTGGGGAGTGAACCAGCAGATGGAAGACCTTTCTCTCTCTGCCTCTCCTATCTCTGTGTAACTCTGACTTTCAAATAAATAAATATATCTTTTAAAAAAAATGATGAAACATACCACTGATATACAGTTTATTTTCTCACAGTAGAATATTCTACACATTATACTAGCATCTGTTAAATTTTAATAAAACTAATTGTTTTATAGAAAAAGAGAAAGTATTAAATTGACTTTGAAAAGAAACAGAAAATCTGAGAAAATGATCAGCTGATCATGGGGAAAAAAACTGGAAAGGTAATTAAATACTGACACCCACTTCCTAAAAAACACCAGCAGCAGCTCAGGCGGTCTGCAGTCAAGGTCTGCCAAGCTTCAAGGAACAGATAATTCTTCCACTCCACAGCACAGAAAATGATGCAATGCTTCCCAAGTCAACCAGTGAGGACAGCACAACTCTACTGAGCTGAGACAAAACAGGGGAGGGGTGAACTATAGGCCAGTTTCACTTACAAATAGAAACCAGGCCGGCGCTGTGGCATAGTAGGTTAAGCCTCCACCTGTGGCACCAGCATCCCATACAAGCACTGATTTGAGTCCTGGCTGCTCTACTTCCAATCCAGCTCTCTGCTATGGCCTAGGAAAGCAGAGGAAAATGGCCCAAGTCCTTGGGTCCCTGCACCCACATGGGAGACCTGGAAGAAGCTCCTTTCTCCTGGCTTCAGGTTGGCGCAGCTCCGACCACTGCTGCCAGTTGGGGAATGAACCAGTGGATGGAAGACCTCTCTCTCTTTCTCTCTCTCTGCCTCTCTGTAACTCTGTCTCTCAAATAAATAAATATATCTTTAAAAAAAAGAGAGACCGGCGCCGCGGCTCACTTGGCTGATCTTCCACCTGCGGCGCCCGTACTCCGGGTTCTAGTTCTGGTTGGGGCACCGGATTCTGTCCCGGTTGCTCCTCTTCCAGTCCAGCTCCCTGCTGTGGCCCAGGAGTGCAGTGGAGGATGGCCCAAGTGCTTGGGCCCTGCACTCGCATGGGAGACCAGGAGGAAGCACCTGGCTCCTGCTTTGGATTGGCACAGATCGCCAGCTGTAGCGTCCATTTGTGGGGTGAACCAACGGAAGGAAGACCTTTCTCTCTGTCTCTCTCTCTCTCTCTCACTAACTCTGCCTGTCAAAAAAAAATAAAAAAGAAAGAAAGAAACCAAACCCTAAGTAAAATGTTAGCTTATTGAATCTCTCAAAACAACAAAGGCAAGATTTTAAAGAAATAAAATGTGGCAACATAATCCTTTATGTTAATAATGTTAAGAGGAGGTGCCAGCATTGGGGTGCAGCAGGTTAAGTGACTGATGCCATGCTGACACCCCATGCGAGCACCAGTCCTAGCTGCTCCATTTCTGAGCTAGCTTCCTGCTAATGCACCTGGGAAAGCAGCAGAAGATGGTCTAAGTGCTTGGTCCCCTGTGCCCACGTGGGAGACCCAGATGGAGCTCCTGGCTTCAGCCTGGAACAGTTCTAGCTATTGTCAGTCAGTAGATGACCCCCACCCCTTCTCTCTCTGTAACTCTGCCCTTTAAACAAATCTTTCAAAAAAGATTTTAAGAAGGAAACAGTCATATCAATACATGCCATACAAGAACATTTGGGAAAAAACCAGTACACATTCTGACTTTTTAAACTCTTAGTCATTAGGCATAAATGGAAATTTATTTAATGTAATAGGTCTACCTAGTGAAGATACAGTGGAAATGTCCCCCTACAACCAAAGTCCCAGACCAAAATGTCCCATTTAGCCTGAATAGTCAACACTGCAGAGAGTGTAGGCAGTGGAAGGTGAGAAGTACAAACATGAGAAAGATACTTGTTATGTCTTAACAGACAATAAGGTTATCTGCTTGGAAGAGCCAACCTAGTGTTAACAGATACAGAGGGGCTCACATTGTGGCATAACGTGTTAAGCCACTGGGTGCAGCACCAGTAGCACATATGGCACCAGTTTGAGACCCGGCTGCTCCACTTCTGATCCAGCTCCCTGCTAATGCACCTGGGAAAGCTTCAGAGGCTGGCCCAAGTGCTTGGTCCCCTTCACCCACGTGGGAGACCCAGAGGAAGCTCCTGGCCCAGCCTTGGCCCTTTTGGGGATTTGGAGAGTGAACCAGCAGATGGAAGACCTCTCTTTATCTCCCTCTCTCTCTCTGCAACTCTGCCTTTCAAATGAATAATAAAGTACATCTTTCCAAAAAAAAAATGAAAATCACACACACACACACTCACACACACACACACACACACACACACACAGATAGAGTTTAAGGAGGCGCAGCGTCAGAGCTAGTTTTGGCTACCAAGTGAAACCTGTTTGTTGTGAGGCTGTCTTGGCCAAGCTATCTTCTGCAGAGTAAGGCATTGGGATTGACAAGCTCATGTCCCCACCTCTCTCCCTCTTAAACGCCGAAACAGCCTGGTGTTTGAAGCTGGATAACCAAATCTTCGGAACCCCAAAACCGCTCTGTAGGGCTGAGTGGTGACTCCGCTCCAAAACATTTTATCTCTTGCCACCAGCTGCTGCAATGACGGATGGATACGCATGTCAACCAGCCCAACATAATTCTTCCGGTAGAGGGCAAAGGAGAGCACCTTCGCCGACTGTTTATTATTATTATTATTTTATTTTTTCCCCAAACCGTACATTGCTTATTATATAAACTTGAGGACTGGCGAATGGAGCTCCCGCAAAATAAAAATAAGCTACTCGGAGTCAAACTAGCTTTAACACACACACACTCCCAAAGCACACCAACCAAGCTGATGTCCAAGATATTTGGCTGTTACAGCTGCACTCCCAGCGCCCGCTCTCCCGGAACGCCCCCTCTCTCCCCGCCGCCCCGCCGGAGACCGCCAGGTGCACCGCGCTGCGTGGACGCGGGAGACGCACAACCCGCGCCCTTCCGCGGTCACCACACGGCAAGGAGCCGCACCGGCGGACAAGGCAGAGGGCCAGGGGCTTCTCGGTCCCTTGGACACCACACAGCACTCCGGGGCAGCACCACGGAGGCGGGGAAGGCTCCCCGGGCTGCAGGAGCCCGGGCCGGGGGCGCCCACGCACCTGTCCCACCACAGCGAGCCCCGGGGGCAGCGCCTCCCAAGGGCCGCAGTCGTCCGGAGCCCCCGGCCCCGGGCTCCTACGCCAAACCCCCGGGGCACGGAGGAGAGGGGGCGGCCACCTGCCGCGGCCACCTGCGGCACGGGTCCTGCCGCTCCTGGGCAGGGCTGGGCTGGGCTGGACAGGGCAGGACCGGGGTCACACCGCGGCGACGACGCCAGCGCATCTTCCCAGAGACGGACAGTCCTGCGCCCCGCGTCAAGACTGCGAAACCCCCGCGCTCGCCGACCCGGCCTCCGCAGAGGATGCGGCTGAGGCGTAGAGGAGTGCGGTGGCCCGCGCGGCTGCTACTCACCGGCCCCCTCAGCTCCCTGTCGGCTCTGGTGGCGCCGCCGCAGCCCGCAGTCGCCGCGGCTCCGCGCTCGCACAGATGCTCCGAAAGGTCCCAGCGGTCCCACCGGCGCCTTCCTCCAGCAACCTCCAGGGGGCGAGCGCGAGCCGGCGCAAGGCTTCCTGGGAGTTGTAGTCCTGGCGTCTCTACATCTTCTGGCTCCGCCGCCTCCATCCTCTTGCAGGTGGTGGACATTTCTTTAGACCTCAAGGCTCTTTACCCTCCCCTCCCCCAGCGCTGGCACGTCCCAAATCGAGGCCTGGGCTCCCTCTTGCCCCAAAATGTGGCATGGGGACCAGCAGCTTCAACATCAACCTGGGACCGTGATAAAGATGTAAATTCTCAGTCTCACCAAAACTGACCATGGACCCCATTTCCTCATGCCCTCAAGTTTAAGAACTACAACTGCCCCCAGAGCTCTCCTCCCTTTGCAGCACCTGTGGCAACAGGTGATACACACACATACCTGTGTATGGAATACCTGTGTATTCCCAGGTGCACTGCTGGACACCCCGACTGTTACCTCCCAGCCCAGACCTCACTGCAGCCCTCCCCCAGTTCCCAGGGGGGTGGTGAATGGAGGAGAGGCCTTTGTGAAATGGTGAGGTGCTGGAGGTGGAGATCAGTGTCCTTATGAAAGGGACCCCGTGGGCTGGAGTTGTGACACAGCAGAATCTGCTGTTGGCTATGCTGGCCATGCTGGCTTTCCATGAGAGCTGGTTAGAGTCCCAGCTGCTCCACCTCTGAGCCAGCTCCCTGCTAATACACCTAGGAAAGCATCCGAGGATGGTCAGAGGGCTTGGGCTCCTGTACCCACATGGGAGACTCAGATGGAGCTCCAGGCTTCTGGCCTCAGCCTGGCCCAGCCCCCACCATTGCAGCCATTTGGGGCGTGAACCAGCAGATGGAAAACTGCGTCTCTCTCTCTCTCTCTCTCTCTCTCTCTCTCTCTCTCTCTTTCTCTCTCTCTCTCTCTTTTTTTTTTACAGGCAGAGTGGACAGAGAGAGAAAGGTCTTCCTTTGCCGTTGGTTCACCCTCCAATGGCCACCATGGCTGGCGCGCTGCGGCCGGCGCACCGCGCTCAACCGATGGCAGGAGCCAGGTGCCAGGTGCTTTTCCTGGTCTCCCATGGGGTGCAGGGCCCAAGCACCTGGGCCATCCTCCACTGCACTCCCGGGCCACAGCAGAGAGCTGGCCTGGAAGAGGCAACCGGGACAGAATCCAGCGCCCCAACCGGGACTAGAACCTGGTGTACCGGCGCTGCAAGGCAGAGGATTAGCCTATTGAGCCACGGTGCCGGCTGTGGCTCTGCCTTTCAAGTAAATAAATTATTTTTTTAAAAAATGGGCAGGGGTGGTTATCCAAAGAGTTCCCTTGCCCCTTCTGAAGACACAACAAGTCGCCATCAATGAATCAGGAAATGACCCCTCATCAGATGGCTGGCTGAATTGGCCTCAGGCTTGGTCTCAGCCCACACTATTGTGAAAAATTAATTTAGACTGCTGAGGGGTCGGTGCTGTGGCATAGCAGATAAAAGCCACGGCCTACAAAGCTGGCATCCCATATGGGCACCAGTTCAAGTCCCAGCTGCTCTGCTTGCAATCCAGCTCCTTGCTTTGTGCCTGGGAAAGCAGCAGAAGATGGTCCAAGTGCTTGGGCCCCTGCACCCTTGTGGGAGACCCAGAAGAAGCTCCTGGATTTGGCCTGGCCCAGCTTTGGTAGTTGTGGCCATTTGGGGGGGGGGGGGGGTAAACCAGTGGGCGGAAGACCTCTCTTTCTGTCTCTCTAACTCTACCTTTCACATAAATCTTAAAATTTTTTTAAAAAATTGTTTTGACTATTGACACCTTCCAGCCTATGGTGCAGCAGCACCCAGACAGATGGCCAGTGTGGGGTGGCGGCAGGGCCACTGAGTACCTTTGGGTGCCTCTTGCAGTGCCCACAGCAGGCATGGATAGAGGAGTGAAACGAATGGAAAGGCCACAACCATGTGGGGAGCGATGATAAAGTGAAATGATTGAAGCCTTAGCAGGACTTTTGACAGGAGTGTGGAGGAGGCCTGGTCTGGCCCTTTTGAAAACAGCAGAGTCCAGCAGCACTGTAGCATAGTGGACGAAGCCACCGCCTTTGATGCCAGCATCTCATATGGGCACCAGTTCGAGTCCTGGCTGCTCCACTTCCGATCCATCTCCCTGCTAATGTGCCTGGGAAAGCAGTGGAGGATGGCCCAGGTCCTTGGGCCCCTGCACCCATGTGGGAGACCTGAAAGAAGCTCCTGGCTCCTGACTTTGGTCTAGCCCTGGCCATTGTGGCCATTTAGAGAGTTAACAAAGTAGATGAAGGATCTCTCTCTCTCTCTCTCTCTCTCTCTCTCTCTCTCTCTCTCTGCCTCTCAAATAAATAAATAGTTTCAAAAAATGAAAACTGAGCCTGAAGACCTGAACATTTGCCTCATTCCACAGGGTCAAGGCTGGGAAGACATCAATCCTGGTCATTACCGCCTCAGCAAAGCCTGCGGTGTCGAGTTTTCTAATACTAAAATAAGAGTGTTGAGACCTCATTGTAATAAATTCCTAATAAAAAATCCAATTTGTTCCTGGAATAAACTGACTTGTCATGTTATCATCTTTTTAAAACATACTGCTTGATCTCTTTGCTATAATATTTTAGGTAGAGTTTTATATATTGGTGCTTAAAAGTGAGAGTGGGTGATAATTTTCTTTTTGAATGTGTAATTTTCAGTTTCAGAATCAATGCTATGCTTGTGTCATAAAGAATTTGGAAACTTTTGCACTTTCCTCTTACTCTGTAACAATTTAAAGCAATTCATATCTCTATCTAAATACGTTTAGATATAGCTATATATTAGATTACATATGTCCATATAATTAGATATATATTTAGATATATTTATGAAATGCTTTACATGTAGCCCATAAGTTCTATTTATTTTTAAAGATTTATTTTTATTTTATTTACAAATTTATTTTATTTATTTGAAAGAGAGAGTTACAGAGAGAGGTAGAGATAGAGAAAGAGGTCTTCCATCTGCTGGTTCACTCCCCAAAAGGCCGCAGTGGCCAGAGCTGCATCCATCCGAAGCCAGGAGTCAGGAGCTTCCTCTCAGTCTCCCACGCGAGTGCATGGGCCCAAGCACTTTCACTGCTTTCCTGGGCCATAACAAGGAGTTGGATCGAAAGAGGAGCAGCCAGGACATGAACCGGCACTTATATGGGATGCTGGTACTGGAGGCCACGGCTTTAACTGCTGTGTCACAATGCTGGCCCCAAAGATTTATTTTATTTATTTGAGAGGCAGAGTTACAGATAGAGAGAGAAAGAGACAGAGAGATCTTCCATCAGCTGGTTCGCTCCCCAAATGGCCTCAATGGCCAGAGCTTGGCCAATCTGAAGCCAAGAGCCAGGAGTTTCTTCCGGATGTCCCATGTGGGTGCAGGCGCCCAAGGACTTGGGCCATCTTCTGCTGTCCCAAGCCATAGCAGAGAGCTGAGACTTGAACCAGTGCCCATATGGGATGCCAGCACTGCAGGCAGAGGCTCAACTCACTATGCCACTGTGCCAATCCCTAATTTTTGAATTTATTTATTTGAAAGGCACAGAGTGAGACAGGCAGACAGACAGAGATCCCCCACCTGCTGGTTCATTTCCCAAATTTCTGCAACAGCCAAAGCTGGGTCAGGCTAAAGCCAGGATCCCAGAACACCATCCAGGCATCCCATGTGAGTGGCAGGATCCAATCAGCTGTCACCTGCTGCCTCCCACAGTGTGCGTTAGCAGGAAGCTGGAGTCAGAAGCTAAGCCGGGACTCCCATGCCAGCATTCCAATATGGAATACAGGCACTTCAAATGGCGTCTTCACCACTGTGTCAAAATGTAAAGTATTGGCCGGCGCCGTGGCTCAACAGGCTAATCCTCCGCCTTGCGGCACCGGCATACCGGGTTCTAGTCCCCGGCGGGGCACCGGATTCTGTCCCGGTTGCCCCTCTTCCAGGCCAGCCCTCTGCTGTGGCCCAGGAGTGCAGTGGAGGATGGCCCAGGTGCTTGGGCCCTGCACCCCATGGGAGACCAGGAAGAAGCACCTGGCTCCTGCCATCGGATGAGCTCGGTGCGCCGGCCGCAGCGCGCTGACCGCGGCAGCCATTGGAGGGTGAACCAACGGCAAAAGGAAGACCTTTCTCTCTGTCTCTCTCTCTCTCTCACTGTCCACTCTGCCTGTCAAAAAAAAAAATTAAAAAAATAAAAAAAATAAAAATAAATGTAAAGTATTTTCATTACTGCTATTTTATAGATACTCAAAAATTGGTTTTGATTTATTGACATAGAGTTTTTAGGTTTGAAGTGGGAGAACAAAAGTTTTTAAAAGTTTGGTGTTAGGTTCTTTTATTTCTGACTTTGTGATTAATTTTCTATTTTATTTCATTGTGATAAAGACCCAAGGTTAAAATGATCTGTATCTCTTTTTCCTTGTGAAATATTTGAGTTTATCTTTGTGACCTCAAATAGCATAAGTTTTTGTGTTTTACAGGCACACAAGGGGAATGTGAACTCTTTATATTCAGCCCATTTTGATATGCATCAAAGAAACATAATTTAGCAGTGATGTTATTTTGATCTCTTTTTCCTCAGCTGTATTTTTACCTGATATAATCTGAAAAGGGTAAATTAAAATCTGCTCTTTTGTGATTACTATATGTTTTTATGTCTTTGTATTTCTCTAGAATTTTGCCTTATAAACAATGATGTCATATTATTTTTACAAGAATATTCGTTTGGCACCTTATTGGGCATTGCTCCTTTTCATTATAAAATCAACTTCCTTGGGGCTGACGCTGTGGCTTAGCAGGTAAAGCTGCTGCCTGCAGTACTGGTATCCCATATGGGTGCCAGTTTGAGTCCCAGCTGCTCCACTTCTGATCCAGCTCTCTGCTATGGCCTGGGAAAAGCAGTAGAAGATGGACCAAGTCATTAGGCCCTGCACCCACATGGGAAATCTAGAAGAAGCTCCTGGCTCCAGGCTCCAGATCGGTTCAGCTCTGGCCATTGTGGCCATTTGGGGAATGAACCAGCGGATGGAAGACCTCTATCTCTGTCTCTCTGTCTGCTTTTGCCTCTCTGTAATTCCGCCTTTCAAATAAATTAATAATTCTTTAAAAAAAAAAAAAACCTTCTTTATATCCTTTGATTTTTTTTAAACTTGTCTGGTAATATAACAAGCCTGCTGAATTTTTTTTTTTTTTTTGCATTAGCCTGATACACCTTTGCAATTTTATTTTCCTCTTTACTATAGCCTTTAGGTAAATCATTTGGATGATGGCACCAAATCTTGCTTTGTGACTCAGGCTGAATATCGTTTTTCTGGGAATAAGTGGGTTTAGCTCTACTCATGACAGTTAGGTCATGTTTATTTCATGCTGTTTTCATAGTCTTTGTATTCCTTGTTTACTGTTATGATATACTTTGTGTTTGCTCTGTTTTGTGTTTCTTTTAATACTTTGGAAAGTGGCTGGCGCCTTGGCTCAACAGGCTAATCTTCCGCCTTGCGGCACTGGCTCACCAGGTTCTAGTCCCGGTTGGGCGCCGGATTCTGTCCCAGTTGCCCCTCTTCCAGGCCAGCTGTCTGCTGTGGCCCGGGAGTGCAGTGGAGGATGGCCCAAGTGCTTGGGCCCTGCACCCCATGGGAGACCAGGAAAAGCACCTGGCGCCTGGCTCCTGCCATCGGATGAGCGCAGTGCGCCGGCCGCGGCGGCCATTGGAGGGTGAACCAATGGCAAAGGAAGACCTTTCTCTCTGTCTCTCTCTCTCTCACTGTCCACTCTGCCTGTCAAAAATAAAAAAAAAATTAAAAAATTAAAAAAATACTTTGGAAAGTTTATATTTTTTCAAGGGGGGGTTGCCTTCAAAAGCAACAACATTTTTTAAAAAAGATTTATTAATCTATTTGAAAGACAGAGTTACAAAGAGAGGGAGGGGGAGAGTCAAAGAGAGGTCTTCCAAACTCTGGTTCACTCCCCAGATGGCCACAATGGCCAGAGCTGGGCAGGTCTGAAGCCAGGATCTGGGAACTTCTTCCAGGCATCTCACGTGGGTGCAGGGGCCCAAGCACTTGGGCCATCCTCCATTGCTTTCCCAAGCACATTAGCAGGGAACTGCATCAGAAGAGGAGCAACCAAGTCTTGAACCTGTGCCCATATGGGATGCCAGCGCTGCAGGCAACTACTTTGCCTGCTATGCCATAGCGATGGCCTCAGCCATAACTTTTATGTAATATTCTTAGTCCTTGATTTCTTCAGACTGTTTCTGTTGGCTCCATATTCTGGACACTGGTGACCAAGTACTTTTCACATTTTTCTTTTTTAAAAAATATATATTTATTTATTTGAAAGAGTGCCGGGGGCATGGAGGAGACATCTTCCGTCTGCTGGTTTACTCCCCAAATGCCCACAGCATAGCCAGGGCTGGGCCAGCAGAAGCCAGGATTCCAGAGCTCCACCGTGGTTTCCCACAGGGTGGCAGGGGCCCAAGTACTTGAGCCATCACCTGCTGCCTCCCAGGATGCCCACTAGCAGGAAGACGGATCAGAAGCAAGAAGGAGCCAGTGCTAGAACTGGGCACTCCCATACAGGATGTAGGAATCCCAAGCAGTGGTTTCACCTGCTGTGCCATAACACCCGCCCCTGTTTTATGGTTCTAAGAAGGCAAGGAGGCAGCCAGTTAAAATAGAAAAGACTTTTGTTGCAGTGGGGGTACAGAATAGGTGGGTAAAGAGAGTGGGGTTTCAGCCCAGCCGGATGGAGGGCAGAAGTTTGAAGTCAGGCTCCGTTCCATTTGGACAGAGTCCCATTTCAAGTGGCTTGTTGAGGGAGGTGCATGGACCCTGATAAAGTGGGTGGGGGACATGCAGAAGCTCCTTGGTAAGCTTTACAATGATTGTCTTAGCAGTTTGCAATGTCCAGGTAAGGGACTTTGCCAGGCAATAAAAACTCCACTAGCCTGTAGATTATCTAACCATCTGTGCCCAGTTTCATCACCTTTGGGAATAACTGGTGGTGTCTCAGTGGCCTAACAGGTTCTGACACATGCATCCTACCCTATAATCTAATGCCCACATCTGTTTTAGTTCCTGGACCTACTGTGAAACAAGTTCAGAGGAGCTGGTACTGTGGTGCAGTGAGTTAACCTGCTGCTTGGGATGCCGGTATACCATATGATTGCCAATTCAAGTCTCAGTTGCTCTGCTTCCTAGCCAGCTCCCTGCTAATATGCCTGGGAAGCAGAAGAAGATGGCCCAAGTACTTGTATTCCTTACACCTAAGTGGGAGACCCAGATGGAGTTCCTGGCTCATGGCTTCAACCTGGCCCAGCCCTGGTTATTGTCACTATGGAGAGCAGATGGAATCTCTCTCTCTCTCTCTCCCTCTTTCCTTCTCTCCCTTTCAAATAAATAAATAAATCTATCTTTAACCAAAAAAAGATTTAGAATTATTACTGGTTATTTTTAATGATAACCTCTACACACACACACACACACACACACACACACACACATTTTATGTTAAACTAAGATTCTGCTTTTGTAGTTCCTTTGAGATGAATTTATAGAAATTAAAAAATTCTTTGAATTTGTCACATTAAAAATAGTTGCTGCCTTTATCCTGCAAAAGTTTGAATATAAACTTACTGAGTAGCCTTTCATTTCTTGAGGAATATGTAACTATTTCTTTCTTGTCTTTTAGAACTGGATGTTGCTGTGATTGTCTGAAACCAGTCAGATTTATTTTTCCTTATAAGTGAGCTTCCTGGATGCTCCAAGAATCATTTCTTTGTCTATGAAGTCTAGAATCTTTACTGTTCTATACTGCAGAATTATCACTCTGGGTCAGTAGTCCCTGAGATACAAAAAATTGAAATTTGATAGATTCAATTATTTTTATCTGGTAATTATTCTTAAATTAGGTTTTTAAATATTCGCTCTAATGCATTATTTCCGTTTTCTCACAAGGTGAAAAAGCACCCAGTTCCCACTGTTGCAAAGAAATATTTTGCATATTAAGTTCTCTCTCCTTGGTAGCAAGCTTGGGTGGTCCTTTCTGAGAAACATAGCTTTCTCCTGTTTGATCTCAAGGGCAGCTGTGCCCTGCACCTGGTTTATGGTTTGGACCTTCGCCTACCACCTCATCTTCATAAAGATAATGCTGTGTCTGTGTTTCTTATATTCCTTGTTACTCTTGGGTAATTTCTCCATCACTTCGAAGCCACCAGTCCATTTTCAGTCCTCTTCTCAGTGTTCCATTAATTTAATTTCACCTATGTTCAGTGACTATGGGCAAGAACACTTCATTCATAGGGAGTGGAATTAAAAGATGTTTATTTTGGTACAAAAATGCTGAAATTCATGCCAAGTTTTTCATGATCCACATTTTCCCTGAACTTTTTGAGGACTCCTCATATGCATGGATTTCGGATTTTTTGGCACTAAAATAACCTTGAAGTTTCATTTCCCATGAACTTTTTGAAGTATGCTTGTAATTGCTCATATAAACTAGGATACGATGAGAGCGAAAGGAGGCGGGTGGTAATTTGAGTCTGGGACTAACATTCGTGCACAAGATTATCTCTGTGGTCATCCCATTTGTGGTTAGCTGCCTTTTGGATGGTTGAGTCGGGCATCTGTACTTGCAGGCTTATTCCAGCTAGCGGCCAGGCCTCCCACCCCCACCCCTGTGCTACACTCTCTTGCCCAGCCCTCTAAGTCCTCTTCAGTCCAGCACAGGGATTAGATGGAGGAGCTCAGGGTACCTATCCTTGGGTTGAACTGCAAGGATTCCAGATCTGGCCCTGAGATTCAGCTCAGTCCTGTTGACCTCCCACCTCCTCCCTCCTTTTTTTTTTTTTTTTAAGATTGCATTTATTATTTATTTGCAAGGCAGAGTTACAGAGAGAAAGAGAGAGAGAGAGAGAGAGAGATCGTCCACCCACTGGTTCATTCCTCAATTGGCCACAACGGCTGGAGCTGGGCCAATCTGAAGCCAGAAGCTAGGAGCCAGGAGCTTCTTCTGAGTCTCCCACGCAGGCGCAGGGGCCCAATTCAGGGGGCAGTTTCAGCTTCCCAGCCTCCCCTACCTGACTGGAGACCTGGAGTCCGTTAGTCCAACCCCTGTGGCCAGTTCCCCACTCTGTTTTTCCTTCTCACCTCGAGTGCATGGTGGATGTTTGAGTCTAGTTATCATGAAAATCATCAGAACCAAAATGGGGTCACTGCACCAACCCTACAAACAAAACAAATAAAGCCGGGAATTTTTTTTGAAGATTTATTTACTTATTTGAAAGCCAGAGTTACATACAGAGACAGGGGGAGACAGAGAGAGATCTTCCATACACTGGTTGACTCCCCAAATGGTCACAAAGGCCAGGACTGGCTCAATCCAAAGCCAAGAGCCAGGAGCTTCTTCTGGGTCTCCTTTGTGGGTGTAGGGGCCCAGCTACTTGGGCCGTCTTCTGCTGCTTTCCCAGGCACGTCAGCAGGGAGCTGGATCAGAAGTGGAGCAGCAGAGACTTGAACCAGTGCCCATATGGGATGCCTGCAATGTAGGAGGTGACTTAACCCGTTATGCCACAGCACTGGCTCAAAGCTGGGAAGTTATAAAGAAAACGGTTTGATGCACAACTGCTTGATAGAACCTATCACGGCCAGCACCGCGGCTCACTAGGCTAATCCTCCGCCTGAGGCGCCGGCACCCCGGTTCTAATCCTGGTTGGGGCGCCAGATTCTGTCCTGGTTGCCCTGGAAGAAGAAGAAGGAGAAGGAGAAGGAGAAGAAGAAGAAGAAAGGAAGGAAGAAAGAAAGGAAGAAACTATCACAAAAGATCTGCTAGAACCACAAAAGCTGTTGCACAAAAAAAATACTTCCATGAGGACACCTGCCCGGCAACTGTCTGCCCAACCTCAGATGGGTGCCTCCTTGTGCAGATCAGAATTACTGTTTCAGAATGCCTTCTGTGATCCTCCTCATTCTCCCCTGGCCTCCACCTCTTTGAATACATCCACCATTCACTGTGACATATGCGTTCCCAAAGCAATGCTCTACTTGTCCTAAATAAATACAATTATTATTCGGAGAATCTATCTAGCTGCCTAGGAAAGCTCTAGAAGATGGCCCAAGTCCTTGGGCCCCTGCACCCATGTGGGAGACCTGGAAGAAGCTCCTGGCTCCTGGCTTCAGATTGGTGCAGCTCCGGCCATTGCAGCCAACTGGGGAGTGAACCAGTGGATGGAAGACCTCTCCTCTCTCCCTCTCTCTCTCTCTCTCTCTCTCTCTCTCTCTTTCTCTCTGCCTCTCTGTAACTCTGCCTTTCAAATAAATAAATAAACCTTAAAAAAAAGAAAATGAAAAATTCTCTAGTAGAAATTTCAGTGTAAAAATTATCTGTCAAATTCTGTGGGCTCTCAACAGGGTGAAGTTTGCAGAGAAAAATCTATCAGTTTATGTAAAGTTTTTGAAAACAATGGGGCAAGTCCCAAAAATAAAGGAACCACAAAGCTAGAGAACTATAAGGAAATGATTGATAAAGGTAAAGACAGAAGTTATAGAGGAGAACAACCACGTTTGGCCTGGTTGAGGAAACAAAATATTGGCTCTGCGAAAAGACCAATAAAAAGAGTAACACTGGCCAGTCCTGCACTCCTTCAGTTCAGGGTATCTGGAGGAAAACACCCAGCCCTGCTGACTGGTCTCACTCTAAAGGTCATGGCCATGTAGCTCTGGGAACTTCCTGGACACACTACTCTGGCCACACACCACTTCAGTCAACAACGTGCCACGTATACAACGGTGGTCCCTTAAGATCATTGTAGAACTGAAAAGTTCCTATCACCCAGTGACATTGTAGTCACTATAATGTGGTGCCACAAGGTATTGCTCGCGTGTCTATGTGATGCTAGTATAAACACACCAACTGTTGCCAATCATGTGAAAGTATAGTACATACAGACTGTATACAGTGCATACAACTTAATAATGGACAACTGTATTACTGTTGTATTACTGTATTACTGTTTATATGTATTTACTATACTTTTATTGTTATTTTAGGGCATTACCTTCCATTTATATTTTTAAAAGAGATAACTTTTTAAAAGAGATTATTTATTTGAAAGGCAGAGTTACAGAGAGGTAGAGAGAGACAGAGAGAGAGAGAGAGGAGAGGTCTTCCATCCGCTGGTTCACTCCCCAGTTGGCTGCAATGGCCGGAGCTACACCAATCTGAAGCCAGGAGCCAGGAGCTTCTTCCAGGTCTCCCACATGAGTGCAGGGACCCAAGGACTTGGGACATCTTCTACTGCTTTCCCAGGCCATAGCAGGGAGCTGGATTAGAAGTGCAGCAGCCAGGACTCGAACTGGCTCCCAAATGGGATGCCGGTACTGCAGGCAGCAGATTTACCCCCTACACCACTGCACTGGTCTCAAGAGATTACTTTTTAAAACAGTCTGCCATGTGATGCCAGCAGCAGCTTCGTGCCTCTTGCATTTACTGCGTCTCTTGATTGCAGCATTTTCTTTTGGATTTTATTTATTTATTTATTTGAAAGGCAGAGTTACACACCCAGAGAGAGAGAGGCAGAGAGAGAGAGAGAGAGAGAGAGAGAGAGAGAGAGAGAGAGAGAGGTCTTTCATCTGCTGGTTCACTCTGCAAATGGCTGCAACGGCCGGGCTGTAGCCAGGAGCTTCTCTTAGGTCTCCCACGTGGGTGCAGAGACTCAAGCAGTTGGGCCATCGTCTGCTGCTTTCCCAGGCACATTATCAGGGGAGCTTGGTCAGAAGTGGAGCAGCCAGGACTTGAACCGACGTTGGGTTTGATTTAATCTCATATTGTTTTATCAATGTCCTGGGAGCAAGAGGCTATTTATATGCAAGCATACTTCAAAATGTTTGTGGCAAATGGAATTACAAGATAAATTTATTGTTATACAAAGACATTGAAATTCATACACAGCTGTTTCATGATTCACATTCTCAATGAACTTTTTGAATACCTCTCTGTGTGTGTGCACACACTGATACATACACACACACATCTATTTCTAAACCTACATCTCTATACATCATAGAGTCCAGGTGTGTAGGGTGCTGCTTCATGTAGGTGTGTGTAAATCCACTCTCATGTTCACACAACTAAATCGCTTAACCATGCACTGTTGGAAATGTATCCATTTGGCTAAGTGATATGTGACTGTGTATATATGATGACTGTTTTCTCTCCTTCCTCACAGCTGTTCATACTTTCTCCTCTTTCCTCAAACCTCCAGCACTTCCTCCCTCATCTTTACCCACAGCTGCTGACCTTGCTTCCAGTCACTGAGAAACCAGAGCCCTTGAGAGTGACCTCCACCCCTCTGCACAGCCCCCACCTCCCTGCAGCTGTGTCCAAACACAATCTCCCCTCTTCTCACAATGGCAGGGTGCTTCAGGCTCCCAGACTTGTCATCCTCTGACTTCTCCACAACAGTGCCTGCAGCTCTTCTGGGCTCTCCCACACCAGCAGGTGATCACCACCCATGGGACCCTCCCCAGCAGCATGCACGCTTAATAATAACTCTCCCACGCCATCAACAGTCTTGTAGCTTCACTCCTCCCACCAGCTACCATCCTATTTGTTTTCTTCTACGAGCAGAAAAATTCTTCCAAAGATTTGTCTCCAAGGACTGACTTCATTTCTCTCCTGTCATACGCTGGTAAGCTCCCTCTAATCAGACTCTGTCCCAGTCACTCTGGGAAACTTACAGTAACCTCTATGTGGCCACACCCAAAGTCCAGTGTCCAGTTCTTAGTGTTACTTGACCTGTTTACAACACGTGGCCTGGCTGATCGCTCACTCCCTCCTCTTAGAAATGCTTGGCTCACGCCTCTGCCTCCCTGCTCCTTGTGGCTGCTCCTTTCTCAGGCTCCTGTGCCAGTTCTTCCTCCTCTTCCCAACCTCTTCACCTTGGCGTGTCCCAGGGTGCAGTCCACAGCCTTTCTAGCTCCACTTACTCCTTTTAGGAGTGCATCCAACTTCATGGCTTAAATGCCACCAATATCCTGATGACTCCCACGCTATTATCTCTCATCTCTTTGCTTGAAATTCTCTGAACTCCATACTCATATATCCAACCACCATATGTAGCATCTCAAGCACAATATGTTCAAATATGAACTCCTGGCTGTCTTGGGCATCTTAATTCATGGCAAATCTATCCTGAAGGCAAAACCTTGGAAGTCCATCTTGACTGCTCTCTTACATGCCCTGTCCAATCTTTCTTCAAGTGATGCTGCCCCAGTTTTTACATGTATTCCAAACCCAGTGATCCCTCATGATCTCCTCTGTTATCACCTGGTCCCCCGGATCATTGCAAGCTCTTCACAGATCTTCTTGGTTCTGTTCCTGTTCCACTTCAGCAGAGATCCACAGAGAGTCAGAAAGATCCCTTTTCAGCATTAATCAGATCATGTCTCTGCTCAAAACCCTGCAGTAGGTCAGGCATTTAGCCTGGTGGTTAAGACTTGAGGTGAGAGTCTTGGGTTTGATTCTCAACTCCAGCTTCCTGCTAATGCACACCCTGGGAAGTAGTGCTGATGCCTCAAGTGGTTGGGTCCCTGTCACCCACATGGGAGATCTGGATTGAGTTCAGCTTCCGCCTAGTCCAGCCTGGCAATAGCAGGCAGGCATTTGGAGAGTGAACCAGTGGATGGGAGATTTCTCTCTCTCTCTCTCTCTCTCTCTCTGTTCTGTCTTTCAAATATAAATATTCAAGACAAGAATGTTTGCAATCTTCATGGCTAGACCAAGAAGACAAGAAGAAGAAAAGAAAACACAGGACTGTGCAGTACCTAGCCAGAGCAAGTGGCTGGCAATGGCCTTTGACACAGTCCTATGAAGCTTGCTCAGCAGGCGGGTGGATGCGGATGCCTCCTTGTGATGATGCAGAGTCTTCAGCCCTGTGTGTGGTGCAGGGGGGATGCAGCCCCCCCCCCCCGTTTCCCAGGGAGCTGCCGCAGGGAGATCCTCCCTCCCTTCACACTGGCAACCAGGTCTCTGACATGGGACTTAGGCTCTATCAAAGGCTGGCTCCACCCAGAAGTTTGGAACATAGGATGCAGAGGTAAGAAAACAGGTCCCTCTAGGACTCATTTTATTGCGGCTGTGGTGGTGTCTGGTGTCAGACTGTTCATTCTAAATAAGAAGTGGTGGCAGTTCTTCTGCCTTTCACTGTGTTGCTTTTGTGATTCTCTTCCTGCTTATAGTTAGAGCTGGATTTGGCTCCCCAGTTATGAAAATGTTTAAACCCCCAAGTCTTAGGCTACAGGGTAATGAATTAATGTTGATGGTTGATGGGTTAACGGTGGTGTCTTGATCTGGGAGATGGGCCCAGTGGGAAGACTTTAGGTCACTGGGGACATGCTCTTGGAAGGTCATTCTCATGCGAGGGTTGATTATTTTCAGCCCAGCTGTTAACTCTCTCTGCTTCCTTTTCCATCCAGTCTCACCAGATACCTGAACCAGCAGGGTTAATCTGGGATTGTGAACCTCCAAACTGGAAACTGAAATAAAGCTGCTTCCTTCCTGAGTAGCTCGTGTGAGTATTTTAGTTGTAGAAACAAAAAAGCTGCCTAGTGCCACTCCCATATTGTTCCAATAAATTCCTTTTATTCTTGAGAGCCAGAGTTGATTTCTGATGTCTGCAAGCAAGTACCTTGGAGTACCCTGGTACTCTGGAGTTTCTGTGTATCAAGACAGTCTGAGACTTTTCTCCAGTGTCTACCATCGGGCAGTTCTTGTAGTAAACTAATCATTCGTTTGTTCAATTAGCTCTGCTCCACAGTCGGAGAATTCAAACACTTTAAGGTTATAAGTGTGCCTTGTAGGTTAGTTGGGAGTGGGGGAGGGGTGGAAGGCAGGGCACAAGGATCTGTTTAACCTGAGCATTTAACTAAAATCAACTCAGCAGTCAAAACTTGGCCAACAATTACAGAAGTAAGATAGAAGAGAATTGTAGGACATTTAGCTCATGCTGGGATAAACCACCCAAAGAGCTAAAATATTCTGGATTCAATCTGTGGCAAAAAAATATATAATGTGGACATGTGCTTAGCCAGTTAGGATACCAGAGTGCCTGGGTTTGACTCCCAGCTCCAGCTCCTGACTCCAGCTTCCTGCTAATACAGGTCCTGGGAAGCAGTGGTGATGACGCAAGCAGCTGGGTTCCAGCCACCCATGCGGGATACCTGGATTGAGTTCCTGGCTCCCAGTTTTGGTCTTGGGCCATCTCCACCTGTTGTGTGCTTTTGGGGAATAAGTGGTAAGTAGGAGCTCTCTGTGGGTGTCTCAAATAAATAAATAAAATAAACAGTGTATCTTTTAAAATTCATGAAAAAACCAAAGGAGGGGCTGGCACTGTGGCATAGTGGGTAAGGCCTCCACCTACATCCCATATGGGTGCTGGTTCGAGACCCGGCTGCTCCACTTCCAATCCAGCTCTCTGCTGTGGCCTGGGAAAGCGGTGGAAGATGGCATGGGAGACTCAGAAGGAGTTTCTGGTTCCTGGCTTTGGAGCAACAAAGCTCTGGCCATTGTGGCCATCTGGGGAGTGAACCAGAGGATGAAAGACCTCTCTCTCTCTTTCTCTGCCTCTGCCTTTCAAATAATAAATAAATAAATAAATAAATAAATAAATAAATACTGGGGCCAGTGCTGTGGCTAGAGGGTGAGGCCGCCGCCTGCAGTGTCAGCATTCCATGCGGGCGCCGGTTGGAATCCTGGCTGTTCCACTTCCGATTTAGCTCTCTGCTATGGCCTGGGAAAGCAGTTGAGGATGGCCAAACTCCTTGGGCCCCTGCAACCATGTGGGAGACCTGGATGAGGCTCCTGGCTCCTGACTTCAGATTGGTGCAGCTCCGGCCACTGTGGCCAACTGGGGAGTGAACCAGCGGCTGGAAGATCTCTCTCTCTCTCTCTCTGCCTTTCTAATTAATAAATAAATCTTTTTTAAAAAATAAAAATAAGGAAAAAATTACAAAAAAAAATGTTTAAAAAAAGACCAAAGGACCCACTGGCCTAAGTTTATATGGGGTGTTTTTCTGCCACCTAGAGGATTATTTTAGTACTAAACTGTGTGAGCAGAAATTCAGAGACTGGAACTGGACAATGCTTTTAGTGAAAGCATGATTCCCTGGAGTTTTGAACGAGAGCTTTTAGATGGTTTGTGGCTGGAAGTAATAACACTTTGGGTCATGAACTCATTTTATGATGTGATCAAAGTAGGCACACTGTAAGAAATGAGCATACTAAGCTGACACATTTCCAGAGTGCTGGGGTCACCAGCGTCACATTTCAGAGCCAAGAACCTCTGCTTAAATGGCAGCTAACTAAAAACTCAGAATGCAAATTTATCTCAAACATTAATTCAGTCCAAAGATAGGCTCCAAATGCATCTATTTTTTAAAGATTTTTTATTTACTTGAGCAGCAGAGTTACAGACAGAGACAGAGAGAAGTCGCCCATCCGCTGTTTCATTCCCCCAAACGGCCACGATGGCCAGAGCTGCACCAATCCAAAGCCAGAATCCAGGAGCTTCTTCTGGGTCTCCCAAGCGGGTGCAGGGGCCCAAGCATTTGGGCCATATGCCGCTGTTTCCCAGGTCATCAGCAGGGAGCTGGATCTGAAGTGGAGCAGCTGGGATTCAAACTGGAACCCATATGGGATGCCGGCACTGCAGACAGATGCTTCACCTACTGCATTGCAGCCTCCAAATGCATCTACTTACAAAATATGCCTGAGCTCTGCTTTTCAATTCCCAGGGAGATATCAGCAGACACAGAGACAGGCATGGGTGAACAAAAGCCAGACAAGGGCATCAGTCCAGCCAAGCCAAGACCTCTTGGTGTCCAGTACGACCCTGGAGGGCCTCTCTGCTTGTTCCAGGGCAGTAGGTGCAGGTGAGCAGGGAGCCAGTGCTGGAGCAGGGTGGGCTGTGCTGGAACACGGCTGTTCCATTTGTCATGTGTGTGACTTTGGACCATAGCCTGTTTCCCTAGGTACAAAATAGATATAATAATGGTACTTGCCGCTTTGGATTAAATGAGATAATGGCTGTAAAATATATATCCAGTATCTGACACGCAGGAAATGCTGAATTCACTTGCAGATGGGTTTCTTGGTCTGGACTTGAGACACTTTTGCAATGTGGCTCTTAAAGTGGAGCATCAGAGTACGGGTGTTATGGCACAGTGAGCTAAGCGACTTTCTGTGACACTGGCATTCCATGTCTGAGCACCAGTTTGTGTCCCAGCTGCTCCGTTTCTGATCCAGGTCCCTCTTAATGTGCCTGAGAAAGAAGTGGAAGATGGTCTAACTGCTTGGGCTCCTGCTACTCACAAGAGAAGACCAGGATGGAGTTCCCAGCTCCTGGCTTCAGTGGATGGAAGATTCTCTCTCTCTCTCTCTCTCTCTCTCTCTCTCTCTCTCTCTGTGTGTGTGTGTGTGTGTATGTTGTTCTGTCTGCTACTCTGCCTTTTAAGTAAATAAATCTTTTTTAGATTTCTTTATTTATTTGAAAGGCACAGTTACAGAGAGGCAGAGAGAGAGATAGGGAGGGGGGGAGGGAGAGAGAGAGAGAGAGAATCTTCTGTTAGTTCACTCTCCAAATGACCACAACATCCAGGGCTAGGCCAGGCCAAAGCCAGGAGACAGGAACTTCTTCCAGGTCTCCCATGTGAGTTCAGGGGCCCAAGTACTTGAGCTAACCTCTGCTGCTTTCCCAGGCTCATCAGCAGGGAGCTGGATTGGAAGTGAAGCAGCCAAAATTTGAACCGGCGCCCACATGGGTTGCAAGCACTACAAGCGGCAGCTTCTATTCTCTATGCCACCGCTCTGGCCCAAATAAATAAATCTTTGAATTTAAGCATAGGAAGAGATCCAGGTGAACACTGAAGCAGCACCCCAGAATCTCTCTCTCTCTGGAATAGAATAAAATTAGCAAAATACAGAGGGGAATCAGCCAGAAACTCACAGAGGCAGTCAAACAAAGAGGATATAGTCTTACTCAATAAACTTCAAAGCATGGCAGTTAGCGAGGAAATGGAAGATTCTGAGGATGGTGAAATGGCTGGGTAAGAGGTGAGGTTCCTGACTCCAACCCAAAGATGAGGCAGGAGGAAGGGCCACCACAGGAGTGCAGAGGAAGACCCAGTCATGGTAGTCATTATAGCTGTTCTTTTTATCTCCAGGCTCCCAGTAGAATCCATTTCTCTGCTTCATTTCAGTTTTGCCCTTGAGGTAACGGGTGTCTAGCCTAGGAATTAAGGTGCCTGTATCCCATATGGGAGTGCCTGGGCTTCGAGTCCCAGTTCTATTCCTGTTTCCAGCAGTAAATGATGGCTCCAGTTACTGGACTCCTGTCACCCACAGAGAAGACTTGACCTGAATTCCAGGCGCCTGATTTCACTGTCAGCCCAGCTCGGGCCATTGCAAGCATTTGAGGAATAAACCAGTGGATGAGCGTCCTCTCCGTCAGTCTGTCTGCTTCTCTCTGGTTCACAAATAAGTAAATCACTTCATTACCTTTACAGTGTTAAGGTTGGTGAGGGTATAGAGAAATTAGAACTCTTACACATTGTTAGTGGTATAGTACGTTGGTACAGGTGCTGTGGAAAATAGTTCCCTTCCAATATGTAAATAAAATCATTGACAGCATTAAAATTTATTGTTTCCAAAGAAACGAGCTCCTGGGTCCATGTCAGAATCCACACCTGACACTGACCTTCAACACATAGCCCTTGTTTGCTTTGAGCCTATTAAAGCATGCCACTTAGACTCCACCTTCCCCTCAAGTCCTGGAGTAACTGTCCTATCTCTTGTTTGGTGAGTCATACCTAGGGTTGCTCAAGTGTGCCATCCCTCTCTGCAAGGATACAGTAACCTCATTTTGCCAGTGTTAAATTTGGCCTAAAAGTTCATCCATAGTGACCTGTAACCTAACTTGATAAGTTAACAGACTGCAACCTATTATTGGAACAATCTCAGCCAATCACGAGAAGCCAAATGTTCAAACCTTGTTCAAGACAGGAGCAGCTTGTAAGTAGGTGGGCTATCTCTGCTCGGTGCCTCACTTCTGCCTTCTGTACAGCTCTTCCTTTCTCTGTGTATGGGTAAAATTGGCCCATGTGGTTCTGAACCACTTGTGATCCAGACTGCTACCCAATTCTAGAATCCCAAGTCAAAAAAGCCAACTAAGATCTGCAAAACTAGATTAGTCATAAATGTGTCTGGTGGCACTGGACTGCAGATTTGTTGTCCTTGGCAATTCAGGCTGAGGAGGAGTCACAGCAGTGTCCTCTGAGACTTCTTTGCTTCTCTGTCCTCAATAAATTCTATGTAATAGTGATCATATGCGGTATTGAGAGTGCATGGGTTTGTGCCCTCTTTCTGTAACAGTTCCCCCAACTCTTTCCTGGGGACTTCCTCCTCTGTGTCCTCAACTTCCACTTCCTTGCGAGAACAGAAAGCTACAGGATCTTCCTTCCTTGACCACAGGCTCACAGGCTCCTCTCTCAGAACCCTTAAAACAGAGACCCCAAGAACAGCCATGGCTCTCTCTCTCTCCCATCCCCTCCAGACTCGTAACTAAGGGAATCACGAGACAGGATGGGAGCAGGACTCACTAAACAAAGCTCCTCACATCCATCTCTCTCAGGAGCAAGGAGCATTGAATCCTAATAGCAAAAGACTCCCTACGGTCCTTTATGGGACTTTCTCAACCCAGAATAATCTAATCTGAGCCATATTTGACCCTCCTGGGGTGGCAATATTGCAAAAAAAAAAAAAAATAGTGTCTCTTGGGAAAGCAGTGGAAGATGGTCCATGTGCTTGGGCCCCTGCTACCCACATGGGAAACCTGGATGGAGTTTCCGGCTCCTGGCTTCAGCCTGGCCCAACCCTGGCTGTTGTAGTCATTTTGGGGAGTGAAGTAGCAAATGGAAGATTCTCTCTCTCTCTCTCTTTCTCTCTCTCTCAATCTTTCAAATAAACAATTAAAAAAAAAAAAACACCAGCACCTACACAGCACACTAAACCAGGTGTAAACCAAAATGCAGTGTGCCGAGGTGCACAAGGCAGAGCTGCAGGTCAGGTGCGGATGCAGGTGCTGTGTGCCAAGGAGAAATCACCCTGCCTCCCCTACCCCATAGAAGCACCGGTTCAGCACCCTTCCATGAGCCAGCTGATGGGGAGTTCTTCCTGCTGTACTGTGTCCCTTGTGCAGGGGTGGTAAGCTCCCGATACACAGTGTCTGGGCTGCACATGGGCCTCTTGTCAATAGCAATTTGCAAGTGAGCCAAGGAAGGTAGGGGCAGTAATAATAACAGCCCCCTAGGGCCAACCTGCAAATGGAATCCTTGCAATGAATGGCTGCTGGCCCCTGGGATTGTATGCAATGCAGGGCTGCTGGCACCTGCAGAGCACAAGGTGGCACCCCAGGAGCCAGAGCAAGGGCCCCAGGGAGACAGGGGTAGTGGCCAGGCAAATTGCCATAAGTTCTACCAAAGCCTCCAAGACTTCCTGGCTTTGCTCCCAAAATGGGGCTCACAAATTGGTGACCCTTAGGCTGGCAGCCCACTCCCTTCCTGAGGGTGATGGCCTCTGCCCTCCATTATGCTAGATTCATCTGTGTGTGTTACTGAGGTCTCTTTTGTGAGAAACTCTTGATCCTGCTGGGATTCAGTGTTGACACTGCAGGAGCCGTAACAGCAGTGGTAATAGAAAAAAACATAATAGCAGTGGCAAAAAAAACAGGCTTCCAAGCAGGAGTTGGCAAACTTTTTCTATGAGGGGCCAGAGAATCAACATTTTAAGCTTTGAGGGCCATATAGATTCTTATGCAACTACTTGATTTGGCAGCTGTAGCATGAAATTTTAATTTAAAATACAGGTATAATCATTTATACAGGTGTAAATGATTGGATGCAACTTTATTCCACCAAAGCTTTGCTTACAAAAACAGACGATGATCGGACAGGATTTGGCTCCAGAGCCTACTCCTGCTCTGGAAACTCTCAGATCTGAGATTGAATTCTGGCTGTGTTGCTGATGAGCTGTAGGAACTTGGCAAGGCTCTCTGAACCCCAGCTTACTCATCTGCAAAATTTAGAGTACGAATACCTGTCCCTCAAGAGTGATCAAAGGCTTGCAGCTGGTGCATAAAGGGTGCCTTGTGCCTAGTAAGTATTCAACAATAAAAAGCTGCATCACTATCAGTTTAGAAGTGATTAATTCAGCCAGGGCTGGATTCATCCGGAAGGATTTCCTGCAGGAAGTGGATCATGGGCTGAGTCGGGGGGCGGGGGGGGGGGGGCGGCAGGAATTGCACAGAGGAGCAGAGGACACTATAGGATTCCTATTATCACACGGACATGGCCCAGCTGTACTTCCACTCCCTACCTAGGTTTAGGCTCCATCCCGTCCCCAATCCAAGAACTTCAAAATCTATCCTCATAGGTTCCTCCTGCAGTATCCAGAGCCAGCAAGTCCTTTGGCCAGTGTGATAGTCCTACCACAAGAGGGAGTGACTGCCCCAACTCAAGATGTGTGAGGCATGACTTTGGTTATCAACCTGGAAACAATCAATGATGCAGGGTGGATCTCCCGTAGGACAAGTGGCGTCTGAGATCCACATTCCAGGCTCCCCTGAGGAATGGGGGGCTGGAGGAATCTGAAAGCTCCCGCTTTGCAAACCCCATCTTCTTACGTGCCCCATTCCCACATCTCAGGGTTCCACTCCCATGTACCAGGAAGCCAGTTAAAACCACGCATTCTTTTTTTTTTTAAGATTAATTTTATTTGAAAGGCAGAGTTACAGAGAGAGAGAGAGAGAGAGAGAGAGAGAGAGAGATTTTCCATCTGATAGTTCACTCCCCAAATGACCACAACAATTGGGGCTGGACCAGGCCAAAACCAGGAGCCAGAAGCTTCATCCGGGTCTCCTACGTGGGTACAAGGACCAAGTACTTGGGCCATCTTCTGCTGCCTTCCCAGGTGCATCAGCAGGGAGCTGGATCTGGAATGGAGCAGCCAGGAATTGAAATGGCACCCAAATGTGATGCCGGCATTGCAGACGGCAGCCTAACTTGCTATGCCACAACGCCTGCCTCTCTGTCTCTCTTTCCACTCTGCCACCTTTACAAGTAGGTCCTATGCATGATCTTCAGCAACTGCTCCTTTAAAATCTGCCAAAGGAGCCCTTGGCTGCCCCAGCGTGACTGGACTTGGCAGGTGGCTACCCTGAGCCTGTACTCCTCTGCTTCTTTCAACCAGAAGCCAGATACTCTGCAGTCCATAAAATGAACACACCTGTAGCCTTAGCTTAGGCCGCTGTAACAAAATACCATAGACTGTGGCTCATAAACAATAGAAATGTATTTCTCACAGTCATGGAGAGGAAGAACCAGAACCAGGGTGCTGGCAGATTTCGTGTCTGGTGATGGCCCCCTCTCTCACTGTGCCCTCCCATGGCAGGAGGGGCAAGGGTCTCCCTGAGGTCTCCATTATGTAGACTCATGACCTAGTCACCACCCCCAGGCTCCACCCTCTGACACCATCACCTTGGGTGCTAGGATTTCTTTTTTTTTTAAGATTTTATTTTATTTTATTTTATTTGAAAGACAGAGTTACAGAGAGGCAGAGAGAGAAAGAGAGGTCTTCCATCCGCTGGTTCACTCCCCAGATGGCCACAACGGCCGGGGCTGTGCCGATCTGAAGCCAGGAGCCAGGAGCTTGTTCTGGGTCTCCCACGTGGGTGCAGAGGCCCAAGGACTTGGGCCATCTTCTACTGCTTTCCCAGGCCATAGCAGAGTTGGATCAGAGAGGAGCAGCCGGGATTAGAATCAGTGCCCATATGGGTTGCTGGTGCGTCAGGCCAGGATTTTAACTCACTGTGCCACAGTGCCGGCCCCACTAGGATTTCAACATAGGAATTTGGGGGTGGGGGAAGGACTTCAATGTTCAGACCAGAGCCCTTCCACACATTCAGTGTCACAGCTGCCACACAGCCACAAACTTCATCTCACTTCAGCACAGCTGAGAGCCTATGAACCATGATGCTACTGCTCACAAGAGGCTACTGCTACCTCCACCCACGGCCAGCAGTAGTGTTCTTAGTGCTGTCACACTGGCTGCTATGGTCTCTTTGTGCCCCTCCAAAATCCAGGAGTCCCTCGTGAATGGAATTAATGCTCATATAAAACACTCACCCCCAGGGAGACTCCTTGTCATTTCCACTGCAGAGTTCACAGCTACCAGGTTCCAGCAATGAAGTAGAGAGGAGACCCCCACTCAAATATTGAATCTATGGGGCAGCTTGATCTTAGACTTCTGAGCCTCTGGAACTAGGAGAAATAAGGTTCTGTGGTTTGTAATCCATGCACAGCAGTCTTTGGCATTTGGTAATAGCAGCCTGAACACGCTAGGACACTGGTGAATAACTTCCCAGATCCAACCCTCTTTGAAGGATGAAAAAATTACCCTATAAGAACTTGGTTAGATGACCCTCCCTTCCAGTGGGTTCTATTTCCTGCCTTGTGGCTCTTCTGGGGCTCAGCCTGCTGTGAAAACAACAGCTCTCTCTGAGTAGTCTTCCTCACTGCCTGCCAACGTGTATCATGATTGCTTCCTCTCGCCTAAGTCACAGCAGAGATAGGGAGTTTAATTCAGAAAGTTGGGAACTGAAGTCTCTGAGTCATTTAATTCTCAAAAAGACACCGCTGTGAAATCTGCTTCTTATTTTCAAATAAAACTTCACTTGAAAAGAAGCTTATTCGCGGCCAGCACTGTGGCACAGAGGGTTGGGCTTCCCCATGCAATGCTGGCATCCCATACGGGCACTGGTTCAATTCCTGACTGCCCCACCTCTGATTTGGCCCCCTGCTAATGCGCCTGGGAAAATCAGCAGAAAATGGCCCACGTGCTTGGGTCTCTGCACCCATGTGAGAGATCAGGAGGAAACCAGCAGATGAAAGACCTCTCACTCTGTCTCTCCCTCCCTCCGTTTCTGTAACTCTGGCTTTCAAATAAAATAAATAGATCTCTATTTAAAAAAAGAAAGAAAAGAAAACAGGGTCAGATATTTTATGTTTCTGCTTTGGGTTTGACCAGAGCCTATCCTGTTGATATAAATAAATCACAAAAGCAGAAAAACCATTGTAGGAACTAGTTGTAAAATCATTGCCTGTGCACAGGGTTAAACTGCATCCTTAATCAGAGCACTGTTTCGAGTCCCAGCTGCTTCATTTCCCATGCAAGTATTTGAAGCCTCTGCCACTGACCTGGAAGATCCAGGTGGAGTCTGTGGCTCCTGGCTGTGGCCTGGCCCAGACCTGGATTTTGTGGTCATTTAGGGAGTAAAGCAGCAGAAGGAAGATCTTTCTGTCTCTCTGTGTCTTTCCCTCTCAAATGAATAAATAAATGAATAGGCCAGTGCTGCGGCTCAATAGGCTAATCCTCCGCCTGCGGTGCCAGCACACTGGGTTCTAGTCTCAGTCGGGGTGCCGGATTCTGTCCCAGTTGCCCCTCTTCAGGCCAGCTCTCTGCTGTGGCCCGGGAGTGCAGTGGAGGATGGCCCAAGTGCTTGGGCCCTGCACCCCATGGGAGACCAGAAGTACCTGGCTCCTGGCTTCAAATCAGCGCGGTGTGCCGGCTGCAGCGTGCCGGCCGCAGCGGCCATTGGAGGGTGAAGCAATGGCAAAGGAAGACCTTTCTCTCTGTCTCTCTCTCTCTCACTGTCCACTCTGCCTGTCAAAAATAAATAAATAATTTGAAAACTGCAACAATAGCAACAACAGTAGCTACCATCTACTGACTGCCTTCTAAAGCCAAATGCTGCCCTAGGAACTTTCAGTGTATTATTTTTGAATGCATAATCACCCAGATGGTAGGTGATATTTTCATTTTACAGATGCAGGGTCAAAAACTTATGAAGGGGGCTGGCGCTGTGGCACAGCGGGTTAAAGCCCTGGTCTGAAGTGCCGGTATCCCATATGGGATCCAGCTCTCTGCTATGGCCTGGGAAGGCAGTAGAATATGGTCCAAGTCTTTGGGCCCCTGCACTCATGTGGGAGACCCAGAGGAAGCTCCTGGTTCCTGCCTTTGGATCTGTTGCGGCCATCTGGGGAGTGAACCAGTGGATGGAAGACCTCTCTGTCACTGCCTCTCTCTGTAGCTCTTTCAAATAAATAAAATAAATCTTAAAAAAAATTCCTGAAAAAAAAACTTATGAAGGACAAATGCTCCTTAGGCATAGATTTACCCCCCCCCCAAGTCTTTATACAGCATGGCATAAAAAAGAGGGGCTTTGGAAAACGACAGAACAGTGCTCGGATCCTTGACTCTGCTTTTCTTAGCTGCAAGATCTTAAGCAATTTATTTATCCTCTCCAAACATGCATTTTCTCATTTGCAGAACGAGGCAAGTAGGATCAACCATCCCAGGTTGTCCTGAGAATTAAATGCAACATTACAGTTAATGAAATGGAAATCCCTGGGACAACATCTGGCACACAGCGTGTACTTCTTCCTGGAAACCGTAGCATCTCAGCTCCGATGCAGAGAACAAAGGAACACCCAGGAAATACTATTCAAATTCATTTAAAACGATTGCGGGTAGCCAGGCAATTAAAGGAGGGGGAAAGAGGACTGATTTTAAAGCTTCAGGCTGACTAGCTTCTTTTAGAAAGGAAAAACAAAACCCTTTTAAGCTAAATTTCAGTGTCTAGATTTTTAACCCTGCTACTCATCAGATGAGACTATTTTTCACCTAGAAAATGAGAGCTGTTATGGGGATTGAAACACAAGCAGGTGCTCAAGAAGGATAGCTGATATTATCTCTGTGGTGGTCATCATCATCAGTGTTATACCATTAGAGACTTCAGTTTTCTGATCCAGAGTGTGGGAGGGGCTCGTGTTGTGGCGCAGGGAGTTAAAGAGATGCTTGCCTTGCTGACATTCCACATCAGAGCATCAGTTCAAGTCCTGGCTGTTCTGCTTCTGAGCCAGCTCCCTTCCAATGTGCCTGGGAAAGCAGTGGATGATCGCTCAAGGATTTGGGTCCCTGCCACTCATATGGGAGTCACAGATGAAGTTTCTGGCTCCTGGATTTGGCCTGGTCCAGCTTAGGCTTTGTGGCCATTTCAGGGGTGAACCAGCAGGTATAAAACTTTTTTCTCCCTCTCCTTTATTTATTTATTTATTTGAAAGGCAGGGTTACAGAGAGAGACAAGGAGAGACAAAGAGAGAGGGGTCTTCCATCCACTGCTTCACTCTGCAAATGGCTGCAACATCCTGGGCTGGGCCAAGCCAAAACCAGGAGCCAGGAGCTTCTTCTGGGTCTCTCACATGGGTTACAGGAGCCCAGGCATTTGGACCATCACCCGTTGCTTTCCCTGGCATGCTAGCACAGAGTTGGATCAGAAAGTGGAGCAGCCAGGACTCAAATTGGCACCCAAGTGGGATGATGGCGTTGCAGACCATGGCTTTAACCCTCTGAGCCACAGAGCTGACCCCATAAACAAATCTTTAAAAAAAAATGGGCTTGGGAATTGTGTGAATCTGCTACTAAGATCCCTTCTAGCTTTGATGATCACTGATGCCAGGATTTTCTGGTGAAAAGTTTGAGATGTTGAAATGTTTGAGGTGTCATGGATAAAGGGCTTTGCACAGACCACAGATGTGGCTATGACTGGAAGTCAGCTACTCCTGATGCATTATAGACCCTTTTGCATGTACAAAACACAACCGCCACTCAGGTAAAGCTAGCATTGCATTTATTCCATTTCTGTACAACCCTCACTCCCAACAGCATATTAAAGATATGATCCATCAGACCACTGGGCTCTAAAGATTCCTGGAATCCATGCAACTTCATTCTTGACCTGAACTTGTCAATCTGGAGTAGCAGGAGAGCAATGATGTTCACTTACTGTACCCCAACCCTCTCCTACTTTGAGCTCATCTGGCTCTGCCTCCAGCTCTGCAGGGCTTCCTCTGGAGGTTACCTGCTAACACACTTCACCTCCTACCCCTGTTTATGTATATCTCCTCCATTCTGGGCTGCCATATTGACAATGCCATGGAGTATGCATGCATAACCATGAATTGCAAAAGAGTTAGTTGGCTGTGGTACAAATCACTGATTGATGGGAGAAGGGAATTAATGGCTGAACACTATCCAGCTTACATGTCCCTAGAGCACAGTCCCCCATATCCACATATCCAGCAATGTTTCACACTTAGCATGGCCAACTCAACACCATGGTAACACAGTCTTGGGTTGGCTCTCCCTCTTTACCCACTTCTCTTCCCTTGTCTCTCATGCCTGCTCTGTGGTCTTGAGCCCTGCCATGGGTCTGCTGCCTCTGGCTGTGTTTTCTGGAGAACCTATAGTAAGCTCTGGGTAGCCCTAAAAGAGGATTGGGATTTGGGCATTAGATTATTCACCAGTGTCATAACCTGTTCAGGTTGCTATTACCAAATGCCAAAGACTGCTGTGCATGGATTACAAACCACAGAACCTTATTTCTCCTAGTTCCAGAGGCTCAGAAGTCTAAGATCAAGCTGCCCCATAGATTCAATATTTGAGTGGGGGTCTCCTCTCTACTTCATTGCTGGAACCTGGTAGCTGTGAACTCTGCAGTGGAAATGACAAGGGGTCTCCCTGGGGGTGAGTGTTTTATATGAGCATTAATTCCATTCACGAGGGACTCCTGGATTTTGGAGGGGCACAAAGAGACCATAGCAGCCAGTGTGACAGCACTAAGAACACTACTGCTGGCCGTGGGTGGAGGTAGCAGTAGCCTCTTGTGAGCAGTAGCATCATGGTTCATAGGCTCTCAGCTGTGCTGAAGTGAGATGAAGTTTGTGGCTGTGTGGCAGCTGTGACACTGAATGTGTGGAGGGGCTCTGGTTTGAACATTGAAGTCCTTCCCCCACCCCCAAATTCCTATGTTGAAATCCTAGCACCCTAGGGCCGGCGTTATAGCATAGCAGGTACCTGCAGTACCAGCATCCTATATGGGCGCCAGTTCGAGTCCCGGCTGCTTCCACTTCTGATCCAGCTCTCTGCGATGACCTGGGAAAGCAGGCACTCACGTAGGAGGCCTGGAAGAAGCTCCTGGCTCCTGGTTTCGGATTAGCCTGGCTCCAGCTGTCACAGCCTTCTGGGGAGTGAACCAGCAGATGGCAAACCTCTCTCTCTCTGCCTCTGCCTCTGCCTCTCTCTCTCTCTGCCTTTCAAGTAAATAAATAAATAAATCGTTTTTAAAAATATGTATAGGAAACATAGATTTTTTTTTCTAGTTAGACTGGGTACCATCCCCAACACATCTCATTGTATATAGAAATATAATCCGACATTCAAAGAAGTCTGAAATCTGAAACTCTTTGGTCCCAAGTTTCTTATCCTAAGGAACAAGGATGTTCAACTTCTATTGGGAAGCAGAGTGGGACCAGCCTTTAGAGTTCCTTGACCCACAGGGATCTGGAGAGATAGCTGATGGATCTAGGTGTTCCCAGTAGGAGAAAGATAACCAACTGGGGCACTCTCGATATTACATAATAAAAATAAAATAAAATAAAATAAAACAAAGCAACGGTCCATGAGCAGAAGGCTAATGTCAGCTGTCACAGTGGAAAATCACATTCCCTTCCAAGTTCCCCGATGTAAGACAATTCACAGGCTCAGAGTTCATTGTTTGAAAAGGAAGCCAGATCCTCTTAAGTATACACAGTATAAATATTTACCCAGTCAATCCTGGGGAAGAGCTGAGGTCAGTTTTCAGGGTAACTGAGCACCAGAGAAAAGAGAATGCCCAGCACTCCCAAAGATACAGGATCTGAGATAAGACTGATGGAAACCAGAGCACCCAGCGGGACATATTTTACACTTACAGCACATCTTCATTTGACTAGCCACATTTCAAGGGCTGAATATTCAGACAGGATAGGTCTGAAGAATTCTTGATTGTTTGGACATTCCATATAGCATCATCCTGGGGCTCTGTGTTGATGATGTCATACTATTTGTACCTAGCGAGCAAGCAATGGCATGTATTCCAGATACATTGACAAGACACATACATGCCAGAAGGTGGGAAATAAGCCCTCCCAAGATTCAGGAACTTGCTACACTGGTGATGTTTTTATACTTGTTAAGTATTTGTATAGAAAACAACTTAGCCCTATGCCCAAAGAGATATTTGACTTTTGCTGTTGACCACTTGGAAGTGATCTCTAGCCCTTGAAATATCACTCCTGATATGAGTATTTCTGTTTTGACTATGGGTCTTTGGCCAACCAAATAGCAACAACGTGATTTGGGTTGGGGACTTTGGGTCAGGCTGCATCAGTGGAAATCCCTGGAGGGGCTGGAATCCCTGATCAGTCACATGGGCAGTCAGCCATGCTTGCATGATGGAATCTCAATAAAGACTTTGGACACCAAGGTTTGGGTAGCTTCCCTGGTTGGCAATATTCCACACTGGGTACCAACCCTGTCCTGGCTCCACGGACAATTGGAAGGTCCCCATTTGCAACTCCCCTGGACCCTGCCCTGAGCATGTCTTCCTGTGGCTGATTATAATCCATATCCTGTATCTGTAATAAACCATAAGTGTGAGTGTAACATCTTTCAGTGAATTTTGTGAGCCCTTCTAGCAAATTATGGTATGAAGAGTAGTCAGGGGATTCCTGAAGTGAGGCTCTCTTGTGTGGACTGTGCTCCCACTAACTTCATAGTTATCGTTCACAACATTGTTATTGCTCTTTGTGATCAATGTGTATTTCTATTAATTCACATATGTATCACTTTCTTCATTCTTTAAATTTTAAAAAAATGCAAACAGGATCCTCTTGTTTTTTGAAGATTTTTACTTACTTGCAAGGCAGAATTACAGACAGAGGAGGAGAGAACACAGAGAGCAAGAGAGATCTTCCATCCTCTGGTTCACTCCCCAAATGCTGCAATGGCCAGAGCTGGGCCAGGCCAAAGCCAAGAGCCCAGAGCTTCTGGGTATCCCAGACAGCTTCAGGGGCATAAGCCTCTTCTGCCACTTTTGCAGGTGCATTTGTAGGGAGCTGTATCAGAAGTGAAGCTGCTGGAGCTCCAACTAGCTCCTATATGGGACGTCAGCAGTATACCGCGATGCCAGCTCCCATTCTTTAAATAATAAAAAAAAAAAAGGTTTTATTAGGCAGAGAGACAGAAACACAGAGAGATCTTTCATCTGCTGGTTCACTCCCCAAATACCCTAATAGCCAGATCAAAGCCAGGAGCCTGGAACTCAGTTCAAATCTTCTAGGTCTCTCATTTGGGTGACAGGGACCCAAGTATTTGGGTCATTACCTGCTGCCTCCCAGGGTGCACATTAGCAGGAATTTGGAACAGGAAGTGGAGCTAGGACTTGAACCCAGGCACTCTGATACTAGATGCAGGGGTCCCAAGCAGTAGCTTATCCACTTCACCAAATGCCTGTCCCATGTTCTTTGTTCTTTATGGTACCTTTCATTACTTTCCATCTTATATCGCCTTACTTCTGTCTGAAGTAAATCCTTTAGAGTACCCTTTAGTGAAATCTGGTTACAATTTTTCTGTTCATGTCTGAAAATGTCTTATTTTGTGCCATCCTTGAAATATAGGTTTTGTGGGTATAGGATTTCAGGGTGATACTTACTTTTTATAGCACATTAAAGGTCTATTTGTAGTCTTCTGGTTTTTATAGCTGTCAGTCTAAAATAACAGCTGCTTAAGCATAATTTCTTTGAAAATAATGTTTCCCTAGCAATTTTTAATAATTTTTGGTTTTTATTTCATGAAATCTTGTTATTAAAAATTTATGTACCTATTTCTTTTGATTTATTTTTCTTGTAATTCATAGTGATTCATGAGTTGATCTGGTTTCTTTTATAACCTCAAGAAAATTTTCAGCCATTAGTTTTTCAAATATTTACTTTACTACAATCTCTATTCTTTCCTTCCAGTACTCTGATCAAACACATGGTAAACCTTACACCCTGCAAGTTTCATTTGGATATTTTCTTTTGGCCTGTTTTCCATTTCATACATTCTCTCATCAGCTGTAGCTCTTCTTAACATATTATATAGTTTTGATTTCAGCAATCTTTCACTTCTTGAATTTCTAATTGCTTCCTGTCAGTTTTAATAGTTTCCAGTTCTCTGCCCGAATTTTCAATCTTGTCTCCTTGAATATAGTAAGAAGAGTTATACTGAAAGCTATGGCTGGTAGTTCTGCTACATAGGGATCCAGCATGACTGCCTCTATTGTCTGCTGTTTCTCTTGGCTTTTGTTCCTTTTGTCTGTGACTAAGTGCTAGACATATGAGAAAAAATGTTGAAAAATTGGATTGCTTGGATGATGTTATCCTATTCCAAGAGGATTTGCTTCCAGCAGGGACCCTGGGAAACCAGCAGTATAGCTTTTCTTAATTTACTCTTAGGGATTAAGATTTCAGTCACCCAGATGACTTGAAGCTGGGTCGCAACCATTTAAACAGTTGGTCTACTTAGGGTATAGCTTTCTCAGAATCACAGCCGAAAGCACACCTTGGACCTCAACTTTTTTCTTCTAGTTTGTGACACTATCAACAGCATCACTCAACTTTTCAATGTTTTTTTCACGAACAGCAAAATTTCCCAATGCAAAAGGTCCTAAATAAGGGACTTGATTTGATTATCTGGATTTTGTTTTTCTTCTCTTTCTTCCCCCAGCAATTGATTCCTCTTTACCTTCTTATTGCCACAATGTCAATTTGTTTTTAATTGTGGAAGCAGGGACAGACAGAGTCCCCATGTGCATGGTTAGGTCTGGGTCAGATTGAACCTGGGAGCAGGGAACTCAATCCAGGTCTCCTATGTGAATGGTAAGGAAGGACCCAACTTCTTGAGCTATCACCTGCTGCCTCCCATGTTCTGCACTAGCAAGAATCTGTAATCAGGGGTCTTAAACCCAGGTCTTCCAATGTGGGACATGGACGTCTTAACTGCCATGTCCACATGCCTGCACCAACTCCCAAAGTCTTTCAAGGTTTTATTCACCTTGTTATTTATTTTTTTATTCACCTTTTTAAAAGCATTCCTTAGCATGTGGTTACTCCAAAATTCCTACTCCACTGATAGGAATAGTGGAAATGTCTATTGTCCAAATTTAGGAGATTATTATTATTATTTTTGTTTTTGACAGGCAGAGTGGACAGTGAGAGAGAGGGAGAGACAGAGAGAAAGGTCTTCCTTTGCCGTTGGTTCACCCTCCAATGGCCGCTGCGGCCGGCGCACCACACTGATCCCATGGCAGGAGCCAGGTGCTTCTCCTGGTCTCCCATGGGGTGCAGGGCCCAAGCACTTGGGCCATCCTCCACTGCACTCCCGGGCCACAGCAGACAGCTGGCCTGGAAGAGAGGCAACCGGGACAGAATCCGGCACCCCAACCGGGACTAGAACCCGATGTGCCGGTGCCACAAGGCAGAGGATTAGCCTATTGAGCCGCGGCGCTGGCTAGATTATTTTTATTATAATCTCCTGGCAGCTTGTTTTGAGTTCTTTTGAAAAATGTGCAATAAACTCCCATTTATCGAGCACGATTACAGAAACTCTAGAAGTAACTAATTTGATTAAGGTGAAAAATCAGAAGCCACTTTTATTTTATTTATTTATTTGAAAAGTAGAGGGGGAGAGAGAGAGAGAGAGAGAGAGAGATCTTCCATTTGCTAGTTCACTTCCCCAAATGCCTACAACAGCCAGGGGCAGGGGCAGGCTGAAGCCAGGCGTAAGGGACTCCATCTAGGTATCCCATACAGGTGGCAGGAGCCCAAGTACTTGTGTTGTCACCTGCAGGCTGTTAGGCACATCAGCAGGCAGCTGATTGGAAGCAGCAGTGGGGCTTGATGTCAGGCACTCTGATATGGGATGTGGGCATTCTAAGCAGAGCATTAATGTGCCACACCACAGCACCAACCTCCCAAAGCCGTAACTTTTTAGAGACAAATTTCACAAAGTTATTGATGCAAATGCTTTTGACAGTGTAAATGATGAGTTAAGACTCTTTCCTTAGACAGTGATGAAAGTTTTGTAAAGATCAGTATGTTTTTTGAGGTAAATGTGACTTTATAGCTGCTTATTAAAAAGTAACAAGCAGGGACAGGCACTGTGGTACAGTAGATTAAGTCTCAGCTCATGTAAGAGAGCTTGGATGGAGTTCCAGCTCTGCTTTTGATTCAGCTTCCTGCAAATGTGACTGGGAGGCAGCACATGGCTGCCTAAGTACTTAGGGTCTTGTTACTGGGGGGATGGGGGGGACCAGCAGGGAGTTCTTGACTCCTGCCATTGGCCCAACTCCAGCTGGGTGGGCATTTGTGGAATAAACGAATGGATAGATCGCTCCCTCTCCTTCTGTTTCAGTCACTCTGCCTTTCAAAAAAAGAAGCAAGGAACTTTCTTTTCCTTATAATAAATACAATTTTTTGGAATAGTTTCCTTTGGATTATGAATGATTGAGCTAGAAAGCTATTTTTATAGAATGTTTATTGTAGAATACTGTTCATTATTTTGTAAATGGTATTTGTCATGGGAGATTAATTTTATTCACAGACTTTGTGCTAATTAACAGATTTTACCTCACTGATTTGTTGTAATTAATACAACTGGTATTAAGAAAAACCTGCGAGGATTCCCTTAAAAATTAGGAACATAATTAAAAGAACTCCTGGTAAAAAAATTATTTAATTTTACATATAAAGTGACTCTTACAGATTAATTTGAAAAATCCAACGCAGAGTACCAGTTTGCCACAACTGGTTATTCAGGCCGGTGGAATACTCTTGTTTTTAAAACTCTTGTTTATTTATTTTTTTACTTACATGTGAATCATCAAATTTCAAGAGATTAAAACGACCTACTCTTAACAGGGAGCTTCCTTGAGCAAACACTTTAATGGATGATGATTCAGAAAGAACCAGAACCTCAGGCTTGCTGGTCCTTGGGAGGGAGAGGGGGCAGGACCCGCGGACTCAGTGGCCACAGCGGGGTGCGGTGCCCCGGGGCGCAGACTGGTTTTCAGGCGCATTTCCCACCCCGCGGCCCGGGGAGATGGGTGGTTGCTCAGGCGCCCAGCAGCGCACACCCCACTCGGGCATCCAAACGCACCCCCCGGTGCGTCTCGCTCCTGCCCAGCCAGCGTTCCTGCAGGCACTGTCTCTACCCAGAGGACAATTAGGTCTGCAAAGCCAGGCTTCAAACCTAATTAGTCTGTGATCTGATGGGGGCAGGCGGCCTTTATTTTTCTGTGCCTAGTTTTTCCTTTCACTCAGACCGACCGGCTCCAAGGGCTATTACTAAATCCGCAGGGTTCAGCAAAGTACTTGCGCACGTTTCCAAAGAAACGTCAGCTCTGCTCATCTTTCAGGCACCTGGAAACAGCCCCCAACACGAATGAACCTGTGCCCCCGTCTACCCCGCCATAGACTTGATAAAACACGCAGCAACCTGCGAACCTCGGTTGCGTTGCTACTGCCTTGGCGCTGCTCCAGGTTCAAGCCGTAGCATCACCACCCAGGCGCTGAGCCCACCGCGGGGTCCCCAGGGGCACCCAAGGGGCGGCGGGGGAGGCTTGCTTCATTCAGCTTTCGAGGTGGAGCGAGAGTATTACGTGGCTTTCCCTTTCAAATTTAAAATTCGCACTTTTCCCTTTTCGTTCCCGGTTTCTCCTCAGGGTTCGGGTTCGTTTCGAACTTACACGCCGGGAGCCGTCTGCCCCCTCGGGGACAGCAAGGGCTGGGTAGGGGGTGGGGGTTTCAGGGTGAAGCTTCTCAGGCTAGTCCCGGCACCTCTGAGCAAACTCGAACCGAGGGGCCAGGCTAGAGCGTGGAGGAGTTGACACCCCCACTTTTTTTGGAAACGCACGCTCTGCAAGGCGCCCATCCGCCGGGGGCTCAGGACCCGAGGCGCCACATTATATAAGCTGCTGGGGAGGGGAGAGGGTCTCCCGCTCCAGTCCGCAGCGCTCCACAAGGAGCCTGCTCCGGTAGCCACGAAGCTGCAGCGCGAATCGCGGCCATGTGCAGGGTGCCCGGGTCACGAGACCCTGCGCAGGCCGCACACGCCCAGGGTCACGTGGGCGGCGGCGGCGCGCACTCTGCCACCCACGGGAGGAGGCGGAGAGGGAGAGGGGCAGGGGGCGGGGCCGGAGGCTGGGCCTCCCGTGAAGCCTCGCGCGGGGAAGGACCGGAACTCCGGGCGGGCGGCTTGTTGATAATATGGCGGCAGGAGCTGCCTGGGCATCTCGAGGAAGCGGTGGGGCCCACACCCGGAAGAAGGGTCCTATTTCAGGCTAGTGCAGCGGCCCCTGCGGGCCCGGAAGTCCGGGCCGGTTGCTGAATGAGGGGAGCCGGGCCCTCCCCGCGACAGTCCCCCCGCGCCCTCCGCCCCGACCCGGGCCCCGCCATGTCCTTCTTCCGGCGGAAAGGTAGCTGAGGGGGTGCCGGCGGGGGAGCCAGGCCGGGCCGCAGGGGTTGGCGGTGGGGCAGGTGGGCCTGCAAGGGCTGCCTCCCGGGCGGCGGCGGGCCCCTCCGTGAGCCTCTCGGCCTCCGCGCTGACGTCCCCGAATGCCGCCCGCTGCTCCGGGTCTCTGCAGGGAGGGAGTAGGTGGCCTCCTCGCGCGAGGTCGCGGCGGAATTGTCGCGCTGGTCCGAAAGTGGCTGCTGGAACTCTTGGAAGTGAATGCTTGTTTGCTTAAGAATAGCTCCTTGAGTGTTTTTGGTTTCTTTTTTTTCTTTTCTTTTTTCTTGTGTGTGTGGTTTGCTGGGGTGGGGGAGGCTGTGGCTCAAGCTCGGGGACATCCCTTTAGTACCTTATTACGGAAGCCTCGGATTTTTGCAAATATTGAGGATTTTATGTCTAAAAGCAACACATGGAAAAACTGCTTTCTTCAACTAGTGCTGTTTTCCAGTTTCCTCTGTAGGGGGAAGGGACATTGCAGTCTTTAAAAATAAAATGACTTACTGCTGAAGTTCCCCTACGGAGCAAGGTTGCTTGTTTTGATGACTTAGCACATTTACTAACTGCTGAAACCCTAACTTCAGTTAGAAAGGAACTACTTCTGTGTCGGGTTTTTGGTGGTAGTAACTGCCCAGTTTTTTAGTAGAGGGCAAGGCTGTGGATTTCATGAAGAGTACCTATCCGCAGTGAACGAGTGTGAGTCTGTCGTGGATGACAATGGTTTTGTCACTTTATTACTAAAAAGAAACCGGACTGGACAGAAACAGGTTTTCTGAAAAAGCACTAAGCCACATCAGAGCCTCGGGTTCACATGCCATCTGAGCTCCCAGCCATGTAACCTGCAGCAGGCCAGTTAACCCATTTCTCTTTCTTTGCTCCACTGAGAATTAGATGATTCCAAAAGGCCCCATTCAACTCCAGCCGACTAAAGAATTCCTCTCGGTAGGTGCAGGATTTTAGTCACTGATAGCAGGTGGTGAATGAATGAAGGCTGGCAAAATGGTAGTAGGAAGCTTTGTTAGTAAAGGATGTAAGTATAGTTAATAGCTCTCTAATGTGTCTGACAGGGTTAAAGTGTTTAGCTTGCTTTTTTTTTTTAAAGGTAAAAAAGTTTTCTTAGTAAAGCTAGTTGCACAAGACGTGACCATTCAGCACATACTTCTGAGTGCCTACAGTTTGCCAGGTACTGTGCTGAGTCCTTACCATCCAGCAGTGCAAGACAGAGTCCATGGAGCTTATTGCTTGCAGGGATAGACAATAAATAAGCACACAAATGTCTGTGTGTGTGTGTGTGTGTGTGTGTGTGTATTTGGTGTGTATTCAAACTGAGTAAAGTGTAATGAAGGGGAAACAAGACTTTGGTTGAATGTTAGAGGAAGGTCTCTGCAGATGACCTTGAAACTTAGATCTGAAGTATCAGCAGGTGGTATCTTGACAGAAACCAGGTTAGAGCACTAGAGGTATGGGGAATGCCACGTTCAGAGGTCGTGAGTTGAACTGTCTAGAAGGGAAAGAAGGTTACTGTGGATGGGGCAGAGAGGTTGGCCAGTATCAGGTGATTGAAAGGTTTTAGACTATTGGTGGGTTTTGTTCCAAGTTGAGAGAGACTATTTTAAAAAAATATTTAAAGTGGAATGATCTCAGTGGAGGATGAGCCTATTAAGCTGCGGCGCCAGCACATCGGGTTCTGTCCTGGTTGCTCCTCTTCCAGGCCAGCTCTCTGCTATGGCCCAGGAAGGCAGTGGAGGATGGCCCAGGTCCTTAGGCCCTGCACCCCATGGGAGACCAGGAGGAAGCACCTGGCTCCTGCCTTCGGATCAGCGCGGTGCGCCGGCCACAGCGGCCATTGAGGGGTGAACCAACAGCAAAGGAAGACCTTTCTCTCTGTCTCTTTCTCTCTCACTGTCCACTCTGCCTGTCAAAAAGGAAAAAAGAGTGGAATGATCTCATTTTTATGTTTCTTTTTTAAAGATTTATTTATTTATTTGAAAGTCAGAGTTACACAGAGAGAGGAGAGGCAGAGAAAGAGGTCCTTCATCCCTTGGTTTACTCCACAATTGGCCATAACGGCTGGTGCTCTGCTGATCCGAAGCCAGGAGCTTCTTCCGGGTCTCCCACGTGGGGGCAGGGGTCATCTTCTACTGCTTTCCCAGGCTTTAGCAGAGAGCTGGATTGGAAGGGGAGCAGCCAGGTCTCGCCGGCACCCATATGGGATGCCAGCACTTCAGGCTAGGGCATTAGCCCACTGTGCCACAGCACCAGCCCCTCATTTTTATGTTAAAAAATGTTTCTAGATGCTTTTTGGAGATTTAAGTGTGTCAAAGGTGGAAGTTTTAAATACCACCTGTATGTTGATGATACTCAAATTTATATCTCCAGCTTGCATCTTCTCCCTTGAATTTAGATTGGTCTATCCAGCTGTTAGTCCAATTTATTAACTCCAACTTATTAACTCTGAAACCTGTTCATCAGGTTTTTGGCCTTTTAGTTAATTGCTCAGGCTACAGTTTTAATATATCCTTGAAGTTCTCTTTCTTTCTACACTGTATCTGATCCATCAGCAAATCTGTAAGGCCCTCACCAGAATATGTCCACTTCTACCCACTTCTTACCACCCCCTTACCAAGTTAACACTTTGGATTAGGCAGTTACCTCTGTTTAGACTGAGTGGTTAAGGACGTCCTCCAAGGCAATGTCATTCAAGTCACAGAAGTCAAGAGGGAGCTGGTTTTATGAAGATTGAGGAAACAATGTAATTTTGCTATAGCCTTCCATTTGGTTTCCCTCTATTCTTGATCCCTGTGATATGTTTTCTTTTTTTTTTTTAATTTTATTTATTTGTTTATTTTTTTGACAGGCAGAGTGGACAGTGAGAGAGAGAGACAGAGAGAAAGGTCTTCCTTTGCTGTTAGTTCACCCTCCAATGGCCGCTGCGGCTGGCGCATTGTGGCTGGCGCACCGTGCTGATCCGAAGGCAAGAGCCAGGTGCTTCTCCTGGTCTCCCATGGGGTGCAGGGCCCAAGCACTTGGGTCATCCTCCACTGCACTCCGGGGCCACAGCAGAGAGCTGGCCTGGAAGAGGGGCAACGGGGACAGAATCTGGCACTCTGACTGGGACTAGAACCCGGTGTGCTGGTGCTGCAAGGCGGAGGATTAGCCTATTGAGCTGTGGTGCCAGCCCCCTGTGATATGTTTTCAAAATGAATGCATAGAAACAGACCTAGGTATATATGGAAACTATAAAAAAAGTTTCTAGTCCTTTGAGAAAGGATGAACTAGTTGGTAAAGGATGTTGATTATCCATCTGGCAAAGGAAAAACATTAAATTTCCTATCTCCTATCATACACATTAAGAAGTCAGAAAGGTTTTTCTTGAATGGACCAGATGTTTTTTTGTCACACTCTCCTCTACCTTTGTAACTGTGAAAAGTATGTAAGAAAATGGGTATGGCTATATTACAATAAAACTTTATTTCTAGAAAACTGATATTAGATTGAATTTGGCCCATGGGGTATAGTTTTTCAATCCCTGATAAACAGAAATAATTTCCAATTACATAAGAACCCACAACATGAAGAAACAAAACTTAAAATTATATAGAAAATGCAGGAGCAGGGTGGGATTCTGATCTTGGGGCAGTGAGGAAATTTTTGAAAAAGTAGACTGGAAGAGTCGGCATGCTGGCATCCCATATTCTTCCTGCTAATGTGCCTGGGAACGCAGTGGGAAATAACCCAAATACTTGGGCCCCTGAACCCAAGATAGTTTCTGGCTCCATGCTTCAACTTGGCCCAGCCCTGGCTGTTGTGGCCATTTGGGGATTGAACCAGTGCATAAAAGGTCTTTTGTCTCTCTCTTCCCCACTTCCCTCTCCTGTCTCTGTGTCTGTCTGTCTCTGTCTCTGATGCTCTGCCATTCAAATAAATAAACCTTTAAAACACAGGAAAGTAGAACCCATGTAATCTTAATTTGACTACATTAAAATAAAAATGCAATAAAATATACCTAAGATATTTGTAACACAATGAAATATTAGTTTCTAGATTATAGTGTGTGTGTGTGTATATATATATATATACACATATATATATATAAATATGTATGAAGTTTCTGCAAGGTAAGTAAAACACAAAGAATGTGAAAAAGGACTTCATGAAAGAGGAAACCTAAATGTTTACTAAACTGGCACAGCAGGTTAAAGCCCTGGCCAGAAGCTCCGACATCCCATATGGGTGCTGGTTCTAGTCCCGGCTGCTCCTCTTCCGATCCAGCTCTCTGCTATGGCTTGGGATAGCAGTAGAAAATGGCTCAAGTCTTTGGGCCCCTGCACCCACATGGGAGACCCGGAAGAAGCTCCTGGCTCCTGGCTCCTGGCTTCGGGTCGGCACAGCTCCAGCCATTGTGGCCATCTGGGGAGTGAATCAGTGGATGGAAGACCTCTGTCTCTACCTCTCTCTGTAACTCTTTCAAAATAAACAAAATAAATCTTAAAAAAATGTTTAACCTCAAAGGCAACAAGGTGATGAATCTGAAACTTCAAATAGAATTTTTTTTCAAAGATTTATTTATTTACTTGAAAGGCAGAGAGGAGAGGTAGAAACAGAGAGATATTCCATTTGCTGGTTCACTCTCCACTTGGCCGCAGTGGGTGGAACTGAGCCAGCCAGGAGCCAGGAGTTTCTTCCACTGCTTTTCCAGGCCATAGCAGAGAGCTGGATTGGAAGTGGAGCAGCTGGGACTGGAAGTGGTGCCCATATGAGATGCCGGCACTACAGGCAGTGGCTTTACCTGATATGCCATGTTACTGGCCCCTCAAATAGCATTTTAAAACTACTAAACTGGCAAAAATTAAACATTCCAGAGATGAGATTATAAAGCTTGTCTATAGGAGTGTGAATTGACACAGTCACTTCCATTAAGAAGGTACACAACTTGTTACCTAGTGAGTCCATTTCCAGGAACTTATGCATATATATATAGGAAGACTGAACTAGAATCAGATGAATGTTTGTACATGAAAATTAGGGAAGAAAGTAAATGTTCATTAATAAGAAGATGGATTAATAAAGGCATATTTAAAAAGGAATTAAGTAGCTAAAGTGAATAGAGCTAAATGAAACCAGAAGTGCATCAGTATAGACATTGAATTACTGAATGGAAGTCACAAGTATGTATAAAGTATCATTTGTGTAATCTTAAAGATGTGCAGATACCATGTTTTCGTTTTTTATACATTTATAGTTGTTTATGGTAAAAACAAAAACTAGTATACTAAGAAGACATGTTATTTAGGGTTAGTATTTACCTGGCAAGGGAAGAAGAGCAGTGGAGTCAGGTAGAGATTCATAGGGACCTTGACTATATTTATAATAGGGGACAAAAAATGCTATCATTTGATAGACTGTTGTACATTTTTATGCTTGAAGTATTACATAGGAGACCTGATTGGTAGGACAATGGTTTAAGGCTAACAGAAGTGAAACTGGGAAGGTAGAATCAGTTGGTCTTAAGTGGTTTGTGTTGGAGGCACAATATTACGGATGACTCCCAGACGTTGGCCTGAATAACTGATGATAGATTCACAAGAAGATGAAGACTGAGGTAGGGACAGGATTGGGAAAAGATACATTCTGTTTTGGAGAAATGGAATTGAAGATGGGTATGGGTGACTGTATGAATTTGAGATTTAAAAAAATTTAGAGTGGAGATACATGAGTAAATGTAGGAGACACAGCATACGTATGAAAGCTTTAAGAATGGGTCAGATCAGCCAGGAAATATCTACAGTGAAAAATAAAAGAGGGGCTTACCATTTTCCTGTGAAACCCAGCAAACCAGAGGTCAGGGAGGGGGTTAACAGAGGAGGGCTAGGGACCAGGAGAAGGGAGCGCTGTGGAAGCTGAGACTGGGTAACGTTTTCAGCTGCAGTTGTTTGGCAGGTGCTGCTGATGTGGCCGCAGGTGCTGTTAGCCTGCCACATTTTCATAGTTTGTCTTCACGATGCAGTGATCGGCTCTTGAGATGTTCTCTCTCCATTGGTTCCCGTTTGGCCTCCACGTAGTCGAATGTAGACTTGAAGGGAAGATGCTGTCTTCTGAAAAGCCCGGAGAGTGGCGCATATTGTGCTTTCAAAATAGCTGTTGATGAACGGACTTCAGGGAGCTACTCTGACATCTGGTTATTTCCTGTTTCTAGCCTTTCAACTTCTAATAATGAAAAGTGTTAAGCAGAGAGATGTGCATGCTGGGAGATAGCTTATTTTGAGGAATCAGAGATTAAAGGAAGTTTAATATTGAAAGAAACCAGAAAAGTACAGGGTTAAAAATCGTCTTAAGTCAGCTCCCATAACAGTGTTCACGCTTGACTTAAGCTGGCTTGCACCTTCCTTCCTTGGATGTTATATTTTAGCTTATCTGCAGTAGGATCTTCGATGTTTTGTATAATAGAGGAGGGTGTATGGTTATTTTAGAGACAAATTGTTAAGGCTTGAGTGTTAGGAGTTCACAGTGTTTGTCTTTGATGCCACTGGGGACAGGGCTCAAGAAGAAATCAAGTGATACACAACTGAAAACTCTTTCTTCACTCTTTCTTTGCATCTAAGAGTAATAGCCAGTGTAGTGGGTAGCACATAGTAATAATACTAATATTAATCCTAAATTTATTCCAAATCTATGCTAGTTACTGTTCTGTGCCCTATACAGATGTTTGGTTTTAGCTTTTTTTTTTTTTTTTAAATCAGTAACCCTCTAAAGTAGACCTAATTATATAAGGCAGGGAAATTAAGACCCGGAGAAGTAAATTATCTTTTCCAAGATTGCTTGGCTAATAAATGAGAAAGCAAGAATTTGAACCCTTGTATTGTGACTACATTGTCTCCATTCCTGATGTTTTTGAATGCCATTCAGAGGTCACTTCCTTAGAGAAATCTTCTCAGCTGACCTGCCTTGCCCCCTTCTGATCTTTGAATACTTATCTGTTAGAATAAAACTTGTCTGGTTTTTACAATCTATAAAATGCGTCTTTCAAAAGTTGGTCATAATGCTCCTTTGTCTTCTAGTGAAAGGCAAAGAACAAGAGAAGACCTCAGATGTCAAGTCCATTAAAGGTGAGTTCAGTGGCACTCATGGCACTAAACAATTTTGTGTTGTGCATTTATGAGCTCTTTAATCCTGTTACCTTGTTCTTTCTTTCAGCATTAATCTTTTCTGCCTTATTTTGTAACTGTGATCATGACTTATTTCCCTCTTTAACCTGTATGGTCTTAAACACGTAGCTTTAATTTCCTTTTCCAAAATTTATTTATTTGACAGGCAGAGTGACAGGGAGGGAGGGAGGGAGAGAGAGAAATTTTCTGTTCATTGATTAACTTCCCAAACACCTGCAAGAGCCAAGGTTGGGCAGACTGAACCGGGAACTCCCATCTTTGTCTCCTGTGAGGGTGGCTGGAACCCAGCTATTTGGGTGATCATCTGCTGCCGGCCAGGCGCCTCAGCAGGAAAGCTGGATCTTCTAGAAGCATGCAGTAGTCCAGACTCAAACCAGGCACTCCAATATGGGATGCAGCATGCAGGCTTAACCCACTGCACCATGCTGTCCCTGGATAATGAGATTTCTGCTGGGCTTTTGTTTGCTGTACTGTTGATAACAGTGAGCTAAGTCCCTCCCTATTGATCCCACATTTGATTGTTTACTAAAAGTAATTAGTTGACTCTTTACTTAGTAAAAGACCAAGAATACCTGTAACTGAGCACTCTGGTAATGTTCTGCCATTTATCCAGAAGTGTAGATGCTCATGGTTTTCACTGCTTTATTACTTTGTATGGCCTTAATTTAAGATTATTCAGGGTACTTTGTTGGGCCCAATACATTGTCCTTATTTATAGGTTAGAACATTATTTTTTTAGATAGTAATCTCTGCTGTGTTTTTGAATGATTTAGTTATGTTCACTCTACAGAGATTGGAATGGAAAAGTTATAATGGAAATTTTTTCTATGGTCATGTATACATATACATGTTATATATACATATATGTGTTATAAATGTAATTTATTATATGAAATCTACAGATAGCTGCTTACTAGATTTTTCTAATATTTTTATATTGCATAGCTAACACTTAGTATTTACTGTATATGCCCAGTTTCCTACAGACTAATTATAACTTATTTATTTCTGATAATTTACAGCCAGCTGGGTTCCACATTAGTTCAGATTGCCTCCTTTCAGCAAAATTTGCTTGATAGAGAAGGCTTAAAGGCCTTAGCGAGTAGAGTCTTGTAAAGTCTAGATCTGATTGTAGTGGAAGGAAGGAACTTTATCTCAGGCAGTCAGAATACCAGCTTCCACTCTGAACCTTGGCACACTGACAGTATGACCTAGGTAAGTCAGGGAGCTTCCTTCAGCTTCTTCATTTGTAGAATGAGAACATTGGCCTAGCTAATCTAAATCTCTACCATGCTTACACTCTATGACAGTACATGATCTATGCCTAATACTCACTGACTTAACCTTAGGCTGGTATAGAAACAGTTACAGGAAACTACCTCAGAAAGATTACAGTTTGATTAGGAAGACAAACTTAGGCACAGAATAGTAGCAACTAAACTAATAATGGGTACCATTTACAGAATGGATTAGCCTAGTGAGCCATGGCACCAGCCCAATACATTTTTTTAATATTTATTTATTTATTTGAAAGAGTTACAGAGAGGCAAAGGCAGAGAGGTACTCCATCCACTGGTTCACTCCCCAGATGGCCACAATGGCCGAACTAGCTAATATTTTTTAATATCTTGAAGAAAGAATCAAGTAAAGAGATAACAATGAATAGCAGCAAGTAAAGAGATAACAATGAAAAAGAATGAGACCAAGATTTTGAGCTTTGGAAACTGGTGGATTGAACAGAGAGAGAAATTGAGAAGGAAAGTTAGTTTAGGAGAAGATAAGATTAAGTTGGTATTCGGACACATTAGGTTGAGACTATAAAGTTAAACTGAAAATACCTAGTAGTAAATAGTGGTACCAGATCAAAGAACAGGTGTGAGCTAGTGTTCGGAGTTTTCCAGTGGAGTCCTCTAGAAGCTGTTGCCAAGAGGGTCCACACTGAGGGCATGACTGAAACTCTTTTTGAATCAGCCAGAGTTACCATGATTTTATCTATTTTACAGGCATAGTAAGGTCTGTATTTTATTAAATTTATTTTTGGAGAGAAGTAAAGGAGCTTACACTTTTTAAAAAGAATGTTCAGATACTATTGCTGTAGTCATAGTTGAAGGTTTGAGAATAAGTATGATTTCTAGCAGAAAGAGTCGGATAGCCTTGGAAAACAGAGGGCAAGGAGGGAGGCCATGTCTTCACAGAGGGAATGAACAGCTAGGGGAGTGTAGTACCATGGAGACCAAAGATAGCCCGTCAGGAAGGAGCAGGTAGTCATGAGTTACTCCTTCTTACAGAGCAGTTAAGAGAGGGGGAAAAAGACTTGCAGAACTTATTCATCACATTTGGAATTACACATACATCTTATTAAGAAGCAGTCTCATCATTCTTATAGAACCTTATTTGTAACTTAGAGCCTATATAAGAAAATCAATTATTAAAAAACTTGCTGAAATGATTTTGTTTCCTTCAATCTGTCATGACAATACAAATAAATCAAAGCTATCTTCTAAAGTTGAACAAATTGTTTGAAGGCATTCACTCTCCATTCCATAATTCCCACAATTCCTGTTTGAATGATCAGTTTAGATACCTGGAAAACAGGTACGAATATTCACATTCTTATTTGCTTTATCCTGCAGCCACATCTCAAAGAACCAGAAATTGAATTACAGTATTTTGTGTTTTTTATAAGAAAGATTACTAAGTATTAACTTGGATTTTACATCTGGAAACTGTTTGAGATTAGGGAGCACTTACTAGTAGATAGAAGTCTGGTTACCTAAGAATATTTATGTTGGGCCGGCGCCGTGGCTCAACAGGCTAATCCTCCGCCTTGCGGCGCCGGCACACCGGGTTCTAGTCCCGGTCGGGGCGCCGGATTCTGTCCCGGTTGCCCCTCTTCCAGGCCAGCCCTCTGCTGTGGCCCGGGAGTGCAGTGGAGGATGGCCCAGGTGCTTGGGCCCTGCACCCCATGGGGAGACCAGGAAAAGCACCTGGCTCCTGGCTCCTGCCATCGGACGAGCGCGGTGCGCCGGCCGCAGCGCACCGTCTGCGGCGGCCATTGGAGGGTGAACCAACGGCAACGGAAGACCTTTCTCTCTGTCTCTCTCTCTCACTGTCCACTCTGCCTGTCAAAAAAAAAAAAAAAAAGAATATTTATGTTGAGTGCTGGTAGACGCACGTTTAGACACCTGACAATATTTATCTTGTGTAGTAGAATGTTGAGTGACCTATATAATTTCTGTACTTCTTGCTATAGCAATGCATTGAGCCAAAAATTTTTTAAAATCTTTAATAAGTTACTGATATTAGTGTAAAATAAATAGGATAAGTAGAATTTTAATTCAGCTGTAACAAGTTCATAGGATAACTTTGATAGTATTGTAATACTGAGTTATCTCCTGTTAACACATTGGTAGCTAACTTTATTAAAGCCTGAACGACAATATTCTTCAGACTACAAAAGAAAATATATATTATGAGAGTACATTACCTTTAAGTGGCTTGAACTTTAACCATTAATGTATTTTGTTAGAATAATTTTATTACTTATTTAAAAATAATTATTGTGAAAATATTTTTCTGGTCCCACCAAGCCAAGCCTTTATTCCACATTCTTAGTTTGGCTTCTGAAACAAGCAAGGACCAAGGCATTGTAGTCTATGTTTCAGAACACTTCCTAGCTTTGGTGCTTTCATTCTCAGTAACAATTCTCAAAGAAAGTTCTGTTTAATTTTCATTTCTGACACAATATTTTTAGAATTATAAATAATACTGAAATGTTTCTTAGCTATTTTCTGTTGTGTAAGTTACCTTTTTTTAAAATTTTTGTTGGGTGTACCAACTTGAAGTATTACAAAATTTAGTTTTTAAAGTTCTCTTAAAACTTTCTTATAAGAGTTTTGGACTATTAATTGTGTTTAATTTTTAACAATTTTTTGAAAAATTATAGCTTCAATATCCGTACATTCCCCACAAAAAAGCACTAAGAATCATGCCTTGCTGGAGGCTGCAGGACCAAGTCATGTTGCCATCAATGCCATTTCTGCCAACATGGACTCCTTTTCCAGTAGCAGGACAGCAACACTCAAGAAGCAGCCAAGCCACATGGAGGCTGCTCATTTTGGAGATCTGGGTAAGTAACTTTTTGCTAACTTCCTTTTAAAAAAAATAAAATATTTATTCATTTGAAAAGCAGTATTGGAGTGAGAGGGGGAAGAACAGAGAGAGATGTCTTCTATCTGCTGGTTTACTCCCCAAAGGGCTGCAGTAGCCAGGGCTGGGCCAGACCAGAGCCAGGAGCTAAGAACTCCATCCAGGTTTCTCACGTGGGTGACAGGGACCCAGGCACTTGGGCCATCTTCTGCTGCTTTCCCAGACACATGAACAGGAAGCCGGTTCTGAAATGGGGTAGCCAGAACTCAGACCAGCACTCCGACATGAGATGCCGGCATCACAAGTGGCAGCTTAGCCTTGTACCTCAAGGCTGCCTGCCACCTGTTGTTAATTTCTAATAGGAGGAAGATCTTGAGTACAGTATAGGAAACTCATGTCATAGGAGAGTGAGCTATATAATTGGAAGGGGCTTGGAAAAAATGGGTTTAAACTAAAATCACAGCACCAAGTATAATGGATGGCCCTATGTTCTCCTGTATATACATAAAACATGTCCAGTAGCAAAATGAACAGTTTCTAAATAAATATTTTTAACTGTTTAATGTAAATATATGAAAATGATATTTCATTTGGCTAGTGTTCAGGGAAATGCAATTTAAAATAATGAGTTACTCCTTGACACATTAACATATTTAAAGTTTGCCAAGGCTTTGCTGTTTCTTCTTAAGTGCTTCTCCAAAAAGATTTTGCCAGTATGTTGTCGTCATCAGTGTGTGGGAGTGTTGCTATTTCCCTTGTTAGTATTTGTTATTAATTAAATTTTTTTCCATGGGGTGGGCGTTTGGTCTAGCAGTTAAGATGCTGGTTATGTTGTCTAGATCCCACATCGGGGTCCCTGGGTTCGATTCCCAGCTCTAGCTCCTGATTCTAGCTTCCTGCTAATGCAGATCCTGAGAGAAAGAGGTGATGGCTCCATTAGTTGGGTTCCTGCCACCTGCATTGAGTTCCTGGCTCCTAGCTTCAACCCCTTGGCTGTTACAGACACTTTTTTTTGACAGGCAGAGTTAGACAGTGAGAGAGAGAGATCAGAGACAGAAAGAAAGGTCTTCTTCTGTTGGTTCACCCACCAAATGGCCGCTATGGCCAGCGCACTGTGCCGATCCAAGGCCAGGAGCCAGGTGCTTCCTCCTGGTCTCCCATACGGGTGCAGGGCCCAAGCACCTGGGCCATCCTTCACTGCCTTCCTGGGCCACAGCAGAGAGCTGGACTGGAAGAGGAGCAACCAGGACAGAATCCGGTGCCCTGACCAGGACTAGAACCCGGTGTGCCGGCGCCACAGGTGGAGGATTAGCCTAGTGAGCCGCGGCGGTGGCACCGGCCTGTTACAGACACTTTTGAAGAGTAAACCAGCAGATGAGTGTGCTCTCTCCACCTCTCAAATAAATAAATATTTTTCTTGTTCTATAGCTTGTTTTAATTTGCTTCCCTGGGATTTTTAATGGGATTTTTAATGAATATTTTTTCATATTTTTATTGGCCCTTTTTCTTTCTTTGGAACTAGTATCATTTTTTTCTGAAGAATTTACATAACCTGAATTGCCTTAAAAGAGATACTAGGATTAATTGAGTGATAGAACTTTTTAATAATTTAAATAAGTTTTAGACAGCTGTTTCTTTACTTTGTTTATAAACTAAAACTGTGATTTTTTAGTTCTTTACTCATTTTAATTGTTAGGAAGTAGACTTTTTTAAGATTTGTTTATTTAGTCACTCATTCATTCATTTGAAAGAGTGACACAAAGTGGGGAGAGGTTGAGATCTAGATCACTCCCTAACTCCATTTGGTTCCCACATGCGTGAGAGGAACCCAGGTATGTGGGCCATCTTCCACCGCTTCCCAGGCATATTATCAGGGTATTGGATTGGAAATGGAGCAGCTGGGACTAGATCTAGTGCTCTGATATGAGATGCCAGCATCACAACTAGTGGATTTATGATACCAGCCATTTTTTTCTTCTAATTTTTTTTTAATTTATATATTTGAAAGGCAGAGTGACAGAGAGAGGGAGACACACACACACACACACACACTCACTCACTCACTCTGTCTTTGCAGTAGTTCACTCCCTAAATGCCTGCAACAGCTAGGTTTGTGACAAGTGCAAACCAGGAACCAGGAATTCCATCCAGGTCTCCTACATGGGTGACAGGGGCCCAAACACTTGGGCCATCTTCCACTGCCTTCCTAGGCCATTAGCAGGAAGCTGGACTGGGAGCAGAGAAGCCAGGACTTGAACTGGTGCTCCAAGATGATGCCGGCATCACAAGCAGTGGCTTAATCTGTTGTGCCACAGTGCTGGCCCCAGGAAGTAAATTTTATTCAAGACCTCTGGTACCACTGTTGCTAAAAGTGTTGCCTAAAATTGTTTGTACTGAACTGCTAATTCCTTTGCTTCTGACTTTTAGGCAGATCTTGTCTGGACTACCAGACTCAGGAGACCAAATCAAGTCTTTCAAAGACCCTTGAACAAGTCTTGCATGATTCTGTTGTCCTCCCATATTTCATTCAGTTCATGGAACTTCGGAGAATGGAGCATCTGGTTAAATTTTGGTTGGAGGCTGAAAGTTTCCACTCAACGACTTGGTCCCGAATAAGAGCACACAGTCTGAACACAGTAAAACAGAGCTCACTGGCTGAGCCTGTCTCTCCATCTAAAAAGCACGAAACTACAGCATCTTTTGTGACTGAGTCTCTTGATAGGAGATTGGAGGATTCTAGCTCAGCCCAATTGCTTATGACTCAGTCAGAAGAAATTGACCTGAATGGTAGAACTAACATCACTCAGAATCACTTGCTGCTCTCCCAGGAATGTGACAGTGTGCATTCTCTTCATCTTGAAATGGCCAGAGCAGGAACTCATCACACTTCTAAAGAAACCCAAGAATCCTCCTCTAGACTTACAGTAGCCAGTAGAAATAACCCCTCTTCTCCATTGAAAGAATTATCAGGAAAACTAATGAAAAGTAAGTATGGAATTTTATGTTTCCATTTATTTTTAAATTTACAATGCAGGATTTAAGATGAAGAGTAAAGGATTGAGATTGTTTTGTTTTTTTCGTCTCTAACTCACTTGCAAATCTGGAAAGATTTGCAGAGTAGAGTGGAGTTATATCAATGCATGAAAAAGAAGCAAGAGAGAGGGGGACATCCACAGATCCTCTAAGAAATGTGTTAGCAGAATTGACAAATGAAGTATCCTACTTCTCCCCATCCACAGACGTGGAAATTAAGCCATTGTACCAATAGGTTTATTTTCTGTCTCAATTTTTATCACTTTATTGCACTTTTCAGAGTTTTTATAAAATTACCAATAGATGACACTTACTGAGTTCTGTGCTAAGTATGCATTTGGATTTCATTTAATAGCCACAACACCTCTATGAGGTGGGCATTATCCCATGTTACACATGAGAAAACCATGTCCTAGAAATGTTAATTTGCCCTAAGATTGTACAGTGAGGATTTTTCTTCTTGTTCATCTTATTTGTTCTTTGTTTATCTAAGGGGCTGGTTGATTTCTTTAGACCTGTTGGTTTTTTGATTCTTTCTAAAGGTACTGTTGAACCAGTTTTTAGCTTCTTGTTTTCATCTTAAAGGTAATGAATTTTCATCTCTAGAAATTTTTTTCTTTTCTTCAGATTTACCTTTTTAAAAATAGTTTTTTGTTCCTTTTACCCTTCTCCTCTGGGTAGTCTTTTATTCCTCCTTTCTCTCTCTCTTTCTTTCTCTTTTTCTCTCCATCTTTCACTTCTTTAAATTAATTAGTCTTTTACCTACAGTTTGTGTGGATATAATTTTTTCTTTTTTTTTTTTTTAAGTTTCACACTCTTGGTGTGATTTTAGTGACTTTTGGCTGTGAACACGTTTTGTGAACTTTCATCTGTGAGTTCTTTAGATAACCTGTTCAAATTGGGTTATTCGTGTGTGTTTGATTCGCTTTTGCCATGCATTTGGGGCCTGCTTCACTGTTCTCCTTTGAACAGCAGAGCCACAGAAAGAACGAGGGGGAGACAAACAAACACCATTGTCTCTTCTGGGTAGTCTTTTATTCCTCCTTAGTTAACTCACCCAAGATGTCGCCCTTCAGATTTCCAGGTGAATGCCCTGTCTTGTGCTTTTACTCAGCTGGATTTGCACTGACTTTATTAAATCCAGAAATTTTGACTGCCAAAAGTTATTTTAAAAGTGAACAAATTTTGGTGTGAACTGCTATGAACTTACTGCAGAAATACGAATGTGTTTAATTTTGGAGTATTATCTCAGATACTGCTGGAGTGTTAATATTCTATGTGTTAAATATAGTGTATTATCTTATAAAATCCTCCAAAATTGACCCCCAAGATTTCAGATAAGAGAACTGCCTTTGCACGCTTCTGCCTTTGCACAAGCTCTGATGCACTTTAAGGCACTTAGAGCCGAGTCAGTATTGGGAAGAGTTTTTCTGAACATCTGGTTGGATGCCGTCTGGAGATGGAAATCTGAGGCCCGTTTCTTTAATATTAATATACCTTATTATTTTTGAAAACTCTTTTGATGGTAATTTATTTCAGTGCACAATAGAAATAGCAATGGAATCACTTAAAGAGGACTAGATTTTTTTTCCTTTTTCATTACTTTTAAAATGTATAGTGAATTTGGCCTTTTTGAAAGGTACACTTATATGAATTTTACCATATTCATAGATTTCTGTGGCTGTCACCACAGTCATAATGAAGAAAAATCCTGTCACTTTTGCAGTCAAACCCTTGTCTGTCCTAACACTTGGCAACCTGTGATCCATTTTCCAGATGTATAGTTCTGCCTTTTTTGGAGTGCCATATATGTGGATTCATACTGTATGTAACCTTTGAAAATGGCTTCTTTTTTCACTCAGCACTATAGCTTTGAAGTTCATTCAAAGTTGTTGATTATATTAACATTTCATTCCTTGTTGTTGCACAACAGTACTCCTTTGTATGGCTGTGCTGCCATTCTGTTGGAGGACATTTACTTGGCAGTTATTGGTGATTATAAATAGAAGTGCTGTGGACGTTTACGGACAGGTCTTCCTTTCTCTTTCTCTCCCTCTCTCTCTCTCTTTCCCTCTCTCTCTTTCTCTCTTTCTCTTTGTTTCTTTCTTCTTCTTCTTCTTCTTTTTTTTTTTTTTAAGATTTATTTATTGGGGCCAGCACTGTCTTGTAGGAAGTTAAGCCTCCACATAGAGTGTCGGCATCCCAGTTGGGTGCTGGTTCAAATCCCAGATGCTCCACTTCCAATCCACTTCCCTGCTAATGCTCCTGGGATAGCAGGCGGAAGATGGCTCAAGTCCTTGGGCTCCTGTACCCATGGGAGACCCAGAAGAAGCTTCTGGTTCTTGGCTTCAGCTTGGCCCAGCCCCAGCCATTGTGGCTATCTGGGGAGTGAACCAGCAGATGGAAGACCTTTGTCTGTCTCTATCTCTCCTTCTCTCTATATCTCTAAATCTTAAAAAAAAAAAAATTGTTTATTTATTTGAAAGGTAGATACTGAGAGAGAGGGAGAGACAGATCTTCGATCTGCTTCTTCACTCCCCAGATGGCTACAACAGCCAGTGCTGGGCCAGGCTGAAGTCAAGAGCTTCTTCTAGTTCTCCCATGGGGGTAACAGGGTCCCAGATACTTGGGCCATCTTCTGCTACTTTCCTAAGTGCATTACCAGGGAGCTGGATCTGAAATGGAGCAGTCAGGGCTTGAGCCAGCACCCATATGGGATGCTGGCATCGCAGGCAGTGGCTTAACCTGCTATGCTACAATGCCAGCCCCTGGACATGTTTTTCTGTGGATATAAAATTTCTCCAGAGTGAAGACCGAGAAGTGTGTTTGCTGGATTATATGTTAAGTGTATATTTAATTATTTAAGACTCTGCCAGATGGTTTGTATTGCATTCTGCATTCTGCATTCGTACTAACAATATATGAGACTTCTAGTCACTTCAGTTTCTTAGCAGCACTTGATACAGTCGGTTTTTTCTTTATTTGCTTTTTGTTTTAGTACTTCTAATTGATATTTAGTGGCATCAACTGTGGTTTTACTTCGCATTTCTCTAATAGTTAATGATGTTAAGTATTTTTCATATGTGTTTTTGACATACGAATATATGCTTTTGTGAATTATTCAAATCTTTGCTCATAGTTTCTTGAGTTTTTTGTTTTATTGTTGAATCTTGAGAGTTCTTTGTATATTCTGGTTGTAAGAGCTTTGTTAACTATGTGATTTGCAAATGTTTAATTACAGGTTATAACTTTTCATTTTAATGAAAGTGTTTTTCACAGAACAAAAGGACTTTTCCTCATTTCTTAAAATTAGATTACTGTTTTGAGATCTTGCTTTTCTAAAATAAACATTTAATGCTATAAATTTTTTTCCAACTGCTACTGTAGCTACACTACACATATGGAAGTTTCAAACTGAGCGAAAATGAAATGTCATTTCCCTTATATCTTGCTGTTTTATCTGTAGAATATTTGGAAACATGTTTAATTTCTAAGTGGAGGGCTTTTTTCCTTATTATCTACAGTTGATTTCTCATTTAACTGCAGTATGGTAAGAAGGTGATTGAGGATTGAATGTTGACTTTTTTTATTTCTTTTAAATTTGTCAATTTTCAGAATGACTTCAGATATATTCTTATTTGGTGACTATTCCATGTACAATGAAAAGAATATATATTCTGTTGGCCAGTTTGCTATAAATGTAGTTGTACGGTTGGTTGATGATAGTATTCAGTTTTTCTATACTCTTAACTGATATTTTGTAAGCAGTCATAATACTCTGTTACCCAGAGAAGTATATTGAAAATTAAACATACTTGTGAGTTTTTTTCACTTTTGTATGGTTTTGCTTCATGTATTTTGAGGTCCCATTGTTAGATGTATACACATTTATTATCGTATCTTCTTAGTGAATTGCTTCTTTTATTTATTATGTGATCTATGTTAATTTTTCTAGTTATAAAGTCGGGGATATCTGTTGCTTGGTTTATGTATGCACTCCAGCATTCATTTGATCAGTGTTTACACGGTATATCTTTTTCATTCCTTTACTTTTGGACTACCTTTATAATTTTATTTATACTGGGTTTCTTATTGGTAGTATACAGTTGGATTGTGTTGCAGTAACCATTTTGACAGTCTTTGTTGTTGATAAATTCAGTTATTTCAATATAAATTTTAGTGTCATTCTTTGCATTAAATGTAATTATTGCTGTATGACTATTTAGAATAGGGGTATGGAACATATTGCATATGCAGAATCATCTGCTCTTGCCCTGCCAAGGCAGCCACAGGTGGGACTCGAAATTCAGTAAATCTGTAATAGGCTAATTTTTAACTTCATAATTTTGTTTTGCCTGGCACTGAAGTTATAAGTATCCAAATAGTTCTTTGCAAGAAAAATATTTCCTACCCCTGATTTAGAAGCTAATATTCAAATACAGTTATATGAAGTGCAATTATGTGTGGTGTTAGGTCTACTAGTTACTGTTTTTTGTTTCCTACTTCTTGATTCCCTCTTTTCTACCTTCTTCTAGATTGAATTTGGTTTTAGAGTTATGTACTGGGTTATTGTTTGCATCTCTTTGTATAGGTTTTTTAGTGACTCTTGGAATTACAATGTACATAAGTTTTCATTTTGTACTTAAAAGTAATAGTATCACTTCAAGTGGAATGTAGAAACCTTACCATCACATAGATTCTTTCCCACTTAGAGTTGTCATCTGCATACTTTGAAAACCTTGTCAGGCAGTGTTAGAAAAATTGTCTGTTTTATTTATTCATATATTTGCTATCTATGTTGCTGTTGTCTTTTTCTTTTATTTTTTAAAGATTTATTTACTTATTTGAAAGGCAGAGTTACAGAGATAGAGATATCTTCTGTCTGCTGTTTCATTGCCCAAATGGCTGCAACAGCTGGGCTTGGGCCAGGCCAAAGCCAGGAGCCAGGAGCTTCTGGGTCTCCCATGTGGATTCAGGGGCCCAAAGACTTGGGCCATCTTCTGCTACTTTCCCAGGCCATAGCAGAAAGCTGGATGGGAAGAGAAGTAACTGGTACTAGAACCGGTGCCCATATGGAATGCCGGCATCACAGACAGAGGAGTAACCTGCTGCACCACAGCGCTGGCCCCTTTTTCTAGTCTTTTTTTAAAAAAAGATTTATTTATTTATTTATTTGAAAAGCAGAAATACAGAGAGAAGGAGATAAGAGACCTTCCATCTGTTTGTTCACTCCCCAAATGGCTGCAGTGGCCAAGACTATGCAAGGCTAAAGCTGGGAGTTTCTTTTGGGTCTCCCATGTGGGTGCTGGGGCCCAAGCACTTGGGCCAAACCGCTGCTTTCCCAAGTGTATTAGCAGGGCGCTGTATCATAAGTGGAGCAGCTGAGACTTGAACCAGTGTCATATGGGATGCTGGCACTGCAGGCAGAGGTTTAACCTTCTATGCCACAGCACCAACTGCTTTTCTAGTCTTTTTTAAAATCCTGTTGTTCAGCTTTAAAATTTCTTCCTTTTTTTTTTTTTTAAAGATTTATTTATTTTGTTATTGGAAAGGCCGTTAGAGAAGGAGAGACAGAGAGGGAGATCTTCCATCTGCTGGTTCACTCCTCAAATGGCCACAATGGGCAGCTGAGTCAGACCAAGGCCAGGAGCCAGGAGCTTCTTCCAGGTCTCCCATGTGGGTGGCAGTGTCCCAAACACTTGGCCATCTTCTGTTGCTTTCCCAAGCACACCAGTAAGGAGCTGGATTGGAAATAGAGCAGCTAGGAATCAAACCGGAGCCCATATGGGATGCAGGTGCCACATTCGGTGGCTTAACCCATTGTGCCACAGCACTAGCCCCAACTTTGAAATTTCTTTGCCTCTATCTTCAGATTCACTAATGCTTTCCTCTTTTGCTTCCATTCTGTTGTTAAGTCTTTGCAGTGAATTTTAATTTTTCTTTTTTTAGTTCTAAAATTTCCTTTTTTGGTATGTGCTATTTTTCTGCTAAGAGTGTCTTTCCATTTGTTTCAAGAGTGTTTGACCTTAGTTCTCAGAATATTATATCAATAGCTTCTTTAAAACAAAACAAAAAGATCATTGTTATAACTCTAAAGTTTTGTCTTCTTGATTATCTTTTCTCTTGTGAAATAGTGGAATTTTCTGGTTTGTTTTTTAACAGTTAATTTTAGGATTATATTCTGGAATGTTGATGTTATTCTGGTGAAGTTGCATGATGCTGGGTCTTGTTTAAATCCTATGGAAAATGTTTACGTAAAAGCTGCAGCAATGATCGACCTAGTTAGGGGCTAGGTTCAGGCCACAAGTTCCCACTCAGCATTCTGTCAGCTGTGGTTCCAGCATCAGTTCAGTTTTGGATAATACCTGTGGATCTGCCTCCCAGAGTCCAGTCTGGGAGCTGGTTGGTGGTCAGCTCTTAGTTCTCGTTGCCTTTTATTAAAGATCTTAAAGTCATATTCTTGGCATATCTCACTCAGGGATCACTCCAGGAATGCATATACAACTTTCTTCTTCTTCTTCTTCTTTTTTTTTTTTTTTTTGCCAGGAAGAGTTAGAGAAAGTTATAGACAGACAGAGAGAAAGGTCTTCCTTCCATTGGTTCACTCCCCAAATGGCCACTATGGCCAGTGTGCTGCGGGCATCCGAAGCCAGGATCCAGGAGCCAGGTGCTTCCTCCAGGTCTCCCATGTGGGGGCAGGGGCCCAAGCACTTGGGCCATCCTCCACTGCCCTCCCAGGCCACAGCAGAGAGCTGGACTAGAAGAGGAGCAACCAGGACAGAATCTGGTGCCCTGGATTTTAAAAATTGGAGCAAACTATCTTACTCTAGTATTTGTTGAGTTAAATTTTTTAATTTATTTATATTATTTATTAAAATGTTTAAGAGTCTGTGAGCACAGTGCTTAAGAGGCTGCTTGGGATCCCATATCAAAGTGCACAGGTTCAAGTTCTAGCTGTTCTGTCTGTTCCCACTTCCTGCTAATGTGCACCCTGCAGACAGCAGGTAAAGGATTAATTAGTTGGGTCCTGTCATCCCATGGGAGAGAACTAGATGGAGTTCCAGGCTTCTTGTGCTGTCCTGGCCCAGCCCTGGCTATTAAGGGCATTTGGGGTGTGAATCAGCAGATGGAAGAAGATAGCTTTGGCTATCTTTGGCTCTCTTTGGCTCTCTTTCTCTCCCTCTCTTCCTCTCTTTCTCTATTTTTTTCTGTCCCTCTCTTGTATCTCTGTATCTTTTAAATAAGGAAAAAAAGTGTTAATGTCCTTGTGAAATATGTGAAAATTGAGATTTCCAGTTACAAAAGAAGTTCTGTTTCTGAAATGAAATGTAAAGTTGTCAAAACTTCATTCAGTGAGTTTAATCCCCTAGGAAATAAATACACATTAATATCTACACAATTGGTGATTTCAGTTTTGTCTGGGATTGGCAGCTGTTTTTGGTTAATTGGGGGAACAAATATTTAGAAATAGCCCAAAGCTTTTGACAGATGTTTTCTGTATAACAAATGTCTTTGCTGTACTTAGTACTTTGTTTCTAGTAGCTATACCATAACTGTGTTCTAAAATAATGGAATTAATTTGAGTTATTTTAGACCTGCTCAAAGGGAGAAACAATCCCTAAAAAATCTCAACAAATTTTATTTTTCATGAAGGCCCTGTTACAGAAAGGAGTAATTTATAAATATGGATAATTCTCCTTCCAAAAACATTTCTTTACACAACTTTTTATCTTGGAGACAACATTATTTGTAAATTCAGACCTTAGTTTAGTCCTGACATTATTGGTACTTTTTTCTTTTTCCCTATGAATTTTTGACTATTAATTTTTCAAAATGGCAATAAAAGTTATAAATATTTATGATGTACAACATGATGTGTTGATATATGTGCACATTATAGAATGCTTATCGATTCCCCACAGACTTAACTTTTCTTTATGGGAGAACTTTATTTTTTTAAAGATTTATTTATTTGAAAGGCAGAATTGACCAAGAGATATCTTCCATCTGCTGGTTCACTCCCCAAGTGGCCAGGAGCCAGTAGCCAGGAGCTTCCTCTGGATTTCCCATGTGAACTTGGGCCGTCTTAGACTGCTTTCCCAGGCACATTAGCAAGGGGCTGGATTAGAAGTGGACTCACACTGGTGCCTATATGGGATGCCCACACTGCAGGTGGCAGCTTTACCCTCTACGCCACAATACTGACCCCTCTGGGAGAACATTTAAAAATTATTAGCAATTCTCAAATATACAATACATTGTTTTGTTTTGTTTTGTTTTGACAGGCAGAGTTAGACAGTGAGAGAGAGACAGAGAGAAAGGTCTTCCTTCCGTTGGTTCAACCCCCAAATGGCCGCTATGGCCAGCACGCTGGCATGCTGCGCTGATCTGAAGCCAGGAGCCAGGTGCTTCCTCCTGGTCTCCCATACGGGTGCAGGGCCCAAGCACGTGGGCCATCCTCCACTGCCTTTCCAGGCCACAGCAGAGAGCTGGACTGGAAGAGGAGCAACCAGGACAGAATCTGGCACCCCAACCGGGAACAGAACCTGGGGTGCCAGCACTGCAGGTGGAGGATTAGCCAAGTGAGCCGTGGCGCCAGCCACAGTACATTGTTATTAACTACTGTCACAAGTTGTACAGGTTTCTAAAATTGATTTGTTCGGTCTAGTCAAAATTTTTTATCCTTTGACCAATGTTTTCTCTCTCCCCTTCTTGAATTCTTACTGACTAGTGAATTAATCAGTTGTTGGGGTGGTGTAATGACACAGTGGCCTTTGATGCCACTTTGATTTGGCCTTTGATGCTGGTGTCCCACGTGAGCACTGGTTCTAATCCTAGCCACTCCAGTTCCAATCTGGCTCCCTGCTAATGCTCCTGGGAAAAGAGCAGAAAATAACCCAAGTTCTTGGGCCCCTACCACTCACATGGGAGACATGGATGGAGTTCCAGGCTCTTGGCTTTGGCCTCTCCCAAGCCTAACCATTGCCACCATTTGGGGAGTGAACCAAGGACAGAAGATCTCTGCTTCACTTGCCTTCGCCCTCTCTGTCTCCTTCTCCCTCCCCTTCTTCCTCTCAGTAATTCTGCCTTTCAAATAAATAAGTACATCTTTTAAAAAATTATTATAGTGGCCGGCGCTGTGGCTCAACAGGCTAATCCTCCGCCTTGCAGCGCCGGCACACCACGTTCTAGTCCCGATTGGGGCACCGGATTCTGTCCTGGTTGCCCCTCTTCCAGGCCAGCCCTCTGCTGTGGCCCGGGAGTGCAGTGGAGGATGGCCCAAGTGCTTGGGCCCTGCACCCCATGGGAGACCAGGAAAAAGCACCTAGCACCTGGCTCCTGCCATCGGATGAGCGTGGTGCGCCAGCCGCAGCGCAGCATCCGCGGCAGCCATTGGAGGGTGAACCAACGGCAAAGGAAGACCTTTCTCTCTGTCTCTCTCTCTCTCACTGTCCACTCTGCCTGTCAAAAAATAAATAAATAAATAAATAAAAATTAAAAAAAAAGAAAACACATTATTATTGTAAGAACAGATGCATGAAATCTACATTTTTTTTTTTTTTGACAGGCAGAGTGGACAGTGTGAGAGAGAGACAGAGAGAAAGGTCTTCCTTTTTGCCGTTGGTTCACCCTCCAATGGCCGCTTCTTCTGGTCTCCCATGGGGTGCAGGGCCCAAGCACTTGGGCCATCCTCCATTGCACTCCCGGGCCACAGCAGAGTGCTGGCCTGGAAGAGGGGCAACCAGGACAGAATCTGGTGCCTCAACCAGGACTAGAACCCGGTGTGCTGGTGCCACTAGGCAGAGGATTAGGCTGTTGAGCCGCGGCGCTGGCCTGAAATCTACATTCTTAAAAAATTTTTAAGTGTGTACTACAATATTGTGAACTACAAGCACAGTATTGTAGATCGCTAGAACTTACATTACATCACTTAAATTTTATACTTCTTAATAATACTCCCCATTTTCTTTTCCCCATCTCCTGACAACCACCATCGTGTTTTCTGCTTCTAAGTTTGGCTGTTTTAATTTTTAATTCATTTATTCATTTTACCTGAAAGACAAACGGGGAGACAAAGTTCACTCCCCAAATGCCTGCAACTGCTGGGGCTGGGCTAAGCCAGAGCCAGGAGCCAGAAACTCAGTCTGGGTCTGCCATGTATGTGGCAGGAACTCAACTACTTGAGCCATCACCTGCCGCCTCCCTAGGTGCACAGCAGCAGGAAACCAGAATTGTGAGTGGAGCTGGGAGTCAAACTCGAATACTCCAATATGGTGTGCAGGCATCCCAAGCAGCATCTTTAGCTGCTGCACCAGTCAGTCAACATTGGCTATTTTAGATACTTCATATCACTGTATTTGTCCAATGACTGGCTTGTTGAATTCAGAGTAATATTCTCAAGATTCAGCCATGTCGTTACATCTAATAGGATATCCTTTCTTTATGGCAGGATAGTATGCCATTGTAGGCATATACCACATCTTACTTATCCATTCACCCATCAGTCAGTTTTTAAGTTGTATCTTAGCTATTGTGACTAATGCATCAGTGAATGTGGGACTCCAGCTGTCTCTTTTGAGATCCATGTTTCAGTTCTTCTGCATAAATACCTTATATGTAAGATTCCTGGGTCATATGTTCTATTGTTAATTTTTAAAATTTATTTGTTTTGAAGGACAGAGAGGCAGAAAGAGAGTGCTCATCTACTGGTTCACTCCCCAAATGCCTGCCAAGGACAGGGCTTGGAGCTGGTAACTCACATCCAAGTCTCTCGTTAGCCATCACCAGTGCCTGCCAGGATCTCCACTGCAACAAGCTGAAATCAGGAGCCAGAGCCAGTTACTGAAATCAGGCAGAGTGGTCTGACACAAGTGCCTTTTAACTGCTAGGTTAAATGTGTCCCCCTACTTTTAATTTTTTGAGAAATTACTGTATTGTTTTGCATACCAGCTACACCATTTATATTCTTAACAACTGTGTGAAAGTGTTCCAGCTTTCCAGTGTCCTTACTAACACTTGTTTTGCTGATAAGGATCATCATAAAAGGTGTGGAATGTTATCTCATTGTGGTTTAGATGCACATTTCTCTGGTATTACTGATTTTGAGCATCTTTTCATATATTTCTTCTCATGTGAAAGGTCTCTTTCAGTCCTCTTTCCAGTCATTTGCTGGATCACTTGTTCTTACTGCTGAGTTGTAGAATTTTCAGTGAGGTACAGGATCGGCAGGTGTTTTCTCCTGTCTGTAGGTTGCCTTTTCATTCTGTTGATTGTTTCTTTGCTGAGCAGAAACTTTTTAAGTTTGGTGTAGTCCCCTGCTTATCTGTTTTTGCTTTTTTTGGTGTCATATTCAGGAAATTACTACCTAGACCAATATTGTGAATGTTTCTTCTAGAATTTTCAGAATTTCAAGTTTTTATTTTAAGTCTTCCATTAGGAGTTGATTTTTGTGTCTGGAATGAGGTAAAGGTCCAGTTTCATTCTTTAGCATGCGGATTTCCTGGTTTCCCAGCACTATTTGTTGAAGACACTATCTTTTCTCCATTATGTATTCTTAGTGCTCTTATCAAAGATTAGTGAACTGTATGTGCATAGGTTTATTCTGGGCTCTCTGTTTTAGTCCATTGGTTTATTTATCTTTATGTCAGTGCCATACTTTTTTTTTTACGATTTTTTATTTGAAAGAGTTACACCGAGAGAGAGGGAGAGACAGAGACAGACCTTCCATCTGCTGGTTCACTCCCCAGATGGCTGCAGTGGGCCAGAGCTAAGTCAGGCTGAAGCCAAGAGCAAGGAGCTTCATCCAGGTCTCCCACATGGGCAGCAGGGACCCAAGCCACTTGGGCCATCTTCCACTGCTTTTCCTAGGCCATTAGCAGGGAGCTGGGTAAGAAGTAGAGGAGTTGGTATATGAACTGGCACCCAAATGGGATGTCACAGGTGGAAGCTTTACCTGCTACACAACACTTGCCCCTGTACTTTTTAAATTACTATAGATTTGTGACATATTTTGAAATCAAAGTGTGGTGCTTTCATGTTTTTTAAGATGTATTTATTTATTTGAAAGGCAAGAGACAAAGAGAAATAGAAAAAGGGATCTTCTGTCTCCATGGTTCACTCCCCAAATGCCACACTGGCCAGGTCTAAACCAGGCTGAAGCCAGGATTCAGGAACTCGCACTGGCACCATCTTCTGCTGCCTTCCCAGGCTCATCAACAGGAAGCTGAACCAAAAACAGAACAGCTGGGTTTAAAGTGGCAGCTTAAACCACTGGCCATAATGCCAGCCCCAGCTTGCTTCTTTCTCAAGATTGCTTTGGTTGTTTGTGGTCCTTTGTGGTTTCTTATGAATTTTAGGATTATTTTTTATGTTTGTGTAAAAAAATGCCATTGGAATTGGACAGGGATTATATCGAATGTGTCTTTGCATATTAGGGACATCAAAAATATTAACTCTTCTAATTCATGAACACAGATGTCTTTCCATTTATTCCTGTCTTAATTTGTTTTCATTTAGGTTTTATAGTTTTGAGTATGTAAGTCTTTTACCTCCTTAAGTTTATTCCTAAATATTTTATTCTTTTGGTGCTGTTACAAATGTAATTGTTTTCATAATTTGCTTTATATGGTTCATTTTTTAGGATATAGAACTGTTTTCTGCATGTAACATCTCTGCAAATAGATACTTTTACTTTTTCCTTTCCAAGTTGGATGCCCCCTCCCTGGCTCCCCTTTGCCTAATGGCCTGAAGTAGGACTTCTTGTACTGTCCTGAACAGAAGTGAGAATGAGCATCCTTCCCTTGTTCCTGATCTTAGAGGAAAAGCTTTCAGTTTTCACCATCGAGTATGATGTTTGCTATGGGCTTTTTTTTTTTTTTTTTTTTGACAGGCAGAGTGGACAGTGAGAGAGACAGAGAGAAAGGTCTTCCTTTGCCGTTGGTTCACCCTCCAATGGCCACCGCGGCCGGCGTGCTGCGGCCGGTGCACCGCGCTCATCCGATGGCAGGAGCCAGGTGCTAGGTGCTTTTCCTGGTCTCCCATGGGGTGCAGGGCCCAAGCACTTGGGCCATCCTCCACTGCACTCCCGGGCCACAGCAGAGGGCTGGCCTGGAAGAGGGGCAACCGGGACAGAATCCGGCGCCCTGACCGGGACTAGAACCTGGTGTGCCGGCGCCGCAAGGTGGAGGATTAGCCTGTTGAGCCACGGCGCCGGCCTGCTATGGGCTTTTTATTTATGGCCTTGTTACATCAAATAATTTCTTCCTATTCCTAATTTGTCGAGAATTTTTATTATAAAAGAGTGTTGGATTTTGTCTGTTTTTTTCTGTTTTTATCCTTTGTGTTAATGAAATGTGTCACATTGATCAGTATTTGTATGTTAAATCATTTTGTATCCCAGGGATAAATTCCACTGGATCATGATGTGTCATCCTTTTAATATGCTGCTGAAATTGATTTGCTGGGATTCTGTTGAGTAGTTTTTGCATCTCTGTTTATCAGAGATACTGTCCTGTAGTTTTCTTTTTTTGTGTATCCTTATCTGGCTTTGGTACAAAGTAGTGCTGTCCTCATAATAAGTTTGGAAGTGTTTCCTTCTCTACAGTTTTTTGGGAATTTGAGAAAGATTGGTATTGATTCTTAAAGACCTTTTGTTTTGTAGATTTTTCTATTTTTCCAATTTTTTATTTCTACTTTAAACTTTATTATTTTCTTCATTTTACAAACTATAAACATAGTTCTTGTTTTTCTAGTTTCCTGTTATATAAAGTTAAGTTGTTTATTTGTGATTTTTTTTTAATATAGGTATTTATCACTACAAACTTCCTATTTAATACTGCTTTTCTTGCCTCTCCCAACTTTTGGTATGTTGTATTTTTATTTATCTAAAAATATTTTCTTATTTCTCTTCTGATTTATTCTCTAACCCTTTGATTGTTGAAGACTATATTGTTTAATCTCCACATATTTTTAAATTTTCTAGTTTTCCTTCTACTGTTTCATTGCATTGTAGTTGGAAGAGATATTTGATGTAATTTCAGTCTCCTTAAGTGTGTTAAGTCATGTTTTGTGATCTAATGTGATCTGTCCTAGACAGTGTTCTGTGGGTGCCTCTGTGCTGCTGTTGGATGAACTGTTTTGTATGAGTCTATAATTTTTAAACTTTGTTTCCTTACTTATTTTCTGCCTGGTTGTTTTACCCATTATTCAAAGTGGTATATTGAAGTTTTCCAACTGTTATTATATTGCCATCTATTTCTTTCCTCAGTTTTGTCAGTATTGCTTTATATATTTGGTTCTCTGGCATTGAGTTCATATATATCTACCATTGTTATATCTTCCTGGTGGATAGACCCTTTTATCATTATATAAAATCCTTTTTTGTTTCTTGTGACAGTTTTTGAGTGAAAATCTCTGTACTCTGAATCCTATATGGCTTTCTTTTGGTTACCATTTGTGTGGTTTGTCTTTTTCCATCTCTTCACTTTCAGCCCATGTATGTCTTTTTTTTTTTTTTAAGATTTATTTATTTTACTTCAAAGTCAGTTACAGAGAGAAGGAGAGGCAGAGAAAGAGAGAGGTCTTCCATCCACTGGTTCACTCCCTAATTGCCTGCAATGGCCAGAGCTGTGCTGATCCGAAGCCAGGAGCCTCCTCTGGGTCTCCCACCCAGGTGCAGGGGCCCAAGGACTTGGGCCATCTTCTGCTTTCCCAGGCCATAGCAGAGAGCTGGATCGAAGTGGAGTAGCCAGGTCTCAAACCGGCATCCATGTGGGATGCCAGCACTGCAGGCGGCGGCTTTACCCACTATGCCACTGCGCCGGCCCCCAATATATGTCCTTAAATCTAAAGAATTTAGGTCTCTTGTATATATCATATAGTTGGTTCTTTTTTTTTTTTTTTTTATTATTCATGCTTCTATTCTGTGGCTTTTGACCAATAGTTTAGTCTGTTTACTTTTAAATTAATCAGATAGGCTTTATTATTGCCATTTGTTAATTGCTTTCTGTCTGTCTTACAGATCTTTTGTCCTTTTCCTCTCTTGCTGTCTTCCTTTGTATTTGGTTTTTTGTAGTGTAATACTTTGAAGTCTTTCTCATTTCTTTTGTGTATCTTCTATAGATTGTTTTCTTTGTGATTGCCATTGGAACTACATAAAATATCTTTTAACAATCTCCCTTTTTAAAATTTTTTTTTAAAAAAGATTTATTTGAAAGGCTGAGATAGAGAAGGGAGAGAGAACTTCTGTATGCTGGTTTACTTCCCAAATGGCTGCAAGGACTGTGGCTGGGCCAGGCTGAAGCCGGGAGCCAGGAGCTTCTTCTATATCTCTCACATGGGTGCAGGGGCTCCAAGGACTTGGGCTATCTTCCACTGCTTTTCCAGGCACATTGGCAGGGAGCTGATCTGCAGTGGAGCAGCCAGTACTTGAACTGGCAACCATATGGGATGCCAGCGTTGCAGGCGGCAGCAAGATTGATTGGTTGGTTGATTGATTTGAAAGGCAGAGGCAGAGAGAGAGAGAGAGAGAGAGAGAGGTCTTCCATCCATTGGTTCACTCCCCAAATGGCCACAACAGCTGGAGCTGAGCTGATATGAAGCCAGGAGCCAGGAGCTTCTTCTGGGTCTCCCAAGCAGGTACAGGGGCCCAAGGACTTGGGCCATCTTCCACTGCTTTCCCAAGCCATAGCAGAGAGCTAGATTGGAAATGGAGCAGCTGGGACTTGAATCAGCGCCCATATGGGGTGCTGGCACTGTAGTTCGCAGCTTTACCTACTACGCCACAGTGCTGGCCCTGAAACATCTTTTTTTTTTTTTTTTTTTTTAAAGATTTACTTTATTTGTGGGGCTATCGCTATGATGCAGCAGATTAATGCCCTGGTCTGAAGCGTCAGTATCCCATATGGGCGCTGGTTCGAGACCCACTTCCAATCCAGCTCTCTGCTATGGCCTGGGAAAGCAGTAGAAGATGGCCCAAGTCCTTGGGCCCCTGTACCCACGTGGGAAACCCAGAAGAAGCTCCTGACTCCTGGCTTTGGATCAGCCAGCTCTGGCTATTGCGACCAACTGGGGAGTGAACCAGGGGATGGAAGACTCTCTCTCTGCCTTGCCTCTCTCTGTGTAACTCTTTCAAGTAAGATAAATAAATCTTAAAAAAAAAAAAGTTTTACTTTATTTGAATGACAGAGTGACAGAAAAAGAGAGATCCTCTGTCTACTGGTCTCAATGGCTGGGGCTGGGCTGGGGCTGGGCTGGGCTAGGCTGAAACCAGGAGCCTGAAACTCCATTATGGTTGGTCTCCCATGTGGATGGCAGGGACCCAAGCAGTTAGTCTGTCCTCCACTGATTTCCTAGACACATTAGCAGAGAGCTGGATTAGAAGCAGAGCAGGTAGAACTCAAACCAGTGCCTCAGCTGTGGCCCTAACATGTATCTTTTTATTGTAGAGCATGATTTTTATTCAAAAGAATGACTACTAACTAACTATTATCATTTGTACTTGATTATTTGTCAGAAATTTATTTGGAAATGAATGAAGTGAGCCTGTCACTTCAAGGAAAATAGCTTACAGTATTTGATGTCAGTGATAAAAATTCAAGTTTTTCAAATGAAAATTAGAATTTTGGAAAATTGTTATCTACCACCATGTGCTTTAGCTTTAAAGAATGTTCTAATAAGGTTGTTGGTGGTATTAATGATGGGATTATTTTTGTTTTTTATAATTTCTGATATAGTGTGTAAACAAATGGAAAATCAGTATGAATCAGGGTACCAATATTGTCTTAAATAGTGGAAAATATATAAGGTTATAAAATCATTCTCTAATGTAGAAGTCCCATTAAATAGGGAGATAGATAGTGGATTTTAATGTAACAGAATATGAAGAGTTCATTGATATGGTTTTAGATTCTATATTCTAATTAACCTTTAAGAAATTGCTGCTTGTCAGGGCTGGCATTGTGGTGTGGCAGGTAAAGCTGCTGCCCATGATGCTGGTATTCGTTATGGGTACCAGTTCGGGTCCTGGTTGCAGTCACTTCTGATCTAGCTCCTTGCTGATGTTCTGGGAAAGCAGCAGAAGATATGGCCCAAGTGTTTGGGCCCCTGCCACAATGTGGGAAATGCAGATAAAGCTTCTCGCTCTCGACTTGGGCCTGGCCCAGTCCTGGCTATTGCAGCCATCTAGAGAGTTAACCAGCAGATGGAAGCTGTCTCTCTCACTATAACTCTAATAAGTATTAAAAAAAAAAAAGAAAAGAAAAAGAAATTGCTGCTTGTTGAGTTTTAGTGAAGTATCAAAGAAGCTTATTTGCACAGTTATCTGAAAAAGATAGTCAGATTCTGTTCCCAACTCCATGTCTGTAAGGCCAGATTTTCTTTTTTTTTTTTTTTTCTTCTTTTATTTTTGTGACAGGCAGAGTGGACAGTGAGAGAGAGAGACAGAGAGAAAGGTCTTCCTTTGCCGTTGGTTCACCCTCCAATGGCTGCCGCGGACAGCGCGTTGCGGCCGGCGCACCGTGCTCATCCGATGGCAGGAGCCAGGTGCTAGGTGCTTCTCCTGGTCTCCCATGGGGTGCAGGGCCCAAGCACTTGGGCCATCCTCCACTGCACTCCTGGGCCACAGCAGAGGGCTGGCCTGGAAGAGGGGCAACTGGGACAGAATCCGGCGCCCCGACCGGGACTAGAACCCGGTGTGCCGGCGCCGCAAGGCAGAGGATTAGCCTGTTGAGCCACGGCGCCGGCAAGGCCAGATTTTCTTAATACAGACTTCAGCCAAAACAACATAGCACAAGATTAGATGGCAAAGCAGGTATAGAATCCAACTGTTTGCTATCAAGACAAATGTGTGATTTGCTTTTTGATTTTTGAAGTTGTCGTCCCCTTCCCTTGCAGGTATAGAGCAAGATGCCGTGAATACTTTTACCAAATATATATCTCCAGATGCTGCTAAACCAATACCAATTACAGAAGCAATGAGAAATGACATCATAGGTAAGTAGCACTTGAAGCTATGGGAAAAACAAAACAAAACCTGACTGTACTTGGTGATTGGCTAAGACATTGTTTATGAATAGAATATAGCAGTTCCTTTCCTAGTATGTTTTCAGAGTGCTTTCTTATATCTGACTGTTTCTCTTAAGTATTGGACTTGCTCTCATATATTTGAGCAAGAGTAATAATAGCACACATTTATTGAACACTTGGTATGTCTCACACAATATTCTGAGCATTTTCCATGGCTGACTGATTTAATCTTCTAAAGAACCATGTGTGATAAATACAGTTGTTGTTTACAAATGAGGAAACTGAAGCACAGAGGAGTCAAGTTCTTTGTCACACAGGTCAGACTGGCATTCAAGATTTGAAATCAGATTTCTATACCTTAACCACTGTGCTGTATTGACAGTTTTTAATGCTGTATGTTAGGACCAACCTTCTCATATATTCTTACTCCTCTGCCCAAAAAAAGACTAGGTTAGAAACATCAAAGTGTTTCAGAGTAATAAGAGCAAAAATAATTTCAGGTAATTGTTCCGATCACATATACATATCTGTATATGATACTGAATCAGTAAATACACTTCTCTATAGGTCACGGAAAATAGAAAGTTTGAAAGCTTTTTCTATTTTGTCAGGATGGCTTTAGGTAGTTCTGTATTCACAGATGAAACTGGTTCATTTTTTACATTTAAGAAGTATTCATTATATTTCCACAAAGCCTAGTAGTACATTTTCTATTTTTATTCATCAAAAAATTATTATTGGGGCAGACATTGTAATGCAGCAGTTTAAACTGCTGCTTGCAATGCTCGTATCCCATATTGGAACACTAGTTAGAGTTCTGGCTATTCCACTTCCAGTCCAGCTTCCTGCTAATGTGCCTAGGAAGGCAGTGGATGATGGCCGAAGTACTTGGGTCCCTGCCAAGCATGGGAGACCCAGTGGAATTCCAGGTTCCTGGCTTCAGACTGGCCCAGCCCTAACTGTTGCAGCCATTTAGGGGGTGAACCAGCAGATCAAAGAGAGCTCTCTGTGTCACTCCTCCTCCTCTGTGTCATTCTGCCTTTCAAATAAATAAATAAGCAGTTGTTTTTTTTTTCAAATAGTATCATTTTGGCCTAGTGTTTACGATGCTGGTTAGGATGCCCACATCCCATATCGGAGTGCCTGGGTTCAATACCTGTCTCCAGCTCCTTGCTCCAGCCTCTACTAATGTAGGCCTTGTGAGGCAGTGGTGATGGCTAAAGTAAAGTTCCTCCCACCCACATGGAAGACCTGGGTTGGATTCCCAGCTTCCAGTTTTGGCCTGGCCCAGTTCTGGCTGTTGTAGGCATTTGGGGAGTGAACCAGTAGATGGGGAGCTCACTTTCTCTGCCTCTCAGACTTAAAAAAAAAAAAAAAGTATTTGTGATTACTGAAATAAAGCATGTAATTCCACCCTTAGCAAATTTTTCCCAGTATGAGACTTCTGCAGTCTTCACTGTATGTACTTTGCACCCTTTCTAGTCTCATCTGTGCGCTGTGGTTCTTAAATTGACAGTACTTTCCAGTAAACGCCTATTGACTGTTTTGGGGTCCATCAGACGCTGTCCTCATTTCCCTTTTCTTTTCTCACACTGACATCTGTAGTAACACGTGGGTCTTACAACTATTGACAGGATTTCCATATCTGCTTGTATTTGGGGATTTGTGAAGATAGCGTTTCACCTAGTTTTGTGACATGTTGCCATGGAATTTTGATTTTTTTGTGTAGTTGCTCTGGTTTTATGTGGGAATTATTAATGTCTTCCAGAGTTCCTCAGACCAACTTCTTCTAATAATACAACTAAGGTTTTAACTAATTAGAGTTTGGCTATTTGAGAAATTGGTTGGCTGTTAATTCCTTGAGTCTGTACTGTTGGATAAACTGCGTAGGAAAGAAAAGGAGGAAGACATTTTGAGCCAAAAAAAGTTTATTTTATTTTATTAAAGTTTTGTTTATTTGGAAGGCAGAGTTACAGAGAGGCAGAGAGAGGTCTGCTGGTTCCCTCCCCAAATGGCTGCAGTGGCTGGAGCTGGGCCATTCCAAAGCCAGGAGCCTGGAGCTTCCTTCTAATCTCCCACTTGGATGCAGGAGCCCAAGGATTTGGGCATCTTCTGCTGCTTTCCCAGACCATAGCAGAGAGCTGGATCAGGAGTAGAGTAGCTGGGACTCGAACTAGTGCTCATATGGGATGCCAGCACTGCAAGCTGAAGCTTTACCTGCTAGGCCACAGTGCTGGCTCCCCGAAAGAAGATTTTTAAAATGAAAAGTCACCGAAGCTCTATTTTGCTTTTGTTTAAACTTTATCAAATTAATTGTGTAGTCCCATGAGATAAAAAAAAAAAATCTGAAGGATCAAGTGAGTAACAATGATCAAGGGATCGGAGTTTCCATCCTGGAGTCTATTAGTATGCATTTTAGAATGTTAATTACCTATATGGCTTCAGACAACTTACTTTTCCACTTTGAACATTGTCCTGAATTCTGCCTATTTGTCCCCTCTTGCAGTTAGAATTTTTTAAGAGTTTTTCTTCAAATGAATTTTGTTCACATGAGCTTCTTTAGCTATTACTGGATATCCAGCCTGCTTCTTTAGTTGTAAATGCTACTAGTGGGATTTTGTCTTGCTATCTAATTATTCTGCTTTTACATGGGGATTCAGAAATACAGAAACTCTGCTGCAGGGTCTGAGTCCACCCGTAAAAGGATGGACTGGGTCCGAGGAAAGGTGAGTGCGCCGCTCGCCTGTTTCCCAGCCTCCCAATCCCCAAGACAATCAGACACAGCGGGGAGCCAAGTCTAGCGAGGACTCATTTATTCCATGCGAAACTGAACCTTTTATAGCACAAAACTGCAGAGTCATTGGGGCAGGGCTAAGAACCAACCAATCACTTAAAAGGTCACTTTACGGAGGGATTTCTATAGGACTAGCCATACGTCTATACTAGTCTTGTTACCTCCCCTGATGTTGCGTAGCCAATTAGCTTTTGAGTTCCGCCCATCTTACGCCGTCTAGGCGCCATCTTTTTTGCCCCTCCTTGGTGCCGCCTGGTCCAGGGGGCCACGTGCGTGCACGCCAGGCCCCTCCCTGCGCTGCTATCCCCGGGACACCTGCCGCCTGGCTCCGCGGGCCCTGGCTTGGGTTAGTTCACGGGCTCGGCTCCACGTGGCTCCGTTCCGCGCAGCTTGGGCGGGGGCACCCGCGCATGCGGAGCCCCCAGGCCTGGCCTGGCCGCACCACGGCCGTGCTCATGCCCCGCACTCTGCTTCTACTACCACCTCTATCTTCCATAAGTCCTTGAAGTAGTAGTATTTTTAAATGCTTTGAAGGAGCCGTTGATAGAATTTATAAGTGAGTGGGTATGAGAGGTTAGAAAAGGCTGCCAAGCATGACTCCATTAAACATACACACACACACACACACCACACACAAATGCCTAGAGTAGTGGAGTTGCCATTTATTAGTTGAGGAAGACTATGGGAGTAGTTGTTTATGAGGGAAAATCAGGAGTTTGGAAGATGAGGAAGAACTGGCAAAGGAGACTTAGCAGTAAGAGTCACTGTGTAGGCCCTCTTACATCAGCTGTATTTCAAAAAAAGTAGTTTTTTCTGGAAGTCAGGGTGGGGGATTTCTGGGACAGAGTGATCAAAGATGTTAAACGTGGGAGACCCAAAAAAAGCTCCTGGCTCCTGGCTTCGGATTGGCGCAGCTCTGGCCATACAGCCACCTGGAGAGTGGACCATCAGATGGAAAACCTCTCTCTCTCTTTGCCTCTCCTCTCTCTGTGTAACTCTTTCAAATAAAATAAATAAATCTTTAAAAAAAAAAAAAAAGATGTTAAACAGGAATAGATGCTTAGCCTAGTGGTTAAGATGCCTGCATCACACATTGGAGTGACTAGGTTTGCTACTAGATCCAACTCTTGGTTCCAGGTTCCCACCAGCACAGACCCTGAGAGGCAGCAGTGATGGTTCAAATAGTTGGGTTCGTGCAACCCACATGGGAGACTTGGGTTGCAATTCTGACTCCAGCCCTAGCCACTGTGGGCATTTGGGGAAGGAACCAACATGTGAGAACTACCCCCACCCTTTCCCCTCTCCTGCTTCTCTGTAGGATATGAGTTGGGATGTTTTCTAATTGTCCCACTCTAACACTATCTGCCCGAAACAGTGTCAGATCTCATAGACTGAGGGCTCAGGTCTACACTCCACATGGCCAGTCCCAAGCATGGACTATGGCCTGAACTCCTGACTGATTGGCTGTGAATCAGGATTTCCGCAATTCCTAGCTTGGGTTCAGTTGATCTGCCAGAGTGGCTACAGAACTCAGGGAAACACTTCACTGAACATTTATTATAAAGGGTATTATCAAGGATACAAATGAACACAGCGAGATAGAAGAGATGCATAGGGTAACATATAGAAGAAGGGGCATGGAATCTCCAGACACACTGCTCTCCAAGAACTTAGCATGTTTAGCTATTTTTTAGGGCTCTATGAGTCTTTATTATGTTAACACAGTTGGTTACATCATTGGCCATTGATGATCAGCTTAGCCTTCAGACCCTCTTCCCTCTCCAGAGGCTGGAGGATGTGGCTGAGCTTCCCAACCTTCTAATTCTGCGTTGGTCTTCCTGGTGACTAGTGTCTATCTTGAAGCTCTCAAAGGGCTCCCAGCCTCCAGTCATTTCATTAGTATGCAACAGATACTCCCATTACTCTAGAGATTCAAAGAATTTTAGCAGCTGTATGTTAGGGAACTGGATAGAAGATGAAATATGTATTTCACAGTATCACAGCTATATATTGTTTAGTAGAGAGAGAGCAACCAGGCCAGGAAACTATATGTGATCCTTGGCTTTTGGTTAGGGTCCCACTAAGGTCACAAGCTCAGAGTGAGACTAGTCATCCTAGTAAGTGGGGTTTGTCTTTGTTTTTGCCAGCTGTTCGGCCGCTAGCTAAATGGCAACACCATATTGATTTAGGCAGTTCCTTGCATGTGCTACATAATTGTTCTACCAATAACGTTTTGATAAATTTTTTTTTATACAAATGTTTTCACAAATTCATAAATCTTTAGGTTACAAGCTTAGAGACAGAATTGCTGCCCAGAGGAGTATGTTCATTTTTAGCTTATTCTCTAAAGAGCCAGATTGCCTCCAGAAAAGGATCTATCAGTTTAAACTACCACTAATAGTAGTGTCATTTTTCCCATGCCCATCTCAAACCTGTATATTATTAAACAATTGACCATGTGTATTGTTAAAAAATCTATGCTGATTTATTAGACAAAAGGTATAGAAACTCCTTACTCTGATAATTTTTTCACATTGTCTATTTTATGTTCTTTTGTGAGTTGTCTATCATGTTCTTTGTTCATTTTTCTTTAGAGACATGTATTTGTAAGAGCTCTTGATAAATTAATGGTAGTAATATAAATTAATGGTAGTAATATTTTTTTTTAATTTATGTATTTATTTGAAAGGCTGAGTTAGAGGAAGAGACAGGTCTTCCATCTGTTGGTTCGCTCCCCGAATGATCTCAACGGCTGGAGCTCAGCCAGGATGAAGTTCCATCCATCCTGGAACACCATCCAGGTGTCCCATGCGGGTGGCAGGGGCCCAAGTACTTGGACCACCTCTGCTGCTTTCCCAGGCGCATTAACAGGGAGCTGGATCAGAAGTGGAGCATCTGCTGGTGTTGCTGGTGGCGGCTTAACTGCTGTGACACATGCTGGCAGTGATAGTAATCTTTTGACTGTCACACATGCTGCAAGCTTTGTTTGCCTTTTATTTTGTTTGTGGTGTATTGTATAGAAATTAATCTTATACTATTAAAACTTTTTTATTTTTGCTTTTGCATATGTGCTTCAAAGAAACTTTTTCTATCTCACATTGTTAACTGTATTTTCTTTTTGTTTTATTTAAAACTTCCATTTATACACTGTTTTGTTATTTCCTAGTTGGATTCACAAATGTGTGTCATTTAAATTTTTAGAAATGTATGAATTTTTTTTAACAGCAAAGATTTGTGGGGAAGATGGACAAGTTGATCCCAACTGTTTCATTTTGGCACAGTCCATAGTCTTCAGTGCAATGGAGCAAGAGTAAGTGAGTTTTGTATTTTCACATTTGCATTCTTGGGAAGTTGGGTTTGGCATTAGAAATGGACTTCACTCAACTAAAAACAAAATATCTTTGAATATTTAAGTATTTTGGATATTTTATAGAATCATAAGCAGGAACATATCAACTAAAACTATCATAGTTAATAGTTTGTTTGAAATATAAATGATTTTAATTTTTAATGTCCTATTTCCTAAGTTAAAATAATTTGTTTTTAGTTTTGAAGTCATTTCAAGGTGATTGGGACTATCAAATAATGCATGTCCTCAGATGGATAGCTTAATTTGTTCATGCTTTAAGCTTTAGATTTATTGAAACTGCCTTCAAAGTGTTTTTAGATTGACTGCTGCATGCCCTTGAAAAAAATTTTCTGTATTCATTCTTTCATATTTATTAAAAGTATGCTTTATGTAAGATATGGTAGGTATAGTACTTAAAGGAAGTTACAGCCTAATAACAAAAATAGGACATGCTCTTTGGTTACTGTAATACGAGGTAGCATGTGTTCAATATCAGGGGGAGCTTACAAAGTCAGTAAGAGATGGGAGAGATTACTTAACAGGTAAAGAAATCAGAAATGACATCATGGGAAGTGAGGTGTAGCCTTGACCTAGGCTTTTAAGATACAATAGGGACAGTATGGAAAGAGTCTGGTTTCCCCAGTGAAGCTCTTTCCTTGTCGTTGCCTCAAATTTTCCCTTTTTGTCCATGTGCAGGCACTTTAGTGAGTTTCTGCGAAGTCACCATTTCTGTAAATACCAGATTGAAGTACTGACCAGTGGAACTGTTTACCTGGCTGACATCCTGTTCTGTGAGTCAGCCCTCTTTTATTTCTCTGAGGTAAATTCTACATTTCCTTTCACACTGTGTTAGAGCATTCCAGCTGCTAAACCCTAAATGCTGGGGGCCTGTTCATAGAAAATAACATAGAAGAGACAAATTGTTTCCAAAGAGATTTATTATTGTTTTAAGTTGTATCTGATGTGAAGAGTACTTTAATGGCTTATTAGTCAGATGAAAAGTTACTATAACTCTGATTTTGAAAAACCCAGTTAAACTTCTTATGAGAGTCCACATGTCTTAATTATTTGGAGCTATTTTTAAAACCACAGAATTTGACACTTTTGATTACAGTACACAAATAATTGCAGAGTAGACTTCATAAGACAGACAGAAAGGTGGTAGTTTTTCCTGCTCTCATGGTCTTCACCTCAGCTGCTCAATAGGATTGCTTCAGTGAAGCATTTACCACAACCAGTAAATACGTTCATCTCTCTGAGGCACAGTTTCGTGTAATGGTATGTGTTAGGTTTCAGCAAGTGAAATTCTTTTGTTAAACGACTAGTAAGTAGCAGTAACGAGGATTACTAATCTCTCAAGGCAGTTACTTAGACCCTTGTATTCTGCCTCTTCACAAGAACACCATTCCTCAGCTGACTTGTCATCTTCACTCCCTTTTCTTTGCCAAACGTCTAAATCAGCATTTGTTCAGGCAAATGTACTTATGGCTTGATAGAAACAATCAGGTTTGAAAGACTTGATTTGGTTAGTCTATCCTTTGTATGTTTGCCTGTGAGGAACTGCTGATAATTTTTAGTCCAGTTCACTAAAGTTTCCCTCCAAGTGTGTGGTAGTTAATTCTTGCTAATTTGAGGTAGGAGGGAGGGGAGTTGTTTCTTCCTTAAAACAATTGTTTTTAACTTTTCAATCTCTAATGCCTGTGCGTTGCTAACTAGCATTAACTGAAGAAGTGGATCTTTCTATTTTTTGCTTATGTACTGCATTTTAATACTTAGGGCTTATAGATTGGAGATGGTGAGAGAAATCTGTTTCTAACCTTAATTTCCCTTTTATGTTTTTCCTTCCTAGTACATGGAAAAAGAAGATGCAGTGAATATCTTACAGTTCTGGTTGGCAGCAGATAACTTCCAGTCTCAGCTTGCTGCCAAAAAGGGCCAGTATGATGGACAGGAGGCACAGAATGATGCCATGATTTTATATGACAAGTGAGTCTTGTTTTATAGGTAGATGGCTTTAGCATCCAGCAGATGTTTATTGAGCATTTGGTATATGTATGGAAATAAAAGTGAGTAAACTCAGTTTCTGCTATCCAGGAGCTCATGGAGGCAGCATAAAAATTGTGCAAATGGTGCGTTTAAAGCTTTTGGAGGCAGGTGTCCTAGAACAGAAGTTTCTCTTGGGTTTATGTGTGGAAGATAGGCTGATGATATGTGGTGCTCAGGAAAGGTTTTGCAGAAGAAAAGTTTGATTTGGATCCTCAAGAATGAATGGAATTTTGCTAACCAGAGAAGGCAAAAAGAACGTCTTGGCAAAGGCACTAAAACGAGCAGTCACAAATCCTTGGAGAAATGTGGCACTTTGAAGCAGGTTGAGTTTGGATTAACAAAGGGGTAAGGAAGGTGAAACTAATTGGAATTAATTATAAAGACACTTGAACATCTGTGTATGGTATCTCTGTTGCAAATCTGCTCAGCCACCTCACTAAATGAGGAACAGTTTTTCATTAGTTTTAACTGAAAATGAGAGGTTGAAAAAATCTCACAGTAAACAGAATTGAAAACATCTGGTTAGACAAGTGAAAAGACTATGGCCAGTTCTCTAACACTTTCATTTAACTAATTCAACTCTGTAAAGAGAAATAATGTGTTACTTGTAGCTACAAGTGAGTGCTAAGGTGGTAATAATGATAGAGAAAAACCCTTGATTTGTTAGAGTCTATTAGAAGGGAGGTAAGAGCATCTAGGACAGTGGTTCTTGAGCATGGTGGTGTGCAGGCTCACGTGTGGTCTGCATGAGACTTACCTGCGAGCTGGTTAAAAATAGTCTCCCCTAAGAGATTCTGAATCAGCAGACTTGAGATGTGACCCAGGAATCTATTTTTGTAAGACATGCCAGAAAATTCTGATGAATAGCCAGATTAGGGATCTAGTCTGATTTCTCTGTCTTGTAGATAAGGAAAGTAAGGCCCAGGAAGGTAGTGATTTTCTCAAAGTCACGGGGCACTAGTGGCAGAACTTAGACTGAAATGCAATTTTTAATGTTTTGTTCAGTGTTTAGTGTAACATATCTGTGGAAGATATTATACAAGAAACATTATGGCTATTAAAATAGCAAGAATTTACATTTATAAATTTAATGTGGGGTGCCTAAAAATTGAAATTATGAAGCAGTATTTTCCAACTTACTTGCAACTTTTTGTTATCAAAATGCTGATTTTCAAAGAAGAGTTCTGGGGCAGTGCTGTGGTGCAGTGGGTTAAAGCCCTAGTCTACAGTGCTGGAATCCCGTATGGGTGCCTGTTTGAATCCAGGCTGCTCCACTTCGTATCCAGCTCCCTGCTGATGTGCTTGGGAAAGTGGCAGAGGATGGCCCCAAGTTCATTTGGGGAGTGAACCAACAGATGGAAGATTCCCCCAACCCCCCAACATGGCTGTCCTTCCCTCTCTCCCTCCCTCCCTCTTTCCTCTCTGTTTCTCCCTCTATATCTCTTTCAAATAAATAAATATATATATCTTTAAAGAATATCCTTTATTCTGGAACAGAATAATAGCACTAGTAAGATCCTGGCTGGAGCTCACTCACCACACAGTGTGAGCAAAGTTTTCCCACAGAACCTCATTTTCACTTTGAGAGCCGTTTGTAGATGAAGATTGCTATAGCATATCCCACTAGCACTGGCATTGTTACAAGTTTGGTGTGCCACATTTGACCTTAAAAACCCTTGCTTGTTTTTGTATTTGTATATGCATCATTACAATCGCCCATAAGTTTCTGTCATAGCCAGGAGATGGAAGCATATTTTTTTCTTCCTTTAGTGCTTCTTTTGTATTCATCTGAAGCTTTCCAAAATACTAGCTATATTGTATCCCATCAAGGTAGAAATCTTTGAACGACTACCATTCATTACTCCTTTTCCTTTCCACACTATATCCTCAGCAGCTCCTATTCTCTCTGAATATACCACATCTGGGCACTTTTTCCTCAAGTGCCATTTCATTTTGAATTTCTTCACATTCATTGCTTGTGCCTCATAGTTATGATGGTATGTTTTTACTGTAGCCTACACATTGATCTTTGTCTTACTTTCTTGCAACTTCATTTCTGTCCTCCAGGTACTGAATAGAGAATAAGTGTCCGTTCAATATGTGACTGGTTTCTTTAACTAAGTTGTAACTTGACCCTGCCAGCTCTTAAAAACCAGTAGAGTTGTCTGGGCAAGAGTGAGGATGACTGGAAGAAGAGAAGAAGGAAACAAGTTGACGCAGATATTTTTGGGGAAGTGGGAATGAATAAAGGTGATAGCAGGGCTGTTGTCGCCCCGCTCTATGGTTCTGGGTCTGCAGGCTGAATCAAGGTGCCCCATAGTAGATTCTCTGTCTAAGTGCCAAAGATTGCTTCTGCTCGGCTGTGGAATTTGGTTTTACTTTGGTTGTCTATCTGCCATAGGTACTTCTCCCTCCAAGCCACACATCCTCTTGGCTTTGATGATGTTGTCCGGTTAGAAATTGAATCCAACATCTGCAGAGAAGGTGGACCGCTCCCTAACTGTTTCACAACTCCGTTACGTCAGGCCTGGACGACCATGGAGAAGGTAACCAAGAGCTTCGAGAGTATTAAACTGTACAGCTTTTACTGGTGGAACCCGGAATATACAGCATGGCGAAAACCACACCTGCCAGGGCAATGGGAAGTTGAAGCAGTGCAGCACGGGGCTTAAAGCAGAGCTTTGGGTCTGCATTGCTGTGTATTAATCTTAACTTTGTGGGTTCAGTGACCTCTGGCTACTGAATTCAGTATTGAGTGCAGTTTTCCTCATCTGTAAAATAGAGATAATATGGCTACTTACCTCATTATTTATTTATCATTTTTATTAAAGAGAGAGATGGATATAGAGAGAGTGCTACCATCTGCTGGTTCACTTTGCAGAGGCCCACAACAGCTAGGACTGGGCCAAGTCAAAACCATGATCCAGGAATGAAATCCAGATTTCACATGTTAGTGACAGGCACATATGTACTGGAGCCATCACCACCACCTCAAAGGGTCTGCATTACAGGAGCCAGAGCTAGTTATCAAACCCAGGCACTCTTCATTTAGGATATGGGTGTCTTTTTTTCTTTTTCTTTTTCTTTTTTTTTTAGATTTATAGATTCACAGAGAGAGGTAGAGACAGAGAGAGAGAGAGGTCTTCCATCTGCTGATTCACTCCCCAAATGACCTCAAGCTGATCCAAAGCCAGGAGCCAGGAGCTTCTTCTGGGTCTCCCATGTGGGTGCAGGGGCCCAGGAACTTGGGTCATCCTCTGCTGCTTTCCCAGGCACCTCGACAGGGGGCTGGATCAGAAGTGGAGCAGCTGGGACCCTAACTGGCATTCATATGGGATGCTGGCACTGCAGGCTGGGGCTTTAACCTGCTGTGCCACAGTGCTGGCCCCAACATGGGCATCTTAACCAGCGTAACTGTTAGGCTAAGTGCCCACCCCTCTCAAAAGTTATTTTGAGGGTTTAAATGACTTTATAAATGCTTCTTAACGTAGTGCCTTACATAGTAAATATTAAATGTTAGCTGGGGCAGGTGTTTGGCCTAGCAGTTAAGATGCCTGCATCCCATATCAAAATATCTGGGTTTCATACCCAACTCTGACTTCTGACTCCAGCTTCCAGCTAATGTGGACTCTGAGAGTCAGCAGGTGGTGGCTCAAGTAGTTGGATCCCTGCCACCCATATCAGAGACCTGGATTCAGTTCCAGGCTCCCAGCTTTGGCCCTGATCCTCCCAGCTTTAGACGCCAGCCCATTGCAGGCACATGGGGGAGTGTACCAGTGGATGGGAGCTCCCTGTCTCTCTATCTCTGAAAAGAAAAAAATTGGGTCTGCTACTGCTATGATTATTATTATTATTATATCATTTAAAATTATCAGCAGTATAGGGGAAAGGTAATTTAGGAATTACCCAGATATTATTGAAATTTGTGAATAGTTTGTTCTAGTGAATTAGAGTAGATGTAACCAGGAATTTTACAGAGCCAAAACAAACCCTTGAGGTTATGTTGCTTATGTATGTCATGTGTATCCAAGTGGAAAAAACTTAAGTAAGCATTGTTACATAATACCATACATAGAAATGGAATTTTAGGAATAAAAAAGTTCTATATAAAAATCAAACCATTGAAAAGCTAGTAGTAAATAGCATGTCTATCAGCTATTACCAGGGATAGTATTTTTTATTATTAAAGTTAAATTTTTTTCTAATTTTAAAGGAAAAGGCCAGATCTGCATCCTATAAGTAATATTAATTTTCTGAGTAATAAAACACATCAAAATAGAAATAGTTCACAGTGATGTTCTTACCACCCATGTGGGAGACTGAGATGGAGTTCTTGCTCTCGGTATTGGCCTGGCCTGGCCTACGCTTTGTGAACATTTGGAGAATGAACCAAAAGGAGGAAGTTCTCTGTCATTCTGCCTTTCAGATAAATAAATAAATAAATCTTAAAAAAACAAAAAAAACAACCTGTCGAGACCATGGTAGATACACGGGAAAAAGACATGAATGATGTATTCAACAGATACTTTTAATTATTTCTGTGCTACTTTTGGTTGTTACAGTGATAAACAGGAAAAAATATATAGTTTCTATGTTTCTGGAGCGTAGTCTATAAATGAAGGCACATACTAAATACAGACATAAATACTTCCAGTTGTGCTAACTGCTATGATGGGAAAACAGTTCATAATCAGAAATGCATATAATGAACATGGGAATTTATTCAACATCATTAATAATTAAGTGCAAATTGAAACATCTGTGTATCATTAGGCATTTATTTAACAATAATTAAAATACAATCTAATTTTGGAAAGCCTGTATAGAAATGGATACTTTGATAAATTGCTTGTGATACAAATTGGTAAAATTATTTTGAAAAGTAAAAGGCCATATATACCAAAGTTAGTCTGACCCAGCTTCCTGCTAATGAAGTTATCTGAGAGGCAGTGAATGACAGCTGAAGTTCTTGGGCCCCTGCCACTCACATGAGAGACCTGGATGAAGTTCCTGGCTTTGGCCTGGCCCATTCCTGGCTTTTGCAGCCATTTGGGGAGTGAACCAATGGATGGAATCTCTCTCACTCTGCCTGTCAAATAAAATTAATAAATCTTAAAATGGAATTTTTAATATCAGCAATCATAATCCTTTTAATTTATCTTAAATTCAGTTCAAAGATAAAAACCAACATATGCACAAAGAAAAGCAAGAAAAATCTGTTTACAGATTGTATACACTGTGTAACAATTTCTGCTCACCATTTATTAAATTTTTCTTAATTATTTTGATGTTATTTGAAATTATGACAGAGAGGGGGAAAGAGAGGGAGCTTCCATCTGCTGCTTTATTCCCTACGACAGCCAGGACTGAGCTAAGCCAAAGTTAGGAGTCTTGAACTCATCTGGGTCTCCCACGTGGTTGCAGGGACTGTATGCCACCTCTCAGGGTGCACATTAACAGGAAACTGGATTGGAAGCGGAGGAGCCCGGACATGAACCATCTACTCCAGTGTGGGATGCAGGCATCCTAACTCCTGTACCAAACACCTGCCTTTGCTCACTAGTATTATTAGCAAGTCTATATAATAGTTTCATGAGAAGTAATTTTTTAGGGGGATAGGGAATACAGCAAAACAGTACAGAGTAATTTTAGTTACAGTGCAAACTATGTGCAAAGGGATAATGGAATAAAACAAGAAGTAAAACGTTTGTGTTAACTAGTGAGGTATAGGTAAAGTTTATTAAAGTTTAGTTACATTTGATTTCAACTTTAAAACAATGGTTTTCCTATCTTTCAGGTCTTTTTGCCTGGCTTTTTGTCTAGCAATCTTTATTACAAATATTTGAATGACCTCATTCACTCAGTTCGAGGAGATGAATTTCTGGGAGGGAATGTTCCACCGACTGCTCATGGCCCTGCAGGCCCTTCTGATGAGTCTCACCCAGGTGGTTCTGACAGCTCCGCTTCTCAGGTATTGGTTGATACACAACTGTTCTTAGAAGAAGGGGATACAGCTCGTCTTCCGAACACCAGTAACAGATGCTGTTTTCTTTTTAAATTATAGAATTAAAAAAGAAAATTACTATATTCATACATTCCAATCATAGTATTGTGGTGGTTGACGGTATCCTATATTGTAAGATATCATAGTATTTTTTTAGGCCATGATTCTGCTTGACACTGTGACTGTTTCTCTTAAAAATGAAATAATGTGAAATACCTTTATGGCCTCTGGAGAAATTATTTGAGAAATTTTAATACAAAATTGAGGATGCTGTTTTTATGGGGTAATTGAGTGGATCTCTTAGGTTTCTTGATATTGTATTTCAAGACCTTTTGGGTTTATTTTGTGGGTTGCTTTTTATTTTTGTTTTTGAAGGAATGCTTTCATATATCAAACCTTACCCAGTTCCACCAAAATCATAGGAGTAGTATATCCCCAAGACAGGAGATCTAAGGATACATTCACAAGTTAGCTGATTTTATTGAAGTCACACAGTAAATGCCACAGCATGAGGTATTCTCCATTGAGTATACTTCATGATAAGCTTTATAATAGAGCATAATATTCTGATCACTGTTGACAAATAGCACATTGGGGTTTTTGATACTGGGCTTTGGATAAATTGTCTTAGTTTATCAGATAGTCCTATTGGCCATCAACAGAGCTCTCCTGAGGACCCTTTCTTCCTGTTAAAACTACCATGGGCAGTAGCCTGCTTAGTGTAATTACCATTTTGTTTTCTGATATAAGCTAGAATGTCTTGTTTTTATTCAGGCAGTTAAAATGTCTAGGTGCTACTAAAATATATTTATGTTTTGTTGAAATATACCTACAAAAAACTGCATATAGAGTTATATATGTACCTTGAAGAATTTTCATGAACAGAATTAATTCATATTACCTGCATTTAGATCCAGATAGAATATCACCAACGTGGCAGAAGCCCTCGTGGACTCCGTTTTACTTCTCATCATTCTCCCCTGACTAGCGTGGCACTCTCCTGACTCTATGGCATACATTAGGGTTACATGTTCTTGTCTCTTTTTTTTTATGATTTATTAATTTAGCTTCCATCTGCGGGTTAACTTCCCAAATGACCTCAACAGCTGGGGCTGGGCCAGACCAAAACCAGGAGCCTGGAAGAACTCCATCCGGGTCTCTTAATAGGGTAGTAGGGCCCAAGTACTTGGGCCATCTTCCACTGCCTTCCCTGGCACATTAGCAGGGAGCTGGATTGGAAGGGGAGCAACTGGGGCAGCCAAGACTGAACACTAGCACTCATGGGATGCCAACATTGTAGGGCAGTGGCTTAACCTGCTGCACAACAACACAGGCCTCTTTTGTCTTTTCCTAAGTGAAATCATGAGTATCTATCCTTTTATTTCCTTTTTCTGTACATCTTTATTGTGGTAATTCACATATATAATGTATAATTCAGTAGCTTTACAGGGTATTCACAGAATTGACCTTTTTTTCCACTGCAAAAAGAAACCCCATTTATTTTAACTCCACATTCCCCACTTCAGCCTCAGGCAACTGCTAATCTACTCTTTGTGTATAGACACAATACATTTGCCTGTTCTGAATGTTTTGTATAAATGGAACCTCATCCTATGTGGTCTTTTCTGAGTTCTTAGAATCATGTTTTCAGGATTTATCAATGTTTAGCTTGTTTCTGAACTTTATTCTTCTTTATGGTCGAATAGATCTCATTGTCAGGATATACTATTTTTTTTAATTATCAGTTGGTGGACATATGAGTGGTGTCCCCCTTTCTGCTGTTACCAGTAATGCTGTAAATGTTTGTATACAGGGTTTTTGTATAGATCCATGTTTTTATTTCATACCCAGGAGTAGAATTGCTGAGTCAAGTGATAATTTTTGTTTAACTTTTTGGGGAATTGCCAGACTCTTTTCCAGTGTAGCTGGATCATTTTACATTCCCACCAGCAGTATATGAAATTCTACTTGCTCCACATTTCAATCACCAAAGCTTGTCTTGGTGATTATAGCTATCTCAGTAGGTATAAAATACTACGTTCCTAAGGTTTTTTACTTGCATTTCCCCAATACCTAGTGATGGTGACTATGTTTCCATGTGTTTATTGACCTTTTTTCTATTGTTGGAGGAATATTTATTCAAATCCTTTGCCCACTTTTAAATTGGGCTGTGTTTATTATTGAGGTACAGGGTTCTTTATATATTCTGTATGTAGTCCCTTATCAAATATATGATTTGCAAATATTTCCTTCATTCTTTGAGCTGTCATTTCACTATTGATAGAGTTCTTTGAAGCACACAGTTGTTAGTTTTTTTTTTTCCTCCAGATTTATTTATTTATTTATTTATTTGAAAGTCAGCATTACACAGAGAGAGAAGGAGAGGCAGAGAGGTCTTCCATCTGCTGGTTCACTCCCCAGATGGCCACAACAACTGGAGCTGCACTCATCCAAAGCCAGGAACCAAGAGCTTCTTCCAGGTCTCCCACGTGGGTACAGGGGCCCAAGCACCTGGACCAAATTCTGTTGCTTTCCTAGGCCATAGCAGAGAGCTGGATCAGAAGTGGAGCCCATATGGGATGCCAACACTGCAGGTAGTGGCTTTACCCACTACGCCACAGTGCTGGTTCCTCAAGTTGTTTTAGTGAAGTCTAGTTTATCTATTTTTGTTATTTGTGCTTTTGATATTATATCTAAGAAGCCTTTGCCAAGTTCCAGGATAGTAAGATATGTCTTTATGTCCTCCCCTGAATGTTTTATACTTTTTATTTTATACTAATGTTTATGATGAACTTTGAGTTAGTACTTATATATATTGTGAGGTGGATAGCCAACTTTTTTTTTCTCTTAAAAGATTTATTTATTTATTTGAAAGGCAGAATAACTGAGAGAGAAAGAATCTTCCGGTTGGCGCCGCGGCTCACTAGGCTAATCCTCCGCCTTGCAGCGCCAGCACACCGGGTTCTAGTCCCGGTCGGGGTGCTGGATTCTGTCCCGGTTGCCCCTCTTCCAGGCCAGCTCTCTGCTGTGGCCAGGGAGTGCAGTGGAGGATGGCCCAAGTGCTTGGGCCCTGCACCCCATGGGAGACCAGGAGAAGCACCTGGCTCCTGCCATCAGATCAGCGTGGTGCGCTGGCTGCAGCGCACCGGCCGCGGCGGCCATTGGAGGGTGAACCAACGGCCAAAGGAAGACCTTTCTCTCTGTCTCTCTCTTTCTCACTGTCCACTCTGCCTGTTAAAAAAAAAAAGAGAGAGAGAGAGAATCTTCCATCTATTAGTTCACTCCCCAAGTGGCTGCAACAGCCAGGGCTGGGCCAGACCAAATCCAGGAGCCAAGAGCTTCTTTCAGGACTCCCATGTGGGTGCAGGGGCCCAAGCATTTGGGCCATCTTCTCCTGCCTAACCAGTCATTAGCAGGGAGCTGGATCAGAGTCCCGGAGCAGCCAGAACTTGAACTGACACCCACATGGGATGCCAGCATCCCAGGTAGTGGCTTTATATGCTGCACCGCAACACCGGCCCACCGTTTGTTATTTCTACAGGTGAATAATACTCTATATCACATTTAGTTTATCTGTCCATTAATGGGCAATGTTAATTATGTGAAAAGTGCTGTTATGAATATTCATGTACAAGTTGTTTGAGTATGCATCTACAAGTATATACTTCAGAATGGAAATGCTGTCATATGTTAATTCCTTGTTTAAATGTTTGGGAATTGCCAGACTGCTTGCTTGTTTGTTTATTTGAAAAGCAGAGCAATACTAAGACAGGGAGAGCTACAAAGACAGGGATTGATTGATGATTGATTGACTTCTGTGCACTGCTTTACTTTCCAAATAGTTACAGTGGCTGGGCTGGGCCAGGCTGAAGCCAGGAACCCCATGCTGGTCTCCAGCATGGATGGCAGGGCCCCACTTGGGCCATCTGCTGCTGCTTTCCCAGGAGCATTAGCGGGGAGCTGGATTGGAAACAGAGCAGCTGGGAGTTGAACTGGTGCTGCAGTATGGGTACTGGCATTGCAGGCAGCAGCCAACCCCACAGTGCTGTTTTCTACAGCAGCTGTACCATTTTATATATCCATCATCGGTGTATGAGAGTTCCAGTTTCTGTATGTCTTTTCCAGGGATTGTCATTTTACATTTTTGTGATTATATCCATCCTTCTTGGTGTGAAATGGCACCTCTTTAAAAATTTTGATTTTTCCTTTTGGTTTGTATTTCCCTGATGCCTAATGATACTAGTATCCTGTCATATGCTTGTGGGCTACCTGTATATCTTCACTGAAGAAATGTCTATTCAAACCTTTTGCCCATTTTAAAAATTGTGTCTGCGGACCAGCACCGTGGCATAGCGGGTAAAGCCACTGCTTGTAGTGCTGGCATTCCATATAGGCGCCGGTTCGAGACCCAGCTGCTCCACTTCCGATCCAGCTCTCTGCTATGGCTTGGGAAAGCAGTAGAAGATGGCCCAAATCCTTGGGCCCCTGTTACCCACGTGGGAGAACCAGAGGAAGCTCCTGGCTGCTGGCTTCGGATGGGCACAGCTCTGGCTGTTGCAGCCAATTGGGGAGTGGACCAGAGGATCCAATTGAACACCTGCTGCTTCATTCCTCAGTTGGCTGCAACGACCATCGCTGTGCCGATCTGAAGCCAGGAGCCAGGACCTCCTCCAGGTCTCCCATGTAGGTGCAGGGGCCCAAGGACTTGGGCCATCCTCTACTGCTTTCCCAGGCCATAGCAGAGAGCTGGATCAGAAGTGAAGCAGCCAGGACTGGAACCGGCTCTGCACTGCAGGCGGTGGCTTTACCCGCTATGCCACAGCGCCGGCCCCGTTAGTGTCCTTTGAAGCATAAATTTTTTATTTTCAGTGAAATCTAGTTTGTCTGTTTTACTGTTTTTGTAGCTACTTTTGGTGTCTTCTCTTAAGAATCATTGCCAAACCTAGCATAAAGAAGATTTACAAATTTCTATATTTACTTGAAGAGTTTTAGGTCTTTGGCCCAGTTTGAGTTGGTTTTGCATATTGTATAAGATAGGGATCCAACTTCATTCTTCATCTGAATATACAGATGTTTCATCACCATTTACTGGAAAAACTTTTTTTCACCATTGAATGGTGTTGCCATCCTTGCTGAAAATCATTGACTGTAGATGTATGGGTTTATTTCTGGACTATTCCATTGATCTGTGTGTCCTTCCTTACACCAGTACCACATTGTTCTGATTATTAAGCTTTGCCTTTAAGTTTTGAAATCAAAGTGTTTGTCCTCTGATTTGTTCTTTTCATTTCCAATATTATTTTGGCTATTCTTGGTTCCTTATGATTCCACAAGAACTTTTTGAACATTTTGATCAGGATTGCATTATTGCATTGACTGAATTGCCTTTGTGAGTTTTGTCATCTTAGATGTTAAGTCTTCTAGTCCATGAATGCAGTATAAGTTTTTCTTTCTGTCCTTAATTTTGTTCAGCAATATTTTATAGTTTTTATCATGTAAGTCTTGAATTTTCTTAGGTCAGTCATTCCTAAATTAAAAAAAATTTAAAATTACTTATGTGAGAGAGATAGCAATTGTTAGGAAGACAAACATGGGCAGGCAGAGCTCCCATCAGCTGGCTGGGTCACTCGCCAAATGCTCACAAAGGCCAGGATTGGGCCAGGCAAAAGCTAGACCCAAAAACTCAGTCTAGGTCTCCACGTGGTGGCAGGGACCCAACTACTTGAGCCTCCCAAGATGTGCATTAGCAGGAAACTGGCATTGGGAGTGGAGCAGAGACTTGAACCCAGGGAGTCAATTTGGGATATGAACATCCCAGCCAGTATCATAACTGCTAGATCAAATGCCTGCCCTGCCCATCAGTGTTTTTTTAATTTCTGATGTTTTTATCGAGATGTTTATATCTGATGTTTCTGATGTGTGTATTGATAAAATTTGTTTATTTACACTTTCATTGTATTCATTGATAGTGCATAGAAATGGAGTGATTTTTGTTTGTTGATTTTGCACCCTCAACTTTGTTGTTTGATTTGTTAGCTCTAATAGTTTTCTTGTGAATTCTTTAGGATTTTCTATATGAACTCTTCACATCTGCAAATAGTGATAATTTTCTTCCTGTCTACTTTGGATGCTTTTTCTTTCTTGATTGATTGATTGCTCTGGCTCGAACTTCTAGTATGATGTTGACTATAAGTGGCTTAAGTAGGTATCTTTGTCTTTTTGTTCCTTACCTCACAGGGTGAGCTTTTAGTGTTTTACCATTCAGTATGATGCTAGGTTTGAGTTTTTGTAAATGAACTTTTTTTTTTTTTTTTTACTCACAAAAGATGTTGGGTTTGGTCAGATGTTCTGTGTCAATCAAAATGATCTTTTAGGTTGCAGAGTTATTAATATGGATTGTATTAATTGATTTTTAAATGTTAAACCAACCTTGCATTCTTGGTTGATCTCAGGATGTGTGGATTCACTTTACTAGAATTTTGTTGAGGATATTGTATAATCATAAGATAGTGCTTATACTTACACTCACTAAGAGATTGTGGTCTGTAGTTTTCTTGTGATTTCTGGTTTGGGGATCTGAGTAGTATTGGCCTAATGGAGTAATCTGGGAAGTATTCCCTTTGCTTTGCTCTAGTGCCTTTCTTTTTGATTTGACTATGTGTCTTGGAGAATGTCCCTTTTTAGCAGATAAAGAGAGCCCCTTTTTGCCATAGAGTATACTATAATCTGTGTTTAATTATTTTGTTTATTTAAGCTATGCCTTAGTTATACATGTTAAGCTTATTCCTCTTTTGCTATTTCAAATAATGTTGCAATGAATAATCTTATATAAGTCATTTTTGCATTAGTGGTGATACTATCCATAATCGAATTTCTAGAAGTGGAATTTCTGGGTCAGCCCATAGCTCTGTATTTCATGAAAATTCCAATTCTGACTTGACTTTTTGTGGGGGTGAGGAGTAGGAGGTAGAATGCTGGAGGGGAACATGCTGTACTCAGCTAGTCATTTTGGAAGGAGTTATTTAGCTTCTTTTTTGCCTCACTGAGAATCAAAAACATTCATGTTTACTCTGCAAAATTGGGCTTTACATTTATTAACCAGGATATATACCCCTGAGTACTTGCACACTGGGGGAAGATGCCTGGGAGAACAGCACGTTTGTTGGGACATAGGTCATTAGGGAAATAGACATATTTGGCATGCTAATACTTATTTTATACATTTTAATACTGTGCTTTCCTCTGGTGGTTATAATTTGAGAACTATTGTTATAATTTCATAATTATTGCCATTAAACATCTCAGTAGTGATGGGGTTAAAGGAAAATTTGTGTGCTTCAAACACTAAAGAACAAACACAGCACTGTTTTATTTCCTCATTAACAATCTGTTAATTTTATAATTTCTCTTGTAGTCCAGTGTAAAAAAAGCCAGTATTAAAATCCTGAAAAATTTTGATGAAGCAATAATTGTGGATGCTGCAAGTCTGGATCCAGAGTCTTTGTATCAGCGGACATATGCAGGGTAAGCTTAGCTCCTGTCTTGGATTTTTACAAGTCTAAAGAATTTTGCATCTTTTAAAAATTTTAATTAAATGCTAATTTTTTTGTTACTAATTTTTTGCTTAGCACTTCCACATACACTGTAGTGTATAGGGTGGTTGGTAATAAAGTCTCTAGAGTGACTTCTGCATTTCCTCATGGCTGTCAGTTCTTCCAACTATAAAATGAGAATACTATTACTCTGCTGAATTGTTGAATGGATTAAATTAGATAATACTTAAATATTTTAGTGTTTAAAATATTCCCTGATACCTAATAAGCACTCCATAGGTATCATTACCATCATTAGTCCACCACGACGTACAGTTTTTGAGTATCTTGTTTATATAGTTTATTTTAGGTTGTTTCTTGGACATTTCATTTGATTTCACATCTTAAGCTATTTTACTGTTTCAGTCTTCAAAATAAAAATAAAAGAGTGGTAACATCATTTATTGTGGACTGCATAATTTCAGGCTTGGACAATGGAATAAAAGATTCTATCATATTTAATAGAATTAACTAGGTTGTTCCTTTAATCCTGTAACAAAAAGACAGTGATACATAGGATATGCCACTTAGTAAAATTTACCTCAGATCAAAGCACAAAAAAACCTCCTCTTCCCCAAAAGTGAGTTGATTAACATGAAACCTATGTGAAGAGTATTTTTTTTTTTTAATTTATTTGACAGAGTTAGACAGTGAGAGAGAGGCAGAGAGAAAGGTCTTTGTTCTGTTGGTTCACCTCCCAAATGGCCGCTACAGCTGGAACTACGCCGATCCAAAGCCAGGAGCCAGGGTCCTCCTCCTGGTCTCCATGCGGTGCAGGGGCCCAAGCATTTGGGCCATCCCCCCACACCCCCCCGCCCAGGGCCACAGCAGAGAGCTGGACTGAAAGAGGAGCAACTGGGACTAGAACCCGGTGCCCATATGGGATGCTGGTGCAGACAGAGGATTAACCTAGTGAGCTACGGCGCCGGCCCAGGAGTTCTTGGCACCATTCTATACCCTACCCCAGTCCTAGCAGTACCATGAAAAAGGGATTTCAGTGTGCTCAGTTGCATTCTTCAGAAAGTACCTGTGAGTAATTGAGAGATTAAGGAGTCTGGAAAGTATTTTGAAGAAAATTAGAAGTTTAGCCTCATTGTCTCTGGCAGGTACACTTCAGTAAGTCAGCTCTGGATTAATCTTTAATCTTCCTCATACTCTTAAAATGGTGAACAGTAGCCCAAACAAATTATTTATTCCAAAAGATAATATTTATTCCTAAGGAATGATTCATTTATTCAAAACTTTACATAAGAAAGACTATCAAAGATATTTACTTCTCTAGGTTTTCTGCTTATGTAAACAATTTTTTTAAAAAATATAAGTCAGAAAAGAAATAAAGATTTCTTTAAGTATGGTTTTCAAATTTTTTTTTAGTTCCACATCTTTAGGATTTTCTTGAAGTCTTTCTCAAGGCAAATAAATTTGTGTTAGTTAAGATATTGGCACTCATAAAAGAAATAAGGATTCTTTAGGAAATCTTTCTCAAAAATAAGATCCACTTTGCCTGAAATAAAATAATGTATAAATTTCACAAAACTTGTTTTATTTATTTTAATTGCAAATATGTTATTCTTGTTAAAATATGTATAGATAAGTAAATGTCCCCCTTTAAAAATTTTTGTATTTATTTGTATCTTCCATCGCATTCGCTCGATCACCCTAGTTGCCCTCAACAGCAAGCAGTGGGCCTGGCTGAAACAGGTGCCAGAAACTCAATTGGGTTCTCGCATTTTGATGGCAGGGGCCCAAGCACTTGAGACATCACTGCTGCTTCCTAGAGTGTATGTTAGGAAGCTGGAACGGAGAGCAGCACCTAGAGTCAAATCCAGACACTCTGATGGATGTGGACATTCTACCATTCTAAGCAGTGGCGTGACGTCTTCGCCAAACACCTATCTCCAGTGTCACCTTTGATTGCACATCAGTGCTTGTTTCTGCCCCGTCCTACATAGAGCGATGGTTGTTATGGTGTGTTTTTGTTTGCCCTTCCTCTCCACCCCCCGCCCCATGTATGCGTGTATGTGTGTGTGTGTGTTTGGTTTTGATTTTTGTTTTGTTTTTTGTTTTTGTTTTGAGGTAGGCAGCTCCATCTGCTGTTTTCACTCCCTAAATGCCCACAACAGCAAAGTCTGGGCTGGGCCCAAGTGGAGAGCCAAAAGTTCAATCCAGGTCTCCAGTGTGGATGACAAGGACCCAGTTACTTGAACTGTCACTGCTGCCTCTTTGGGTCTGAATTAGCAAGAAGCTGGAATCAGGAGCCAGAGCCAGAAATCAAATCCAGGCACTATGATGAGATGCTGTCCTCTAAAAAAAGATTTATGTCCTCCTTCCGCCATCTTGGAGCCTGTGGAGGCCTGCTGTGTCTGTGATACAAGGCCATTCTTGCTGGCTGTAAGTGAGGACTATAGAACCAGAGGGAGCACACAGCAGCACTGCTTAAAATTGAAGGTGTTTATGCTCCAGATGAAACTGAATTCTGCTTAGGCAAGACACACTTACGTGTACAGAGAACAACACAATGACCTGGCATCAAACCTAACAAAACCAGAGTAATATGGGAAAAGTAACTTGTGCTCATGGAAACAATAGTGTGGTTCATGCCAAATTCCAAAGCAGCCTTCCTGGGAAGGCCATTGAACACAGTATCCGTGTGATGCTGTGCACTTCAAGAATTTTAAAGCACTGAAAAGTAAACAAGTGAAAGTGAATTGCTTCTCTTGTTAACAAAGATCACTTATGTGAAAGGCAGACGTACAGACAGAGGGAGAGACAGAGAAATCTGTCCACTGGCTCACCCCCGAGATGGTCCCAACAGCCTGGTCTGGGCCAGACAAAAGCCAGGGGCTCCACCACTAGTGGATGCTGAAGTTACGAGTACTTGGGTCCTCTCCCGCTGCCTGTCCAGGCACACTAGCAGGGAGTTGAATCAGAAGTGCAATAGCTGGGACTTGACCTGGAGCTCCTGGCACCGCCTCAAATGGCAGCTTGACTGCTGCACCACAGCATGGCCTGTGTTTGCTTGTTTTTATGTAGTTAGTATTACACTCTTTTCTGTGTCTTGTATTTTCATTCACAAATTTTAGCGATTTTTCTATACTATTTTATACCTAACTTTATGCTGTAGTTACAATATAGGAAACATAAATAAAATATATACAAGATACTAAATATTATTATACCTTGTATCCAGCAAAGTATTCCTCAGTCTTCTACCTCTTTTGTGCATTTTCATGTTGATGAATGTTTCAGTTATTTGCAGTCTTTCACTAATAGGTACTCTATTCCAAAGGGCTTTTTTTTCTTTTTCAAAGATGTATTTATTTGAAAGGCAGAGTGTTAGAAAAAGAGGGAGAGAGAGATCTTCCATCTGCTGATTGGTTCCCCCAAATGACCGCAACAGCCAGAGGTGGGCCTACCTGAAGCCAGGAGCTAAGAGTGTCTTCTAGGTCTCCAACATGAGTGCAGGGGCCAAACACTGGACCATCTTCCTCTGCTTTCATCAGAAGTGGAGCAGCTGGGACTCTAACCAGCATCCATACCTGCTACACCACAGTGCCAGCCCCTTCGACTTGTTTTAAAATACACTTCCTTGTACCAAGAAATAATTTTAAATATTGCTGGATCTTAACAGTTCATTTTATAAAGTATCTGTATCATTTTATACTTTCTAAGCCATTAATGTGGATACTGATTTTCTCTACATCTTTGTCAAAACTAAATAATATCAATCTTAAAAAAGTTTTTTCAGTCTTTCATTGTTGCTAATGAGGTTGAGCTCCTTTTGCTAAGTTAGTTGATTATTTAGGTTTTTTTCTTCTATAACTTTTTATCTTTTCGTATTTTTTGGTTGGGTGATTTAATTAGTAACTTGTTAGAATTCTGTGGTTTTGGATATCTTATCATTGATTGGTAATATCTTAAAAGTAAGATCTTTCAGGAGCTGACACTGTGGCATAGGGGGTAAAGCAGCCACCTACAGTGCCGGCACCCCCATAGGCTCTGATTCATATCCCAGCTGCTCTACTTCTACCTCTCTCTCTGCCTCTCCTTCTCTTTCTGTGCAGCTCTGACTTTCAAATAAATGAATAAATCTTTAAAAAAAAAAGACATTTCACTGCAATCTTTGCCTTTTTACTCCTTTATGTCCCTGTAACTTTGTAATATATTTTAACCGTATTAGAGTAAGACTTATTTTTTTGTTTATTCTTTTACATGATTATCTTGACTACTGTTTTGCCATTTCTCTTCTGAGAGTTTCAGAATTGTGAATTACTTATTAATGTGTCATGTTTCATAAACCTTATTGGGATTTTGGATGGAATTGAGTCAAAGATTATTTTTCTTTCTGTGGAACAAAGTTGTTTCAAGTAAGTCCCACTTTGAATAACATGAGATAGCATAAATGTGTTTCTGGTTTCTTAGGTTAGATGACATGTTTCAAATTGATATTTTTCTTCTAACTTTAAAAGTAGTTGCTAGAAATTATATTCTTTTCTTCATGTTAGGAAGATGACATTTGGAAGAGTTAGTGACTTGGGACAGTTCATCAGAGAATCTGAGCCTGAACCTGATGTGAAGAAATCAAAAGGTTTGTGATGTTTTCATACTCCATATTCAGCCTTTACTTACATTACTAATTGACTTTAAGTGAAGGACTGTGTAAGGTTTAAATTAGTGATAAAATCAGCAACCTTCACCTTTGTAGGCACAAGTAAGTATAGGATGTGTTATCATGTCTCTCTAAAATCTGTTCCTCCAAATCAAGTTACTGAGCCTGTCTCACTGTTACAGAGGCACATCAATATGAAAAATACTGTTGCCTTTTTATTTAATGGTGAAATATACAAGCTCAGGGTCAACTTGAAATTTGAGACCCTTTATTATACTAAATTTGCTCAAAATCTCAGAAAGATGTTTTGAAATATATGTGCAAAGTATTACTTTGTTGGAGTTCAGATTCTTATTTGGTTTAATCGGCAGAAAAGGGTCTTGGAGCAGACTAGACATTAGATGCAGAAATCCTTTTTAGACGGGTGCATTCTTTGTGACTGATTTCAGCTTACAAACTGTTGGTTTACCTAGGACGTTTGGGAAGATAGATAGATCCATTAAAATACTATCTGTTAGGTTTGTCTTTTTTATTTTTTTAAAGTAGCAATAGTTGGGTAATGAATTGTACCACTTTGTTTCAGTGACTAACAGAGTAAACCAAAACATGCAACAATTATGGAGACAACTTAGACTGAAGTGTGTCTATTACATAGTTGATCTTATTTATTCAGATAATTAGTATATTTCCTATTTTGACAAAAAAGTCTCATTTGGGTAGAATTTTGTGAAGACTGGATCAGGAAAGTTCTTTCTGGAAATAGTTTTTGAGTTACTGTTCCTCTGTATGTGCTGGTTTTCACTGGGCAGGTTAGAAGATAGGAATTGAAGCTATCATTGTGTCATAGCTGGTAAAGCTGCCCTGTGTGAGGCTGGCATCCTGTATAAGCACTGGTTTGAGTCCTGTCTGCTCCACTTCTGATCTAGCTCCCTGCTAATCACCTGGGAAAGCAGCAGAAGATGGCCCAAGTGTTTGGGCTCCTGCCCACATGGGAGACCTGGATGAAACTCCTGGCTTCTGTCTGGCCCAGCCCTGGCTGTTGCAGCCATTTGGGTGGTGAACCAGCAGATGAAAGATCTCTCTATGTCTCTCCCTCTCTCTCTCTCTAAGTGTGCCATTAAAATCAATAAAATAAGTCCTAAGAGGAAGAAGATAGGGGTTGTGTTACCAGCAAACTTAGAGTTTGGTAGTTCTGTGTCTTGGGTTGGGTGGAAGATGAACTCTGGGAAGCAATCAGTGGTGGCCTTGGAACAGGGCAGGTGTTAGATGATCCCAGTGAGCTGCAGGCCAGAATAACAAATCAATGTCACTAGGTAGCTTTTTTTCCTTTTAAGCTTTATTTTATTTATTTGAAAGAAGGATAGAAAGATCTTCATCTGTTGTTCACTCCACAAATGACCTCAATAGCTAGAGTTAAGCCAGACCAAAGCCAGGAGCCAGGAGCTCCATCTGAGTCTCCCATATGGTAGTAGGGGCCCAAGTACTTGAGCCATCTTCTTTTAAAAAAAAAAAAAAGATTTATTTGAAAGGCACAGAAGCAGAGAGAAAGGTCTTATCCGTTGATTCACTCCCCAATTGGCCACAGTGGCCGAAGCCAGGAGCCAGGAACTTCTTCAGGGTCTCCCAGATGGGTGCAGGGGCCCAAGGACTTGGGCCATCTTCCACTGCTTTCCCAGGCCATAAGCAGAGCTGGATCAGAAGAGGAGCATCCAGGACAGAAAGTGCCACCCATAAGGGATACTGGCGCCACAGGCAGAGGCTTAGCATACTATACCAAAGTGCCAGCCCCAAAGTCTCCAGTATTAACAGAAAATCTCTGAGCTGTTTTTTTTTTTTAAAGTTGGTCGTATACCTCTGACAGCTCATAAAGAAGTACTGCTGTTTCATGTATATAGATGTTGAGTATATGCAGCTTGTTCTTGTTTCATATTAATTGAAGTGTTATGAGTAAGGATTTAAAAACAAACTTTTCCCCAAGCTGCTGAATCTCTGTTCATTCTGTTCACTGTCTCTTCATATTACTCATTCTAAAACATAATGGAGTGCCTACTACATGTATCTTCCAGGCACCAGGAAGAAAACAAATTTCCTGTTACCCTAGAATGTAACATTGTAGTAGAAGAGAGAGTGGATAGTTAAATAAATTACTGCATGTTACCTGTGCTTTGATATTTCTGTATAAACACAAAAGGCAGAATAAGACACTAGGAAGGTGATGGGGCTACTCTAGAGATGGTTGTCAGGGAAGCCTTACTGAGGAGGCAGCATATTGAGGAAAGACCTGAGCACAACAGGGAAGTTAAGTCCTGGTAGTATCTGGAAGAAGAGTGTTTGTGGCAGAGGGCAAAGACTAGAAACCAGCAACCAGAGCAGATGACTGGGCATGGGCAGCATGGCTGGAGTGAAGTGACCAACAGGATGAGTGAGAGAAGGTGGGAGAGCTGGGAGGGTTTGCAGAGCCTACGGCAAGGACTTGAAAGCATTGAGGACATAGTGGAAGTTGGAATAGGGAAGTGATGGGATGTTTTAAAGAGATTCTGTAGCAGCTTTTGGAAAGTACAGAGTGGTGTTTGAGAAGCAAGGAAACACAACCTTCTTGGCATGTAGTCTAAGTCATAGTCTGAGTAAGACGTGACAGTGAGCGAGGGCTAGGCTGGTGGGGGAATAGCAGTCACACTTGGGTTACATTTCAAGGAAGAGGTCGTCACAGGGTTATTTTCTCTGCCAGGAAGTTCATCCATCAAGCTACTTACATTGTTAATTTGAGGCACACCTACATCAAGTAGTGAGTAGGAATTTCTGCAATTTGCTTAAACACATACATTTATCCTGGTATGTCCTTTAATTGTCCAGGTATCCCTTAAGTTAACTATTTTTTGGTAATGAAGGAGCCAAGAGATTGCATTCATCCACTCGGGACACTTTGGAAAGATTTCTGTGTCTTGAACACTGCTTAGATGCCAGGGTTGTAAACTAGAGGGTAAAGAGGGAATGGGCTTCACTCTAGCCTGGTTCCTTCTTCTTAACCCTGATCTATTAAGCACACTGGGCTAGTTTTCTTACAGAATGCTCAACGTGGATTTTCCTGGTTGTGTTATTTAACTTACTCTTCCCTCCCCTTGATCCCAATTCTTCTAAACTAGAATTTATATCTGGAGTCTTGATAATTCAAGCTATACATTCTTGGATAGAGCATGTCATAGGTAATGTTGTATGTGGTGTTTTTAAGTCTGTCTGTTAATGGGTGAATACTTGTATGTTAAAATATTCCCTGAATGGATACACAAAATACTTAACAGTGATTGTGTAAGAGTAATTTATATTTTTTGTTATACCCTTTTCCAGTTTTTGAATTTTCTTACCTTATGCAGACTTCACTGCTTAATTATCACCACCACCACCCCACCACGGCATGGCTTCCTGTTGCACTTGAAATAAAATCTAACCTCTCTGCTGTGACCTGCAAATGTTCCTGCTGGCCTCTACAAGTGTAACCTTACCCTGAAGCACGCCCCCTTTTGTGAACTAAGCTCTAATTGAACTATCCTTTATTCTTCTTTTTTGAGGTTTCTTCCCTTTCATTCCTCTGCCCTGGCTTGTACATGATGACTGGCTCCTTCTCATCTCTGTATTAACCTCTTCACAGAGGCCTTCCTAGCCACATGGTCTGAAATCACCTGTACCACAAAGTGCCACTTCTCTGTCTTCCTCGTTGTGTGGACTTGCCTTTGGTCTATTTGATGACTAAACTATTACCTCTGTGAGGGGGCACGGATTTTTTTCTGTCTTATTTGGTATTATACTCTTTGTTTGTAAGATTATGCCTGGCATATGGTAGGCACTCATTAAATATTTGTAGATTGAACTAATTAATTTAAAATTTCATTTGTGATTATTTGGGTGGTGAGATCATGGGCTGTATCTATTATTTAAGAAAAAGGTCATTTTGGCCGGCGCCGTGGCTCAACAGGCTAATCCTCCGCCTTGCGGCGCCGGCACACCGGGTTCTAGTCCCGGTCGGGGTGCCGGATTCTGTCCCGGTTGCCCCTCTTCCAGGCCAGCCCTCTGCTGTGGCCCGGGAGTGCAGTGGAGGATGGCCCAGGTGCTTGGGCCCTGCACCCCATGGGGAGACCAGGAAAAGCACCTGGCTCCTGCCATCGGAGGAGCGCGGTGCGCCGGCCGCAGCGCGCCGGCCGCGGCGGCCATTGGAGGGTGAACCAACGGCAAAAGGAAGACCTTTCTGTCTGTCTCTCTCTCTCACTGTCCACTCTGCCTGTCAAAAATAAAAAAAAATAAAAAATAAAAAAAATTAAAAAAGGTCATTTTAAAACTTGGTTACCCTTTGCATACTGGTATAGATAATAAGTTTTCTTATCTACATAGAGTCCCTTTACCCTTCTCAGACCCTAATTGGTATTTCTTAGCATTTTCCAGCTCATGTAATTCTTTTTTTTTATTATTTTATTTATTTGACAGATAGACAGTGAGAAAGAGGCAGAGAGAAAGGTCTTCCTTCAATTGATTCACTCCCCAAATGGCCGCCATGGCTGGCACTGCGCTGATCCGAAGCCAGGAGCCAGGGAGCCAGGTGCTTCTTCCTGGTCTCCCATGAGGGTGCAGGGCCCAAGCACTTGGGCCATCTTCCACTGCCTTCCTGGGCCACAGCAGAGAGCTGGACTGGAAGAGGGGCAACCGAGACTAGAACCCGGCACCCATATGGGATGCCGGCACCGCAGGCGGAGGATTAACCAAGTGAGCCACGGCACCGGCCCCTCATGTAATTCTTAGATGATACCTCTGTGAAGACAAGCTCCTCATTTTACAAGTGGTGAAATTGAGGAGTAGGAAGATTGTGGTTTGTTAGGCGTCAAACAGCAGCTTTAGAGCAGATATGGAGTATTATTTGGTTCATAGTATTGCCTTGACAGCAGTTCTAAGTCTCAGGCCCCTTCCTCTACGTTTCTGTTCATCCTTGCTGAGGACAGTTGGAAAGACTTTCCAGCTCAGTGGTTTCCGTTTGGGTTTTGGAAACAGTAACAAAGGAAATCAGACCGAGTTTTTCTTCTTTTTAAAAAAATATTATTTATTTGAAAGTCAGAGTTATATAGAGAAGGAGAGAGAGAGAGGTCTTCCATCCACCGGTTCACTCCCCAATTGGCCACAACAGCCAGAGCTGGGCCCATCAGGAGCCAGGAGCCTCTTCCAGGTCTCCCACATGCGTGCAGGGGCCCAAGGACTTGGGCCATCTTCTACTGGTCTCCCAGGACACAGCAGAGAGCTGGATCAGAAGTGGAGCAGCAGCCAGGGCTCAAACCAGCACTCATATGGGATGCCAGCACTGCAGGCAACTGCTTTACCTGCTATGCCACAGTGCCGGCCCCAAGACTGAGTTTTTAGAAGGGTGTATCTTAGAAGTTTCATGTAATCAAGGTAACTTAAAAGCATCTAGAGGAGAGTGTGGCCAGAAGGAATTATGAAGAATGTTGTGAGCCTGTGTCCCTGAGTGGAATTCTCCTGGTGTCTAGTTGGAGTGATGAGGGAGAAAGCAGTACTTGTGTCAGGAAAACCCTGGACTGTGGTGTTTAGGAGCATGGGCTCCACATATAGTCATCAGCGGTTTCTAAGCAGAGTTGAAAAGAGACAGAGTGAGGGAGACTGTTAGACAACAGGATTAGTAGTAATGAAGAAGAGGTTTTGAAGTTAGTGACAACAAAATTTAGAAGGAAAGTCTGACTTAAGATATTTCCAAGACTGAATTCAAGAGATTGTAGTCCAAGGGGAAACTGGGTGACAGATTCATATGTGAATGAGTAAGTAAGGACAGAAGCGTTTTTTTTTTAACCCAGTTGAAAATTATGGTCTTAACTGGAACAGAGGATGTAGAAAAAAGAATAGGTGGTGAGCTCAGTTTGGAACTTGTTAAATTTAACATGCCTTTGGACAATTTGAAAGTATGAATTTGATGCCCAAAGGAAGTTTCTGGGTTATTTGTATATTGGAGAAAATTGAAGCCCCGGCAGAGAAGAGAAGAATGCTAGTAGTAGAACTCTATGGAAGTGCCCTGTTACAGGAGTGAATGCAGAGGGTGAGTCAGAGGTGCAGGTAGAAGGGGAGAGGCAAGAGCGCCAGCAGCGCGGTGCTGCAGATGAGACCAACCAGCAGCGGGGTAGACTCCGACACAGCTTTCGGCGCTGTGGCCCTGTTGCCTCTGCCTGACTGTAAACTTGGACTAAGCTAGTGTTCATACTTAAATTCATTAAAATTGTTGAGAGAAAAGGATTCAGGTTTGATGTTTTTCATAAAGGCTATGTATCCCATTTACGGAATTAGAACTTTGCCTAAAGAAATAATCTGACAGTAACTCACGTAGTTTAAGGTACAGTTGGGAAATTAATGTTTAAACTATATGTTTCATGTATAGAAATAGAGGTTAAGCTACTTCCTTGATAATTCTTCAGCATGTGTGCAGATACAGGTTTTTCTTGTTTTGTTTTTTATTTTTTGTTTTTTTTTGACAGAGTGTACAGTGAGAGACAGAGAAAGGTCTTCCTTTTTGCCATTGGTTTACCCTCCCAATGGCTGCGGCTGGCGCACAGCGCTGATCTGATGGCAGGAGCCAGGTGCTTCTCCTGGTCTCCCATGGGGTGCAGGGCCCAAGCACTTGGGCCATCCTCCACTGCACTCCCAGGCCACAGCAGAGAACTGGCCTGGAAGAGGGGCAACCAGGACAGAATCCGGTACCCCGACCGGGGCTAGAATCTGGTGTGCTGGCGCCGCAAGGCGGAGGATTAGCCTATTGAGCCACGGCGCTGGCCAGATACAGGTTTGTGTGTCCTAGAAATTGAGGTGTGCTCTAGCGTGGATAGAGCCTGGCCGTTTGAAATTCTGCTCTCACTCTCCTGATTTATGCAGACAAGACAGCATATAGCAGCACAGTCTGTACTGTGAGGAGCTGGTCTGGAAAGCTTGAAAATACAAGAAGTGGACCAATGTCTCCTCATCTATTGCTAGTTTTTACTCAAAGTTTTTTTTTTTTTCTTTAATTTGTTTTTAAGATTTATTTATTTTAAAGGCAGAATTAGAGAGATGCAGAGAGCGAGAAAGATCTTCCATCTACTAGTTTACTCCCCAGATGGCTCCAACAGCCAGAGCTGCGCTGATCTGAAGCCAGGAGCCAGGAGCTTCCTCTGGGTCTCCCACACAGGTGCAGGGGCACAAGGACTTGGGTCATCTTCTGCTGCTTTCCCAGGCCAAAGCACAGAGCTGGATTGGAAGAGGAGCAGCCAGGACTAGAACTGGCGCCCATATGGTATGCCAGCACTATAGGCAGCTGCTTTACCTGCTACGCTACAGCTCTGACTCCTATGGTTTTGTTTGGTTTTTCATGTTTGCTGTTTATTTAACAACAGATAATAGTTGATTTCACTAAGTGAGGAAAGGAGAAGAAAAATCCAGAATTCTGAACAACTTTTAAAATGTATTTCAAACCCATGGTATTTGCAAGTTAAATATTTGTTACGAAAACAATATAACTGGTGCTTTTATTGATGATAATATCCCTTAAAGAAAGAATATCCATGTCCAGAAGGGAGCAGCTTTTAAAATAACGGTATTTTTCAATGTAAATTTATGCCTAAATTGTGTATGAAATCTACATTCAATTTTGGCTTTGTTTATTAGGATCCATGTTCTCACAAGCTATGAAGAAATGGGTGCAAGGAAATACCGATGAGGTAAATGCAACTTTAGTGTGAAGATTCCTGTTTGTGAGTACCACTTGTGTCCAAGAAGAGTTTGAGGTTTTCTTTCTTTAGTTCCCATACTTTAGCAACATGGCCCATCTGTGTTCTCTTATCCAAGAAGTAACAAGAAAGAGTAAGGAGGGCTTCTTCGCATTTCACAATTGCCTGAAGGTAGAAGTGATCTTCAGCCCAGAGACCATGGCCACTGAAGGATATCCATGCATTCAAATTTTTATCGACCAGCAGGCATCAGTAGTCAATGCAAAAAGCTTCTGTATTTCTGCACTCAGTTTGACTGTTTAAGAGTGGAGGCTTGCTGTTCGAATAGTTTAATACATGAGAGATGGCAGCAGAAAAAGGAAAGTGTTATTTTGACCATCTAACATGAAAGTGGTCATGGTTCTTGATGCCTGTTGGTTGATCCTGGAAGCCAGTGCATGGCGCGTGCATACTCCTGTATCATAGCCAGAGCATATTCCAGGTTTCTTTCATACATGGGAATGTACTTCTTATCCAGATAAATAGAAATGATATGCATATACAGTTGTGTTTAGAGCACTGATTATTTGCATCTTGATTCTTCTAATGAGTAACCATTATCAACAGTTTGAATTACTTCCTTTAGGCCCAAGAAGAGCTAGCTTGGAAGATTGCTAAAATGATAGTCAGTGACGTCATGCAGCAGGCACAGTATGATCAACCACTAGAGAAATCTACAAAGGTAAGGATGACTTGTCTGACCTAGCTTACGTAAACTACATTCCGGGTATATAAAGATTGAGAAGGCCATAGGGGACTTCTGTGTGCACCTCTGGATTGCTGTGGGAATTGCCTTTTCATTATAAACAAGTAGAAGGTTGATAAACTAAGTGAGCAAACTGTTTCCAGATGTTAGACAACAGAAGTATAGCGCTGAAGAGTAACATTGAAGTGATCTTGTTTCACCACCAGAAGCAGCCTAGGAAGGGCAGAGAGAGGACAGAGTCCAGTAGTCTTGTTGAATTTGAAGAGTCAGAAATAAAAATCTAGAGACCCTGATGTGTCTAGAAATTACAGAACAGGGGACAAGAGGGAGTTGCAGAGATTCAGAGAGGCTGTTGGCTGAATACGGATCTGTGGATTGAAAATGCACATCTTCAGGGAAAGAACCACCAGAAATCATGAAGAAAGAACTGTGAATAGTTCTTGTTCCTCCTGGTCAGAATGGTATACACAGAACTCTGGGTAGTGTCCACACAAAGGTTAGCCCCAGAGTAAAGCACTTCAACCAAGAGGGACAGGCATGTGGTATAGCAATTAGATGCCACTTGAGATACCTATACTTCATAATGGAGTGTCTGGGTTTGAGTTCTGTCTCCCAACTCCAGCTCTGTGTTAGTGCACACCCTGGGAGAAAGCAGGTGACACAGCACAAGTAGTTTGTTCCTGCCCCCATGTGGGTGACACAGACTGAGTTCCTGGCTCCTGGCTTTAGCCTGACCCAACCTCAGCTGTTGGGGACATTTGAGGAGTAAACCAGTGGATAGAAGATCTTTTGCTCTCTGTTGCTGTGCATTTCAAATAAATAAGTCTTTAAAGAAAAGACAAAGAAATGAAAGAAGAAAGAACCAGTGGGACAGATAGCAAAGTAGATTTAAACCGAATGATATTAATAATTATATTAGATGTAAATGGTCTAAGTAGTCTAGTTAAAAACTAGATTGTAGGATTGGAAAATAAAGCAGAAAAAGTAAAAAGGCAAAAGAATGAAAAAGATAAGCATACAGACACTGTTAGAACTAAGCTAGAATGGCCATTAATGCAAATCAGAGTAAAATTCAGAATAAGGAGGATTACGAGGTGCAGCTTCATCTAGAAAAGATGAAGAATCCTAATTGTGTATGCAGTCACTAAGTTCAAGGAGGACAGCATTGCGATGCAGAGGGTTGCAATGCTGGTTCCAGTCCTGGCTACTCTGCTTCTGATTCAGCTTCCTGTTAGTGCACCTGAGAAGACAGCCTGTGGGAGACCTGGATGGAGTTCCTGGCTCCTAGCTTTGGACTGACTCAGCTCAGCCCTGACTGTTATGGCCAGCTGGGGGGAGTGACTCAGCAAACTGATGTCTGTCTGTCTCTGTCTCTCTGCCTTTCAAATAAATAAATATTTTCTTAAAAATGCTCAAAGTACATGAAGCAGAAATGGATAGAACTGCACAGAGAGGTAAAGAAATCTGTAATAACAGAGTCCAGCAGTCTGCTCTCAGTGATAGAAAGGGCATTGCTCTTGAAGAATCGGTATACCCCTGTCAACCAGTCAGACCTGAATGACACAGCAACAGCAGAATGAAAATCCTTTTTTTTTTTTTTTTTTTTGGACAAATAGGGTTAGGGAGAGAGACAGATTGGTTCACCCCCCAAATGGCCGCTATGGCCAGAGCTACACCGATCTGAAGCCAGGAGCCAGCTGCCTCCTCCAGGTCTCCCATGCAGGTGTAGGGGCCCAAGCACTTGGGCCATCCTCCACTGCCTTCCCAGGCCACAGCAGAGAGAGCTGGACTGGAAGAAGAGCAACCGGGACTAGAACCTGGTGCCCATATGGGATGCCGGTGCTACAGGCGGAGGATTAACCAAGTGAACCACGGCGCTGGCCCCTGAATGCACATTCTTTTGATGTTCACATGAAGCATTTACAAAGATGTGTTGTATTCTCAGCCACAAAGCAAATTTCAGTAAATTTTAAACGATAGAAACCATCCAGAATATGTGAAGAACTCTTAAATTAAGGAAGATTGACCATCTGATTTTTTTAATGACCAAAAGCTATGAAAAGACTCTACATCTGAGAAAACACATGAATGGCAAATCCTTATGCACATTGATAGTCATTATGGAAATGCAAATTAATGTGATTCTGAAATTCCACGTAAACATAGAAGAATGGCTAAAATTAATAAAACTTACAGTACCGTGTGTTGACACAATTGTGGAGTAGCTTAACGTGTGATATTTTACTGCTGGGAATGCAAAATGATAGAGCCACTTTCCAAAACAGTTTGACAGTATCTCATAAAGTTAAACATAAACTAGCCAGGCCTTTCCTTGGGGAATCTGGGGTCAGAATTGTTAAGTCCTTGGACTGGTATGTTCTCCAGAGACCAGATTCCTACCTAGAAGATGCTTGCCAAGCTGCCCGTTTCTTATTAGCCAAGAAAGGACCAAGCTAGAGAGGCTCTGTATTATTACACATATGATATATTATAGCCAATCCCTCCTTAATCCCCTCCACCCCATTCTCAGCACAGCTTCCTTATCCTTAGGCATAGCTAGCATATTTTAGGCCAGAGACACTTCGTTTTATTCTACTCAGAGTAGATGTCAGATTTTTCTGCTGAGGTTGAGTTTTGGGCAGAAGCAATCACATAATGTGGCTAATGAGAGCTTCAGAACCATCACTGTCAGATCTGCCTGCTTCTGCCTGGGGCTTTTGACAAGTCTCCATGTTTGCATGCACCCTCATTCACCTCACCAGAGGTATGTTGCCGCCAGTTGTTGACAGTGTGAACCAGGTTACTGCTCAGCTCCTCTACTTCAGTGTTGGGTTGCGTATTTGGGTCTGCTACATGATTTCACACTTGTCCATTCACTTCCAGCTTCCAGAATGTCGTTGCCACTTCCACCCTTTTGTCCACTCATGTGAGTTTGTGTTTACAGAGAAAAACGTGGTGCCAGTGTAAGAAGGAGTGAACTGAATGAGTGTGATCAGTCCACCAGTTCTCCCTGGAGGGCAGATAGCTCTGATTAGAAATTAGGAATCAGCCGGCGCCGTGGCTCAACAGGCTAATCCTCCACCTTGCGGCGCCGGCACACCGGGTTCTAGTCCCGGTCGGGGCGCCGGATTCTGTCCCGGTTGCCCCTCTTCCAGGCCAGCCCTCTGCTGTGGCCCGGGAGTGCAGTGGAGGATGGCCCAAGTGCTTGGGCCCTGCACCCCATGGGAGACCAGGAAAAAGCACCTAGCACCTGGCTCCTGCCATCGGATGAGCGCGGTACGCCGGCCGCAGCGCACCGTCCGCGGCAGCCATTGGAGGGTGAACCAACGGCAAAGGAAGACCTTTCTCTCTGTGTCTCTCTCTCACTGTCCACTCTGCCTGTCCAAAAAAAAAAAAAAAAAAGTAGAAATTAGGAATCAGACTTGCCTTCTCTGTAGATTTGCCACTAGTTCTCACCTTGTCCATGAAACTACACAAATAGCTTTCAGAAAATTGAAGACAGTCACCTAATCCCCCTTCCGTCTTTTCTTCAAATGAGACATTCTCAGTTCCTTCAGCACTTTTACTTTGTTACCTGAGGACTTAATGTGACAGAATTTCTGCTCATGTTCTTCGTGCAGACATGAAACTACTTCTCTGTCACTTACATTAGCCAAAAATCAGGAACCAGAGGAAAGTATGATCAGGTGACACGGAACCAGCAGTACTTGTGAGGGCTTTAGTTTGGTTTGGATTCATCATCACCCATTGCTTTCCAACTTTCCAGACAACGTTTTACTGTAAGAGCTGACATTATCACAGTGTGGTGTAACTTTTCATTGTGCTGATTCACACCAAAGCCCTGTTCACTTTTGCAGACTCTATCCTCTTTTCTGTGAAAGGGTGATACTTTTATCTATATATATCTTCTGGCTCAGTCAAACTAAAATAGCAAGGAGCAAGCTAAAGGTGTTTAAAAAAACACAGGGAGGTTATTTTTGTGATTCTCCATTATCATGGTGATCAAATGTTTGACAATAAGATTATGTTCTTTAGAAACCATTTTGGAAAGCAGATGTTTAAAATTCAGACTTCTCATTTGAGTTACGTATTCAGATTTTATTACCATGTGCTTTTCATTTTGGAGATAGGCAGATGTGTTTTGCTATATTTTGGTTCTTGGGCTTGCCAGGCCTTCTCTCTGATTTGTCAGGATGTCTGTGACGCCTGTCCTCGGGCACTAAAACCAGCAGAACTAGCTGGGTCATTTTTCGGCAATGTGTGCAACTTCTGCAAATAGCTTTCCTTCTCCAGTCCCTCATTTCCTCCTCAGTGGGTAAGAGAAATTGGACCAGAAAACCTCAGAAGAACCCCTTCTAATTCTCATTCTATGGTTTTAAGGTTGTAAGCGCCTATGGGCCCTTGCAGGAATATTCAGTCTTTCTAGCCTGTGTTGATGACTCTGCCTGGAACTGTTAACTCTGCGTTGCCTCTTAGAGTGTGCTTGGACATTCAGCATGAGCTGCCTCATGGGCTTCCTGAGTTGTTTCATGAGCCTAGTCTCATTTTACAAACAGTGGGCCATGTCCTCTGTGATGTTTATTTTCTCCTCAGTCCTCTCGAGCTTGGTCTGGGGAGCCTTGGAGATGAGAGTTATTGGGGATATTCTATGTTATGACATTAGTGTCATTTAATGGATCCCCTGTGGATGATCATTAAGACTGTTTCAGGTTTCCCCTGTTACAAGCAATATTTATTTTCATTTTATTTTAAAGGCACAAAATGGAGAGCAAGTTCAGGTCCTCACTCCACTGGTTCACTCCTCAAATGCCAAACAGCTTGAGTCTGGGCAGGCCAAGCCAGTAACCTAGAACTTCCAGGGCGAACATGAGCAGGTAGCTAGAATTGGAAGTGGGCTAGTACCTGAACCCTGGCACTCTGATAATGGGATGCAGATATCCCTGGCAGCATCTTAATTGCCATGCCAAACACTCCACAAACAATATTTTTATGAATGTCTGTGTATTTAGATCTTTACCCTCTCTTAGGAGTATGCTGTAGGGTGAATTTCTAAAAGTAGAATTATTCTGTAAAAAAAGTGGGAATATTTTCATTGTGAAATCTGTTGCCAGAATGTAATGGTGAAACAGTCTGGATGCTGGTCTTCGCTGTGTGATGCAGAGTGAGTTATTTAACCTCTTTCAGCTTCCATTTACTTATTTGTAAATGAAGATAATGCCCCCTCCCCCTAGCTGTGGCCCAGTAGTTAATCCTCCACCTGTGGTCCGCCTGCATCCCGTGTGGGCGCTGGTTCTAGTCCTGGCTGCTTCTCTTCCAACCCAGCTCTCTGCTGTGGCCTGGGAAGGCAGTGGAAGATGACCCAAGTGCTTGGGCCCTGCATCCACATGGGAGACCAGAAAGAACCACCTGGCTCCTGGCTTCAGATTGGTGCAGCTCTGGCCATTGCAGCCATTTGGGGAGTGAACCAACAGACGGAAGACTGTCTCTCCCTCACACTGTCTGTAACTCTACTCTCAAATAAATAAATAAAACCTTTTTTTAAAAAAATGAAGATAATAATTGTATTTTACCTCGAAAGATGGTTGTCAGTTCTGGCTGTCATAAGCTGTGGTATATAGTAACACCTGCTAATGATAATGGGTCACTTGTAGCAATGTACCTTACCTTTTTTTTTTTTTCTTTCCAGCTATGACTCAAGCCTGAGATAAAGGAAATCTACTCTTGAGAAAGCAGAACTTCTTTCCTTTGGTTGGAATCTTCAACACAGCCAGTGAAAACAGCACTATGTTTCCTTTCACTGATCTATCACTGTTGTTTCCAAGAAAGAATGGGAGACAATCCTAGACTTCCACCATAACGCAGAGTAACATGTAGACTTGATGCACATGATGTTCACACAGTGAGTCGAAAAGATACAAAGTGGCATTGTTTACATTACTAGAAAATTCTTAGTTTTCCATGGCAATAACCCATTTATGAGAGAGTTTTAGCCCCCTGGAATAGACAAAGGACCACATGCCTTGGGAGGCAGATCAGCCTGGGGCTGCTGTCACACTGATCCATCTCTGGCAGCATCACAGAGCAGGTGCCAGAGGTGCCGTGTGTAGTCCTCCTAAAACAGACAGGAGTGAGCCCACCGAGAGCCAGGCGAGGTAGCAGTGCGGTGCTAACAGAGAGAGGACTCAGCTGTGCTGTCTTCCTTCACAGAGGCATTACTTGAGAAGGAAACTGACAGGTCATGGGTCAGGTCTCAGTGACATCATCATTCCCATTGGTGGCAGTATACAATTTACACACCTTAACTGCTCCTGAGATGCAATGTCCTTACAGTTGTCTCTGCTGCTGACAAAGCGTCATGCTAGTTCACTGTGAGCATTCAGACTTGCTCCTTTGAATTCTGCGCTCCAGTGACTTAACTTTCCTTTCAGCATACGTGTGAAAAGAATGAATAATGATCACTCCAGTTTTTCCTCTGTAGTGTCTTGAACAAAATGGTTATTCCCAGATTGTACTTTTTTTTTTTTTAAGTAAGATGGACAGGTTGGGCTGGAGGGAGGGAGGAACTCCCCTAGGTTTGCCTCCCCTGTTCTTTGCTCTGAGCTGGGAAGTGTACAGTTGGCAGCCATTTTTCTTTCTGTCTTCAGGACAGAAGTAGACTCACTCACTGCTCTTGCGCTCAGTCAGCTCTTTGGTGGGGATCCCACAGCCGTCAGCAGGGCTGCCCAGTTGGCAAGCACACTCCAGCGGCCCCGTGGTGCCAGTGCCTCCTCAATGTGCGTGTTGTTTGAAGGGGAAGGTTGTTCTCTTAGGTGTTACTGCTTTTGCAAAAAAGAAAAAATAATATATATATATGTACTATATATATATAAATATATAACTATCAATCACTTCTGTCCTTGAGAAAGTCTTGAATGAACAAAGAATTTATTCCACTGCATTAGTTGATTGTCTAGAGGCGCCCTGTTTCATCAGCAGAAGAGGCGAAAAGGCCGTGTGTAAGTTTTTGGTACTGTGTACCACCTGTTGTTGTTCTAAAGCGAAGTAGTCATGTACGTAAACCATATTCTATTTAATTGTGTTTGATTTTAAAATATATATATATGAATTATATTTAAAATCGTGTCAGCTTTCTGCTTTCAGGGCATTTATGGCTCTTCTGTTGAATATTTTAATCCTTCCAAATAATTCCATTTGCTTTACAAAACCCCTGAACTTGAGCCACTACTGGACTTAGCCTTGTGTTTGCACTGTATGGCATAGACCTGAGGTTTTTATTAAGGATATATGCTGTGATTAACTTATTTTGTTCTTTTTAACAAGAATATTTTCATCTATCTCACCTTTCTTCAATCTAAATGATGGAAAAGCAATACAAAGGTCATAGAATAAACTGGTTTGGGGTAACTCTGGCTGCCTCTGCATGTTGTGGAGTAACAATTTCTGGAAGATTCTAGGCTCTTTAAGCTAATGCTTTCAGTGAGATCATTTCTGATGGTTTCTTGGTATGGGTTTTGTGCTTCTGAGCAGGAGATCCCAGTCACCGTAAGCCCGTGGTGGAGGGAAGATCAAGTTGGAGGTTTCGTTACCTTTTTCTGCTCCACCCCCGGGGTGAGATGCAGAAGTTGGAATTGGGTTTGTCTGACATTGAGCACCCTGTGTCCCAGGCTCTGTTCAGTGCATCTGGAGAATGTGATTCCCTGGCAGGATTTTTATAGGTTCAAGGGATCAGTTGAATAAGCTTCACCTTTATCATGTCATTGACATCAAACACAAATTGTTTAAAAAGAAAAGATACCAGTGAGAAAGTGATACTTTTGGTAACTTTGTGTCTAAATAACTTCTGTAAGATTGGGTGAAAGTAAAAAGCAAATGTCAAACCAAATTCTGTGAAGAGCAATAAAACAGGGAGCAACTTTTTGTAACTTTACGTGAGTTTTAGTATTGTGTAGAGCTTTCTGAATTGTAAGCATTTTATAGCACTGGCGCTTTAACTGGTTTGGTAGGAATCTGGAGGGGAAGGTCACTCTGAGTTTACAAAGTTACAGACTCCTTTGTTGTTTTATGTAAGTGTTGAGAGCTAAGACCCCGGCGCAGCAGCTGATCTCTAGTGGTGCTGTCTGGGTATCTGACTGACTCACAGTAACCCCTCCCGGCCCCACCTACGCTGGCACAGGAGTAGGGGCCACGATTCTGGAGGAAGACTTTGCTCTCCCACCGTTTCCTCCTTGTCCCCACACACCAGCTGACTCAGGGTTGAACTCTGATCCAAACGAGCCTAATTCTTTATTTTGGGAGTTTCGCATGGGTAAGGAGAGAGAGCAGTCGCCCTCTGGGGTGGTGGCTTGGAGGGTCACTTACCCAGGCAGGAGCCTGCATGTGCAGACAGGCCTGCGACAGCAGCTGCCTTGACAACCCTGAGGACTGCATGTGGCCCTGCAGCCTTCCTTGGACTCCAGCAATCCCACAGGTGTGCTTAGAATGAATTTTGAGTTTTTTCAGAATCAGTCTGAATTGAGTTTCTACTGCATGCAACCAAGAGGACGCAATAAAAGGACCATGGCCCTGATTCCTGATGACCCTGTGTACTCAGCATGTCTGCAAAGCACTGCTGAATTCTGGAGCGTTTCCCTTTTGTAAACTTTCCTTGGTCATCTTGTGTTTTTTTCTCAAAACGGAATCCTAGTCTAATGTAAATGAAAGACACTGGCTCTTCCTTACAGTGAGGAGTGAGGAAGGGACAGGGTAGGTGCCAACATCCTGTGGGCCGGTGATCGTTAGGACTCAGGACAGGGGTCGTCTTCCTGTCTCCCGACTTCCTTCTCCACTCTCAGCAACTCTGCTAAACCTGGAAACACAGGGTGTTCCAGGTAATGAGTGCCTGACACAAGCTTAACATAGAGGAAGGGGGTAATGAGTACAAAGTTTGTAAATGCTGACCGCTTCTGTGGATGCAGCAAGGGCTCTGACATTCGGCTGGAGGCACAAAGGGAAAGTAGGCACCAGTAAACCCTGTGAGGCGACAGCATCAGCGGCCACAGTAGTAGCTGCCCTCCGATCCCCTTACAGGTGGTCACTGTGAGCCCTGAGGAAGCCGTCCCCTGCGTGGGCAGAATCGGGAGTGGTTTGGAGGAGGGAGGATGGGGCTCTGCCTCCGGGACAGGCCTCGAGGTCATTCGTGACCGTGTAGGATTTCTGCCCACTTTGTCTGGCACACAGGCAAGGTGTTCCTTTGGTACTGCCTACTCTGGCACATTTAGGATGTCACAGACCTCACCTGGAATCCTTAGGCCTCTCGCCTTAAGGGTGATAGCGCATCCACCACCTCCTAGCAACCCCTGAAGCACTGCAGGACTGAGCCCTTTGGTGTCCCCTGAGTAGCCCTTGTAAGCACAGGCTGGAACAGTAGACAAGGAGCCTAGGAAGAGCAGACTTGAATTCACCTCCCAGGGAACCAGCATTTGCCAGGGAGCGCATGAGAGAGGAAGGCTGTGACAGCTGTGGCGTTTCTCCCAGCCTCAGATTTCCAGTCTCTTGCCTTAAAGGTGCCTTCTTCAGTCTCATCCCTGAGTGATTCTAAGCCAGCCTCTGCCTGAATCATGGGAAGGATCTCACATACCGTACCTGTGGGAGAGGCTCTGACTCGAAGAAGCACCACGCCAGGACTTAGGGCTTTGGACTAAGGGTAGCTCTTAAGTCTGGACCCCAGCCTCACCAGCTCCCCAGAGCCCAACAAAAGCACCCAGGTGTTAGTTTCCCATGGCCAACAGCAACCTTTGTTCTTCTAATTACAGAACAACTGATGTAGTGAATGTTTACTCTTATAACAAAGCTGGGCACTGTTTACAGTGCAAGGGCACAGGGACGAATTAAACAAACTTGGAAGCCCCACAGAGCTCGCTTTCTACTGAGGAGGTGATGGAAGTTGTATCTAGAATATATGTTGTTACTTTGGACTCAAGCTGACATTTTGAGCCCAGGTTTAACTTCCTTTACTCCTCAAAAGAAATCACTGGGTCTCCTCTTGGACCACCCCAAGGAGAGCTACAGCTTAGGGATGGAAAAGGCGGCGATACCCTCTCAACCCCACGCCCTGTGAGGACCAGATGCTGTATTCTTCCATTCGTTTGCTGCAGACCAGGTTTAGGCACTTAGTCTGGGGTTGGGCACCTGGCTAGCAAAAAGCCTGCTGTCTGAGATGGTCAGGATGAGCTGCTCTGTGAACAGGGTAAGGCTTAGAGGACACCAGAGGATCAGCCCCAACCCCCATGGCTCTCTGCAGGACTTAAACACACGAGAATTTTTAAGAACCAGAAACAGGGCAGTGTAAGGTTACCGCATGCATGCACTACCAAATCACAACCTTGGTAAAAAACTGGCTGTGGAACTAATTCCATGAAGTGATCAGCTCCCTCTGAGTTCTACTTAAATGATGGTAAGGACTGGCCAGCGTAATCCAGTATGTGCTGGCTCCAGCCACTATCACAGCCTTACAAAGGAAGTACTTGTTTTTCCCTTAGAAACGAGGACAGTAGTTGTTTGCTCTTCTCTTCGTTTTGCTGCTCATTCGTACTTGCCACAGGCTAGTATGGCAGATGTTGAAGGCTTAAGAAAACTGGTGGCTTTAAAATGAAAAACATTCCATCCGTTACCTTAAAGTAGTAGTTCTTAAACTTGCACCCGCATCAGAATCCCCCAGAGACTTCTTAAAACGTAGATTGCTGGGCCTGACCCGAGTTTCTGATTTCCTAGGTTTGGGTTAGGGCCCGAGAATTTGCATTTTTCACAGATGGACAGATGATTATGCTGCTTTGGGGTTGACACTTTCGTGGATCACTGCCTTAAAGTCTTTCCAGCAAATCGGGAAATCAGCGTTTCCATTTATTGGCTATATAGAAGTATAGTTTGAGGCGCATTACCCATGATTCACTCAACACGAGTCCTTTGTTAGTCAAATGTGTATCAATGCTGAGAGCACCCAAGCCCCACCCCACTGTCTGATCATGAGAACCTGGCCAGCGCTGAGGCCATCAAAGCCATCCAGGCCATCCTCAGTGGGGTAGAGCTTAGCGGAGGCCACCACACAGCAGTCTCAGCCCCTAGTCAAGAGCTCCCCAGACCCGGTGCCTTTGCTGGGGACAGGGCACCTGACAGTCCCCTAGGTCTGAGACTTTGCACTGTTGGGAATCACACCGAAGTCCCCATGGGCCGTTTTGCACTAATCCTGCCTCGTCCATGTCCTTCCAGCTTACCTCCCAGGTCCTTGCTGCCAGTTACCCTCCAGGATCCTGACCGTGACTTTCCTGGTACCTCATTTCTTCCTTCCTTTCTCGTTTGCCAAATCTCCCTCCTGACCATTTGTTCTCCAGCATGTGTTTCCTGATGGCCTATTAACGTGAGTGACTATTCTAGGTGCTGAGGACACAGTCATACCCGGTCCAGACACACTGCCTGCCCTCCCTGTGGTCTAGGAAGTGAGGAATTACAAGTGGGATGTGCGCTGTGAGAGTAAGGAACTTCTAGGGGGATTTAGGTGGACACCCTCATCCCCTGTGACTTACACTCCCTGGTCATCTCAGTCTTTCTGCCTATCCTACACGTCTCCTCTCTCTCAAGATGCTGTTATTTCACAGTCCTATATCCAGGCCACTCTTAACCCCCCTCCCCAGCTGGAGCAGGACTCCATGTCCAGGTTGTCCACCAGCACCTGCTCCCAGCCGGTGCTTGCCACCACAGTTTTGTTCAGACTCCTCACTGAAACCCTTGACCACCTGGGAGCCAGTCCTCCGCCATCTGGCTGCAGGTGGCCCCTGGCTTGCTCTCCAAGTCTGTGATACACCACTCCTTTCTCCATGCCTTTGTTGCGCCCCAGGAAGCGGCACTGGCCATGGTGACCGTTGGCCCAGCATCCTGTGGCCTGTGGTTCTTTACCTGTTCTTTTCTCAAGAATGGGGAAATACTGAGGATGGTGTTTTACTCCACCCGTAACCAAACTCGGTCATCTGCCGCAACTGCTCTACCTCTGGTTTCTTCTCACACGTGTTAGCCCACAGCATCCTCAGATGGGGCAAGTCTGAATGGTCATAGATTCCTCCTGTGGGAGTGGGTTAAAAGGAGGGAAGGAACTTAGTCATTCCGGGAAGATACTCCTTCACCATTACAAGGGTTTAGTTTTGTAAACCAGCTTTTCAGAGAGCAATTTCAAAAGCAGTGAAGTGAGCAGTTTTGGTGCAAGAACTACAGACATAAGCCTATAACTTGGGGGTGGGGGGAAGACAGTCCTAAAGGGGTGATTTGCATGAAACTCTCCAATGAGAGTGTCAGATGTGTGTCTTCAAAGTGCTGCAATCAAACACCTTAGACACGAGAGAGGAGGTGCACGCCCAGGACACTGGCTGTAGGTATCATGAAGACGTTGATATCCAAGATGCTTGTAGAGAATTTGAATCAGATTGTTATTTGAAATACGAGAATGGGGAAAAAGCAATATTTTGTATTAATGTATTATTGTATATAATGTTATTTTAAATAAGCATGTGTAACTAAATTAATAAATTAGATACTATAATGACATCTGACTTACTTCATTGACATTCCTGAATGCTTAAGCACTCAGACCGAGACCTTGAATTTTTTTTTAAATTTCTTTCATAGTGATAAAATACAGATTTGCTGCCTGTCGCCTGCCAAACAGATTCCAAATTCAGACCCTGAATTACACAGCTGCTCTTTCTTCCACGGGTTTTCAATTCTTAGAGTCAAGACATTATGCTTAAGCAATGAACACACTATAAAATGACCTCTCCAGGGTGGACATTTGTCCTACTGGGTAAGCTGCCAGTTAGGATGCCTGTCCCACATCAGAGTGCCAAAGTTGGAATTTCTCTGGCTTCTGACTCCAGCTCCCACTCATGCAGACTCTGGGAGGCAGGCAATGATGGCTTAAGTAATTGAGTCACCACCCAGGTGGGAAAATCAGAAGCTGTTCCCATTTTCTGGCTTTTCAGAGCCACCCAGCCTCTGCCTTTTTGGGCATTTTTATTTGAGAGGCAAAGAGAGAACGGTGGTATCTCTCTCTTTCTCTCCCTTTGAAATTAATAAAGCTCTTTAAATTGATTAGGGGCCAGCTTTGTATCACAGAGGGTTAAACCACTGCTTGCAATACAGACATCCCATATTGGAGTGCCATTTTCAGTCCTGGCAGTTCTTTTGATCTAGCTCCTTGTTAATGCACCTGGGAAAGCAGCAGAAGATGACCCAAGTCTGTGGGCCCCCGACACCCTCGTAGGAGACCAGGTGGAGTTCTGGCTTTTTGCTTCTGCCTGGCCCAGCGCTGGCTGTTACGGGCATTTGGTGACTGAACCAGCAGATGGAAGATGTTTCTCTCCCCTGGTCTCCCCCCACCCCCCGTAGCCATGTGTAATCACTCTGCCTTTTGAATATGTCAACAAATCTTTGAAAAAAATTTACAGTGCCCTCACCCTTCACTGTGTATAAAGAAGTTTTGCTTATCTTTGAAAACTAGCTCACTTCTGCCATCTCCCGCCAAGGTCTCCCCTGACGCCCTCTCTGGCTGACTTCCCCAAACAGTGTCCAGTTTGACCTCATTGGAAGTCTGTTCTGGCCCTGTCTGCCCCATCAGATGGGAATGAGTTTTCTCAGGAACGTCCTGAGTTTGACCTCCAGGGAATATGAGCCAGAAAACTGCTAGAATAAACAGAAGTGTGCTTTAAATGGAGAGTGCTCATCTAAGAACCTTTCTGAGAGCATCTGTCCAGCCTCTGAACTAAGCCTGCCTGTGGCTCAGGGCAGAAAGATACCGTTTCTGCTCTTAGCAAGAGGCTCGTCCTGAGCTGTCCTTGGGCTAGCCCAGTAGTTCACAGGGTATCAAGGGTCCCCGAGACCCTTTCTAGAGGTCTACAAGATCAAAGTTATCTTCTTACCACTAAGATGTGGGTTGCCATGGTCACCATGTAAATGTTGGCACTGACGGTGCAAAAGCCGCAGTGGGTGAGACTTACATCACCTTAGCAGGAATCTGGACAGTGACACTAAGCTCCCAATCATATTCTTCACCGCCACATACTGGAAAGAGGAAAGCTGGTTTCCCATAAGAATGCCCTTGATGAAGCAGTAACAATCACTCATCCTGCATCTCGACCCCATCGTGTGGATTTTTACTATGTGTGACTCAGTGGAAAGTGCTTCCAAGCCAGCTTCCTGCTCGTGTGCCTTTGGGAGCAGTGAGTGATGACCAGAGGACTTGGGCCCCTGCCACCCATGTAGGAGACCCGGATGGAGTTCCTTGTTCTTGGCTTAGCCTGGCCCAACATTTGGGCAGCCATTTGGGGATGAACCAGCAGATGGAAAATTCATTCATTCATTCTCCCTCTGTGCCTTTCAAATAAATTTAAAAAAAAATTTTAAACTAGCTACTCATACTTGATATTTAAAAGACATTTTCTTTTTTTTTTTTTTTTTTTTTTTTTTTTTTTTTTTTTTTTACAGGCAGAGTGGACAGTGAGAGAGAGAGACAGAGAGAAAGGTCTTCCTTTGCCGTTGGTTCACCCTCCAATGGCCGCCGCGGTCGGCGCGCTGCGGCCGGCGCACCGCGCTCGTCCGATGGCAGGAGCCAGGAGCCAGGTGCTTTTCCTGGTCTCCCCATGGGGTGCAGGGCCCAAGCACTTGGGCCATCCTCCACTGCACTCCTGGGCCACAGCAGAGGGCTGGCCTGGAAGAGGGGCAACCGGGACAGAATCCGGTGCCCCAACCGGGACTAGAACCCGGTGTGCCGGCGCCGCAAGGCGGAGGATTAGCCTGTTGAGCCACGGCGCCGGCCTAAAAGACATTTTCTTGAACATGAGTTAAGTGAGCCTGTCCTATCAAGGAAAAGAATATTGACATAATTCACTGCCAAGGACAAATGTTGAGTCTTCAAGTACTAACTAATTTTGGCAGAAGGGTATTCTCCACTGTGAGCTTGATAGTTTCAGGTGAGATGTAGGTAGCCAATGTCATTTAAGATATGTGTAATACTTGCCTGGCAGGGGAAATACCATGATCATGAAGGTGGTTTTCTCAGGGCGAGGCTTAGCCATTGCCCTCCAGATGTGCTGACCCCTGCAGTTTCCCCAAATGTGGGAAACTCGACTGCATAATTTGTGGTAGCGGGGGACTGCATTCACACTCTTCCCCTAATTAAAAAAAAAAAATGTGTAATACATTTGGAAGATCTGCGTAACAGTGAGCTAGTGTTTTCAAATGACCAAAGTGTGGTGTACAACACCGTGCATTGGTAAAAAGGATCCATTGAAAGTGCAAGATGTAATCAATAATTTTGATAGAATATGCAAAGTTCATTGATATGACCTAGATTGTATATTGTAACTAGTCTTTAAGAAACACCCACTTGGGGCCGGTGCTGTGGTGTAGCGGGTAAAGCCGCCGCCTAAAGTGCTGGCATCCCATAAGGGCGCCGGTTCGAGTCCCGGCTGCTCCACTTCCCATCCTGCTCTTCTATGGCCTGGGAAAGCAGTGGAAGATGGCCCAAGTCCTTGGGCCCCTGCACCTGTGTGGGAGACCCAGACGAAGCTCCTGGCCTCTGGCTTCAAATTAGCGCAGCTCCTGGCTGTTGCAGCCAACTAGGGAATGAACCAGCAGATGGAAGACACCTCTCTCTCTCTCTCTCTCTCTGCCTCTCCTTCTCTCTGTGTAACTCTTTATTTCAAATAAATAAACCAATCTTTAATAAAAAAAAAAACACCCACTAGTCAAATTCTGATCCAGTATCATGAATATCCATAAATCCTGAAGAATCTATTGAGTTATTCCTCCCCTTTCCAATTATGTTATCAGTTTGGCCAGATTGTCTTCAACTCTAATAGCAAATACCACAGATCGAATGCAAAAAAAGATGAAGAAAATCCAGATGTCCACTTTTCTCAAAATTTGGTTTGGAAAATATCAATTTTTTCATTGTGTGTTTTATGTGCTGATTTATAATGGGCATAATGTTACTCATAAATAAAAATAAATATAATTTAAATTCCTTAGTTCTAAGTACAGTAAATATGTCAGGAGTCTTCACAATTTTTTCATTGTGTGTTTTATGTGCTGATTTATAATGGGTATAATGTTACTCATAAATAAAAATAAATATAATTTAAATTCCTTAGTTCTAAATACAGGAGTCTTCAGACTAAATATTTAAGAACTGCCAGATTAATTAAGGAAATGACAAAAATGCTGAGACACAGGCCGGTGTTGTGGCACAGTGGGTGAAGCTGCCTCTGCAGATGCCCACAAGCCCGATCAGAGTGCTGATCTGATTCCCAGCTACTCTGCTGCTGATCCACCCTCCTGCTAATGCACCCTGGGAGGCAGCGGATGACGGCTCCAAGTATTTTGGCCCCTGCCACCTATGTGGGAGATCTGGATGGAGCTGTAGACTCCTAGTTTTGGCCTTGCCCAGCCCTGGCTGTTGTGAGCATTTGGGGAGAGAACCAGCAGATGGAAACACACACTCACTTGCCCTCTCTCTTTTTCAAGTTGGATGAGAATAAATAAAAACAATCTTTTTTAAAAAGTGAACACAAAACTAGGGAACAGTATGGGAAAGGAATGGACGAAAGAGAAATGAAGTTGGACCAGCGTGGTGGTGTATCCCATATCTTGAGTGCCAATTTGAGTCCCAGCTGCTCCACTTCTGACCCAGCTTCTTGCTAATGAGCCTAGGAAGCAGTGTCTGATGGACAAAAACTTGAGTTCCTCCCGCCCATGTGTAAGACCTGGGTGGAGTTCCTGTCTCCTGGCTTCAGCCTGGCCGAACCCTAGCTTTTGCAGCCATATGAGGAGTGACCCAATGGGTGAAAGATTTTCTCTCTTATTTCAAATATATTTGAAAATATAATATCAAATATATGTCAAACTCTCTGAATTTCAAATATAAATCTTTTTATAAGAAGCCCTTTCAATCTTTCAAAATAAGAATGAAGAGATATGTTGTGAGAAAAAGAAAATTTTAACTTGTCTAATTATATGAAAGTAAGTTTATTTACTGACAAATTGAAAATTACAGTAAGCTTTTTAAATCTTTCCACTTGCAAAATTTTGAGACTTGTCCAAATGATTTAGGAGCTCAATGAGTGAAGATGAGGAAAAATTAATTCAACACCAATCCCAATAAATTATTAATAAAGATGTTAAATATGTTTTTTAAAGAGTCCTTGACATTATTACAAGGGTTGCAAAAAGACAACACCATGAGCAGCATTGTTAAGAGACATTCTCTACATAGTGAGTACATTCATTTTTTAAGCAGGAATATTACAACTTTATCATCTCTCTAATGAAAGAAGATGAAGCTTCGAACTGGATCTCTTGAGCCCTTGTCTTGTCTCCTCCCGGTGTGAAGCGTTTGCATCCTTAATAGCCAGCATTCTGTTAGATCTGGAGGCAGACTCCACGCATTCACGCCTCAGCACAATCTTCTTTGGAGTTTAGCCTTTTTCTGGAAAATCCGCTTAGTCTGCCTGCCATAGCCACTCTGCCTCCCATCATAATGCCACTTTCCCTGGGCATGCGGAGATGCTCTTTCTCGTACTGTGTCACTCTGGAGCCCACCATGCTTCTTACAGAAGGTCTGGTGAGTGTCATTGGCACGGACAGTCAGTAAGTACGTCTTAAGTGACCTCATTACATTAAGTGTAATGAAGACATGAGAAGAGATTGATATGGTTTCCCTCTCTCTCTCTCCCTCCCTCCCTCCCTCCTTTAAGATTTATTTATTTGAAAGGCAGAGCAATAGAAAGGGAAAAACATCTTCCACCTGCTGGTTCACTCCCCAAATGGCCACATCAGCCAGAGCAGGGCCAGGCTGAAGCCAGGAGCCAGGAACTCCATTCAGGTCTCCCATGTGGCTGGCAGTGTCCCAAACACGTAGGCGTCTTCCACTGCCTTCCCAGGCACGTTAGCAGAAACCTGGGTCAGAAGCCAAGTAGCCAGGACTCGGATTGGCACTCTGATATGGGGTGCAGATGTCCCAAGTAGTAGCTTTCCCCTCTGTGCCACAATACTGGCCCCTGTAACTCCTTGTATTAAAGCAGCGCTGGGGGTAGGGGGTGCCAGTGCTCTGGTGGCTGGATTCACACACCAGGAAACTCTATTCCCTCCTCATGCCCCTAGCCAGTTACAACCCCCAAAGGGAATAGTGTCATGACCTCCTTAACAAACAACACCAAAAACAAAAGATTAGATTATGTATTTTGAAAACAGGACTAAGAGATCTTCCATCTGCTAGTTCACTCCCCAGATTGTCACAATGGCCAGCGCTGAGCCAGGCTGGAGCCAGGACCTTCCTCCAGGTCTCCCACGTGGGTGGCAGGAACCCAAACACTTGGGCCATCTTCTGCTGCCTTCCCAGGCGCATTAGCAGGGAGCTGGATCGGAGGTGGAGCAGCCGGGACAGGAACCGGCGCCCATATGGGAAGCCAGCATCACAGATGACATACTTAACATTGACAAGATACTAAGTGCTTTTTTTTTTTTAAGTGTTTGTACCAATTTATACTACAACACCACAATGTGAGGGTTCTCTGCTCTGCCTTGCATCAACACTTGGTGGGTCAGTGTCTTTAGCCACTTGGTGGGTGTGACAGTGCAGTCTAAGTCTCTCCTTGGCAGGCTGTAAGCTATATATTATATGGCCCAGAGCTGTCCCGTGTGGCAGGGGTCAGGGACAGAGCAGTCACCTCACCGCTGGAGCCGTGATGAGCAGCCCTTAAGGACTGTAACTTCCTGGAATTTGGTCAATCAGGACGTGGTTTGAAAATCAAAGTGTGGCCAGCGTTGGGGTGCAGCAAGTTAAGCCACTGATTGGATGCCCGCATCCCACACTGGAGTGCCTGGTTCAAGTCCTGGCTACTCTGCACTTCTGCTAACGGACCTGGGAGGCAACAGATGTTGATGGCCCAAATGCTCACGTCTCTGCCACCATTCATGTGGGAGAATCAGATGGAGTTCCTAGCTCCTGGCTTCAGCTTGGCCCAGGCCCGGCTGTTACAGGCATTTGGGGAGTCAATCAGTGGATGGAAGATCCCTCTCCCCACTGCCATCACTTTGCTTTCCAAATAAATAAATAAATCTTACCAAAAAAAAAAAAAATCAAAGTTACTTGGGAGAGGGAGATGGTGGATTTGTTGCCTTCGTTCCCTGGGAGTCTTGTGGCATCACCAGACCCTGGATTTGGAGGCGGGGCTCCTCCTCCTAATAACTCAAGTTCCTGGGGCTGGCGCTGGGCATAGAGGGTAAAGCCGCCACCTGCAACATCGGTTTGAGTCCTGGCTGCTCCACTTCCAATCCAGCTCTCTGCTATGGCCTGGAAAAGCAGTACAAGATGACCCAAGTGCTTGGGCCCCTGCACCTGCATGGGAGACCAGGAAGAAGCTCCTAGCTCCTGGCTTTGGATCAGCACCATTTAGGGAGTGAACCAGCGGATGGAAAACTCTCTCTCTCTCTCTCTCTCTGCCTCTCCTCCTGTTTCTGTGTAACTCTTCCAAATAAATAAATCTTTAAAAACAACAAACCTCCAGTTCTTTCTTGCTTTGTCCCTAAGCTGATCTTCACCTGTCTTGAATTGAGAACTGCACATTCCATGTAATAATCGTTTCCCAAACACACCAGACCCCTTCACTTCACTGAGATTTTACGGAATCTTTTGTAATCCTGCCACCTGCCACCTGCCATGTCGTGCTCATTCTCAAAAGCCCAACTTCAGCGTCTTCTCTACAAAGGTGTCCCTGATTGTCCAGCCCTCCCAGTCTCTCCCCACAGTAAATAATTTGTATCTGATGTTAGGGCGTTTGCCTGCGCCTGGGGCGTCTCCCTGCAAGCCCCTCCCATCCACGTGGCTCGCTCACTCTACTCCTTCTCATGATTGTCCCCATGTGTCTGCTCAGCGCCTGTCTCCTCGGGTTGTAAGGTAAGCTCTATGAAGACAAGGATTTGTGTCTGCTTCATTGATGTATTCGGGTCCCGTGCCTTGGCAAATGCCTGTTCCGGAGTAAAGGCTCCATTTGTTGAATCAATAAATCTTGTCTCTTGCTTGACCGGATCACTCTGCCCTGTTTCCGCTGCTCTTTCCCTCACTGAACAACAAATTTCTGGTCTCAAGGAGGACAGTGTCTGAAGCAGCTCTGTACTGTCTTAGCAACGGGTGCTTCCCACAAGCCAAGACAACTTGTTAAATGCAGAACAAAAACTAGAAGCAACTGATCAGATCCATGTGGAATCAAAGGAGATCAAAGAGGGCTCTGGGCAAATGTGGAAAATGAGTCAGGTGGATAAGAGAACAGGAAGAGAGCCTCTACCCAGGGACAGCATCCCCCAGTAACCCGGCAAGGCTGGAAGGTCGGGATTGAGCAGAGAGAGGAAGAAGATGAAGCTGAGAAGGTAGCGAGGGGACACATCATTTCTTCATTCAGCGAGCGTTGAGTAACTGAACAAGAGAGAGGTTTTGGAGTCATCGGTGAACACCTAGGGATAAAGCGACAAGAGGGGTTGAGACCATAGAGTCGGGAAGAGGGAGTACTGGGCTTTAGAAGCATCGAACTAGACCTTGTAAAGCCGCAGAAGCCCATTGAAGCGTCTCCTGGTAGGATTTTTTTTTTTTTTTTTTTTTTGACAGGCAGAGTGGACAGTGAGAGAGAGACACAGAGAGAAAGGTCTTCCTTTTGCTGTTGGTTCACCCTCCAATGGCCGCCGCGGCTGGCGCGCTGCGGCCGGCGGATGGCAGGAGCCAGGTGCTTCTCCTGGTCTCCCATGGGGTGCAGGGCCCAAGCACTTGGGCCATCCTCCACTGCACTCCCAGGCCACAGAAGAGAGCTGGCCTGGAAGAGGGGCAACCGGGACAGAATCCGGCACCCCGACCAGGACTAGAACCCGGTGTGCCGGCGCCGCAAGGCGGAGGATTAGCCTGTTGAGCCACGGCGCCGGCCTCCTGGTAGTATTTTGAGAAACCTTTCCTGGTTTTTGTTTGTTTGTTTGTTTTAATATTATCTTTGCTTACAATAAAAGCAATAACAATTCATCGTAGGAAAATTTGAATATACAGAGAGCCATCCGGTGTTGGCCAAGAAACTCACGGTTCCTTTGCCAGATCTGCTCACGGTTTTAGAAAGTAAGAGGGATGCTGGGAGCGGGTCCGAGTGCCCGTTTTTTATGTCACTGTTTTTAAATGTATTTAGATAAACATTTGTGTGGCTTTTCCAAAAAAAGGTACCAGCACTATTGTAACATACTTGTTGGAATTTCACACTCTTTTTTTTTTTTTTTTGGTTTGTTTATTTTACTTCTATTTTTGCTGACCTCTCCCTTCCTCTTCTCCCAAGAGACTCATGTTAACAACCTAGTATGGATTTTTCCCATGGGAATACAATCACATAGAAACACATGGAGACGGGTGCTTATAAACACGCATGCAGACAGTACCCTTCCCATGTTTGTCAGAGTTATTAAAAGACATGATTCCATGGTACATACTCCACTGCAGTTTGCAGATATTTCAGAAAGGTTCTGGAAAAAGAAATGAAAAAGGTAAGCTTACATGAGTGCAAAACATTTTGAAATCCACACATAGTTTTTCTTAAAAAAAAAAAAAGATTTATTTATTTATTGGAAAGAGTTACACAGAGAGAGGAGAGGCAGAGAGAGTGAGAGAGAGGTCATCCATCCGCTGGTTCACTCCCCAGTCACAATGGCCAGAGCTGCGCCGATCCGAAGCCAGGAGCTTCTTCCTGGTCTCCCATGCAGGTGCAGGGGCCCAAGCACTTGGGCCATCTTCTACTGCTTTTCCAGGCCATAGCAGAGAGCTGGATCGGAAGTGGAGCAGCCAGGATTAGAACCAGCACCCATATGGGATGCTGGTGCTTTAGGCCAGGGCGTTAACCCGATGCACCATAGTGCCGGCCCCTAATTTTCATAATACCCAGTTGCCATCAACTTTTTGAAGACCCCGCATATGCTTAGGTTTCAAAAAATTTTTTGCACCAAAATAAGCTTATGTTTCAATTACATTTTTTTATTTGACTGAGTTAAACAGTGAGAGAGAGAGACAGAGAGAAAGGTCTTCTTTTTGTTGGTTCACCCCACAAATGGCTGCCATAGCTGGCGCTGTGCCGATCCGAAGCCAGGAGCCAGGTGCTTCTTCCTGTCTCTCACGCGGGTGTAGGTGCCCAAGCACTTGGGCCATCCTCCACTGCCTTCCCAGGCCACAGCAGGGAGCTGGACTGGAAGAGGAGCAACCAGGACTAGAACCCGGCGCCCATATGGGATGCCAGCGCCGCAGGCGGAGGATTAACCAAGTGAGCCATGGCGCCGATCCCATTACATTTTTTATGAACATCTTGAAGTACCCTCATATTACCGGATGGGATTCCTTCAAGCTGGCTGAAGCAAATCTAATTAACCCTTGTCAATAGTTGCATGTATATTAATGCCAGAGTGAGGGTGCACCAGATTCAGTTACTCCCTGTTGTCAACCGTTCACTAGTTTGTGAGTGTTACTATGAAACATGCTACATTACATTTATCCTTTAGGTGGTATTGATTCTTTTATTTCTTGGGACAGATTCCCTGGAATGGAACTGCTAGGTTTGCTAGGATATGGACTTTTAAAAAAGATTTATTTTAGGCCGGCGCCGCGGTTCAATAAGCTAATCCTCTGCCTTGCGGCGCCGGCACACAGGGTTCTAGTCCCAGTTGGAGCACCGGATTCTGTCCCGGTTGCCCCTCTTCCAGGCCAGCTCTCTGCTGTGGCCTGGGAGTGCAGTGGAGGATGGCCCAAGTGCTTGGGCCCTGCACCCTAAGGGAGGCCAGGAGAAGCACCTGGCTCCTGCCATCGGATCAGCGCGGTGCGCCGGCTGCAGCACACCAGCAGCGGCGGCCATTGGGGGGTGAACCAATGGCAAAGGAAGACCTTTCTGTCTCTCTCTCTCTCTCACTGTCCACTCTGCCTGTCAAAAAAAAAAAGATTTATTTTATTTATTTGAAAGACAGAGTTACAGAGAGAGGTCTTCCATCTACTATATGAACCCCCAAATGATTGCAACAGCCAGAGCTGAGCCGATCCGAAGCCAGGAGCTGGGTCTCCAACATGGGTGCAGGGGCCCAAGGACTTGGACCATCTTCTACTACTTTCCCAGGCCATAGTAGAGAGCTGGATTGGAAGGGGAGCGTATGGGACTAGAACTGGTGCCCATATGGGATGCCGGTACTGCAGGTGGGGGCTTTAACCCGCTGTACCACAGCACCAACCCCAAGGATATGGATTTTTAACTGTGATCGTTTTTTCAGATTACTTTCAGAAAATTCTGCCAGAGTTGCCATTTCTGCCTCTTTAATTTTTGCCAGCTCAAGGACAGTAAAATGATATTTCAGGGTGAGCATTGTGAATAAGCTGCCACTGGGGATGATTGTATCCCATATCAGAGTACCTGGGTTTGGGTCTTGCCTCTACTTCTGATCCAGCTTCCTGCTAATGCACACACTGGGAGGAAACAGGTGATGGCTCAAGTACTTGGGTCCCTGCTACCCATGTGCAAGACCCAGATGGAGTTCTGAGCTCCTGGCATTATCCTGGCACAAATCTACTGCAGGCGTCTGGGGAGTGAACCAGCAGGTGGAAGATCTACCTCATTATCTCTCTCTCTCTCTCTCTCTCTCTCTCTCTCTCTCTCTCTCTCATGCTCTGTATTTCAAGTAAACAAAAATAAACACTTTCAATATTGGAATGTTTTTAGATGAGATTTTGTTTTCTTTCATGTGCTTTTCCCTATAAACTTCCATAGATCTGTAAGTCATTTGAATTTACTGTTGTGTGATTTGCCTGATCAAATACTTGGTGATGCATCAGAGCTCTTGGTAGAAATGTATGTTATACACACACACACACACACACACACACATCTACAATGTGTTCACACAAAGTCATTTGACTTGAAAATCTTATTATTCCAAATCTCTGATTTCCCTCTTGGCTTTTTTTATGATACATTCGTGATACATTTTTAGTTTTCACCAAACATACTTTTCTGTTTTGTTTTCCCAGCTCCTTGGTTTCTTATGTTAATCAAGATGACCTTTTTTTGCCCTTTTTTATATTTAATTTTAAATACTTCTGAATTTGGGCTTTCCCTAAGGTATAACAATGAAAACTGGCTCTCAAGTTTTTCTCTTCAGTCCTCTCAAGATCATGTATTAAATGAGGCATCTCTTTTTGACAACATCTCATTCATTCCTTCAACACACAGTGGTTGCGTTGGGTACAAGGTCAGACACTAGGGGCCTTTCACAGGAGGACCACATGGACGAAAGTCATCTGAGAATCAAAGTTTAAAATCATCACAGAATGTCTCACAACAGAGGTTACAGGAAATACTATGACTCCTACTCAGCGACATCTTTGAGTTGGGTGTGTTACACAGCCTGCCATGCTGGCATTCCATATGGGTGCTGGTTCAATCCCGGTTGCTCTACTTCCGATCCAACTCCCTGCTAATGGCCTGGGAAAGCATTAGAAGATGGCTCAAGTCCTTGGACCCCTGCATCCATGTGAGAGACCCAAAAGAAATTCCTGGCTCCTGGCTTTGGCTTGACACAGCCTGGTCATTGCAGCCATTTGAGGGGTGAACCAGTGGATGGAAGATCTTTCTCTGTGTCTCTCCTTTTTGGTAACTTTGCCTTTCAAATAAATAAATAAATCTTAAAAAAAAAAGAATGTGTCAGTCAGAATACACCTGAAGAACCAGCATTGGAGTATGGAGACTTAGGAACACTAGTGGACTGGGCTATCCATTCAAGGTAATTTATCAATATGCATAAGAGCTTTAAAATATTTATGCTCTTTCATCTAGTAATTATGATTCTGGAAATGTATCCTAAGGAAATAAATATGTAGGCAGAGGTTTTATTTTCAATACTATAAACTAAATGCTATTTATAATAATGAGAAATTGGAACAGTCTAAATGCTCAGTATTCAAAGAACAGTTATATAAGCTATTGTGCAAACTTGAGGCAGCCATTGAAAAGCTTGGGGTTTTTTGAGAAATACGTATTAATATGAGAAATATTTGACAATAAAACATGAAGTGGAGAAAAGAGAAAAAAGAGAAAGCCAAGTTCTATGTGACAGTAATTCTGCATAAAAGTATATTTATAAATGTTATGTTTGTCGATCTGTTACACAGATGTATTCAGTTTGAGAAAACTCAGTAAGCTATATGTTTACATTATTCACTATCTTTTCTGTATGCATGACACAACACATACCAATAAAATATTTGTTACACTTTGGTTTATAATATTTTATGCATATACCCAACTTTAAAAATGGAAGTAAGTACAAAAGAAAAACAGTGTGCAAATCAGAAAGGAAGTAGGAACCTTAGAAAAGTAAAAAGGCAGAGTGAAGAGGACAGTCTGGAGGAGAGGGAGTATTTGTTAACTACTTCACACCCAGCTCCCTGCTGGTGCACCTGGGAAAGCAGCAGAAGATGGGCTAAGGGGCTTGGGCCCCTGCACCCACGTGGGAGACCAGATGAAGCTCCTGGCTCTGGCTTTGGATTGATTCAGCTCTGGCCATTGTGGCCATTTGGGGAGTGAGCCAGTGGATGGTAGATCTTTCTGTTGATCTTTCCTTCTCTCTCTAACTCTGCCTTTCAAGGGATGGAAGATCTTTCTCCTCTGTCTCTCCCTCACTCTCTGTAACTCTGCCTTTCAAATAAATAAAATAAATCTTAAAGAAAAATATTTGAGTTACCATAAACTGGATGATACCTCCAACGACATTATCCAAGACCAGCAGATACTGTTGGCTTTGATTCTACTCACTCCAGACCCTTGAAGCCTCGGAGTCCTATGTAGTTTTGCAGTGCTGTGGGTAAGTAGTGATCAATCATTACATGCATTCTAGCCCTCAGGGCAGCTCAACTATTCACTCATCCAACAAGAATTTAGGAGGGGACTAAAACGGACAGAGGCCCCGTCCTCAACCAGCTTACTGCCTAGTAGAAGTGGCAGACCATCAGTAGGAAGAATGAATGACAGGCAGGATGGCAGCTAAGGTATTAAGGAGAAAACTAAGTGTGGGAAGAGAGGAAGGAAGTATGGAGGGAGGGATCTTTTTAGAGCAGGTGACCCTGAATGGCCTCACTGAGCAGGTGTCATTTGAGTGGAGACAACAAGGAAGTGAGGTTGTGATCCACAGGCGGAAGAGCATTCCAAGCTAACAGAAGAGCCAGCACACAGGCCATGAGTCAGGAGTCTGCGTCACCCAGTGAGACTGGAGCCGAGTCAACCGGGGGAAGGTGATTGTAGGTGACGTCACAGAGGCCAGAGACTGGGAAGCCTCACAGGTCGTCATAGGAACTTGGGGTGCTGGCCTTGCAGGGTAGCGGGTAAAGCCGCTGCTTATGATGCCAGCATCCCTTACGGGCACCAGTTCATGTCCCAGTTGCTCCACTTCCAATTCTGCTCCCTTAATGGCCTGGGAAAAGCAGCAGAAGATGGCCTAAGTGTTTGGAACCCTATCCCGGAAGGAGCTCTTGGCTCTTGGCTCCTGTCTTCAGCCTGGCCCACTGCTGGCTGTAGTAGCCATCTGAGGAGTGAACCAGTGCATAGAAGATTCTCTCTGTGGGTGTGTGTGTCTCTGTCTCTCTGTATGTGTATGTGTCTGTTTCTCCTTCTCTCTCTGTAACCCTTTCAAGTAAATAAAGAATAAATAAATACATCTTTTTAAAAAAGAAAGAACAAATGAACTAGGGCTTTTCCCCTGGGTCAGATGAGATTGTGTCAAGTTTTTGACAAAGGAATAACATGATCTGGGTTACTTTTATAAAAACAAAACAAAACAGAAAAAGACTTCATTTTTAAAAGCAGTTTTAAATTCACAGCAAAAGTGAGCAGGAAATACAAAGAATTCCCATATTTCCCTGCCCACCACCCCTAGCCCCACAAATAGCCTCCTCCACTTTTTAAAAAAAGATTTTATTTATTTATTTGTGAGGTAGAGTTACAGAGAGAGGGGCGGAGAGATAGAGCAAGGTCTTCCATCCACTGGTTCACTCCCCAAATGGTCACAACGGCTGGAGCAGGGTTCGATCCGAAGCCAGGAGCTTCTTCCAGGTCTCCCACGTGGGTGCAGGGGCCCAAGCACTTGGGCCACCTTCTGCTGCTTTTCCAGGCCATACCACAGAAAGAATTGGATCAGAAGAGGAGCTGCCAGACACAAACTGGTACCCATGTGGGATGCCGGTGCTGCAGGCGAAGGCTTAACCTACTGCCACACAGCACCTGGCCCACCCATGATTAACACCCATCACGTGAGTGGTGCATTGGTTATGATCAATGAACCTACATGGACTCGTCCTAATCACTATAAGTCCATGGCTTACAATAGAGGCTATGGTGTGATCAAGATTTTACTTCAGGGGCCGGCACTGTGGCACACTGGGTTAACGCCCTGACCTGAAGTGCTGGCATCACATATGGGTGCCAGTTGGAGACCCGGCTGCTCCACTTCTGATCTGGTTCTCTGCTATGGCCTGGGAAAGCAGTAGAAGATGGCCCAACTCCTTGGGCCCCTGAACCCACGTGGGAGACCCGTAGGAGGCTCCTGGCTCTGGATTGGCACAGCTGCAGCTATTGTGGCCAATTAGGGAGTGAACCAGCAGATGGAAGACCTCTCTCTCTCTCTCTCTCTCTCTCTGCCTCTCCTCTCTTTGTGTAACTCTGACTTTCAAATAAAAATAAATAAATCTTTAAAAAAATAAATAAAATTAAAAAATGTTTTAAAAGATTTAACTTTGGACCTCATGCAGATGTTAAATCCCAAAGTCATAAGTTGATGTACTTGAGCCAATTATGAGGTTTCAGAGGTGGACCTAGCAGGAAGTCATTAAGATCATTAGGGGCATGATCTTGGGAGGTAGTGCTTTTTTTTTTTTTAAGATTTATTTATTTATTTATTTGAGAGGCAGAGTTAGAGAGAGAGAGAGAAACAGAGAGAGACAGAGAGGAAGGAGAGAAGGAGAGAGAGAGGGAAAGAGAAAGAGAGAAATCTTCCATTCACTAGTTCACTCCCCAGATGTCCCCTACAGCAGGAGTTGGGCCGATCCAAAGCCAGGAGCCTGGAACTTCTGGTCTCCCATGTGGGTGCAGGGGCCCAAGCATTTGTGCCATCTTCTACTGCTTTCCCAGGCCATTAGCAGGATTCTGCCCATACTGGATGCTGGTGCTGTAGGTGGCAGCGTTACCCGCTATGCCACAGCACTGGCCCCCTGCTGTACATTTTAACAGTTGAACTAGTCCTCATAAACCAGCCAGTTGGCCCTCTGGACAATAATTGTGTATTGCAGCCTCTGAAAATGTGATTAACATGAACTTGAAGATGAAATCTCTCCCCTGGAACTCCTGGTGTTCATGAGACCTGCCAGGCTAAGCCAAGTCTGACTCCCTGAATTCTAGAGGGAGGACAGTGGTGCCATCTTCCCCTGATGTCCCTTCACTGTCAACATGCAGTGCGGTGCCTTGCAGCTTTCCATTGGGTTCTGCTGATCCCACTGCTTATTTCTTCCCCAAGACCACACACACGGTATTAGTTCTCATTGCCAATGGGTTTTGCTTCTTCCTTCCTTTGAGAAAGGCCCATAGCCTTTAGAAGCTTCCTTCTGGGCAGCCGCAGCATGTCAGCTGTGGGCTTTGTGGCTGGCCTCAGGCGGGCTCCCAGCCAGGGCCCCAGGACACAGAGGAGATGGGTTTGGGCCCTGCGGGTGACACAAGGCATCCACTTCCTCCTGAGTTGGGCAAAGATAGCGGATCAGCACTTCTCACTTAGCATGGTGGGGAGGAAAAAGGGAAATATTGTTTCCCACTGTCAGCAATCACACAACTGGAACAGAATCCTGAAGATTAGGATCCCCTCCAGTGAGGCCCTAAGGACCACTGTGTCCGCCCTGGGAGAGCAGCCCTCCTTGGGAATGAGATGATTTGAGAGGGTCTCAGTAAGAAACCAGAGAAGACACACAAAGTCTCCAAACAAGTTCATGGGAAGGAAGATGGAATTTTGGTGCAAAAGTTTTTGAAATCCAGGCAGGGGCTTTTCATCAGATGCATCTTCCATGAACTTTTTAGAGACCCTCCATACATCCACTGGCACCCCTTCCCCCTGCACCTATCACCCCCAGACTGCTCTCAAACTTTCTCATCGCAGAGTCCCTTCAAACTCCGGAAATGTTCTGAGGTTCTCCAAAGAGCTTTGGTTCATGTGAGTTTTGTCTATTGACATAAACTGTATCCGAAACTGAAATAGAGAAGTTCAAAGAATATTTATTTTTACTACATTTTAGAATAATAATAAACTCAGGAATACTAACAAAACTGACATATCATGAAGAATAACTATACTTTTTTTTATTTTTGACAGGCAGAGTGGACAGTGAGAGAGAGAGACACAGAGAAAGGTGTTCCTTTGCCGTTGGTTCAACCTCCAATGGCTGCCACGGTCGGCGCGCTGTGGCCGGCGCACCGCGCTGATCCGATGGCTGGAGCCAGGTGCTTCTCCTGGTCTCCCATGGGGTGCAGGGCCCAAGCACTTGGGCCATCCTCCACTGCACTCCTGGGCCACAGCAGAGGGCTGGCCTGGAAGAGGGGCAACCGGGACAGAATCCGGCGCCCTGACCGGGACTAGAACCCGGTGTGCCGGCGCCGCAAGGCGGAGGATTAGCCTATTGAGCCACGGCGCCGGCCCTTTTCTTTCTTTCTTTTTTTTTTTTTTTAAGATTTATTTATTTGCTTAAAGGCGGAGCTAGAAAGAGACAGAAGCAGAGAAAGGTCTGCCATCCACTGGTTCACTCCCCAAATGGCCACAACGGCCACAGCTGCATCAATCCGAAGCCAGGAGCCAGAAGCTTCTTCCAGGTCTCCCACGCAGGTACCGGGGCCCAAGCACTTGGGCCATCTTCTACTGCTTTCCCAGGCCGTAGCAGAGAGCTGGATCGGAAGTGGAGCAGCCGGGACTGTAACAAGCACCCAGATGGGATACTGGCACTGCAGGCATTGGCTTTACCCAATGCACCACAGCGCTGGCCCCAAACTATACTTTTCAGAACAAAAGATTGGCAGATGTTGTTTTATATGTTGCAGATATTTACAGTGTCTGGTTATTAGAAGACAGCTGGATTCTCATACCAGCTTTGCATTTAGTCAGTTTTGAGACATTGTTTTGGTGAAAGTGAATGAAGAAAATCTGGCCTCACAGGTATGCAGTTGGAAAAATGGAGGAGCGTTTTACTACCAGCTCTGTGGCTGTTCTTCTCTGATTGTCATCAAAATTTGGCAAGTGGTTGTTTTTACATGTTAGCTACAATGTAAAATCCAAACGAGGTCCCATATCAATGAAACTTCCAGTCTCATATCAAAATCCATTGGTGGGGGCCGGTGTGGTGGCGCACTAGGTTAATCCTCCGCCTGTGGTGCCAGCATCCCATATGGGCACCAGGTTCTAGTCTTGGTTGCTCCTCTTCCAGTCCAGCTCTCTGCTGTGGCCCGGGAAAGCAGTGGAGGATGGCTCAAGTGCTTGAGCCCTGCACCCGCATGGGAGACCAGGAGGGAGCACCTGGCTCCTGGCTTCGGATTGGTGAAGCTCCGGCCGTGGCAGCCATTTGGGAAGTGAACCAACCGAAGCAAGAACCTTCCTTCTGTCTCTTTCTTTCACTGTCTGTAACTCTGCCTGTCAAATAAATAAAAATCTTTAAAAAAAAAATCCATTGTAGGGCCTTACACTTTGAATGGAAAAAAACAATGCATGGTTTTGATTATCACGCATTGGTCATTCGAAATATTAGTTCAGGGGCTGGTGTTGTGGTGCAGCAAGATATCTGTGACACTGGCATCCGCTACAGGTACTGGTTCCTGTCCCAGCTGCTCCACTCCTGATCCGGCTCCCTGCTAACATGCTGAGGAAATCAGAAGATGGCCTAAGTGCCTGAGCCCCTGCACCCACGTAGGAGACCCAGATGGAGTTCCAGGCTCCTGGCTTCGGATCAGCTCAGCTCTGGCCGTTGCAGTCATTTGGCGAGTGAACCAGCAGATGGAAGACCTCTCTCTCTGTCTCTACCTCTCTGTAACTCTGTCTTTCAAATAAATATAATAAAATCTTGAAAATAAAAAAAAAGTACATACTTGGGGGGCCGGTGCCGTGGCAGGTAAAAGCCAGCACCTGCAGTGCCTTAGCAGCCTGCCAGGTGGATTATGAAATTATGAAAAGAGTTTTGACCTCACAGGATGTCTTGGAGATCTTCAGGAGTCTTTGAAGTCCACAGTTCGAGAACCAATGAGTCGATTTATCAGTTTCAATAATATTATAATAAAAGTAAAGAATGTAGTGACTGCTCCATTGTACTATCATTTAGTAAACCCAAAATAAGGGGCCAGCGTTGTGGCATAGGTGGTAAAGCTGCCACCTGCAATGCTGGCATCCCAAATAGAAGCCTGTTCGTGACCCAGCTGCTCTGCTTCTGATTCAGCTCCCTGCTAATGGCCTGGGAGAATGCAGTGGAAGACGGCTCAAGTGCTTAGGCCGCACCACCCATGTGGGAGACCGGATGAAGCTCCTGGCTCCTGGTTTGGCCTGGCCCAGCCCTGGCTGTTGCAGCCATTCAAGCAATAAGCCAGAAGATAGATCTCTCTGTTTCTCCCTCACTTTCTGTCAACTCTTTCAAATAAATAAATAGATCTTTTAAATCAATAAACAAAAATTTTCACTTTAGTATTGAGCCACTCCCACTTTACAATTCTTATGAAATGCAATAAATTTTTAACTGATGAAAATATTTTAATTTATCTATTTGAAAGGCAGATGGATAGATGGAGAGAGAGATAATCATAGTTCTCCCATCTGCTGGTTCACTACGCAAATACCTACAACAGGCCAGACCTAGGCTAAGCTGAAGCTAGGAGTCTGCAACTCCATCTGGGTATCCCATGTGCATGACAAGGATCCAAGTACTCGAGCCATACTCTGCTGCATCCCATAGTGTGTATTAGCAGGAAGTTGGATAGAAAGTCAAGGAACCAGGACTCAAACCCAGGCACTCCAATAGGAGATGCAGGATCCCAATTGGTGGCCTAATCTGTTGCTAATCTGTTGTGCCATAATGCTCCCTCCACCCCAATTTTTCAATGACAAGTTTTTCGTTTCAGAATAAGGTCCAAGTCTTCGTTCATCGGTAACTATTTCAGTCGCAGTTTTCAAGTACTTTATTTCATTCTCCCTTCAGTTTAGTCAATATATGGTAGTAAATATAAAACTTATCTAGGATTGACTAAAAGAGATTTACTCGCTTTACAAATGTATTATATCATCAAGAGGTAACTGAATACAGTGATTAAGTGCCACATTAAAATGTCTGAAAATTCTTTAAATATTTGGCTAAAATACTAGACTTTCTCCCTCTGTGGACCCAGTTTCCACTCCTTTTGTTTCACTGGTGTTAATTCCTGATAATCATCTCACACCCGAACTCTAGGTCAGTGTTCTGTTTCCAGAGAATCCAACCTGGGGCAGGTGTTTTGTCATCTCAGTAGGTCTTTGGTAAGAGGGAGTGCAAATCCAGACTGTGATGAACTACAATAGGCTTATTTTTCCTCCAAGTTCAATAAATCCATTCTGGCTGAAAATGCTCTATTCTTTTTATTTTTATATTTTTAAATGTTTATTTTCATTTTAGAAAGCATGGAGAGAGAGAGAGGTGGAGAGAGAGAGAGAGAGAGAGAGAGAATCTTCATCTCATCACAAATGCCTGCAACAGTCAGGACTGGGTCAGACTGAAGCCAGGAGCCTGGACACTCCATCCAGGTCTCCCATGTGGGTGTCAGGGGCCAAGGACTTGATTAAAAATGCCCCCCACTGTCCTCATTTTTTGCATTTTATTAGACAATTCCTAGGCTGAAGTTTACTATTTACGCCATTTTAGAAAATTTATGTTTATGAATCAGGTTTTGGAGTATGATGTTTCTAAAAACTTTAATAAAGATATCCATATCTTGTTGCTTTCTTTTTCTTAATGTTATTTAAGAGCAAGAGTAAGATCAAGACTGAGAGAGAGAGAGACAGAGAGGGAGAAAGAGATCTTTCATCCCCTGGTTCACTCCCCCAATGCCCACAACAGCCAGGGCTGGGCCAGGCTGAATCTAAGAGGCTGGCACTTTATCTGTGTGTCCCTCATGGGTGGCCTGGGCCCAAGCACTTGAGGCATCATTTGCTTCTTCCCAGGACGCATCAGTAGGAAGCTGGGTCAGAAGCAGAGAAACCGGGACTCCAACCAAGCACTCGGAGATGAGATGGCGATGTCCCAAGAAGCAGCTTGAGCTGCTGTGCCACAGTGCCCGCCCCTGCTGCTCCCTGGCTGAAACCAGGGGCCAGGAGAGCTCCATCCGGGTCTCCACCATGGGTGGCAGGGGCTTGAGCACTTACACCAGCAGGAGCTGAATCGGATGCAGGCGTCACAGGTGGTGGCTTCACCTGCTGTGCCACAATGCTGGCCCCTGGGAACTCTGGGAATTACACCTGCATTTTATCTGCACTTTTTTTTTTTTAACATTATCATATTTGGTATTTGCTGTTTGTCATGGACATAGTCCTAAATAAACATTCTTTTTGCAAAGCTCCCACTACCTCCATCATTTCTTTTGAATAATGAGCCTCAAGGTCAAAACTCCTTATGTGCAAGTGGCCCAGGTCACAATGCACAGTGACATTAAGGGTCTGTGGGTGGCTTCTTAAAAACACCTTCAGGAGGAAGGGGCCTGGCAGTGTGGCTTAGCAGGTAAAGCTGCTACCTGTGTGACATCAGAATCCCATATGGGTGCCGGTTCTTGTCTGCGGCTCTTCTTCCAATCCAGCTCCCTGTTAATGCAACTGGGAAAAGTAGTGGAAAATGGCACAAGTGTTGGGCCCCTGCACCCACTGATACCCAGCTTCTAACTCCAGCTTTCTGCCTTTAACACATGGACCCTTGGGGACACCCAAAGGAATATCCAAACAATAGCAAGGGGCTATCAACTGTGTCTCACAACAAAAGCATGGAGATGCAGATGTGTGTAAGACATGCGCTGGCTAAGCTGACAAAGGGTACACTTGTCCTCATCTGGACACTGAGGGGACCACCAGGAGGGTTGCAGTGCTGTTCTCTGAGAGTTGTGAAGCCCCAGGAGGGGCCTTGGTGCATAGACCCCCAAGCCAGCGGCATCAGATGCTTCTGGGACGTGGAGGATGGCTCCCTGAGCTTCCGTGGGAACTGCTGCTGGCCCCACTCTTGGTGTGCTGTTCCCTGTCCTGTTGCTTCCTTGCTATCCAAAAATTTCACGTTCATTGCTCTTGTCAACAAAGCTTACAGGAAGTGAATCCTCAAAACACCTGTTAGATTAACTGTCCTCAGTGGGTCTAGCTTGTCTGGCCATGGGGCTGAAAAATGTCGTCTCTATTCACCTGGAAACCACCTGTGGACTCAATGGAGGAGAGAGAGAAAGATGCTGAGGGTGCCTGTCTGGGGCTGGGGACATACTGCCTAAGGCTAGCTTTGGTCTCACTTTCCTGACTTAACCTCCCCACTCCTCATGTAGTGCCTATGCACTTTACACACTTTTCACTCATTAAAAAAAATTTTTTTTGACAGGCAGAGTTAGACAGTGAGAGAGAGAGAGAGAGAGAGAAAGGTCTTCCTTTGCCGTTGATTCACCCTCCAATGGCTGCCACGGTCGGCGCGCTGTGGCCGGCGCACCGCGCTGATCCGAAGCCAGGAGCCAGGTGCTTCTCCTGGTCTCCCATGCAGGTGCAGGGCCCAAGCACTTGGGCCATCCTCCACTGCACTCCCGGGCCACAGCAGAGAGCTGGCCTGGAAGAGGGGCAACCGGGACAGAATCCGGCGCCCATATAGGATGCTGGCGCCGCAGGCAGAGGATTAACCAAGTGAGCCATGGCACCGACCTCCCTATTTCAATTTTCAAACCACTAAAAAAAAAAAAAAAAAAAAAAAATCCTTCCATGCGCTTGTGTGTATACCCAAACTTGCTTCACTCACTGTCAGTGTCTGAAGGCTGCAGATTTTCTATGTCCAGCCCAACCACTTGCGCCAGATTTTGAAGTCAGGAGAGAATTATGTGGGAGTTCACAGCAGCGGGGAGAGAAATGCAAGGCCCTCCATTCTGAGGGCATGGGCACGGGGGCGCTAAGGTCTGGGATACACTTTATCCCCTCTGGAACTCATACTGAAATAGAATTCCCGTAAAGAGATATTAAGAGGTGGCAGCCGGCTAATCCTGTCTTGAGGCGCCGGCACACCAGGCTCTAGTCCCGGTTGCCCCTCTTCCAGGCCAGCTCTCTGCTGTGGCCCAGGAGTACAGTGGAGGATGGCCCAAGTGCTTGGGCCCTGCACCCCATGGGAAACCAGGAGAAGCACCTGGCTCCTGCCATCAGATCAGCGCGGTGCCGGCTGCAGCAGCCATTGGGGGGTGAACCACCGGAAAAGGAAGACCTTTCTCTCTGTCTCTCTCTCTCACTGTCCACTCTGCCTGTCAAAAAAAAAAAAAAAAAAAAAAAGAGGTGGGACCTTTAAGATGTGATTGGGGTTCCGCCTCCATGAATGGATCAATCTATTCAGGAGCGTTCAGAATCACAGGCGAGCGGGCTCAATGGAGAACGGCTGCCTTGAAAGCCATTTGGCTGGGTCTCGCGTGTGCTCCCAGCGAGATCATCCCCACATGGGACCACTCCACTTTGGACCAGAAATGTGAGCCGAAATAATGCGCTTTCTTTTGTAATTTACCCAGTCGCGGGTGTCGTGCTATTTGCAACCAAAACGGACTCAGACATTATCTCAGGCTCCCGGGGCTCGCAACCTCAGGGTTGGATATTTCAGTCTTCAGAGGCTGCAGGCGGGGGAGAGGCAACCTGAATGCAAACATCCTAAAAAAAGCTGAAGTACGGGGACCGAATTTTCCACCCCATTTCCAGGCATGCTGCTTCTACAATGATTTCTCGGGACATTTTCTTGAGGGAAAGCTGGCCAACCTGAATGATCAGGTAGAAAAGAAAGTTCTCGAAAGCCACTGAACGTTAAGCCTCAAACTTAACAGAACCCGTCGGGAGTGGCGCCCCGGGAGAGCGATGCATGGACACTGAGCCTGGGCGGCCACAGGGCCACCGGGTCTCCCTCACCCAAGAGATACCCTGGTCCCGCCCGCAGCTGCCATTCGACCTCCGGTTTCTGCAAAGCACGCCTCAGGGCGTGGCCCGTGCCCAGCGTGCTTCCCAACCCAGCGCGGAGCCCCGCAGCGGGGAACCCAGGTGTGGCCGCGCCGGCGCGCACACCCCGCCCTCGCCTCAGCGGACACCCGCGGGGTCCCCTCAGGGAGGCGGAGCCGCGCCCCGGGCCGCGCACTCCTTTTCTCGGCGGAGGCAGCGGGCTCGCCGCGCGCTGCGGCCTACAAGACGTGCTGACGTCGCGGAGGGCCGGCAGTCGGCGCGGGAGCGGCCGGCGCGCGCGCCTGTGCGTTGGGTACCGCTTGAGGCGGTGGGGCGCGGGGACCGGGCTGTGCCGGTCTTAGGGCGGCGACCGCCGCCGCCGCCGCCGCCGCCGCCGCCACAGCAGCAGGGAGACGAGCGCCGAGGCGGCCGCACAAGCTGGGGATGGGGAGGACCGGACTGCACACCGCTCCCTCGCGCGCGTCTAGCTCCAGGGGCGCACAGTGACGGCGGCGGCGCCCCTGGAGTCTGGTTTCACCAGAGACCCCACCACCGGCGTCGGGCCGGGCCATGAGGAGGGGCCGGGCCAGCAGGCCTCGCTGACCCCGGCTCCGCGCGGCGGCCTCCTCCCGTTTCTGCCCCGGCCTCTCGGTATGAGCGTCCGCCCGGGCCCGGGGCCGCGGCTGCCCCAGCCCCGCCGCCCCCCGCCGGCGCGCTCCGGGCCCGCGGGCCCCCGGTGCTGATCCCAGCCCACCGCGCCGACCCGCACCGCCGCCGCCAGCTCGCTGCATGCCCCGGGGGCGCGGCCATGGAGGTGGTGGGCGACTTCGAGTACAGCAAGAGGGACCTCGTGGGACACGGGGCCTTCGCCGTGGTCTTCCGGGGGCGCCACCGCCAGGTGAGCGCTGCCTGCCCCCGCCGGCCGGGGTGGGGGGCGAGGCCAGGGCTTTTGGGGGTGGTTTTGCAACTTGGCGAAGCCGCGCTCCCTCCCCACTCCCCAGACCTTCCCCCTAACTTGGCCGGCGGCCCCGGGCCTGCCATTGTGCGCGCTGTCAGTGTCGCGGGGATTGTTTGGAGGCCGGAGCCACGCCAGGCAGCGCTGCACCGACCGAGCGGCCGGCCGCCGGGGCAGCTGCTGACCCCCTTGGCTGTCGGGGCGCTCGGTAACCGGAGAGCGCCCAGGAGTCCAGCCTGAAGTTAACCCTGGACCCCAAAGGACTGCGTAGGTCTCCGTGCACGTCTGGAGGCTCGAGCCCGGCTGGACCTTTTTTTTTTTTTTTTCCTCCGCCCTGGCCTGCCAGAGATTGTCAGCTCTGAGGTTGATAATTGCAGACCTGGTGGAAAGCGGGCGCGTTTCCCGTTAGCCCGGGGCTGTCTCCAACCGGCCGGTGTCACTTTCCCCGGCGAGCCCCGCACCATCTTCCCCTCTTGGGTTGGAGGGCTCCCAGTGGAAAAGATGGTTGCACGCTTTATTTTTCAGTGCAAGTAAACAGGAGCGCATGTTCAAGCTTGGTTTTTTTTTTTTTTTTTTTTTTTTTTCCCTAAGAGGCCTTTGCTGTTTCGCAAGTAGGGTCACACGAGGTTTCAGAATCTAAAGAATTTGGAAAGACGCACCGGGAGTGGAAATAATCCTAAAGGGTTTGGCAGTTATGAGTGGTGCCAAGGGGCGTGTTGAAAGGGTGCCGTCTTCGCTGTTTGTTAGATGAGGTAGTAACTGCTTCTCATTTATCAGGAGAAATAACTTTAAAAAAGGAGGTGTCCTCCCACACTGAACCAGGATTGTTTTCAGTTAAGCAGATAAGCTTCCAAATTTCTGTCCACATCTCCCTGCATCTTAGAAGTGGTTATGAACTGTGTTCTTTTGTCATTTCATGCCAGTGTCTGTGTGGTCTCAGTATGGATTGTTTTCAGGAGCTGTGTTTGTGTGTGTGTGTGTGTGTGTGTGTGTGTGTGTGGAAACACTGGCTTGTTACACTGTAACTGATGAAATCATTGCAGTTCTTTTCCATTGTCTCCCCCCCCCCATTTATTTGCTAAATCCATCTTTGTGCTTAGATTTTGTTTGTTTGTTTTTTGTTTTCTGCTGACTTGTTTCTGTGGAATAACTTCCAGGAATAACATTGTTTTTCCTTTTCAGAAAACTGACTGGGAGGTAGCTATTAAAAGTATTAATAAAAAGAACTTGTCAAAATCCCAACTACTGCTGGGAAAGGAAATTAAAATCTTAAAGGTATGTTGCTTTGTGTAGAATTTCATCCCATCATCCCAGGTTAGAGGAAGTGAACACATGATGGCAGCTTTTGCAGATTTGGTGGTTGGCCCCAACTCTGAGAGTTTCTAGCTGCTCTTCATTTTGAAACATGGAGTACTCTGAAGCTGTTTTTACCAATACATGTTTGCCTCTTGGCCAAATGTTGGGGAGGGATTTTAAGAAGACTGCTTTTAAGTTTTTTTTTTTTTTTTAATTTCCTTTCTTCTTTCTCCCAGTTGCTGTGGTATTGTTTGAGAAGAGACCCACACACATTGTTTACCTTTTCTGTTGACTAATTAAAAAAAATTTTTTTTTTACTACGTTGAAGAAAGGTATTTTCCTTGGAGGCAGTGTTTTTGGATCACTCACAGTCAGTGTTACCCAAGTGAGCTGGTTTGAGGAAAGCAAAAAATGATTCATGGGCAAATTAGTTTGGAAAATCCTTTTTTACTAAATACTTCTTGAACAAAGCACTTGGCTAATTAAAGTCTGAAAAATTGTACAAGGTTTGGTGTACTTAACCCAGTATTTCCAAACTACTATGGTCATGGAACCCAAACACTTAATCAGCTCTCATCAAAACTATTATGGCAATCTCTGGTAAGACTTATAGCTCTGAGTTAAGAGTTATACTTTGTTTTCTTTTAGGCAGATAATGTGCTTTTAAAAAGCAGTTTGATGTTTTTTATACCTCTATTGCTATTACAAATTGAATATTAAAGTTAAAAAACTGTTAGAAAGTCAATAGCCATGTTAACTATAGAACATATTTTATAAACAAGTATATGCACTTTGTTAAGCATCTAGAAACTGATGATGGTGAAAAACCACCTAGGCCATAAGAAAGTTGATCAGGTACATTGCTTCTTATGCTTTAATAGGTTGGATTGTTCTCACCATGTCTAGAAGTGTACTGTGCTATAACTAGTGTTTCTGTATATGTGTAGGTGTGTGTATTTATATTTTTATCTGTATATTGAAATATATTAAAATTGTTAGATTACATACAAACGTTTTCTCAATTTCCTTAACAGGAACTTCAGCATGAAAATATTGTAGCACTCTATGATGTTCAGGTACCTTATTTTGGATTTTTTTTTAATTAAAAACTCAGAAATTTTTATTTTTGTACAATATCAGTGAATCGTAATGGAAATAAAAAATGACTTTTGTTCTTGTTGAAAAGACATGTAGCTTGAGTTATGTGTTTGTGAAGGTGTTGTTTAAAGTAGCACAGGGCAGTAGGCTAAAGTAATGGGCTGCATGAGGAAACTTGCTACCAATTGCTAATGTAGGGGAGTTGTTGTTTTAGGTCATGTAGAGGAATACTGGTACTGCACCTAGTATTTCTGTGATAAGTAAGAAAAGACTGTTGTGGGCACTTGGAAATTAAATAGAGCTTTTTTTTTCCTTGTTATGAAAGCCGTATTTGTGAATTGTAGAAACACTCGAAAATAAGAAGGATCAAAACCAGGATAGTACCCATGTCCCTCACTAGCTCCTGGGGTGCGTTTTGCTTGGAGGTAGGAAGGCTGGATCTGAAGTTACCTGCTAAGGTGGATTTTCTTTCCGATCCAGATGACTCTTGGAACTCCTTTTTAAGAGCCCAACTTTGGAGGAAATTTCTGTTTTCTCAGTGAAGCATTAGAGGAAGTAGTTGGTTCATACTTTGGGGCCACGGTATGTGCAGCAGTCCTCCTTTACATTACCTTCATGGCTAGGGTGATGGTCACCAGGTGAGATCCACAGAGGAACAGCAGATTCGAGTTCTCACCCCCAGAAAGCCAGGGTATACAGTGTGCACAGCTTCTGTGACTCCTTTGTTTTGCTTTGATTAGTCTGCATGCTTGAATTTCAAGTAAATGAACATCTTTTGTGATTCTTCTATATGTATTTCTAGCTAAACCCTTTTCTGTACTCAATGACTCATATTTATCCATTTTGCATGTTTTTGAGTGGCCATTATGTGCCAGGCATTGTTCTGATTATTGGGAATAAAGCAGTGGATAAAACCAAGTTCTTGATCTCAGTGTGCCTAATTTTTGTGGGGTGAGACAAAACAGACTATTTTATATGTACTTTCTAAAAAGATAGTAAACCTTTTTTTAAAGCTTTATTTTTTATTTATTTGAAAGGCAGAGTTACAGAGACAGTGAGTGGGGAGGAGAGAGAGAGAGAGATCCATCCATCCATCTATCTATCCTCCATCCACTGGCTCAGTCCCCAAATGGCTGCAGTGGCTGGGGCTGGGCCATGCTGAAGCCAGGAGGCCAGGGCCTTTGCCCAGTCTCCCACGTAGGTGCAGGGACCTAAGGTCTTAGACTATCTTCTGCTGCTTTCTTAGGCCATTAGCAAGGAGCTGGGTTGGAAATGGAGCAGCCGGGTCTCTAACTGGCACCATATGGGGTGCCAGCCTCTGCAGGCAGAGGCTTAACCTATGCTACAATGCTGGCCTCTACCTGCACATTTTTAATGTAGTCATTTTCATGTGCTTATATCATAACACAACTATCTAAACTCACAAGATGTTTAGGTTTTTCTCATAACAGAAATAATGTGCACCTTCTGAATATATCCTTGATTATTTCAAATTCAGTTTTTAGAATTGGAATTACCAGGTCAAATAGCATGCACGTTTTAAAAATTTCTGTTTGTAGTATATGATGGCTCTACAAGAAATTTGTGATGTAAACTGCCATTTACAGAATATGTGTATGCTGTGGAGTATATTTTATTGCTTGTTCAAGTAGGTGTAATTCTTTCCTTCACCTGAAAAATTCAAAACAATACAGAAAGGAAGGAGAGGGGTGGGTGTTTGGCACCGTGGTTAAGACTCTGGCATCCTATATCCGAATTCCTGGGTTCATATCCTGGCTCTGCCTCTCCTTCTGTTTCATGCTAATTTGTACCATGGGAGGCAGCAGATGATGGCTCAAGTACTTGGGTCTTGCCAACGATGTGGTAGACCTGCATTGAGTTCCAGGCCCCCAGTTTCAGTCCTGCTGGGTCAGCATCGCTGAGTCAGTGGATAGAAGATCTGTCTCTGTCTTTCAAAAAAGTACAAATAGATAAATAAAAGTTATTTAAGAAGGAAAAAGAAAAAAACTTGAGTCAAAACTAACCCAGCTTGTAATTCCTGGTTGAAATGTTGATTCTCCTCAGAGCTGTTATGTAATTTGTCTTGGTCTCTGTATATCAAAGGCATCAAGTAGTGCAAGTCAGCTCCTAGTACAAAAATTGGTAAATATTATTAACACTTTTTAAAGATTTATTTATTTGAAAGGCAGTTACAGAGAGGCAGAGGCAGAGAGAGAGAAAGAGAGAGAGAGGTATGCCATCTATTGTTTCACTCCCCAAATGGCTACAATGGCTGGAGCTGTGTTGATCTGAATCCAGGAACCAGGAGCTTATTCTGGATCTCCCACATGGGTGTAGGGGCCCATTCTTGGACCATCTTCTGATTTCCCAGGCTATAGCAGAGAGCTGGATTGGAAGTGGTGCAGCCAGGACTCGAACCGGCACCCAAATGGAATGCTGGCACTGCAGGCGGCAGCTTTACCCGCTACATCACAGCGCTGGCCCCAGTATTAACTCTTAATTTCCCCTTCTTGGAGAGGTACAGAAAACCTTGGCAATTGCAGTGTAGATTTTGCTTTCGTGGTAGAGTATACTTAGACTTTTTTTTTTGTATTAGAATGAAAAATATTATCAAGTGCCAGTGTTGATTGTTGAATGGGATAAAACCTGAATTATCAAATAATCAGAACTTTCAAGGTGACTAAATTAAAATGTTTCTTTTTAAAATTTATTTTGTGCTTTGTATACTACTGGAACTAATTTATAAAAATTTTAAACATGTCAATCAAATGAATATAGTCTTGAGTATTTGACTATCAAATAAGCAGAGTTTCAATATAATATTTTGGATTTGTTTCCTTGATTGCTACTGTTCATCAAGTGGTACATCATGTTTAGATCATGTAAAACTGTGAATAAAGTGACACGGAATGATAGTATGTGCCATGCCATGTGTGGATGTCTGACCTTATGTTAGAGAAGCGCCAGCCTTTATCGCCACTTTGTGGTTCTATTTTTGCGAATTTTGGGAAGAGACAACTAGGCCTTGGTGAGAGGCATCAGGAAAGTCAGAACAGAGGTTGCCTGTTGGCAGATGGGGTTGATGACAGAGGGGCAGGAAGGAATTTTGGGGGGAGACAGATGTTATGCATTTTGATTCGAAGTGTAGGTACACGGTGTATACATTTGTTACAGCTCATTGAACTGTACACTTACATCACTGTTGGTTTATGTAAATTGTACCTCAGTAGACACAAAAAGGGCAACTGGTAAATGATAGTTTGAAGAATATTTATAATGCAATAGATAACAGGGAAATATGCAAAGCATTTAAGACCTCTCACAAAATTAGTAAGGAAAAGACAAAGGAAAATAAGCAAAGGATATAAATTGTTGGTTCTCATAATAGAAATAAAAATGGCTACTAAATGAACAAGCAGGAAATGTAAATTAAAGTATCAGTGACATGTCTCTTCTCATTTCATCCAACTGGTAAAGTTAAAAAGTGCAGGGCCAAGTGCTTGGGTCCCTGCACCTGCATGGGAGACCAGGAGGAAGTACCCGGCTCCTGGCCTCGGATCAGTGCAGCGCTGGCCATAGCGGCCATTAGGGGAGTGAACCAACAGAAGGAAGTCCTTTCTGTCTCTCTCACTGTCTATAACTCTCTGTCGCTCTCTCTCTCTCACTGTCTAATTCTACCTGGCCAAAAAAAAAAAAAAAAAAGTGCAGGGCCGTCGTTGCAATGTTGTGGGTAAGGCTGCTGCCTGCGGCACTGACATCCCATGTGGGTAATGCTTATTGAGTCCTAGCTGTTCCACTTCCGATCCAGCTCCCTGCTGATGATCTGGGGAAGGCGGCAGAGGAGGCCCAAGTACTAGGCCCCTGCCACCCATGTGGGAGACCTAGATGAAGCTCCTGCCAGCCCCTGTGTTGCAGCCATCTGGGGAGTGAACCCATGAATGGAAGACCTCTCCCCCCACCCTTCCCTCGTCCCCTCTCCGCTCCCCCAATACTCCGTCTAAACTCTGCTTTCTCTCTGTAACTCTGACTTATAAAGAAGTCTTTAAAAAAAAGTGCATCAGGGTAGGTAGGTGTTTGCCTAGTGATTAAGACACTGGTTAGGATGCCCGTGTCCCATCTCGCAGTTCTTGGATTGAAGTGCCCCTGGTTTCTGCATGTGGGGTGAGTGAGTCAGCAGATGGGAACTCTGTCTGCTTCTCAATTAAATACAGAAAAAATTTTAAGAAATAACTCCTCTCTCTAATAGATTTATTTACTTATTTAGAGGGCAAAGTTAGAGGGAGAGGCAGAGAATCTTCCATCCACTGGTTCACTCCCCAAATGGCCACACAGCTAGGGCTGGGCCAGGCCGAAGCCAGGAGCCAGAAACTTCTTCCAGGTCTCCCAGGTGAGTGCAGGGATCCAATCATTTGGGCCATTTTCTGCTGCCTTCCCAAGCACATTAGTAGGGAGCTGGATTGGGAGTGAAGCAGCCAGGACTTGAACTGGTAACCATATGGGGTGCCAGCACTGCAGATGGCAGCTTAGCCTGCTCACTGTGCCTCAGTGTTGGTCCTGTGACTCCTCTTTAAAAAATAAAAGAACAGGGGGCCGGCGCCATGACTCACTTGGCTAATCCTCTGCCTGTGGCGCCGGCATCCCATATGGGCACCAGGTTCTAGTCCTGGTTGCTCCTCTTCAGTCCAGCTCTCTGCTGTGTCCCTGGAGGGCAGTGGAGGATGGCTCAGGTCCTTGGGCCCTGCACCTGTGTCGGAGACCAGGAAGAAGCACCTGGCTCCTGGCTTTGGATCGGTGTAGCTCCGGCCATGGTGGCCATTTTGGAGGTGAACCAATGGAATGAAGACCTTTCTGTCTCTCTCACTGTCTATCTGTCAGATAAATTTATAAAAAAAAAAATGTTTATTGATAGAATTGGGGGGATTCCAGTGAATAGTGTATTATCATATGTCACATGTAGAAATGTGGATTGTTAGGACATTCGTGGAATATTGTTTGGTAACTCCTGTTTTTGCCCTTCTGCTTCCCATTAGAATATTCTCAACATTGCCACAAGAGTGGTCCTGTTAATGCCTAGGTCAGGGCATGCTGCGCCTCTGCTCAGAACCCTGCAATGGTGTCTCATTTCTATCAGAGCAAAAGCCAAAGTCCTGTTACCACAGCCTAACCAGTTATGTAGGACTCCTCTGCCTTCTTTGTACCTTGCTGCTTCTGTGCTATCTACATCAGCCTCCTGATGGTTCCCGAAGCACCCAGTTACCCTGGCCCTGGCCCCTTTTCCCTTTCTACCTAGAACCTGCCTCCTCTGAATATGCTGCCCACAGGAATCTTTGTGTCTCAGTGACAGATGCTGGTGCCTCCAGATATGTTCCCCAGCCTTCTTGAGTCTTTATTCACAGACTGTGTTCTCAGGGAAGTTCTCTTTAGCCTAAATAAAATAGCAATCTCCTCCCTAGCATTCTGTGGCTTCCTTCCCTACTTTTCCCCAAAGCACTCACCACCCTCTAACATACTGTATACACTTTTTTTGTTTGTTGTCTCTCCCTGAGAATTTAAGCTTAAAGAGAACAGGGCACTTACATCTGTTTGCTTACTGCTCGCAAATAGCTTGTGCTTGGATTAGAGTCTCATAATGTATAAGGTAATTTAAAAATAGTATAATCAAGAGGAATCTGTTTCTATTGGAAATAGATACCCTTTTACTGAGCAGCCCTCAATTCCTGGACATCTGTCTCATAGCCGTAAAAGCATATGAACTCGGCTATATGTCTTACAGTTATTAATGTAGCATTGCTTGATGTGCCTAAAACTGGAAACAAGTAAATGTCCTTTAGTAAATTAATAGTGATATAGCCACACTGTAAAATATTATACAGTAATTGAAAAGAAAGTTACATATATCTGGGTGAGAGACAATGATGAAGAGATGAGGCCTGGAAAATTAGGGAAATATTTAAGAGAATTGATGGGACTTAGGTACTTAGGCTGTAAGAGGTGACGGAAAGAGTCACAACTGACAGTTCTTTGTTGTGTATTGATATTTTTTTCAAAAGTCTAGCCTCTGGTTTTTTTTTTATTTTTTTGGTTGTTTTGATCTGATTTTGACCTTTTTTTGTACATAGAAGTTCTTACATAGTAAAAATGTATCTGCCTATTCCTTAATGACCTGTAGGTCTCATGTCATAGAAGGATTTCTCCACCATGCAGTTATAAAAATGCCCCACCATATTTTTTGCTAATATTTTTGGTTTAATTTTTTCATATTTATGTTTTTGCTTTCTAGGATTTATGTTCAAAGGGATGATGTAGGGATTTAACTTATTTTCCAGGAAGCTCAGCTAGTTAAACCAGGATTTTGGCTATTTTTGACGATAACTGTAGAAGAGGATTTCTTCCTCTTCTTTTAAAAATAGGATTTAAGCAATTTGAAGAATTATAGGTAAAGTCAGGTTCAGATTAGGTGAGTGCTTAGTTATCAGTTAATTGAGATCAGTGTTAAATATCTGGATGTTTTGCAATCTTTTTTTTTTCTTTTAAAGATTATTTATTTGAAAGAGTTACATGGGGGGGGGGGGTTCCATCTGCTGGTTCACTCCCCATTTGGCCACAACAGCCTGTGTTGATCTGAAGCGAGGAGCCAGGAGCTTCCTCCAAGTCTCCACGTGTGTGCTAGGCCGTCTTCTGCTTTCCCAGGCCATAGCAGAGAGCTGGATCAGAAGTGGAGCAGCTGGGACTCAAACAGGTGCCCATATGGGATGCTGGATTGCAGGCGTCGGCTTTACCCGCTATGCCACAGTGCTGGCCTTGCAATCTTTGTTTTAATTAGAGCTCTTGACTACACATTAAGGAAACAATTTTTCCACAAATCTGTGTTGGTTTGTGTTAGGTCAGTAAGCTGGAAGTGACTTTCATATGCATCATTGTATTTTGCATCTTTGAGGTTTTAAGAGCTTCATCTGTATGTTTATATCCTTCTGAAATTCATGAGTTGACATTATATCCTCCAAGGAGATGGTGAGAGGAAGTGGGGCCTTTGGAAGGTGGTTAGTTCTTAAAGTAGAGCCCTCCCAGGAGGGGTTAGTGCCCTTATAAGAGAGAACTGTCTCACCCTGCCAGTGTGAAGACCGTCATCTGTGAGTGGGTGGTGACAACATAGCCCTCACTAGACACCAGTTCTGCTGGTGCTTTGATGTATTTCCAGCTTCTAGAGCTGTAAGAAATTCCTGGTACCAGTCCCGCCCCCTCCAGTGTAAGGGAGGTTATGGTCAGAATGAGCTAAGAAATGATCTGTGAGGAAGAACCCTGGCTGTAAGTAAGGAAAGCTGGGCAAAGAATGCTTTCTAGCAGACTAGACAGGAACTTGAGCAGGCCACTTGTTTCCCACGTTAACTCTACTCCTTGCTGAAGTGGGGATGATTCCAGCCCGCTCACCCATAGAATGCCCTGTTGTCCAGTGCAGGTAGCCCCAAGGGAACTAAACTGGAGGATTGTAATCTTTTTCCTTTTTTTTAATCTATGAGATAGCCACATAGGTTACCTGAGAAGTAGAGAGAATTAAATATAGCAGAGAGATGTGAGGTTTTGAGTCTTAGGAACCGAGACTTTTTCTTTTGAATCTTTCCCTTGTTACTTATTTTCTGTTGCTTTGGGTCTTTGGGCCATCTTCTGCTTTCCCAGATGCATTAGCAAGGAGATGGATTGGAAGCAGAACAGTGGACTTGAACCAGCGCTCCAGTTTGGGATGCCAGCATTGCAGGCAGCAGCTTAATGCGCTGCACCCCTTGCTGGCCCTTGAACAGACATTCTTAACTTTACTATTCAAAGAAAAGAAAATTAAAAAAACCAAAACCCCTTTACTATTTAGCTTACTGTGTCTTCCTTTCATATGGAGGACATTCAACAATCTCATGGGACCTGCGTATTATGAAAATCCTATGCAGGGATTTCAGAATTTTTTTGCATCCAGATTAATTTATCTTTTAATTTTATTGTTATGATAACTTCTTTGAAATATTGTCGTATTTAGTGCTTTTGTGTCTTAAGGCCACTTCCTCTATCCACTGCAGAGTCATGAAGATGTTTCCCCTTTTTTTAAGAAGTTTTTAATTCATTAATTTATTTGAAAGGCAGAGAGAGACACAGACAGATATGGACAACTTTCATATACTGCTTCACTCCCAAATGCCTGTGATGGCTTGGGCTGGGCCAGGCTAAAGCCAGGAGCCTGGAACTCAGTCTGGGTCTCCTTCATGGGTGGCAGAGACCCAGCTACCTGAGCTGCCTCCCCGGGTGTGCATTAACAGGAAGCTGAAATCAGAACCAAAAGTGGAGTGGGGACTCCAATTCAGGTACTCCAATATAGGATGCTGGTGTTTCCAGTAGTGGTCTCACTGGTGCACCAAATGCCTGCCCTTCTCTAATATTTTCCCCACAATTCTTTATTTTTTAAAAACTTTTTGATTAGTATGTATACTTGTACAGGGCATAGTGTAATCTTTCAACACTTGTATAAGTGCAAACTGATTAAAGCAGGGAATTGGTGTCTCCACTTCCCCACCCTTTCTCTGTATTTGCACCCAACCAGCTCCTCTCTTTGAGGTCCTTATACAGTTTATAGTACGTTTGTTGTGAACTATAGTTACCCCACTGTGCTGTGGAACACTGGAACCTATCTCCTTTCTGTATTTTTGGTATCTTTTATTCAACCTCTCTCCAACCCCCTCCCCAACTTTTCCCAGCCTCTAGCAGTCACTATTTTAAATTCAGATCAACTTTGTCTTTAATTTCCACATAGGAGAGAAAATAAGCAGATGACTAACCCATAGTTCAAATGGTTCAGAGCAACCATGAGTTTACTTTCTCCATCTGAAAGATGGATATTTACCAAGTATATGAACTGAAGTTTACTTCTGTTTTCACAAAACCTTTAAGAAATAAGTGTACAGACTTGTTTCATCTCTTTGCACTTGTGGAAGCTATTAAAGCCATTGTCTACTGAGTAGTTTCTTTTTAGGAGTTAGGTTTTTATCTTAGTCATTAAAGAGTTTGAGCAGGAGAATGATAGAATGAAATTCCTGTTTTTAATTTTGTTATTGGAAGTGCTGGGTGGGGGGAGGGTGACAATTTCTTGACATCAGGAAAGAATATGTATGTGTATAGCTAGGGCAAGGTGTCCATGGTGGTCTGGCTTACAAATTCCGAGGGCTTCCTTCTCAGCCTTTCTGATCCTAGATTCTTCTGTGCCCCAGTGCTAGTTGAGTTCCATGTGTCTATAGGTGACTTCATTCATTCTGTTCAAAGAAAAACACTTTCTTTTGCTAACTCTTTCCTGACTTGGCAGCTAGTCATGCTCCCAAGTATTTAAGTGCTTTATTTAAACATATGAACACTTTGGTAAGGGGGAACAAAATGGGAGGATATTTTAAGAATGGTTGATTCTGTCGAGATTTTCACTGTTTCTAAGGTAGACAGAGGAAGGTTTTCATAAGATATCAACAATGTTAAAATATTTGTTATTTAATTTATTATTTATTAAATGAGTAAATAAAAGAGTAGTTGTGTATACTTCTTTTTATTTTTTATTTTATTTTTATTTATTTATTTATTTTTTGACAGGCAGAGTGGACAGTGAGAGAGAGAGACAGAGAGAAAGGCCTTCCTTTGCTGTTGGTTCACCCTCCAATGGCCGCCGCAGCTGGCGCACCGCGCTGATCTGAAGGCAGGAGCCAGGTGCTTCTCCTGGTCTCCTATGGGGTGCAGGGCCCATGCACTTGGGCCATCCTCCACTGCACTCCCTGGCCACAGCAGAGAGCTGGCCTGGAAGAGGTGCAACCAGGACAGAATCTGGCACCCTGACCGGGACTAGAACCCGGTGTGCCAGCGCCGAAAGGCGGAGGATTAGCCTGTTGAGCTGATGCGCCGGCCTAGTTGTGTATACTTCTAAAATTGTGAATACCCAGATGAGAATTTGACCTCCCTGTTGAAAACAGAAGCTATTTATAGTGATTAATCCTCCTTTTGAGGATACCTATATTGATTCCATATCTTGGCTGTTGTGAGTAGGGCGAGTAGGGCTTCAGGAAACAGGGGAGTGCAGACTTCTCTTGGGCATACTCATTTCACCCCTTTGAATATCTGCCCAGCAGGAGGACTTATGTCAGTTCTGTTTCTAGTTCTTTGAGGAACCTCTATACTGTTTTTCATTGATAACTAATTTACATTCCCACCAACAGTGTGTGAGTTCATTCAGGGTTCTCTGCATCCTTGATGGCATTGGTATTTTTTGATCTCTCTGACAATCTATTCTAACTGGGATGAGATGGTATCTTGTGGTTGATTTCCCTGATGACTAGTGGAGTTGAACATTTTTTCATATACTTGTTGGTTGTTTGTATATCTTCTTTCGAGAAGTGTGTATTCAGGTCATTCACCCATTTTGTAAATTGAATTTTTTTTTGTTGAATTTGTTATATATTCTGAAAATGTATCCTTTGTCAGATGCGTAGGTATTGTGGGTATTTTTCCCCAATTCTCAGCTTGTCTCTTCACCCTGTTGATTGTTTCCTTTGCTATTCAGAAGCTTTTTAGTTTAATGTAATCCCATTTGTCAACATTTGCTTTTGTTGCCTGTGTATTGGAGGTCATATTGAAAAAAAAATCTTTTTCCAGACCAGTGTCCTGATCAATCCAGACCAGTGTTCCCTCTGATCATTCTTTGAGTTGCTTATCTGGGAAGCAGACGTGGAGCTATGTGAATTTGAGAGCCTACATAAAACTCTTCAAATCAGTTCCTTAAAATCTTGGAACACATCTTGGGAACATGTGATGAAACATCTTCCACTTGCCAACAGTCCTCTGCTCATGTGACTACCCCAAATAAACATAAACACTAGAATAATAACAAACTAAGTGCTCTGGGTCATGTGTTCCACAAATCAGATTGTGCATTTAGAATGGCTAGAGAGGATTAGAAGTTGTTTTGCTACTCTAAATCATAGACTTTTCAGGGTAGATGTACTTGCCTGAGCACCAAAGAATCTTTTCTCTTTTAAGTGGTAAATTTGCCATGCTTTCCATCTTAGATACTGTGTTAGGTCAGTCTTAACCAAAAGATACTTATTTCTTCTTTCTTTAGTTCTTTCCATAAACGGAAATGAACTTTTTTTTTTTTTTTAAGATTTATTTATTTGAAAGGCAGAGTAACAGAGAGAGAGAGGAAGGATAGAGAGAGAGAGAGAGAGCGCTTCCATCTGCTGGTTCACTCCCCAAATGGCTGCGATGGCCAGAGCTGGGCCGGTCCAAAGCCAGAAGCTTCTTCTGAACCTCCCGTGTGGGTGCGGGGGCCAAATACTTGGGCCATCCTCCACTGCTTTCGCAGGTGCATTAGCAGGGAACTGGATTGAAAGTGGAGTAGGCAGGACTTGAACTGGTGGCCATATGGTATGCCGGTGCTGCAGACAGCAGCTTAACCTGCTGGTACACCTCCTTTTTTAAATTTTAATTTATATATTTTATTTGAAAGAGTTACAGAGAGAGGATGAGAGCCCAAGAGAGATGTCCTTCATCCTCTGACTCCCTCCTCAAATGGCTGTAACGGCTGGAGCTTCTTCTGAGTCTCCCACATGGATGCAGGGGCCCAAGTACTTGGGCCATCTTCTGCTGCTTTTCCAGGCTATTAGCAGGAAGCTGGATTGGAAGTGGAATAGCTGGGAAAGGAACCAGGGCCCATATGGGATGCCGGCATCATAGGCAGCGGCTTAATTCGCTGTGCCACAATGCTAACCCTGGAATTGAACTTTTAATGACTAGTGTTGGTTAAAATTTGATTTGACTTTGAAGAGGAGATGTTTTAATCATTGTGTTGGGTATTTTACTTTTACATTCTAGTGGATTTTTTATTTCATTTTGCTAGTTTAATAATGAACAAGTGTACCATTATTTTAGTTATGATAAATTTTTTAATTTTTTTTCTAATCTAAGAGAGATGTATTTACTTTCCAGGAATTACCCAACTCTGTCTTTCTTGTGATGGAGGTAGGTAGAATACAAGCTTCTGTTCAATTCATTTCAAATTCCTTTTGATTAATATGTACTTTAAAATTGATAGTAGATTATTATTTAAAAATTTGAATTAATAAAGTCAGTTCAGTCATCTAAATTTCTTCCATATAAGGAATATAAAATTTACAAATTTTAATTCCATAATTATGTTTTTAGACTAGATTTACGTGATACACAAATGACTTTCTAAATAAAATCAACTGAGAATGGATTGAGTAATCTTGAGTCATTGACCTTACTTTAATGACTTTTTCTTTTTCAATATCAGTATTGCAATGGTGGAGACCTGGCAGATTATTTGCAAGGTAATGTGTGTGTGTGTGTGTGTGTGTGTGTGTTCAGTATAGGTACTACTGCAGTCTGTTTAATACTAAGAAGTACTTTTGAAATATGCTGTCCTTCTTTTGTACATTCCTATGAGACATTCAATAACTATTTTTGTGTTTATTTAACATAGTCACTTTGCTAACAGTTTACTGTGGTTGTGTTCCTAAAGTTACCTGTGTGTAAATGCTGCTTTTGTGTGTGTCTGTTGAGCACTGCATAAGAGATGAACCTTTTGCCCAGGAGGGAAGAAGCCAAATAGAATTTCTGCCCTTCAGAGGGCTCAACTGAGTTGCTGTCAGGGAACCTCGCATTTCTGACAAACTGGAAAATCTTAGTGGAAGAATGTATTAAAGAATGCATTTATGTGAATATGTCTTATAATTTAAAAAAAATCCAACATTATAAGGAACTAAAGGTGACACTGAAATTATTTCATGACATTGAATTAAGATTTTAGAACTGGATGGTGCATGAAATTTTGAATGCAAAGTGCATACATGTAGGTTGTGAAGCATTCAGATCAGATTGTGTCTCTCCAAAGTATTTTCTTTTATCATGTTAAAAAAAAAATAAGAGACAGCTCTCCCATCTGCTGATTTACTATCCAAATGCCTGCAGTGGCTGGGCGGCTGGGCCTGTGGGAAGAAAAGAACTCAGGTCTCCCAAATGGGTAGCAGGAACCTATTATTTGAACCATCCTGCTACCTCCTGGGGTTTGTGTTAGCAGGAGCCAGAGCCAAGTACCAAACCTAGACACTGCAGTGTGGCATGTGAGCATCTTAGCTTGTGGCTTGTCCTCTAGGCTAAACATTTCACCCCAGTATTTGATAATTAAAAATTTTTTTTTCTTAAGATTCATTTTATTTATTTGAAAGACAGTTACAGAGAGAAGTATAGACAGAGAGAGAGGTCTTCCATCCGCTGGTTCATTCCCCAGATGGCCGCAGTGGCCGAAGCTATGCCGATCCGAAGCCAAGAGCCAGGAGCCAGGAGCTTCTTCCAGGTCTCTCACGTGGGTGCAGGGGCCCAAGGACTTGAGCCATCTTCCACTGCTATACCAGGCCATAGCAGAGAGCTGGATCAGAAGAGGAGCAGCCGAGACTAGAACTGGCACCCATATGGGATGGTGACGCTTTAGGCCAGGGCTTTAACCCACTGTGCCAGCCCCCTAAAAAAAAATTTGTTTTCATTTTATTTGAGAGGGATGGGTGGAGATCTTCCATTCACTGGTTCATTCCCCAAATGTCTGCAACAAGCCAGGGCAGGGCCAGGCAGAAGCCAAGAGCTTATAGTTCTATCTAGTCTCCTCCATGAGTGGCAGGAACCCAACTACTTGAGCCATCAGCAGCAGCCTCCCTAGGGTGCTCATTAGCAGGAATTTGGATTAGAAGCAGGGTAGCTGGAACCAGGCTTTCCAGTGTGAGATGAAGTTATCTCAGGCAGCAACTTAACCACTGAGCCAAATGCCCGCCCCTAGTAATTTTTAAATCATGAAGATTTATTTTATTTGAAGATGGTGTCACTTGAGAAGTCATTAAGATGATTTGGAAACCATAATATTTCACTTGTTCCAGGTGTTAATGTTATTTTTATGTTTCTTAATTACAAATGGAAAGGTTATGTAGAACGTATTCTAAGAATTAGATGGACAAGAATGTGTTATCAAAAGATTTAAATAGAGTCAAAGATATTAGGTCTTTAATGTAGATTTGAGGAATTAACATTTAGAACATTTACATTTGTTATATTTGAATGTGTAGTATATTTGAGTAATTATGTGCCAGACCTTTTTATAAAATCTTCATCATCAAACGTGTTATCTCGTTTAATCTTCATAACACTCTGTTATGTGGTTGGTCTCTTATCAGCTTTTATAGCTGAGGAGGTGGGCACAAGGATTCATTTTTTGGAGTTACACAGTGAGTGAAGGAGCCAGGATTTGAACAAGTTTAGCCTGACAATCAAGCCGTAAACCCTCATGCACCCCAGCACACACAGAAACACTGTAGTGGTTACTACACGGTGATTACCTTTTAATGATATTCAGACTGCCTCTTTATAGTAGTGAAAGCATTTTTTTTTTAAAGGCATCTTTAGTTGAGAAACATCCAATGCTGGGACAGTAGTGTTGGGGAAAAGGGGAGAAAAAAGGAAAGAGAGGGATGTACGTTTGGCCTACTGGATTAAGAAACTTCTTGGGGCGCCCGTGTCCCATATATCAGAGTGCTTGGATTCAAGTCCTTGTTGTGTTTCTGATTCTAGCTTGCAGCTCCATGCTAATGCACACCCTGGGAGGCAACGGGTAATGGCTTAAGTTCTTGGATCCTTGCCATCCTTATGGGAAACCTGAGTTGGAGTCCCAGCTCCCAGTTTTGGCCTGGTCAAGCCCTGGATGTTGTGGGCATTTAGGAAATAATGGATGGGAGTGCTTGCTCTGTTTATCTGTCTTCCTGTCTCTGTCTATCTGTCCCTCAAATAAATAAAATTTAAAAATAAAAGAGAAGATGTGGGAACTCAGATCCTGAGAGGTATAAGCAGTAGTGGTATCAAGTCTTTCTATTCAGAGATTTTGCTTGTTTTTTTTTTTTTTTTTTTTTTTTTTTTTACAGGCAGAGTGGACAGTGAGAGAGAGAGACAGAGAGAAAGGTCTTCCTTTGCCGTTGGTTCACCCTCCAATGGCTGCCGCGGTCGGCACGCTGCAGCCAGTGCACCGCAGTCATCCGATGGCAGGAGCCAGGTGCTAGGTGCTTCTCCTGGTCTCCCATGGGGTGCAGGGCCCAAGCACTTGGGCCATCCTCCACTGCACTCCCGGGCCACAGCAGAGGGCTGGCCTGGAAGAGGGGCAACCGGGACAGAATCCGGTGCCCCGACCGGGACTAGAACCCGGTGTGCCAGCGCCGCAAGGTGGAGGATTAGCCTGTTGAGCCACAGCGCCGGCCTGTATTTTTTTTTTTTTTTAAGATTAATTTATTTGAAGGGCAGAGTGATATAGGGAGAGACAGAGAAAAAGAGATCTTCCATCTTCTGGTTCACCCCCTGAAATGGCCACAATGGCCAGGGCTGGGCCAGGTTGAAGCCAGGAGCCTGGACCTCCATCCAGCTCTCCATGTGAGTGGCAGGGACCTAAGTACTTGGGTCATCTTTTGATGCTTTCCCAGGCACATTAGGGGGGAGCTGAATCTGAAGCAGAGCAGCTGGGCCTCAAGTGGCACTCTGATATGGTGTGCCTGGGTCATAGGCAGAGGCTTAACCTACTGTACCACAATGCTGGCCCACATTTTGCCTGTTTTTTTTTTTATTTTTAGTTATTTGTATTTTGCTTGTTTTAAATTTGTGCTTATGTGATGGTTAGAATTAAATATGGACATTTATCCAGATACTTGACTAATATGAAAAGCAACTTAGTTTTTGGCTTGTAAAGGAGATTCACATTTGTTGTACTTACAGTATTCTAGTAACGTGGCCACTTTCAGCAGTAAAAACAGAAAGGGCAAAGCCAAAATCACAGGTGAAAATGGAAGAAAATGCAAATCAGTTTTCTTTGTATCAGATTGGTTACATTTTTGGAGAAATCTAATATTTCTTCATGGACTTCAGTTATTAAAGTTAAAAAGTGAGTGAATGTGGATTTCTCTTCTTCCCTTCATGCTGTCTTTCACAACTAAATTCTGTTAATGGAATATGCAGATGATATTTGATTTTTTGTACTTAAATATTTATGTAATTCCTTTCCTGCCAGCTAAGGGAACTCTCAGCGAAGACACTATCAGAGTATTTCTGCATCAGATTGCAGCTGCCATGAGAATTCTGCATAGCAAAGGAATAATTCACAGGGATCTCAAACCACAGAACATCTTGTTGTCCTACGCCAACCGCAGAAAGTCAAGTGTCAGTGGTATTCGCATCAAAATAGGTAAAAGGCCATGCATAGTTTCATGGAAGAGACGTTTTTGAGACTCAGTGTTATAGATAATTTTAGTTCAGCTTTATTGATGCAATGTTGAAATTTTTATTGAGTTCAGCAAGGTCTGTTTAGATATGTGAATCCTTTTTACGTTATTGCATTGTGCAAGGGATCTTCAGAATTTATGGGAAATACATCTTATAAAGATATCTTATACCAAAATAGACTTTTATTTCCATTTTCTATGAAGTTTTTGAAGTACTTTTGTATAATAAGTCTTAGACAAGGCCAGGCTGTAAATATGAATCTGAGTAGCAAATCTTGCTTCTCTTGGTGGGGAAGCTGATATAGTATAATGCTGGCACCAGATTTATAACCTTGATTCTTTACAGCTCATGGGATTTTGATATAAGGATCTAAAAGGTCATCTGGTTCAGCCATTGGCTTTTGTTTTGTGCTGTTTCTCAGAATTATTTGAAACAGTAGGAGAAAAAATTCAAATTTTATATCTTATTGATATTTGTTGAGAATTATATTAGTAAACCACTTATTAATAATTAACATTTTTAGCCGGCGCCGTGGCTCAACAGGCTAATCCTCTGCCTTGTGGCGCCGGCACACCGGGTTCTAGTCCCGGTCGGGGCACCGGATTCTGTCCCGGTTGCCCCTCTTCCAGGCCAGCCCTCTGCTGTGGCCCGGGAGTGCAGTGGAGGATGGCCCAAGTGCTTGGGCCCTGCACCCCATGGGAGACCAGGAGAAGCACCTAGCACCTGGCTCCTGCCATCGGATGACCGCGGTGCACTGGCTGCAGCGCGCCGACCGCGGCAGCCATTGGAGGGTGAACCAACGGCAAAGGAAGACCTTTCTCTCTGTCTCTCTCTCTCACTGTCCACTCTGCCTGTCAAAAAAAAAAAAAAATTAAAAAAAAAAAAGAAAGGTTATTTATTTGAAAGAGTGACAGAGAGGGAGAGGCAGAAAGAGATCTCTTTGCTGGTTCACTCCCCAAATGTCTTCAATGGTTGGGGCTGGGCCAGTCTTAAGCCAGGAACCCAGAACTACATCCTTATCTCCCATGTGGGTGGTAGGGAACCAGATACATGAGCCATCATCTGTTTTCCCAGGCACATTATCAGGGAGCTAGATCAGAAGGAGTAGCTGGGACTTGAACCACCTCTCCTGATTTTGGATTGCTGGTGTCACAAGCAGTAGCTCTGCCCACTGAACCACAGTGGTGGCTTATTTTTCATAACTCTTTTGTACCCTCTTGTGGTTTGTTAAGTGTGAGCAAAGATATAATTTGTTTCTTGCCTTTTTATTTTGTGAAATAGCGGATTTTGGTTTTGCTCGTTACCTGCATAGCAACATGATGGCTGCAACACTGTGTGGATCTCCAATGTATATGGTGAGTGAGTGCATCCTTGTGTATTTAAAGCGTAGCATTAGAAACATTGGAATTTAAGTACAGTGGTCCCTCTTATCTACAGGTCATGTGTTCCGGGACTTACAGGGCATGCCTGAAACTGTGGATTGTACTAAGCCCTATATATCCCAAGTTTTTCCTGTAAGCACTGCCTGCATTGCTACATAGTGCCTGAATTAATATGTCCTTCCATGTTTTATACCCTAGTGCCTCCTTTGCATCATTACGCTTGATTTTTGTTGTTCTGAAGTAAAATGTTATTTGAACATAAGCACTGTAATACTGAAACAGTTGATCTGGTAACTGAGAACACTACTGAGTAGCTTCAGATGGGTAGAGTATATGGTGTAGATAGATTTTACCGTGCTATTTAGAATGATGTGCAGTTTTAAAACTTAGAATTTTCCTTTAATATTTTTAAATTATAGTTTATTGTGGCAACTGAAACTGCAGAAAATGAAACTGCAGATAAGATGGGACTACTGTATAATTTTTGTTTCCAAGTAAGGTGATTTTATATAGTCTATGTTTATATTACTAATGTTAATTATATTAGTGATAATGCTATATACAGAATCATACATTGGTAGAGTAGGTTGTAAAATTAAGTCACGTTTGCTTATTTTTATTTTTTAAATGATTTTATTTTTTTAAATGATTAGTTATAGACATCTATATTCAACTGAATATAAAAATTAATGAAGTTTTGTCAGGCTTACTTGATGCATAATGTTAGGGAGTTATTTAAAAAATGCCTTTTGGGGCACCTCTTCATCTGTAGGAAATGCTCATCTTGTGTGTTGCCTGTCTTAGCAAGATCCTATCGTGATTTTATTACATGTCTTTACACTTAAAACCAAGAAAAATTTAGCTTTCCTCTGTATCTTTTCACATAAATTTTTCCATGTCTGATAGAATTGGGCTATTAAACTTTTGAACTAGTGTGAAGTATTAAGCCTGGAAATACATAATCCTGGAATTTCAGAGGAATACCTATTTCAGTTCTTAGTTTAAAATGAGTTTATGTTAGGAAGTCCATTAAAAAATCAACTATGAGGTTTAATGAAACTAGTAAAGATTAAAAAAAAGTTTTCACACTAGATTTATTTCCTTGATCATAGTTTTACTGTTTATCTGGTTCATATTTTATAATTTAATTTTTAGTTTGCACTTTTTCTTGATTATGAAATCAGTTTTGTTGAGTGTTTTGGCTGATTATTAAAGGAAGATGACTCAGTAAGAAATTTACTAGAGACAGTAAATAAAAAGTGTTGCTTAGGAAATAAAATTCCACTATCTTTAAGTATATATGACATTTCTATTTAATGTTTTTCCCAATTGGTGATATATTTTAAAAAAAAAAAACAGCATTTGATGAGAAGCCTGAAAATACCTTTAACAAAGCAGCAAAGAAATGCCTTTACTCTTAGGATCATTTATTAAACATTTTGTTGTTCATTCATTCAAGAGACAGAGCTGCCATCCCTGGCTTTCTCCCTGATTGCCTGCAAGGGAAGGTGGGGTGGGTTGAAGTCAGGAGCCTAGAATAAGATCCAACACTCTCAAGGAACTCAGTTACTTGTGCCACCCTGCTACCTCCCAGAGGGTGAGTCAGGAACCCGAGCCAGGAATCTGCACGGCTTCCCCAGGGTGGAATAGAGGGTGTTTTGAGCACTAAGCTAAAGGCCTACCTCTCTATCATTATCTTAATTCTCTTACTGTACTTTGTTTCCATAATGACATAGAGAAACATTTGTGTCTACAACTTGTAACATAAATACAGAACTGTTTTTGATATTTTTAAATAAATCTCAATATAATAATGTAGTTCTAAGTTCATTGCAGTGTCATTTGTTTACAGAAATACCACAGTGTGTTAGTGTGTGTAATTTTATTAAAAGTTTGACCTTTTCTAGTTAATTAGCATGTGTAGAGTAAGTCCAGATAACATGGCTCGTGTCTCTTGAATTTTTCTCTGCCTAGGCTCCTGAGGTTATTATGTCTCAACATTATGATGCCAAGGCAGACCTGTGGAGCATAGGAACGGTGATATATCAATGCCTAGTTGGAAAACCACCTTTTCAGGTAGGCTTTGTTCTTACAGCTTCACTTTTGGGATCTTATTTTACAATTGTCATTCGCTTATAAAAAGAAAAGTACTCTGAAAGGAGTGTTTTTGGTTGCTTTGTCACTTACTTTGATTTTGTTAATGGCTAAAGCTGCTATGGTGAGCCAGAACACCTTTTTGCTTTTCCTCTTTTATCTGCCTGCACTTTGTAGGTGGACTGGCCATGAAACCTGTTGCAGGCTAACAAAGAAAACCAGGCAGAGTCAGGGCTGATAGCTAGGGGGTCATATGCATGACCAGTGCTTCCTGCTTAACCTGGTTTTAGAGTCCTGGAATCCATGTCAGGGCTGGAGATCATGGGAAACTGTCTCCAGGTCTGAATTCCTGACACTGTTCAGTGAGAAGGGAGGAATTGTTGAGACTCCGTGGAAATTATTTTGTCTTTGTTCCTTTCCTTCTCTCTCCTAATATCTTGTCGAGAAGTGGCCCTCTGTTGAGTATGATCATAATGATTTCATATTGCCATGTTATAATTTCTTAGTTGCAAAGATTTTTGAATCTGAGAACTGGAACAAAGTGGAATTATTTACCCAAGATAATCTAAAAAATAGAGAAATACCCAGGTTTAACACTTTGAATTTCCCATCTTAGTTTGTATGTAGAAGCAGTTTCACTAGCTCAGCGGCAATTGCCACAAGGGTGACAGTTGCTGCCATGGGAAGACAGAACAGCAGCAGTTCACTGAGTTCTCTTCCTTGAATCCCTTGAAACGCTAAGTGATCCAGACTGTAAACATATTCTGGCCATGTAACCACCAGAGTAGTGATTCTTAATCTTTTCTGATTTTCAGGCGCCTCTGAGTATGTAAAAAGTGCACACAATTACAGAGGTTTTGTAAGTTCCTAATGCTCAACTATGGCTCCTTCAGTAGTCCATGGCTTTTAAGTTCAGAATCTGTGTTCTATAGCAAGAATGTGGCGCCACTCATGTGATTTGGAAGTTTTGCCCCTGTTGTTTATGAACTTAATTTTTTTTAAACAGGCCAATAGTCCTCAAGATTTAAGGATGTTTTATGAAAAGAACAGGAGCTTAATGCCTAGGTATGTGTTTAGATTACACTGAATTTTTCTATTTGGGAACATGGTGTTTTTTATTTGGACTCTGTGTTTTATCTGTTTCTGTTGTTGATGCTTTTTTTTCACTTGACAGAAATGTGATTGTGTTTTTTATAACCACAAATCACAAAATTACCAGCACATCATGGGTACTGTACCTTATTCCTTATTTTTTGAAATATGAAGCAAATTTAAAAGAAAAATATTACAAAAATTACATGTGCTCCTTATGGAGTGGGGAGATGTGAACAGAGTAGATATGCATAACATAGAAAGTAAATTCTCCCTTAGACTTTGCCATACTCCATAAGGATAGTAAGAATTTGTTCTGTTATCTTTACAGGTCTTTTTTATTGGAGCTCTTTATACATGTTTGAGTGTTCATTTATGAATGTATTTTTAAAAATATTTATTGATTTATTTATTTGAAAGGCAGTTATAGAGAGGGAGAGGCAGAGGCAGAGAGAGAGAAGTCTTCCATTTGCTGGTTCACTCCCCAAATGGCCCCAGTGGCCAGGGCTGGGCCAGACTGAAGCCAGGAACCAGGAGCCAGGAGCTTCATCTGGGTCTCCCACACGGGTGCAGGGGCCCAAGGACTTGGGCCATCTTCCACGGCTTTCCCAGGTACATTAGCAGGGAGTTGGATCAGGAGTGGAGCAGCCTGGACATGAACTGGTGCCTATATGGGATGCTGGCACTGCAGGAAGTGACTTACCCTGCTACACCACAGTGCCAACCCTAACGTACATATTTATGCATATATATAATTTAAGACAAATTACATCATGCTTTATGAATTGTTATCCAACTTTTACTCTGTTAGTATATCTTAAATGTTCAATTTCAGTATATAGAGAGTTAACTGCAATCTTTTGAACGTCTACATAGAATCCCTTAATTAGATGTACCATATGGTATTTAATCAGATCCCTATTTTCATTTTTTGGCTTCTACAAACAGGTTAAAGTGAATATATGCACACTTTTGTGCATGTGTGAATTTCTTTAGGGTAGACTCCTAGAAATGGAATTATTGGGCTGAACAGCAGACTCTGCAGAGAGGCTTTCCCAATTAATATAGCAATATAAGAAAATGTTCCTTTCCTCACTTTTTAAAAAAATTTTACTTTTTTTAAACTTTTATTTAGAATATAAATTTCCAAGGTACATCTTATGGATTACAATGGCTTCCCCCCCATAACTTCCCTCCCACCCACAACCCTCCCCCCTTACCCGCTCCCTCTCCCCTTTCATTCGCATCAAGATTCATTTTCAATTCTCTTTGTATACAGGAGATCAGTTTAGTATATGTTAAGTAAAGATTTCAACAGTTTGCACCCACATAGAAACACAAAGTGAAAAACACTGTTTGAGTACTAGTTATAGCATTAAATCATAAATGTACAGCACATTAAGGACAGAGATCCTACATGATATTTTTTTTAAAAAAATGATTAATTTTCTATGCAATTTCAAATTTAACACCTTTTTTTTTTCATTTTCACTTATCTTTTTTTTTATTTTTATTTTTTTTTGACAGGCAGAGTGGACAGTGAGAGAGAGAGACAGAGAGAAAGGTCTTCCTTTTTGCCATTGGTTCACCCTCCAATGGCTGCCACGGCTGGTGCGCTGCAGCTGGCACACCACGCTGATCCAATGGCAGGAGCCAGTGCTTTTCCTGGTCTCCCATGGGGTGCAGGGCCCAAGCACTTGGGCCATCCTCCACTACACTCCCTGGCCACAGCAGAGAGCTGGCCTGGAAGAGGGGCAACTGGGACAGAATCCGGGGCCCCGACCAGGACTAGAACTCGGTGTGCCGGCGCAGCAAGGTGGAGGATTAGCCTAGTGAGCTGCGGCGCCAGCCTCAATTATCTTTATATATAGAAGATCGATTCAGTATATACTAAGTAAAGATTTCATCAGTTTGCACCCACACAGAAACACAAGGTGTAAAAATACTGTTTCAGTACTAGTTATAGCATTACTTCACATTGGACAACACATTAAGGACAGATCCCACATGAGATGTAAGTACACAGTGACTCCTGTTGTTGATTTAACAATTTGACACTCTTGTTTATGGCGTCAGTAATCTCCCTAGGCTCTAGTCATCTTTCCTCACTTTTTTTTTTTTTAAAAAACATTTACTTATTTGTAAGGCAGAGTTACAGAGGGAAAGGGAGAGAGGGAGTCTTTTATCTGCTGGCTCATTCCCTAAATTGCTGCAACGTTCAGGCTGCAGCCAGGAGCTTCCCTTGAGTCCTCCTTATGGGTGCAGGAGCCAGATACTGGGCCATTTTTGCTGCTTTCCCAGGCCATTAGCAGGGAGCTGGATTGGAAGTGTAGCTGCAAGGCACGAACCAATGCTCACATGGGATGCGAGCTTCAGAGCTGCTGGCTTCACTTGCTGTACCATGACACCAGCTCCTTTCTGTACATTTTTGCCAATCTGGAAAGTGACCAGGTTTGATGCCTCACAAATGGAGGAGGACCAATTAGCTATTCATTTAGTCTCATTATTCTCTTCATTAGAAAGTCTGGCCCTTTTTTTTATTTGTTTAATGTCCTTTCAGAATTTTTATTCCATGAATTATATATTCCAGTTTCCCTCTCATTTTTCTATCCCTTATCATTTTCACATTGAATTTTAGAATGTTGTATTATTTCTTATTTGTATTTATTTAAGCTCTGCCTTTTCCCAGGCAGAATTGAAGTGGCTCTTGTTCTAATAGAGAACTTTATAGCAAGTATGCATGCATAGTTGAAGTTGTGTTAAAACGAGATTGTGCTTATGAAGTGCTTTATTCTTGCAGATACTGTAACAGACAGCAGTAATAAGCATGATATAAGACTCTTGTCCAGTTGATGCTGCTTCTCAGAGGCAGTTGTTTAGTGTTTTTTTCCCCTCATCTTTGAGGTCTGAGGCTTTACCATGCTGCTCTTGTTATAAATGTGGTATCTGTGAAACTGCATTTATGTTTTTCCTTTGTCATAACAAGTCAAAAGTAATGTAATTAATAAATATAAACCCATGGAGCCAGTACTGTGGTGCAGCGGGTTAACGCCCTGGCCTGAAATCCCGGCATCGCATATGGGCACTGGTTTGAGTCCCAGCTGTTCCACTTCTGATCCAGCTCTCTGCTATGGCCTGGGAAAGCAGAAGAAGATGGCCCAAGTTCTTGGGCCCCTGCATCTATGTGGGAGACCCAGAGGAAGATCCTGGCTCCTGGCTTTAGATCGGCACAGCTCTGACTGTTGCTGCCAACTGGAGAGTGAACCAGCGGATGAAAACCTCTCTCTCTCTCTTTGTCTTTCTGTCTCTCCTCTCTCCGTGTAACTCTGACTTTCAAATAAATAAATAAATAAATCTTTTTTTAAAAAATGAACTCACTATTTGTTTTTTATTTTCCTTTCCCTCAGTATTCCCAGAGAAACATCACCTTACTTGACTAATCTCCTTTTGGGTTTACTTCAGAGAAACCAGAAAGATAGAATGGACTTTGGTAAGTAATGACTTCAAATTTTTATGGTTTCTAATTATTTTTGATTCCCAAAGGATTTTTAAAAGATACTGTAAAGGGAATTGTACTTAGCCTGGTGGTTACAACACCTGCATCCCACAGTGGTGTGCCTGGATTTGAGTCCTGGCTCTGATTTCTGATAACAGATTCCTGCCAGTGTAGACCCAGGAAGGCAGCAGTGTTGGCTGAAGTAATAGGAATTCCTGCCACCCATGTGGGAGACTTAGGTTGCATTTCTGACTCCAGCCCAGCCCTAGCCATGGTGGGCATTTGGGGAGTGAACCAGTAGATGGGAGCTCTCTTTGTGTGTTTGTCTATATCACTCTCTCCTTGCAGATAAATAAAATATAATAATTTTATTTTTTTTTTGACAGGCAGAGTGGACAGTGAGAGAGAGAGAGAGAGAAAGGTCTTCCTTTGCCATTGGTTCACCCTCCAATGGCAGCTGTGGCTGGCGCGCTGTGGCCGGCGCTCCACTCTGATCCAAAGGCAGGAGCCAGGTGCTTCTCCTGGTCTCCCATGGGGTGCAGGGCCCAAGCACTTGGGCCATCCTCCACTGCATTCCCTGGCCACAGCAGAGAGCTGGCCTGGAAGAGGGGCAACCGGGACAGAATCCAGCGCCCCAGCCTGGACTAGAACCTGGTGTGCCGGTGCCGCAGGCAGAGGATTAGCCTATTGAGCTGTGGCGCCAGCCAAAATATAATTATTTTTAAATATCTATTTATTTATTTGAAAGAGTTACAGAGAAGCAGAGGCAAAGAGAGAGATAAAGAGAGAGAGAGAGAGAGAGATCACTCTTCCATCCACTGGTTCACTCTCCAAATGGCTACAACAGCCAGAGCTGAGCCAGTCTGAAGCCAGGAGCTTCTTCCAGGTCTCCCACATGGGTGCAGGGGTGCAAGCTCTAGGGCCATTCTGCACTGCTTTTCCAGGAGCATTAGCAGAAAGCTGGATGTGAAGTGGAGCATCTGGGACTCAAACTTATGCCCATATGGGATGCTGGTGCTGCAGGCCGGGGCTTTAACCCTCTGCGCCACGGTGCCGGCCCCGGTCTAACATTTTAGTTGCCAGTTGCTTTCTAGAGAGAACAAGAGCGAGTGAGATCTTCCATCTGTTTACTCACTCCCCAAGTGCCCATGATAGCTGGAGGTGAGCCATGCTGAAGCCAGGACCCTGGAACTGTCTGGGTCTCTGATTCGGGTGTCAGGGACCTAAGTACTGGAGCCATCACCTGCTGCCTCCCAGAGTGCACAATAGCAGGAAGCTGGAATGGGACAGTGCAGCTGGAACTGAAACCCACAGGCTGGATACATCAGCGTTTACTGATGTATGGAATGTGGGTGTGAGAAAGAGAAGACAAAAGTACTCCAAGATTTGTGTCTGAGCAACTGAAAGGATGTGGTTGTAATTTATGGAGATTGGCTGCTCCATTTCAAATCCAGCTCTCAGCTAATGCTTCTGAGAAAGCAACAGAAATGGCCAAAGTACTTGGGCTCCTGCCATCCGCATGGGAGACATGGATGGAGTTCCAGGCTTCTGGTTTTGGTCTGGCTCATTCCTTGTCATTGGGGCCATTTGGAGAGTGAACCAGTGGATAGAAGATTCATATTCATTCTCTCCCTCTCTCTCCTTCTCTCTCCCTCTCACTCCCTCTCACTCCCTCCCAATCGCTCCCAATCCCTCCTCCCTCCCTCTCCCCTTCCCTTCTCTGTAAATCTGCCTTTCAAGTCTTTTTTTTTTTTTTTAAAGATTGTTCTTCTCAGTCTTATTCTCATCAGTCATAGGTATATGTTGGTAAATACTTTTATCTTTCAGAGGAGAAATTAAACTGATGGTTGCTCTGAACCATGAGAAATATTGTTCAGTAGTGAAGCAACATATTCATGGATAATAGTTTTAATTAAAGATTGTATGAAAAATTTGCATACTTTCAATGGTATAATAAATGGCTTAAAAAGTGGTTTTGTTGGCTGGCGCCGTGGCTCAACAGGCTAATCCTCCGCCTTGCGGCGCCGGCACACCGGGTTCTAGTCCCGGTCGGGGCACCGGATTCTGTCCCGGTTGCCCCTCTTCCAGGCCAGCTCTCTGCTGTGGCCTGGGAGTGCAGTGGAGGATGGCCCAAGTGCTTGGGCCCTGCACCCCATGGGAGACCAGGAGAAGCACCTGGCACCTGGCTCCTGCTATCGGATGAGTGCCGTGCGCCGGCCTCAGCGCGCCGGCCGCAGCGGCCATTGGAGGGTGAACCAACGGCAAGGGAAGACCTTTCTCTCTCTCTCTCTCTCTCTCTCACTGTCCACTCTGCCTGTCAAAAAAAAAATGGTTTTGGTAGGCATTCAGCCTACTTTATTACTTTATTTATACTTTATTACTTTATTTATATCTTTATTACTTTATTTATATCTATTTCATTCCCATTATATCTTGTGAAAATCTTAAATGTCAAATTGGAATTTATGAGTTTGTGTAGGTGTGTAAATTTTTGTTCTAAAAAATACCTAAGGTAGAAAGTTCATGTTTCTCTTCAAAACCTTTCATGTTGGTATTCTGTAATAAGGGTTATGATTGACGTTTGCTCTAAGAGGCTTTGGGTATTTCAGTACAACTCATGAGATCTTTTAGAGTAGAAGATGATTTATACTAAATAGAATTAAGCTTATTCTTGATCTTCTTAAATCTCTCTATGTTAGTACTGTGCTATGCTTGCACAGATAGTCACATACACAATTACTGTAAAAGTCTGAGATTTTAAATGAGATTTTAAAAGTTTTTTTTTTTTGTGATTTTAAGAGAAATAATGACATTCTTTAAACACACAGTAAAGTAAAGTAAGTAATGAATTTCCATTTATACCTGCTTGTTTATCTTTTCTTAGCAGGCCTGTTGTGCAGGTTTTAACCTTGGTGAACAGTTAAAGAAATGAAATAATAGTTTTTCCAAAAAAATGTAAAGCCAGCTATAGGAGTATGTTTCTGGGCTGCAAGGAGAGTATTCATTTTACAAATAAGCTTCCTTGATTTCCTCCTAGGACAATTAACAATTGCCATATTTCATAGACTTTTGTGGTCAGCAAGGGCTAGGTGATGGCAGTTCTCCTGTGGACACACACTTGAGAACACATCTTCCAGAGTAGCCTCTGATCGGGTATCCCGGGTTGGTAATGAATGGTTTGAGAACGCACACTTAAGTTATTTTACTAAGAATTATAATCACTTTTTGTATTATAAAAATAATGCACTTTTACATTTAAAGGAAATGGAAACTATATAAAGAGGTTAATTATTTATGATCTAAGACATGTTGACTACATTGAGGAAATTAGTCTATCCATAAGTCAATGGCTGTTTAAAGATTGTATTCTGATTTTTCATTACAGAAGCATTTTTTAGCCATCCTTTTCTTGAGCAAGTTCCAGTAAAAAAATGTGAGTACTCAGTGTTTTGCATTTTTACTTGAATCAATGCAGACAATAAGTGAACTTTGTTGTGCATCTCAAGATTTCATTGAGGTTCTCTTACATACCTATAATTGGGCTTATTTAATGACAATTCTGTTTTTCCTTTCAAATCCAAGTTGAAAATTTCGGTGACTGCTTCATTTTTAGTTTGATCCATGGAAACTGTAATCAGTAGGTAAATACAAAATTGTGATCAGCACCAAGGTGTAGTGGTTTTGATGGGCTTTTCTATTAGGTCATGTAACTGCACTTCAAAGAAGAGACAGAGCTCTTTGTCGGTTTCTTCCCCCAGCTTGCCCAGTTCCAGTGCCTCTGTATGCTGGCTCTGTTTCCGGAAGCTCCTGTGGCAGCTCTCCATCTTGTCGTTTTGCCTCTCCACCAGTAAGTTCTGGTTTTATTAAAGAGATTTCGGATTTAGTGCTGTTGCGTCTATTTACATACAGACCTGCAAATATGTTGTGAATTGTGCTTAGTGTAAAGTGTTTACAGTGAAACTGAGATTCAGGAGAAAGCATTACAGTTAGGTCAAATGGACCTCTGCCCTTACTTAGCTGTGTAAGCCTCAGCAAGAAATGTCACCTCTCTGGTCCATTTTCCTTTGAACAGTGAATATGATACTGCTATCTTTTTATGTTCTCTGAGATTTTGGGGATGGTATTTGAAAACAAAGAGTACCCATTACAGGTGGATAGGCAATATTTATTTTACCCATATATTATAAATGTCTGAGCCAGATTTTATTGGCTTGGTCTCACTTAATTGTAATTATTGTCCTCACTTCCACTCAAACTTCTTCCTTCCCTCAAGTTATAAGCCATTTCCTTCATGAGTGTGTTCCTTCTCATTTAAGTGTTTCTTCCTGAACCTGGGAGCTTCTGGTAACTTCTTCCTGCCCTACTCGCCCAGGATTTTGTACTGACCCTCTCTGCAGTCTGTTGCGGCTTGTGACCTTCAGGCTCTTTGACAAGCTGCTGGTGCTGGGTTCCTGTGGTAGGAGTCTGTTGTCCACATTCTCCTGGTACATGGCGTTTCTTAGATTCTGCTGGCTGAAGGTTGGGGAGTCAGGAAGAGAGGCAGTTGTGTGATTAGCTGGTTGAAACAATTCAGATTTAAGAGCATGGGGCTTGGGAACTACTACTTTCTTTACAAGTGACAATCTCTCTGAGCCAGTTTCCTCATTTGTAAAGTAAGTCTAATTTATCTACTTTATGGCGTTCTTTAAGGATTAGTGAGCACACAGTAAGTACTCAGGTAGTAGCAACTGTTATTATTTTCCAGGAAAACCTGATACCCATAGTCATAGCAGATGTGGAGACAGCCTCCTGCAAGCGGATGAGTCTTTACACTGGCAGAATACCACACAAAACAAAAAAACCCTTTTTACACAGTTCTGCAAATTCAAACCAAATAGAAGAAGTGGTGTGTTAATAAGGCTTCTGTTATATTCTTGTCAGTTTGAAAAATTAAGAGGAAAAATAGCACTGTTTTTATTGTGTGAATCTGGAATATTACAAAAAAATACCCCTGTGGATTTGGAGCTCACTGGGGAGAGACTTTATTTCGAGATTTGGAGCCAGGCAGACTGGGCTCAGTCCTGGCCCTCTGCTTGCCTGCTTAACTCTGAGAAGGTCAGATGGAGTGCTGAATCAAGGGATCCTTATCTAGAACCTAGTCCTCATCACCCTTTGCTCCTAGGGGGTTGGTGCCTGGCTGCAGGTAAGTGTACATTGTAGCTGTTACTGTGAAGTTTACATTTTCACCATACATTGTGACACCTAGCGTGAAAAGCAAAGCTTGTGTCTCAGAAAGTAACCGCAGGGAGGAACCTGATTGTGGGAGAACAAGAATAAAGGATCCTGGAGGATGGTAGACGCCAAGGCCTCCAATCAGACCAGTGACAAGGATCAGAAAAAGAGAGCTCAGTAACACATTGAACAGGAAATTTGCTTTGACTGACAGGCAGGATGGGATTTTTATTGATTGGGACAGCCCTGAAAGGAGAAAACAAAGCAAGAGCCAGCCTGGGGCTGCAGGGCAGAGCAGGAGGGAAGAGGGGTAAAGCAGGAGGGAGGAGGGGCAGAGCAGGGGGAGGGGCAGGAGGGAGTAGGGAGGTATATTTGGATGCTAAAAACTTTGGTGGAAACCATTTTTAGGAGGCCTTTTTAAAAAAGCCAATATTTGAAGTGAAAATAAAAGGGAATTCAGGTGCATTTATTATCTCTAATTATTGAGATTAGAAAAAAAGGATGGTTTGATAGAGCTTGTAGTTAAGAGACTGCCAAAAGTGAGATGATTTTACCCGGACATCTTTGTTCTTAAGTCCGATACAGACTCTCATACTGAGTTGATACAGGCATGTAGTATACTGTTCTTTCTTTATGTTCTCATGCACATATAGTTGATTATTTACTTCAGAAGAATCTTTGAAACACAAAAATAAAAATATAATGAACAACAAAACTCCAGATCACTCCTTTTGTTTTGATACTATGAATCAAATGCTATTTATAAAAATTTTCTAAAGAAATGTTTATCTTTAGAATACCTATTATGTTTCATGACATTTGTTGAATGCCTGCTTTGTGTGATTTTTGGTTTGTACTAATGAATGATATGACGAGGCCTCTCACTTAAGAGATTTTTAGTTTAATGGTGTGGACAAGAGGTGAGTGAACTTGATCACTATTAGAAGTGTCTGTGTCTTCAGAGATGTGGGTAAGGGGCATCAGACCAAGGACTTAGGACTGTTGAGAGGAGAAGATTGAGCTGAGTTTTGAAGAGAGTTAACAAGAGGAATTAGTACAATGTGCTGTTGCAGACATAGGAATCCCTGCGCTGGGTAATAGAAGTTTGACCCACTGAAGGTACTCTTATCCCCTGGAGACATTCACATTTAAATTTGCCTGAATTAAGTTAAATTTAAAATTTGGTTCTTTGCTCATACTAGCCACATTTCAAGTGCTCAGTAGCTGCTTCTGCTGGCTACCATTTTAGACTGCTCAGATACAGAACATTTCTTTAATTGCAGAAAGGATCAGGCTGCTTTGGGTAGTTCAGTTTAGTGGAACTAGAGAGCTCTGGCATTGTGGTGAGAGAAAATTAAAGCCAAGATTTGAGTGCTGAGCAAAAGAGTGTAAACTGTATCCTTCAAGCAGTGGTTGGCACTTAGAATGATTATAAATGGAGAAGTGATGTGAGCCTGTGTGTTTTAGCTAGATTCTTTCAAAATAGCACCTGGGATTGCGTCTCTCTATTAGAGGAAGGAGAACAACCTAAGGTGGTTGCTCTTATTATTATTACTATTGACTAAGCAGTAGAAAAAGAGGAGGGGCAAGGTAGAATGAAGGGAAAGAGTTTGAGTCTCAGAGGCCCTTTGAACTTGGGACTTGAGGAGGGAGACCCTGCTGGTGGTTGAATGGTGACTGATGAAGTCGCTCAGTGAGAGAACATGGGAGCAAGGCTTTGGAATAGAAAAGTGCTGAATTAATCAAGTTCAGGCTCAGCATTTTTTTTTTTTTTGTAAAGATTTATTTATTTACTCGAAAGTCTGTTACACAGAGGAGAGGCAGGAGGCAGAGAGAGAGAGAGAGGTCTTTCATCCGCTGGTTCACTTCCCAGATGGCCACAACGGCCAGAGTTGCACCAATCTGAAGCCAGGAGCCAGGAGCTTCTTCCAGGTCTCCCATGTGGGTGCAGGGGCCCAAGGACTTGGGCCATCTTCTGCTTTCCCAGGCCATAGAAGAGAGCTGGATCAGAAGAGGGGCAGCCAGAACTAGAACTGGTGCCCATATGGGATGCTGGCACTTCAGGCCAGAGCTTTAACCTGCTGCACCACAGCACCGGCCCCCAGGCACAGCATGTTGTCATTGTACAAGTGAACATGGCTTTTGAGCTTGTTAGCAGGAACTAGCTTTGGGGTAAAAATTGAAGAGGACTGGTTACTGGACACATGATTGTTAGAAATAGAGTTAGAGTGGTCACTAGGGTAAGGATACAGAGTGGATGGCCCAGGGTGGCACCCAGGGGAATTCTGTACCCTCCATCTCCTCCTTTTCAAGGGGCAAGTGAGAAATTTGTACCCACAAAAGAGAATAGGAATGAAACCCCGGGAAGTAGGATGAAAAGTAAGAGAATGGAGTCACTGGATGAAGGCAAAGATCGTCAAGACAGAATGATCCGTGTTGCCTGTGTAGCAGAGAATCGAAGCCTCTGAAGGTGGAGGAAAATGTCTGTTGGATGTGGCAGTTGGGAACTGTTGGTAAGCTCAATAAAGACCATTCTGGAGGCCTGCGCTGTGGCATAGCGGGGAAAACCATCCTCCGCCTGCAGTGTCAGCATTCCATATAGGCACCGGTTCAAGTCCCAACTGCTCCATTTCTGATCTGGCGCAGCTCTGGCCATTGTGGCCATTTGGGAAGTGAACCAGTGGATGGGAAGCACGCACTCTCTCTCTCTCTCTCTCTCTCTCTCTCTCTCTCTCTCTCTTTGCTTCTCTGTAACTCTGCCTTTCAAATAAAATTAAATAAGTAAAAGACATTCTGTTGAAGGATTGAAAGCAGAAAGAGGATTATGATGGGTCAAGTGGTCTACAGAAAGTGAGGATTAAGTCAATGAGGACTGATAATGTAAAAAATCAGTGTTAAGAAGTGAGAAGAGAGAGTGATCAGAGAGGGCTCTAGGGATTTCACATGCGAGAAAATGTAATCTGTTGATGGGCAGACAGGGTGCTGGGGGAAGCCACAGCAGGAGGAGAGGATGCGAGGGGAGTTTATCAGCGCCCTTGAGGAGGTGGAGGAGAAAAGACTGTAGAACGTCTCACTCAGATGAAAAAGGAGGACCAGGATGCAGATAGCTTTATAAGTAGCAGAGGAAGAAATTGAGAAAGCCCGTGCCTAAACAAAAGATATGGTGGAGTTAGATATTTGGAATCACATTTCAACTTGATTACTTTTTAATTTTGTGGTTTCTGGCAAATTACCTGACCATCTGAGGTTTGTCAGAGTAGGGCTAACACATGGGAAACTGTGAAGAGAGCCTAACCCATGGTTGATGCTCAGTCATGTTAGTCCTTCCATCTTCTATTCTCTTTATTACCTTTTTGTATAAAAATCTCTTCAAAAAGTGGCAAGATTTTGGGGGTGGGTGTTGTGGCATAGCAGAGTGAGCTACCACCTGAGATGCCTGCACATCATAGCAGAGTCCTGGTTTGAATCCTGGCTTCTCCATTTCTGATTCAGTTTCCTGCTGATTCATCCTAGGAGGCAGCAGATGATGGCTCAAGGCCTTGGGCCTCTGCTGCTCGTGTGAGAGACCCGGATGGAGTTCTAGGCTCCTGGTGTTGGCCTGGCCCAGCCCTGGCTGTTGTGGGCATTTGAGGAATGAGTCAGCAAGTGGAAGATCCCTCCCTCTGTCTCTGTCATTCTGCCTTTCAAGTAACTAAACACATATTTCAAAAAGTGTTTAGGAGTTTTATGTTATGTATGTGTCACACACGATAGAATAGAAAGGTGATTTGAGAGAGGATCAGCAGCAGTGAGTTAGGTATTTAAGACTTGAAGAGCATTATGTGGCAATTCCTTTTCCTAAAAAAGTCAGTGTTGCCACAGGGTGTTAGGGACTTAAACACAACAAATTGTGAAGTTAATTGTTTCAGAACATTATTGTGTCATACTGCATTCAGTCAGAGTTTTCACTAGAGTCCTTGAACTAGGCCAATACCACAAGACACATAGCCAGTGACACACTCTCCTGTGACGTGGAGTGCCTATTTGTTTAAATATATTGTTTGCTTTTTTTCCTTTCCTATCCTCTCTCTTCCAAACAAACCAACTCCATCCCCTAACAAAACAAAATCGAAAGGAACATATCTATACCTGTAAGGTTTTCTAAATCTTTCTGTGAGTGTAAATAACATTCTGAAGTTCGGGTAGCCTATTTGATTTTGTCTTCTCTTACACACAGATGGTCTTTTGGTTTCCTGTTTGCAGTGTTTTCTTCATTGTCGATTTAAAACTTTTTTCATGTATGTAGGATGTCATTAAAGTTCCTGGACATTTCCGGTATTTAGTGTCTATTTTCTAGACCATAAGCTGAGGGAGGGGGACTGGGATGGTAAAAACGCAACCTTCAGAATCTTGAGGAGAGGCAGAAATGTGCACATGATAGGTGCTATGATGTAATTTAATGTGTCATTTTTGGAAAACATCTTGGAAGTATTTGTGAACATTTTTAAACTGTGCTTTTCTAAAGGAATGATTTTCCAAAGAGAATTTTTGAAATCTTAGGTGGACCTGAACTTTATTCCCAGTTTTATGAAACAAAACATTCTTTAGTTGAGTGACTATTTGTACTTGCATTAGGCCAGTTTTAATTTTATTTTGTTAATTTTAGTCCCTTCCAGATATGCAGCATATTCAGGAAGAAAACTTATCTTCCCCACCATTGGGTCCTCCCAACTATCTACAAGTGTCCAAAGATTCTGCCAGTACTAGTAGCAAGAACTCTTCTTGTGACACGGATGACTTTGTTTTGGTTCCACACAACATCTCGTCAGACCACTCATGTGAGAATCTTTTCTACTTATACACATTATATTTGTTAATTTACTAAACTAGCACTTTAAAAAATTTTTTTATATCACACTTTCTTGTGTAGGGCACCTTTTCAAATGGGCATTTTATTTAGTTTTAATTATCAGAATTTTACACCTACTTTCTGAAATCTCAATCATGTTTTATTATAAAACAATAATTTTGCATTCTGAAGTTACATAAAAATTTTTATTTGAAATAATCTCAAATTCTATTTGTATTCAAACAGAAAGAAATAAAGAAGCTAGCAGGAACCTGGACTTAGGAGAGAAGCCAGAACTCAGTCCCAAGCACTGTGAAATGGAATGTGGCCATCTTAACTGCCATGCTAAATCCCCATCCCTCCATTCACTTTTTGAAGCCCCTTGATATAATTTAATTTCAGCTTGATAAATCCGACAAAAATAGCTGAGAGATTTTGATGTAATCCCAGTGATTCTGTAGACTTACTCATATTCAGGGACAGTCAGGATCTCTAGTGTTAAATCGCCAAACAAGATTGTTTCTCCATGTTTGTATGTGTCTCTATACATTTTTATATTTTTCTACATTAAAAGCACTCCTATCTTTTTGTTTTTATTCTAGTTACCTATGTGTTTTTGTGTTGCTGTAAATTTTTCAAAGTTGCTCCTATCCAGGTCTTTGTGCTGCCAAACCCCATGGTCAGTTCTCAGTCCTTGTCTTGATGTCTCCATGGCATATGTTATAGTTGGCCACACTCTTATTTTTAATTTCTAAAATGTTATTGTGAATTATATCCTACATATAAGATACTTAAAACATCTGTAGAGTTTAAAAGTAATATGTAACAAAGACCTCCTGAGTCCCCTCCTGATTTTCTTATCTTTTTTGTCTGGTTTTCCATCTTTTGGTCTTACTGCTCTACTTTTAGGAGATTTCTGTGATGTTTTCTTGGTAATTTTTTCAAAGAACATAATTGCAACATTGTGGGCTGGCTATTGGCATTAGTAGTTAAGACGCTCCTTGGAATGCCTGCATCCCATATTGGAGTTCCTGAGTTCTCGTATTGGATACATTTCCATTCCAGCTTAGGAATAATGTGCTCCCTGGGAGATAGCAGGTGATAGCTCATAGCTGGGTCTCTGCCACACACAGAGGGGACCCTCATCAAGCTCCCAGCTCCTGGCTTCAAAGTGGCCTAGTCTCAGTTGTTGTGGGCATTTGGAGAATTAACCAGTAGATGGGAGATCTTTGTCTATCTGCCTTGTTTATTTTTTTCTGTCTTTCAAATAAATAAAATAAATAAATATTTGAAAAAATAGTCCTTTAGGACCATTAATCAGTGCTGGCACTGTGGCATAGTGGGCTAAGCCTCCACCTGCAGTACTGGCATCCCATATGGGTGCCGGTTCAATAGCCGGCTGCTTCACTTCAGATCCAGCTTCCTGCTAATGCATCTGAGAAAGCAGTGAAGGATGGCCTGAGTGCTTGGGTCCCTGCACCCATGTGGGAGACCCGGAAGAAGCTTCTGGCTCCTGGCTTTGGATGGGCTCAACTCTAGTCATTGTTACCAACTGGGTAGTGAACCAGCAGATAGAAGACCTCTCTCTCTCTCTGACTCTCCTTCTATTTCTGTGTAACTCTGACTTTCAAATAAATAAATCTTGAAAAAATTGTTGTAAAGTTAAAAAAGTATTTATTTGAAAGGCAGAGAGAAAAAGAGAGATCCAAGCAGTGTCTTCACTGCTGTTTCAAATGCTCACTTGGGCTTTATTTTTCTTTCTAGAATTGGGAGACAATTCATTCAATAAAATTGAATAAGTGTTCTAATGAGCCAAGCAGAGAAGGGTGTTTTTTTGTTTTCTTTTTAAAAAGGAGTTACACAGAGAAGGAGAGGCAGAGAGAGAAAGAGAGATCTTCTATCTGCTGGTTTGCTCCCCAGTTGGCTGCAACGGCTGGAGCTGTAACAATCCAAAACTAGGAGCCAGGAGCTTCTTCCTGGTTTCCCATGTGGGTGCAAGGACTTGGGCCATCTTCTGCTTCCCAGGCCATAGCAGAGAGCCAGATCGGAAGTGGAGCAGCCAGGACTTGAACCAGCACCCATGTGGGATGCTAGCACTGCATTTGGTGGCTTTACCCACTATGCCACAGTGCCGGCCCCAAGAAGGGTGTTTTTTTAAGAAGGAAAAAGCCTGAAGAAAGCCCAAACAGGTATCTAAAAGGGAATATCATTTCAAAGTTATTTTTCCTTATAAGGTGGGAATGAGGAGACAGAAAAATAGGAAAGCAATTGATTGGTTAACATCAGGTTATTTTAGGTTACTTTTTTGTGAAAGGATTAGGTAACTTCATTATAGTGCCAATTGAAACTGAACCATTTGGAAAACTTGTTCTCTCTCTAATGATTTTTGGAAAATAAGATGAGCAGTTTAGTTGCAGCTTGTTAATGTTAACAAGTGACTCCATTTTCTCTTTAGCCTGTTCTCTTGAGGCCTGTTGTTTAGTCTAAAACAGTGAACTCCTATATTTTTTGTTTAACTTTTTTCTATTGAGTTTTTCATTTTTGCTGTCATGTTTTTAAATTTTCAGAGTTCTTCCTTTCCTTACTCTGAATATTGTTCTTATTTCAAGGTGCAATATTTTGTTATATGATCATAATTAAAAATGAAGAATTAAAAAATTTTGTAAGTTCTGTATGTGTGGGGCTTATTGTCAGTAAGCCTCTACACTAGGTTCTATGGGTGGGGCGTTTCTTTAGACTGTTTTCTTTTTGGAGGGCCACTCCAAAGAAGACTGATCAGGTCTTCTGCCTAAAGAGTATAACCTGGCACTGTTTTGAAGAAGTTTGGAGATCTCAGTCGTCAGTGTAAGGTTTTACTTACTCTCCACCACCAGCCTTTCTCACTGTTGGAGTACCCTCGCCATTCATTCTTAGTGTTCTACCATCTAGAGACCTTGTTTTCCTCTGTCCTGAATATAAACATCCATTTTTTAAAGATCCTCTCCTCAACTCTATGTAAACAGGACTGTCTGCATAGAATTGAGAAGAGGAAATGAAATACTGTCCTTTTAAAAAATTCTGTATTTTGAAAAATTTTATTGTATATACTTGAATATACAATAAAAGATACATATATAGTAACAAGATAAGTATATGTAATAAAATGGCTACTATGGTGAAACTAATTCACATATCCATGTTTCCTCATGTGGCATGAGCAGCTATAATCTTATCTAGCAAAAATCTTGAAGACAAGTACACAATTGGGGTGAACATTATGGTGCAGCAGGTTAAGCCACCACTTGGGACACCCACACCCTTTATCAGAGTGCTTGTTGGAGTCCTGGCACCTCTGCTTCTGATCCAGCTTCTTGCTAATGCACCCTCGGAGGCAACATATGATGGTTCAAGTAGCTGGGTCCCTGGCACTCACGTGGGAGACCTGGATGGAGTCCTGGGCTCCCGCCTTAGTCCTGGCCCAGGTCTGGCTGTTGTGAGCATTTGGAACATGAACTAGCAGGTAGAATATATCTCTCTCTCTTGCTCTACCTTTCAAGTAGATGAAAATAAATGCATAAGCATTTAAAAATAAAAATTGTATTCTTACTGCTTCTAAATAGACTTTCAAACAATCCTCTTTTTAATTCTACCTTAAATGCCACTTTGATAGTTATATGGTGCTACTAATTACTCAATCTTTTGCGGCTGTGTGCAATAAATTGGTTTACTTCTAGGACTAATGGCTGGCTAAGGATTTTGTCTTCTTGGGTCTATTTAGGCAAATACTCCTTGTCCATCAATTTTCTAACTTTCAGATTTTTTGTAGCTGTGGAATTTTCTGTTCTTTCAACCTGTGAACTTAGTTTGTTCTCTTTGCTCATCTCTCCTCTTTCCCTATATTTTCAAAATAACAATATAGTATCAAAATAGCGATACAAATACCACATAAAATGAGACTGTTAAAAACCACTTTTAAAATCCTTTGTGGGCCGGCGCCGTGGGCGCCATGGCTCAATAGATTAATCCTCCGCCTTGCAGCGCCAGCACACCAGGTTCTAGTCCCAGTCGGGGCGCCTGATTCTGTCCCAGTTGCCCCTCTTCCAGGCCAGCTCTCTGCTGTGGCCCGGGAGTGCAGTGGAGGATGGCCCAAGTGCTTGGGCCCTGTACTCCATGGGAGATCAGGAGAAGCACCTGGCTTCTGCCTTTGGATCAGCTGGTGCGCCAGCCACAGCACGCCGGCCACGGTGGCCATTGGAGGGTGAACAGCAAAAGGAAGACCTTTCTCTCTGTCTCTCTCTCTCTCTCTTTCACTGTCCACTCTGCCTGTCAAAAAAAAAAAAAAAATCCTTTGTGAATCTTTTGGTTCTTAGGATACTCTCATTAAGAATATGCAGTAAACGATTTGAGTTTTAAGGTCACTTGAAATAATTTCCTTTTGATGATTAAACTACCAAATTGATACATAACCAGTTAGGTTCCTTTACTTTGTTTTACTTTTGGTTTTCAGGAAATTTTTTTCTTTTTCTGATTTCATTTTCTTTTATAATTATGTATAATTCCAGACGTAAAGTTTAAGACAGAATATACTTAGTAAAACCTAGCTTCTATCCTTGCCTCCTCTACTCTGTTTCCTCCATTCTCCTATAGGTAGCTATTTAATGTCTTTAAAATAGACTCTGTCCTTACTGTGATTTGATACCTGTCAGCCAGTAGCACAGTGTGGTGACTGTAGTTCATAATAATATATATTAACTGTATACTCCAAGTATAAAGAAATGAGAAAGAAATGGAAATGCTGATTACCTGGCTTGATCAGTTCTGCTGTATACATGTTGAAATACTGCATTATATCCCATACAATTATACAAATATTACATATTAATAAAAGTAGAAGCCAAAGTGTAAGTAGCCCCCGCTTACCCCACTACTCTTTGATCCCTTACCCTGATTTATGTTCTGTTATACTTCCATCATATATGATCTTATTTATTTATTTATTTATTTATTTATTTTTGACAGGCAGAGTGGACAGTGAGAGAGAGAGACAGAGAGAAAGGTCTTCCTTTGCCGTTGGTTCACCCTCCAATGGCTGCCGCGGTCGGCGCGCTGCGGCCGGCGCACCGCGCTCATCCGATGGCAGGAGCCAGGTGCTAGGTGCTTCTCCTGGTCTCCCATGGGGTGCAGGGCCCAAGCACTTGGGCCATCCTCCACTGCACTCCCGGGCCACAGCAGAGGGCTGGCCTGGAAGAGGGGCAACCGGGACAGAATCCGGTGCCCCGACCGGGACTAGAACCCGGTGTGCCGGCGCCGCAAGGTGGAGGATTAGCCTGTTGAGCCACGGCGCCGGCCCGTATATGATATTATATGTGTTGTTGTACTACTAGAATGTAAGCTTCATGAGATGCGCCAAGTAAATGCATTTCTGGATTCCTATTTAGGGGTATTCAAAGGGGTATTTGTGATTTTTCTTCCCCCTTTTGAATATAGGTTAGTAGCATAGTTTATTTATTTATTTTTTTGTCTTTTTTTTTTTTTTTTTGACAGGCAGAGTTAGTGAGAGAGAGAGCCAGAGAGAAAGGTCTTCCTTCCGTTGGTTCACCCCCCAGATGGCCGCTACGGCTGGCGTGCTGCGCTGATCCCTGATCCGAAGCCAGGAGCCAGGTGCTTATCCTGGTCTCCCATGCAGGTGCAGGGCCCAAGCACCTGGGCCATCCTCCACTGCCTTCCTGGGTCACAGCAGAGAGCTGGACTGGAAGAGGAGCAACCGGGACAGAACCGGCGCCCCAACTGGGACTAGAACCTGGAGTACTGGCGCTGCAGGCAGAGGATTAGCCTAGTGAGCCGCGGCGCCAGCCAGCATAGTTTATATTTATTTATTTAATTTTTAAAAAATTTTTTGCCGGGCAGAGTTAGCAAGAAAGACAGAGAGGAAAGTCTTACTTCCGTTGGTTCACCCTCCAAATGGCCGCTACGGCTGGTGCTGTGCTGATCTGAAGTCAGGAGCCAGGTGCTTCCTCCTGGTCTCCCATGTGGGTACAGAGCCCAAGCACTTGGGCCATCCTCCACTGCCTTCCCAGGCCACAGCAGAGAACTGGACTGGAAGAAGAGCAACCGGGTCAGAATCTGGGCCCCAACCGGGGCTAGAACCTGGGGTGCCAGCGCTGCAGGTGGATTAGCCAAGTGAGCTGCAACGCTGGCCCAATTTTTAAAGTTTATATTATTTGATTAACATTGCTATTCTACTTTAACTTTAATAAAGGTATATTAATTATTCCTTTACAGGTGTTTAAAATTACAGAGGACAGTATGATATAGTGACGCAACAGTGATAGAGATAGGAGTCCCTTGAGATCTGAGCTGTGTTCTGCTCCCTTACAGTTAACCCAGGGGTGGATGAAGATGACTGTGGCATGTGCTGAGTTTTTCCAAAAACTCATGCAAGTCCTGAGGGAATGTAATACAGAAGCATTAGATTACGTTAAACTTTGTTATATAATTCTGGTTTTATATATGTACTGTATGGGTGATCTGCAAAAAGTTCAAGGAAAACGTGTATTATGAAAACATTATGCATGGATTCCAAAAATTATTGTACCAAAAGAAACTAACCTTTTAATTCCATTTTTCCACAAACTTTTTGAAGTATCCTTACATGCACAAGTGTTCAGTAAAAGCTACAGAGCTTATGTGTACAATGAAATTAGCACAACCCTCTAAACTTTTGGGGTGTGTGGCCCGGTGGTTAAGCCACACTTGAGGTGCTTGAATCTCATGCTGTGGTGCCTGGGTTTGAGTCCTGCCTTTGCTTCCAATCCAACTTTCTGCAAGTGTGTGCTCTAGGAGACAGCGGGTGATGGCTCAAGTACTTGGGTCCTTGATTCTGTTACAGAAAGCTGGATTGGAGAAATCCCCTTCAAACAGGCACTAGAGGCTGGGTGGAGGATCAGCAGAACCGGCTTATTAACGTCGAGGTGCCCAGTGGAACCTTTTCCCAAGACTGGGCATCTGATGCAGGTTTCTTAAAATATTTCTAGGTTTTATCAGAATGCATTAACAGTTACAGTCTTGGTGGCCTTCGTTACAGCCTTAGGACTCAGGACCACTGATGAGGAACTTTAGGTCACACTCATGGAAACCTGATGAGGGTGGAGAGGAAGGCTGCAGAAAACCGAGATTAGGATACCTACCCTGACATACCAGCACCTACAGGGAACAGATTTAGAGGACTGCCCAGACAAGCCAGCACCTATGGGGAACTGGAACAGGGGTTACAGTAAATAGAGATTAGGACATCTGCCCTCCTCAAGGGTCTTGTCTCTCCCTTGTCTCTGGTCACAGCCTAACTTCCTCTTCAGACTGAGTTCCGAGCTCTAGGCTTTGACCTGACTTATCCCTGGCTGTGACAGGGATTTGAGGAGAGGACCAGTGAATTGAACATCTCTGTTTTTCTGTCTTTTTTGTACTCTGCCATTCAAATAAAATTGAAATTAAAAATTAAAGAACTGGAAAATACAAATAAGTTATTCCAAAGACTTAAAAAAATAACCTTTTGCCAGTGAGAAATGAAAAGAAACCTGATAAAAATGGTAGCACAGATTTGTGTGTGTTACATGATGAAGAAGATACATAAATTCTGCAATAAGTATGTCACTTGACCTTGAAGAAGGCTCCAGCTGTTCTTACAGAAGTGCTAGCACTGGAAGAGCAGCAGGCTGTGTATGCAGCTGGGTGCAGGCTTCTGTTCTTTCTCATGGACGCAACTGCAGCATAAGCAGACAGGAAATGCATGCATGCTGTGTCAGGGTGTTTCCTAATAATAATGTCAGAACAAGTTTGCATTTTTTAAAGCAGGTGGTATAGTGGGACTAATTATATTATTTTTCTCCTTTAGATGATATGCCCTCTGGAACTGCTGGAAGACGTGCTTCCAATGAGTTCTTGGTGTGTGGATGGTATGTGTATATAAAATCTATAAACAATTCTTCATATTTTGGTATTTTGAGTTAAGGCTATAGAAGTTTTTATTGTTGATTTAATATCTGTAGTTACATAATTTCTCATTAAAATCATTAATAAAACACATAATCTATCATTTTAACTTTGAAAAAACACTTTTTATTTAATTTATTGATAGACAAAGACACATTTAATTTATTTAAGAGACCAATAGAGAGGGAGCAAGAGAGAGCGAGTGTGCATGTGCACTCACCTGGCAGCTCATTCTCCAAATGCCTGCTGGGGCCAGGGCCAGGCTGTGGCTGAAGCTGGTTTCTAGGAGCTTGATCCAGGTCTCCCATGTGAGTGGCAAGGGCCAGCTATTAGAAGCATTAATGCTGCCCTCCAGAGCGTGTGCACTAACATGAAGCTGGAATTAGGAGCCAGAGTCAGGAGTCAAACCTGGGGACTCCAGTAGGAGATACCAGTGTCTTAATTGCAGAGCGAAACGCCTGCCTCTTCCTGGTTTCTTTGTGTACACTTGGTGAACTCTTTTTGAAAATTGGGCATTTGGCAAAACAGCTACGTCTCCCATTCTTATGCACTGGCTGTGTGCAGGGGAAGACTAAACATTTATCACGGTGCTTACAGGTTATGGGACCCGTCAGACCATTCCTGGAAAGTGTCTTCTTTGGGAATGTATCTTTGCTTTTATTCAGATAAACACAGGTGCTTCTGCGTGTTTTAATTTCCTGTTCTCAGAAATTTGCAAGTCTGTTACATTCCTCTGTCCTTAATCTCTTGCTCCCCCTGGTGCCTGCCATCAGAAATCCAGAGACAGCTGTTTTCCTTGGCCTCTAGTCTGGTTTCCAGACTGTGTCACTATTCCATTCCTGCCGTGAGCCAAGCAGTACAGAAATTGGTTCCTCGAGCAGACCTTACTAGAATGCTGATACAAGGTTGGGTGGATTCCTTTGGTCCCAAGGGAAGAGGAAGGAATTCGGTGCTGTTCTCCTGACCCTGCCTTGCTGAGCCTGATGAGAAGAGGGGTTAGGGTAAACAAAAAGTGAACTTCCTTTCCCGCCGTGGTGCCATCTCTCCTCTTACGCATTTCCTTATGCCTGGGTTACAATTCCTTAACTAGTTGTTAGTTCACAGAACGATATTTTGGTACACATAAATTGCTTTTAAATCAGTATCTCCATGAGAAAACAAGGACCTATGACTGTTAGTCCTATGTCTTGCTTACATCATATTTTTTCATTCTTTTAAACATGAGATAGGGCGTGGGCATCGTGGTGCAGCAGGTAAGCTGCTATTTGGGACATCCATGTCCCATATCAGAGTGCTGGGGTTCAAACTCTAGCTCCACTTCCAGTCCAGCTTCTTGCTGTGCACACTGTTGGAGGCAGCAGGGGGTTTCAACCACCCATGTCAGAATCGCAGGTGAAGGTCTGGGCTCCTGTCTCAGCCTTGGCTTTGTAGGTTTATAGGGGGTGAACCTGTAGATGGAAGAGGATCTCTGTCTCTTTGTTTCTCTGTCAGTCTGCCTTTCAAATTGAAAGAAAAGAGAGTTTTTGCAAAGTTTGGAGAAAAGTAAAATATGGTTAAAATATAAGGTCATTACTTGTATACTCATTCCTTCAACTCTGTTAAATCCTAAAATTTTTGCCTTTTAACTGTTTGTTTGAAAGGCAGAGTTGCAGAGAGAGAAGGAGAGACAGAGAGAGGTCTTTCATCCACTGGTTCATTCCCAAATGGCCATAAAGGCCAAGGTTGGGCCAGGCCGTAGCCAGGAGCCAGGAAACTATTTGCATCTTCCAGGTGGATGGCAGGGGCCCAAAGACTTGGGCCATCATATGCTGATTTCCCAAGCACATTAGCAGGGAGTTGGATTAGAAGTGAATCAGCCAGGACTTGCACCAGTGCTCATATGGGATATCGGCAGTGGCTTAACCCACTATGTCACAGTGCCAATCCCCTAACAGTTGTTAAGAGAAACAAAATAGAAGTCAGTTGAAATCACACACACACACACACACACATACATATATGTCTATACTGTTATAAGCAATATGTAGATTTTTTTGCATGATTTATATAAATGGCATAATACATGCTTTTTTTTAAGTTTTAAAAATTAACAACAAAGTGTTAGAAGGATAAGCTGAGGTTTTAAATGTCCTGGACTGCAACGATGAAGTAAGAAAATCTAGACAGGACAAATGTGAATATAGTTTCTTACTTGTGTTACTACTGTTGGCTGTGGGTCAGCTACAGCTTTGCTTCATGTGTTGTGGTCTTTCTGGTGTACAGATTGGAAGGGCAGCTCTGATTTGGGACATGCTTTCTCAAAAGAAAGGGAAAGAGAGTGATGGCAGAACTGCACACGGGCTCTGAAAGCTTGTGCTCTGCCCTCCCAGCTGGGCGTTGTTCTTCCACACTGCCTCCTGGGGGGCTTGTGGTAGGCAGCACAGTCACCAAAATAAGCTTACCTTTTAATTCCATTTTTTTCTTTGCACTTTTTAAAGTCTCCTCTTAAATTTCTAGGTTATCCCCTTTTTTTTGGACTTCCTGCCTTTTTTTTTTTTTTTCAGGCATTTTTGGCTCCCTTTTAGCTTCCTTTCCTGTGATATAGTTATTTAACTTTTCTTTGCTTCACTGATGAGTATATTTTTACCTAAAGAAACTTCTCCTAATAATAGGTTCTTCGTTATCTGAATGATGGTCTACAGTACAGGTAGGGAGCATAATACCTATTCTTCCTGCACCTGGGCAAAAAGTAGGTGCAGAGGTTGGTATATCAGAATTTTGAAGACGATTGTTCCCAGACAGTGATGGAGGCCAACTGCATTCACAGCCTGTAGTGCATGAGAGGATATTACCTCCATGAGGAGTCCCCCTTTTCTAGTGGCCTCCCTTCGTAGATACTAACTTCTTTCTTGCTGGACCCTTCACCTGCTTTTCATGTGCAGGTGTGGGACCATATGCCAGGCTGGTCCCTTCTCTGTTGCTGCTCTGGCCTCAGGATCATGACCACTTATCCCCAGGGAGCTTCCCATCACTTCTCAGAGCTCTGTGTGAGTCACAGCTATGGCTCAGCATTTGTTTGCATAGGTCCTCCCTACATTCATTCTAGGTGAATCCTTGCTGGCCTGATTACTTGCTAACTTCATGGATTTACTCATGGAGTCTTCCTAAAACACAGAGATGGTTACATAAAGACTGAATCTGAAGAAGCAGTCCCCCACTCTTACCCCTTGCATTTGTCTTCTCTCAGCTTTGTGAGAGGAGATAGAATGGCCTGCGGCTGTGCTGCTGTGCTGTCAGACTGCATAATCTTTGCAATATTCTATGGGGCTCAGAGATGACAGTCCACACAGAGAATCCCCTAAACTGTGAGACCTGCTGGAGGTGAGGAGCTTGTGCTGGAGACTTTTTCCTTCTTTACCTCGGGCTCAGAGAGTCAAGCGATGCTAAATATTGATTTCAGTAAAAAGCAGGCTGCAGTACCCTTGGCTGACTGGAGGTCTGGGGATTTGTCCAGGGAAGACTTTCTGGGCTCTGAGTCTGTTTGCAGAGCCTGTCCAAAGACTGAATGAGACAACATTTACACAACACTCACCAAGGCTGTTCCCTTCTCCATGTGCCAGGAAGAGGAGGAACCAGAGTTAGAGAGAAAAGGAAGGGGAAAGAGAGAAAGAGGGAGGGAGGGACAGAGAGGAGAGGGAGGGAGGTGTTTTGAACTATGAGATTGCTGAATTTACTTCTTAGGGTCCCTTTATTTAGCTTTCCAATTTCCCATTAGAGATGGAAAAAATATTAGAACTTGACATTGTTTAAGTTAAAAGAAAATCCCTGATATACTTCGTTCAGAACTGAATGCTTTCAGAACTTTTTGTTTACTTCTTAAAAGGAAACAGTGGGAAGATGGCAGTTGTCCATCCACATGCTGATACTTGTGTCTGCTGGTCACTTGTTGTAAGGAACTTGGGCTGACAGACCTGAGTGTGTATGGGCTTACAGGCCCTGGGCTGGTGAATGAAATCTCTAAGCTGTTTTAGTTTTGAGTGGTAGAGAGTTTTTGTTTTTAGCTGTTCTCAGGATTCAGATAAACTGAAGAATCATATGTATGATGTTAAAAACAAAAATCATCATATTAAAAAATACCTAATGGAAATACCTAAATGAAAACCAGCCCATTGAATGGTGTACAGTCTGAAATCCCCCTGGATGTAAATGACTGTGTGCTGACTGTAGCTGAAGTTTTCTGCTATCAAGAGCAGTCAGGGTAAACAGTTATTGTTTCTGTGGCTCAAAGAAGCTAATTGTCTCTAGTCCTCCTGGCCTTTTCTTTCTGTTTCTAAGGTAACTGCTAATAGTGAGAACAAGGCACATGAGAGATTGATTTTCTGGCCATCAGTTCACTCTCCAAATACCAGCAATATCTGGGGCTGTGTCAGGTCACAGCAAATGCCTGGAACTCCTGTGGTGTCTCCCACATGAGTGGCAGTGGCTAAAATACTTGAACCAGCACCTTCTGCCTCCCAGGGCACATATTACCAGGAAGCTGGATCAGAAGAGGAGGCAGAGCTTGGTCCCAGGAACTCTGATAAAGGGATGTGGGCCTCCCAAGCAGCAGTTCAACCTGGTGCTTCACCAGGCTTGCTCCAAGTCATCATCCATTCATCCACCCATCCATCCATTCTCCCTCCTTCCTACCCTGCCTCCCTCCCTCCCTTCCAAATGCAGAGTTAGAGAGAGAGAGAAAGAACCATCTGCTGGTTCACTCTCCAAATGGCTGCAATGACGGGCTAGGCTCAGCCAAAGCCAGGAACCAGGAGCTTCATCTGGGTCTCCCATATGAGTGCAGGGGCCCAAGGACTCGGGCCATCCTCCACTGCTTTCCCAGGTTCATTAGCAGGGAACTGGATCAGAACTAGAGCATCCAGGACTCAAACCAGTGCCTATATGGGATGCTGTCGCTGCTGGCTGTGGCTTAACCTGCTGCACCACAGCACCAGCCTCCAAGTCATCTTTCTTAATGCCCAGCATTGTCCCTTGTATGTTTCAGGAAATTTTCCAAAATGAATTCAAAGTTATCCCAGGAATACTGTTTCTGCATTGATAAAAAGTGAAGAAAGAAGCTTACTAAAGAAACCAATACCAGACACTTGAAAATGTGGACCTCTCATCAGTTGTGCGCTTTGAGAGTTGCGCAGTGTGTTTTCAGTCTTCTTTAAGACAGATTTCTTGGGAACCCTAACTGCATTCATGACTTTGATAAACATTCCAGTTATCCTTGCTCATGAATTTCCTGTTCTTCTACCCAGTGTATTTTCCTAGAAAATTTTTTTTCCCTGTCATATAGAAATGAGTAGTAGAATGGGAGTGGATGAAACAGTTCGTTGACTGTGGATTCTTACTGATGTTGTAGAGGAACTTTTCATCCCAGGTTATTGTTACAGCTCTTAGCCCTTGTTGTGCCTGTGAATGTCAGGACAGCTCTTCAGATAACAAATGTGACTTTTTTTTTTTTTTGCCTCTATATATTTTGTAACTTAGACACATACGGTGATCATTGGCTGTTTCTCAGATTTTCTCTCATTAATGGGTCAAACAAAAGAAAAACCTTACTGATACTTCTTTTCTTTTTCAATAAATTATGATTGTAGGCAGTGTCAGCCTACTGCGTCACCTCACAGCGAAACAGCACCAATTCCAGTTCCTACTCAAATAAGGAATTATCAGCGCATAGAGCAGAATCTTACATCTACTGCCAGCTCTGGTACAAATCCACATGGTTCTCCAAGGTAAGCTGCCATTTTTCTTTTCTTCTTTTTCTTTTAAAATTTCTTTTGATACTGTGATTGAAAGATCCATGACTTTTGGTGACAGACTAAATCTCTTCCATAAATGTATAATGGAAATGTACAAAATCGAAAGATTTTATGATTGACCCATTTAAGTGATATTTATGCTTAGCTGGATAATATAATATATGCACATATAATGAGGGTACTTCAAAAAATTTGTGGAAAATGGAGTTAAAAGATACATTTATTGTAATGCAAAAAGTTTGAAATCCATGCATAGTTCTTGCATAATATACATTTTTCATAAGCTTTTCAAAGTGTCCGTGTGTATTTATTAATATAATTACTTTTAAGAATTGAGTAAGAACTTGTTAAAATAATGAAATCCCACATGTAGCAGATTAGTTACATATTGTTTATTTCATCCTTGTCTTCAGACACTCCACTAACATTTTAGTAAAGAAATAACAAACACCAGTAACGTAGGATAGATGTTCAAGGGCTGGTGTTGTGGCACAGAGGCTTAAGCTACCGCCTGCAATGCCATCATCCTGTATGAGTGCTGACTGAAGTCTAGGCTGCTCCTTTTCCAATCCCCCTCACTACTAATGCACTTGGGAAAGCAACGTAAGATGGTGCAAGGACCTTGGCTCCTACATCCATGTGGGAGACCTAGATGGAGTTCCTGCATCCTGGCTTTTTCCTGTCCTAGTCCCAGCTGTTGCAGCCATTTGGGGTAGTGAACCAGCAGATGGAAGGTCTCTCACTTTCTCTAACTCTGCCTTTCAAATAAATAAATAGATCTTTAATAATAAATAGAAAAAGAGATGTTCAGTGGATGAGAGATTTTCATAATTTCTAGAAAATGGGAGGACGATGGAAGAAGGGCTCACTTTAGCAGGGCTGAGGAATTGTGAATATCAGAGAGCTGACAGAATGAGATTTACTATGCTCTCCAAAAGCTTCAGAGAAGACAAGATCTCAGAGAACTCAGGTGGAGTAGAGAGAAAAAATAGCACTTCAGCTTCTAGTAACTTACTTTATAGATTCATGCACATAGGCATAAACATATTCTACACATATAGTCCTTGCCAAGGTATGAGATTGCATACATGCGAAATTATTAACTGTTATGATAGCAAAGGATGAGAAGTTAGCCAAGTGTGTACCAGTTAGGGGCCAATTGATACACAGTGTGTCTTCCATTACAAGAAGAATAAAGAAGGTGTTGATTTACTGAGGTCAGCACATTTTTTACTTATACTATACACTGGAAAAAAGATAGTTAATAGAATATTAATAGTCCTTTTAAGATTTATTTATTTATTTGAGAGGCAGAATGACAGGGAGAGAGAGGGAGACACAGAAAGAGACGTCTTCCCTGAGCTGGTTCACTCCACAAATGGCTACAGTGGCTGGAACTGGGCTGATGAGAAGCCAGGAGATTCCTCTGGGTCTCCCATGTAGGTGCAGAGGCCCAAATACTTGGGCCATCATCTGCTGCTTTCCCAGGCCCATTAGCAGAGAGAGCTGGATCAGAAGTGGAGCAGCCAGGTCTTGAATCGGCCCCCATATTGGATGCTGATGCCGCAGGCAGGGGTTTAACCTACTATGCCACGGTGCTGGCTCAAGCAGTAGTTGTTAAAGTGTGATCTTTGCGTTTCTTTACAGGGTCCATGGCAGCAAAGTGATTTTCATAATAACCCTAGGATATGGTTGGCTGTTTTGTTGCACTAATAGTGCCAAAAGGAAAAATGCAATGGCTGGTTGCCTTAGTGTGAATCAAGATGGTAGAACTCAGCTGTACTTTTTTTTTTTTTTTTAAGATTTATTTATTTATTTGGAAGAGTTGCGGAGAGGGAGAGACAGAGAGATCTTCCATCTGCTGGTTTACTTCCCAGATGGCCACAAAGGCTGGGGCTGGACCAGGCTGAAGTCAGGAGCTTCTTTCATGTCTCCCAGTTGGGCTATCTTATGTGGCTTATCCCAGGCCAACAGCAGGGATTCACTGCATTCTTAGTCTTGGCTTTTCTCACTACCACTGCACACTTTGTAGTACAAAGGAACATGAAATTTCTTTTTGAAGATCTCAACCCTTGAGTGTAATCTGTATGTAAAAGTACATTAGAGTAGCTGTCTTAGGAGAAGCACTTATATGGTTGCCTTAGTTGCAAGCTGAACTGGCCACTTTCTCATAAAATATCCTTTCTACTTTAAAGAATGCATGACAAATGTGGTTGTGGGCCTTTTTGTCAAAAATGAATGAAGTTTTGCTTCTTTGAAGAAAGGAGTGACAGCACATGTCAGTGATAAAATTTGAGCTTTTAAGCAAAAGTTAGAATGTTGAAAACTTGTATTCACTACTGTGATCCTGACAACTCCTGTGTGTCTTGACATATGATTCTGTTGACATTGAAGATGATACTTTGATAAAAATGTTTAATGTGTCAACATTTGGAATATCTGCATAACACCATGAACAAGTAACAAATATTAAAAAGTCATGCATGGGGTTGATGTTTAATCCAGCAGTGAAGATGCTGTTACAGGCACGGTGGCATAGTGGGCAGCACCTCTGCCTATAGCACCAGCAGCCTGTATTGGTGCTGATTTGTGTCCTGGGGCTCCACTTGTGATCCAGCTCTCTGCTATGGCCTGGGAAAGCAGTTAAGGGTGGTACAAGTGCCTTGGGCCCCTGTACCTGCATGGGAGACCTGGAAGAAGCTCCTGGCTTCAGATCGGCCCAGCTCCGGCCATTGTGGCCATCTGGGGAGTGAACCAGCAGAGGGAAGACCTTTCTGTCTCTTCCTTTCTCTGAAACTCTACCTCTCAGATAAATAAATAAAATCTTAAAAAAAAAAAAAAATAGAGAGAGACACTGCTGTCCCATATCAGACTACCTGGATTTAAGTCTCAGCTCAGCTCCTGAGTCCAGCTTTCTGTTAATGGGCACCCCCTGGGAGGCAGCAGATGATAGCTCAAGCGGTTGGATTCCTACCATCCAAGTAGGAGACCTGGATTGAATTCCTGGCTCCTGGCTTTGCCTGTGAACATTTGGGATATGAACTAGCAGATGGGATCTGTGTCTCCCAAATTAAAAAAAAAAAAAAAAATCACATGTTAAAAGATTCATTCAGAGTACAAGATATTTAGCTAAGGAACAGAACTTAATGTTGAAACGCAGTGCTAGAGTTCATTGGTAATGTTAGATTCCACATTGTACTTTAGAAATTACTACTTGCTGACTTCTGGTGTAGTACAAGAGAAGAATATTACATTTATCTGAATAAACTGCCAAAATATTCCTTTCTTTCTCAGTAATGTATCTCTGTAAGCCTGGATCTTTTATATACCTCACCCAGAATAACATATTGTTTAACAAGTTCAATGCAGAAGCATTGATGATAATCCAGATGTCTCCTGTTAAGTCAGACATTAGATATTTTAAAAAATGCAATAATAGCCTGCTTCTCCTAATTTGTTTTGGAAAACATACTCATTTTCCATAATCTTATATTACATGTAATACATTATTATTTTGGTGAATTAATAATGTGTTAATTTTCAGTTACTTTGTAATACACTAACAATAGATATAAATTATATAAATTAAAACTGGAATCTTCAGTAGTTTTAAGAGTATAGTTGGGCCGGTGCCATGGCTCAATAGGCTAATCCTCCACCTGTGGCGTTGGCACACCGGGTTCTAGTCCCCTGGTTGCCCTCTTCCAGGCCAGCTCTCTGCTGTGGCCCGGGAGTGCAGTGGAGGATGGCCCAGGTCCTTGGGCCCTGCACCCCATGGGAGACCAGGAGAAGCACCTGGCTCCTGCCATTGGATCAGTGCGGTGCGCTGGTCGCGGCACTCCGGCTGCGGTGGCCATTGAAGGGTGAACCAATGGCAAAAGGAAGACCTTTCTCTCTGTCTCTCTCTCTCACTGTCCACTCTGCCTGTCAAAAATTAAAAAAAAAAAAAAAAAAAAGAGTATAGATGGACTTCAAATCAAAAGGATTGACAATGCTTGGTAAATGATACCACCTTTGATATTAAGACAAGTGAAAATAATATGTATTCAGTTTGCTTATATGAGAACATGCATTGAGGAATTTTGGAGGGATACACTTGAAACTAAAAATAAAAGCAGATGATTGGCACAGCAATTGAGTTGTTGCTTGGGACGCCTGCATCCCATATCTGAGCACTTGGCTTCAGTCTGGCTCTTCCACTTCTTATCCTGCTTCCTGCTAATGTGCACCCTGGGAAGCTAATGTGCACCCCAAGTACCTGCATCCCTACCACCACCCACATGAGAGACTCAGATTGAGTTCCTGGCTCATCCGGGCAAAACACTGATGTAGGAATTTGGGAAGTCAGTGGAAGAGGATGGAAGATCTCTGTCTGTCTCTCTGCCTTCTAAGCAGAGGTGGTGGGGCAGGCATTGTGGTACAATAGGTTAAGCTACTATTTGGGGATATCTGCATCCCCTGTCTGAATGCCAGTTTGAATCCTGGCTTCTCTGCACTTCTGATTCATCTTCCTGCTAATGTGCCTGGGAAGCAGCAGATGATGATGGCCCGAGTATTTGGGTTCCTGCCATTCCCACCCTGTAGAGCTCCTGGCTTTGGTCTGGCCTAGATCCAGGTGTTGTGGGAATTTGGGAAGTGAACCAGTGGAGAGAAGATCTCTATTTTTCTTTATCTGTCACTCTGCCTTTCAAATAAGTAAATCTTAAAAGTATTTTTAAAAAGATTTTATTTTGTTTATTTGACAGTTACAGAGAGGGAGATACAGAGTGAGAGAGAGAGAGAGAGAGAGAGATCTCCATCCACTGGATCACTCCCCAAATGGCTACAGGAACCAGGGCTGGGCCTAGCTACTTCCAGCTTTCCTATGTGGGTGCAGGGGCCCCCAAGTACTTGTACCATCTTCTGCTGCTTTCCCTGATGCATTAGCAGGGAGCTGGATTGGATATGGAGCAGCCAGGACACAAAGCACTGCCCATATGGGATGCTACACCACAATGCCAGTCCCAATGAATTACATATTTTTAAAAACTCCACTCCATGGCCTATTGTTAAGGAAGTTTCAGAAAAAGCCAGGAATAAAAAGAGCCTTATAACCTGCCAGAGAAGAAGTAATTGTTTTTCCTCCCTTTTAGATCTGCAGTGGTACGAAGGTCTAACACCAGCCCCATGGGCTTTCTTCGGGTGGGATCCTGCTCCCCAGCGCCAGCAGACACAGCACAGACAGTTGGACGGAGACTCTCTACTGGATCTTCCCGGCCTTACTCACCTTCCCCGTTGGGTAAGAAGAGTTTAAAGCAGTTGTTTTCAACCTTTCTTTCACTGTAACAAATATGACATGACACAGTCTGTGTAGGAGTATTGGCTTTTTTTTTTTTTTTTTTTTTTTTTTACAGGCAGAGTGGACAGTGAGAGAGAGACAGAGAGAAAGGTCTTCCTTTTTCCGTTGGTTTACCCCCCAGTGGCTGCTGCGGCCGGCGCGTTGTGGTCGGCGCACCACGCTGATCCGTAGCCAGGAGCCAGGTGTTTCTCCTGGTCTCCCTTGTGGGTGCAGAGCCCAAGCACTTGGGCCATCCTCCACTGCCCTCCCGGGCCACAGCAGAGAGCTGGCCTGGAAGAGGGGCAACCGGGACAGAATCGGGCGCCCCGACCGGGACTAGAATCCGGGGTGCCTGCGCTGCAGGTGGAGGATTAGCCTATTGAGCCACGGCGCCGGCCAGGAGTATTGGCTTTTGGTGACACCAGTTCTCAGCTGATGGGAGATCTTGGTCATCTCTCCAGCCATAACTCATTCCCAATACCTTCTTAAGAATCTCTGCATAAATCTGTTAGGATCAGTATTAGAAAAATAATATAGCTGCATCTTCATAGAGTTTGGGTTCTGAATGCAAACTCAGAAACCCTAGGTTAAAGAGCATAAAATGCCCACCCTCATCACTCGGATTTATGAGGATTAAAATACAGCAGCTCCTGCATGTGCACCAGAAGCCTTCCATCTCCAGTAGGAACCTGGTGACAACTTTGTTACAGGTCTTCTGCTGGAAGTCATGTCCAGTAACAAGAAGAACGCTAAAAGGAACAGCACAAATTCTGTCAAACAGAAAAACAGGCCACAAACTACATGTCCAGTGCAACTAAGATAAAAAAACACCTGAACTCCAGACTATGTATAAGAAAGGCTAAAGCCACTGAGATGACAGCCCTGAGGGTGGGAAGAACAGGTAGTGCTGGTGGCAGATCCTCAAATTGCAGATAGCATATTTCCAAGAGGAGAGGGCCCTACCTCATCGAAACTGCTGTAATAAACTTAAGATGGCACGGGAAGAAATCTCAGGAGATAGATAAAGGTTACAGGTAGTCCCCAGGAGCCCTGCTATTTTAAAAATGTAAGACCTACAATGATAATTTTTTAAAAAAAATTTAAATTTCATGTTACTGTTGCAGCACTTTTGAAGCTGTCTTTCTCTGGAAAATCTTCAGATAATCCTGGCCTTCTTTCATTTTGCTGGAGCCCTGGAGGCACTGTAAGATCTTCAAAGACAAGAGCCAAACCTTAGCATTGCACTCAGGAAAAGGCCCTTCCTTGGGATCTAAGCTCTGCCTAAGCATATAGACATCATCCCCTTCTGCCATAGACTTGGGTGTCTTGTTTTTGTAAACTCCTGAAGCCTTTTCCAGTGTTCCCTTTGTATGTGTGTGTGTGAGTTCTAGGGAAGGTGGATGCAAAAAAAGAGATTATATGTGTAAGAGACTGATCAGGGGAATACCTGTGAAGGACAGCAGTGGATAGGGGAAGGCAGGAGGGCCCGCACCCAAACGTAGGTTAGACAGCTGGGAGAGAGGAGGAAGGAAGCAAAATTGGGCAGATAATCTCAGATTTAACACAGCTCTAAGAAGGTGTTCTCCAGACTGAGGGAGTAGCTCGAGCACTGAGTTGTCTGTTGGAGGCTTTCCCTGACTCACTTCAACAGGCCTGAAGCAGTGCCCTGCTATCCACAGTCCTTGCTGGGAGCAGGGGCATCTGGCTTTATCACCAGTGGGGTCGATCCAGAGGGACAGCAGCTGGACTGCTGCTAGCTGAGCCCCAGATGCTTTTTACAAACTGTCATACACATGTGCCTGGTACAGGCATTAGCTTGGTCGTGAGACTTGCTTTCTTGATGATCTCATTTCAAAGCAAGTTACCGTGGTAACCTTCATGTGCCTGGTGCCGGGTACATGGGTTGCTTGATAAATGTTTGTTGAGCTAAATCTTTGCTAATTTGAGTTTATAAACTGTAGAATTCTGAGCAGCTTGTATATGTGTTACAACCCTGTATTGATTTGGAATCGTTTCTTTTCCCTGTCTCCCTTTGTAGTTGGGACAATTCCTGAGCAGTTCAGTCAGTGCTGCTGTGGGCATCCTCAGGGCCATGAATCCAGGAGTAGAAACTCTTCAGGTGGGAACATTTATTTGGTGTATTAATGATTTGGATTAAATTATGAGTGGATTGGCATTTTACATTTCTTGTCCTGTTAAAAGAACAAAATTGCTGTGAAGTATTTCCTGTACTATTGTGGTTTTAGAATCTTGGTCTAATGTGTTTTAGCATATAATAGCAAATCTCATACTTTTTTTGGGTGTGAGATTTCATTATGAAAATAAGTATCAGGAGTCAAATAACTTAGCTCAGTTTTATTCATTGTCACATATAATTAATCTAGAAAATGAAATTTTATTATTTTGATATGATTTTTGATTAATATGATTTTTGCCAGTCATTGTCAGATTATGTGACTATGTTTGCTTTACTATAGAATGAGCTCTCTAAAAAGATGTAGTGTAAATCCATGCCAGGTTAAATTTTGTTGTATGGGCATTTGAGGAATTGGCCAGTTAAAGGAACTCTTTTATTCTAAGTTTATTTGTACATATTTTGTGTTTTCTTTTTTTTCTTCTTTTTTTTTTGACAGGCAGAGTGGACAGTGAGAGAGACAGAGAGAAAGGTCTTCCTTTGCCGTTGGTTCACCCTCCAATGGCTGCCGCGGACGGTGCGCTGCGGCCGGCGCACCGTGCTCATCCGATGGCAGGAGCCAGGTGCCAGGTGCTTTTTCCTGGTCTCCCATGGGGTGCAGGGCCCAAGCACTTGGGCCATCCTCCACTGCACTCCTGGGCCACAGCAGAGAGCTGGCCTGGAAGAGGGGCAACCGGGACAGAATCCGGCGTCTCGACCGGGACTAGAACCCGGGGTGCCGGCGCCGCAAGGTGGAGGATTAGCCTGTTGAGCCACGGCGCCGGCCATTTTGTGTTTTCTTAAAACTCAAATAACTTTCCCCAGATCATAATATTTTGCCTATTTATTTATTTATATAAATGGCAAAACAGTTCTGAAAGAATAAATATCAGGTTTGGAATGAAATTAATTTAGTGGCCAATAGCAAAGTTGTTGGTGTCTTTTTTTTTTTTTTTTAAGATTTATTTATTATTTATTTGAAAGGCAGAGTGCAGAGAGAGGAGAGAGTGAGGTCTTCCATCTGCTGGGTCATTCCCCAAATGGCCGCAATGGCTGGAGCCAGGGCAATCTGAAGCCAGGAGCTTCTTCCCGGTCTCCCACCCAGGAGCCCAATGACTTGGTCCATCTTCCACTGCTTTCCCAGGTCACAGCAGAGAGCTGGATCGAAAGTGGAGTTAGCTGAGCCTCAGACTGGCTCCCATTTGGGATGCTGGTACTGCAGACAGCGGCTTTATCCGCTAGGCCACGGCACCGACCCCTGGTGTGTTTTTAGAAAGATGATGGTTGGGTCACTAAGAATACTTGCATGCCCTTAATGTTATTGGTGATAATTGACCTTGGAAGAAACTCTAAAGAATGTGTAACTGGAGCTCAAGCCTTGCTGGACCTTAAGTTGGCAACAGTGTAGTTTGTATAGGGAGAGGGGACTGTACCTCCTGGCTTTTGACATGGTACCCCTTAAGGGTCAAGAATATGTGTGGGCCGGCAAGTGTTTTCTTTGTAAAGAATTTGGGTTTTTATGTTTTAAATATGTCACTAATAAACCCAACAAAATACAGAAAATATCCTTATGCCTGTTATTTTTAGACAGTAAAATTCTGGAAAAGTATTATCTTTATGATTTTCTTTTCTACTTTTTGTTTTATTTGAAAAGCAGAGTAACAGAAAGGGAGAGACAGAGATCTTCTGTTTGCTGATTCACTCCCCAGATGCCCTCAGTGGCCCTCAATGGGGGTGGGGCAGAGCTAGGCCAAAGCCAGGAACCTGGAAATCCATCTGGGTCTGCCACGTGGGTGGCAGGGGCACAAGTACTTGTGCCTTCTTTCACTGTCTTTCCAAGCACATCAGCAGGGATCTAGATTGGAATGAAGATGGGACTTGAAGTGGTGCTCTGATACTGGATGCCAGTGTTCCGTGTGGCAGCTTAGCCCACTGTGCCACACTCTCGCCCCACTTTTCTGTGTTTGTACAGTTTTCTTTCTTTCTTTCTTTTTTTTGGCCAGGCAGATTTAGACAGTGAGAGAGACAGAAAGAGTTCTAGACAGTGAAAGACAGAGAGAAAGGTCTTCCTTCCGTTGGTTCACTCCCCTAATGGCCGATACGGCTGGCACACTGCGCCGATTGGAAGCCAGGAGCTGGGTACTTCCTCCTGGTCTCCCATGTGGGTGCAGGGACCCAAGCACTTGGGCCATCCTCCAGTGCCCTTATGGGCCACAGCAGAGAGCTGGACTGGAAGAGGAGCAACCCGGACTAGTACCCGGTGCCCCAACTGGGACTAGAACCCGGGGTGCCGGCACCACAGGTGGAGGATTAGTCTAGTGAGCTACGGCACCGGCCTAAAGTTTTCTTATTTATTTTTATTTGGAAGGGATGAAAGGAGGAGGGGAGAAAGAGAAAGGGAAGGAGGGAGGGAGGACAGTGTTCTTCATCTGCTGGTTTACTCTCTAAATGGCCACAACAACCAGGTTCGGGCCAGGCTGAAACCAGGAGCCACGAAGTCCATCTGGGTCTCCCGTGTAGGTGAAAGGGACCCAAGTGCCTGAGCCATTATCTGCTGCCTGCAAGGGTGCACATTAACAGGAAGCTGCATTGGAAGTGTTGGTGAGGCTTTCACCCAAGCATTCCATTATGGGATATAGAATCCCAAGCAGTGGATTAGCTGCCATACCATGATGCTTGCCCTCCATTTTAACATGTTAATTTTTGTTTTGAATAGGGATTATTTTGGATTAATTTGAAAAGTTTCTTTTAGTTGCTAGGTAAGAAAAGAAAATAATTACACTGATAGACTCAAGATAGACACAGAGAGAGAGACAGAGAGAAAGGTCTTCTTTCCGTTGGTTCACCCAGCCAAATGGCCACTATGGCCAGTGCTGTACCGATCCAAAGCCAGGAGCCAGGTGCTTCTTCCTGGTCTCCCATGTGGGTGCAGGCGCCCAAACATTTGAGCCATCCTCCACTGCCCTCGCGGGCCACAGCAGAGAGCTGGACTGGAAGAGGAGCAACTGGGACTAGAACCCTGAGCCCTTATGGGATGCCGGTGCCACAGGCAGAGGATTAACCAAGTGAACCCTGGCTCTGGCCCCTCAAGATGTATTCTTATAAAAAGTACAAATCATATGTTCACTATAGGCCTTTGTTTCCATTCACTGTAACCATTCATCAGTGTGTAGTTTTCTTTGGTGCATGAGACCTTGAATTAACCCCAGTGATTTGGGCTGGGCATTTGGCATAGTGGTTAAGTTGCTGCTTGACACCCACAGCCTGGTCCAAGTCTCAGCTCCTCTACTTCTGATCCAGCTGTCTGCTAATGTGCACCCTGCAGGCAGCAGAGGGTGACTCAAATACTTGGGTCCCTGCCACCCTTCTGGGACACCTGGATTGAGTAGCTGGCTGTTGACTTTGGCCTGGACCAGCCATGGCTGTCACGGGCATTTGTAGAGCAAATCAGTGGATGGAATATCTCTGTCTCCCTATGTCTCCTTGCCTTTCAAATAAAATTTAAAATTAATAAATAAAGACTTTTTAAAAAAACAGCTAGTCTGCCCATGATTAAATTTTGTCTCCTGAGACTACCAACCACATTGCTTTGTAAATGATGCCAGAAAATCTATTGCCAAGCAAACAATTTTTAGAATATCTCATGAAAAACAAGACATTCCTCAAAATTCTTGTTAAAACATTGTCTTCTTAATTTTTAAGTTTTTGCCTTGCATTTCTTCATCTTAGGTTAATGTTGCAATATTACTAATATCAATAATTCATTTTCTTGATAGGCTCTCCAGTGCCACAAGCCCAGTCACCACAACCTCACTTACTGGGTGCTAGACTGCAGAGTGCACCCACTCTGACCGACATCTATCAGAACAAGCAGAAACTCAGAAAGCAGCACTCTGACCCTGTGTGTCCATCCCACTCTGGGGCTGGGTATAGCTGCTCACCGCAGCCCAGTCGGCCTGGTAGCCTTGGAACCTCTCCCACCAAGCACATGGGATCCTCCCCACGGAATTCTGATTGGTTCTTTAAAACGCCTTTGCCAACAATCATTGGCTCTCCTACTAAGGTGTGTTTATTAAACCCTTCTGTAGATCATGAAGTGGTATAGTATTTATGAAGAGGATTCATGATGAAAATAGCATAATTTAATGAACACAACCTCTGTGCCGGACACTAACCACTTGCTGAATGCTCTCCATGCGTGAGCCCATTTAATCTTCAGAAAAGAGGCTTAGTGAGTTGAAATGAACGCTCTGAGGTGACAGGCTGTAAATAGAAGAGCCAGTGTTTGAATCCAGGCCTGAGTCCTGATTACTGTGCCACACACCCTGCTAATTCTGACCACTTCCTGCCATATTAACTAGCTTGTATATGTTTCTTTAGACCACAGCTCCTTTCAAAATCCCTAAAACACAAGCGTCTTCCAACTTGTTAGCCTTGGTTACTCGTCATGGGCCTACTGAAGGGCAGTCCAAAGATGGGACTGACCCACGGGAATGCTCCCACTGCCTCTTCGTACAAGGAAGTAAGAGGCAGCGGCCTGAACAGCAGAGCAAGGCAGTGTTTGGCAGGTAAAAGGCTGTTTCTTCCCTTGCCTTAAATATAAAAACTATAATAGCAAAACAAATATATTTCTTTATAAAAGCTGCCAGATTGCATAAGTCTAGAAGCTGGCTAATGGCTTCTAATTATTAATATGCATTGTATACATTTAAAATCTCTGGAAATTGCAGATGCTTCCAGTAACTGTAAAATGCTGAGTTCTTCCTGAACTTCCTGAATTTTCTACTTATTGTTTTGGTTATGGAAGTTTATATCTAACTTGAATTATTTGGTGTCTGAATTTTTCTATTTTTTTTAAAAAACTATACCTTCACATTATTAACATGACTATTCTTTTTAGATCTGTCAGTACTGGGAAATTATCAGATCAACAAGTAAAGACAACTTTAGGTGGATACCAGGGGAGCACAGACAGTTTAAATACAGAACGACCAATGGATATAGGTAAGAAAAAAATCTAATTTCTTCTTATGTAATTTATTAGCATATGCATTACTTTCTTATTCCATTGGTGACAAATTACCATAAACTTGGTGGCTTAAAACAGCTCAGATGTGAGGCCAGTGTTGTGGCATAGCAGTTAAGCCACCGCCTACAGTGTTTCTTGTATAAAGTTCAAGTTTTAACTGCTCCACTTTCCATCCAGCTCCCTGCTAATGTGCCTGGGAAAGCAGTGCAAGATGACCCTAGTCTTTGGGCCCCTGGCACCCATGTGGGAGACCAGAATGGAGTTCCAAGCTCCTTGCTTAGGCTTGGCTCAGCCCTAGCCATTGCAGCCATTTGGGGAGTGAACCAATGAATAGAAAATCTCTCTGTCTCTCTGTCCCTCTCTCTGCCACTCTGCCTTTCTAATAAAATCTTAAACAACAAAAACCAGTTCAAATGTGTTACTGTACAGTTCTAGAAATTGCCTTTGTCACCTCATTGTCCTGTGGAGACAGAGACTTGTTCAACATCTTGATGATTTGCAACCTATAAATTAGAAGGAATTCTGACCTGGATTCTTTTTTTATTAGTAGGGTAATACAGGCCAAATTAGTGTAAATAGATGAGTGTACTTCAGAAGGTTCATGGAAAATGGAATATAAGATAAATGTAGTTGTGTAATAAATTCCCCAGGTGATTATTATTTAAATGCAAATTTGAGAATCACCATTGTAACCTTTTTGTTCTTGTTTTCTCTGTCACTTTTTAATTGACTTCCCCTTGAGCATCCAAAGGAGAAAATACCTGGTCAGCAAAATACCTTACTGCATGTGGTTTCTAGTTCAAAGAGAATTCTGTAGGATTTATTATTTCACTCTCTCTTCTTGCGTTCATGATTTCTAAAGAGAATTCCAGTTCATATTATGATGGTTGTTGGCATGATATATCATTTCCCATCCTTGTACTTTCAACCTAGTTATATTTTTGACACCAAAGTATGTGCTCTGTAGATGCATATATTGGATCTCATTTATTATAAGCTGACAGTCTTTATATATTATTTGGCATTTAATATTATTATTGACATAGTTAGATTTATGTATGCATTTTGCCTTTTTTTCTGTGTGTGATGTTTATTTTATTGCTTTCTTTTGCATTAAGTGAGTAGTTTGAAGTGTCAGATACTGATCCCTTTAATTATGTTTTTTACCTTCTTAAAAAGTTATTATTGGTTGTTTTGGTGCTTACAGTGTATGTATGAAGGTACTTCAACAGTTTGTAGAAAGTGGAATAAAGGGGCCAGCACTCTGGTGTAGTATTAGGCCTCTGCCTGCGGTGTCAGCATCCTATATGGCCGCCAGTTTGTGTCCCAGCTACTCCTCTTCCGATCCAGCTCTCTGCTGTGGCCTGGGAAAGCAGTGGAAAATTGCCCAAGTGCTTGAGCCCCTGCACCCACGTGAGAGACTTGGAAGCAGCTCCTGGCTCCTGGCTTTGGATCAGCCCAGCTCTGGCTGTTGTGGCCATTTGAGGAAAGAACCAGCAGATGGAAGACTTCTCTATTTCTTCCTCTCTCTTTAACCCTGTGGAATGAATGAATAAATAAATAAATCTTTAAAAAAAGGAAAAATTTAATAAAAAGGTAAGTTTATTTTGGTTCAAAAATTTTTGAATTCTGTGCATTTCATACTAATCTTAGCCCAAAGGCTGAGAAGTGATTCCGTGCATTTCATAATATGTACTTTTCATGAACTTTTTGAAGACTTCTGGTATGCATGGATTTCAATATTTTTGCACCAAAATAAACATTTTAATTCCATTGCCACAAACTTCTTGAAGTACCTTTATATTATCATAATCCACTTCAGATTTACACTAACTTGATTCTAGTAAAGCATAAACATTTTACCCCTAGATAGCCCTTTTCTTTTCCCTTTTTAAGTACTATTTCTTTCTACTTTTAAAAAAATATTTATTTGAAAGGCAGAAAGATAGACAGATAGTATCTCCTGTCTGCTGATTCATTCCTTCGCAGATGCTTGTTACAGCCTGTACTGGGCCAGGCTGAAACCAGGAGCAGGTTATTGAATCCAGATCTCCCAAATGGTGGCAGGAACCCAAGTACTTGAGCCATCACCTGCTGCTTTCAAGACTGCACATGAGCAGGAAGCTGGTCTGGGAGTGGAGCTGGGACTCAAACTCAGGCACTTCGACGCAGGATGCAGGCAGCTCAAGTGGTATCTTAACCACTATGCTTAACCCTTTTCCATCTTCAAGAGCAGTTTCTGTTGCCTGTTTTTTTCTCTGTGTACAGTTACACTCTTCACTGCTTATTCACATGTATCATAATTCTTTAGTTGCAAGTTGAACATTTTATATGATGTTTGATAGCAGTTCTAGATGTAGATCTTCCCTCCCCAAGCTTTATAAAATTTTTAAAATTTGGGGGCTGGTGCTATAGGGTAGAAGGTTAAGCCTTTGCCTGCAGTGCCTGCAACCCATCCTGGTGCTGGTTCAAGTCTCGGCTACTTCCTATCCAGCTGCCTGCTAATGTGCCTGTGAAAGCAGCAGCAGATGTCCCAAGTGCTTGGGCCCCTGCACCCATGTGGGCTCCTCTTCAGCCTGACTCAGTCCTGGCCATTGGGGCCATTTGGGGAATGAACCAGTGGATGAAATTCTCTCTCTCTCTCTTTCTCTGTCTTCCCTCTTCCCCTTCCTCTGTATTTTTGCCTTTCAGATAAATAAATCTTAATTTTTGTTTTGTCTGGTGAACTATTTCAGTGAAGTCTTGTATTTGCCATTACACAGGAAGATGATGCCTTGGCTGCATGGGTCATCACTGTGGTGTGACAGTAGTTTTAGTAGAACTCTGACTCTGTTCTCTCCCCTGTTGGCATCACACCCAGCTGCTAGCCTCTCTTAATTGCCAGTAGGTTGCTCTGTTTTTGACAGTGTCTTGGGGGTATAATTTGTTTAACAGGCTGGTTTAATTAAATTCTGGCTCCTTTGCAGTAGTCTTTGAGGACAGTCTTCAAGCATTGTTTGGATTACAGGAAGGGTCTTAGGTGTCTCTCTCCTTCTCTCTGGTAAACTACTAGATGATGCATTGTTTACTTTGTTGCTCTCTTGGAGCTGCCAGCCTCCTTGCATTTGCTTACTACCAACATCTGCATTGTTTTGGATACCTCCCTTCTAGGTGAACTTCTGCATGATCTGCTTCGAATAGTTTCCTTGGGGAGAGCTTCAGAATTTTCTGTCCTCTGTCTCTCCCACTGCCAGAGAAAACCTGTGCAGCACTGCTGTGGAGCTGGGGCTGAGGACAGAGAGGTCTTGTTTCTCTTGGAGGGGCATCTCAGCTCTATGCATAAGTCATTCTTTTATGTGCTTTAACCCCAGAAGTCACTGGGAGTTGGGACAGGTTTTGGAAACAGTCTGCCTGTTTCATTGCACTTTATTTTTAAATTTTATAGAGCTCGTTAGTTCTACATAAATATTTAAGTCCAAGTTAATGGATATGAAACCAGATTGTTTTTCTTAGAGTATTTAGTCATTAAAAAATGCATCTTTGATAATTTATACTCTCTTCTCCATTTCTGTCTTCCACATGAACTTTCTTATCATTTGAAGTTATGTATTTGCTTTCCAGTTTCAGAGATTCAGTTTCTGAAAATTAAAAAAATGTTGATAGTGGGGGAAAAACTTAAGACTTTAGGTAAAAAAAAAATTAGGAACAGTAGATCTTAAAAATAGTTCCATGAACATCCTTAGATATTTTTATACCTGCTAAAATAATTGCATAAATAATTTTATACATTTTCTGTAACAATAAGTACCTTTAATTTATTTTTAAATTTTTCATGCTCTCCATTTGTTAATTGTTTACTGGCAGTTGCACTAAGTTATAGATAAGACGGACACAGAAGCAATTTTTCAGTATTTTTTAAGATTGTGATTTGTTTGTGGTTAGCTCCTGCCTCCATTCTGTGGTTTGGGAAGTAATGCTTGAATGTGGAAAAGCTTTGGGCAGCTTTCATTGGTTTTGCTTGGTTCAGTGGATAGGGGATTTTTCATCTGCCCTTCGTTTTTAGCTGAAGCTCAGTGCACTGTCCAACATTGTCTGGCCTGACAGATGGACATATGTGATTCTAAGACATGTATGTTGGTATCTTTCTATAGCTGTATTGCTGTGGGAACTCTCCATTCAGCTCACTCTTGTGTTCTTATGTCCAGTTCTTGGTTTATACTTTTTCAAATTGCTCTCAGCATATAGATTTGCATTTTATATATTTTGGAAGTATCCAGAAGTAACTGAGTACTAGACTTTGGTGTGTAAGTCACACAACTATGAAGAGATTACTGTAAAATATTTTTAATGGAAATACAGTATTGGGTTTTTTGATTTTAAGAAATAAATACCTTTTGTTGAAAGAAAAAAAACCTAATACAAAATCAGAGTCTCCTTGTAGGATCCTACCCTCAGGTGTAAACACTGTCAAGGTAATACAACATTTGTAAACGTTTCATTGTAGCTCCTGCAGGAGCCTGTGGTGTTGTACTGGCACCTCCCACAGGAGTGGCAGCAAGTTCTAGGGCTGTCCTCTTCACTGTGGGGTCTCCTCCACACAGTGCCACGGCCCCCACTTGTACCCATATGGTCCTTCGAACAAGAACAACCTCAGGTGAGGCACTTCATCCTATTACGATCTGGGGCTGGTATTTAGAGTGTAGTGTTCTGATAATGACTTATTGTAACTTTGACAAGTCATTTAACGTCTCTGGGTATCAGTTTCTGTAGAAATGGAAATAACCTTAAAGAGATATAAGAAATAAATAAAAACCTTTATAAAGTAAATGTTATATTATTTATATAAAGTATTATATATATCATAAATATATGCTTATGTATAATACTAAAAATATAAATGTGGTTTCTCCACAAAGGAGCTATGCATATATAGTACTTTTCAGGTTATCTGTTGAAGGCTTATTTTTATAGGCTGAATGAATTATTTGAAAATGATAGGCTATTGTTTGTTTTTGTTTTTTAGAAACTCAAGTGTTTTTTATTTAAATGTTATATAGTTGGGGTTTCAATCTTTAAATTTTATCCTGTACACATATAGATAGTCTAATAGATTTGTTTTATCATCTGTTCTGTATAATTGGTTATATATTAAAAATTAAGTTAATAAATATTTAGATTTGACTTAACATAAGCAATTTGATAGCATCTTATTTATATACTGTACTTTGTGTCCTTTAAGTTTTCTTTTTATGAATAAGTTACTAGTCACAACATCAGGAGATTAATAAGCAAAGGATAGAAGTAGGTAAGAGGAAGTAGAGCTAAAATATTTTGATTATTAAAAATCTTAAATAATAAATTACCCTTTTAAGATTGTAATATTTTATATCAATTAATATCCCAACATTTTTAGAAGTATTATGCTTGGGGTTGAAGTTAGTGGGATCTATGTACTTATGCATGTTTTAGAAAGTAGTGTGGCAGTTCTTAGGAAGAGCTGTAAACATGTTTGTAACATTTGATTTGTAGTAACTCAATTCCTGTGTATAGTACCACTTTGGAGTATTTTATCACAACAAACTTATTTGAAAGAAGGAAATAGCTGTGTGTTTCATAGTACTGTTGTTTATAATGTGAAAAAATCAGAAACACAAGTATAAATGACTCCAAATAAACATTACATATATACAGTTAGTGGACCACTGAGTATCCATTGAGTTTTCTAATTATGAAGCTTCTGGAGCAGCAAGGAGAAATGTATATGATATATATTTGTGTAAGACAGATCATAAACTAGCTATGATGATATCTGTAAAATATACATATACGCAAGGAATAAGAGCGAACATGGATAACTATAAACTAGTCATATGCTCAAAACAGGACGGAGTATCAGTGACTTATCTTTTAACATTTCCTTTCTTACTTCACTAGGTTTTGTTCAATACATAAGAGTAGCAGTGGGTGTATAAGCCCTTACTCTGTGACCTAACTCTGGGCGCGGGGCCATGTGTCCTGTGCTTCCTTGCAGTGGGGTCCAGCAGCTCGGGAGGCTCCTTGTGCTCCGCAAGTGGCCGCGTGTGTGTGGGCTCCCCGCCTGGGCCATTGGGCTCTTCCCCTCCGGGAGCAGAGGCAGCTCCCAGCCTGAGATACGTGCCTTATGGTGCTTCACCCCCTAGCCTAGAGGGGCTCGTCACCTTTGAAGCCCCTGAACTGCCGGAGGAGACCCTGATGGAGGTAGAGGAGAGGCTGTAGTGGCATGTGAATGCGATGTGTGAGAACGGTCTATGATGCTAGAAGAGCAGCGCACATGGCATAGTCCTAAGTCCTGTTCTTCTCTTTACCTCACTTTTTCTTTTCTGTTTGGAAAGCATTGCTGGTGTGTTTTCAGAATAATGTTGCCAATAACACTCATCCTGGCAAGCTTTGGTTCACAGGAGGGACACATATAAATTTGGGTATTTAATATTTACTACTTAGAGATTGTAAAAGAGTAGTATTTATCCTGTAACCACATTTTATTCTCAAAATATGCTTTTCTTCCCAAGGTAAAAACAATTTACTTAACACTTAAGTTTAAATTAATAAACTATAATGCCAGATTAGTCATTGATATCATTAAAAGCTACCTGCTAAGCTGGCAGGGTGCTTGCATTTGTAGATCAGTACTGAGCCAGTTCTAAAGGGGAAAAAAAGACATTGTACTTTTAAGTCTGCTGAGCACAAGTCTAGAACAGGAATTAGTTTTAAGTTTTCAGTGTGTGGCCATACAATTCTAATTGTTTCAATTCAAAAACACCACTCAATCGAGTAATGTTTCTCAGTCCTTATGTGTACTGCTAGTGTAGCCTGAGTTTTAATTAAAATAGCCAGATCTTTAGGCTAAGTAAAGAACAAAATCTCTAGGACCTCTGCTCTGCTTTTTTATGTAAATAAGAATAAATATTTACATACAAGTTATAAAATATTACATGAGTAGTGATTTTGTAACTTAGAAGTAATTTAATCTAAAATTGTAAAAAAAAATCATGATTTTTTTCTGCCTCCATCAAACTAGACATAAATTATATTCTAGTCTGTGTTCTGGTACATTGGAAGAATCCAGTCCATTGTACCATCACAGAACAGAGAGACTTTCAGAAGTTAATTAATGTATTCTCCTGTGTCTAGGAAAATGATTCTTACTTTAGAAACATTAAGGAGGGCAAGAAACTTTAAATCTTATTTGAGATTTCAAAGTGCATTTATAACTAAGCCCAACAGAACATTAATTTCAAAATAGGTTTATAACAGATCTCAACACAGCATTATTTTGGAATCCCCATTTTCAGTGTTGCTTCTTTGGGTGCAGTTATGCCTGTATATGCCTCCTTCTTTAACTACCTGAAAAAGCCACGGAAATTCAGAGCTTTGGTATTAGGAGACCCTGTTAACTAAAAACCATCAGAAATTAAAGTAAGCCTCTTTTTTTTTACCTGCAAGAAGTTAGAACAATTCATTAAGTTACCAAGAAGTGTGTTTTAGTGTGGAGTATACACTTAAAATCTTGATATCTGTTTTGTCATGTTTCTGTCTCATGCATATTGATGTGATTTTTCAGTTTTCATTTTTTGTCTGATAGAAGCACAGTGACCTCTCTTTGGAGCTTACTTACGTGGGTGCTCTAATACATTCACAAACACATGCACATACCCACATTCAGCTTCATTTGTATTTTTCTTACCAGCTTTCTGACCTTTATTGAAATCTCAGTCTCCTTTGTTCATTCTAATATTCATGAGAGTAGAAAAGCATTAACAGTGGCCCTGGTTTGTGTACATAAGTAGGTATGTGCCTATTGACCATCTGAAATCTTGCATGACACATTGACTTTGCTGCAGCGAGAGCACACAGACACCTTACGCCATCTGAACGTGATGCTGATGTTCACCGAGTGTGTGTTGGACCTGACGACCGTACGAGGGGACAATCCTGAGCTGTGCACATCTGCTGTGTCCTTGTACCAGATTCAGGAGAGTGTGGTTGTGGACCAGATCAGCCAGCTGAGCAAAGACTGGGGGTAGGTGCCGCCCTCTTACACATTTCTCAATCCTTTATGCTTTCCATAAACTTGTGTCTGAGATGTAGGCAGTATCATCCCCTGAAAATCCTATCTTATTATTAGAAGCTTCACGGGAGTCTCCTGAGTCATTTCGTTGTACACAATTTCACCGTATGAGTCAACAGATTCTGCAACCCTAGCATTGGCATTCCCCTTTCCCTGTAAACGATACCATTGGATATATTCGAAGATGAAGAGATTGTTTTTATCAGAGAGTTTCCATTGTGTTCAAAGTACACAAATCTTCCATGCCAAGCTTTCTCCCTTCAGGAGTTACGTGTGCACTAAAAAGCAAGAAGGGGTTGGGTGTTTGGGCATAGTGGTTAAGTTACCACTTGGGATGGCTGCAACCCATATCAGAGTGCCTGAGTTTGAGTTCTGGCCCCACTGTCAATTCCAGCTTCCTGATAGTGTGCACCTGGGAGGCGGCAGGTGATAGCTCAAGTGCCTGGATTCTTCCGTGCACCTGGGAGATCCAGATTGATTTCCTGGTTCCTGTTTTCAGCCTTGCCTAGTCCTGTCTATTGTGGGCATTTGGGGAGTGAAGTAGATGGAAGCTCTCTGTCTGTCTCTCTCTGCCATTCAAATAAAATCAGTCAGTCAGTGAAGCAAGAAGATGTACTTTAGAAAGGCTTTTGAGTGGTATCCTAATGTGGGCCACCAAATTGGCTCTGTTGGGTCAAAGGTAACGCTCCGCTCCTGTCTTATGGGTTGCAGGCGCGTGGAGCAGCTGGTGTTATACATGAAAGCGGCACAGCTGCTTGCGGCTTCCCTGCATCTTGCCAAAGCCCAGATCAAGTCCGGGAAACTGAGCCCATCCACGGCTGTGAAACAAGGTATGGAAGCACACTGTAGTGTGTGGCACCAGGGCCCTTGAGTTGCCCCATCTCATCCTGCCAAGGAAGAAAGTTTCTTATGAGAAATTCCCTTGTTATTCAATATTCTTGACTTGGAAAAGATGCTGGGGTTTTTGGCCTTCACCATTTAATTGATGCGGAGACAAGTCAAAAGTGTTTTTATTAAAAAATCTTTGCAGGCTGGCGCCGCGGCTCACTAGGCTAATCCTCCGTCTGTGGCGCCGGCACTCCAGGTTCTAGTCCCGGTCGGGGCGCCAGTTCAGTTCCGGTTGCTCCTCTTCCAGTCCAGCTCTCTGCTTGGCCCGGGAGTGCAGTGGAGGATGGCCCAAGTGCTTGGGCCCTGCACCCCATGGGAGACCAGGAGAAGCACCTGGCTCCTGGCCATTTGTGGGGTGAACCAACAGAAGGAAGACCTTTCTCTCTGTCTCTCTAACTCTGCCTGTCAAAGAAAAATTCTTTCCTACAGAAAGAGGGCTCATAGGTCATTTGGTGTTACTTTCCTTATATCATCAGGAAAAAGTGTACATTACCATGGCTTTGTTTCTGGAGGAAAATTAAAATTAGTTCCATTTCAACTTTTTTTCAGTTGTCAAAAATCTGAATGAACGATATAAATTCTGCATCACCATGTGTAAGAAACTTACAGAAAAGCTGACTCGCTTCTTCTCTGATAAACAGAGATTTATTGATGAAATCAACAGCGTGACTGCAGAAAAGCTCATCTATAATTGTGCTGTGGAAATGGTAACTCTTTAATATTCAATCGTATATATTACTGCTCAACTTTAAGACCCTATTTTGAAGTATCTTTTTTTAAAGAGTATATGTCCTATCCCTCTCAAGTCCTAAGTATTCTGGATTACTAAGGAATATTAATCAACAGTAACACTTAATGTAATGTAATTTAATAATATGTTTAACTGCAGTAAAATGCTATAATATCTTTTATTAAATATTGATAACAGTAGGCTTGAGCTAATCTTTTTATAGTTGGCATCTAAAAGTGTTGGCTGGATATGTTTCTGCATTTTTAGAAATTGTAACTTGATAAAACTGTTAGAAAAAATACTTTATTAACCAGTCTACAAAAGTTTATATGATTAGTTCCCACTTACTGATTTACTACTTTGAATTATACTGCTGTTCTAGTCTTATTTTGAAAGCCATTTAATGTGTCAATAAAAATTTTTTTAAAAAGATGCTAGTATACATTTTATGACTCCTGATTCTGAATCCTGGAATCATAGTGTGGTGAATTATAATCATGTCATCAATGTGTTAATTTCAGATAGTTTCTACTTTAAAGCTACATTGTCCAAATGGATTTGTATTTTCTTGGAAAAGTTGAGAATCTTCTTGTCTTTGCTGCCTCTTCCAGGTTCAGTCTGCAGCCCTGGATGAGATGTTCCAGCAGACTGAAGATATTGTTTATCGTTATCATAAGGCAGCTCTTCTTTTGGAAGGCCTCACCAAGATCCTCCAGGACCCTGCAGATATTGAAAATGTACATAAATGTGAGTTGACTTATACTAATTGGTTGCAGTTTGTCTGTGTTCTACAAGTATAGTAGAAAGAGCCTGGAAATTGGAGTCATTCTGCCTACGTTTGAATCATGGATTTCCAACCTCGTGTCCATCTCTAAACCTTTCTGGAGTCTCAGATTCTTGTTTTGGAAGATGGGGTTAACAGTCCCTGCCTTGGAGAAAATTTAGGTTCTCTCTGCTGTGTTATTCTACTTAAATAAGTATTGATGAATATGTCTAAAATAGAAATAGATACATAAATATAGCTACTCTAATGTATTTTATACATTTACATTCATAAAAGTAAATAATATGTTTATAAGTATTAATATGAAAGTACTTCAGAAAGTTGGTGGAAAATGAAATTAATAGTATGAGTTTATTTTAGTGCAAAAATTTTTGGAAATATGTTTATAGTATTTTCCTAATATACATTTTCCAAATATTTGGAACAACATTTATTGCACTGAGCAAAATTTTTACACCAGAATAAAATCATGCTTTTAATTCTACTTTTCTATGAACTTAAATTATATATGTATATTAATATATTTAATATAACACATATAAATAAATATATTTAATAAAATTACTTTGTAGGAGAACCTGATTTTTATTATTAAATGCAACTGGAGTAGGCATTGTGGTATAGCATATTAAGCTACTGCTTGGGGCATCTGCATCCTGCATCAGAGTGCTCGGGTTCAAATCCTGCCTCAGCTTCTGATCCAGTTTCCTGCTAATGCATACTCTGAGAGGCAGCAGACGATGGCTCAAGTACTTGGGGCCCTGCCTCTGCCACCCATGCGGGAGACTGAGATGAAGTTCCCTGGCTCCTGGCTTTGGCCTGGCCCAGCCTCAGTTGTGGGCATTTATGCATTTGAACCATTAGGTAGAAATTGTCTTTCTCAGTCATTATGTCTTTCAAATAAGAATAAGATAAAGAAACTTAAAACAAAAAAAAAAGCAACTGTTAGTGACTGAAGAATGCTGTGATGATCCTGTGTACTGCAGATTTGTTACAGATAGCGGAATGGAGAGTAGTACGTTAACAGGATGACACTTTTTTTTTAAGGTTGATTTATTTGAAAGGCAGTGAGAGAGAGAGAGAGCGAGCAAGTGAGCAAGCTGGTGGTTCACTCCCAAAATGCCCACAACAACCAGGTCTGGGCCAGGTTGAAGCCAGGAGCCAGGAACTCCATCTTGGTCTCACGGTGGCAAGAACCCTTGTACCTGGGTCATCTTCTGTTGTCTTTCCAGCCACATTAGCATAAAACTGGAAAGGAAATGGAGTAGTCATTACTTGAACCAGTGCACTAGTTTGGGACATGGGTATTCCAAGTGGCAGTTCAACCTGCTGCACCACTGTGCTGGCCCCCAAGATAATATTGTTACTTACCAAATATAAGCCCAGGCTAGTATGTAGCCTAACTGGTGAGCTCACATTCTGGATCAGAGTACCTAGTTGGAGTCCCAACTCCAGCTCCCAGTTCTGGCTTTCTGCCATTAGTCCCTGGAGGGTACATAGTGGTGTTACATTTTGAATAGCCACCAAAGGATGACAATTCTAAAATTATTTGCAGTTGTGAACAAGTCAGCTGTTAAAATCTGAATGTTCTTTGTATGATGTGTTTATTTAAATTTCACCACTGTGTGGCACTAAGCTAGAAACCACATCAAAGTATTACGAGGCAGAAAAAAACATATTTAGAACTGTTAACTTTGGGGCAAAGAAATGAGACAATGTAGAGAGTGATTTTTTTTTTTTTTGTGAGTTCTTCTGTCCTTGGTTTGGTTTTGAAACTATGTGAATTTCACTTGGAAAATTTTATTTCTAGATAAATCTAGTATTGAAAGAAGATTGTCAGCACTCTGCTATAGTACCGCTACGGTGTGAGCAGCAGCAGGCTATCCTGTGAACCACTGGTGGGAACAGGAGATGATCCACTTGGGAATACAGCTTGGGTTCTGCCACCCCATCCCCAGGAAACTGTAGTTTCTCAACTGGTGACTACCAAAGAACAAGCAGAGATTTCAAAAAGGAAAAACAATAAAAAGCTACACATTTGTAGGAAATCTGCCTTATCAGAGAAGTCACCCCTACCCGTTTTCTTTGTAAAAGCAGAAGCAAGAATATTCCACTTGGCTCCCAGTTTGAACTTGGTAAATAAATGTACCTTAGAACTAGAATTATCAGTACAGTTATTCTTAAAGATAATTAAAGATGAGTGGCTTTTCACTCAGCTTTCACTTTCACCATAGCAGTGTGTGAAATTCCATGTGTTTGCTGAGGTACACAAGTAAAAATATTTACATCTCATTCAGGCAGTTTGATATTTGGAGTAATTTTTTCTGAATCTGAGCATGCATCCTTAAACAGCTCAGGAAGAAATAGCTTAAGAAGAAGCAAAAGATGGCTCTTGGAAGGAATTTTGAAATCTTCAATTTGATCTTAAATGGACACATGTTAATCTTCCAAAATTCTTTTATATTGCACTAATTTATTAAAACAACTGCATATTGGATTTTGCAATTTAAAACTAACTGAGGCACAATGAACTTGTTTAAAATATTTTACTTGATTATATACATATACCCTTTCCAGATTTCACATGTAATCACTAGTGAACTTTTAAATGGTCAGAACTTGTGTTCATGTGAACTTTGCATTTTTAACCTATTCATCTACACCTACAGATTTTCTCAGTAATATTTTGAGTTGCTGGTTGTTTGCTTTTGGTTGCATGCAGAATGTGCATTGATGCCTGGGACCTTAGAATTATTAAAGGCACTAGGTATTTGGGGGCAGTATAAAAAGTATATCATGAATCAAGTTTCAAGAATCTTAGTAGGGCCAAAACAAAGTTGAAGATAAAGGCTTGTTAGTAATGTGGGTTTTCTACATGAAGTTAGTAAAAATGAGGTTTGTTTTGTCTTAGGAAAACAGGCAGCTCTCTCCAGTCTAATGTGTATTTTTCATGTTCATCCTGACAATGCACCGAGTAGCTCATCATGGAGAATGCAGGCAGTTAACATCCCCCTCCAGGACTGGTCCCTACTTTGTATATTATTTTTGTTTCTTTTACTTATTTGCTTGAATACTTGAATAAACCACTTACCAGTTTAAATCCTTTTACTTTAAAATTTTTACATAAAATAATCCAAACTCTTTGACAAATTGCACAGACACTCTGGCATTAACCTAATTTTAGTGTACTGATAAAAACAAAAACAAATATGATTTCCCTTACTTTGACAAAGTAATGTAATTTTTACCTTATTTATCTGTATGAAATTCCAGCAGTTAATTTGAACATTTATTTATATGATGTTTGTATTTTTAAGTCTTTAATACAGTGTTTCTACCTCTCATTTGTAACTGCATGCATTGTCCTTGAAACTAGGTAAAACTCACTAAATTGTTGTGTAATAAATAGCCTTTTTATTATTGCCTGTACAAATGTATATTAAGGTAAAATAAAACTGACAAAGTGTTTCTAGGTTACAATTGGGTCCATGTTAAGTGGCCTGTCAAGCCAGATACTTCCTTAATGTGTTTGTAGACTTGGTTAAAAAATCCTTTGCCCCGTCAGAGGGCTGACGATTCTCTTGCAGGTGCCCTAGATCATTCAGCGATGATCCCTAGCCCTCCTTGGCCTCAGTGACACTGTCTGTTATGTAATATTTTGGACTTATAGTCAGTTTTATTCATGTTTGCTCAGTTACCACCTATATTATCTCAGATGACTCAGGTGTATTCCATCCCTTCCTCCCCTCCTTGTTTCATTTGAACACAGGATGAAACAGGTTCAGAGAGGGAAAGTAACTGGTCTGAAACCAGGAACTAGGTTCCCGATCACACCGTGCTTTGTGACTTCCATGTCTGGTCTTTGTCTTGCATAATAAACGTCTCATGGTAGGAGGTTTGCGTGAACCAGTGAATTCTCAACAGCTGAGAACAAGCTAAACTCATGAGTAATGGATCTGGTGATGCTTCCATTGTCAAGGCTAACTGCTGTAAGAGACTTTGCCTTGATTATAGCAATAATAAACAAATGCTTTATGTTTGCATGAGTATTTTCAGATTTCACATCATGTATCATAAAGTGGAAATGGTCTAGCCTATATCATGCATTGATACCTATATTCAAACTGTAACCTGAAAGATTATTGGCTGCACAAATTAAGTAGAGGAATAATCAGCAAATTGTTAGTTGGCTTTCCTGCTGTGATGATTTCTTTTAATTATTCCCTGCACCAGACTCTGCTCTAAGTCATTATTTCCCACGGTCCCATGCTCCCTTCCCTCCAAGAGGAGTGACCAGAGCAGCAGCATTCCTTCACTTGCTAGGAGCCAGGGAGGAGACAGAGCTGCCCTCCTCAGTCCCCAGGGGCAATAAAGAGGGTGTTGAGTGTGAGGCAGTGGATATGAAGGCATGGAGTCGGTGCCCCAAACCCGTGCATCCTTAAAGGTTGAGTCCCCACACCTCTGCTTTGTATGGCAGGAGCTGCTCTGCCTCCCTCCAGTTCACCCTCCTGCCAAGGCTTAAACCAGCTGTTCCTGATACTTAGATGGGAAAACCTATGTCACCCAATAGTAATACATTTAGTGGAGAGAAACAGCATCCAGTCCCAGTCCTCACTAAGAAGAATCTGCCCGTTTTAGAGTTGTGTGTCTGAGTTGGGGAGGGGATCATTGTTAGGGTGGGCCACCTCAGTCTCCGAGGGCAATAAGTTGGAAGGTGAGTCACTGGGACACGAGAGCCTTGACTCAGACAGCTGAAAAACCCTTGCCATGATGGCAGTGGTGTAGCACTGCTTTGGTGGATGGCATCACACAATTTCATGTGTGCTCCCTCCTCTTGGTTTCTGTAGACAGGTGTGTGTGTTTTAAGATTTATTTATTTGAAAAGCAGAGTTACAAAGTTATAGGAGAGAGAGAGAGATCGAGATCGAGATCTGCCATATGCAGGTTCACTCCCCAAATGACCACAAAGGTCGGCTGGGCAGCAGCCAGGAGCCTAGCACTTCTCCCACATGAGTGGTAGATGGCCAAGGACTTGGGCCCTCTTCCACTGCTTTCCCAGGTGCATTAGGAGGGAGCTGGATCTGAAGTGGGGCAGCTGAGACATGAAATAGTGCCTAAATGGGATGCCAGCAGCATTGCAGGTGGCGGCTTAACCTGTTGCTCCCTCCACACTGGCCCCTCTAGACAGTTTTCTTTTTGGATGAAGCAAAGTTGATGCGTATTTTCCTAGGAGGATGGACTTTGGCAGGTTTTGTTCTGCCATGGATTGGTATAGATTAGAAGCATCTGCACTCAGCTCTAGACAGCCTTAAACCACTTCTTGTACATGGAATCCACAGCAGTTGAAGATGTTGGGTCCCTCCTAAGTTTCTTTCTTGTTTATCAAAGCCTTTGCAAGGTTCATTCTTTGGGGGAGGAGTCAAAGTGTTATTTTCCTCGCCTGAATCAGGAAACCACATAAGGGATGATCCACTTAAAAGCACTGCATCCAGGAGAACTGTGACAATTGTCTTGAGAACTTCAGCGTCTATGCAGGAGGTGAAGCTAAACTGGCGAAGGATCCGTGAGAACTCGGTGATCAAACTAGCTTACGGGAGCAGAGACTTAACATCCAGCCACTGCCTGCAGAGCCCCCTGCACCCTTGGGCTCAAGTGAGGCTGTGGTGTCCTGTGCAGTTGGAATTAGTCTGTAAGTTTTCCCTTTTTCCTAGAAGCCCATCAGGCCAGTTTTTAATGTGACAAAGATGTTTTGTTGTTGAAGGTGTTTTAACAGCTCTCCATCGCGCCTTCTGGACTGAGTGCAGCAAAGGAGGCTGCAGAGGTGATGGAGCACAGGGTGAGGGGGGCATGCGGCTGTCCTTACCGCCTTGGGGTTGAGGCTGCCCCACTGCTGTGCGTGGCCAGCCCAGGACGGGCCTGGGGAGGGGTCTTCCAGACAGGCTGCCTGGGTGAGCGGTCTTGGCCCTGCTCTGTGCTGCATGCCCTCCTCTCAGACGGTGCTGCTCTTGGACACTTTGCTTCTATCCTCAGGAAACGTCAGTTCGAACACTGGTTTATTGAAAACTGTTGTTTCCCGCCTCAATTTGGCAGCATAACCTAGTGGTCCAGTTGGTCTCAAATCACAGCTGCACCCTGTCCAGCCGTGTGTCCTTGGGCAAACTTCTTAACCACTCCATCTCCCTCTCTGTGTTGCATAGAGGGGTGAGAATGAAATGTTAATGACTCTGCAGTCCTTTGAACAGCACCTAGCATGTAGCATTTCCCATGAGGCCTGCTGGTGTGTGGCTGTCAGTGTAGGGCTCCCTGTTGTTCTTTGTTTTGAGGGGGTGTGAATGGTAACTTGTTCTGTGTTTGGGGGGCAAAGCTTGGATTTGGACTCACTGCATCCGCATGTACTTTGGAATTTGCATGCAAGTCACCTTTTCCCAGCTTAGCCACCAGGCACCCTGGCTGCAGGCGTCTTTTGAGTTGCCTGTTTGGGTCAGTGTGACTGTTTAATGAAATGCGCCAGTGTAGTATTTAGTACTTCATGTAATCCTCCCACCAATCCTTGCCTCATTTTACAGAGGAAAAAACATGTGCAGAGTGAGTTCCCCAGACCACACGACTGGGTCATGATGGGAGCAGACCACTGCAGAGGTCTGGGCTTGCACTGAGCTCAGCAAGATCTCCCTGGAGCCCTGCACTGGTTTCCCCCTAGAGACCCCAGGGCTCCGTTCAACCCCCCATCTCCGGCACAGGAAGCCGCGACAGGAGGAAGAGCTCCATGCCCTTTGGGGCCCACGCGTGTCCTGCTGGACCCATCTCCTGCCCGGTGGAGGGCAGCAGAAGTTCGAGAAGCACATGGTCGCACAGCTCTGTGCAGTCCTGTACAGCCCTCGAGCCTGGAGCTGCAGCCTGGGAGCAGTCGGCATTAGAAACCACCCAGGGTCTCCCAGCAGAAAGGGCTCCTGGGACATGTGAAAAACTCAAGCATTGGACGACCCATTGGGAATGGTTTCTGCTTGGTGGCTGGCTGTACGTGGGGCCCTGGATTGAGCTCACTCCTGGGAGCTGATTCAGTGTGAGGTGGGAGCAGCCTCCACAGGCACAGCGCCAACCTGGAATCAGCCCTTCAGGGGTGCCAGGAGACACAGGCCCCCTCCTCGGGAGTGCCCCGTGGGCTGCTGCTGCACGTGTGGCACAGTCCTGCCCAGTGGAGGGTTCAGTGCCAGCCCCGTGGCTCGGGAGGAGGGTGGCTGTACAGCCGTTGATCATTCCTCCCTACCTCAAGCCACCAAGTCTACCCAGTTTCTGCCTTCTGCTGCCCGACTCTTCCAGGCCAGCCCTCTTCACCATGAGAGTTCGTGTGCCCCCAGTGCACGTCTGCAGGAGTGCCTGGTCGCGTGGGAACCCCACCTGGCTGCTGCAGGAACAGCTTGGCAGAGGAGGAAGTGGCCTGTGCCCGCCACACCTGTGGAAGCGCTTTTCCAAGTCATCCTGTGCCGACTGAGTGCCTTCTGCCTGGCATGTTGATGCTTTCTGGGAGACAGCCATGGGAAGCCTGCAACTGAGAGTTCCGATGTGTTCCTGAGCACCCAGGGTATTTCAGGGAAGATGAAGTGGAACTGAATGTGTTCCCCGGGGAATAAACTAGCAGCAGAAAGACGGCCGGCAGCTGATTTGACAGCAGATGCCTTACACTGGGGTTGGAAAGTGGATTGACAGTTTCTCCTGGACACCTGGGCTGTTCTGAGCATGACTCTTGCTTTTTCGTAGATCCCTTTTTCTTTTTTTCTTTTCTTTCTTTATTTTTTTTTTTTTATTATTTTTGACAGGCAGAGTGGACAGTGAGAGAGAGAGACAGAGAGAAAGGTCTTCTGTTGCCGTTGGTTCACCCTCCAATGGCTGCCTCGGTCGGCGCGCTGCGGCCGGCGCACTGCGCTCATCCGATGGCAGGAGCCAGGTGCTAGGTGCTTTTTCCTGGTCTCCCATGGTGTGCAGGGCCCAAGCACCTGGGCCATCCTCCACTGCTCTCCCGGGCCACAGCAGAGGGCTGGCCTGGAAGAGGGGCAACCGGGACAGAATCCGGCGCCCTGACCGGGACTAGAACCCGGTGTGCCGGCGCCGCAAGGCGGAGGATTAGCCTGTTGAGCCACGGCGCCGGCCCGTAGATCCCTTTTTCATTCTAACAGCAGCCCTGTGTACCTGTCCTTGGGGGGAACTTTCCTAAACTATGTTGAAAACTGCTTCAAGGCCAGCACAGTGTATTTGTCCCCTCGCCCTGAACCGGGGGTGAGAGGTGGATGGAGAGAGGGAAACGAAGCAAGACATTGCACTGTGGACATGAGTCTGGGTTTCTGGTGGCCCCTGCGTTGCTGCAGGGCTATCCACAGGCTCCTCTCAGCTGGAGCAGCTTTGTTGAACTGGCTCTGCCTGGGTAATCATCTGCCTTGTGCTTCTAGCACCGTGTGGCTCCCCAGTGCCCCTGAGAAAGGCATGGCCCAGGCTCCACCCAGCCCACTTTGGCTCCCTGAACAGAGGTGGCTGATCTGTAACTTGGGATGTCCCCACTTGCAGAGGCACCTGGCCTCCTGCAGCTCTGAACCGGCCTCTCCCCATGCCTTGCTGGAGCTCAGGCCTCATCTTCCGGGTTACTTCTCTCTACATTGCCTGGAGGCCCCTAGTTTTTGCCCTTTCTTTGGTAGCTCATTGAAAGCCAGGAAATGCCCTGATTGATGCAGATGGCGCCTTCTTGGGGGCCACTTTCCCTCCCAACATCCCTAGGGTGGAGCTAGAGGAGCTCACTGCAACGAGAGAGGCTATTCTTATCGACTTGAGCTGCTGCCTCTTTTTCCCTCATATTTACAAGGGTGGTTGTCCTTAAGCATCGGCAAAGGGTTACTGAACTCCACGGTGCCCAAGCCCCTTAACAACAGAATGACACATCTGCCTATAACTGACAAGCACTGCCATAGACTGCAAATCATCTCTAGATGACGTATAACGCCTAATACAATGTAAATTTAGATGACATATAATGCCTAATACAATGTAAATGCTGGGTAAATGGTGGTTGTACTGTATTGTTTAGGGAATAGTGACTAAAAAAAAATCTGTATGTGTTCAGTATGATTTGTTTTTCCAAACGTTTTTGACCCAGGTAGTTTGGATCCACAGATGCAGAACCTGTGATAGAGAACCAACTGTACTTCGCATTCAGTGCAGAAACCCTCACGATACAAATAAGCAAACAGAACAAGCTGCCCACAATCCTAGGCATTACATTAGCATCTCAGTTAGTCTTGCCCAGATTATCTTCCATGCATACAAAATCTTTGACAAAAAGGAGATCATATAAAATATGCTACTTTATGTCCTTCTTTTAAATTTTTTTACAAGGCAGAGAGACCTAGAGAGCCACTGCCCATCCTTTAGTTTGCTTTCCAGATGCCCACAATGATTCTGGGCCACACTGGGGGCAAAGCTGGGAGTGTGGAACTCAATCTTGGTCACCCAGGGTGGCAGGAGCCCAATATTTGAGCCATCATCCCTGTTTCCCAAGGTTCAAAAATATATTTTTTAAATATTTGCTTATTTTATTTGAAAGAGATCTTCCATCCACTGGTTCACTCCCCAGATGGTTGCAACGGCTAGAGATGGGCTAGTCTGAAGCTAGGAGCTTCCTCTCAGTCTCCCATACCAGTGTAGGCACCCAAACACTTGGGGCATCCGCTGCTTTCCCAGGTGCATTTACAGAGAGCTGGATTGTAAATGGAGCAGCCGGGACTGGAATCAGCACCTATATGGGATGCCAGCACCGCAGGTGGTGGTTTTTCCTGCTGTTCCCTTAAAATTTGTTAAATAATGATGCTGCTAACTTACAATGGGGTTATATCCTGATAAATCCATTGTAAATTGGAAATTGCAGGTCATAAATGCATTTAGTACACTTAACATATCACACAAAGCCCAGCCTACTTTTTTTCCTTTTCCCCAAATAAACCTTTTATATAAGGAATACAAATGTCATGCATTTCATAGATACAACTTTAGGAACACAGTGATTCTTCCCACCGTACCTGCCCTCCCACCCCTCTTCCTTCTCTCCTATTCCCAGTCTTATTTTTTACTAAGATCTATTTTCAATTAATGTTATACATAGAAGACTATACTAAGTAAAGAGGTCAACAAATTGTATGGGAAAAAAAACCCGTTCCTCAACAGTCGAGACAAGGGCTGTTCAAAGTCATTGCATCTCGAAGTTGATTTCACTTTATTTTAGACATTTTTTTTGGAGAAAGTTAACTTTAAAGAACCCAAGAATGATACATCTTTTGCAAGCACTTAGACATAACTGTAACTTATGAGGTGTAAGAATATCCTCCACTTAATACACTGAAATGAAGTAAATCTTTGAGAATAAATTTTACAATTCTCATAATACAACTCATTGAGGACAGAGGTCCTGCATGGAGAGTTAGTGCACAGTGAGTCCTGTTGTTAATTTAACAATTAACATTCTTATGTATGACATCAGTGACCACTTGGGGCTCTTGACATGAGCTGCCAAGGCTATGGAAGCCTTTTGAATCCACAAACTCTGTCAGTATTTAGACAGGGTCATAAACCAAGTGGAAGTTCTCCCTTCAGAGAAAAGTACCTCCTTTGATGGCCACTTCTTTCCACTGAGGTCTCACTCACAGAGATCTTCATGTAGAACATTTTTTGCCACAGTGTCTTGGCTTTCCATGCTTGAAATGCTCTCATGGGCTTTTCAGCCAGACTAGAATGCCTTGAGGGCTGATTCTGAGGTCAGTGAGCCCAGCCTACTTTTAACATGCTCAGAGCATTTCCATCAGCCTACAGTTGGGCAAAATCATGTAACAAATTCTATTTTATAATAAAATATTGAATGTTTCCTGTAATTTATTGAATGCCTGTATCCAAAAAGTGCGGACAACACAGCACATTGTTAATCCCCTTTATAATAAATGGGTAAATATATTTTCTGGGTTCTGTGAGCTGCTGTAGCAAATTAATTGAACCCAAGAAGGGGGTTCCAGGAACCTCATTTACAATCACTTGGCCATGGCCTGAGCCTTCAACCTGGGTGATCTGAGGCTGTCTTCAGGTAGGTGAACTCAGAACTAAGTCAGATTGGAGGACAAGAGACTGTGGGTGCTGCCGCGGGGCTACCTACTTAGGGGATGGGGGGAAATTCCCACATCTGCTGTCTGCAGTGATCTGTGTTTTGATAGAACAAGGGGTCTTCAAAATATTCTTGAAAAATTTGTATTATGAAAAAGACCACACATGAATTTCAAAAATTTTTGTGCCCAATTAACATCATTGAATCTCATTTTCCACAAATCTTTAAAAATGTATTTTATTTGAAAGGCATATGGAGAGCTCTCTCATCTGCTGTTTTGCTTTCCAAACGCATGCAACAGCTGGGGCTGAGGCCAGGAGCCCAGACCTCAGTTCAGGTCTCCCACATGGGTGGCAGGGACCCATGTACTTCAGCTGTCACCTGCTACCTCCTAGGGTCTACATTAGCAGGAAGTTAGGTTGGAAGCACAGGAGCTGAGGACTTGAACCCAAGCACCCTGATAGGGGATATGGGTGTCCCAAATGGTGACTTCTCAGCTAAACCAATGCCTGCTTCCCATGAGCTTTTTAAAGTTCCCTCAAATAGTAAGAGGAATGGGGGCCAGCGTTGTGGTGTAGTGGGTAAACCTGCCGTTTGCAGTACTGGCATCCCATATGGGCGCCAGTACAAGTTCGGCTGCCCCACTTCCAATCCAGCTCTCTGCTATGGCCTGGGGAAGCAGTGAAGGATGGCCCAAGTCCTTGGGCCCCTGCATCCATGAAGGAGACCCGGAAGAAGCACCTGGATCCTGGCTTTGGATTGGCTCAGCTCCGACTGTTGTGGCCACCTAGGGAGTGAACCAGCGGGTAGAGAACCTCTCTCTGCCTCTGCCTCTCTGTAACTCTGCTTTTCAAATGAATACATAAATCTTTAAAAAAGAGAGAGAGAGAAATGGAGTTTGAGTTTGTTTTTTCTAGTCAGGATTTTTTTTTGAGAGAGGGATACCAGGGAGGGGCAGATTTTTTTTTTAAGATTGATTGATTGGGCCAGCGCCATGGCTCAACAGGCTAATCCTCCGCCTTGCGGCGCCAGCACACTGGGTTCTAGTCCTGGTCGGGGCACCGGATTCTGTACTGGTTGCTCCTCTTCCAGTCCAGCTCTCTGCTGTGGCCTGGGAGTGCAGTGGAGGATGGCCCAAGTGCTTGGGCCCTGCACCCCATGGGAGACCAGGAGAAGCACCTGGCTCCTGCCTTCTAATAGGCGCGGTGCGCCGGCCACGGCGCTGCAGTGGCCATTGTGGGGTGAACCAACGGCAAAGGAAGACCTTTCTGTCTGTCTCTCTCTCTTTCACTGTCCACTCTGCCTGTCAAAAATAAATAAAAATAAAATAAAAAGATTGATTGATTGATTTAAAAGAGTTAGAGCTTCTATCCACTGGTTCACTTCCCAAATGGCTACAACAGCAAGGCTGAAGCCAGGAGCCAGGAGCTTCTTCCAAGTCTCCCACATGGGTGCAGGAGCCCAAGAACTTGGGCTATTTTCTGCTTTCCCAGGCCATTAGCAGGGAGCTGGATTGGAAGTGGAGCAGCTGGGACTTGAACTGTGCCCATAGCTTAACCCATAATGCTGGCCCCAGGGAGAGGATATTTTAAGGGGTGGAAAGCAAATGTTGATCAAGTTATAATTGGAAGCAGTAGTTGATGGGGGGGGGGGGAGTACCAGGGGGCTGGCGTTTTGGCTGCTTGTAGCAGGTAAAGCAGACGCCTACGATGCCAGCATCTCATAAGGGCATGCATTTGAGTCCCAGCTGCTCCAAACTTCTCATCCAGCTCCCTACTAACGCACCTGGGAAAGCAGAAGATGGCCCAAGTGCTTCTGTCCCTTTATGTCACAAAGGCAGAGTAATAGAGATAGAGCTAAGGAGAAAGGGATCTTCTTTCCATTGCTTCACTCCCCAAATGCTGCGAGAGTCAGGGCTGGACCAGGCTGAAGCCAGGTGCCTAGAACTCCATCTGGGTCTCCCACGTGGGTGCAGGGGCCCAAGCACTTGGGCCATCTTCTGCGTTCCCAGGTGCATTAGCAGGAAGCTGGATCAGAAGGGGAGCAGCCGGGACTGGAACTGGTGCTTATACGGGATACTGACAATTAATCTGCTGTGCCACAACACCCGTCCCTTTCTGTGCTTTCTGGTCCCATCCTGTGGTGTGTGGGGAGAATCCCTCCAGGCAGCCAAATAGTTTGAATCCATTTTCCCTCCTGGCTGTTGCATGTCAGTGTTATTGTGGAATGTGCGCACATGGCCATAATGTTCTCTGTTGGCGGGAAACCGCTTTGCTGCCAGGTTTTGCCACTAGCATCCTGAACTTACTGGATCATTAAAGATTTTTTATTTTAAAAATTTTGAAATTTATTTGAAAGGCAGTGTCAACAGTGAGGCAGAGGCAGAGAGAGAGAGAGAGAGAATCTTCCATCTGCTGGTTCACTCCCCAAATGGCTGCAATGGCTGGAGCTGGGCTGATCCAAAACCAGGAGCCAGGAGCTTCTTGCAAGTCTCCCACATGGGTGCAGGGACCCAAGGACTTGGGCCATCTTCTGCTGCTTTCCCAGGCCACAGCAGGGAGCTGGATCAGAAGTGGAGCAGCCGGGACTCAAACCGGAGCCCATGTGGGATGCTGGCACTGCAGGTGGTGGCCTTACCCACAATGCTACAGCGCCGGCCTACTGGGGTCTTTTGTGTCATAGGTGTTGGCAGATGACTTTCCACAAAGGCCGGCTGGTGAGCCTGCAGACTTTTGTTGGGGGGCATGCTGTCTGGGGTTTCTCTGATCTGCATTCCCATTTCCTGACTCTGGGCGGGGGGAGGGCTGGAGCATTCTTCTCACACACACACACACACACACACACACACACACACACAGGAAATTTGCCTCCATGTCCCAGGAGCAGCTGCTTTCATCCATTGCTTCTGTTGAGTCTTCACGTTTTCCTTGTCAGCATTTGTGAGCTCTTGGTGCATCATAGCCACTTGCCTGACCAGGTGCTGGGGTTGGTCGTGGTTTGTGTGTCCTCTAAAGGCTCATGTACAGGAAGCTTGGTCCCCAGTGATGGAAGCTTTAAGAAATGGGGTTTAGCAGAAGGTCATGGGAGTGTTGCCCTCACAGGGCACTAATGTAGTTCTCATGAGAATCCCGTTAAATCCCGCAAGAGTGAGTTGTTACAGAAGAGCAAGACCGACCCCTCCCCATCTTGCCCTGTGATGTCTCCTGCTCACGTTCCCACTGTGATGCCATCTGCCATGATGTGGATGCAGGCGGTGGGGCCCTCACCAGAGCCAAGCACATGCTGGCTCCATGCATGCTCTTGGACCTCCACATCCATCAGCTAATAAACTTTACAATTACCCAACCTTGGATATTTTGCTATAGACACAGACTGGTCTCTTGCAGCTCTCCTTGGTGGTGGTGGTCTGGACCCTCTCTAGGCACAGCCTGGAATATCCTCTGAAAAACAGGCTCAAGCCCAAGTTCCTGTTTCCTCTTAGCCTCATTCCTACTCTTGGTTACAGACGGCCAGGCAGCTGGCAGGTGCTACAGTGACTCTCAGAAGGGAGGTGACCTCTGGGCATGGTCCCCAGGAGGCAGAAGGAGCAGAGTGGCAGGAATTGAGAGGGGGCAGACAGACGGAAATCAACCCATCTGCAGGCTGAAGGGTCTCTCCAGAGGTAAAGTCAGACACAAGGTCATGTACTTCTTAATGGTATTCCTGTCAATGACAAACCACATATACTAGGACAACAATGATCCCCTAAGATCTTATCACTCAGTGATACCATAACCATCTTTGTGCAAATGCAGTCTATGATGTTGGCACAATGTCAAAACCAGCTGAAGATGCATTCCTCAGAACAGGTGACGCATGCTCGTATGTTACCTCAGGAGGACAAGCAGATCTGCAGAAAAAGCCATCCCCGTGGGTACATTTTGCAGCTCACTGGAACTTCCTCTGCAAGTGAACTATTTTGGAAAGAATTTCACATGGCAAAGGCGTTTGGTGGGTGCTGTCTCAATAGGATCCCTAGGGATTTGGGCCCAACTCTTAAATGGTGGAGAAGTCAGGCCCAGGGAGGGTTTCTTTTGTGGGTCACACACACTCCTCCCTGCCGGACCATGTCCTCCTACCACTGGTTTCTCTGGGTTCTTTTTTTTTTTTTTTTAAAGATTTATTTATTTACTTGAAAGAGTTACACAGAGAGAGAGGGAGGAGAGGCAGAGACAGAGAGAGGCAGAGAGAGGCAGAGAGAGAGAGGTCTTCCATCTGATGGTTCACTCCCCAAATGGCCACAACGGCTGGAGCTGTGTTGATCTGAAGCCAGGAGCTGGGAGCTTCTTCTGAGTCTCCCACGTGGGTGCAAGGGCCTTGGGCCATCTTCCACTGCTTTCCCAGGCCACAGCAGAGAGCTGGATCAGAAGTGGAGCAGCCGGGTCTTGAACTGGCAACCATATGGGATGCTGGCGCTTCAGGCCAGGGTATTAACCTACTGCCCCACAGCATCGGCCCCTTCTCTGGGTTCTTGGATGCCACAAGTTCCAGTTCTTCCTCACCAGATTCTGATCCAAGATCAAATGCTCAGCCTTGATCCTGATCTCCTGAACTAGGACCTGGCTACCTTGGCATAGAACTTGGATTAAGTTTTTTAAATAAATGTATTATTTATTTGAGAGGGAGAGAGACAATGAGGGAGTGTGTTAGTTTTCATCCCCTGGTTCATTCCCCTGCTGCCTGCCAGTGCCGGAGGCAGACTCAAATGCAGGTACCCCAATGAGGAACACATGTCAATCTTAACCACTAGGTCAAAGGCTCTCCCTCCTCCCCAAATACGGTTTTGCTGGGCAGATCTAGGACAGGGGGAGGAGGGTTACACTGTGGTATCATCGAGGCTACAGGAACTTAAGAGCACCATGTACCAGTTACAGAACTGCTGAGAGTTACAAAGAAGTGGTGCCCAGTTTGCAAAGCCAAGCTCAGCAGTTAACCCACTTTGGGTTTGTAACTCTCTATCCTACATTCTGGGGAGGCTTAGTATCACAGCTGCACCAAGGTTAACCTAAGTCTTTATGAAGACACACCACGGTCATTTCTCACAGCCGTTGCTGCTGCTTTCTTAGGCTCTTTAGCAGGAAGTGGGATTGGAAGAGGAACAGTTGGGACTTCAACTGGTGCTCCGATAAAGGATCTTGTTTGATACGCAGAGAAGTTAAACCAGCTGCATCACAAGGCTGGCCAAGAATTTGAATTCTTAATAGAAGCCCAGGGGCCGACGCTGTGGTGCAGCAGGTAAAGGCGCCACCTGCAGTGTGCCGGCATCCCATATGGCCGCTGGTTCGAGTCCTGACTGCTCCACTTCCAATCCGGCTCTCTGCTATGGCCTGGGAGGGCAGTGGAAGATGGCTCAAGTCCTGGGGCCCCTGCACCCACATGGGAGACCCGGAGGAAGCTCCTGGATCCTGGCTTCAGATCAGCGCAGCTCCGGCTGTTGCAGTCAATTGGGGAGTGAACCAGCGGATGGGAAAGTTTCTCTTTCACTTTCTCTGTCTCTCTCTCTCTCTCTGCCTCTCCTTCTCTCTATAACTCTTTCAAATAAAAAAAATAAAACTTTTTAAAAAATAAATAGAAGCCCTCACAGTCACTTGGCCAAAGAACAATTCCGGATTTTCCCTCTAAAACAGTCTTTCGCACTGTGGCATCGTCCTCCAAAGTCACTGAGGTCAAACCCAGAGGCGATACTCGCCCGCCCTTCTCCCTCCGCCATTTCCTTAACGCTCAAGCCCTCCAACCACCATGAAAACGCATCCCGCACTACATCTCACCATTGCTTGCCGGGCCTGAGCACCACGGAGCATTTCCTGCGACGTGGGTGTCCTTTTCCCTAGTCTTTATTTTTCTGATTGGTTGGGGCTCTTCCTCACCGTCCAATCAGAGTGAGTCTCCCAGAAGCCATCGCGCAAATACTACAGCTATAAAAGGGGGCCCTCAGCTTCCCGCGCTTGTGCCATTTTTACCACAAGGCCCGGCTCTGCCCTTCTGTCCCGGGCTGTGCGGCTACCTGACGGCCGTCCCGGGCTCCAGCCCCGACCCCCGGACAGGACGGCAGCGGGTGTCGCCGGCAGGAAGGGCGGGCCCGCGGTCGTGCGCCAGGTGAGGGCGCGGGTGCGGCCGGGCCGGGAACTTTCCCGCGTCCGCGCGGCGCCGGCTCCTCAGGCCTGGCGAGTCCCGGTGTCCGCGGCCGGAGCGGCGCCGTCGGGCCCTGACCCCGTCCCGGAGCGGGAGCCGGGAAGGGAGAGCGAGGCCCCCGGGCGTGCGTGCGTCGTGCCGGCGTCCGCGTGGTCCTCTCGGCGCAGCCCGGCCGGGCAGGGCTCCTGTGGAGACGGCGCCGGGCGGCCTCGGCCTCTGAGGAGGGAGCGGAGCGGCCGCCCCGGGGTCCCGGCGGTCCCTGCAGGGCGCGCGCACTGAGGGGTCAGGGGGACCCGCGAGGAGGCGCCTCCAGGGCCATAGTTGGGGGACCCCCGCTGGGCCTCGTTCTTCCGTTGAGCGGGGCGGGGTGGGGGTCACGATGCCCGCCCCGTGCTGGGAATCCTCTCCTTCGGGTGTGTCTGGTGTTGGGTCCGGGGTTCGCGGTTCTGCTTCAGACTCCTTTTCACTTCAGGGTAACAAATCCCAGCCGCCCTCCCCTCTCTGCGGAGGGCACATTCCAGGACCCCCAAGCGACCCCTGAGGACGCAGATCGTATGGAACCCTATGTATACCATGAGGTTTTAAATATACATCACGCAAGGTGCATTCGTAAGTTACCGCAGTGCAGGTCAGGTGTTTAGACGCGAGGTTCCGATGCTGGTTCCGAGGTCCATGGCTCATATTGGAGTACCCGAGTTTGAGACCCGGCTCTGGCTTCCGACTCTGCCCACTAATGCGTAGCTTGGGAAACAGCAGTGACGGATGGATCCTGTCATTGAGCGGCTGCTGCCCACGTGGTAGACCCTGATGGAATTTTTGGGTAGTGAGCCAGCAGATGCGAAGTGTGGCTCTGGTTCTCAAATAAAATTAATTAAATAAATAAATAAGGCACGTTAGGGGTTTAAAGCACCAATCTCCTTACAAATATGGGACAGTTGTTATAGTTGGTGAAGTGAAAGTAGTGACATTGTTATAGAGGGCGAAAACAGATTGCTTTTATTTGGAGCTGCAATAGTTTCTTGGTTCCTAAAACCAATGGGTTATTTCTACCCTTTTAGCGTAAGAAAGCCATATTGTTATGTTTCTGAGCATGTTAGCCGTTTTTGCATACTTCCTCAGTGAATAAGGAGACTTAAGCTTCTGTTTTTACCTTCATAAGCTAATGTTGTCTTTAAACTCTGTTTACAATGCATGTTTCGTGAAATGATTTTAGAACTGAGAGGGAAGAAGGTGATGGATATGAGTGATTTCCTCGTGTGAATGAAAGAGGGATATTATTGATATGATATGGAAGTTTCCTTGTTGTGTTGTGATTAGTAAGCAGATGCAGTGGATAGTGTTAATTCACAGGCTAGACTCTGTTAGGATGGTAGTAGGTTTGGACCGTGAGAATGATGCCATTATTGTGAACAGCCACCTGAATAAATTCATGACTGGTGCTGAGGCCGAGTTGGTTAGGTTTGCCAGGGTTCATCATGCTGCTGCTAGAGGTGAAACTGTTTTGTAGTCCTTGGGCAAATAGTGAAGTTTGCCTGTGAATAGAGTTTGCAAGACAAAATAATATTGCTGATGTTAGGCCATGGGCCAGTGTTAGAGCTGTAGCTCCTGTAAATCTTCATGATGTTTGAATAAAAACTCACAGTCACCAGTGTTAATGTGGCTCACTGATGAACAAGTGGTTAGTGAGTCTAGATGTGTTTGACAGAGCGAGATGGCGCTTGTTGTGAGTTTCCTCATAGGGCTCCTCTAGGAAGTGAAAAGGTTCTCTGCTCTGTTTAAGGGATTTAAGATTGTAGTGACTCATGTTATGCCGTAGCCTCGTAGTTTTAACAGTGTGACTGCAAGGCATATTGATCCGGCAATAGTGGCCTCTACATGGGCTTCTGGCAATCATAGGTGAAGACCATAAAGGGACGTTTTTGCTTTTTACTATCAAAGTTATTATGCATGGGTTTCCATTTAAATGCTATTTAGTGTCTTCATTGGGTAATAGTTACTTGGGTTGAAATTACTGTTGATGAAAAGTATCTAGAACAAAATTACTTCTGTGCCTATGAATGTCATAATTAAGAATAACTATAGATTAATATTTAAATATAGCTTTCTTTAATGGAAGTGGTCCTTTAGAAAGGAGATACTCACTAGGATTATTAAGGGAAGCTGTGAGGTAGTATCAAGAGGAGGGTCACAGAAGAAGCTGGTGAGAGACTGCTTATTTTACAATAGGTTTATTTATAATAAATAGGATTATGAGCTAGTGTATAAGCTCTGTGTTTATGTTGATTCAGAGTATGATGTTTTTGAGTACATTGTTATGGGAATAAGTGTAATTGTAAGTTACGTAATTCACAGGAGAGGGGTTAAGTTTGTACATTATCTGACCATAAGTTTTGGATGCTATTAACTGTGTTTGGTCCACAGTGGCTTCACAGGCTACAGATACTAGTAGGCAATGAATATACATGATATGATAAAATGAGCATTCAGGATTACAAGGATTCCTAAAGTGAATGCATATAATATCGTGCCTTATAAAACACAAAAGTGACCATATATCAGTATACTAATGATATTCCTAGTAAGGATGCAATATATGCTAAAATATTTATACAGATTTGAAGGCATATTGGTGATAATAGAATACCTCAACCTAATGGAGGGTGAGGGCCCAAACACTTGGACCATCTTCCACTGCTTTCCCAGGCCAGAAGCAGAGAGCTGGATCAAAAGAGGAGCAGCCAGGACATGAACTGGCACCCATATGGATGCCAGCATAGCAGGCAGAAGCTTAGCCTACCATGCTACAACGCCTGCAGGATTCCTTCTGTTGTTAACTTAGGATTTTACATAAGCTGGCTCTTCAAGTGTGTGATGTGATGTGAGCACTGTGTAGTCATTCAAGTTTGTGACAGTTAAATTACTGAGACTTCTTGTTCTGAGGCAAAAACTTCTCAAATAACACAAATTATTACTATAATAGCTTTTAATGAAATAAATGACCCTGTTGATGATGGAGTATTTCTTGTTGAAATTTCATCAGGAAAGTTGGAGTATTGTTGTATGCTCAATTATGCAAGAAAAATATTGATTTATGCTACAAATATAATTAAGTAAATTGTAGCTCAGGTAGAATCAAGTGTATATCCTGAAAGTAGTAAAAGTCAATATGTGAATCCTCCTGCGATTGTGAATGCAGATCTACAGACAAGACTCAGTGGAAATGTGGTGTGACACAGTATGCATCGTGAAGAACGGTATCTAGGAATGAGCTGGCTAGAGCAATGCCTTGGGCATCTAACAGTAAATAGAAAGATAAAACCCAGGGCTCACAGTATGGGTGGGATCATTTGATACTACTTCCTTATGAGGGTTCTAGTAAACTAAACATTTTACTGCTAAAATAGCAACACTTATGTGGGAAAAGCAATAATCATGAGGCTAATATGAAATATGCTCATTTGTCACTGTACATTCCTACCACAAATAAAATGGTGAGCTCAGATAATGAACTCTAAAAACCAGTGGATATTATAGCTCAAACTATTCCTTCATGCCCCATTGCTTCCTTTTTGCTCAGAATATTAGGTTACAATGTGTGGAATTATTCCAAACTCTGGTAGAATACTACAGGTGCTTTGGGGTGATCAAAGAATCAAAGAATAGATTTTGGTATAAAACTGGGATCTTCCTCCTGTTTGGTAAAAGAAGTGGTGTTTAGGTTTCAGTCTGTTAATAGTATTGTAATTCTTGCTTCTAGGACTGGAAGAGATAATAAGATTCTTTCTTTGTAAAAGTTTTATTTATTTGAGGGAGGGAGGGAGGGAGGAAGAGGGGTGAGAGAGAGAGAAAGAGAAAGAGATAGTCCCCCATCTACTGGTTCGCTCCCCAGATGGCTGCAGTGGCCAGAGCTGTGCTGATCTGAAGCCAGGAGCCAGGAGCCTCTTCCAGGTCTCCAGTGCAGGTGCATGGTTCCAAGACCTGGGCCATCTTCCACTGCCTTCAGGCTCTAGCAGAGAGCTGGATTGGAAGTGGAGGAGCTGGGACTCAAACCGGCACCCAATTGGGATGCTGGTGCTGCAGGCTGGGGCTTTAAGCTGCTGTGCCACAATTCTGGTCCAGGAGGATTATATTTGTAAATAACAGTGATTCTACAAATGGTTGGTATATAGTAAGTGATTTAATATTAACTATCATGATGAAATTAGTGACTCTAAAAATTGATGAGACACCTGCCAGGTGAAGTGCAAAGATAGCAAATCGACTAAAGCTCCTGCGTGTCTAGATTTTTGGCTGCAGGTGGCTAAACTGTCTATCCTGTTCCCACACCAGCTTCTGTAGAAAAAGCAAGTAGTAATGAAAATGAAGGGAGTAATAATACAAAGCAGATTATCTACTTGAGGAAATGTTATATCTGGGGCTCTGGGCATGTAAATGTGGACAATGTGGGTGTATTTGAGTCAAGTGTAAAGATTTGACTTAGATAGCATTTAGTGTTTATATTTTCATATGCTTTCTAGTGGAATAAGGTATATTTTACCACATGTCCAAGTTCTTTGAAAGTGGGTCTTGGATTGTGGTGGGCTTGCACATCCTATGTGACTTTGGAGATATGCCATTCTCAGTATGGGCTTGTGGTTATGTGTGCAGAATATAGGTGGAAATGTGTGGTCGTACTTGGTTGGGTGTCTGTTCTGCATTGACCAATGTGTCTCTCCTTCTGACAATACTACATGGGTTTTATTAGTTAATAAAAAAGTGTTGACATGGAAGGCACTTAATTCCCAATTTTGAAATTGCTTCAGTTACTTTAGTGTCTCTCTCCACAAATGATTTTTTTAAAAAGATGTATTTTATTTATTTGAAAGAGTTACAGAGAGAGAGGTAGAGACCGGGGGGTGGGGAATCTTCCATCCGCTGGTTCACTCCCCTGATGGCCTCAATGGTTGGAGCTGAGCCGATCAGGGGCCAGGAGCTTCTCCCAGGTCTCCCATGTGGGTGCAGGGGCCCAAGGACTTAGACCATCTTCCACTGCTTTCCCAGGCACATTAGCAGGGAGCTGGGTCAGAAGTGGAACATCTGGAACTCAAACCAGTGCCCATATGGGATACCGGCACTGCAGGCCAGGGCTTTAACTCACTGTGTGCCACAGCGCTGGCCCCCACATGTGATTTTTTAAAAAATAAATGTACATACCATTTTTCAACCAGGGAAGTTATGTAACTTGCTTTTTGCATTTACTATTTCGTCACTTGTGATTTCCTCACTCAAACACAAGTTGAACTGCAGAGCCATAGTATTGTGTGTACAGACGTACAGGAATTTATTTAAGGTGCCTTCTCTCACTGAATGCCTGAAATCCCCACCTCTCGGATTTTCTTATTTTTTTAAGGAAAAAGTTTTATTGTCAGGTGGGGGAAACCTGACAGACAGGGGGAGAGGACAAGAGAGTAAGTGAGAGAAAGAAGTCGAGAGAGAGATCAAGAGAGAGAGCAGGTGTGCAGGAAGCATGTCCTATTAAACCTTTGCAGGGGATTGGGGAATAGGAGCAGTGAAACCCATTGGAGTAGGGGTGGAGCTGACACCTGTGGTTGGGCCATTTTGTCATCTGGCTTCTGGCAGTGGTGGCAGGGGCTAGAGCTGAGGATGGTATCCAGGGAGTAGATCGTGCCACAGATAAGACTGCACCATTTTACTAACCCCCCCCCCTTTTTTTTTATAAAGCAAGTGTTGTATGGGATCACATCAGCCCCCAAAGACCAGGAGGGGTGGAGGGATGATGATCTGTCTTTAGAGCTACTTTCTGTTGACATGGGGTGATGCCTCAAGCTGCGATCTCCTGGGTGGGGAGCCAAGTATATCCCTGTAGCAGCATTGGGTTTACCACCTGACTGGTGAAGGCTTTGGTTCATTCCATTATCACCTCCTGTAATCACTTAAACAGACACTGTAGTATAAAAGGGTGAGGGTAGCAGCCAGTGGTCATAAGAGTGGTATTAACCAAGTAATGAGAGGATTTCATAGAGGAGAGGAAATGAGGGGGGAGTCTCTGAACTCTGTAAGACTGTTTGATAGATGTAGATTTGCCTGGCCTTATTCATCAACATAATAACAACACAGTTAAGGTCCATCTATTCCATAGTACCACATCTGTTAGTGAGGCAATATGGCTTTGGAGACCTCAGATGGCATCAACTGAGGTCTCAATGGGCCTAGTGACCTCATCTTGTAATTACAAACAACTTCAACAGTTGTAAAACTGTTGGAGTTGTTTGCAGTAGGTTGGTCTAGATAACATTATGGCCGAAAGCTGCTCTGAGACCACTACTGAGGACAGAGAGGCTGCGGAGCTGATCCCAACCAAGACTGGGAGAAAGGTCGCTCAACTCTTGTGGGTAGAGGGCCTTGTGTGTAGAAAAATTCTGGGGGCTGGCGCTATGGTGCAGCGGGTTAAAGCCCTGGCCTGAAGCGCCGACATCCCATATGGGCGCCAGTTCTAGTCCCGGCTGCTCCTCTTCTGATCCAGCTCTCTGCTGTGGCCTGGGAAAGCAGTGGAAGATGGCCCAAGTCCTTGGGCCCCTGAACAGCGTGGGAGACCCAGAAGAAGCTCCTGGCTCCTGGCTTCAGATTGGCACAGCTCTGGCTGTTGAGGCCATCAGGGCATGAACCAGCAGATGGAAGACCCCTCTGTGTCTAGATTTCTCTGTAACTCTGTATTTCAAATAAATTTAAAAAAAAAGAAAAAAGAAAAATTCTGAACAATCATACAACATTAAGTGGGGGAGAGGACCATCAGTGCATACGGTTGGAGTGGAGCCATTGATGTAAGAGTAGAGGCTATGATTACAAAGGAATGAGTCCCCAAGTGGGCTAGACAGGGTCTAGAATAAAGGACAGAGTCATTATTAGGGGACCCAAGAAAGCTGCTGTCTAAACCATGAACAAGTTTTTTGATTGAGAGGCAAATAGAAACTGACAGAAGGGGCCTGATAATAGTCAGGTGGGCTTTAAGGCCTTGCCAGTTATGAGGCCCAGACCTATCTTTCTCTTCACATGGGGTACATCCTAAGGGAGGTGTGAACCTCTTTGGGGAAGGCACCCTGTTGACTTCCCTTATGTAGCTGACCCGAGAGGAGAGCTGGCCAGGGAAAAGAGGTGGCATCTCTAACAGGAAATTTGCAGTTCTTTCTGCAATGTTACTGACCCTACTTGGGCGTCCCCTCAGCAGCAGTGGTTAGTTTGGAAGCTGGGTCGAGGGAAGGGCTCTGCAGCTTAGAGCCAACAAGGTCTGCAGCTCTGATCTGGGTGTCCTTGGACTCCAGGGCAGATCCATTTCCGGTGACCCGACTGTTTGCTGGCAGAGCTGCCAGGGCTCTTCAGAAGCTACTTCTGCTGAAACCCTGGCTTTCCATGTAAACCAACGCAGTGACTGGGCTGTTGGGTCTCCTTGATGGCAGATCACCGTGTACAGCAGCCTTAATCGGCCTGCCGCCTATCTTTACAGTGCTTCTGCTGCCTAGCTTTCTCTTCCTCCTGTTTTTTTTTTTTTTTTTTTTTTTTTTAAAAAGCAGGCCAGAGGAAACTTTTAAGAGGATGCAAGTCAAAGGGGTGCTCAAATCCCATCTCTAATCTTTGATGGTCTAAATTAGAAGTCTGTGGTAGGATTTTAAAAAGCATTTATCCCTTTTAGGCCTGGTGATACAAGATCATTAGACTTTTTAACTTTGGACATTTGTATCTGTAGTATTTTATATTATCATAACTTAAAATTTAGCACCACTTCACATCTTGACAGTACCTGTAATATAATCCAAATAGCCTGATTAGTTGATATTTCTACAAGATGAGAGACAGATATCCTTTGATATTTCCAGGGGCCCAACTGGAAATATCAAAGTCCAGAGAATTTGGAACTTTGATTTTTTGAATACCTGTCAAGGATACCAAGAAGGCTTAAAATATCTGGTTGAAATAGGATCCCTTAACATCATGACATAATATAGACCAGATTTGATCATTGTTACAAGGTGATTACTCAGATGTCTTAGAATAAACATATATTTAAACAAACCAAAACTCTTAATAAAAAACTCAGTTGTAACACAATTAGAACCTAGCAAAGATATTAAGAGAGCACAGTAGATCACTTCAATGGAACACAAAATCTGTGTCTTTGGTCATTCCAAAAATCAGAAATAAAATGTTAAGAGCCAGTGCATGGGATCATATCCCATAACTTGGAAGAGTTTTAATAGAGTCAGAACTAGGGAAGAGAGGATAGCTTACTGGAGCTGGCTTGAAAACTGAGAGTCATCAGTTAAACAAAACTATTTTTTAAAAATTTTATTTAATAAATATAAATATCCAAAGTACAGCTTATGGATTACAATGGCTTCCCTCCCCCAAAACTTTCCTCCTACCCGCAACCCTCCCATCTCCTGCTCCCTCCCCCATTCCATTCACATCAAGATTCATTTTCAATTATCTTAATATACAGAAGATCAATTTAATATATATTAAGTAAAGATTTTAACAGTTTGCACCCACACTGAAACACAAAGTGTAAAATACTGTTTGCGTACTAGTTATAGCATTAAATGACAATGTACAACACATTAAGGACAGAGATCCTACATGAGGAATAAGTGTACAGTGACTCCTGTTGTTGACTTAACAAATTGACACTCTTGCTTATGGCATCAGTAATCACCCTAGGCTCTTGTTATGAGTTTCTAAGGCTATGGAAGCATTTTGAGTTTGCCGACTCCGATCTTATTTAGACCAGGTCATAGTCAAAGTGGAAGTTCTCTCTTCCCTTCAGAGAAAGGTACCTCCTTCTTTGATGGCCCGTTCTTTCCACTGGGATCTCACTCGCAGAGATCTTTCCTTTAGTTTTTTTTTTTTTTTTCCAGAGTGTCTTGGCTTTTCATGCCTAAAATACTCCCATGGGCTCTTCAGCCAGATCCAAATGCCTTAAGGGTTGATTCTGAGGCCAGAGTGCTTAAACAAAACTATTAAAAGGAGATGCTGCAGGTTCTAAACAGATTTTTAAGACAATTTCTTTTTTTTTTTTTGACAGGCAGAGTGGACAGTGAGAGAGAGAGACAGAGAGAAAGGTCTTCCTTTGCCTTTGGTTCACCCTCCAATGGCTGCCGCGGATGGCGCGCTGTGGCCAGTGCACCGCGCTCATCCGATGGCAGGAGCCAGGTGCTAGGTGCTTTTTCCTGGTCTCCCATGTGGGTGCAGGGCCCAAGCACCAGAGCCATCCTCCACTGCACTCCTGGGCCACAGCAGAGGGCTGGCCTGGAAGAGGGGCAACCGGGACAGAATTCGGTGCCCCGACTGGGACTAGAACCCGGTGTGCCGGCGCCGCAAGGCGGAGGATTAGCCTGTTGAGCCACGGCGCCGGCCTTTTTTTTTTTTTGACAGGCAGAGTGGACAGTGAGAGAGAGAGACAGAGAGAAAGGGACAATTTCAAAATATTATAAAAACCTCCTTGCTTTAACAGATCAGATTCTAGTTCCATGTCAGATAATAGCTTTTGCTTTCCACCTGCTGATTTCCTTGATTTATATTTTGAAATAACCCTTTAGAAATCTCCAAATTAAGACCACATTTTCAAAATAAGGTAACATATCATATTCTAACCTTAGTTACTCTCAAGCAATGTTGGACTATTTTCATACACAATTTATGAAAACATGTTAGCAAACTCAAGTAGTTTTTGGATAGAATATAAGGTACTAAGTTTACATTTAGACACATTTATCTCATTTGCTTTACCCAATTTACATTTAGCAATTACACCTGGATGACTGAAATTGCTGATATTGTACCATACCTCTATCTGAATTATGGTCAAAATTACATTCACATGGAATTCTACTCCTTTTATAAAACTATCTATAAATCAGTTACATTAAACCAGAGACTGCAAAAATCCACCTTCGGGTCTATATTGAGTACTCATTACCCATTGCTATTTCATTGGAAACTTGTTCAACCAAATTGCAAAACAAGATGCACAAGTTACAAAGCAAGTAATTTTTTAAAAATTTATTTATTTATTTATTTTGACAGGAAGAGTGGACAGTGAGAGAGAGAGACTGAGAGAAAGATCTTCCTTTTCCATTGGTTCACCCCACAATGGCGGCTGCAGCTGGCGCGCTGTGGCTGGTATACCACACTGATCTGAAGCCAGGAGCCAGGTGCTTCTCCTGATCTCTCATGCGGGTTCAGGGCCCAAGGACTTGGGCCATCCTTCACTGCCCTCCCGGGCCACAGGAGAGAGCTGGACTGGGAGAGGAGCAACCAGGACAGAATCTGGCGCCCCGACCGGGACTAGAATCCTGGGTGCCGGCACCGCAGGCGGAGGATTAGCCTATTGAGCTGCGGCGCCGGCCGCAACTATTTTTTTAAAGGCGGTAATCTTCCTCGATTCAAAGAGAGAAATTCTTGTAAACCCAATGTCCATTTACAGTTGAACCAAATTCTAATGCATGAGATTGTTATTTACCAAAGAAAATTTTTTAGATTCCAATTGGATTTGAGTCTACTTTTCTTTTTACCCAAGAAAGACCATAGGCCAGTGATGCCCTGTTCAATAGCCACTCGGGACTGCCTCTGAAACTAAAGTTCAGGCAGCTGCCAGGTCAGAGGATGACTGTGTGCTGGGGCCGATGTGCCAGGGACAAGAAGTCCACTGGAGATTGTTCACCATTATGTTAGGTTTAATGGGGCAGGACATCCCTGAGAGTAGATAGACACCCCTCCAGAGATTCCTAAGGAGGAAATCTGATAGGTGACAGGGTAAGGGGAAAGGAGGTTAGGGAAAAGGAGATATGTCTGGAAGTAGTAATTAACCTGGTGAGCTGGCTGGTTTGCCGGGCCAGTAGTGTTGATCTTTATTTCATGTGGTTTGGGAATGATACATCTAGGAAATGCTCACTCCTGGGACCAGGAAATTGAGTTTGTAGGAACTGAGGAGACCTGGCCAGGTCAGTTTGAAATCAATTACAAGGCGAGGACAAAACCCATCAAAAGACCTGATTATCCTGTCTGACTTGTTCATGATAAAACAAAAGAGCTATCAAAAGGGTGGGACAGGTGACAGGAGAACTCAGGAGGTAGGAATCCCCACTCCCTTGCTATTCTTATGGTAAAATTGGAAAGGGAGCAGGAGGGAGGGTGAAGCCCCATTGGAGAATGAGAGCTGGAGGGTGATGGCATGGAGACAAGCCCGCTCCCAAACTTGCCTTTGCTTCTCTGGGAGTAGGGTGTTAGGGAGGATACTAGATTAGGCAGGGGGAGCAGACTTTGGACAAGGGCTAGTTCTGTGATAGGTGGGAATTCCTGGACAGGAGTGGAAGCAGTGAATGTAAAAGAAAGGGGATTGGCTTTTTAGCGAGCTTTGGAAGTTCAGAGAACTTGAGCCAGAGGAGGTTTAGAGCTGAGATAGGAGAAAGCTTGGATATAGGAAATCTTGCACTTTTCCGAATGCTCACAGATAGAGATCTTGAACTGGTTGTTGAGGTAGCAGACTAACGAGAGGAGGATTAACTAGAACATGGGAAGAAGCTCTCCTGGTGACCTGTAGACTCAGACTGGCAGGTATTGGGGATCCCTAAGATCACGGCCATCTGATGGGAGAATATGGGAACAGAGGGTGCGTCGTTACCCATGCACCCATGGGAGTCAAGGACATAACTCGTAGAAGGGAAACGGGGTTGAGGCATCACCCATACCCGCTGTTGCCTAGACACAGAGTCTGTAGAGGCATGAGGCCGTAGAAGTTGTGGTGCCTGGTAACAGGACTTTGGGGTGAAGTTGCATAGAACCATAACCCATAGAGTCTAAATGAGAGGATCCTCCACCCACCCTGTCTTACCTCAGAAATTTGGAGGGCTGGTGTGTGGATGGAGATTGCAGAGTGTTCAGAGGTGAGGGAAGTCCGGGGTTGAGTTTTGTGGTTGGCAGAAATCCAGGATCCCAAAGCAGCTCACATCCCCGAGAGGAAAGCAAGGTTGAGGGCAGATCTGGCCCCAGGTTTTGGAGCCAATGAAAGGTCACCACAAAACACACCAAACACCAGAGTAAGGGAAAATGTTTATTGTCAGGTGGGGGAAACCCGACAGGCTGGAGGAGAGGGCAAGAGAGATCAAGAAAGAGAGAGCAGATTTTCTCATTATAGTAGGTAATGCTGAAACCAGTATGTTTTAAACATTTCTTTAAAGAAGCCCAGAAGTTGCACGTGTTCCGAGGGCACCACTCAGTGGGCAGGCAGCGTCCTTTGCACATGCACATTCGCACAGATGATCCCCACAGCATTGGCTGTTTTCACGCTGCTTCTGTGTTACGTTTAAACTTCAAGTGGTCATGGCCATTTGTCATTTCCCTTTTGTCCTCTTGGCTTTGTTTTATTCCTGAAAGCCCTTCTCCAATCAGGAATGCCAGGGTCACGCTGGTGCTGGGAGTCCTGGGTTTTTAATGTGGGAGACCTAAGACACATGGTTTCTAGTTGTTTCTCAGTGAGTCAGTGAGCCCGTCCTCCAGGTGGCTACACTGGCCTCTAGGACAAGGGAGTGATAGGTAGGGCCAGCTCTGTAATAGGGCATAGTGTTCAGGGTCTGGGCCTGGCTTTTGTAAGTCTCCAAACATCCTCCTTGAAGTCCATTCCTGGTAGGTTGTCCATCCAGCCTGATGCCATGTATGTGTACTGTCTCCATGGTGAACTGAGAGCACAGTGTGAGGGAATGTTCTTAGAGGTCAGCTGCTGCCAGACCCATTGGTTGAGATTCTAAGCTCTGACTCTAAGCAGTTGAGAGTCCAAGCTCTGACTTAACTAAAAGATGGGTTTTCCTTCTAGTGGACGTCTTTGGAAAGAGCGTTCAGCTCCCTAATGGGCTACCTGTTGCCATAGGTAGTTAAGTGACATGTCCCTGGTGATTGGTGTTGCCATGGACCCAAGGACATGGCAGTGAAGGGATTTCCTGGGTGTGTATGCCCTCAATATTGCCAATACTGGAGGGGAGGGCCAAATGGCCTCTAGACAAAGGAAGTAAATGTGTGTGTGTGGTTGTGTGTGCTTTGCTGTGTATCTAACTTATTTGTATATGTACACTTTCTTGTTATACTCTCATGCATGTGGGATCAGATGTTTTTCTGTTTTACTTATTCCTGTGATGTACGTGTTTGTATATATTTGTGTTTGTATACACTTGTAGAAATAATGATGTTAATGCATTTTTTTCTCCTAGGGAGTTGAAGCATCCTGGTTGCAAGAATACAGGTAAAGGAACCATTTTCTGTATGTTTATACAGTGGTACAAGTAGTCAGACAGTTAAGTATATATCTTTAAGAGTTTGTTCAATGTTTATGTACATTTTCATAAGTGTATATAGGCCAGGATTTCTCCAAGAGCACTATTGTAGCTATGAATACCATACAGAACAGAACCTGCCAATCACGGGCCAGAAATGTATAACCCTGGCTGCGTTGAGGACATAGGAGCCCTTGGCTGACCATCTCCCTTCCTGTACGAGAGTGTGGGGGCCATAAACATCCAAGGAGACCCTCAGAAGACCCAAGGTATCCTCAGGGCACTCTCACTTGGCAGACCTGTGCCACCAGCCTTATGTCACCAGAACTCAGGCCTATGTGGACTACTCCAAGTCAGCCTCAGAACATAGCTCTCTGTGTGAGAAAATTCTCCACAGAGAGGGCTAGCTTCAGTTCTGTTGGCATCTGAGTCACTCAGACTCGTGGCTGATTCAAAGGATGTGTTTCTCTTTTGATAGAAAGAGTGGCCATCTTTCCACCAAGATTCAGATCCCTGTTGTCAGGGCTGTTTAGATGAAAAGGCCCTGGGGTTTGGTGTGCACTAAGGGGCCCTGGAATGGGCAGTGAAGGACCTCCAGGTGTGTTATATCCCAAGCTTGCCAGTGAGACGTGGAGGGCCCAATGCCTGGATAATTAGATTATATAGACTATACGTGTGTCTATGTGTCTATTTGTGTCAGACTGTATGTGCTCCCCAGTGTTGTGTGTGTGATATTTGTATATGTACATTGTCTTGTTACAAACTCATGGGTTTGGCCGGCGCCGTGGCTCAACAGGCTAATCCTCCGCCTTGCGGCGCCGGCACACCGTGTTCTAGTCCCGGTCGGGGTGCCGGATTCTGTCCCGGTTGCCTCTCTTCCAGGCCAGCCCTCTGCTGTGGCCCGGAGTGCAGAGGAGGATGGCCCAAGTGCTTGGGCCCTGCACCCCATGGGAGACCAGGAAAAAGCACCTAGTACCTGGCTCCTGCCATCGGATGAGCGCGGTGCGCCGGCCGCAGCGCGCCGCCCGCGGCAGCCATTGGAGGGTGAACCAACGGCAAAGGAAGACCTTTCTCTCTGTCCCTCTCTCTCACTGTCCACTCTGCCTGTCAAAAAAAAAAAAACAACAACAACAACAACAAAAAAACAAACTCATGGGTTTAATACTCATGGATTTATTTCTCTGTTACTTACTTTGGAAACATATATGTTTACATGTATTTTTGAGTATATACAGCTCTAGAAATAATGGCCATAGTAAATTCCTCCCTTCTGCAATGTCAGATTATCCCATATAGCTCCACAGTTAAAGGAATCACTGTCTGTTCTGTAGACCAATAGGAGTACATACACAGTTATGTACACTTCCTCCACAGTTTGTTCAATACATGCACACATTTACAGATGTGTGTGTAATGTATATTTGTCTAAGAGTTTTAACTTTTGTTGTGGATACGATATAGGTTTCCACCTGTCAATGTAGAAGCAAGGGACTTCTGGAAAGATTAATGGCCTGGGGACTGGGGACTGGGGACTGGGGATGTCCCATCGCCTTGCGCTTGTCTTCTGGCTATGTCCATGGGCAACATATATGTGCACACACGTCTAACAGTTTTTCTAAGCGTCTTGGCCTAGAATTAGTGGGCCCTAAAATAGACAGTCTCCTTATGCATCCACCTTGGCTTTCAGACCAGACATCCAGCCTGTGACCTGGTGAGGGGTATCTTTCACATGGGGTGTTGTCAGTAAAGGGTGTTGTCAGCCATGGATCCTGAGCGCCTCAGGTGTGGGAGGCGTACAGCATGTGGATGCCAGGTGTTTCCAAGAGAGTCAGTGAGCTGGCCCTGCAGTTCTGGGCAGTATCTCTAGGACATGCTGCTTTGGCCAGAGCTGGCTTTCCCAGAGTGTGTAGCCTTCAGGCCTGTGCCATTTCCTGGTTTCTGAGAAGTCCCCAAACAGCCCCATTTTGGTTGCACTGTGATAGGACCATCCCTTCAGCCTCGTGCCATCTGACCTGGTGCCTAGGTTTACTACCTACAAGATAACTTCTCCAGAAACACAGATTAGGGGGAGAGGCCAGGCTTCACCTACCCTTGTCTACCCGGGAGTCTAAGTTTTCAAAATAGGTTTTCCTTCTGGAAAAGAGTGGCCAACAATCCACTGATGTTGAGGTCCCTGGTGTCAGGGCTGATACACTGACATGTCTATGGTGATTGGTGTCATCCCATGGTCAATGGAACTATCAGCAAGGGTCTCTCTGGGTGTTTCTGACCCCCATGCTTTCCAACACAGAAGAGGAGGGCTCAGTGGCCCCTCTGTGAAGAGCTTGAGTGTGTGTGTCCAATTCTGTATGAGCTCTTTGGGGCTGTGTATATTAGTTTTATAAGCCCAGTGTGTTGTGAACATCAGGTATGTGGATGTTACGGATTGGTTTCTACCTGTATTTATTTCTAGGATACATGTTTTTATGTATTTGTGGTGTGTATATTTGTAAATTAAAGGTAGTCCTGACTTCCTCCTTCCTTTGAGAGGGAAGCGTCCTAGAAGGAGGGATTCAACTTTACAAGTAAAAAACAACTTTCTTTTTAAAAAAAGATTTATTAATTTATTTGAAAGGCAGTGCTAGAGAGAGGAGAGAGGAGAGAGAGAAAGGAAAGAGAGAGGAGAGAGAGAGAGAGATTGATCTTCATCCGCTGTTTCACTCCCGTGATGGCCGCAACAGCCAGGGCTGGGCCATATAGAAGCCAGGAGTTTCATCCAGGTCTTCCACGAGGGTGTAGGGGCCCAAGCACTTGGGCCATTTTCTGCTTCTTTCCCAGGCACATTAACAGGGAGCTACATCAGAAGTGGAGCAGGGGCTGATGCTGTGGCATAGTGGTTAAAGTCACCTCTTGTAGTACCTGCATCCCATATAGGTGCCCGTTCAAGACCTGGCTGCTTCACTTCTGATCCAGCTTCCTACTATAGCCTGGGAAAACAGCGGAAGATGGCCCAAGATGGAAGATTCTCTCTCTCTCTCACTCTCTTTCTCTCTCTGCCTATGCCTAGACCTATTCCTATGCCTCTCTGTAACTCTGCCTATCAAATAAATAAATATATAAAAAAAGTGGAGCAGCTGGGACTTGAACTGGCACCCATATGGGATGCAGGCACTACAGGCAGCAACTTTACCCACTACACCATAGTGCAGCCCCACAATTTCATTTTTCAAAGTGTAGAGGTATTTATAAAGTTATATATGTGTCTTTAAGCATTCATTCAGTACTTTCACACATTTCCTTAAATACATCAAGGGAGGAATGTGTCCAAAAAGTTACTTTTGCTACATATCCCTTGCAGCACTCCAATTCCCATTGATGAACCAGAAGTCTTCCGGAAATCTCGTTGACATGAGATCTGGGGATTCGTGGCTGATCTAGATGCTCAATCTGTCCCTATCTCCTGATCTTAGATGATGCATAGACAGTTCACATCCCTGTGCCCTCCAACAAGGGAGATAACCCACTCACCAGCAGAAGGTCCTTTATTAGACCCATCCTTGTGCTTCTACCTGGTTTTTCATGCTTTATCCTCAGCCTCTGGTGTGGGGGTTTGTTGTCTCCCACATATCCCATTCGAATAGCCAGTAAACCAGCCACAGGTCCATAATGCCCTTCCAAGCATATTAGAGGCTTAACAGGAGTGGTTTCCAGGTGTTTCCAGGAAGTTACTTCTCTAGCCTCCTGCTCACTGTGTCTGAGGCTGTAGCTCCTGTTCCATCCATTGTTATCCCTTTTAGACTTGCTGCCTCTGAACTATCTGCACCATGCACAAGTGCATCAGGAGGCCAGCCCAGTGCCTCCTCTGCATGCCATGCCTGTGTTTGTGAAGTCACAGGTGCACACCTTGCCATCCATGAATCCTGCCAACTGGTGCCTGGACAGTTTGGGGAGAGGTCACTGTGCATGCTTGTAGGATATCAGAGGCTTGAAGAGCTTGTATGATATTAATCTTGTCTTTTGCTAACAAGTGATGCCATGTGTATGTGTTTGTGTGTTGGGGGGCAGGGTTAAGATGCAGCTGTGGGGGTCAGTGTTGTGGCACAGCAGGTTATACTGCTACCTGCAATGCCGGTATCCCATGTGGCCACCCGTTTATGACCGGCTGCTCCACCTCCCGTCCAGCACCTTGCTAGTGCACCTGGAAAAGCAGTGGAAGATGGCCCAAGTGCCTGGGCCCCTGCACCCATGTGGGAGATCTAGATGAAGCTCCTGGCTTCTGCCTTTGGCCTGACCCAATCCCAGCTGTTAGAGCCATTTGGAGAGTGAACCACCAGTAGATGGAGGATCTCTCGCTCTCTCTGTGTCTGTCTCTGTCTCTCTGTCTCTTTCTCTCTCTCTGACTCTGCCTTTCAAATAAATAAATAAATCTTGAAAAAGAAAGATGCAGTTGTGGGCCTGGCTCAGCCATTCCACCAATGGGTGTCCCTGGATAGTGAGCAGTAGGACATCCCCAGGCTACAGGGAGCCAGAGTTCATTCATGAGCTCCTGGTATGTGAGTATAAGATCATCATTTTATTGTCCAAGCCACCCATCCTGTAGAGTGTGTGTGTGTGTGTGTGTGTGTGCACGCGTAAATCTTTAATTGCTCAGGAATTAGATTCATGACATCATATGGATGACAGGTTTTTTTTCCTGTACATTAATTTTTATATATCAGCGAAGAAAATTCAACGATTACTTTTGCTTTGAGAGTTTATTTCCAAGGTAGTGCATTTAAGGACAACAAGGGCAAATCAGTAAGGATGATCCTTGGCCATTCTGTGTCAACACAAGAGATTGTGGTAAGCCAGCTGTTTATGCTTGAACTTGGCAAAACTCATTTCTGCTGGAGTTGTGGACCTAGGTGAACCTGATCTTGTGTGTACCTGTTTGAAAGTCTAAGGGATTCAGAATGCATAGCACTCACTAATTAACAACAACAACAAAAAAACCATTTTGGTAGCTGAAACCAAATTTTTCTGAAATAAGACTGATGTAAAAGTGAAGTAAAAATTACTAATGCTAAACTCAAATGCCACAAATATAAATTAGAAAACTCCTAAATTTTGTGATTCAAAGAAACCAAAAGAAACTAAAACTTAATGATCCCATGAATGAAACGGTGACTGATAAAGACAGGCTAACCAGTCACTCAGAGAAAAGAATTTTGTAGACATCATAGAAAGCAACTGCATAATCTCAGAGATTCTGATACTGACTCTTCATAGAAAGGGATGTTATAAATCTAGATTGGCAAAGTTGGGGGCCATTGTTTCCTTATTTAACTGGCCTTCCTATGGAGTAGCAATAATCCGGTTAAGTTGAAAGAGGGGTTTTCAGAGGGGAATCTCATATGGAAAAATGGTAAATTGCAGAGCCAAGAAATCAGGTGTCATGTTTTTCAGCATTGCGCAAAAGCAACTGAGAGAAGCTATGTGAGGTAAGACAAGTCTTTCTGAATCCTATTGCTCATGCAGAATTCCTGAAACCAAATTTTCTATTAAAAGGAACAAAACCAGAATCTTGGTGGCAAGATGCCCATCCCCATACAAAAGTACTAGAGGGAGGAATCAGTAATAAAGAGAGAGAAAGTGCTCTCTGTACAGGAAAATACTTCCATCTTTGTGTAATTTGTGTTCTCAGCAGGGTAGTTTTCAGGATGAGGGAGACTTGGTTGAGACGATGATACCAAGCATGGAAGGACAGGATACTAAGAATCAGGGAAGCTCAGAAATGAATGGACAGACTCAGGAAAGAAGGAGGAAAACAGGGAAAACTAACATCACCCATGAAATGCAAACCAGAAGAAACACAAACAGATCCGTGCCTTTCAGCAAACAGAAGGTGAGAGAGGAAATATACAGACTAGGAGCTTGACCAAAGATTTCAGAAGATGAGAGAGGAATACCAGAAGTTGAATACCTGCATGTGTATGAATGAGATTGCGGGAAGAGGAAAAACCAATGCAATGATCTAAAGCTACTAATTATAATTCAGACTGTTTCCGAAAATGACAATATGCTCTCAAACTCCTCCTTCACAGAAAACTAGGTCATACTTTGAGTGAGTGAAGCCATTTATAGTCTAGTAAAATCTTGGAATTACATGAAAAATATTCAGAGATCTAGAATACAGGGATGAGTAACATAGAAGGGAATGAAAATGATCCAGCTGGTCTGGGTTGGGAGGAAAAAGAAGACTATATTTAAGATGCTCAAGAAGAGACAGGAACTTTGTGCCACCCAAGCTGCCATTAGGTGAAAAATAACATTGGCATCCAAGTCTTTGTGAGAGATCTTGGGTGAGATGGACCCCATGATCCCTTCCAGAGGAAGGAACAGACATGAGACAAAAACCCTAGAAAGTCATTACTGTAAGGACAGATTGAAACAGCCAAGCTGGCAGTGACTTTGTTCAGTGAAGACCAAATGAGATTCCTCTCAAGGAAGTGATGATGGTGGTACTCCCTAGGGTGACTGCTCTCTGATCGTTTTAAGTTCTGCCTTTGCTAAAGGTGTTTTCTTATGATGTATTTATTTTACAGAAAAGCATGTGAAGATCAACTAGTACTAGGTGAAAGAATTTAATATAAAGCTCGCAGAGGACTGGTGAGGAGGGATGTGGCTGATGTTGTGTTTCCTCCTGTGTAGTTCAAGTTTCCGATGGCATGGGAAACTCCAGGTCCTCTGATTGCCAGGACTCCACACTGCAGACTTCCGAGCAGCTAAAGATGTCTGCAAGAAAGACACAGGAGCAGGGGTCAGTGGGGAGACAAGGATGAGGCTGGGCTGGGGACAATGGGATGGGTGTGCAGCTCTCAGAAAGTTCCTGTGCTCTGGGAGGTAACCGTAGGTCCTGAACTCCACAGCACTGAGGCCCATTTGGATGGGGTATGGATGGCCTACAACTGTGAATTCCCCTAGGCATTCACCTGGGCAGCCTTTATGGGACTGGCCACTTTGGCAGTGAACCTGATGTACAGGAAAGGGGAGGTTTCTTGGCCCCTGGGATTACAAATCCAAGGCCCACTCCCCTGGGTCTTGTGAGGAGCAGGAGGTCTGATGACACAGAATGGGAGTCCTGACCCTGCCCACTCAGTCCTTACCCCACAGGTCTGGGGCCTGTGAGTTGCATGTTAATTATGCACAACTGCACAGAGCCCTTTGGTTTCCTTCCCTAATCTTGTAGAAGTTCTTTCTATCCTCCTTGTAAAAGTCATCTCAGAGATTTTATTGGCAAAGAATTACTCTGTGGCATTAAAACCCTACCATTATTGCTTTAGTATATTTTGGCATAGAACATGTGATGGAAGACTTTCTTTTGAAGACATACAGCCAGAGTGTATTTGTAATTGAAGTATAAATTAGAGCACAAATGAGGAGAACAGAGGGGCTTGTGGCCCTGCTCCTGCCACTCTTCAAAGTGAGCTTTGCCTTGAATTGCTGGCAAGTGTGAATTTTGTTTTTTTTAGTTTTTTTTTTTTTTTGACAGGCAGAGTAGACAGTGAGAGAGAGACAAAGGTCTTCCTTTTCCATTGGCTCACCCCTCAGTGGCCGCTGTGGCCGGTGCACTGCTCCTGGCGCACGATGCTGATCTGAAGCCAAGAGCCAGGTGTTTCCTCCTGGTCTCCCATGTGGGTGCAGGGCCCAAACACCTGGGCCATCCTCCACTGCACTCCCTGGCCACAGCAGAGAGCTGGCCTGGAAGAGGAGCAACCGGGACACAATCCAGCTCTCCGACGGGGACTAGAACCCTGGGTGCTGGCGCCCCAGGCGGAGGATTAGACTATTGAGCCACAGTGCCGGCCCAAGTGTTTGAATTTGACAGGTACATAGGAAATTTTATACCCCGAAAAATAAAGCAATCAACATATAAAAAAGCCTCTAAGAAAGGAGGCTGAGGTCTTCAAAAGGCCTGGAGCTCTTGTGTTCTGTGCTGGCTCCTATTTGGTGTCAGGATGGGGTGGGTACCCACAACGATACAAAGGTGGGTACAGTGGGCTCTCCTCCTGGTGTGAAAAGAAACCCAAAGGTACCTTTCTCTGTCTCGCCCTCATCCTAATCGTCCTGAGTTGGAGGAGGTCAGGGACAACCCCTAGTGTCTCCTCACACCTGTGAAGCTGCCTGTTGACTTTGGGTTGGGCAGGTAGGGATGCGCCCTGTAGTGGGAGATGTTCAACAGCTCTGGGGGCTCTCCCCAGAAACAACAAAACTAACATCCCCCTCCCAAGCCATTCACATGCCAGTCGTACCAGCACCTCCAGCCTTCCCTTCAGATGTAAGCAGCTACTGGGGGCTCAGCCTGGGAGCCCTAGGGGCTGCCATGGAATGGGGATGTGTCCCCTGGGACTACCTCAGGGCACATCCTTCACTCACCTGCGTGGATCCTGAATAGCCATTCCTCTCCACTCTCCAGGTCAGGCTCGACGGCAGCCTCTCCACCTCTGGGCTCCAGTTTGTTGATTTCCCTGAGGTGTCACAAAGAATGTGAAGCAATGGAGTCCATGTGCCCTTACTTCCCTGACCCCCATCTACCTGCTCCAAACTCACATTTCTTGTTGTTCATCGAGGTCCTCCATGTCCTGAAGACTCTGGGAATAGTGAACATCCAGGGAACATGTGGACAGCTGGAAGGAGACAAATATGTTTCCTGAACCAGGCGTTAAGGAAAAGTCCTGTCCTGGGGGACAAGGAGGCCAGAGTCAAACTTCCCTGGAGGCCTCCCTCCATTGAGACTGGGACCCAGCCTGCCTGTCCCCAGCTGAGTTCCCAATATGGGCCAGTCGGGTTCCTCAGCACCATTTCATTGTGCAGTCCAGGGGTGAGGAGTGAGGGCACGGCTGATGAAGGGAGAGGGGAGGGCTGCAGAGAGACTGGATCAGCATCCACAGAGCAAGGGCATCCACTGCCTGGATGCCACCAGGTCCTCCAGGATGTGAATCATCCACTGTGGAGAGGAGGGAACACGGGTGAAGCAGGACCAGGGGCTTGTGAGCAAGAAAGCAAGAAATCAGAAAGATGAAAGAGGAAGTCACTTACTCCCAGATCGCTGCTTCCGAGGGAATGTTCTGATGCTGCTACATAGCCTTCCATGTGCACCAGAGCAGAGAGAAGGAAAGGGGAGAGTTAGACTTGAGGTGAGGACTCGGATCCCTGCTGCTGGTTGGATAATGTAGGTCAACCTTGGGACCCTATGTCTATATCCCTATCTCAGGGCCTAGAAGGCTTCACCTCGGTAATGAGTGAGAGGATCTGAACTTTGACTTCTTCTTCCAGCCCTCAGATTCCCATCACTGTGTCTAAGAAGTGTCACCTTGTTCCTCCATAGGTAGCCACTGGGTGGATGTGTGCAACTCATTGTTTTCCATCCCTCGTGTTTCCCTTCCTCTATTTTGTCTCATAATTCTTGTCCATTTCCTTTGTCCTTGTCATCTACCAATCACATTATTGTCTGATGTGGGAGCTCTGGAGGCCAAGATAAAGATATACTGCCACCTGGGGCTGGCATTGTGGTGCAGCAAGTTAAACAGCCACCTGTGGGGACCCCTCCATGGGATCACTGGTTGGTGTCCCTGCTCCTCCACTTCTGATCCAGTTCCCTGCTAATGTGCCTCAGAAAGCAGTGTAAGATGGCTCGTGCTTGGGCCCTGCCAGCTGTCTGGGAGACCCTGATGGAGTTTTGGACTCCTGATTCGGCCTGGCCCAACCTGCTCATTGAGGTTCTATGGGGATTGAGCCAGTGAATGGAAGATTTCTCTGTTTTTCCCTCTCTGTCTATAACTCTGCCTTTCAAGTAAGTAAATAAATGTTTTAAACTATATTGCCATGCACAGCAATATATCTATAGATCACTTCTTAGGTGGGGAACAGGTGTCATGAACTCTTGCTGGGCCTTGGGAAGGTAATGAGGACCAACCCCATATGTCTGGGGTAACCTCATGGAGTTTGGAAATATTTAATCATCACAACCATCCCATGTTCCCTGACCCACTTGAAAAGATGACCCAAAGAGGAGAGGAACTTTAATTTGTTCAAATTCTGGTAGTCAGCCAAGGAGGCAACAGGGGGTCCACAGCAGGGTATTCTTGGCCATATCAATAAATGGGCCTTGGTAGGGTTTTCAGTGAGCAGTGGGAGGACTGGGAAATAGGACACTTGGCAGGCCTGAGGACAGGGAAAGTGCTAGGCATGACTGGAGGCGGGAACAGGCTGTTTGAAGCAGTGCATCTGAGGGGAACAGTGATGCCCAGGCCTGCTGCCCAGAGGCCCTCCACTGAGCCCAGAGCATTCCAGCAGACAGGTCAGCAGGACCGCATGTGCGTCCAGTCAGAGTCCCTAACACACATCCTCTGGGCAGCCTGTACAGCTATGCAGTGTCTCCAGTAGCATCTGGAGAGTGGCCTGGCACACAGTCTACTCCAAACACTAGACTTGGATAAGATGTGGAAGTCAAGATAAACCCAGAGTAATGCTTGGCCCTCACAAGTCTAAGATGCTGGGGCCTCCCCAGTCAGACCAGACAAGTATTCTTTAACTCAACCCACCCTGGGGGTGTGGGGGGGTGAGTGCTCTTCTCCTTCTGCCCCGTGAGCTGAGGATAAAGCAAGGAGACACAATGGCAGCACCTTGCTCTTTGACCTGCAACCTTGTAAGAAAGAAATTTCTGTTCCTGATTAGTTACAGAGTCTCAGGTATTATGTTGCGGCCAGAAATGGACGAAGACAATGGTCAGTGCAAAACTCAGACATCTCTTGTGTTCAATTCGAAGGCAGTGCTGTCCTGTCACAATGCAGTGGATTTGATCTTTGCAATGGCAAAGCCAGGGGTGGTCAGTATTAAAGAAAATGTAAAGTTTCAAATAGTATAGCAAGACTTGGCCGGTGCTGCAGCTCAATAGGCTAATCCTGTGCCTGTGGCGCAGGCACACCGGGTTCTAGTCATGGTCAGGACGCCGGACTCTGTACTGGTTGCTCCTCTTCCAGTCCAGCTCTCTGCTGTGACCCGGGAGTGCAGTGGAGGATGGCTCAGGTGCTTTGGCCCTGCACCCACATGGGAGACCAGGAGGAAGCACCTGGCTCCTGCCATCGGATCAGCGCGGTGTGCCAGCCGCAGCACGCCAGCCGCGGTGGCCATTGGAGGGTGAACCAAAGGCAAAAGGAAGACCTGTCTCTCTGTCTCTCTCTCTCACTGTCCACTCTGCCTGTCAAAAATTAAAAAAAAACAAAAACTAAAACTAAAAATAAAAAAATATATAAAAAAGAAAAAAAATCAGACTTCTACAAACAATGTCTTCTTTCCTCCTGAGTTCCTATGTCCTCTCAGGAGACCAAAGCAGTGGATAACCTGAGCATTGCCCTAATTTGACCCTCTGGTCTTTGTGGGTGTTGCTCCTACCTGAAGAGGCTTCATCCTCACTGTTGTTGTCGGAAACGCCCTGTAAGACCCAATCTTGAGAGACACAAACACAGACAATAAGTGTTCACAGAGAGTCTCGCCCATTCCTCCCCTGGATTGCTCAACATGACCCCGTCCCTTCCTCTGTGCTCTCAGCCCCTTCCTGGGCTCTGTGGACCTGACCTTCAGCCAGACATTGACCACAGCTTCAAGCCTTCCAGGCTGCCTCAGCTCCTCTCAACGTCTCACTTTCCCTGGTGCACTGAATGATAATGCCTCCAGCCTGCATCTGAAACCCCCAGATCCCAGCTGGGATCTGCATGCTCTCGGATGAGCTGGAGAATGGGCTTGTCCCAGGCTGCGAGAGAGCCTTCTGTGAGCAGCTGCAACTAAGTGGGCAGGAAGAGCTCTTTCTTCAGGAGCTCATGCTGGTTCCGCCTGACTGGGTCAGAGCCTGCACAGGTAACTGGCCTGGTGTGTGGTCCCACAGGCTGCGCAAGGTCAGGAGTGAACCTTTGCAGCCCTGAGCTAGATCCCAGACCAGGGATATAGTTCTCATCTGCCCATGGGACCCTAGGAGGACAGCCAAGAGCCAGGCTGTGGGATGGCAATGTCAGGGAGACAGAGCAGGCCTGGCCAGGCTTCCTGTACACAGCAGTGGGAGAACTCGAAGACTTCCCAGTGCTGCTAAACCACAGAAGTCTTTGGGACATACAGAGGAGCAGCAAGGGCACATGGACCCCACCACTGCTCTGAGCTTGCCCTGTGCTGGAGCTTACGCCGCTCCCAACCTGTCCTGTCACTGCAGTGTGCTGCAGGTGTAATGGCCCCTCCAGTTTCCCTGTTTCTGCCTGCACATTGAGGTGACTTCCAGAATCCTGTTCCCTATTCAGCCCCAAAGGATCAGACCTGGGATCCTCTCTGTATCTGGCCAGAACCTGAAATCCCTCTCTGCAGAGTCACGTCCCGCCCTTCTGGGCAGAGAGGTGGTGACCTGCCTCCTCTTCTCTCATCCTCCCCAAGTGCTCCTGGTGGCATTGCCAGCATGACATTGGAAGATGGAACACACTGACATTGGTAGGGCCTCCTCTTACCAGGGCATTAGGGAGCCATCAGAGAGTGCTCAAGCCAGGATCATGGATGTGTTGCTCACTTGCACTCAGATGGGGACTCCTCCTTCTGTTTGCCCAGGTGATGCTGTTGTACTGATTCTCCTGGTCATTAAGTCATGGGATCCCTGCTGCCTGCCAGGGCCTGGACATCCTAGATCTTCCTTCTCCTCTGCTAGGGACCAGCCGAGGCTGTGCTCTGCTCCTTCTCATAGAGTGCACGGGAAGCTGCCCCTGATGTGCCCTAGACTTGCTATGGCCACAGGGGTTTTTTTCCTTTTAGCCCTCCTAGCAGCGGGCCCCTTAGAAGCCATGGGGACAGTGATTTAGAGGTGAAAGATGGTGATGAAATATTGTCGGGGTGGATCATCTGTGGGCTACACAATAAATATTTGTTGGAGGAGCAGTCTCAGTACTTTGTTTCATGGGAAACAGCTTGATACTTTCAGGCCATCTAATTCCATGAAAATGCAATGCTGTTCCCCAGGCAGCATGCTCCCAGAGGAAATCCACAGTACCCTTTGTTTCCTTTTGTGTTCATATGAGCTTCACACAACAGCCTTGCATTCTTTCCTTGGAAATGCTTTCTGAACACATCTAGAACCTATTTCAACTGGGAGGTTCAGCAGGACTATTGTGGGATCCTCCAGACCCAGGGCAGAGTTGACATTTTCCCCCCTTGCTGTGCACAACCACCCATGGTTCCTCCTAAAAGGAGAGGCAAGAGTCCCCTTTGGCACTCAGATCTCAACCCAAACTCATATGTCTGTGTTTTCCCATGTTTCTTGCGTAGCACACCTTCAGCATACCTCTGAGATTGCATTTTATGGAGATACTGATAGAGGCTTCATAGGAACATATTGGGGTAATAAACAGAAACTGCCAAACTCATACAATCAGAACTGTAACACGTGGGTATCAAAGAGATAAAGCCTACCCCCATGCACAAGCCAGTGTCTTCCAGGGACCCCAGAAAATGATCATTACCCTTTATTTGGAAGTTAATTTCCCACCACCGCTCTCTTAGTCCTCTGTCATAGCAGGAATTGGACATCAGGTGGCCTTCCACACTGAAGCCCCCAAGATAGTCCCATCTGTGCTGTCATCTGGACTATTCATACTACAGGGAGTAAGTGATTCCCGAATACATACCACTTGCTGTTCGTATTGAGATCACCTGTAATTAGAAAATGGCGCCATGAGGGTCAGAATACTGTGTCCCTTTGCACCCATCTTTAATGCCATTGGTGACACTAGGAAACCCCGTGTGAAAGAGTAGTCGTATGGAGGGAACCCAAGTCGTGAGCAGAGTGATCACACTCACACCAGCAGACATGAACTCTTCATCTCGGACATGTCTCTCTGGTCCACTGTGGTTGGAAGTCACAAAATTCCTTTTAAAAGAGGAGAAATGCTGCAGCAAAAAGCTTGCTATGGTCCAGTCCTGACAGTCATTTTGTCACTGTGTCCCGAGTCAGCTCTCTGTGGTGTAAACTCTCCCTCTCAGTTGCCCTCACCGTGCACAGGGCATATCATGGACCCTATCCATGTTCACATTTTTCTTTTCTTTATATGATTGAGAAAGAAAGAAGGCAAGGAAGGAACATTCCTATTTTAGAGGAATGCAGGTGACCTTACCTCAGTATACTCTGGAATTTCTTTATCCTCCGTGTCACCAGGAAGCTCCTCCCATGCATCCTGCAGGGGCACTAAAAGGACATATGGTGACTATCAGGACATTGGTGCATCAGGGAGCATTGGTGGACTTGGGCATGGGGCGAGGGTTAAGGCCAAGGAGAAGAATGTGAGAGACCTGAGAAACAGAGCCTTAAGCTTTCTAGCTCAAGGCAGCTTCATTCATGGGAACCATTTGGGGTCAAGACCACCATGGTTGCTGTATTTCAGTAAGAGTCCTAGAAAGACTCCTGCCCATTGAGAAGCCAAGCTAAACTGCTACTGTCATGTTCATGTTTCCCAAGGTCACTACTACTCAGGGATTGACATCTGCTTATTGTATTTGAATATGTCATCTCTCCTATGAGCTTCTGAACCTAATTAAAAGCAACTGTTATTGGGAGAAGGACTCAGCTGTAGGCAAAGCAACATGTTCATTTATTGCCAATCCCTAGGTACCTCACAAGTAAATAAAGAAGATGTAACAATGTTGAAATTGCACCATTTAAAAATGAGCACCAGTCATTATGGTAAAACTTTTCTCCTGATCTTATTGTTTTTATTACTATAATGGTATCTTTATGGATTATAGCATAAGAATTCATTGTATGTAGACAGTGTGTGTTGATCAAATCATATTGACATTTCCAGCTCCCTAAATGTATTTTAAACTGTTTTGATTAGTATTAAATACTTTTCACATATATTGGGAGTATGTTTCATATCCAGTAAGCCATGGAGTTGTACCCTAACCATCAACACATGTGGGGGCGAGGGTTGAATGAGCTCACTTATATAAAGTGCAGAGGGTAATCAGATTCTTTTTTGTTTTTGTTTTTTTGAGAATTGAACCTTGAGCTGTGCATTTGGGAACACACTTTTCTGTGGGAAATATGTACACATATACACATCCAAGCACTTTCAAAGACATACACGCTCACTCATAAAGACTCACCATACTGGGGCACACAGACCCCACCATCTGAATGACATAGCTATCTCCAGAGCCTGCCTTAGATGCCTGTAGCTATGTGCTAGTCTTTCTGTTTTTTTTTTTTTTACCACACCCCCAATCTTTTTAATCCACCAGGAAGCCAGAATCAGGTTGGCTCTCCAGAAGAGAACTGACAGGAAGGTCCCAGTGTCTCATCCCTTCAGTTGTTCCTCAGCACCTGAGGCATTCTAGAATACGTACAATGTCCACTGGATCCTGAGTCCACCTGCAGTTAGAGAAAGGAAGTCACTGTGAGATCAGATACTGTTTGGACAGGTCTCTTCTCCTGGTGCTGACCAGGAATATTTCTTTCTGTGACCAAAAAGCCCAGTCATACCTTGCCAGGAGATGTGACCTCCTCCTCTGCTCTGTCTCTTGGAATCGCTTCCACCAGGTCCTCAGGAGCAGCTAGAACCACGGGGTAACTGTCAGGTATTGTGGATGAGTTTGGCAGGGAGACTTGCTTGTGGGGACATGGGCCTAGGCTGTGTGTGGGTGGTTGGTGAGCAGTGAACAACGTCAAGAGTTCTGTGCTGCACTCAGGAACAGAGCAAGAAAAAGACAAGCCAGCCCTGCACCCACAAGTAGCAGGAAGGCCACGTGATGTGGGCTTGGAACTGCACACGTGGCACTGCTGGGCCATCCTCCCTGGTGGATGACGAAGCCCAAGACGAGGAGCAGGAAAGAAATGAGAAGGGGAGTTTTGGCTTTCTTACTACTAGCAACCAAATCATTATGAAACAGTCAATTTAGAAATAGGTGAATGCCATAGTGCACAGATTCCTTGATAATGCCTCATCATTGCTCCTGTGCAAAATGGGCGTGGAAATGCCCAAAATGTAGACCATGGAAATCCCCACTTTTTTCTTGTTGTGTTCCAAGATCATTTACCTCCATGAATCTACATAAGCAGCTGTAACATTTGCCATCTGTCCTGTCAGGTATTTTGAAATTGCTGTGGGCGAGTGGACATTTATTATCTGAATCACTTGTAAGTGAAAATTTCAGTGGCATGAATTACTTGGCAGTGCTGGTAAGCACCACCCCTGTGTGCCCCAACAGTTGTCATCATACCCAATCTAAACTCTGCATCTACAAAGGAAGAACTTTACCTTCTCCTCCTTCCAGCCCCAGCTAATCTGTACTTCCAGTTCCTTTGAATTTGCATGTTGTAGACACGTCATTCTATTAGAAACATACAGTGTTTGTCTTTCTGTGTCCACCTTATCACAGTGTCATGTGTTACCATGTCCATCCCTGGTGTGGTATAAAATGTTAATTCACTTTTCCATATTTAAACTCTTACATTTTGTTCATATACCACATTGTCATTACTCATCCGTTTGTTGTTGGAAACTGGGAAATAATCCAGTTTTTGTTGTTTCTACTTTCTGCTTGCTGTGAACACTTAGGTACAGAGAGATACCTGCTTCATCTTCTGCTGTCCACTTTTTGGTGATACCCAGAGTGTGACAGAAAGGGAGAGACTACCTCAAAAAAGCCAACATAGGGGTTGGCACCATGGCACAGTAGGTTAATCCTCTGGCTGCGGCGCTGGCATCCCATATGGGCACCGGTTCTAGTCCCGACTGCCCCTCTTCCAGTCCAGCTCTCTGCTATAGCCTGGGAAAGCAGTGGAAGATGTCCCAAGTCCTTGGGCCCCTGCACCACGTGGGAGACCAGGAAGGTGCGCCTGGCTCCTGGCTTCGGATCAGCACAGCTCCAGCTGTTACAGCCATTAGCTCTAATTTATTCTTGTTATCAGATCTCAGATTAAGGTCAGTATTAGAGACAAATGTGGGCATTCTGTAATAAAGCAAATGTTCTTGAACAGTCTAGATCAATATTTACTGTGCATTTGCCTAATAATAGAGCCTCAGGATTCTTGAGGAAAAAATGGATGGAACAACAACGGCAGATAGACAAATTCAGTATTATTTTTTTTTTTTGAGATTTGTTAGAGGAGGCCAGCACTGTGACGTAGCATGTTAAGCTGCTACCTGCGGTGCTGGCATCCCATATGGGCGCGGGCTTGAGACCCGGCTGCTCCATATCCAATCTAGCTCTCTGGTATAGCCTGGGAGAGCAGCAGAAGATGGTCCAAGTCCTTGGGCCCCTGCACCCATGTGGGAGACCTGGAAGAAGCTTCTGGCTCCTGACTTTGGATCAGCCCAGCTCCAGCCACTGCGGCCAATTGTGGATGGAAGACTCCTCTCTCTCTCTCTGCCTCTCCTTCTGTCTCTGTGTAACTCTGACTTTCAAATAAATAAATAAATCTTAAAATATAAAAGGTTTATTAGAGTCAGAGACCTCCAGTCAGAGTGGCATTGGGGGCACAATTTCGCTATTATCACTGAAAATTGACAGATTGAGCAGGAATGAAAGAAGCCAGGTGGAGTGGAAATGAACAGCAGGATGAGGGCTTCAGCATGTCCCCTCCCCCTTTCACTTGCAGGACCTTGAAGGTTTCCTTATTTGGGCATAGAGTCATTGGGGGATTAACCAGTTTATATGAATTCATATTGGAGTAGCAAGGACTTGTTCCCATATGTCTGGCATTTTTACAAGGTGAGGAAACAGGTCCAAGATGGAAGGATGCCAGGAAAGGATGGGGGCAGAAATTCAGGTGCTATGGTAGCCACCTAGGAGGCCCAGGATTTCCAGGACACCAGCAAAGCTGGGAAGGGACTGGAAAGATTAGTCCTGATGGGTTTCTGTGGCAGGGTGACTATGCATAAACCTAGATTTCTGACACCCAATCTCCAGACCTGTGGGAAAATAAAATATCATGTACTTCAAACTGACCAGCCAACCAGGTGCTTGATTATGGCAGCCCGAGAACATTATTAGCCCTCAACTAACTATTTTGATTGGCATGTAGAGAAATTTCTGCCATGAGAGAAACACATTCTTCTCAGGTTCATATGAAGAAGTCTCCAAGGTAGATCAATGTATGAGCTCTGACACACAACCACTCACTTAAAGTAATGTATGTCACACAGCATGTGCCACTAGGCAACTATGGTAATACAATAGAGTTCAATCAATGAAGATTACTTGGCAAATTTTGCAACAACTGTGGAAGCTAAATAAGATACTCTCCTAAACAAATGGATCAAAGAAGACTGTATAGACATTTTAAACTATTTTGAACAGAGCAAATAAAAACCCCTTTTGCAACTTTGGGTTGCAATGAAGCAGTGCTCAGAAGGAAAATGGAGCCCTTGAGTGAAATACTTTCAAAAACGATGATGATCTAAAATCAATAAGAGATTCTTACAGCCTAGAAAAGTAGGTTGGAAGTAGAAAAGCAATCTGATGTAAATTAGATAAAAAATGAAAAAACAGCAATTTTCTCAGAAATGGATGTAACAGGAAATAGGAAATGGGCAGAATAAAACAGAAAATCAAAAATTAGTTTTTGAAAAAAATCCATAAGATTGTGAAACCTCTGCCTGTCTAAGCACAAGGCAAAAAGAGAAGAAACAATGTCTGGTACTGTAAATGAGAAGGGAATCCGCACCACTGATGGCATAGACAGGAAAGGAAAAGAAAACAGTACTTTACATACTGTATGCCCACAAATAGGTTCAATGAAGCCTGAAATTCCTTCAGAGTCAGAAACTACCCAAACTAACCCATGGGCCAGAGCCTTTGAAGAGAACTTTATAGCTACAAAAGGCGAAAGAAGGTGTCAGGGCCATTTGGATTCATTGGTGAACTCCAGTCAGTTCTTACCAAGAAAAATGTCATCCCCATCCAAGCAAGGGGCCATAGTCCTAGGTGTTTATCCAATTAATTTAAAAAACTTTGTCCCCACAGAACCCTGCCACATGACTGTTTCTGGTGGCTTTCTTCCTGATTGCTGGCCCATCTATCCAATGGGGTATAACTCAGTGATGAAAATCACTGAGCAATGAAGCCACAAAAAGGAGCAGAAGAATTCTTAGATGTATGTTACCAAATCTAATTCCATCTCTAGGAAACTGAAAAAGAATGACTAAAAAGATATTTAAAATGACCAGTTCTAGGGTCATGTTCTGGGGTCATTCAAGGGTTCTGGAAACATGGGTAAAGATGAATAACTCCTAGGGCTGTACCACCAGAACCAACCTTAGTGCAGACTGGAGAGTTGAGTCAATAATAGCATTTCTTTATTGTTTAAATCTCCATAACAAATGTACCCTACTAATGGAAGTGTCATCAGAAAAAGGGAAGTGGGAGCCCAGTATGAGAACTTTAGGAACTATCGGTTCAGTTTTGCTATTTTATCTCCAATTGTTAATATTAGCATGGAATGTGGGGGCACTCTCTCGGTAAGATGTCCATTTCAGCCCATGTTGCACAATAGGGCAAACGTCTGAACAGTAGCTTGAGATGTTACTACTAACAGTGACCCCAAGTTAAAGTTGTTAACATGTCTTCCCTGTGTAGTGGTCACCCTGCTGATTGAGTTGACCAGTTCTAATTTTGCACACATGGAATGAAAGACACAGATAGCATAGCTTTTTAAGAGTTTTGTCTTAAGTATGAGACCCTGAATAAAGCAGAATCCTGATTGTTGAATGAGTTTCATGATTGAATTTGCAGAGTACCTTCAACCGATTGCTTTGTTGGGGGCATCCTGTTCTCTGGCAAGATGCGGATTTTTCTGACCTTCGATGTTCTTGACCTCCGACTTCCTTTTCGTCTACAACTCTTTAGACAAGTTCCTGGAACAGTATGACAAAACAGACAGCTGTTGACATCCCACTGGCAGGAGACCACAGAGAAGTGTATGATCATTGCAGTTCCTCACTTTCTTCCCAGTTTTCCCATTCAATAGTGGATCGGATTGTTGAAAGGAGTTTGTGTGGGTCTCTCCGTACTGAATTGGTTAATACTGGGGAGAGTCATTAGAACATAAGCCCAACCCCTCTTCCTGTCTGTCTTCTGTCACTCTGCTTGCTCTTCTACTTTTCCACGATGATGGGACACAAGATGGGACCCTTGATATGGGCACCTGATCTTTGACTCCTAGACTTGAGAATCCTGAGCTGGGGGTCTTCTTTCTTTACAGTTTACCCTGTCTCAGATGTATTTTTAATGTCACGGAAAACTTAATATCTGTCCTTCAGAGAAAGTGGCTGAGCAGTCTCAAATCCCTGTCTGAAAAACGCAATATCTGTACCAGCTCTGTGTGTGCACCTTCATGCCCATGACCTTTCTCACCAAAACCCAGTCCCTAGGAACTCTTCACCTCTCTCTAGACCCTGCAGGGACAGCATACACAGTTCCCTCTCCCATCGGTGAGGTTCATGCATCGCCAGGCTTGCCCCATCCAACCCATGATTCTGCCTGAGGACCATCAGGCAGGCCCCCTTCTCTGTCTTCAGATGTCTGCCCCACTGACCAATGGCGCTGTCCCTCCTCCCCATTTCCCTGTAACCCCCAAACAGCAGGATTGATTTGTTTATCCACCCCACCTTTAAATCCCGGTTTCTTCCAATGTGACAACAGACAGTCTGGGTTCAGACTGTTCTTACAGTCTTGGTCTCAGATGGCGACCTCTACAGACAGAGAGGCTGGCTGGAAAGTCCCTTTTGTGTGATGTCTATGTAGTGTTTGGTCTCAATTTTTCCTGACTGATGAGAGTAGTGTGAGTTTCTCCCCTATCATCATTCTCTGGATAAGGTACAAACAAACTTGACATTGGAAATAATGTGTTTCTCTAAATTTATGAAAGATTCTGAAACAACAAACTTAACAGAAGCATCAAAAGTAGAAACTGAATAATATGGATGACCAAATATCTTTATAAATCTGTGGACAGCCTTGAATGGGGGAATGACAGTCCATGAGGGGAGAGATTAAGCAGAAGGTAAGTGGCCGGTGGAGAAGCAGCATTGTGGAGGTCAGTGTGGCCTACCTGCTGGACAGCAGTTGAGATTTCCCATCGCGGACCACTCTGGATAGGACGATACGCACGTTCCCACCGCACTCCAGTTTGAACCATTCGGCTCAAGAGAGTGACAGTTGGAATGGCAGGATGATGTCACTCACCTTGTTACCCTGGTGACAGGACACCATGGAATTTTCAAAGTGAGCCATGCCACACTGTAGGTTGATGCTGTACTGCTGTCTACACACATATTTTTCAGTGTCCAAGTGTGTCAGTTTAGAGTCCACGTTTTGTTTCCAAAACTGACTCTAAGACCCACACATTATCATTCCCTCCTTGTGAAGTAAGTAGAGTGACTTAAAAGGATCTGTTTCCAATATAGTTGATGTAACAGTTTGAATGAGAGGCACGACCTAGCACTGTACAGCATCATGTCATCTGCAAACATGCATATTATGTTTCATCTTCTGTGACATTTGAAGCTCATTGTTTCTTCAATTCTGTAATTGTTCATGCTAATACTTTCTTATTTTTAAGATGTATTTATTTATTTGAAAGGCAGAGTTACAGAGAAGCAGAAAGAGAGAGAGCCTGAGAGAGGTCTTCCATCTGCTGGTTCACTTCCCAGATGGCTGCAACTGCCAGAGCTGTGCCAGTCGAAGCCAGGAGCCAGGAGCTTCTTCTGGATCTCCCACGAGGGTGTGGGGGCCCAAGGACTTGGGCCATCTTACACTGCTTTCCAGGCCATAAGCAGAACTAGACAGAAGAGGAGCATCCAGGAAAGAAACTGACACCCATAAGGGATACTGGCACTACAGGCAGTGGCTTTACCCACTACACCACGCAACAGTGCCCCCCCCCCCAATGCTCATACTTTCAACACTATATCAAGCACGAGTGCTAAAAATTGGACATCCTTGTTTTGTTCTGGATCTGCTTTCAAGTGTTCTGAATTCAGGATGATACTGATTGCCAGTTTGTCATATACATACATGTACACACATGTAGCTGTATCATTTTGAGATATGCTCCTTGTAGAACTAATTTGTTGAGGGTTTTTATAAAGATGGGATGCTGAATCACGATTTCTCTGCATCTATCGAGATGAACATATGGTGTTCTTCAGTCTGCTACTGTGACTTAGGATATTTATGGGTTTGTGGATGTTGAACCACACTTGCACCTCTGGGGTAAATGTTGGTTGATGATGGTATATGATCTTTTTTTTTTTTTTTTTTTTTTTTACAGGCAGAGTGGACAGTGAGAGAGAGAGACAGAGAGAAAGGTCTTCCTTTGCCGTTGGTTCACCCTCCAATGGCCGCCGCGGTCGGCGCGCTGCGGCCGGCGCACCGCGCTCCTCCGATGGCAGGAGCCAGGAGCCAGGTGCTTTTCCTGGTCTCCCCATGGGGTGCAGGGCCCAAGCACCTGGGCCATCCTCCACTGCACTCCCGGGCCACAGCAGAGGGCTGGCCTGGAAGAGGGGCAACCGGGACAGAATCGGTGCCCCGACCGGGACTAGAACCCGGTGTGCCGGCGCCGCAAGGCGGAGGATTAGCCTGTTGAGCCACGGCGCCAGCCTGATCTTTTTGATGTAGTGTTGGATTCAATTTGCTAATCTTTGTTGAGAATTTCTACATCTGTGTATATCAGGAATATTGGTCTATAGTTTACTTTTTATGTTACGTCTTTGGTTTTGGTATCAGAGTAACACTGGCTTCATAAAAAGAATTCGGCAGAATTCCTTCCTTTTCAAAGTTTTGGAATAATGTGAAAAGTGTTGGATTTAGTTCCTGTCTAAATGTGCTGTAGAATTCAGTTGTAAAGACATCAGGTCCTGGACCTTTCTTTGACAGGAGACTTTTAGGTCCTGCTTCAATCGCATTGTTATGGTTTTCTATATCTTCTTGATGTAATATTGGCAGAGAGCGTGCATCCAGGAATTCATCCATCTCTTCAAGGTTTTTTAAGTTGATAGTGCAAAGTCATTCACAGGAGTTACTTGTAATTCTTTATGTTTCTGTGGTATCATTTTTCATCTCTAATTTTATTTATTTTAGTTTTTTTTCTCAGTTTTCTTGGTTAGTTGGCTAAAGATTTACCTGTTGTGCTTATTTTTCAAAAACCATCTTTTCCTTTTTTGATTTTAAGAGTTGTTAGTTTTGTTGAGTTTCATTAATTTCTGCTCTGATTCTCTTGATTTCTCACCTCCTACTAATTTTGTGTATGGTTTTTCTTGCTTTTCCAAGCCTTTAACATGAATATTAGATAATTTATTTGAGATCTTTATATTTTAAGGGAAACTTGTTGTTGTAAACCTTCCTCTGAACACTGCATTGTGTGTCCTCAGATTTTGATATGTTTTGTTGATATTCTCATTTGTTTCAAGAATTTTTATTTCTACTTTAATTTCTTCCATGATCCATTAATCATTCATTAACATGTTTAATTTCCATGTATTTGCAGATTTTCTATTGTTACAATTAATATTTTTAAAGATTTATTTATTTATTTGAAAGTCAGAGTTACACAGAGGAGAAGCGGGGGTTGGGGTGGGGTGGAGGGGTCCATTCGCTGATTCACTCACCAGTTAGCCGCAATAGCTGGAGCTATGCTGATTCGAAGTCAGGATCCAGGAGCTTCCTCCAGGTTTCCCACATGGGTGCAGAGGCCCAAAGACTTGGGCCATCTTGTACTACTTTCCTAGGCCATAGCAGTCAGCTGGATTAGAAGTGGAGCAGCCAGGACTTGAACTGGCTCCCATATGGGATGCTGGCATTACAGGAGGCACCTTCACCTGCTGTGCCACAGCTCCGGCCCGCATAATTGATTTCTAAATGTTTTCCTTTGTGGTTTGAAAATATACATGAGGTCAATTTATTTTTTTGTTTACTGAGCCTTGCTTTGTGGCCTCATCTGGGGTCTATGCTAGAAAATGTTCCATATGCTGATGAGAAGAATGTGTACTCTCTAATTGTTGGAGAAATGTTGTTTAAAGTCTCCTAGGTCCATTTGCTCTATGATACGATACAACTCCGATTTTTCTTTGATGCCTGTCAGTGGTTGAAGTCTCCTGGTGTTACTGTAGTGGAGTCTTTCTCTCCCTTTAGGCCTAATAATATTTACTGTATTTGTATGGTCTTGTGTGCCTGTTTCCATATATGTTATAATATCTTGATGAACTAATCCTTTTATGAGTATATGATATCCTTGTCTCGTTTTGCAGCTTTTGATTTTAAGTCTGTTTTATCTGATACCAGTATGGTTCCTGCATCTTGTTGCTGGTTTCCATCTGCATGATATATATTTTTGCAACCCTTCATTTTTGCTCTTTTTTTTTTTTTAAAAAAAAAGAGGTACAGAGAGGCAGAGGCAGAGAGGGAAGTATTCCTTCTGTTGATTCACTCCCCAGAGGGCAGCAATGGCCTGAGATGAGCCAATCTGAAGGCAAGAGCCAGGAGCCAGGAGCTTCTTCTGGGTCTCCCATGCTGGTGCAGAGGCCCAAGGACCTGGGCCACCTTCTACTGCTTTCCCAGGCCACATTAGAGTGCTGGATCGGAAGTGGAGCAGCCGGGTTTATGCCAGTGCTGCAGGTGGTGGCTTTACCCACTATACCACAATGCTGGCCCCCCCAATCCTTACAGTTTCAGCTTATATGTATATTTATCTGTGAATTGAGTGTATACAGCATAACGTTGGATCATGTATGTTTATGAGTTCAGGAGGATAAACATTTTATCCATTCCGGAGTGAGACATTTCTGTAAATAATGATGGTACCAATTCTTTCCTTCTAGGATACTGAAGCTTCCCAGATGCAAGGAGACAGCTACACAGGTAAAGGAAGATTAATCAGTTTATAGGATTTATGAGTATTTAAATAGTTACATGTCTTACAGGCTCACTCACTTTTGTTCATACTTCCCTAAGCGACATAGGTAAGGACTTTCCAGTAGAGTTCTTTTGCTATGGACACAGTACAGGTCCCAGCTTCCTACTGAGGAACCATGGACAGGATGAAGTTGTAGGGGCCCTTGGATGATAGAAGCCCTTCCTGACAGCATCCATCGATGTAAAACTGGCTCTGGGCCTTGTGCATGGCGATTTGCATCCATGGCTTCCTCCAGTGGTTGTGACCAACTCCATCACCCCACAGTGGAGGGCCCTGTGTCAGTCACACCTTGTTCATACCTTTGGGAAGGCCCAGCACTTGCCCTCTGACCCAGCGATGTGGGTCTGTGTTGTGTCACATTTTCCATGAGGTGTGAGATCTAGGTGTATACATTGTTTGTCAGGATCTGTGAAACAGCTCCAGGGAAATTTGAGTGGGGCTGTCCCATAGATAAAGTTGAGAAAAACTTTGCAAATAATAAAGAGGAAGAATTGTCCACTTATGCTTTACTTTAGTCCTTTATTCTGTGTTTCATAATTTTGGATGTAGTTTAGCACATATATTGCTAGATCTGTAACTCCTTTATTTTTCAGTGTCTAGTAAATGCTATTTGGTAACCTTTAAATGCCGAGTATTCTTCGCTGGTATAAATCACGTGCATAGACATCTGTATCCGACGGTGTCTTTGCTTCTTTTTACCTCCATCTGCTGTCATGCACAGGATGACTAATCCCTATCTATGAAAACCGCTGGACAGCGACTCAGTCAGTAGTCCAGCAGGGGGCAGCAGGGAAGAAGTCAACGGTTCTGAGCATCCTGCAGTGTGGACAAGCGGCCAGCAGATGGCGCTTCAAAGCACACTGGCTGCCCTGAGCCTGTCTGCACACAGGTGCATTTCCCACTGTTGTCTGGCTGCCTCTGTCCTGGAAGGTGCACCCCCGGCTCCTTCTGTTGCAACCTGAGGAGGCACCGCTGCACCTTCAGGGAGACTTGAAGCCACGTTCACAGAGAGGAAAAGGCTCCCGATGTGACACGGTGCTGGGAGAGGGAGGTTTCTGGGAACCAGCACCAGAGACGCTCTCGTTTTCCAGATCGTTCTCTGCTGGGGTCTTTACTTCCTCACTTAATGTCTTAGCTCAGTTGACTTTACAAAAATATCCATCCTTGAGGAGTATAATGGATGCTGTCAGGTCAGACTAGAGTTCTTATGGATTTAGTATTGCTTAGGGGAGACTCAGAGAGGGACAGATGTCTACACAGCAGGAGAGAAAAACACAGACTCTGTCACACCCTGCGGTGGTCTGGGGAGAGGCCGCTTCCGTCAGAGCCTGAGGTGGAGGGACAATGGGAGCCCCCCCACCCCGCCCCGAGTGCCTGATGCTTTTTTTTTTTTTTTTTTTACAGGTAGAGTTACAGAGAGAGAGAGAGAGAGAGAGAGAGAGGAGTCTTCCTTCCATTGGTTCACTCCCCAAATGGCCACCATGGTCAGCACTACACTGACCCAAAATCAGGAGCCAGGTGCTTCCTCCTGGTCTCCCATGCGGGTGCAAAGCCCAAGCACCTGGGCCATCCTCCACTGCACTCATGGGCCACAGCAGAGAGCTGGACTGGAAGAGGAACAACCGAGACTAGAACTCGGTGCCCATATGGGGTGCCCATATGGTGTCAGACTAGGGTGTTAACCTGCTGCACACAGCACTGGCCCAAGGGGTGTTGAATTTTATCAAATGCTTACTCTGCATCTATTGAAATGTCCAGATGGGTTTTTTTTTTTTTAAGAGCTTTTTAAAATTTACTTGTGAGGTAGAGTTACAGACAGAAAGAGAGAAGAGGAGCAGCCGGGGTATGAACTGGTGCCCATATGGGATCCTGGCAGCACAGGTTGAAGCTTAGCCCACTATGCTACAGCACATGCCCCAATCACATGGTTTTGGTTCTTCATTCTATTGATGTGATTGGTGATGCTTATTGATTTGTGAATGTTCAAGCACGCTTGCATTTCTTGGATAAATCCCTCTTGATCATCATGTGTGATCTTTTTGATGTGGTTTTGGATTTGATTTGCTAATTTTTTTGAGAATCTGCATCTATATTCATTGAGGCTCTTGTCTGTAAGTGTCTTTTCGTGTCATATCTTTGTTTGGTTTTGGTATCAAAGTGTTGCTGGGATCATAAGAAGAGTTTGGCAGAGTTTCATGCTGTTTCGTAATTGGAATAATTTGAAAAGTATTAGAGTTACTTGCTCTTTGAATGTTTTGTAGAATCCAGCAGTAAAGCCCTCAGGTCCCGGGCTTTTCCTTGATGTAAGACTTTTGGTTACTGCCCCCATCTCATTGCTTGTTACAAGTCCATTTAGGTTCTGTATGTCTTCCTGATTTATTCTTTTTTTTTTTTTAAGATTTATTTTATTCATTCAAAGGAGTTACAGAGAGGTAGAGGTAGAGGTAGAGACAAGGAGAGAGAGAGACAGAGACAGAGACAGAGACAGAGAGGCAGAGAGAGAGAGAGAGAGAGAGAGATATCTTTCATCATTGTAGAGATCTTTCACCCCCCAAATGGCTGCAATGGCCAGAGCTGAGCCGACCTGAAGCCAGGAGCCAGGAGCTTCTTTGGGGTGCAGGAGCCCAAGGACTTGGACAATCCTCTGCAGATTTCCCAGGCAGATTTGCAGGAGGCTGAATGGGAAATGGAGCAGCTGGGACTCCAGCTGGTACTCATATGGGATGCTGGCACTGCAGGCCAGGGCTTTAACCTAATGTGTCACAGCGCCAGTCCTCCTGATTTAGTCTTAGTAGATTATGTATATCCAGGAGTTTATCCCTTTCTTCCAGGTTTTCCAGTTTATTAGCATATAATTCTTCACAGTAATTTCTTGTAAGCTTTTGCATTTCAGTGCTGTTGGTTGAAATATCTCCTTTTTCATCTCTAATTTTATTTATTTGAGTTTTCTCTCCTTTTTTCTTTGTTAGTCTGGCTAGAAGTTTAACTATTTTGTTATCTGCTCAAAATGCCAACCTTTTCTTTCATTGTTTGTTAAAATTTCCCAATTTCCTTTATTTCTACTCTGATCCTTACTTATTTCTTACCTCATGCTGATTTGGGGTTTGGTTTTTTCTCATTTTTCTAAGTATTCGAGATACATCATTAGATCTTTAATTTGCGGGATTTGTCTTTTTTGATGTAAGCACTTAATGCTGTAAACTTCCCTATTAATACTGCCTTTGCTGTGTCTCACAGGTTTTGATACGTTGTATTCTCATTTTCATTTACTTCAAGAAAGTTTTTCATTTTAATTTCTTCAATGACCCGTTGATCAATCAGTAGCATGTTTAATTTCCAAGTATTTATGAGTGTTCTATTGTTCTTGTTGTTGATTTCTAGTTTTATTGCTTTCTGGCCTGAGAAATTACGTGATATGATTTCAGTCTTTTCAAATTTGCTGAGACTTCCGTGTGGCCTAACATGTGGTCCTATCCTAGAGAATGTTCCGTGTGCTGATGAAAAGAACGTGTGTTCTGTAGCTATGGGTGAAATGTCCTGGACATGTCTGCTAGGTCCACTTGCTCGATAGTCTGTTTCAACTCTGATGTATCTCTATTGATTTTCTGTCTGCATGATCTGTCCTTTGGTGAGAGTGGGGTGTTGAAGTCACCCACTGTGGTGTATTGGAGTCTATCTCTTCCTTTAGGTCTAGTACTATTTGCTGTATATATCTGGGTGGTCTTGTGTTGGGTGTATATATATTTCTGGTTGTTATATCTTCTTGATGAATTGTACAAAAATGTAGTGTCCTTTTTTCTCTTTTAGAGTTTTTAATTTAAAGTCTGTGTTATCTGATATCAGGATAGCTATGCCTGCTCAGTCTGGTTTCTATTTGCCTAGTATATGTTTTTCCAACCCCTCACTTTCAGATTGTGTGCATCTTTGTGAAGCAAGTTCTTGTAGGCAGCATATAGTGGGGTCTTGATTCTTTATCCATGCAGTCAATTTAAGTCTTTTGGTTGGAGAATTTAATCCATTTATATTCAAGGGAAGTATTGATAGAAAAGAACTAAGACATTTATTTTGTTGAGTGGACACTTATTCTACCTGCTCTGTTATTGTATTTGTTGGTGTCATGTGTTTTCATGTTTATTTCTAATGCAGGAAGCCCTTCAGAATTTCTTGGAAGGCTGATCTTGTAGTGGTGAACTCTCTCACTTTTTGCTTATCTGGAAAATCCCTTGTTTCTTTCTCACTTTTAAAGGATAGCTTTGCTGGATATAATATTCTCGGTTGAACTTTTTTCTTATTTTTTTAAAAAAAGATTTTATTTATTTATTTGAGAGTTAGAGTTACAGACAGAAGGAGAGACAGAGAGAGAGAGAGGTCTTCCCTCTGCTGGTTCACTCCCCAAATGGCCACAATGGCAGGAACTGCTTTTCTTCCGGGTCTCCCATGAGGGTGCAGGGGTCCAAGGACTTGGGCCATCTTCCAGTGCTTTCCCAGGCCACAGCAGAGAGCTGGATCGGAGATAGAGCAGTGGGGACTCCAGGTGTCACCTACATGGGATGCTTGATGTTATCTGATTGGTTTTTCTTTATATGTAACTTGATTCTTTCCTCTGGCTGTCTTTAGAATTCTCTCTTTGTCTTTAACTTTCAACAGTTTGATTAAAATTTGCCTTAGGAAAATCTTTCTTGGTTGAGTCTACTTGGTGTTCTTTGGACTTCTTTTATCTGGATTTCTGTATCTCTTTAAAGACATGTGAGATTTTCAACTATTACTTTATTTTGCAGGTTCTCAACACCTTTTCCTTTTCCTATCTTTCAGGATTACCTAGCATATTTATTCATTTAATGGTATCCCATATTTCACATAGACTTTCTTCATTCCTTTTAATTATTTTCTCTTTATTTTTGTCTGATTGCTTTATTTCAAGTTTTACCCTTGAGGTCAGAAATTCTTTCCTCTACTTGGTCTATTTTGCTGTTAATGATCTCAGTCATATATTCTATTTCACTGATTGAAAATTTCATTTCCAAAACTTCTGTTTGGTGCTTTTTAAGGCACCCCGGGTTCTAGGTCCAGTTGGGGTGCCAGATTCTGTCCTGGTTACTTCTCTTCCAGTCCAGCTCCCTGCTGTGGCGAGGGAAGGCAGTGGAGGATGGCCCAAGTACTTGGGCCCAGCATGTGCATGGGAGACCAGCAGGAAGTACCTGGCTCCTGGCTTCGGATTGGTGCTGTATGCCGGCGGTAGCAGATATTTGAGGGGTGAACCAATGGAATGAAGACCTTTCTCTCTCTCTCACTGTCTAACTCTGCCTGTCAAAAAAAATTTATTTCCTTATTTGAGAGTTACAGTTAGAAAGAGAGAAAGACAGAAAAGTCTATCATCTGTTAACTCACTCCCCAAATGGCTGCCATGGCCAGGGCAGAGCCAATCCAAAGCCAGGAACCAGGAGCTTCTTCTGGTCTCCCACAGGCTGAGGGGCCAAGCACCTAGGCCCAAGAACCATGACTTTCCCAGGCCATACCAGAGAGCTGGATTGGAAGAGCAGCAGCTGGGACATGAACTGGCGCCTTTATGGATGTTGGTACAACAGATGGAGGCTTAGCCTTTTGGGTCCTTCTTAATGAGTTCTACCTCATTAGAAATAGTTTCATTCATGTCACTCATTTATTTTCTCATTTCTTTAGTCTGTCTGTCTATAATGTTCTCTTGTATCTGACTGAATTTCATTACCATCATTATTTTGAATCCTACATCTGTCATTTCGTAGATTTCCTTCAGTTCAGGATCTAATTCTGCAGGATGATTGTGTTATTTTGTCACCAGTCTTCCTGGTGATGGTGATAGGTAGGGCCTTGTTCTTTGTGCTGAGGGAGACAAGGTTGGGTGTCCCCTCGTCCTCCTGGCCTCAGTGGTGCCAGGGCTTGTGACATGGATTGCCGTAGCTCTAAGACTGTGGGATGTGGATGGACCTTCCCTCCATCCTACTAGGGCAGTCCAGCTGGTGCTGTGGCTTAGAACACCACCAGCCCTAGTCCTAGGACCAGCAGATGTGAACTGAACATTGGTCCAGTCCCGAAGTATGACTACAAGGGATATAGGACATTGTGCTCTGGAGTGTATCGATCCCAGGTAGGGTCTTCCCTAGGTCCCCAGGGAGATTCCAGCAGCTCTGAGACATTAGGAACTGATTGTTACAGTCTTTGTGTTGCAGGGTGTAGTGGAGTCATTACCCAGATCTCCCAGGGTGGAGCAGATTATTTATGGGTTGTTTCTGGTGTTATCCCCCAAAGCTAGGGTGAATCCTCCTGGCTCACGTAGAGTGGTGAGCAGAGCTCTGGGGCTCATGCCCCAACTCTCCTAGCTGCAGCAAGCAGGTGGTCTGTCTTTGCTCCATGTGTTGCCCTGACGCTGATGCTGGCAGGAGTGAATAGAGGTTTGTGTGACTTTTTGTTGCTGCGTGTGGCTCTCTGCAGAGTCGGGGAGCGGGGGAAGGATCCATGTGGCTTCCCTTCTGCAAGCCTGGCGGTCGCTGAGACCACAGTCAGCTCTGCAGGCGGAAGTGGGGGTCATCAGCTGACGGGAACTACCTCTCAGCTAAAGCTGTGAGGGAGGGGCCCGGGGCACTTCCTGCCTTGACATGGCAAGATGGCCGCTCTCAAGCTGGCAGCTGGTCCCCTGTGTAGCTGCATCAGGGTCTCTGTCTTCTCTTCTCTTGTCCCACGGAGTCTTTCTTATTTCTTTACTTCTTCGCTAGAAATCTCCTTCGGTCAGACTCCTGGAAGTGTGGGGCCTCCTTTGTTCTTTTTGTGTCCCAGAGCAGCTGGGGACCAGCTGGTTACACCATATACAAACATCCTGGGCCTCCCCCAACACTGGACCTTCTAATCCATAATGTGGTAACTCTGAAAATCTTCCCCGCCCCACGTTTGCTGTTCATGGTTAACATTTTCTCATTTTTACTTAATGTACATTGTGTTTATGTACATGTATATACATTATGTGTGTATGCATTATGTGTATGTACATGTATGTGTAGGTACATGTATGTGTGTATTGTACATTATATGTATGCCTAGGGTCAGCTTAAGGGTAAGCTTTAGATTCTCTTGCATCTTTTCTGAGCCTGAATCTTTGGGTATTTGTAGTCACTTTGTCAGTTTTTCCATACATAACTTGCAGTTGCTTTTAAAGAAAGATTTACATATTTATTTGAAAGGCAGAGCAAGAGAGAGAGAGAGCAAGGAGGAAAGAGAGAGAAAGTCAGAGAGAGAGAGAGAGAGAGAGCAAGAGTGAGAGCGAGAGCACTTCCATCTACTGGTTTACTTCCCAAATTGCTACAACCATCAAGTGTGGAATAGGCCATAGCCAGGAGCCAGGAATTCCATCCTGGTCTCCCACTTGGGTGGCAGGGGTTCAAGAACTTAGGCCGTCTTCTACTGCCTTCCCAGATACATAAGAGGAAGCTGGACTGGAAGCAGAGTAGCTTGGACTCAAATCTGTCTCTGGAAAGTGCCCAAATATGTACATTCAAATGACACTGCATCTTGTCCCTTTAGTCACCTGACCTCATGCTTATGTGTACTGCTCTCATGGCAATCTCAGAACACAGGATGAGGAAATGTTCTCAAGGGAGAGGCCCAGCTGCAGCCTCCCCTGTTGGCACCTGAGTGTCTGAGTCCTCCATGGGTTATTGAAGGTATGAATGTTCCTTTGTGGTAAACATCTTTGGGAAGAGTGGCCAGCTCCCCACTGAGAGCCAGTGAGCTGTTTCAGGGTGATACTCATGTATTTGGGAGTTGTATTTGTAGCTAAATTATTATACAATATTATTCAATATATTATTATACAGTATGTGTGTATTTATCTGTAAATGGATACATTTCTAGAAATTACGACAGTAATGAATTCCTTCCTCCTAGGAGTTGGAGCATTCTGCACCCAAGAATACACCTACACAGGTAAAGGATCAATTTCCTATCTGTAGACTCTTTCAAGTGTCTTTGCAAAAGGAAAGATGTGGGTCCACAGTGTCCCCCTCAGGTGAGAGAGGCCTAGGGTATGTGGATCCTAAATGTTTCCAAGTCAGTGAGCTGGCCCTCAGCTTGCCAGGTTCACTTTCCAGCTCAAGGGAGTGTGGGCCAGACCCGGTGGTCTAATAATGCGTGGTAATACCAGTCTGGAGCTGTTCCTGGGCCCCAAGAAGTCCCCTAATTCCCATCCTGCTGTCTTTCCTTCATGGCTGTCCTCAGCCTGGCACCATAGGACCTTAAGTCTGTGAGTGCTGCCTCCAGGGTAGTTTTAGGAAAGAGAGTGAGACGTTCTCAGGGGAAAGGCCCAGGTACAGCTGTCAGCTCCTGGATCTCAGGTCCCCTTGGGTTATTCAGAGATGTGCTTTGTTTCTTTGGAAAGAGTGGCAGCTCCACACTGAGAGTGAAGTCCCTGTTGTCAGAGTGGTTCAGTGACATGAAGATTGGTGTCATCCAGGGACCCTGGACTTGGCAGCAAGAAGACTCCATGGGTATTTTTGCCTCCCAGCTATCCAGAGTGGGAGAGGAGATCTCACTGTCTTGTGGACAAAAAAGATTATCTGTGTGTCAAGTTGTGTGTTTCCTGCTTTATGTATACAATTCGTTTCCAAATGTACACTTTCAATTTATAGATGCATGTATTTAGGAATCATAGATTGTTCTAAATATATTACTTTTTCTGACATATATAAGTTTCTATATAATCATGTAGAGGCACATTTATAGAAATAATGATGGTGATGAATCCATATTCCTAGGATATTGAAGATTCTCATCTACAAGGATGTTGCCAGATGGGTCCTGGTTAATTTTTCTGTAATTTTAAACAGGTGTGAGTAGTTACACAAACACAGAGACACAAACACACACACACATCTTTAGAGGTTCATTCAGTGTTTATAAACATTTACATAAGTTGTGCAGCCAAAGACTTGTTGGAAGTTGGTTGTTTCCCTTTGGACATCATACAGGGCTCATTCTCTCACCAACAAACCAAGAGAGATCTGGAAACTTGCTGCTTGAGGTGGGACAGGACGTGGGCTTTCCAAGGCCTTAGGTCCTACTTTGTCCTGGGTTGTACATGAGCAATCCCCATTCCCACCTACCTCTAGCAGTTGGCTAAACCTCTTTGCCCAAGAGAGTTGGGCCCTAAGTTAGAACCACTCCTTATATATCTTAATGGGCTAGCAGGACTGAAAGTCGCCCTCTGACCTGGTGAGCTGGATCTCTTTTATGTCATGTTGCTCAGAAGGCTGGTAAACCTGCTGTGGGCCAGAATGCCCCTCCAAGGCAAGGGGCTTTCAGCATGTAGGTTCCGTGTGTTTCCCAGAGAGCTGGTGTGGTGGGCCTCCAGCTAGCCCGGTCCATATCTCTAGGACAAGTTCATTTTGGCCGAGTCTGGCTCCCAGAGTGTGTGATCTTCAGGGATGGTGCCAGAGCTGACTCTGGGGAGTGTGCAGATCCACATTCTGGTGGCACCATGGCACAGCTGACCCTGCAGCCAGGTGTCATCTTCCTTGTACCTACCTATCATGCCTAAAAGGAAACCTCAAAACTCAGAGGAAGGGCCAGCATTTTGGCACATTGGGTTTAGCCACCACTTACGATGCCAGCATTCCATGTGGGAGTCAAGCTGTATCTTATCTGCTCTGCTTGCTATCCAACCCTCTGCTAATGCACCTGGGAAAGAAATAGAAGATGGTCCAATTCCTTGGGCCCTGCACCCATGTGGGAGACCCAGAAGGAGTTCCAGGCTTCTGGCTTTGTTCTGGCCTAGCCCTGGCTTTTGTGACCATTTGGGGAGTGAACCAGCACATGAAAGATCTCTCTCCCTCTTTCTCTCTCTACATATCACCCTGCCTTTCAAATAAATAAAGATAACTCAGAGTGAGTGGAAGTTCTCAGAGGAGAGGCCCAGCTCCATCTATCCCAGTCTGCAGTCCAGGGACTTAGAGCCCTGGGTATACAAAATGTTCTTTGCCTTCTGGGTAAAATCTCAAGCAGGATGGCCAGCTCCCCATAGAGAGTGAAGTCACTATGGTCAGGGTTGTGCATGGGCACACCCTTGGGGAATATCAGTGATCACACCCTGAAGCTGGTGTGAAAGGTGTTCTTGGGTGTTTATGAGCCCGATGCAGAGCAACAGGGAAGGGAGAGCCCAGTGGCCCCTAACCACAGGGATTGTGTGTTTCTTCTTGTGTTGTATGTGGATTGATTTTTGTGTGTACATTTTCTTGCTTAGAAATTCTTGTATTTGGAAATCATTGGTGGACTTCTGTCTCTGGATATTTATTTCTGAGACACACAGACACTGCCCTGTAACTGTGTGGGTGAGCATTTCTAGGACTGATGGGAGTCGTGATTTCCTCCTTCCCAGCATGGTGAAACATCCCAGTGCAAGGAAACAGCAGTGCCTGTGAAAGAACAATGTTCTATATTGTGTAGACACACACAAGGATTCCGACAGTTATGCACGTGCCCTTTGGCATTCATTTAATATTTGTAAAGCTCTCTGTACATGAATACAGGAACGCATATGCCCCATAGTGTTATTTTGACTGTGGACATCATTCAAGATGCAGCTACCACTTGATAAGCCAAGAGTCACCTGTACATGGTGGCAGGGTGACAGAGGCTGGAATGGCTCACATGATGTTGATCTTTCCTTTTGCTAACAAGTGATGCCAGTTTGTGTGATGGAGATGTTTAACATGCAGCCGTGGGTCTGGTTCAGCCATTGCACCAATAGGAGTCCCTGGACAGTGAGCAGTAGAGCATCCCAGGCTGCAGGAAGCCAGAAGTTCATTCTTGTAGTCCTGACACGTGAGTTTATCTGTATAAACTCAGCAGCATTTTATTTCCAAGCCATACTTCTACGGAGTATGTGTGTGTGTATACATATTTAATTGATCAGGCATTGGTTCTTGACATTATGTAGATGATAGGTTTTTTAGTCTATATATTATTTTTTAATTTGGCAAAGACAATCCAAACACTACTTTTCCTATGAGATCTTATTTCCAACATATTGCATTTAAGGATAACATGGGCGCAAAGTAAGGGTGCTTCTTGGCCATGCTGTGTCACATCCAGGAGATTGGGGTGAGCCTGCTGTCTGTGTCTGAACTTGGCAAAAGCCATTTCCTGCTAGAGTTGTGGCCTAGGTGAATGTGACCCCGCGTGTTCCTGTCTGGCAGTCTGAGAGACTCAAAATGAGTAACATCACTGATTAATTAAAAAGCGTTTCTGTGATTTAACTCAAATTTTTCTGAACTTAGATTGATATAAAAATAAAATAAAAATTATTAACTCTAAACTCAAATGACACAAATAAAATTTAAAAACTCTCAATTTTGTGGCTCAAAGAAACTAAAACTGATTCATCAAATGAATGAAAGGATGTCCAGTAAAGAAATGTTTACCAATAATTCAGAGAAAATCATTTTTTAGATTAGAAGAGTCCATGAGCTCAGTGATTCTGATACTGACTCTTCATTAAAAGGGAATGAAGCTTGGCCAGCGCCATGACTCACTATGCTAATCCTCCGCCTTTGGCGCCAGTACTCCAGGTTCTAGTCCTGGTTAGGGCGCCAGATTGTGTCCCGGTTGTTACTCTTCCAGTCCAGCTCTCAGCTGTGGCCCAGGAAGGCAGTGGTGGATGGCCCAGGTGTTTGGGCCCTTCACCCGCATGGGAGACCAGGAGGAAGCACCTGGCTCCTGGCTACGGATCAGCGCAGCATGCCGGCCATGGCGACCATTTGAACCAAGGGAATGAACACCTTTCTCTCTGTCCCTCTCTCTCACTGTCTAACTCTACCTGTTAAAAAAAAAGGGAATAAATCTGGATTTGTGTAGTTGGGGGACCGTTGTTGTCTTCCATAACAGACCTCTCTAAAGTAGCAATATTTTGGGTGGGGAGACTCATATGAAATAAACTGCAAAACTAGGAAATTAGATATCATATTTGTTAGCATTGCACAGAAACCACTGCGAGAAGCTGTGTGAGGTAAGGCAAGCTTTTCTGAATCCTAGTGCTCATTCTAGAAAAACCAAATTTTCTATCAAAAGGGAGAACAACACCTGGATGGGAATATGCCCATCCCCATACCAAGGTACTAGAGGGAGGAATCAGTAATAGAAAGAGAGGAAGGACTCCCACACTGAAAACATTCCCAGCTTGATGTCATCTGTGCTCTCAGCAGGGTAGTTTTCAGGATGAGGAAAAAGTCATTAGGAAAATGATAGCAAGCATGAAAGGACATTGTTACTAAGAATCAAGGAAGCTCAGGAATGGATGGACAGAAAAGGGGAAAGAAGAAGGAAAATGGGGAAAGTAAGTCTGCTTCAGCCCCTGTTGCATGATCAGGTAAAATGTCTGAACATTAGCCCGAGAGGTTGCCATTGACAGTGAACCCAAGGTTAAGTTGTTAATACAGCTTTCCCCTGTACTGGTCACCCTGTTGATTGATTTGACCATTTTATTGTGTGTACATGGAATAGAAGATAGCATCGGCTTCTTAAAGCTTTGTCATCACCATGAGACCTTGAATAAAGTAGAATCTTGGCCGGCGCCACAGCTCACTAGGCTAATCCTCTGCCTTGCGGCACCAGCACACCGGGTTCTAGTCCTGGTCGGGGCGCCAGATTCTGTCCCAGTTGCCCCTCTTCCAGGCCAGCTCCCTGCTGTGGCCAGGGAGTGCAGTGGAGGATGGCCCAAGTGGTTGGGCCCAGCACCCGCATGGGAGACAAGGATAAGTACCTGGCTCCTGCCATCGGATCAGCGCGGTGTGCTGGCTGCAGTGCGCTGGCCACAGTGGCCATTGGAGGGTGAACCAATGGCAAAGGAAGACCTTTCTCTCTGTCTCTCTCTCTCTCACTATCCACTCTGCCTGTCAAAAAATAAAAAAAAAATTTAAAAAGTAGAATCTTGACTTTTGAATGAGCTTGATGATAAATTTACACTGTACCTTCATCGACTCCTTCACAGAGTGCATCCTGTTCTTTGACAAGACACGGATTTTTCTGACTTTCTCGATAGGATGGACAGTAGATATTCTTGACTTCTGAGTTGCTTTTCTTCTTAAACTCTGGAGACAAGATCCTGGAACATTATGACAATACAGACAGCTGTTGACATCCCACTGGCAGGAGACCACAGGGAAGTGTGTGCTCATTTGGTTGAAGTTCTAACTTTGGTGCCAGTTTTCACCTTGAGTATCACAGAGCCACGTCCTGAATCAGAGTTGGATACTAGGCAGATGTGCAGTGTGGTGAACACCTCCTACTCAGCATTCTGATAGCGCAGGTACATACCTCTCTTGAGATGAGACTGTGTAGACAGGCATCAGAAGACAGTGGCTGAGAGCAGAGGGGCTGGTACCAGAAGGTCTGTGTTCAGCTCCTAGAGGGAAGCTGCATGTACCTGGGAAAGTTGCACAGGCACCACCCCGACCCCCACCCCCGCAGTGTCTCAGGTCCCTGTTATGAGATAGAGAAATAGTGCTATGTCCATGTGTGTTGTTGGCAAGCTCAGCTGATTAAAAACACATGAAGCTTTACCGAGCTGGCCTAGAACCCTGGGCCAGGAGCTCCTCTCCCTCTTTCTCAAGTTCTCCAGGACCAAGTTTCCTTGGGAACATGATGTTCTGGGAAAAGTCCCAGAGACAAGAGAAGCCACAACCCACTGGTGGGGGTCATGAGCATGAACGTGCACACTCAGAGCTGGTGCAGCCTCTGCCCTTCTCAGACAAGCATTTGAGGCTGCTGAGCTACTTCCTAAGAAATACAGGTCTACATAAGGCTTCTGTGGCATTAAAAACACCTGACCTTCATCAAAACTGAGCCCTAGGAACTCCTCACCCCTCCAGAGACCCCACATGGACAGGAGGCACAACTCTCTCTTGCTAGAGAGGCACACCTGTCATCAAGCCTGCCCCCTCCAAATCCATTATTCTGCCTGAGGACCACCAGGCATGCCGCGTCCCTCTCCCTTTAAATGTTCCCATCACTGACTCAAAAGCACTGTCCCTCTGTCCCACTTCCTTGAGAGCCCCAAACAGCAGGGTGCATGTGTTCATCCAACCCATGGGAGATCCCAGTTTCTTTCCATTGTAAAAACAAAAATCTCTGTATTCAGACTGTTCCTGCAGACTTGGTCTCACATGACGACCTCTATATCCAGAGGAGATTGTCTTGAAAGTTCCCTTTTGTAAGATGGCTGTGTTGTGTCTGGTCTCAATTTCTCCTGACCAGATGAAAGTAGTATGGGTTTCTTCAGTCTTTTCTTTGGAGACGTGTGAGCAAACTTGGCATTAGAGATAAGGCATTTTCTAAATTTAAGATGTATTTATACAAATGCTGTTGTTTTTTTTTGTGTTTTTATATCCTGCAAAAATGCTCAGGATGACCAGCCATCAGGGAAATGCAAATAAAAAACCACAATGAGATTTCACCCCACCCCAGTCAGAATGGCTGTCATCCAAAACTCAAAAAATAACCACTGCCGATGATACTGTGGAGAAAAGGTGCCCTAAATAAACTGTTGGTGGGAATGTAAGCTGGTATAGCCATTGTGGAAGACAGTCTAGAGATTCCTCAGAAAATAGATCTGCCATATGATCCAGTCATCCCATTTCTGGGAATATACCCAAGGGAAATGAAATAAGCATGTGAGCGAGTTATCTGTACCCCTGTGTTTTTAGCAGCTCAATTCACAATAGCTAAGGTAGAGAATCAACCCCTATTTCCATCAACTGGTCACTCATTAAAGAAAATGTGGTACACATATACATGATGAAATATTACTCAACCATAAAAAAGGACGAAATTCTGTCTTTTGCAATAAATGTATGTAATGGGAGACCATTATGCTTAGTGAAAGAAGGCAGAACCCAAAAGACAAATATATGCTTTCTCTGGTTGGTTGTAGCTAATATATAGAGTACAAAAAACATAATGTATATCAAGCTAAACTGACATCTTATGATTTGATTGTCTACAGCTCTTGTCTCTACCCTTGTAAAACAGAGATGTAACTATATTTTACTTGTGGAGATCTTTGCTTAAAGGAGTTTTGAACCAGTGATTATAAAGTAAATTGAAATGTTGTCATTGCAAAAAATTTAAAGAAAAAAATAGGAGAAAGGTAGGAGGATGGAGTAAGGGAGAAAATGTTGTATTCTTAGAGTCTTATCTATGAAATTCATGAAATCCATTCTCTATAAATAAATTAAAAAGTAAGTCAAAAAGAACTCAAAAAAGAAATAATTAAACAACAAGCTTAATGGTTTGTGATGCTGTTCTTACCCCTTGACCTATTTCTAAGTCATCAGGTGTATCTAGATCAAACAACTTCTAAGTTGTTCCAGATTAAATTAAAAATTGTATTCTTAGAAACTCCATTAAACATCTCCCTCATTTTTTAATTCCGTTTTTCATATTTCATGTTTTAGCAAAATATCTGAGGCTGCACAAACTGACAAATGGGCTCCAGGACTGTGGGTACTTGGATGGCAGATAAGCGGTGCTTTGGGATGCTCCCATTCCCTTGCAGAGTGCAAGTGCTCAGGTCATGGCTCCAGTCTGGAGTCTACGTTGCAGCCACTGTGCAGCCTGGGAGGAGCCTATGATTGCTTGAGGAATCGAGTCTCTGCCACACACACGGCTTCAATTCCAACCCCTGACTTCAGCCTGGCCCATGCCTGGCTGTGCAGACACTTTAAGAGTGAACTGGTGGGCCGGTGTCGCGCCTCAACAGGCTAATCCTCCGTCTGCAGCACCAGCACACCGGGTTCTTGTCCCGGTCGGGACGCCGGACTCTGTCCCAGTTGCCCCTCTTCCAGGCCAGCTCTCTGCTGTGGCCCGGGAGTGCAGTGGAGGATGGCCCATGTCCTTGGGCCCTGCACCCCATGGGAGACCAGGAGAAGAACCTGGCTCCTGGCTTCGGATTACCCACTTGGGGGGTAAACCAACGGAAAAGGAAGACCTTTCTCTCTCTCTCTCTCTCTCTCTCTCTCTCTCTCTCTCTCTCTCTCTCTCTTACTGTCTGACTCCCTGTCCAAGAAAAAAAAAAAGTGAACTGGTGGATAGGAGATAACTCTGACTGTGTCTCCTTGTCTCTAGGCCTTTCAAACAAGTAGGGCAAATGTTGTACAACTTCAAAAAGTGTATTTGAAGGAGGCTTGTGGCATATGTTTGGCCAAGGAATTCAGACGCTAGTTGAGATGCCCACGTGCCTTACTGGAGTTCCTGCATTGGTCCGTGCTGCGGCTCATGACTGAAGAACCCTCCAGAGCAGGCCTTGGGAGAGCGCTGGGATGGCTCAGAAATGATAGGACTGCCACCCCCCTGAGAGCTCTGGGTTGTGGTCCTGGCTCCCAGCTCTGGCCTGTGTACAAGCTCGTGTGGGCATAGTGGAGTAGATCCGTGGGAGGGAGAGAGTGTTGTCTCTCTCCAGTCCTCCCACCTCCTCTCTGTCACCTTCCCCCCCATCCCCTCCCCTCCTCCCTTCTCCATCTCTCTGTCACTCTGCCTCTATAATTTAAGATGCTTACTTAGTACACACTCACACACTCACACTTACACACACATACTCTCACACACACGTGCACACCCACACACACACACACACACACACACACGGAGCCTTGAAAGCCGTGCTCAGACTGCCTCAGAGAGAATGGTCATCAGGGAGCCCATGTCATGTGACCACCATGGAGTCAGGACCTAGAGAGCACAGAAGGGCAGTTGTCCTCTCTCAGACAGGTCTCTTGTGACAGCTCCCTGGGTCCCGTGGGAGCTACGTTAATCCCCTTCAGTGGCAGCCCACGGGGACCTCATTACTTCACGCTTGTCTCTACCTCTTAAAATTTCCTCTTCCCTCCAGCATCGCTACACTGGGGACCAAGCTTCCATCCCAGAAACGTTCTGGCGACACACTCAGACTGCACCACACAGAGCACTGTCCCCCCACTTCTAGAATTCCTAATGGGGACTACTGATGCGGTGAAACCCTGCATCACCACCGGTGGCGCTGCTTTTCCTCAGAGCGGCGGGTGGGCAGGGGAGGGGAGGGAGAGGTGGTGTTCCGTTGTTCATCAGGGAGACTCCTCCTAGGGTCTGCAGCTTGAGAGAAGAGTTGTGTGTAGTGCTGGATTCAGTTTGCTAATATGGAGTTGGGAATTATTGCATCTGTGCTCATCAAGAATCTTGTCTGTAGTTTGCTTTTTATGTTGTGTCTGTTTAGGTTTGGTATCAGAGTAATACTGGCCTCATGTAAAGCATTTGACAGAGGTCCTTTCTTTTCAATATTTTGTAACAGTTTGAAAAGTATTGCAGTTGGTCCCTCTTTAAATATTTTGTGAAATTAATCGCAAAAGCTTCAGGTCCTAGAACTTTCATATAAGTTTTTAAATTGCTCCTTCGTTCTCATTGTTTGTTATATGTCTGTTCTGACTTTCCATATCTCCTTGCTACAATCTTGGTAGGTTGTAGGTATTCAGGAATTTATCCATTTCTTCAAGGTTCAATTTGTTAGCATTAAGCTGTTCATAGTGGTTGCTTATGATCCTCTGCATGTATGTAGTATTAGTTGTAACATCTCCTTTTATCTCTAAATTTATTTATTTTAGTTTTTTTCGTTTTTGTTAGTCTGGATAAAGGTTCATCTATTTTGTTTCTTTGAAAAATATCTTTTCATTTTGTTGCTCTTTTAAGTTATTTTGTTGCAGTTTCTTTATTTCTGCTCTGATGTCAAGATTTCTTGCTGCTGTTCATTCTGGGTTTGCTGTGTCATTGTTTCCTAAGTCCTTGGCTTGCATCATTGCATTGTTTATTTGACATCTTCTTGTTTTTCTGGTACAAGCCCTATTGCTATAAACTGGGTGCTTAACACTCTTTTCTGTGTTCTATAGATTCGGATAGGTTGTATTTGCATTCTCATTTCTCTCCAGAAACTTCCTGATTTCCTGCTTTATTTCTTCAATCGCCTGTTGTTCAGTAGCTGCAGTTTAGCTTTTATGTTGGTAAAGCTTCTGTTCTTCTTGTGATTTTATTCCTTTGTTGTCTGAGGAGATAAATGTATAATTCCATTTTTGAAAGATTTTATGTATCTGTCAGGCAGAATTACAGAGAGGGAGAGACAGAGAGAGAGGTCTTGCATCCACTGGTCCACTCCCCAGATGGCCACAATGGCTGGACCTGAGTCTATCCAAAGCCAGGTGCCGAGAGCTTCTTCTGGTCTCCCACGTGGGTGCAGGAACCCAAGCACTTCAGGCGTCTTCCACTGCTTCCCAGGCCATAAGCAGGGAGCTGGATGGGAAGAGGAGCAGCCGGGACACGAACTGGTGCCCATCAGGGATACGGGCGCCATAGGTGGAGGCTTAGCCTACTACACCACAGCGCAGTCTACAACTTGCATTTTTTATTCAGCATTTCATTAATAATGTTTCACTCATTAAAAATAAGCTGCAGAGTCGTAGCATTAAGCTGTACAGATGCATTGGAATGTGTTTAATCTGGCTGCTCCTACAGAATGCCTGTTTTCCCCCGTCTGTTTTTGGTTGTTATAGTATATAATGCTGAAATCAATGTTCTTTCCTATAAATGTGTGGCACAGCCACCTGCAATGTGTCCATCCCGTATTGCTGCTGCTTCACACCCTGGCTGCTCCACTTCCAATCCCGATTTCTGCTAATGGCCTGAGAAAGGCGGAGGAACCTGGCCCGAGTGCCTGGGCCCCTGGCACCCACTGGGGACACTGGATTAAGCTCCTGGCTTTGGACTGGCCCAGGCTTGACTTGTAGAGCCATCTTGGGAGTGAAGTGGCAGATAGAAACTCGATCGCTCCCTGCCCCGCTTTGTAACTCTAGCTTTCAAATAAAGTTTTAAAAGAATAATAAGAGACTCTTAAAAGTGTACATGTTTATAAAGCACTATGTACGTTATGGGCAAACAAAATCCCTAATGCACACTCATTGGAAGAAATGGTACCCATTTTGCTATCTTGTTCTCTTGTGAATGTTGTTTAAACTTTACGTGGTCAAGGTCATGGTCATTGCCTCCGTCTTCTGAACTTTAAGCCTGAAATACCGTCTCCAGCCCCACGTGACAGGATCGCGTCCATGAGTCCTCGCAGGGCTCAGTGCCACAGCCGCGGCCGCGCCCGCAGGACTTCCTGGTCCACCGGGGCTGCGCGGCTCCGGGCGCCCCTGACAGGCCGCTGTCCTGAAACGCACGACCCCAGACCTGGGGACTGGCCCGCGCGGCCGAGGTCACGAGGGCGGTGTCCCCCGTGCAGCCGGGCGGTTGTGCTGGAGCGAGCTCCGAGGCGGGCGTCCCAGGGCCGCGCGGGATGTCCTCGCCCTGCCCGGCGGGAGGGCGGTGGTCCCGGTCCATGCAGCTCCGTGCAGCTCCGTGCTCCTGTCTGGCTCTGCCCCTGTACGTTAGAGCCGGCGGTCGAGCGCCCCCCATCGTCCGCTTTTATATCGTCCAGTGAGGCCGGCCTGGTGGAGGTCCGGAGCGGGAGGTGGGGGTGGGGGGAGGGGCCCAACGGATGTTAGGATGGTTCCAGTTGGGGCTGATTGACCGGTGCGTGGTAGGAGTTAGCGGTTGGGTGGGTGATAGGGCGTGAGGCTTGCTGTGGTAAAATAGTGCTTATGTCATTCATTTTCTTTATATAGAAGTTATAGTGATTAATGTACAGATACTAATGTGTGTAATCAGATACTAAGATATGTCAAATATATATAACAGATATGCATTGTATAAATCTTAGTATTTATATCAGAATATTAGAATGCTATGATTATTTGTAATTATGAACTTTGTTACGAATATTAGAAACCCACAGAGGCAGCACCTGCAGCTGCGGAGAGTTGACTGTATTGTTCCAAGCTGCAGCCCTCCTTGAACAGGTAAGCTGAAGTCATTCCACCTGCCACAAGCACCATTTGGCTCCAAGTGTGTGCTAGAAACCAGCGAGTGTGTATTGTACTGAATGGGAAACAAGCCCACCTGAGTGCATGACTTGGTGTTGCTGGAGTGGATGGAGTATGAAGAATGGAGGGGGGCAGGCTTGTAGCGTAGCAGATAAAGCCACCAGCCTGTGATGCTGGCATCCCTTATGGGTGCCAGTTTGAGTCCCAGCCGCTCCACTTCTGATCCAGTTCCCTACTAATGTGCCTGGGAAAGCAGTGAAGGATGGCCAAGTGCCTGGGCTCCTGCACCTATGTAGGAGACCTCGCTCCAGCCATTGTACGTGTTCAGGGAGTGAACCAGCAGATGGAAGATCTCTTTCCCTGTGTATCTCCCTCTCTAGCTCTGTAACTCTGCCTTTCAAATAAATAAATTTTTAAAAAAAGAAAAAATGGAACAAACCCTTGATGCCCTGCTGCTGGGTGCTGAGTGGAGGCTTCAACGCAGGTGTAGGAATGGGAGCAGCTTTTTCCTGCTGATTTTGTTTTGGTCCCAATCTGTTAGCTGGACTGCTTTTTTCTTTCTCCAACCTTATAAATACATTTAGGACATCTTAGAATTGTATCCGTCTCTAGACATAAGACAAAAGAATTGTATGCCAGCCTTCTCCTACTCGTTCCTAATGACAGAGACAAGGACAGACAATGAGTTCACCTGGAAGGTTTAGGATATAGCATCCGGGTTTGGGCCTATCGGTGTCCCTGGGGAGTCTCAGACTCCCAGCTTGCTGTCCCGCCCCCACAGGGCTGCCCTTCAAGACTGATGCTGTCTCGCCTAGTGCATTCGTGTACTGTCCCCAGGGTAATCTCAGAACACAGAGGGAATTCAGCCAGCTCCAACCACCCCCACTGGCACTCAAGTCTCTGAGCCCCATGGGTATTCAAACACAATTTTCCTTCTGGTGGACATCTTTGGGAAGAATGACCGGCCTCTCACTCAGACTGAGGTTCCTGTTGTCAGGGCAGGTTCACCAATGAGGTCTCAGTGACTGGTGTTAGCCAAGAGCTCCTCCATGTGGTAGCAACAGGGCACCTTGGGTGTTTATGCTAGTAGGGGAGGGGAGGACCCAGCGGCCCATGGACAAACAGATTAAATGTGTGTGTGTGTGTTAGATTACATGTGTTTTCCCGCATTGTGTGCATATTTATTTGTATATGTACACTTTCCTATAAGCTCATGTATTTTGAGTCAGGTTTATTTCCACCTGAATTATTTTTGAAACGTATGTGTCTGTGTATGTCTATATCTCTAGAAAAAATGTCCATGAGGAGTTTTATCCCCCAGGATACTGAAGTGTGTCAGTGACAAGGACACAGCTACCCAGGTAAGGGAATAATTTTCAGTGAGTATTTGTTCAGTTATATGCATGTCTTTGGAGGTTTGTTCAATAATTACATGTATTTACATAAGTGTATATAACCAAAATTTTTCCGAGTGCATTATTGTTACTATGTGCACCTGTAGGTCTCAACTCCAAATTGGCAAACAGAGAGACATCTGGAAAACTCACTGCATTGCAGTGGGAGAGGACCCAGACTTTCCGAAGTCTTAGGTCTTCCCTTGTCCTGGACTTATCCTTGGGCAGTGCATGTCCCCACCCACCCCTAGCAGTTAGGCTAATGCTCGTTAGCCAGGAAGAGTGGGCCCAAAGTTAGACACACACCTTGTGCATCTCCTTGGGCTAGACCCAACACTCACCCTCAGACCCAGTGACATGGGCCTCCCTTGTGTCCTGGTGCCCACTAGTGCTGGTTAACCAGCCACGGAATCCACAGTGCCGTGGCAAAACACGGGAGGTTTAAGGCATGCAGTTTCCAGGACTGTGAGGTGGCCCTCCAGCCTGCTCGCTCTCTCTAGAACAAGGACATTTGGGCAGGGTCTGGCTCTTTTACACGGTGCGGCCGTCAGGTACTTGGGCCATTCCCTGGCTCTGGGACGTCACCAGACACGCACTTTCAGCCACACAGTGTCAGGGCTGTTCCTCCAGCCTGGTGCCATCATAACTGCCCACAAGAAACGCCCCAATCGCAGAGAGAACGTTCTCAGACGTGGTGCAGCCACCTGTCTGCACCCAGTCTTTGCGGTGCCAAGGTGTTGAAGACATGGTTTTCCTTCTGGGGAAAATCTTAGGAAAGCACAGTCAGGTCACGCTCAGAGGGAGGTCCCTGTGGTCAGGGCTACTGCAGTGACAACACTGGTGACTGGGGTCCTGCAAGGAACCCTGGGCGCTAAGGGTCTCCTTGGATGTTTATGGCCATCATAATTGCCAGCAGGGGGAGGAAGGGACCAGTGGTCACTGATGAGAGAGAGAGAGAAGGAGAGAGAGAGAGAGAGAGAGAGAGAGAGACAGAGAGAGAGACAGAGAGAGAGAGGTTGTGCTTCCTTGGTATATATGTATATTGAATTTTATATGTTCATTTTTCATAAACTATGAACCATTGGGAACCATAGTTTTATTTCTGCCTGCATTATTTCTGAGGACATATGTGTTTATATATACCTTTGTGGTTCAAAAAAGTCATAATCTCCCCCTCCCTAGGATAGTGAAGCATCCCAGATACAAGGATATGAGTACAAAGGTCAAATTAAACTGTCCTACATTTTATAGACACATGTGAATATTCAGTTATGTCCACCTGTTTCATGACTTGTTCAGTACTTGCATATGTTCACCTCAGTCGGTATCACTAAGTGTTTGCCTAAGAGGTAAATCTTGCAGTGCACTCCATGCAGACCTCAGCCTTCCATTAATGAACCAAGAGACATCTGGAACCCTGCCTGGGCTGTCACGGGGCCCTCGGCTCACTGTGACCCTAGATGAACAATTAGATCCAGGCCTTGTGCACGGGAACCTGACATCGCCACCCTATGCAACAGTTAGAATAACCCTCTTCACTCGCCATTGGATGCCCTAAATTGGACGCACTCCTTACGCATCCACACGGCCCAACATGCTACATCTGACCTGTTGAGGTTAATGTCTCACAAGTCACGTTGCCCAGAAGGGATTGTAGACCAGCTGTGCATCCCGAGTGCCCCTCTGAAAGTGCAGGAGGCCTAAGACATGTGCTCTCTGCTTATTTCCCAGCACCCCAGGGAGCTGGCCCTCCAGGTGGCTATGTTGTTCTCTCCAGGACAGAGGAGTTCGAGGGCAGACCATGCTTTCAAACCGTGTAACATTCAGGGTCTAGGGTCTCTCCCTGGCCCTTGGGAGCCCTCAACCTCCCTCTTGCTGTCCTATCTGGACAGTTGTCCCCAAACAGCCTGGTGCCACCTTACCCTGTGGCTATATTTGCTTCCTCCAGGGTAACCTCAGAACACAGAGTGAGGGAAAGTTCTTGGGGTAGACACCCAGCTCCAGCCAACCCCATCAGCACCCATGACTCTGGGTCCCGAGGGTTACCCTGTAAATGGCTGGTCCTTCTGGTACATACGATTTCTAAGTGTGCGCAGCTTCCTACTGAGAACAGGCTCCCTTTTGGACAGGGTGGTTCAGGGACATTTCCCTGGTGATGGTGTGAGCCAAAGGCTCTTGGTGTTTATGCCCCAGATTGACTGTAGTGGAGAGGAGAGCCCAGTGAGCTGTGAACAAGGACATTGTGTGTATGTCAGTTGTGTGTGTTTCCCATATTGTATGCATGTTTAATTTGTATATGCACACTTTCTTGTTATAAACTTATGTATTTGGAAACTGAAGGTTTACTTCAATCTCTATTACTTCTGTTATATATATGTTTATATATTCCCTTGTATATACATTTTTGAAATAATGATGTTGGAGAGCGGCAAGATGGCGGAATAGGAAGGGAGCACACCAATAGTCTGGGGAGAGACAGTTTAATAAAAGTGGAGATACTGCAGGTTCAAGGAAGAGTAGGGGAAGAAACAGCAGAGGAAACCCTTCTGGAACTGGAGATTCACAGTGGACCTGCGTGGAGAGCATGGGAGCCCGCAGTTTGGGACAACAACAGCAGATTCAACACACCAGCGCTGGAACGCGATGTGAGCAGAACCTCAATAGCCCGAGATACCAGCAGGGAAGCGGAAAGAGGAGACTAGAGCGAACAAGCCTTAAAACCCTGCAGGGAAAAGTTCACCAGGCTAACTAGAAGAGAAAGAGAGAGAGAGGGAAAAAAAAAAGTGACCCATACGGACAGGAGTTTCTCTCTCTCCGCCCACCTCTCAAAGGTGAGCAAGACAAAGAGTAGGCGCCATTTTGGAATACGTCATAAGCAGGGCGACCTTGGGTTGGCACCGCCCCAAGCCTAGCAGAAAAACCTGACTCTGGGTGGGAGGGGTGAAATAACAGGAGATTAGAACCTAATGAATGTGTGGTGCTAATGAACTGAGACTGTGAAAAAAGAGACGGTTGGGGAGAGAACTCACGGGAATCACGAATTCATGTGAGTACTCTCCAGAGACGCTACAGTTCAGTAGCCTTGGCAGCCCAGTGGGAGACTACAGAAGAATCTGAGCCCACACTAAGGGCCGCAAAGATTCCCTCTCTGGTCCTTGGGAAAGAGCTTCCGATCTCTGACTCCTGTGGGTATATCATTCGCCTGCTAACCACCCCCAATTCCATTCAGCTGTGTGGAATTACTCCCCTTTTGAACCAAAAAAAAAAAAAAAAAAGTAACAGAGAGAGATTTACCACGCCTAACCTGGGAGTGTCTCCTTTGACACACTCTCAACCCCGAGGAACCAAACAGAGCTCTCAGGCCACACCCATCTCAAGCCTCTAAGGCTCCATCAAAAGCAGACAATCCACTTAATCTAGAGTCATAGTATGACAAGAAAAAAACACCACAGTGAAGAAACCAATATGCCAAACAACAAACGCAAAAACCGAGGTAATAAGAACAAGGAAGACACTATGGCGTCCCCAAATGAAAAAGACACCCCAATTCAAGATTAGGAAGATGATGAGATAGAAGAAATGCAAGAAGCAGATCTCAAAAAATTGATAAGAACACTAAGAAGTACTCAAAAACAAATTCTTGAACTACAGAAATCCTTAATGGACAAGGTAGAAAATCTGTCTCGTGAAAATGAAATATTAAGGAGGAATCAAGCTGAAATGAAACAACTAGTAGAACATGAAACTGTGATAGTGATGAGAAATCATAATGAAGTGAAGAATTCATTAGATCAAATGAAAAACACATTAGAGAGCCTTACAAACAGAATGGGTGAGGCAGAAGAGAGAATATCGGACTTAGAAGACAGAGCACAGGAAAATATACAGTCAAACCAAAGACAAGAAGAGGAAATTAGAAATCTAAAAAATATTGTTGGGAATCTACAGGATACTATTAAAAAACCCAACATTCGAGTTCTAGGAGTTCCTGAAGGCATGGAGAGGGAGAGAGGATTAGAATGCCTTTTTAGTGAGATAATAGCAGAAAATTTCCCAGTTTTGGAGAAGGAGAGAGACATCCTAGTACAGGAAGCTCATAGAACCCCTAGGAAACATGACCAAGAGAGATCCTCATCACGACACATTGTAATTAAACTCACCACAGTGAAAGAAAAGATCCTAAAATGTGCAAGAGAGAAACGTCAGATTACTCTCAGAGGATCTCCAATTAGACTCACAGCAGACTTCTCATCAGAAACCCTACAAGCTAGAAGGGAATGGCGAGACATAGCCTAGGTACTAAGAGAGAAAAACTGCCAGCCCAGAATATTATATCCTGCAAAGCTCTCATTTGTGAATGAAGGTAAAATAAAGACCTTTCATTGCACACAGAAATTGAAAGAATTTGTTGCCACTCGTCCAGCCCTGCAAAAGATGCTTAAAGATCTGTTACACACAGAAACACAGAAACACGGCCAACAACATGAAAGAAGGTAAACGAAGGGTACCTCACAGCAAAAGATCACAGGGAATTCAAAGCATACATTTGGATAAAGAAATTATGGGACATGTACTCTATAGAATACTATACAGCAGTCAAAAACAATGAAATCCGGTCATTTGCAACAAGATGGAGGAATCTGGAAAGCATCATTCTGAGTGAATTAAGCCAGTCCCAAAGGGACAAATATCATATGTTCTGCCTGATCTGTGACAACTAATTGAGCACCAAAGGTGAAACCTATTGAAGTGAAATGGACACTATGAGAAACAGTAACTTGATCAGCTCTTGTGCTGACTGTTGTTGTACAATGTAATACTTTATCCATTTTAGTATTTTTTTTATTCTAGTACTATTGGTTGAACTCTGTAATTAACAAACAATTATTCTTAGGTGTTTAAATTTTAACTGAAAAGTGATCCCTGTGAAATATAAGAGTGGGAATAAGAGAGGGAGGAGATGTACAATTTGGGACATGCTCAATCAGTTGTGCCCCAAATGATGGAGTTAGAATCATGCCAGGGAATTCCAATACAATCCCATCAAGGTGGCATGTACCAAGGCCATCTCACTAGTCCAAGTGATCAATTTCAGTTCCCAATTGATCACACTGATAGGTCTAAGAGTCAAAGGGATGACACAAACAAGACTAGTGTCTGCTAATACTAACTGATAGAATCAAAAAGGGAGAGAATGATCCAACATGGGAAGCGAGATACACAGCAGACTCATAGAATGGCAGATATCCTAAATAGCACTCTGGCCTCAGAATCAGCCCTTAAGGCATTCAGATCTGGCTCAAGAGCCCATGAGAATATTCTAGGCATGGAAAGACAAGACACTCTGGAAAGAAAAAAAAGAAGAAGACCTAAATGAAAGATCTCTGTGAGTGAGATCCCAGTGGAACGAATGGGGCCATCAAAGAAGGAGGTACCTTTCTCTGAAGGGAGGAGAGAACCTCCACTTTGACTATGATCCTGTCAGAATAAGATTGAAGTCGGCGAACCCTAAAGGCTTCCATAGCCTCGACAACTCATGACTAGACCCTAGGGAGATTACTGACTCCATAAACAAGAGTGTCAAATTGTTAAATCAACTTCAGGAGTCACTGTGTACTTACCTCTCATGTGGGATCTGTCCTTAATGTGTTATCCAATGTGAAGTAATGCTATAACTAGCACTGAAACAGTATTTTACACTTTGTGTTTCTGTGTGGGTGCAAACTGATGAAATCTTTACTTAGTATATACTGAACCAATCTTCTGTATATAGATAATTAAAAATGAAAAAAAAATCTTGGTGTTAAATTGGAAATTGCCTAGAAAATTAATCAATTTTAAAAAAAATATATCATGTAGGATCTCTGTCCTTAATGTGCTATATATTGTGAATTAATACTATAACTAGTACTCCAACAGTATTTTTCACTTTGTGTTGCTATGTGAGGGCAAACTGTTGAAATCTTTACTTAATATATAGTAAACTGATCTTCTGTATATAAAGAGAATTGAAAATGAATCTTGATGTGAAGCAAGGGGAGAGGGAGTGGGAAAGGGAAGGGTTGCGGGTAGGAGGGAAGTTATGGGGGGGAAGCCATTGTAATCTATAAGCTGTATTTTGGAAATTTATATTCTTTAAATAAAAGCGTTATAAAAAAAAGAAATAATGATGTTAATGAATTCTTCCCTCCTAGAATGTTGACGTATCCCAGACACAACAGCACCATCACACAGGTACAGGAACAATTTCCTACATTTCTAGATTAGTGTGATAGTAACATTGTACACACGTCTTTGGGGGATCCTCAAAGTTTATGTACATTGGTTTAATTGGATGTAGCCTAGGATTACTCCAAGAGCATTATTTTGGCTACAAACACCCCAAGGATTCAACCTCCCATTGATGAGCCAAGACACACCTTGAGCTCTGCATGGATGGAGGCCACAGGGCCACTGACCCAAACCCTTGATGCTGGACTAGACATTGGCCTTGTGTGGGGGCACCTGACTCCCACTGGGACAGTTGGGGTACCCTCTTCTCCACACAGTGGAGGCTCCAAATCAGACATAGTTCTTTACAACAACATGGGGAGGTCCAACGCTTACCTCTGACCTGGTCACATGGTCTCTCACATCCTGTGTTACCCACAGGTGTGGTACCCCAGATCAGGGTCCTGAAGCCCCCTCCAGAGGTGGGGAGGGCCAAGCATGTTGTCTCCAAACAAGGCAGGTAGCTGGGCCTCCAGGTGGACTGGTCCATCTCTAGGACAGGGAAGTCTGGGGCAGACCCAACTATCTTATGTTATGGCCCTCATGGTTGCCAGTGGGAAGAGGGAGGATCCAGTGGCTCCTGGCCAAGGAGATTTAAGTGTCTGTGCATGTTCCACTGTGTGTTTCTCTGAGTCGTGTGTGTATTGAACCCACTTATATCCAGTTTTTCCATAAACTCATACATTTGGGAGTCAATTTTGTCTACATTATTTACTTCTAAGAGCATCTGTGTGTGTTTACCTATGTTCACATATGTTAGGACGTATGTGAATGTCCTTTTCCCTGGGATGGAGAAGCGTCCCAGATGCAAGGGCAACCACAGTGCTGTCTGTGGAATAACTGAGCATTGACGTGCACACACTTGTTTACATGCCTGTCATGGCTCATTCCATGTTTATGTGCATTTACATCAGTGGGCAGTAAGTAAACATGTGTCCAAGATGGTTCCTTTTGCCACAGACTGCATCCAGGCCTCAGGCTCTCGCTACTGAAGAGTCATCGGGAACCTTGGCTGTCACAGCGTCCCTTGGCTGACCGTTGCCCTAGATGCATAACCAGCTCCTGGGCGTGTGCAGAAAGTCACATCCTGACCCCTGTCCAGCAGCAGGGATAGCAGTCTTTGGCCCGCAGTGGAGGGCTCCACATTAGACACTCCTCATGCATCCGTGCAGGCTAGCCATGCTCAGCCTCTGAGCTGACGTGGTGGGCTTCTCATGGGCCACGCTGTCCAGAGGACTGGAGAACCACACCTGTGTGCAGACCGGGTGCCAGATGCAGGAAGATAAAAGGCAGGTAGCTCTCAGGTTTTCCATGCACATCCGTGAGGCAGCCTCCGGGTAGTTCTCTACAGGACGAGGGAGTTTCAGCCAGGCTCAGCTCTCGAGTTGTGATCTGGAGCCCTTGCCCGTCACTGGGAAGTCCCCTAACATCCTCCTGTGGCCCCACCATTGCAGGGCTGCCTGTCTGCCTCATGCCATCGCCCCCTTTGCTTCCAGGGGAACCTCAGAACACAGAATGAGGGAACGTTCTCAGGGCCAGGCCCAGCTCCAGCCATTCCTGTTGGCATCTGAGTCTCTGAGCTCAGTGGGTTATGTTTTTAAGATTTTTTAATTTATGTGAAGGGCAGAGTTACAGAGAGGCAGAAGCAGAGAAAGAGAGAGGTCTTGCATCCACTGGTTCATTCCCTAAATGGCTGCAACAGGTAGAGTTGGGCTGATGTGATGCCAGGAGCCAGGAGCTTCTTCCAGGTCTCCCACATAGGTACAGAGGCCCAAGCACTCAGACCATCTTCCACTGCTTTCCCAGGCCATCAGCAGGGAGCTGGATTGGAAGTGAAGCAGCCGAGACCTGAATCTGCCTGTGTGGGTTGCCAACACTGCAGGTGGTGGCTTTACCCACTATGCACAGCGCCGGCCCCACTCAGTGGGTTATTCAAAGCCTGGGTTTTCCTCTGTTGGCTGTTTCTGGAGAGAATGGCCAGCTGCCCATTGAAAGAGAGGTCTCTCTTGTCAGAGCTGGTTCACGTGTGGCCTTGGTGACTGGGCCGATGGACCTGGACCTGGAGGCAAAGGAAGCCTTGATGCTGTGACCCCGTGCTTGCCAGAAGGGTGTGGGGGGCCCAGCAGACATGATTGTCTCTGTGTTGTGCGCATAACTAATTCATCCGTATCTGTACTTTATTCTCATAAGATGGTGTATTTGGTTGTCGTAGGTTTATTTCTGTCTGTATTGTTTTGAGGTGTGTATTTGTCTATGTAAGTAAACATATTGGTAGACGTTTGTGTGTAAGTAGACATTTCTGGAAATAATGACAGTCACACTTCTTCCTTCTTAGGATATCGAAGCCACCCAGATACAATGATACAGCTATACAGGTAAAGGAAATTTATTTATATTTTATAGACATTTATGTGTATTTATACAGTTAATTACATGTCTTTAGAACATTTCCCTGTGTGGATATAGGTATTTGTCCCAGATTGTTGTTTTTGCTGTGGACATAATACAAGCTTTAACCTCCCATTGGTGAACCACGGCCCTACTGAGGTTGTAGGGACTTTTGCTGGCTGCAGCCATAGATGTAAAACTGGCTCTTGGCCTCGTGCTTGGCTGGTTTGTGTCCACAGCTTCCTCCAGGGGTTGGGACATACCACAGTCCAGCAGCGGGGGATCTTACATTAGTCACACCTCATGCATCCCTTTTGGGAGGCCCAACCTTTGGCCTCTGACCCAGTGATGTGGGTCGGTCATGTTCCCCAAGATGGTCTGGAATTCTAGGTGTACACAGGTGTGCCAGTATCTATGAAACAGTTCTGGAGAAATATGGGGGATCCATAGGGGGATGCCCTACAGACCGGGTTGAGGAGAAAAGCAGAGTTATTTTTTTTTTAAATTTTATTTATTTATTTATTTATTTGAAAGTCAGATTTACACAGAGAGAGGAGAGGCAGAGAGAAAAAGAAAGAGGTCTTCCATCCGCTGGTTCACTCCCCAGTTGGCCACAACAGCCGGAGCTGAGCCGATCAGAAGCCAGGAGCCAGGAGCTTCCTCCTGGTCTCCCATGCGGGGGCAGGGGCCCAAGGACTTGGGCCATCCTCCACTGCCTTCCCGGGCCACAGCAGAGAGCTGGATCAGAAGTGGAGCAGCTAGGTCTCGAACCGGTGCCCATAGGATGCCGGTGCTTCAGGCCAAGGTGTTAACCCACTGCACCATAGCCCCCAGAGACGTTTCATACTCAGTTTACAGATCGTACAAGCTAACTTGATTTTTCTAGCTTTTTGGAGATATTTTTGTAAGTATTTTGCTGGATCTATGACTATTTTTGTGTGGTCCGGTAAATGGCCTTTGGTAACATTGACATTCCAGCTGTTCTCTGCAAGTATAAAGCACATAGCGCAGGCGTCCGCACACTAACAGTGTCTTTGCTTCCTTTGGTCTCCGTCTGCTGTGAAGCGCGCACAGGATGCTCACTGCTCCCCATCCCCTTTGGTGGTTGGGAAGTCAGGACGTGAAATCCGCTACTATCGATGGGCAGCGATTGACCTGGCGTCCAGCAGGGGGCGGCGCGCAGAAAGTCCGCAATTGTGAGCATCCCGCCCGGTGGACCAGCGGCCTGGAGGTGGTGCCCAGAGGCCCCTTGGCTGCGCGGTGCCTGCCGCCTGTACGCATGAGCGCGTGTCTCCGGCAGCTCCCCAGGCTGCACCCCTCCTGAAGAGCACACCTTGGTTCCTCTCGTTGCAACCTGCGGCTCCTGACCGTGGCGCTGATGCCTGAGGGGGAGAGAGCAGCAGAGAAGCGCTCGTGTCCCAGAAGGTTCTCAGGTGGGCGGTTCTTTACCATCTCACTTCACGTTTTACGAGATTTGCTCTACAAGAGTATCCACCCTTGAGGGGTGTAATGGGTGGACATTGGGTCAGGCTATGCAGTTGCTGCGTGTCCAGGATTGCGAGGAAACCCTGACGGGCCCGGGACAGCAGGCACAGAGCAGGAGAGCCCGCGGTCCCTGGGCCCTGAGTGCTGAGGCAGGGCCGGGCGCTGCTCTCAGCCTGCCCGGAGGGGAATGCGGCCCCGAGCTCCCGGTTGCTGTGGTTGTTAACTGCGTGCGTTTCCATCCAGGCTCACATGGCTGTGAGCATCTTTAAAAGCGGTTGTCTCTAAAATTCAAAGATTACTGGACATTTAAAAATGCGTTATTTCTACCACAGCCGGTTTATGATGCTTTGACAATCCTGCACGTAAGTGAAGCAATAATGTGAGTTGTTTAAGATGACTCCTTGGCGTGTCTCGCTCTCATGGAAGAGAGCTGACGGTAGCTGGTCCTGTTGACTGGGGGCCAGTCTGCCTGCACTCAGCCGGAAGCCCTTCCCGCCGTGAGCGGAATGGAAACAGTCAGGGGCTTCCGCTGCTGCCCGACACCATTCACAGCAGCTGTAGTCGGATCCCTCGACAGCTCATACCGTGACCCATGGTGTGCAGTATCGAATACGCACCTCTTATATGGAGCCATGGTGACGCTCACAACTTCGGAGCCCTTGGTAGCTGTAGCCCATTTACAGATAAAGACAGGGAGCGGGTATCTGGCCCGTTGGGGAAGAAGTGCCTGGTTTGAGTCCAGCTCTGCTTCTGATCCCAGCGTCCACGTGAGATGCTGGTGTTGCAGGTGGGGCTTAGCCCACTGCCTCGCCACACTGGCCCCACCGTGCAGGTCTCAAATGGTTATTGATGACCCAGGAGACCTCTGGAAACCTCACTGGGCTGAGCTCAGAGAGGAGCCGGACTGAACAAGGCTCTGGTTCCTAACCTGCCTTGGCCTTGACTTGGCCTAGACTGACGCTCTTCACCCTCGGGTGCTGGGACCTGAATCAGACTCCCTGCTTGCACCTCTACCTGGGTCAGCAGGCCCAACACCAGCCTCTGGCCAAGTCATTTTAATGCTTTGGGATTTAAGAATATTTTTGTTCATGCAGACATCAGGACAGCTGTGAGGAGTATTGTGTAGACTATGACACCAACAGAGGGACTTTGATTAGTTACATCAGAATACACATTGTCTTATACCCGGGGATTCTTGTGGGAGAATTTTCCTAAAGGATTTAATTCTTCAAACAAACCAATTTCAGGTAAATCTGGATTTGTTAGTTTTTCTCATCTTTATTTCGGTAATTCTCACATGGAAAAATACATTTGCAGTTTTTTAAATAGATTTGTTTTTTGTTTGTTTGTTTTACCAAATGAGAGGAATAGGATGGGAAGAAAACACACTCCCCTGCACAGTTTATGTCCCCTGATGCCTGCAGTGGCCGGGGTGGACTGGGGCCAAAGTCAGGAGCTGGGAGCTCAGTCCAGGAGTGACAGGACCCAGCTACCGGAGCCGTGATGTGCTGCTTCCAAGTGTCTGCGGGAGCGGAAGCTGGGCCCCAGTGCGTGGCATGTGAGCCTCTTGTCCTGTGTCTCAACTGCTAGGCCAAGAACCACTCCACATTTTTTGATTTCTTTACATTCTTAGAATATTTTTTTTAATATTTATTTTATTTATTTGAAAGAGTTACAGAGAGAAGTAGAGCCAGAGAGAGAGAGAGAGAGAGAGAGAGAGAGAGAGTGTGCGTGTTTGTCCATCGCTGGTTCATTCCCCAAATGACCGCGACAGCCAAAGCTGAGCTGATCCAGAGCCAGGAGCCTCCTCCGGGTCTCCCATGTGTGTGCAGGGGCCCAAGGACTTTGGCCATCTTCTGCTGCCTTCCCAGGCCATAGCAGAGAGCTGGGTCGGAAGTGGAGCAGCCGGGACCTGAACCAGCGCCCATATGGGATGCCAGTGCTGCAGGCCACAGCTTTAACCCGCTGCACCACGCCGCCGGCCCCAGAAGATTTTCTGAAAGTTAATATTGGATTCCTCGTCCCCAGTAATTCGGTGTGGTTCTCCTTCATCACTTACGTCTGGGGAGTTCTGATTGTGTCCATGTGCTTTTCCCTGACTTTATCTGCTGGTCTGTGCGTGCCTGTGTGACTCGCTGAGCCTCCACTCCAGTGACTTTGGCGTTCTTTCAGCAGAATGCAGCTCTCCCCTCTTCTGGGTCCATTACTGGGATTTGTCTTCATGTATTTTACGGCCCGTGTTCCTTGCTGGTGTGCTCACGGTGCCCTGGGAGAAGCAGCCCCACGCCCTCTCCTCCACGCAGTCTTCACGGGGACTGTCCACAGAACCCAGCAGTGATCAGCTGGAGGCGAGACAGAGACTCAGCCCGGGTGCGCTCCATAAGGCCGGGCCAAGTCCCCACCACTGCTCCCCTCCCCATTGCACAGGGAAGAGCTCAGTCCTGAATCTCACTGAAATAGCCGGGATCAGCCCTGGCTCTGAGCGCAGGCCTTGACCTTCCCCGTGTCCCTGCTGGCCCCTGAGTCAGGCTCTGCGGGAAGAGCCAGCCCAGACCTGCCCCCAGGGAGGGCGACATGAGCAGGTCAGAGGCCAGGTGGCCAGGGGCGCTGCGCAGTCTCACGTCCCCTCCTGCAGAGTCGGGGGCGAAGGCGGCCTTGTCTGTGTTTGCTAGGCCCGGATGGGTGCGGGGATGATGCGCGTGAGGTGACGCTGCTCTTCCCACCTGTGTGAGGGCGACTGTTCCGGGTCGTGCCTGGTGCTCCCGCTGCTGCTGGCTCTGGACTTCAGAGCGTTTTGGCCATAACTGCAGTGTCTGTGGTGTCACTGTGCAACAGGCAGCGCGAGTTTCCTGCTCCGCCCTCGTCCTGTGAATTTAAGAAAATGTGAATCCCTAGGGAACAAAACGCCTCCATTTGCTGCTTACAAGAAACACACCTTTCTAACAAAGATCCATACAGATGGAAAATGAAAGGTTGGAAAAAAGTATACCATGCCAGCAGAAACGAAAAAAAGCGGGCGTAGCCATCCTAATATCAGATAATATAAATTTTACCACAAAAACTATTAGAAGAGACAAAGAGGGACACTATATAATGATAAAGGGATCCATCCAACAAGAAGATATAACGATTATCAATGTGTATGCACCTAATTACAAGGCACCAGCTTACTTAAAAGACTTGTTAAGGGACTTAAAAGGAGACTTAGACCCCAATACATTAGTACTAGGGGACTTCAACACCCCACTCTCAGACATAGATAGATCACCAAGACAGAGGATCAACAAGGAGACAGAAAATTTAAATGACACCATAGCCCAAATGGACCTAACAGATATCTACAGAACTTTTCATCCTACAGAGAAACAATTTACATTCTTCTCAGCAGTACATGGAACCTTCTCCAGGATAGACCACATACTAGGCCATAAAGCAAGTCTCAGCAAATTCAAAAGAATTAGAATCATACAATGCAACTTCTCAGACCATGAAGCAATGAAGGTGGAAATTAGCAATTCAGGAATCCCTAGAGCATATGAAAACACATGGAGACTGAACAACATGCTCCTGAATGAACAATGGGTCATAGAACAAATAAAGAGAGAAATCAAAAATTTCCTGGAAGTAAATGAGGATAACAGCACATCATACCAAAATCTATGGGATACAGCAAAAGCAGTATTAAGAGGAAAGTTTATATCAATAAGTACCTACATCAAGAAATTAGAAAGGCACCAAATAGAAGAGCTTTCAGCTCAGCTCAAGGATCTAGAAAATCAACAGCAAACCAGACCCAAAGCTAGTAGGAGAAGAGAAATAATTAAAATCAGAGAAGAAATCAACAGGATTGAATCCAAAAAAACATTACAAAAAATCAGCCAAACGAGGAGCTGGTTTTTTGAAAAAATAAACAAGATTGACACCCCATTGGCCCAACTAACAAAAAAAAGAAGGGAAAAGACCCAAATCAATAAAATCAGAGATGAAAAAGGAAACGTAACAACAGACACCACAGAAATAAAAAGAATCATCAGAAACTACTACAAGGACTTGTATGCCAGAAAACAGGGGAATCTAACAGAAATGGACAGATTCCTGGACACATACAACCTGCCTAAATTGGACCAGGAAGAAATAGAAAACCTAAGTAGACCCATAACAGAGACAGAAATTGAAACAGTAATAAAGGCCCTCCCAACAAAGAAAAGCCCAGGACCAGATGGATTCACTGCTGAATTCTACCAGACATTTAAAGAAGAACTAACTCCAATCCTTCTCAAACTATTCAGAACAATTGAAAAAGAGGGAATCCTCCCAAATTCTTTCTATGAAGCCAGCATCACTTTAATTCCTAAGCCAGAAAAAGATGCAACATTGAAAGAGAATTACAGACCAATATCCCTGATGAATATAGATGCAAAAATCCTCAATAAAATTCTGGCCAATAGACTACAACAACACATCAGAAAGATCATCCACCCAGACCAAGTGGGATTTATCCCTGGAATGCAGGGATGGTTCAATACTTGCAAAACAATCAATGTGATACACCACATTAACAGACTTCAGAAGAAGAACCATATGATTATCTCAATTGATGCGGAGAAGGCATTTGACAAAATACAACACCCTTTCATGATGAAAACCCTAAGCAAACTGGGTATAGAAGGCACATTCCTCAATACAATCAAAGCAATTTATGAAAAACCCACGGCCAACATCCTACTGAATGGAGAAAAACTGGAAGCATTTCCACTGAGATCAGGTACCAGACAGGGATGCCCACTATCACCACTGCTATTCAATATAGTGCTGGAAGTCTTAGCCAGAGCCATTAGGCAAGAAAAAGAAATCAAAGGGATACAAATTGGGAAGGAAGAACTCAAACTATCCCTTTTTGCAGATGATATGATTCTTTATTTAGGGGACCCAAAGAGCTCTACTAAGAGACTATTGGAACTCATAGAAGAGTTTGGCAAAGTAGCAGGATATAAAATCAATGCACAAAAATCAACAGCCTTCATATACACAAGCAATCCCACGGCAGAGAAAGAACTTCTAAAATCAATCCCATTCACAATAGCTACAAAAACAATCAAATACCTTGGAATAAACTTAACCAAGGACGTTAAAGATCTCTACGATGAAAATTACAAAACCTTAAAGAAAGAAATAGAAGAGGATACCAAAAAATGGAAAAATCTTCCATGCTCATGGATTGGAAGAATCAATATCATCAAAATGTCCATTCTGCCAAAAGCAATTTACAGATTCAACGCAATACCAATCAAGATACCGAGGACATTCTTCTCAGATCTGGAAAAAATGATGCTGAGATTCATTTGGAAGCACAGGAGACCTCGAATAGCTAAAGCAATCTTATACAACAAAAACAAAGCTGGAGGCATCACAATACCAGATTTTAGGACATATTACAGGGCAGTAGTTATCAAAACAGCATGGTACTGGTACAGAAACAGATGGATAGACCAATGGAACAGAATAGAAACACCAGAAATCAATCCAAACATCTACAGCCAACTTATATTCGATCAAAGATCCAAAACCAATCCTTGGAATAAAGACAGTCTATTTAATAAATGGTGCTGGGAAAACTGGATTTCCACATGCAGAATCATGAAGCAAGACCCACACCTTTCACCCTGCACAAAAATCCATTCAACATGGATTAAAAACTTAAACCTATGACCCGACACCATCAAGTTATTAGAGAGCATTGGAAAAACCCTGCAAGATATAGGTACTGGCAAAGACTTCTTGGAAAAGACCCCAGAAGCACAGGCACTCAAAGCCAAAATTAACTATTGGGATCGCATCAAACTGAGAAGTTTCTGTATGTCAAAAGAAACAGTCAAGAAAGTGAATAGGCAACCGACAGAATGGGAAAAAATATTTGCAAACTATGCAACAGATAAAGGGTTGATAACCAGAATCTACAAAGAAATCAAGAAAAGCCACAACATCAAAACAAACAACCCACTTAAGAGATGGGCCAAGGACCTCAATAGACACTTTTCCAAAGAGGAAATCCAAATGGCCAACAGGCACATGAAAAAATGTTCAAGATCGCTAGCAATCAGGGAAATGCAAATCAAAACCACAGTGAGGTTTCACCTCACCCCGGTTAGAATGGCTCACATTCAGAAAACTACCAACAATAGATGCTGGAGAGGATGTGGGGAAAAAGGGACACTAACCCACTGTTGGTGGGAATGCAAGCTGGTTAGGCCACTATGGAAGTCAGTCTGGAGATTCCTCAGAAACATGAATATAACCCTACCATACAACCCAGCCATCCCACTCCTTGGAATTTACCCAAAGGAAGTCAAATTGACAAACCAAAAAGCTGTCTGCACATTAATGTTTATTGCAGCTCAATTCACCATAGCTAAGACCTGGAACCTACCCAAATGCCCATCAACAGTAGACTGCATAAAGAAATTATGGGACATGTACTCTACAGAATACTATACAGCAGTTAAAAACAATGAAATCCAGTCATTTGCAACAAGATGGGGGAATCTGGAAAACATCATGCTGAGTGAACTAAGCCAGTCCCAAAAAGACAAATATCATTTGTTTTCCCTGATTGGCAACGACTAACTGAACACCAAAGGGGAAACCTGTTGAAGTGAAATGAACTCTATGAGAAACTATGACTGGATCAAATCTTGTCTGGACGGTTGATATACAATGTAAATCTTTTCCCATTTTAGTATTTCTTGATGTTATTTGTTATTGATCTAGTACTATTGGTTGAACTCTGCAATTAACACACAATTATTCCTAGATGTTTAAATTTCAACTGAAAAGTAATCCCTGTTAATTTAGGAGAGGGAAAAAGAAAGGGAGGATATGTACAATTTGGGCAAACTCAATCGGACTTGCCCCAAACGATGGAGTTAGAAATGTGCCAGGGGAACCTGATACAACCCCAGCAAGGTGGCATGTACCAAGCCATCTCACTGGCCCAAGTGATCAATTTCAGTTCACAATTGATCACACTGATAGGTCTAGGAGTCAAAGGGATCACACAAGCAAGATTAGTAACTGCTAATACTAACAGATAGAACTAAAAAAGGGAGAGACTGATCGAACATGGGAAATAGGATACACAGCAGACTCATAGAATAGCAGATATCCTAATAAATCACTCTGGCCTCAGAATCAGCCCTAAGGCATCAGGATCTGGCTCAAGAACCCATGAGAGTATTTTTGGCATGGAAAGCCAAGACACTCTGGGGAAAAAAAAAAAAAAAGAAGACATAAATGAAAGATCTCTGCGAGTAAGATCCCAACGGAAGGAACAGGGCCACCAGAGAAGGAGGTGCCTTTCTCCGAAGGGAGGAGAGAACCTCCACTTTGACTATGACCCTGTCAGAACAAGATCCAAGTCGGCGAACACTAAAGGCTTCCATAGCCTCAGCAACTCATGACTACAGCCTAGGGAGATTGCTGACGCCATAAACAAGAGTGGCAAATTGTTAAATCAACAACAGTAGTCACTGTGTACTTACGGCCCATGTATGATCTGTCCTTAATGTGTTGTCCAAGGTGAAGTAATGCAATAACTAGGACTGAAACACTATTTCTGCATTTTGTGTCTCTACGCGGATGCAAACTGACAAAATCTTTGCTTAATATATACTGAATCGATCTTCCGTATGGAAAGACAATTGGAAATGATAAAAAAAATTGGAAGTTACATAAAAATCAATCAATTAAAAAAAATAATATCATGTAGGATCTCTGTCCCTAATCACAACGTGATTTAAAGCTACAACTAGTACTCAAAGAGTATGCTTCACTCTAGGATGCTATGTGAGGGCAAATGGTTTAAAATCTTAACACATACTAAACTGAACTCCTGTATACAAAGAGAATTGAAAATGAATCTGAATGGGAATGAAAGGGGAGAGGGAGTGGGTAAGGGGGAAGGGTAGCGGGGGGGAGGGGAGGTATGGGTGGGGAAGTCATTGCAATCCACAAGTTGTACCTTGGAAATTTATATTCTAAATAAGAAAAAAAATTAAAAAAAAATAAAATAATAAAAAAGAAAATGTGAATCCCTGCTGTGACGCGGGGTGCTCTCTCTGACGCTGCCGTCGTCATGGAGGTCACGGTTTAGAAGTGACCTGGGCTTCCGGCACACAAGTCAGATGCCTTTACTCAGACAGTCACGGAAATACTCATCCTAGACTTGTCTTCCCCTCACACACAGGCTTCTGTGGAACACTGTTCTCTCCCAGAGGCAGTGGTATGTCACAGAATTTACTGTTTGTAAGCGTGTGGGTATTTCCTCTGGAGCATGGCTGCATTTTCAAGCCAGAGACTCTGAACGTCTTGAAAAGCTCCCGGGTGCCTCCCAGACGTCCCAGCAGTGGCTCTGTGTGCATTGTTGCTTTGCATTAACTTACTGACCAAACTGTCTGAGTGCCGGTTGTGTCCGGCACACACTCAGGTTGGACGTTTTCTGTTTGTGCAGATCCCACAGGGAAGGCTCCTGGGACGGACAGAGCAGCCTGAGTCCCGCTCAGGCCCTGGAGGGCGCCCACGGGGAGTTCTCCGGGTCTCACGAGGCCTTAGCTGCTGTGTTCATGCGTGGACCTGCTGCTTCCAGACTGTCCGGGTCATGCACGAGTGCACCGGGTGGACAGACCCGTGCCTCCGCTGCACGCCCTGCCTGCGTTTCTGAAGTCCCGGGCCGCACCACGTCATCCATGCGTCCTTCCTACCTGTGCTGGCCTCCTGCCACAGATCACCTGTCCCTGGTGCGGAGCGTCGGCGGCGGGAAGGGCCTGTGTGAGTAACTTTTCTTGCTGAGAAGCGACGCGGGGCTATTTCAGATGCAGCTGTGATCCCGCAGCCGCCCAGCAGAGGGCGTCCATGGCGAGCCAGCCCCAGAGCGTCCCCTGTCAGGAAGCCAGGAGTGCGCATGTGCAACCCTGGAGACACTAAGAATAGAAACTGAGCGCAAGATTCCCTACTATTTTTAAAGATTCATTCATTTATTTATTTGAAAGAGTCATCCAGAGGAGACGCACAGAGAAGGAGAGGGCTTCCAACCGCTTGTTCACTCCCCAATTGGCCGCAGTGGCTGAAGCTGCACAAATCTGAAGCCAGGAGCCTGGAGCCTGGAGCTTCATCCAGGTCTCCCACCTGGGTGCAGGGGCCCAAGGTCTTAGGCGTCTTCCACTGCTTTCCCAGGCCATGACAGGGAGCTGGATTGGACGTGGAGCAGCCGGGACTCGAACCGGCGCCCAAATGGGATGCTGGCACTGCAGGCGGCGGCTTCACCTGCTACACCACAGCACTGGCCCTGTGTCTGTACCATTTGAGAGAAATAGTTACATACAGAGACAACCAGAGCAGATCTGAGGTATACATGAAATTCTGGGGGGAAAACCAAAATGGGGAAACAAAGGTAATGTTGAAAATAATTCAGTTTTTTTCCGTCAGTGGAAACATACTTTAGACTGCTGGGTTTTGAGAAAACTCCTCTGGGCATCTAGACGGAAAGAAGTGACCTAGAAAGGTGTGCATTAGCAGGACACTGGACTGGAAGCAGAGAACCTTGGACTCAAACTGTTTGCATCAGGGTCCTGGGCTGGGATTCTTCCAGAGTCTCCCCTCCACGTGTGAAAGAAGTCAACGTGGAGACAAAGATGCATAGGAAAGCAGGATTTGTGGAAAGCACAGGAAAAGTGCACATTTAAGAGCTAGGCCAGGCCAGCAGGAGAGAGAGAGAGGAGGGGGGGGAGAGGAAGAGAGAGAGTGAGAGCGAGCGAGCGAGAGAGAGAGAGAACAGACAGAATAGAAAAAAGACGTCAGCACTGCAGAACCCCCCCCCCCCCCCCAGGCTCAGCCTTACTTTTATGTGATTGGTGGGCGTGGGAGGTGGCGTCTGGGGCAGGACTTAACTGAATTTGTAAATACCGGATTGTCATGGCACCAGAGGGTGATGGGAGTGGGAGTGCTGGCCGTGGTAAATTCAGTGAGTGGCGTGACCATGGCCCAGAGGTCATCGCGGGCACCGCCCTGCAGCTGTGTTGCACATTCCCAGCTGGCGCTGGGTGAACATTCGCTGCACTGAGGAACCCGCTGGGTCTTTGTGTTTGGAAGCGTGTGGGGTTGGTGGTGCATGGGAAGTGGGTGTGGGTGCTGTACAGAAAGGGAGCTTTGGGGTGCCAGCCAGGCAGGGCTGTCACCTGGTGAGGCCCCCGCTGGGGCCGTCCCATGATGGGTTGGGCCAGAGCTGGCGGGTGGTTGCTGGCACTGCTGCGTGTGTTGGCTGAGCTGCCCAGTAGTGGCCCACAGTGCCACGGGAGTTGGCTGGGGCTGGCAAACCTCAGCTCCTCCCCTCGCTACCTCCCTTCCCACGTCAGAACCAGGCCCTCAGATGTGGGCTGTGGGCATCCCTCCCCTGCCCCAGGTAGGCTTCAGTGAGGGAGCGGTCACGGCGGTGCTTGCGGGAGGACTGCTGTGTAAGCACTGATGTTCTGCTCTGGCGCCGACGCTGTCCGCTGGTGAGCTTCATGCGTGAAAAGCAGCTAGTCCTTGGTGACCCACTGCACAGAAAAGACTCCACCGTGGCACACTAGATGGAGACTCTCAGCTGTGCAGTGGCTCTAAGTACCTGTCACAGGGCTGGATCTAGGTCACTGGGAGCTAAGTGGCGGTGAGCGCAGATATTTGAGGGAGGGCTGCTGCGCACAGAGGGCGCTGGTGAGGGGCCACGTGGCTGCTTGTGTCTCCTCCTGTGTTGTTCAAGCTTCCGATGGCATGGGGAGCTCCGGTTCCTCTGAGACTCAAGACTCCATGTTGCAGACTTCCAAGGAATTAAAGGGATCCGATCCTAGACACAGAGCAGGGATCACCAGGCAGGGCAGAGAGGAGGCAGGAGGGCTTCGCTGGGCTCGGTGTGCAGATTGGGAGGCCCCTGCGGCCCTGGAAGTGACTCTGAACCCCGACCTTCCAGTGCTCAGGGCCACAGGTCCCTGAGGCCTGGCCGCTTCCTTCTTCTGACAGTGCTGTCCACCAGCAGAGGGGAGAGAGCTGTCCCGCACGAGGGAGTCCCCCTAGGCACTCACCCGAGCGGCCTTCCAGGGCCCGGCCCCCTCGGCAGTGAACCTGAAGCCCAGGAAAGGGGAGGTCTCTGGGCCCTGGGGGAGAAGCCGAGGCCCACTGGGCCCTCGGAGGAGCAGGAGGTTGAGGACAGAGGGAGGAGGCTGGCCCTGCCGCCCCAGCTGACCCCAAGGGACCCCTCCTGGAGCTGCGTGCTGACTGCAGAAAGCTCGCCCGAGCTCTTTGGTTTCCTCTCCTCGTTCTGTTGAAAAATAGTTTTGTTGTGGTTGAGCACTGACGTATATTTCAGCCCCAGCAGAGTTATGGGAGACACTTCTTCTTTTTTTAAATTTTATGTAAGTGCTACAAGTTGCATGTGTGTCGCATATACAGATTTAGGAACAGAGGGATAATGCCCACCCTCCCCTCAACACTCCCACCCTTCTCCCTCCTCCCTCTCCCATTCCCACTCTTAGTTTTTACAAAGCTCTATTTTCAGGTCACTGGTGGTTGTAAAGTTAGCCCTACACTAAGTAAAAGAGTTCAACAAATAGCATGAAGGGAAAACACAGTGTTCCTCAAGGGAAGAGGCGAGGGCTGTAACAGCCGTTCTGCGCAGTGAAGTCAGCCCGTCCAAGAACAGGTGTCGTGCGTTTTCCTTGAGCCAGGAAGACGAATAGAGCTCCCACAGCGCAGCGAGGTGGACTGAGATGGACATTTGGGACCCTTCTTTTTAGAGTAATGAAGCCAGCGGTATTCACATCATTTAAATATAAAATTAGAAAACAAAGGAAGGAGACAACCGACCTGAGTTCCCTGTCCTGTAATTGATCCAGCGGAGCATTGCGGTGAACGCCATCAAGTGATCCGAGTGAACTTGACAGAGAGATAAGCCTTAATCATACCAAAAGAAAAAAAAATTCTATTGCTTCTTGGCTTTTAGGCTAAGATCAAGTGTAAAAAAGAAAGAAAGAAGGAGAGAAATTCTGTACATACAGAAACCCTTGATCCTCAGAAGCAGGGCGCCGTGAGATGACCCCGGCCCTTTCAGGGCTGAGGGGAGCCCAGGTCTTGGGCAAACGCCAGTGCTGCTGGGTCCTGTCATCCCCCCAGGTCCATCCATCCATCCCAGCAGTTCGAGTTTGGCTGATCCACTTCTGCCCAGCTCTTTGCTATGGCCTGGGAAAGCAGTAGAAGATGGCCCAAGTCCTTTGGCCCCTACACGCACATGGGAGACCTGGAAGAAGCTTCTGGTTCCCGCTTCGGATTGGCACAGCTCCAGCTGTTGTGGCCAGTTGGGGAGTGAACCAATTGATGGAAGACCTCTCTCTCTCCCTCTCTCTCTCTCTCCTCCCTCCCTTCTCTCTCTCTATCTCTATCTTTCTATCCATCTCTCTGTCCATCTCTCTCTGTAACTCTGCCCTTCAAATACTCTTTAAAAAAAAATCCTGACACAGAGGCACAGTTCTCAGGGGAGAGGCCCAGTTTCATCCCTTCGAATCAGCACTCCAGTCCCTGAGAGCCCTGGGTTGTTCAAAATGTTCTTTTCCTTCTGGGTAAAATCTCTGGCAAGAATGGCCAGCTCCCTGTAGAGTGAAGTCACTGTGTTAGGGCGGTGCATGGGCACACCCCTGGGGATTATTGTCAGTGGTGGAGCCCTGGGACTGGTGTGAAGGATGTCCTTGGGTGCTTATGGCCCCCACACCTGGAGCAGGGAAGGGAGGGCCAGTGCCCCCGCCCCAGGGATTTGGGTGTTGGTTGGATGGTGTGTTTGTGTTGTGTGTGAATTTATTTGTGTATGTACATGTTCTTAGTTATAAACACATGTATTTTGGAATGGTTTGTTGACTTCTCTCTCATTTATTTCTCAGGTACGTATGTTTGAGGTACCTCTGTAGGTGAGCGTTTTGAGGACTAGAGGGAGTCGTGGTTTCCTCCTCCCCTGGATGGTGAAACATCCCAGTGCATGGCAAGAAAAGCACAGGTGAAGGAAAATTTTCTGTATTTTATGGACACATACAAGTATTTAGACAGTCATGTAGATGTCATTGGGTAGTCATTCAGTATTGATACACCTTTCCATACGTGGATACAGGAACAGACATGCCCCAAGGTATTATTTTTGCTGGGGACATCATTCAGGAATCAACCACCCCTTGATGAACCAGGACACATGTGGAACAACTGCTGTAAACCCTGAGATGTCCACCTGACTCCTGACCTTGTTCCTGGGCATCCACATCCCCACTCCCTTGAGCAGTTGTGAGATCCTTTTTCATTCAGCAGTGGACGGCCCTGGATTACACACACCATGTGCACCTGCCAGTGCTAGCCCAGCGTTCTGGCTCTGACGTGGTGAGGTAGGACTCCCACATAGTCTGTTTCCCATATGAGCTGGTAAACAAGCCATTGGTCCAGAGTCCTCCTAAAAAGTGGGAGAGACCTAAGAGACATAGTTTCTGGGTGTGATCCAACGAGTCAGTGAGCTGGTCCTCCAGGTAGCTATGTGGACCTATCTAGGCCTAGGGAATTTCGGGCAGAACCAGCTCTCTAATAGGCTTAGTGTTCAGGGTCCAGGGCTTTTCCCTGGCCACTGTGAGTCCCCAAACATCCTCATGCAGGCAGGGCTGTCCTTCCAGCCTGATGCCTGGTTATCCCATTCGTGTGTGTATCGCCTCCATGGTGAACTGAGAAAACAGTGTGAGGGAATGTTGTTAGGGGAGAGGACCAGCTCCACCACGCCCATCAGTACTGGGGACTCAGCTCTTTGGCTTACCCAAAAGATGGATTTGCTTCTGGCATTTGTGGAAATACTAAGTTTTCTATCCTGATGGGGATTTTATCTCTGAACTATACCCTCTTTAGCTCAGTGGCATGACTGCTCTTTCAGATAATACCCAGAGGCATGTTCTGGGTGTGCCCTGGGAGCTCTGGACAGTGCTCTAGGGCAGGGCTGATATCCATTTGACACCCACGTTGGGCATGGTAGATCTCCTCTATTGTCAGCAGGGGGAGGTGTGTGGTCATCTCTTTGGCATAATCACACTCTCACCACCTCTCTTCCAAAGTGACCACACCCCAAACATGGCCCACAGCGGGTGTAACACTCTCCTGCACTACCCCATGAACCACACAGTGGATCTGTGGAGTCCTTAATGTGAGCTGGGATCCTGCTGCAATGACCCACTCCAGGCAGTCGGGGAGCTCTGAGGCTCTGGTGCAGACATAGTTATTGTCCAGAGACCCAGCTACGCCCTGTGCCCTTTCTTAGAGAATTCTGAGTCACAGCACACAAGGCTCCCACATGAAGTGTGAGGGTGCAGAGGATCAGTTCCACCCCGCTAGCCTGTTCTGTCCACAGAGAGAGCAGAGTTGTTTCCAGAGCCAGCTGTCTGTGGGTGCTCCACTTAGGCAGTTCGAGCTCCAGAGCCTGTGACATGTTGAGATGATGGGTCATTTCACAGTCCTACGTGGGTGCCCGGGCCCTGTCAACCCTCCCAGCCTGAATCAAAGTCGATGGGGAACACAGTTTTCTCCCTCATGAAGTCCCCTGATTGCACACGTGCAGCTGCTACTGGTGTCAGATGGCACCTGCTCCCCGCCAGTAGCCAGGTGCACTGTGTGGGACGGGGAGAAAGAAATGGACTTTACTTCTGCTGAATTAGGCAGGTGCCTGCCGCCTGTTAGGGCTCCAGGCCAGTGAAGGACAAAGTGGTCCTCAAGGGTCTCCCTGTGGCAGTGTCACCAGGGGCACAGGCTGCCCCAGTCTCCTGTCACCCGACTCTCCAAAGCGGGCAAATCCCCAGCTCTCAGCTGTGGGGTTCGGTGGTGTCTGCACTCATAGCCATGTGTCGGCATCTTCCACGCTGATCCACGGTGTCCCTCTCCTTCTGTAGGATTCCCAGAGCAAGCTTGGCTCCATTCTCTCCTGCAAATGCACTTCCTCTGTTGTTTTGTGTTTGTTATTTCTGTTTTCCCCTCTCCTAAAGCAGTACGTCTTTTCCCTATTCAGCCATCTTGAAATCTCCTCCAGAGCATCTATCTTAAACATTGTTTTAAAAAAAGTATTTACTTGCCATGCAGAGAGAGAGAATGGGGATGGGGAGTGAATGTCCCCCTCCCCTTGGTAACTCCTCAAGGCCTGCCGAGGCTGGGGTGGATCAGAGCTGAAGCTAGGAGCTGGAATCTCAATCCAGGGTGATAGAAACCTAGTTACTTGGGTCCTCATCTGCTGTGTCCCAGAGTTCACATTAGAAGGAAGGTGGAATTGGGAGCCAGAGCTGAGATAAACCTGGTCACTCCTGTGTGAAACGTTGGTCACATAACTGGTGTCTTAACTCCTAGACTAGATACCTTCCCAGTCTACATTTAGTGAGTACAATGTACTAAATATGCATGTCTATATAAAATATATTTGCATAAATACACATATGTATTGTGAAATGCAGACTGTAATGAAGCTAATTGACCTAACAACTTCCATACTGAAAGGTGTTGTGTTCTAAGGACTCTTAAGATCTACTCCTTCATTTAGCAAATTATTATTTTTTTTTTGACAGGCAGAATGGACAGTGAGAGAGAGAGACAGAGAGAAAGGTCTTCCTTTGCCATTGGTTCACCCTCCAATGGCCACCGTGGTCGGCGTGCTGTGGCCGGCACACCGCGCTCATCCGATGGCAGGAGCCAGGTGCCAGGTGCTTCTCCTGGTCTCCCATGGGTGCAGGGCCCAAGCACTTGGGCCATCCTCCACTGCACTCTTGGGCCACAGCAGAGAGCTGGCTTGGAAGAGGGGCAACCGGGTCAGAATCCGGCGCCCCAACTGGGACTAGAACCCGGTGTGCCGGCACCGCAAAGCAGAGGATTAGCCTGTTGAGCCACGGCACCGGCCTCATTTAGCAAATTCTAACACTATGCTATTAGTAACTATAGTCAAGTTCTATGTTAAATCTCAAGAACTCATTCAATCTATTTACGTGAAACTCTGTATACTTTTACCAACATCTCCCCATATCCTTAAACTCAAGCCTCTAGAAGTCCCAATATACTCTAGTTTCTATGTATTTGACATTTTTTGTGTCTGATGTGATACAGTACTTGTCTTTCTGTATCTAGCTTACTACACTTACCCTAGTGTATATTCTAGACGCCTAATACTATTCCAACTGGCGGAAATGTCAATTTTCTACACTGAAAAAATGTCCTATGATGGTCACATACTAAATCATGTGTCTATAATTATTTTTGGATAGATGGATAATTCTTAATGCTCTGGCAGTAATTAGTTTGTTTTCACATCATGGATATTGTGAATAATACTATTATGAACTTGGGAGCACAGCTATGTTTGACATGCTGGTCTAATTTTCCTTGGCTCTACCTGTATGTACCCAAAACAGGGATTGCTTTATCCTATTTGGATTGCTGTTTTGTTTTTAGTATTTGAGAAAGCTCTTACTGGTTTCCATTATGAATGTACCAGTTTATGTTCCCATTAACTGTTCACCATAGTGATTTTAAAAAAGCATGGTGACATATAATACAAGTTTTTATTTACATTTCCTGGGGGGATTAGTGATGTTGAGTGTGTTTCCATGTATCTTTCGTACTTGTGTATGTACTCTTTGAGATATGCGTGTGGATGTCTTTGCTCCATCTATAAAGGAAATTACATAGTGTCTTGTTCTACAGCTGTTGGAGGTCCTTGAATATTTTTGGTATTAACCCCTTATGAGAGGAGTGATGTGCACTTGTTCTCCTGTTCTGTAGGTCGTCTCTTCACTCTGTTGGTTGTTTCTTGTGCTGTCAAGAAACATTGTGGTTGGAGGCAATCACATTGGTGTATTTTCATTTTTGGTGTTTCTGGTTTTAGGGCCAAATCCAACAAACATCCCAGTCAACATCAACATCATGTATTAAAAAATCCTTTTTCCTATTTTTTCTTGATGGTGGAGGTTAAGGTTTAGAGTTTGAAACCTTCCTCCTCAATCTTAATCCATTGTGTCTTGATTTTGTGTATGGTGTGAGATACGAGTTGTATTTTATTTTGTTGCAGGTGGATATCCAATTTCCTCATCCTACTTTATTGACAAGTTATCATTTTATCATTGTATGTTCTTGGCACAGTTGTCAAAGACCGCTTGATTCTCAAACCATAGATTTATTTCTGTTTTCTGTTCTGTCACATTGCTCAGCATGTCTGTTTTTATGCCAGTACCATCTAACTGTGGTTACACTAACTTTTTTTCCCCAAAGAAAGCTTTTATTTAAGGAATACAAATTTCATAAGTACAACTTTTTTCCCCAAGAAACCTTTATTTAATGAGTACAAATTTCATAAGTACAACTTTAGGAATATAGTATTCTTCCCCCTATACCTGCCTTCCCACCACCACTCCCACCCCACCTCCTTCTCCTTCTCCCATTCCCAATCCCATTCTCCTTTAAGATTCATTTTAAGTTAACTTTATACACAGAAGACCAACAATTTTACACATATACACAACATATACAAACCTTTTGAGAACCTTTTTTTATAGTTAATTCTCATAATACAACTCACTGAGGACAGAGATCCTGCATAGGAAGTAAGTGCACAGTGACTCCTGTTGTTCATTTAATAATTAACACTCTTATGTATGAGTCAGCGATCACCTGAGGCTCTTGACATGAGCTGCCAAGGCTGTGGAAGCATTTTGAGTCCACAGTCTCCGTCTGTATTTAAACAAGGCCATAAGCAAAGGGAAATTTTCACCTCCTTTCAGAGAAAAGTACATCCTTCTCTGATGGCCCCTTCTTTCCACTGGGGTCTCATCACCAAGATCCTTATGTAACACATTTTTTTCTGCTACAGTGTCTTGGCTTTCCGTGTCTGAAATGCTCTCATGGGCTTTTCAGCCAGACCTGAGTGCCTGAAGGGCTGATTCTGAGGTCAGAGTATTACTTAAAGTGATTGTCATCCTGTGAGTCTTGTGGGGGGGGGGTGCTTCCCATGCTGAAACATTCTCTCCCTTTTAATTCTATGTATTGTTATTTCCAGACACGTGGTCTTATTTAGATGATCCCTTTAACAATTAACCCTATCTATATGATCAATCTAACATTTAATAGGATCACTTTCACGCTTAAGATGACATTATTACACCCAGATTAATGGGATTTGGAGTCCCATGGCAAGTTTTCAGCTGTACACTTAGAGGTAAGTCCATGGGCATGTGTGCTGAACTGTATATCTCCTTTCTCTCTTATTCCCACTCTTATATTTTATTGGAATCTATTTTCACTTGACTTTATACATATATGATTAATTTTATGTTAAGCAAAGTGTTCCACCATGGTATTAAGAAGGAAGAGAAAAAAAACTGATCCTCGACAGTCAAGACCAGGGCTGTTCACGTCATTGCTTCCCAAAGTGTCAATTTCACTTCTACAGGTTTCATTTCAGGTGCTTTGTTAGTTATCACAGATCAGGATGAATGTATGCTATTTATCCCTTTGGGACTGGCTTATTTCACGAAGTATGATGTTTTCCATATTCATCAATTTTGTTGCAAATGACTGGGTTTCCTTTTTTTAACCACTATGCAGTATTTCATAGAGTGCTTATCCCATAATTGTCTTTCTCCATTCTTGACGGGCATTGAGGTTAATTCTATAACTTAGCTATCGTGAGTTGAGCTGCAGTAAACATTGGCGTGCAGATGACTCTTTTATTTGCTGATTTCACTTCCCTTGGGATGCTGGGTCATATGGCAGAACTATATTCAGATTTCTGAGATATCTCCAAACTGTCTTCCAGAGTAGATTAGGGTACATTTCCCCAACATCCTCACCAGTACTTATTGTTTGTTGATTTCTGTATGAAAGCCATTTTTGCTGAGATGAGGTGTAACCTCAAAATTTGGGGTTTTTTAGTTTGTTTTTACATTTTTTAAAATTTATTTTTAATGAATACAAATTTCATAAGTACAACTTTAGGAATGTAGTTATTCTTCCCACCATACCTGCCCTCCCACCCATGCTTCCACCTCTCCTCCTCTTCCCTCTCCCATTCCCAGTCACATTCTCTATTTTTTTATCTTACAGGTAGAGTTATACAGAGAGAGAGAGAGAGAGAGAGAGAGAGAGAGAGAGAGAAAGAGAAAGAGAGAGAGAAAGGTCTTCCTTCTGTTGGTTCACTCCCAAATGGCTGCTATGGCTGGCATTGCAACTGTCCGAAGCCAGGAGCCAGGTGCTTCTTCCTGGTCTCCCATGCGGGTGCAGGGGTCCAAGCACTTGGGCCATCCTCCACTCCCCTCCTGCACCACAGCAGAGAGCTGGACTGGAAGAGAAGCAACGGACTAGAACCCGGTGCCCATATGGGATGCTGGCACTGCAAGTGCAGGATTATCCAAGGTTGGGCACTGGCCCCCCCATTCTCTATGAAGATAACTTTGTACAGAGAACACCAACTCTGTACTAAGTAGAGATTTCAACAATTTGTGCACACACACACGCACTCACAAAAGCTGTTTGAGAGCTAGTTTTACAGTTAAATCCCATAATACAACTCATTGAGGACAGAGGCCGTACATGGGGAGTTAGTGCACAGTGATTCCTGTTTTTAACAATTAACACTCTTATGTATGATGTCGGTGATGATCCGAGGCTCTTCACATGAGCTACCTAGGCGATAGGAGCCTTTTTAGTCCACAAACTCCATCAATATTTGGACAAGGCCATAGGCAAAGTAGAAGTTCTCTCCTCCCTTTAGAGAAAAGTACATCCTTCTTTGATGGCGACTTCTTTCTGCTGGAGCCTCACTCACAGAGATCCTTCATGTAGGACATTTTTTGTGACAGTGTCTTGGATTTCATGCCTGAAATGCTCTCATGGGGTTTTCGGCCAGACCAGGAAAACTTAACGGCTGATTCTGTAGTCAGAATGTTACATAAAGTGATTGTCATTGTATGAGTCTGCTGTGTGGACTACTTCCCATGTTGGAACATTCTCTCCTTTTTAATTCCATCTATTAGAATAGGATGGCTGTGTCATATGGTAGGCCTATATTCAGATTTTCCACATATTTCCATACTGTCTACATAGTGGATTTACCAGTTTACATTCCCAACAACAGTGGAATTTTTTTTTCTAGAATTTCTTTGGTCCATTTCTGGACCTGTTCTTGATTGCCTTTATGATTTGCTCATTTCTGTACTGCTAGGATTTGAAGATCTTCCTGTACAACTCACTTAGCTTCACTGAGGTGACTATTTTTTATTTCCCTTTTTAATTTAAGTTTATTGATACATTAGAATGATAGTGTGACAGCAAATGCATGGTACATACTACAACAAAATTCTCACCAATTTTCATGCTAACGTGATATTACCACAAAGAAGACAGATTAGGTGACTTTTAAATTATGTATCAGGCTGTTGCAGTTCTGCCCTTTTTCTAGGTGAATTACCTGCAGTTTTGGTTTCTTGGTTTGATTGCATCAATGCAGTTGACACTGTTTCTGGAAGCCTTGCTTTCTTGTTTGTACACTGGAACAGCAACGACTGCTCCTCGTCATGATGGCCTGGTGCTCCATCAGTCAGAAGTGCTCTGCTTGATGCCAGAGATGGACTGACCCCTGGGTGTGCTCTGTGGGACTTGGGAACTTCTTTCACCACTTTTTTTCCTTTTACATCACAAGAAAGAGCTTGGACCTGTACTTCAGTGAAATCTCCAAGTCCAGCCTTGTCTGTCAGAAGAGTTCCTGCCCTAACTGTTCTGTGAGTCAGGCAGTGATCAGGATGAGAATCTGGGAAAGGGCCCTGTGGGGGGTGACCTGAGTGGTCTGGAGTCCAGGTGCACACTCCAGTCTCATTGTCTCTCCTGTAGGAGAAGTCAAAGTCAGCTGCCTTTACTGGGTTTTGCTCAGCTTGGTTAAGGGAGAAGGTAATGCGCAGAATATGACATGGTTCTTACCCAGTATAAATTGACTGCTTCCTGATTGCTCGTGGGTGCCTCAGCTTCTCAGAGGCTGGATTCAGAACATCTGCTCATGGTATTTTGCTACTGATGTCATTGAATTTAAATGTAAATGTGCACTTTGCCATTTGTTGCTTTCTGATGTTTCCTATGATTATGGATATCGTAGTGATACTGAGAGGTGAGCTCATTCTGTGTACATAGTTCAAATTGTGCTGTAATCCACAGTGTTCAGACACAAGGAATGTGAATTTTAGAATTGTCTTCCTCATGAACTTGTGTTCCTGATGAAATTATTTGTGACATTTCCTTTCTCCTGACTGCAATGATCTGCAAATTTAATTTACACTTTGTATGTTTTTAGGGTATGTCCCATATTACATCATTTCTCAAACCACAGGTTCTAAACTGTGAAAGATTCTTTTTAAAATAAAATTTGTTTTGCTTATTTGAAAGACAGAGTTATAGAGAGAGGTGGAGCAAAAGAGAGAGGTCTTCTATTTGCTGGATCATTCCTCTATCTGAAGAGCCTATCTGAAGCTAGGAGCCAGGAGCTTCTTCCAGGTCTCCCACATGGGTGCAGGGGTTCAACTCCTTGGACCATCTACTGCTTTTCCAGGCCATGGCAGAGAGCTGGATCAGAAGTGGAGCATCCAGGACTCAAACAGGCAGTGCCCTTATGGGATGCTGTCACTGCAGGCCAGGTCTTTAACCTGCTGCACCACAGCTCCATCATCCACTCATACATCTCACTTCAGTGACTATACATATATATTTTCTTTTGGTCATAATTTCCCTGAGCAGTTCTGCTGCCTGAGAGCAGCACTTTGTTTCCAGTTGGGCTCTCTCACTGGATGCTTCCTAATTGTACAGGTGCCAGGGAAAGGCTGCCAGGACAGGTAGATCAGCTAGGGACCCAGCACAGGTTCTGAGGGTCCCCATGAGGAATTCCTCTGCTTCCTAAGGCCATACTGCTTTTCCACACGCTGCTGTCCTCACTTCTGGACCTGCTGATCTGAACCATCCCTAGCATGCACGTACACACAGGAGACTAGGCCATTGCCTCCACCTCATGCCTCGGCAGCATTCTGAGGTCACTGCACACATTATGGAATCCATGAATTCTTCCAGCCTGTGCTTGGAGTGTCCTGGGACAGGACACCTGTACCTGCTTGCAGGGCGTCAGAGGCTGTAAGGGCTTGTATGACATTGTCCTGCATTTGTGGACAAGTCATGATGTGTGTATGTGCAGGGGTGCTTAAGATGCAGCTGTGACCTGGTTCAGCCATTCCTTCAATGGGAGTCCATGGAGAGTGAGCAGTAGAGCATCCCCAGGCTACAGAAACCAGGAGTTCATTCACAGAGTCCTGCTCTGTAACTTTACATGTGTAAGGATCACTGTATTATTCCAGGAAACCCAGTCTGCAGTGTGTGTGTGCATACATCTTTAATTCTCAGGAATTAGATTCATGACGTTATATGAATGATAGGATTTTATTTATACATTAATTTTTTTACATGGGCAAAAAAAAATTAAGGAGTACTTTCCCTTTGAGAATTTATTTCAAAACAGTGCATTTAAAGGCCACATGGGTGAATCAGTAAGATGGCTTTGGCCATCGTCTATCCAACACAAGGAATCGTAGCATGCCTGCTTTCTTTGCCTGAACTTGGCAAAATCACATTGTGCTAGAGTTGTGGGCTAAGTATATATGACTTTGTGTGTATCTGTCTTGTAATCTAAGAAATTCAGGAGGGATAGTAATCACTAATTAATGAAAAAATTTCTATAGTTTAAGCCAGATTTTTCTGAAATAAGCTTGATATAAAGTGAAAATTATTAACTAAATTCAAATGACACAAATATAGTAGGAAAAACCACTAATTGTTTTATTTTGTGACTCAAATAAACCAGAAGAAACTCAGACCTAGTGATCCTATGAATGAAAGAGTGACCAACAGAGAAAGGTTAACCAGTAACTCATAGGAAGCATTTTGTAGAGACATGATAGAAATAACTCCTTGAGCTCCAGGAATCTGACACTGCCTCTCTGTATAAAGGGAATGAATCTAGATTTGGGAACTTGGTTGGGGCTGTTGTCCTCCATAACAGGACTTCTATTGAGTAAGAATAATCAGGTCAGACTGATTGAGAGGGGAGGTTCATGAAACAATGAACTACAGAGGCAGGAGATTAGGTGTTGTATTACTTAGCATTGCACAGAAACAACTGAGAAAGCAGTGTGAGGCGAGACAGGCATTTCTGAATGCTATCGCTCATTCAGAATTTCCAAAACCTAATTTTCTATAAAAAGGAAGAAAACAAAATATTGATGGATATGCTCATCTTCATACAAGGGTACTAGAGGGAGAATCAGTAATCGAAACAAAGAAGGAACCACACCACACATGAAAAGACTCAGATCTTGGTGTCATTTGTGTGTGGAGCAGAGTCGTTTTCAGGATGAGGGAAAAATCACCAAGACAATGGTACCAAGCAGGAAGGGACATCATTACTAAGAATCAGGGAAACTCAGAAATGGATGGACAGCACTCAGGAAAGAAGAAGGAAAACAGGAGAAAATAAGATCAGCCATGAAATGCAAACCACAAGCAACACAGGAACAGACTGTGCCTTAGACGAAGAGAAGGTGACATAAAGGGAAATACTGTTAAAAACAGGAAGTTTACTGAAGGTTTCAGAACACGAGAGGGAAATGCCAAAGGTGAATCCATGCTTGTGTATGAATGGGATTCCTGGAGGAGGGGAACCAATGCAGTGATCCAGAGCTAATAATTAGAATTCAGACTTTTCTGCTATGAAATATACCCTCAGACTACTTCTTCACAGAATCCTGGGTCTGACTTTGAGTGACGATGTTACTGATACTCTAGTAGAATCTGTGAATTAAAAGAAATGTGTTCAGGCATCTAGAGTTCAAGAATGAGAGGCACAGAAGGAAATGAAAATGAGAATCTCATCAGTCTTGTAGAGACAGAGTCTGGGTCAGGGGAATAAAAATGTATTGAAGATACTCAAGAAGAGAAAGGATAAGTCAGGAATTTTGTGCATCCAAGCTGATGTTAGGTGAAAAATGCTTTGGCATCCATGTGGTCTTGGGTGAGATGGACCTCATGGTCCCTTCCAGAGGAGGAGCAGGCAGCAGACAACACAACCACTAGGAAGTCATTGCTGCAGGGCAGATTGAAAAGACCATGCCTGGCAGTGACTTTCAGTGAAGACCACAGCTTTCCAGTTCCTTTCCAGAGAGTGCTGGTGAGGGCCCTCACTAGGTGACTGCTCCCAGACCCTTTTAACGTCTACCTTTGCTAAGCTTGTTCTCCTACACTGTGCTGTAGTAGACAAAACCATATGAAAACCAACTGGTGCTCGGTGATGATTTAATATCAGAGCTCGCAGAGGACTGGTGAGGAGGGATGTGGCTGCTGTTGTGTCTCCTCATGTGTGGTTCAAGCTTCCGATGGCGTGGGAAGCTCCAGCTCCTCTGGGTCCAAGGACTCCACACTGCAGACTTCCGAGCAGCTGAAGATGTCTGCAAGAAAGACACAGGAGCAGGGGTCAGTGGGGAGGACAGGGATGCGGCAGGGGTGTGGGCAGTGGGGTGGGAGGACAGCACTCACAGGGCTCCTGATCTCAGGATCTCCTGATCTCAGCATCAGTCAGGGTCCTGGGTCACTGAGGCCCATCTGCTTGGGATCTGGATGTGCTGCCAGGGCAAATTCCCCCTTGCATTCATGGGACAGCCTTCAGGGAGGTGACCCCTTAAACTGCGACCTTGATGCACAGGAAAGGGCAAGTCTCTCAGGCCCTGGGATTTCTCTCTCTCTCTCTCTCTCACTTTTATTTAATAAATTTCCAAAGTACAACTTTTGTATTGTAGCCGCTTTTTCCCCCCATAAACTCCCTCCCACCGCAGCCATCCTATCTCCCACTCCCTCTCCCATCCCATTCACATCAAGATTCATTTTCAATTATCCTTATATACAGAAGATCAGTTTAGTATATACTAAGTAAAGATTTCAACAGTTTACACCCACACAGAAACACAAAGTATAGAGCACTGTTTGAGTACCAGTTATACCATTAATTCACATAGTACAACACATTAAGGACAGAGATCCTACATGAGGAGCAAGTGCACAGTGACTCCTGTTGTTGATTTAACAATTGACACTCTTATTTATGATGTCAATAATCACCTGAGGCTTGTGTCATGAGCTGCCCACGCTATGGAAGCCTCTTTTTTTTTTGTTTTTGTTTTTGACAGGTAGAGTTAGACAGTGAGAGACAGAGAGAAAGAGAGAAAGGTCTTCCTTCCATTGGTTAACCCAACGGATGGGTGCTATGGCCAACGTGCTGCTGCGGGCTTGTTGCGCCGATCCGAAGCCAGGAGACAACTTCTTCCTGGTCTCCCATGCAGGTGCAGGGACGAAGCACTTGGGCCATCCTCCACTGCCTTCCCGGGCCACAGCAGAGATCTGGACTGAAAGAGGAGCAACTGGGACAGAATCCAGTGCCCCTACCGGGACTAGAACCTGGGGTTCCAGCGCTGCAGGCAGAGGATTAGCCTAGTGAGCCACGGCACTGGCCTGGGAGCCTCTTGAGTTCACCAACTCCGATCTTGTTTAGACAAGGCCATGGTCAAAATGGAAGTTCTCTCCTCCCTTCAGAGAAAGGTACCTCTGTCTTTGATGGCCCGTTCTTTCTGCTGGGATCTCACTCACAGAGATCTTTCATTTAGGTCATTTTTCCCCCGTCTTGGCATTCCATGCCGGAAATACTCTCATGGGCTTTTTAGCCAGATCCAATTGCCTTAAGGGCTGATTCTGAGGCCAGAGTGCTATTTAAAGCATCTGCCATTCTGTGAGTCTGCTGTGTATCCTGCTTCCCATGTTGCATTGTTCTCTCCATTTTAGTTCTGTCAGTTAGTATTAGCAGGCACTAGTCTTGTTTATGTGTCCCTTTGACTCTTAATCCTATCATTATGATCAGTTATCAACTGAAGCTGATCACTATGACTAGTGAGATGGCATTGGTACATGCCACCTTGATGGGATTGAATTGGAATCCCCTGGCACGTTTCTAACTCTACCATTAGGGGTATGACCAATTGCGCATGTGCCAAACTGTACATCTCCCTCTCTTATTCCCACACTTATATTTAATAGGGATCACTTTTCAGTTAAATTTAAACACCTAAGAATAATTGTGTGTTAATTAAAGAGTTCAACCAATGGTATTAAATAGAACAAAAAATTACTGAAAGGGATAAATTATAAGTTGTTCCTCGACAGTCAGGTCAAGGGCTGATCAAGTCACCATTTCTCATAGTGTCCGTTTCACTTCAACCGGTTTCCTTTTATGTGCTTAGTTAGTTGTCACCGATCAGGGAGAACATACGATATTTGTCCCTTTGGGACTGGCTTATTTCACTCAGCATGATGTTTTCCAGATTCCTCCATTTTGTTGCAAATGACTGGATTTCATTTTTTTTTTAACTACTCTATAGTGTTCTACAGAGTACATGTCCCATAATTTCTTTATCCAGTCTACTGTTGATGGGCATTTAGGTCGATTCCATGTCTTAGCTATTGTGACTTGAGCTGCAATAAACATTGAGGTGCAGACAGCTTTTTATTTGCCAATTTAATTTCCTTTGGGTAAATTCCAAGGAGAGGATTGGCTGGGTTGTATGGTAGGGTTATATTCAGGTTTCTGAGGAATCTCCAAACTGGCTTCCATAGTGGCTTTCCCAGTTTGCATTCCCACCAATAGTGGGCTAGTGTCCCTTTTTCCCTACTTCTTCACCAGCATCTGTTTTTGGTAGATTTGTGTAAGTAAGCCATTCTAACCGGGCCCTGGGATTAAAAAGCCAAGGCCTACTCCCCAGGGTATGATGACACAGGGTGGGAGCCATGATCCTGCCCAGTCTGACCTCACCATCAGGATCCAGATCCAGCCTGTGACCCACATGTTAACCACAGACAACTTCCCCCAGCTCTTCGGTTTCCTTCCCTAATCCTGTAGAACTTGTTTCTATCCTCCCTGTAGATCTGATCTCAATATGTAATTGGAAACAATTATTTTGTGGCATTAAAACCCAACATGATTCCTTTAGTCCCTTTCAGCATGGAACTGGGATGGAAGCCACTTCTTCTGAAAGGGTCATAAAGCCAGTGTGTGTGTGTAATTGAAGTGTAAAATCAGTGCACAGACAGGAAGAGCAGAGGGACTTGTGGCCCTGCTCCTTTCACTCCTCAACGTGAGCTTTGCTTTGAATTGATGTCAAGTGTTCATGTTTGAACTTGACAGCTATACACATAGTTTTATATCCCACCAATAAAACAGTTTAATCATATTTTAAAAAGCCTCGGACATCACCCTGTAAGAAAAGGGGCTGAGGACCCCTAAGGATTGGGGAAATCCCGGCAGCATGTGTGTTCTGCACTGGCCCCTAAGTGGTGTCAGAATGGGCCAGGTACCCACAGGGCTGCAAAGGTGGATCTGTGGCCTCTTCTGGTGTGAAAAGGAGCCCAAAGGGGCCTCACTCTGTCCATCCTCACCTCATTGTCTCGAGGTGGAGGAGCTCAGGGACAACACCAGTGTCCCACCACACCTGGTGAGGCTCCCTGTTGGCATCCAAGTCGGGCAGGCAGGGAAGTGCCCTCTAGAGGGAGGTGTTCAGCGGCTCTGGTGGCTCTTCCAGGTACAACACAACTGATGAGCGCACTGAAGCCATTCACATGCCAGTCGTATCAGCACCCCAGCCTTCCCTTCAGATGAAAGCAGCTACTGGGGGCTCAGCCTGGGAGCCCTAGGGGCTGCCATGGAATGGGGATGTGTCCTCTGGGAACACCTCAGGGTGCATCCTTCACTCACCTGCGTGGATCCTGAATAGCCATTCCTCTCCACTCTCCAGGTCCGGCTCGACGGCAGCCTCTCCACCTCTGGGCTCCAGTTTGTCGGCTTCCCTGAAGTGTCACAAAGAATGTGAAGCAATGGAGTCCATGTGCCCTTACTTCCCTGACTCCCATCTACCTGCTTCAAACTCACATTTCCTGATCTTCATCAAGGTCCTCCATGTCCTGAAGACTTTGGGAATAGTTCACGTCCAGAGAACGTGTGGACAGCTGGAAAAAGACAAGTATGTTTCCTGAACCAGGCGTTAAGGAAAAGCCCTGTCTTGGGGGACACTCAGGCCAGAGTCAGACTGCCCAGGAGTCCTCCCTCCCACTGAGATTGGTGCCCAACTTTGCCTGTCCCCACCCCAGCTCCCTGTGTGGGCCAGTCGGGTTGCTCAGCGGTGTTTCATAGTGCAGTCTGGGGGTGAGGAGTGAGGGCAAGGCTGATGAAGGGAGAGTGGAAGGCTGCAGAGACTGGATCAGCATCCACAGAGCAAGGACATCCACTGCCTGGATGCCACCAGGTCCTGCAGGATGTGAATCATCCACTGTGGTGAGGAGGGAACACGGGAGAAGCAGGACCAGGGGCTTGTGAGCAAGAAAGCAAGAGAATCAGAAAGATGAAAGAGGAAGTCACTTACTCCCAGATTGCTGCTCCCGAGGGAATGTTCTGATGCTGCCGCATAGCCTTCTGTGTGCACCAGAGCAAGGGGTGTTGAGGTTGCCAGAGAGGGAAAGGGGAGAGTCCTGTGGCCGTCACCCCGCGCTGATCCGATGGCAGTAGCCAGGTGCTTATTGTGGTCTCCCATGGGGTGCAGGGCCCAAGCACTTGGGCCATGCTCCACTGCACTCCCTGGCCACAGCAGAGAGCTGGCCCACAGAGGGGCAACCGGGACAGAATCTGACGCCCCGACCGGGACTAGAACCCGGTGTGCTGGCGCCCCAGGTGGAGGATTATCCTAGTGAGCCTCGGTGCTGGCTCAGTGGATTTGATCTTTACAATAGCAAAGCCAGGGGTGGTCAGTATTAAAGAAAATGTAAAGTTTTAAATTTTAAAGCAAGAAATGGTAGTTAAACATTTCTAATGCTCCAATCCCATGGGCATAAAACCTCTTCCTACTCTATAATTAATATAAAAAAAGAACAAATCAGACGTCTACATACAATGTCTTCTTTCCTCCTGAGTTCCTATGTCCTCTCAGGAGTCCAAAGCAGCGGATAACCCAAGCATTGCCCTAATTTGACCCTCTGGTCTTTGTGGGTGTTGCTCCTACCTGAAGAGGCTTCATCCTCACTGTTGTAGTCAGAAATGCTCTGTAAGACCCAATCTTGAGAGACACAAACACAGACAATAAGTGTCCACAGAGGGTCTCGCCCATTCCTCCCCTGGATTGCTCAACATGACCCTGTCCCTTCCTCTGTGCTCTCAGCCCCTTCCTGGGCTCTGTGGACCTGACCTTCAGCCAGACATTGACCACAGCTTCAAGCCTCCAGGGAGGGAGAGGAGCTGAGGCAGCTCCTCTCAACGTCTCACTTTCCCTGGTGCACTGAATGCCGATGCCTCCAGCCTGCATCTGAAACCCCCAGATCCCAGCTGGGATCTGCATGCTCTTGGAGGAGCTGGAGAATGGGCCTGTCCCAGGCTGAGAGAGAGCCTTCTGTGAGCAGCTGCAGCTGAGTGGGCAGGAAGAGCTCTTTCTTCAGGAGCTCGTGCTGGTTCCGCCTGACTGGGTCAGAGCCTGCACAGGTAACTGGCCTGGTGTGTGGTCCCACAGGCTGCGCAAGGTGAGGACTGAACCTTTGCAGCCCTGTGCTAGATCCCAGACCAGGGATATATTCCTCATCTGCCCATGGGACCCTAGGAGGACAGCCAAGAGCCAGGCTGTGGGATGGCAATGTCAGGGAGACAGAGCAGGCCTGGCCAGGCTTCCTGTACACAGCAGTGGGAGAACTCGAAGACTTCCCAGTGCTGCTAAACCACAGAAGTCTTTGGGACATACAGAGGAGCAGCAAGGGCACATGGACCCCACCACTGCTCTGACTTGCCCTGTGCTGGAGCTTACATCGCTCCCAACCTGTCCTGTCACTGCAGTGTGCTGCAGGTGTAATGGCCCCTCCACTTTCCCTGTTTCTGAGCACATCAGAGAGTGCTCAAACCAGGATCATGGATGTGTTGCTCATTTGCACTCAGATGGGGACTCCTCCTTCTGTTTGCCCAGGTGATGCTGTTGTACTGATTCTCCTGGTCATTAAGTCATGGGATCCCTGCTGCCTGCCAGGGCCTGGACATCCTAGATCTTCCTTCTCCTCTGCTAGGGACCAGCCGAGGCTGTGTTCTGCTCCTTCTCATAGAGAGCACGGGAAGCTGCCCCTGATGTGTCCTAGACTTGCTATGGCTACAGGTGTTTTTTCCTTTTAGCCCTCCCAGCAGCGGGCCCCTTCGAAGCCATGGGGACAGTGATTTAGACGTGAAAGATGGTGATGAAATATTGTCGGGGTGGATCATCTGTGGGCCACACAATAAATATTTGTTGGAGGAGCAGTCTCAGTACTTTGTTTCATGGGAAACAGCTTGATACTTTCAGGCCATCTAATTCCATGAAAATGCAATGCTGTTCCCCAGGCAGCATGCTCCCAGAGGAAATCCACAGTACCCTTTGTTTCCTTTTGTGTTCATATGAGCTTCACACAACAACCTTGCATTCTTTCCTTGGAAATGCTTTCTGAACACATCTAGAACCTATTTCAACTGGGATGTTCGGCAGGACTATTGTGGGATCCTCCAGACCCAGGGCAGAGTTGACATTTTCCCCACTTGCAGTGCACAATCACCCATGGTTCCTCCTAAAAGGAGAGGCAAGAGTCCCCTTTGGCACTCAAATCTCAACCCGAACTCATTTGTCTGCATTTTGCCACATTTATTGCAGAGGACACAGATACCATGGTTAGACTAATGGATGACATCTCAGCTGCATGACTCAAGGGTCAATGTTAGGTCTCACAATTCCTCCTCATCTATCTGAAGGCTCCTCTTTCCCATATTGCTACCAGAACTGTGGGTTGCACATCTTCCCCGTGTCCATGCTCCAATGCACAGATTAACTCAGAGGACGTCTTTTCCAGAGAAGACTGTGAGCAGGGAAGTATGAAGTGGGAAGTATGTTGAACAAGCTAGCGACACAAGACAGCAGGCCTCCTGAGGAGTGAGATTTATTATTGCCTCCTGGTGCTGCTGATACACTCCCTGTGCTTCTGAAACTTGTTTTGTCCTTTTATAGCTAAGTGAACATTGTCCCGGGCAGTTTTTCTTAGGTAAACTGATGTGAGTGATCAGCATCTTTTACGCATGTAATGAACTGCACCCATGTGAAGTGCACACTGTGTGAAGTGTTTATGTATGTGTACAAACAAGTGTTCACTCTGGTTTATATACATATTCCTGTACCATGCAGCAATACCACTGTGATTGCTTTTTATGGAGATGTTGATAGAGGCTTCAGAGGAACATACTGGTGTAACACACACAAACTGCCAATCTCATACACTCAGAACTGTAACACATGGGTTAAAAAAGATAAAGAGATAAAGCCAACCCCCATGCAGAAGCCAGTGTCTTCCAGGGACCCCAGAAAATGATCGTTACCCTTTATCAGGAAGTTAATGTCCCACCACCGCTCTCCTAGTCCTCTGTCATGGCAGAATTGGACATCAGGTGGCCTTCCACACTAAAGCCCCCGCATAGTCCCATCTGTGCTGTCATCTGGACTATTCATACGACAGGGAGTAAGTGATTCCCAAATACCTACCACTTGCTGTTCGTATCGAGATCACCTGTAATTAGAAAATGGCTCCATGAGGGTGTGAACACTCTGTGTCCCTTTTCTTTTTTTTTCTTTTTTTTTTTTTAAAGAATTGATTAATTATCTATGCATTTTCCAATTTAACACCTAGAGTTTTTAATCATTTGCAATTATCTTTATACACAGAAGATTGATTTAATATTATAGTACGTGACGATTTCATCAGTTTGCTCCCACACAGAAACACAAAGTGAAAAAATACTGTTTCATTACTAGTATTAGCATTATTTCACATTGGATAACACATTAAGGACAGATCCCTGATGAGAAGTAAGTACACAGTGACTCCTGAAGTTGAATAACAATTTGACACTCTTGTTTATGGCGTCAGTAATACATCAACAGTTCAGACAGGAGCTGATCATGTCTTATTTTCTCATAGTGTTCATTTCGTTTCAGCAGGTTTCCTCTTTGGTGCTCAGTTAATCATCACCAATCATGGAAAACAAATGATATTTGTCTCTTTGGGACTGGCTTAATTCACTCAGCATGATGTTTTCCAGATCCCTCCATTTTGTTGCAAATGATCGGATTTCATTGTTTTTGACTGCTGTATAGTATTCTGTAGAGTACATGTCCCATAATTTCCTAATCCAGTCTACTGTTGATGGGCATTTGGGTTGGTTCCAGGTCTTAGCTATTGTGAACTGAGCTGCAATAAACATTAGTGTGCAGACGGCTTTTTGGTTTTCCAATTTAATTTCCTTTGGGTAAATTCCAAGGAGTGGGATGGCTGGGTTGTATGGTAGGGTTATATTCATGTTTCTAAGGAGTCTCCAGACTGACTTCCATAGTGGTTTAACCAGTTTGCATTCCCACCAACAGTGGATTAGTGTCCCTTTTTCCCCACATCCTCTCCAGCATCTATTGTTGGTAGATTTTTGGATGTGAGCCATTCTGACCGGGGTGAGGTGAAACCTCATTGTGGTCTTGATTTGCATTTCCCTGATTGCCAGTGATCTTGAGCATTTTTTCATGTGTCTGTTGGCCATTTGGGTTTCCTCTCTGGAAAAATGTCTATTGAGGTCCTTAGCCCATTTCTTAAGTGGGTTGTTTGTTTTAATGTTGTGTCGTTTCTTGATTTCGTTGTAGATTCTCGTTATCAGCCCTTTATCTGTTGCATATTTTGCAAATATTTTTTCCCATTCTGAAGGTTGCCTATTCACTTTCCTAACTGTTTCTTTTGCAGTACAGAAACTTCTCAGTTTGATGCGATCCCAATAGTTAATTTTGGCTTTGAGTGCCTGTGCTTCTGGGGTCTTTTCCAAGAAGTCTTTGCCAGTACCTATATCTTGCAGGGTTTCTCCTATGCTCTCCAGTAATTTGATGGTGTCGGGTCGTAGGTTTAAGTTTTTGATCCATGTTGAATGAATTTTTGTGCAAGGTGTAAGGTAGGGGTCTTGCTTCATGATTCTGCAGGTGGAAATCCAGTTTTCCCAGCACCATTTGTTAAATAGACTGTCTTTACTCCAGGGGTTAGTTTTGGGTCCTTGATCAAATATAAGTTGGCTGTAGATGTTTGGATTGATTTCAGGTGTTTCTATTCTGTTCCATTGGTCTATCCATCTGTTTCTGTACCAGTACCATGCTGTTTTGATTACTACTGCCCTGTAGTATGTCCTGAAATCTGGTATTGTGATGCCTCCAGCTTTGTTTTTGTTGGACAAGATTGCTTTAGCTATTCGAGGCCTCTTATTCCTCCATACGAATTTCAGCATCATTTTTTCCAGATCTGAGAAGAAAGCCTTTGGTATCTTGATTGGGATTGCATTGAATCTGTAAATTGCTTTTGGGAGAATGGACATTTTGATGATATTGATTCTTCCAATCCATGAGCATGGGAGATTTCTCCATTTTTTGGTGTCCTCTTCTATTTCTTTCTTTAAGGTTTTATAATTTTCATCATAGAGATCTTTAACATCCTTGGTTAAGTTTATTCCAAGGTATTTGATTGTTTTTGTGGCTATTGTGAATGGGATTGATTTTAGCAGTTCTTCCTCAGCCGTGGCATTGTTTGTGTATATAAAGGCTGTTGATTTTTGTGCATTGATTTTATATCCTGCTACTTTGCCAAACTCTTCTATGAGTTCCAATAGTCTCTTAGTAGAGTTTTTTGGTTCTTCTAAATAAAGAATCATATCGTCTGCAAAGAGGGATAGTTTGAGTTCTTCCTTCCCAATTTGTATCCCTTTAATTTCTTTTTCTTGCCTAATAGCTCTGGCTAAAACTTCCAGCACTATATTGAATAGCAGTGGCGAGAGTGGGCATCCTTGTTTGGTGCCAGATCTTAGTGGGATTGCTTGCAGCTTTTCCCCGTTCAATTGGATACTGGCCGTGGGTTTTTCATAAATTGCTTTGATTATATTGAGGAATGTGCCTTCTATACCCAGTTTGCTTAGGGTTTTCATCATGAAAGGGTGTTGTATTTTGTCAAATGCTTTCTCCGTGTCTATTGAAATAATCATATGGTTTTTCTTCTGCTGTCTGTTAATGTGGTGTATCACGTTGATTGTTTTGCGAACGTTGAACCATCCCTGCATACCAGGGATAAACCCCACTTGGTCTGGGTGGATGATCTTTCTGATGTGTTGTTGTATTCTATTGGCAAGAATTTTATTGAGGATTTTTGCATCTATGTTCATCAGGGATATTGGTCTGTAATTCTCTTTCAATACTGGATCTTTTCCCGGTTTAGGAATTAAGGTGATGCTGGCTTCGTAGAAAGAATTTGGGATTCCCTCTTTTTCGATTGTTCTGAATAATTTGAGAAGGATTGGAGTTAGTTCTTCTTTAAATGTCTGGTAGAATTCAGCAGTGAATCCGTCTGGTCCTGGGCTTTTCTTTCTTGGGAGGGCATTTATTACTGTTTCGATTTCCGTCTCAGTTATGGGTCTGTTTAGGTTTTCTATGTCTTCCTGGTTCAGTTTAGGTAGGTTGTATGTGTCCAGGAATCTATCCATTTCTGATAGGTTTTCCTGTTTGCTGGCATACAAGTCCTTGTAGTAATTTCTGATGATTCTTTTGATTTCTGTGGTGTCTGTTGTTACGTTTCCTTTTTCGTCTTTGATATTGTTAATTTGGGTCTTTTCTCTTCTTTTTTTAGTTAGTTGGGCCAATGGGGTGTCAATTTTTGTTTATTTTTTCGAAAAACCAGCTCCTCGATTGGCTGATTTTTTGTAATGTTTTTTTTGGTTTCAATCCTGTTAATTTCTTCCCTGATTTTGATTATTTCTCTTCTCCTACTAGCTTTGGGTCTGGTTTGCTGTTGTTTTTCTAGATCCTTGAGATGAACTGAAAGCTCATCTATTTGGTGCCTTTCCAATTTCTTGATGTAGGCACCTATTGATATAAATTTTCCTCTTAACACTGCTTTTGCTATATCCATAGGTTTTGGTATGATGTGCTGTTATCTTCATTTACTTCCAGGAAATTTTTGATTTCTCTTTTGATTTCTTCTATGACCCATTGTTGATTCAGGAGCATGTTGTTCATTCTCCATGTGTTTGCATATGCTCTAGAGATTCCTGAGTTGCTAATTTCCAACTTCACTCCCTCGTGGTCTGAGAAGTTGCATGGTATGATTCTTATTCTTTTGAATTTGCTAAGGCTTGCTTTGTGGCCTAGTATGTGGTCAATCCTGGAGAAGGTTCCGTGTACTGCTGAGAAGAATGTAAATTCTTTTTCTGTGGGATAAAAGGTTCTGAAGATATCTGTTAGGTCCATTTGGGCTATAATGTCGTTTAAATCTGCTGTCTCCTTGTTAATCCTCTGTCTTGGTGATCTGTCTATCTCTGAGAGAGGAGTGTTGAAATCTCCCAGTACTATTGTATTGGGGTCTAAGTCTCCCTTTAAGTCCCTTAACAGGTCTTTTAAATAGACCGGTGCCTGGTGGTTAGGTGCATATACATTGATAATCGTTATATCTTCCTGTTGAATGGATCCCTTAATCATTATATAGTGCCCCTCTTTGTCTCTCTTAATAGTTTTTGTGGTAAAATTTATGTTATCTGATATTAAGATGGCTACGCCCGCTCTTTTTCATTTCTGCTCGCATGGTATATGTTTTTCCATCCTTTCACTTTGAGACTGTATGGATCTTTGTTGGAAAGATGTGTTTCTTGTAGGCAGCAAATAGCTGGGTTTTGTTCCCTCATCCAGTCAGTAAATCTTTGCCTTTTAATAGCACAGTTCAAACCATTCACGTTCAATGTAACTATCGATAAGTAGTATCTTTGCCCTACCATTTGCCAATGATTTTCTTATGTATGCTTTGGGTTTCTTATGATCTTTTGCTGTGAGATTTCCTTCCTTAGCTTCTTTCATGTTGATGACCATGTTTCTGTGTTTCTGCGTGTAGCACATCTTTAAGGATCTTTTGCAGGGCTGGGCGAGTGGCGACAAATTCTTTCAGTTTCTGTTTGCAATGAAATGTCTTTATCTCACCTTCAATCACAAATGAGAGCTTTGCAGGGTATAATATTCTGGGCTGGCAGTTTTTCTCTCTTAGTACCTGGGCTATATCTCGCCATTCCCTCCTGGCTTTTAGGGTTTCAGATGAGAAATCTGCTGTGAGTCTGATTGGAGATCCTTTGAGGGTAATCTGACGTTTCTCTCTTGCGCATTTTAGGATTTTTTCTTTCTGCTTCACTGTGGTGAGTTTAATTACAATGTGTCGTGGTGAGGATCTCTTTTGGTCATGTTTGTTAGGGGTTCTATGAGCTTCCTGTACTAGGATTTCTCTGTTCTTCTCCAAACCTGGGAAATTTTCTGCTAGTATCTCACCAAAAAGGCCTTCTAGCCCTTTCTCTCTATCCATGCCTTCAGGAACTCCTAGAATCCGAATGTTAGGTTTTTCTAATAGTATCCTGTAAATTCCCGACAATATTTTTTAGATTTCTAATTTCCTCTTCTTGTCTTTGGTTTGACTGTTTCCTTTCC